>CM065784.1:29528538-30889371 GCA_033296515.1 Macrochelys suwanniensis | reverse complement strand
CAGAGTAAAGAACTACCCAACATGAGGAAGAGTGGCAGTATCTGGCTTCTGGACTGCAATCTTTTCATGGCAGGGATTCTCTCTTTTTGGAAAAGCCTCATGCAAATTTGTTACTATATAACTATTAATTATTATAAAGAGAGGGAGAGAGAGGACTGTGGGGAAACTGAAGAAACAAGAATAAGAAAAGAAGAAAATGGCTTGAAGGAAAATGACAAATAAGAAAGAATAGTATTAAATCAGGTTCTCCTGATCAGGGTGAAGGTGAAGCTGCTATATAAGTGAAAATTCTTCTGGAACAGTAGGAAAAGGAGGAGGCCCCTCCAGCAAGAATAGGAGCCTGCTATGGTGGAGCCAGAAGGCACAACAGATGCTATTTCTAAACTTTCTTATGTGTAGAGATGGGTTTCCCTGGCACAACATTTAGTGCTGACAAGATGTACAAGAAGTTTAATGTGAATATGTTTGTGCATGTTGATATATTGCAATTAGTTTTCTTTTTATTCATAATTTATTCAATTGCCCATAGTTTCTATGACCCTCATAAACTGTTTAATTTTACCTGCTGAGCGCATGATCTTCAGCAGTGGTTTTAATCCTGAGGTAAACTGATGACCCCTATTGTTCCCCCCCCCTCCTCATATTCAGAAAAAGCATGTACCAGTTTCAACTGTAGAACTACAAAACTAAACATTCTGTAGTCAAAATTTGCATAGCAACTTTCTGACTAGGAAAAATACTGTGCTTCTGTTTTACATCAGCCCGCCTCCCTACTTGAGGCTTTCCTCCATTCCTTCACTGCTTGTCCAGCTTTCTTTAAAAATGAAGAAATAAAAAGCACACATTCAAAAACATATGTTCACATACACTGATAGGTAAGGCTTCAGCTTCTATTACTTACATTGGTATACTATTCAATGCATTAATTATCGCCACGTGCAGAAATTTCTCCAGAATGCACACTCACCTTAAGTCTGCATCTTTTTTTGTTGTCAATTTCTTACTTTTCAAGTAGTTTGACATCCAGGGTTTCTGTGGTGTTCAGAATTTCATAGTCTTCGTGCATCTCAACACATACTTTTGTTTCTGATTAACATTTAATTGGATTGGAATGCTGCCTAATGGTTAGGGTAGGGAACTGGAAGTTGGGACTCTGTTTTATGCCTAATTCTGTTACTGACTCTGTGTGTGTGTGTGACTGTGGGTAAGTCACTTAACCTTTCTGAACAGTTAGTTCTCTTTAGCCATCGGTAAAGTAAGCTCACAAGGTAGTGAGGTTTAATTAATATTTGTAAATTGTGTTTTGCTTATAGGATGAAATCTATCCTATTCAAACGGTTTAAAAAAAAATAAGTTTCATCCTACGTAACTTACTCACTAGAATAATCTAGTTCCATTGAAATCAATGGAATTACTCACAGGAGTAAGTATTGTGGGTACAGGTTTAATTATTTCAGAAGTCTCATTGTCTTCATCTTTTCCAATTCAGTAACCTTAAAATATTGTGATTTCTTTACCCTATTGCACAGTGTCATTCTCATTTCATGTGGTAGTTCTACAGGGTTATGCCCTACTGAATTTTTATGTAAAACATATATTATTTCACATTTGCCTGTTTTCTATAAGAAGTCATCATGCAATTTTTTTTTGTTTAAAAAAATTAATTCAAATGAGCCCTTGTTTTCTGTTGTATTTTAAAGTATATAATCAAGTATTGAAAAAGATAGAGGAAACAGGTTTTTTGCCACACTATTCCTGATCCTTCCACCCTTTTGTGTGAAGAACATTCATGATCACCTGGCTTTGCAATTTATCACATGGATAACACCATCACATATGTGAATGACAGTACCAGTAGTCTTTGCATCAAACAGCAAATCTGGGGAAGCCCTTTCTGCACCGAGGTAGATGTTTGTGCTCTGGAGCTTGTATATACTGGCCAGGCATTTTCTTGGTTATGCTTATCTACATTGAAGCTCTTGGCATAGCCAGTGTTTATACCCATTTTGGCACCATTGACTTTTCTAGC
Source organism: Macrochelys suwanniensis (assembly GCA_033296515.1). Lineage (NCBI taxonomy): Eukaryota > Metazoa > Chordata > Testudines > Chelydridae > Macrochelys > Macrochelys suwanniensis. The sequence continues at coordinate 30,887,342 of CM065784.1, read as the reverse complement.
TCTTCTTGTGCTACAATAGAGAAGAGTGCTGTTTGGATTTTAGCAGATTAGTGAGATGCTAAATACATATCCACAGAGGGGAGAATAATACAGTGGCTCTGCCCGACAGGAACTGATATCCCCCCTGGTTTCTGTAACTGATTAGAACTAATTACTTTCAGGAATCCTAAAGAGCCAAGATTGATAAAATACTTGGATCAGGCTCCCCTTACAAATAGAATTGCCATGCCATGCTTCCTGTTCTTGATGAGCTGGTGGAAAAGGTATGGAGGACACCACACCTCTCATTTTCCCTTTGCTGCAGTAGATGGAGAAGAAGTATGCCTTATCCAAAGACCGTGCCAGTGATGTCTTCCACCAGTACACTCCAATGTGAAAGATTGGTTGTTCAGGTGGATGTGTGCCCTGGATCACAACTTTGATGTTGGTATTGTCTTTTGTGTGTGATGTCTCTTTGTGTTGTCTGAGAAATGCAGATGTACTGAAACTGCATGGCCAAAGATCAGGTTTGAAAGGTGGAAGAAGTCTCATACATTGGCAGAGTTTATTTCTTGAGAGCAGATCCATGAGAGAGAATATGTTGCCCAGGAGTGTAGTGACTTGTTTGAGTGTCAGATCTGGGGACCATTTAATTAAGTAGATATAGTGGCTGGAGTTGTTGACTGATGAATAAATCCCTGGAGGTACTGGTGTCAGACATAGACCTTCCCTTTGGAGGCCTGGAAAACGGTGCGAGACATTCAGCAGTACCGTGTTGAACAACCAGGTGTAGGTAGTTCTGCAGAAGGCAAAGATGACTACAGACACCCTTCATTCTCTGTGATCACTTCTCTGAAGTCTCCTATTATACAGCAGGAAAATGAAACATTAGTGTCTGGAAGGTGTTAAGACTTGTTGCTGCCCTCCCCTCAGACCCAAACTGCACCTGTACTATGGGGCACCAGAAAAATGTTTGATTTATTAAAATTTTTATTGGTCCAATTTTCATCACCTGGATCACCTGGATCGATTGGACTTCAGCTGTCGTTAAGACTGCGCCTATCACAACACATCTGCCATTCTTCTCGCACTCTTGCCTTTCTTCTCCACGTTCATCTGAAACGTTTAACTATGTCATCTTCCCATCTTCTTGGAGGCTGACCGGGGGGTCTTTTCTGTTCTCGCGGGTACCACTCAGCAATGATTGCGGTCCACCTGTTATCCGTGAGCCGTGCTCTGTGGCCCGCCCATCGCATCTTATGTCTGCTTTCCACGACAATATCTTTCACACCGCTGTGTTCTCTGATGATTTCATTTGGTATACGATCCAGAAGGGAGATTCCCAACATAACTCGTTCCATTGCCCTTTCAGCTACCAACAGCCGGTGCTCTTCTCTCTTCGTCAGTGCCCACGTTTCACTGCCATACAGCATGGCTGGCAGCACTGCTGAATTGAAAATATTTTTACGTGTGGTCTTGTCAGTTTTTCCTTTGAGGACGTCCTTGATGGAATACCATCCTGCCCGAATCCTTCGCGAGAGTTCTCCGTTCAGGTCTTGGCACATATTAACTTCTTGGCCCAAATATATGTACTGTTCCACTTCTTTGATGTCTTCTCCTGTTACCGTTATTCGGGCTTTTCATAAGACGTCTGATCGCATATATTTCGTTTTGCAGCGGTTCATTTTCAGGCCGACCTGACTACTTTTCTTGTCGAGTCTTCGTAGCATGCTCTGCAGTTGGTTGGTGCTTTTGGCAATTAGTACAATGTTGTCTGCAAATCTGAGATGAGATAATCTCTCTCCGTTTATGTTGACACCACTCCTCCAATTGATCTTGTTCATAACCATTGCAGCGGTGACCCTGGCCGTCTGACAGCTATGGTAGCGGGGCGTATGCCCTGGTAGGTTTTACCATGCTACAAAGGTGTCGGACTATCCAATCCAGGGAGGAGGGTTGCTCTCTCAGAGGAAAGAGCGCTTTTCCTTCTCCTTAGAGGTTGAAGGCTAGCTAAGCTTGAGGAGGTACGCATGCCTACCCACCTAGCCAATGGGATGGCTTGAAGTTAACGGCTAAAACAACACGAGTAAATGCACGCTCTATGGTGGCGGAGCGGAAATTGAGCGACAAGAGGTTGCTAAAAATGTCAGGTGCTAGGCCAACATGGAAAAGGACAATCCTCGCTGTGTGTACTTACAATTGTAGGTCACTGGCAAAGGAGGAAACTTTAAACCATCTGATGAAGGAGAAGAAAAGGATAAAATGCGATATTCTCAGTGTCTGCGAAACCCGACGAAAGAAGGAGTTGGAAGTCAACTGGAAGGATGGAAGTGCTGTGAGGCTCGGAAAGGGAGATGGCGCTAGAAATGTTGGAAGAGTTGGATTTATCGTCAATAAAGATTGGTCTTCGAAAGTCATATCATGCCAGCTAACATCATCACGTATCGGTGTGCTGCATCTTCAGATGGAGTCAAAAGCTACCCTCAAGGTCATCCAGGCCTACGCTCCCACAAGTGCAAGTGAGGACGACTAAGTGGAAGAATTCTACCGAGACCTTGAAAAAGCTCTCGCGCAAAAGTCCACTTACACTGTCACGATGGGAGATTTCAACGCCAAGGTCGGGCAAGGGAAAGCTGGCGAAAAGTTCATAGAGAGATACGGCAGCGGCGAAAGGAATGAAAGAGGAGAGAGGCTGGTAGCGATGGCAGAAATGAAAGAACTGTATGTGGCAAACACCTGGTACAAAAAGATCTCAAGAAGGTGGACATGGATCACACCAAACGCGAAGAGTAAGAATGAAATCGACTATATTTTAGTCAATAAAAGGCGCATCGTTCAAGACGTCTCTGTGGTTCAGCCATTCAACACCGGCAGTGACCATCGGCTGCTTAGAGCGAAGTTGATTTTCGACGAAGCGGTGGAAAAGAAGGCGTTACAGATGGCAAACAGGAAACAGCAGCCGAAGACATTCGATGAAGCAAAGCTGAAAAAAGCGATTTCTGGGTTTGACTGGAGCCAGATGGAAAAGTGTGATGAGGACTATAGTATCTTTGCTGACAAGTTGAGATGTTGCATAAAAGCAGCTGAAATTAAAAAGCTGAAGAAGGCGAAGGGAAGAATCTCGATTGAAACGAAAAGCTTGTTGGAGAAGCGGAGAAACATGAAAAGGAGCTCGGATAACAACCTCAAGTACTCCATTCTGTGCAAGCTTATACGGTGAAAACTGAAGGATGACTTCGAGAACTTCCGGAAAGAAAAGCTCCTTAAAACAGCTGAATCACGCAAGAGCCTCAGGACATGCAAGCGGGAATTGACACAGTATAGATTGAGCGTAACAGCATTGAAGAACAAGGATGGAGATACAATAATTGACAGAGCAGGGATGGAGGAGGTCTGCAAGGACTTCTATACAGAACTGTTCAAATCAAGAATCAACGTCCCCCTCCCAACCCTCGAAGAGTCAGAAGAACGTGTCCCCCCAATAATCATCAGTGAAGTCCGAAGCGCACTACAGCAGATGAAGAAGGGAAAAGCTCCAGGCAAAGATGGAATAACATCAGAAATGATTTATGCAGGAGGCGAAAAACTTTGGAAGGCCCTCGCTTTAAGATTCAGTCGATATCTTGAAGAAGGAAAAATACCATCAAGCTGGAAGGAGTCGAATACCATCTTGCTGCACAAGAAGGGTGATCGAGAAAATCTTAAGAACTACCGCCCTATATGCCTGCTCTCTCACATCTACAAGCTCTTCACAAAGGTGATAACGAATCGACTTTCACAGAGTTTGGATGAACAACAGCCGAGAGAGCAGGCAGGGTTTTGAAGAAATTTCAGTACAATCGACCATATATTTACCCTTAGCCAGCTCCTAGAAAGAGCGAGGGAATACAAACTCCCGCTGTGCATTGCTTTTGTCGACTATAGATATAGATATATATAGATATATATAGATATGGCAGTGTTGTTGTCAGTTTTGGTCATGCAGTTTTGGTCAAGCGTTGAGTTTAAAGCAATATTAAAGGCGCTCGCAGAGCAGGGCATTAACACGCAGTACATTAGTTTGTTGAAGGAAGCGAATACTGGATGTACAGCAGACATTACTCTCCTTGAAACTCCCCTCCGCATCCCAATCGAGAAAGGTGTAAAGCAAGGAGATACAATTTCACCGAAACTATTCACCGCCTGCCTCAAAATGGTTATGAACCAATTTTCATATAGGGACAAAAGGACAAACTGTCTTAGTTGGGACACTCCTTCTCATAGATACAGAGGAGACTGAACGTTCTTCATGCACCAAAGAGGTCCATCAAGGGGATGTGATTACCATTCTGATACATAGCTAGCCTGTGGTGATGGGGGATTTGATCATTAAAAATAGCTAAATATGTAATGGCCATTTGAACTGTTTTGAAACATGTCTTCAGGATGAATAGGCGTAGGATCTCATGACGTATCCAGATAAAATTCTAGCAAGTGCCAAGTCTGTGATTATGCTGTATGTTGGTACCAGTGCTGTAACGGTGTCTGAAAAAGGTCCTGGAAGCTAAATTTTAAATAATCAAGAAGGTCTTAAGCATCTATGGTGGTTTTTCTGAAATGTTTACAGGTGCACTCCCAGGGTCAGTTAGACAATAGAAACTTCAGGGTCTGAAGGTGTGAATGAGAACATCATGTGAAGAAGCAGCATTTAATTACATTTGTTAAGCACTGTGGGTGCAAGGAGAGCCTAGACAGAAGGGGTGGGCTCCATGTTAATTGCAGTGGAATCAGACGTCTGTCACAGAAAGTTATGACAAGGTTTGTGAGAATTATTTAAACTAGGCACTAAGGAAAAACTCAAGTCAGATAACAATATCTGCTGAGTATTTCATTAAAACAAATGAATCTCTGTATGGCTGACATAAATGCTTGAAAAATAACTAGGTGTCAGATAAAGGAGATCAATATAGGCAAAGGTCAAAAAAGAAAAACTATATACCCATATGGAGGTGAACAAGGAAGTGGTGATGTATATTATTTGCATTGCAGTGGTACCTGCATTACCCAATCTGGGCCGCATTGTGCTAGATGCTATATAAACAATTAAAGAAAGACGGTCCCTGCTCCAGAGAGCTCATAATCTAGGATTATGACAAGATGCAACCAATAGAAGAAAGAGATGAAATGGTGCAAGGATGAGAGCTTTAACAGCAAAAACTTTGAAGTAGGTGAACTAGAAGACCTGGCAATGGAATAGGACTGTGATGATAGTGATTATTATTTGTATTACCATAATGCCTCGGAGCCCTAGTCAAGGACCTGGACCATTGTGCTAGCTGCTGTACAAACAGAGAAGGTCCCTGCAGCAAAGAGTTTATAATCTAAGTAACAAATGACAAGAGATGGATAAATGATAAATTAGATTGTAGAAGTGACTCTTGTCATTAGAAGAGTTAATAGAATCTGAGAGTTTCTTAGTGAAAGAAAGCACAGTATAATCTGTATAGATACAGAACCCAAATCATAAGAATACAATTATGCTAGTAGGTTTATTACCAGTCTCTAGATAGGGCAAATGATAAATGATTACTTAATGTGGAGACTAGTGGTACTGAGTATTTAATGTGACGGAGGCGGGAGGCAATTAAATCTAATAAAGCACTAATAATGGGTGACCTATCTCCATATAAACTGCTCGTGTCTCAAAACAGAACAGTATTTAGAAAAGCAATTCATCAATACGTTTATCTGATCATCTTGGACCAGGTAGTTCTGGAGGCCACAACATAAGAGGTGAACATGATTTGTTTCAAAAGGTAACTGCAGTTGAACCACTAAGTGAGATCACAGTATAATTAAGTTCAACCACCACATGGGAAGGGTCAGATCAAAAATTAGTGGTTGCATTTTAGAAAGGTGTATTTCGTTTTTAAAATGAAGCCAATAAAAATGAAAAGATTAAAATCCTTACTCAGCATGGAGGCTAGCAAAGAAACTATATCACAGTCACAAAAGTGTGCCTTTAAACAGTGCCTGTCTCAGAGCTAGTCCTTTCAAGTATGACATTGAGGTGTCTGTCAGATGAGTAAGTGCCAGACAGCAGCCAGGCACCAGGACTGCATGATGGTATTCTATAAGAGTTCTGAAGGAATTTAGGAATGAAGTGGCTGAGCTGCTAATAAAAATATACATTCTCTCATTAAAATCGACTGTTCTAACAGATGACTTGTGCATAACAATTGTACCTGTCTTCTGTGTATTTATAAAAGGTATTAGGGGTGATTCTGGGAATTACAGACCAGTGTGCCTTGTGTTACTGCTCGATAAATTGTCTGAACCAATAGCTAAATAGAGAGTTATAAAACACCTAGTTGAACATGATAAGTTAGAGACATACTAACTTACCTTCTGAAAAGGAAAAATATAATTTTCCTTTCCAATCTACTAGAATTTGTTTGTGTGTTCCAGTAAAATATTGGATACAGGAGTACCAACTGGTGTACATGTAGTTGGATGGTGTTTTTTTAACAGGATAATCAATAGTTGATACTCATTGATTGAAAAGGATTACTCTAAGTAAAACATTTCTGAAGCTAGTTTTCATACAGCTTGTTTTATAGCTCCAGAAAGACTTCTAGAATCTTTTGAAAGTTTTGGGCTGTAGTAACAAATACCCAAACTTTAAATACTCAAAACATGATTTAGATTTGTTTGTTTGTTTGTACAAGGCCTGATTTGCAGGGCCTCCTATTGAAGTAAAATGGCAGTTTACTTGAGTGAAGATATATATATATATATATAGATAGATAGATAGATATAGATATGGCAGTGTTGTTGTCAGTTTTGGTCATGCAGAGCCCATGTTTATCTCTGATCCTGCACCACTATCTAAAGGGAATAGAAAAACTTTCGACTACTAAAATAATTACAGTGATAAATGCTATATCTTTTTACCATCTTTTATATTTCAAATTTATTAGGATTGTTAATGTTTCCAGATAATATCTGTGTTTTATAGGAAGCGAATGGCAATAGCAAAGTATACTACATGTAAAACTACACAAGTTCTTTAAAAAATGTGAAAAGATTTTTATAAACTTTCTATAAGCATGAGGGTTGGGCTTCACATGATTAGCATCTGTTTTTGATAGTACAATTTCAAGTGTTGTTTTTTCCCCTCAGGACATTTATTCAGAACAGCTGGGGATCAACCGTGTAACCTGTCCACAGTGTCGAGTGCCTTCCCAATGGTCAGCCACCCAGTCTTTGGTCTACATACAGCCAGCTCAGGGCATTCAGAGTTTGGTGGCTTGGGAACACTTGGTACTCCCACAGCCTTAGCAGCACATCCCCAACTAGCACCTTTTCCAGGTAAACATCTGTTACAAAGAATATTCAACCTTCTGAAGAAGAAACAATGAACTGTCCTAATTCAAATAGACAGTGATTTATTTTACATCAACAAGCAAGGTAGAAGAAGTTCAACTTTCCTGTGTCAAAGACCTCAAGATCTGGGGCTGGGCAAGATCCAGGAGATTCCTGAGTGTAATTTACAATGTGAGGAAAGGAAAACATTGCAGATTGGCTGAGATTCTCACTAATAGCCCCTCAAGAGTGGTCCTCTAAGAACCACTGTAGCGTGTAACCGAAGTAGTACGTGTTCTTGCCAATAGTGAGGTTTAACCAGACAGACACTTGGTTTTTTTTCCATCTTAGCATGTCTTTGTTTCTATTAGGTGGATGTGTTCATCACAAACAATAACATTGGAAGGTATTTATTTAATATTGAGAAAAGATGCAAGGGTAATGGATCTATTCTCCCTTTTTGGTGGTAACTTTTTCAATTGTGTTTTGTCCGACACCTGTAATAGTGAAAGTTCTAACTAAGCGCAAGAGATAATGGTTGATTTTAGTTATCCTTTGTCAGCTCAAGCTGTGATTGATTGATAAGTACCATGAATTTTTTCTTCACTTTGAGGTCAAAGACAGTGGGTAAAAGTTTCAAAAGCACTTTAATGACTTAGGGTGCCCATGTCTCATTGAAAGTCAATGGGACTTAGGATCCTAAGTGCCTGTCACTTTTGTAAATGGGACTTGGAACTTGGGTTCTGTAGCTAGTTTTGAAAATTTTACCCCAGGTGAATAGGTACCTACAAATTGTCAAGTTGTAGCAACTCACTAGGGTCCCAAACTATGGAACTACTACAGACACTGCTTTAGGGTAATGATTATTATTGCTCTCCCTTGGGTAACTGTTACTGTAATACATTTTTATTCATGGTGGCATCTTGTAAAATCTGTACAATAAGCTCTAATAAGCCCTATTCTAAACCAAATTGCAGAATTCTGAGAGAGATGGTTGTGCACCAGTATCATCTGACTTCAAGCTTAAGGTGTCAGATATTCTGCTAGTATTTTCCGACATCCTAATTCTGCTAGTATTTAGAACTCTGTAAATCCCCTTTTTGAGGAAACAAAACCTCATGTCTTAATTGAGCATCCTAGAGAAGTGTGGGTGTCAAAATTTGTCTCCTGATACAGCAAAGTGTTTCCTAACTCAGTCTTCTGTAGATTGCAACAGAGTATTTTCTCATGAGAAAGGGATTCTTTTTTCTAGGCACTGAATGGTGTGTAAAGACTGTATTTAAAAAAAAAAAAAGAAGAATTTGGAAGAATAGAAATCTACCTGCAAAATTCCACTTGGCGTACTCATCCTCTCTTCATTAAAAACCCTGAGCAAACCTTATAGCTAGTTCTCTTGTAATCTTTTACTTTGTTTGCCAAAATGACCTAGTTATTTTTAGAGATCATATCAATAAAACAGAAGTAGAACGTTGTCACTAGATAAACGTCCACACCTAGGCAGAGGCAAGGCATTTAGAGGAAATGCATGTTGAGGTGAAGTCTAGAAGGTTAAAATTATATTCAGAGCAGGAGACATTGATCTTGGGACAATATTGTAGTTCAGTGATTTGTCTCTTTTATGCTGAATGATTCATGCAGCTGTAACGATTTTATCTACTGGATGTTGGTGCAATAGAATGATAGTTGCTTACTCTAAGCCTTATTCTGAGAGATATTGAACATCTACATTTACCATAGATGTTAATCCTTTGTGTTTAAGAAAATTGTTTATTTTACTTCAATGAGAATTGCATTTCCTCAGCATCCCTTACAATCAGGCCCTAAATCATTACTTATCTGCTTTTCAGTGATGGTCTTGGAAAAGAGACCTCTTGGGTGCTTCAGTTAACCCGGAAGCATCTTATCTATAAAGGTACAGTTTTTTTATGACTAAGATTGTGCATAGACAGAGTTTTAGTTTTATGTTTTCTCAGAGAATTGTGCTTTGCTGTCCTGCCAAAAGACTGTCTTGAGTTCATACATCCCATAAGGTATAATATCAGACAATATAGAAAGTTTGCATGACTATACATAGATATATAACATACATAGCCATTCTGTGTCATTTGAATCTTTGAAGGTGGCCCTTCGCACCAGGGACAAGCAATTTTCTTGGTTGGTATTTGTGTTATTCCATCCTTTGTGTTGCCCTGTCATCATTCTCTTTGTGTTCCCTTCTTAGCACATGGTAGTGCATTCTCTTTCTCAGGTGGTCTCTACATCTTGATACATCTCTGATACTCTTACCTTTTCCTGAGCAGTAATCACCTTTTTCCACCATGTTTTACTGTGAATTCATTGCTCTTTGTTTTGTTTACATACTTCATATTGAGTGACACCATGGCAGGTTAAAAGCTCAGACTGTTTTTCACCGGCATTGTTCACAATCCAGTTTTCATAGCCATTAATAGTGTCAGCCAATAAATGTAAAACGTGACACTTAAGTAATCTAACCTTCCTTTCCAAATGCTCTTCTTGAATAGTAATTCTAAATTACTTTAAAATAAAAGGCTAAATTCTACTCTCAGCTAAACTGGTGTAAATCAGGTGTAACTTTATTAACTTCACTAGAGAAAATGACATCAGTGTAAATAACAGCAGAATTTGCCTCCTGTTGGTACAATTTCCATCTTCATACTATATTGAAGTTGGTATCATCTCTTTAAAAACGAAACAGTCCTGTGGAGCGAAGCAATGGATTCTTCAGGTTCTCAACTTGATCACATGGAACTTACTCAAAGCTGATGCATATGCCTGCTGCTTTTTTATATTTGGTTTTGTTTTTTTTAAAAAGCATAATTGCACACAGGAACCCTTAAAGGAGCAATTTCCAAGAGGAGGACACTAATCAAAAAATGACATGTCAGATATAAAAGGCCTATTTGTCATCTAGTCTATCCTGTTACCTGTGCAGATTGTTCCCTACTGTGTATTTTCTAGTCCTCTGTCAGTTTATACTTTTAATCATATTGGTAATAGGGATTCCATTATTTCCCTTGGAAGCTTACTCTATAATCTTATGCTCCATTGGCCTGATCAGCAACACTGAGAGAGGTTTTTTGGGGTGGGGGTTTTTTTGTATTTTTTTTTTTTTTTTTTAGTAAAATAGCATAATACGTTCTGACAATTTCTTTCCTTACTGGTGATCAACCCAATCAAAAGAGCTGCTACCACACTTAAAAAAACAACAACAACAAAAACAGTGTGGCAAGCCATGAAGGGAACTGTAAGTTCCATGTCTCTTTCAGAAGTTACGGTATTTTATGTAGCAGTGCACACTTGCTCAACTGCTTTGTTTTATGAAGTCCAAACTTGTTTTGTACCTATGTCATATTTTCATTTACAGATCTTATTTCTGTCACTCTCATGTTACAGTTAGTATAAGATCATGACTTCCCCCCCCTTTTATTTAAGTGAAGCTTCTAAAAGGTCTTCCCTTGCCAAAACATGAACCAGTTGTTTTACCAGTTTTTGGGTTGTTGGGGTTTAGTTTTGTTTTTTTAAAACAAAGGAGCTCATTCTTTTAATAGTTTTATTCCTTTAGAAGTGATGTAAACGTTCTTTTCTGGATTATGCTGTGTGTTTTGGTTTGTTGCTCAATAAATGTGTTCATTCTAACAAGTGTTTTTAAGTTGGCTCCACTGCAGTAACTTCAGCAGCTATTACAAACTATGGCCCTGATACTGCAAAACAGTTCTCTTGGTCAGATCCATATGCCATCATGGATCCCCGTACAAGCTCAGGCATCAACATTGTTGGGCAGTGAACAGTGCACAGGTTGTCTACCTCACTGCAATCTCTGCATCAGAGATTGTGTGTCTGAGGTGCCATATGAGGTGCAGTGTTATTGTAACCATGTTCGTCCCAGGATATTAGAGAGGGGGTAATGTCTCTTATTGGACTAGCTTGAGCACTCTGGAAACTCTAAAGCTTCTCTCTTTCACCAACAGAAGTTGGTCCAATAAAGATATTACCTCACCCACCTTGTCTCTGTTTTATGTACAATATTTAATATATAGTATTTTGGGGACTTTCCAGGTGAAAGATGCCATAAAAATTCTAAGATGCTGCTCTGTTAGTAATCAAAATAATTGAATTTTAAAGGGACCATGTCAAATGCTCATATATTTGATCTGTCTGAAAAAAGGAGATTTCGTGAATTATTCAAGACTAAAACTGATTTCCTGTTTTGTTAGTAAAACAACAAACCATGTTACATTGTCAGTTTATTTCAGCATTTCCAAAGTGAGATTCTCATCCCCTACTCAGGCCTCTTTATGTTGTGTAGAAGTGAAGGAGTGGCATAAATGAGCCCTGACAGCCCTTTCTGTCTGTGGGAGGATTCTCCCCGCCCCCTTGTGCATGCTCTGTTTAAAAAAACAAACAAACAAAAAAAACACTACTAAAAGATTGCCTTTTAAGGACCCTTTTTTTCAAGTGTTGGTGTAGCGGGCAAACTGAGGCAGGGCTGAGGGCACAGTGGTCATGTCTGGGGCAGAGCTGTACAGGTTCCTGGCATCACTCTGTACCACAGGGGAGCCCCAGGCTATCTCAACTTGGAGAGGTCCCCAGAGATGTTAAAATTTTGATAGAGAACCCAGAGTAGATAAAAATTGGGAGGGTTCAAACCTGACATAAAGGCACCTTAGCACCTTGTTTTCCTGGCCTGGGAGTTCTGGGCTGCACCTCTTAAGAGGCACAGCATGGACTCACTCTCACTCTTAATGGGGCAGATGATAAGCATGCAAAAGTGACCTGTGTTTCCTGATGGTGTTTTCCAGCACCAATGTAATTTTGGTGTGATCACCTCAGTATTGCAACTTATGTGGGGTTTTTTTTCACATGCTTGTTTTCAAAATGGGAATAAATAAAAATGTAGGGTTTAATTTTCAAAAGCTCTTAAATTACTTCAGAATGTAAATCCCAGAGAAAGTCAGTGACACTTGTACTTCTAAGTCACTTTGTCACTTTTGATAAATCTTCCCCCCACTTTAAAATAGGCAGAATTTATTTTGTGGATTTGCTGTAAATTGCTGTAAATGAACAGAAGGTTCATTAGATGAAGATTAAAAAAATAAATTGAGTAGGATAACTAATGTTTGGGTTGTTTCCTTTTTCTTCTTTTTGAGGTACAGAATGGTGGCGAACAGATGTGCACACTCGTACAGGGGCTGCTTTTTTTCCACCTCTTCTGGGAATTCCACCACTGTTTGCTCCTCCTGCTCAGAATCATGATTCCAGTTCATTCCATTCAAGAACTACAGGAAAAAATAGTCGAGGTGGTTTAGAAAAAGGTAATACCTGAAGTTGTAAAATGAATAAAACAAGCCTGAGCCTATACCATCTGTTCTGGTAGTGTGCATGAGTGTTACTTTGAATTCATCATCATCATCCTTGCCATATCTAAACAATTTAGTATGAGTTTATTTTGTCAGTGGGGCATCAGGCATCTAAGTGTGGGCTTTCAATCACTGAATACCACTTCTAGGACATACATTTTTGATTTCTTATTTTTCTGTGTTTATATATCTAGGCCATTGCATACCGAGTACACATAGCATATTTGTTTTTAAAGGAGTAGATTGATATACAAGTCCATATTCAGTCACCTGTAGCAAATATAGTTCCACTACGTCGTCAAAGTTGGGGGCTGACTGGGGGGCACTGTACCCACCTCCAGGGCAGCAGCATGCCATGGGATAGCCCATGAAAGCTTATGCTGAAATAAATTTGTTAGTCTCTAAGGTGCCACAAGTAATCCTGTTCTTTTTGCTGACACAGACTAACACGGCTGCTACTCTGAAAGCTGTCATAATTTTACAGATGTTCCTGTTTTTCACCTCGCTTCCCCAGGAGATTTGGGGGGTGGTAGTGAGAGAGGGCCCCTCCCCCTACACACACCCACACCCTGTGTGTCATTAAGCTGAGGTATTTGGGCCAGGTGCTAAGTTCAGGACTTGTGCCTTAGTCATGAAAGCCTCTAAGTGCCGACTCTTTAAAACAGATGACGGTGCAGCAATTGGACACGGCCTTCAGATTTCTTGCTGCAATCATTCCAAATTCACACCAATAAAACCTTTATCCAGTGCCATCACATATCCTCCCTCTATATAGTATAAATTATAATGTATATAATTTAACTGAGATCTTGATGGATGGGCAAAAATTTTTGGAATCCTCTTCCATGCTCCCAAGTCTGCGTGCTCAAGATTCCAGAACCCCAGAATGGGAAATTATGTTTGTGTGTCAAGGATTACCTCTTTAAAAACTTAGTTTTTGAAACCTAATTTGTAAAACTAAAACTTGTCTGATTTCAAATGAAACTATTTCAAGTTTCTCACTTTTTCTTCATTGATATCTCTCCACTCCCAACAGGCCTTGTACAATAACAAGCTGCAGACGCAGCTTCCTATGCACACTTCTCTCTTTGCCTTTAAGATATGAAGGGATTTCTCCTAGCAGAGGCTTAGCACAGTGTATGTTTTTAAGCTCTATTTTGCAACAGAGTAAATTATATCTTTACTGACTAAACTCTGAGTGTATTGTTGAAAATAGATAATTCCTAATTTCTGACAGTAAACTACAAATTATTCAAGCCAGACTTTTATGTCTCCTTATTGGCATTGTCATGTTTTCCTCAAAACATGTTTTCCTCAACAACAACAAACAACCCCCCCTTCAAATTATTCCTTTTCTTGGGGTAGCAGTGTTTTGTAGGATAGTATACTGTAGGATTTAAATATGTCTTTATTTGAAGGTTCTGACCTCTTGCTACAGGTACCCCTAATATAGGCTAATATGACCATAACTCACCACAGAAGCGACTGCTTAATGTCTGTGATTGTATAAACAACAGTTTTAATTGTTTTTTTAAGGTGTGAATGGATCAGTAAATGGGAACAGTACAACATCAGTATCTGGGGTCAACACATCCGTATTGCTCACTACCACTGCAAGCTCTGCAGGACAAGCAAAGGCTATAACCTCAGGAGGGGGAGGTCGCAAATGTAACCAGGAACAAAACAAAAACCAGCTTTTGGATACCAGAGCTGACAAAATCAAAGATAAGGTAAATAACCTAAAAAATCTCATGATTCATGGCTAAAGGTGTAAGATTATAGTATTGGCCTTTAACACTCCATTGTCTGCCATGAACATTATATTATAAAGTGTTTTATCCCTTTTGCCAATGTCTTGGGATTTCCCTTTTCACTAATGCAGGATCTCTCACCTTGCACCAGTTGATTATGCCCATTAACTAAAAGCCAGCATTAGAGCTTTATGTGTAGGTTCCAATAACCTGAATAGATTAGTCATACTTGGTCATGTATGGGAAGATAACATTGAATTTCATAGCAAAAAAGAACATTCTGGCACTTTGAGAAAAGATTCACTTATCTTCCTATGTGGGATTTTCCTATCTGTGATTGAATGGAAGTACTATTAGTGGCCTGAATTCAGCAGAGTACTTAAGCACATGCCTAACTTTAAGCACAAGTAATTCCATTGAAGTAGGGTTACTCACATGCTTAGTTAGGTGCGTGTTTAAATACTTTGCTTCACTGAGTCCCAAGTTACTTATGTCCAAGCAATAGAAACTAAAGGCTAAAACTCAGTCTCCTTGTGGTTAGAAAGGAAGGCACTTGGACAGTACCAGCTGCCAATAACTAGATTAAACGTCAAAGGATAGAAGTGCATTAATTTTGCTACTTTTTGAGAGAGTCACTTGCTATCATAGCCTTCTTTCCTTTTCCCATTGCAATGTCCTATACGGTCCTTGTTTCCAAATGCTCTAAGTGAAATGAATTAAATGTGAACTTTTGTCAGAATTTTTGAAGTAGATTTGATGTTTATATCTAGCAATCTACCTAAGATACTCACAGCTAGTCCTGAAAATGTTAATTAGAATTTTCTAGATATAGGCGTTTATTAGATCATTGCTGTTCCACACTACATTCTCAAGCACTATATGTTTTTAATTTTATTTTTTTTTGTGTGGCTTGGGACATGCAAAACATCTAAGAATCTAAGATTTTTAGGTGTTTTAAGATGCAGGCTTGAATAACTTACTTTACTCTCTTTTACCTTGATGCCAAGCTTGTCTGGGGAGTCTTTTTATAAAATCTGTCCCACCAAAAGTATAAAATACATTTTACCTCAGAATACCGTTTAAACATGCACCCTCTAACAATCTTCAAATGCATTAGAACAGGGGTCTCCAAACTTTAGGAGACGAGGGCCACATTACATTTTTCAAGGGGCTTCACGGGCCAGCCCGTTCTCTTGAGCTTACCCTCCGCCGAATTGCCGCCGAAGCCGCGGGACCGGCGGACCTCATGTAGGCAAGCCGTGGCGGCTTCGGAGGAGGGGGAGGACCTCCCGCAGGCAAGCTGCGGCAGCTTCGGAGGAGGGGGAGGATCTCCCGCAGGCAAGCTGTTGCGGCTTCGGCGGCGGGTATTCTTGGACCGGCGGGGGCGCCCCTGACTGCCGCCCTCTGTGCCCCGCCGCCGAGGCAGCAGCAGCCTTTAAACTGCCGCCAAAATACTGCCGAGGCGGCAGCAGCATTTAAGCTGCCGCTGAAATACTCGCTGCTGCCGATGTGCCGAGGCCGCAGCAGCAATTGGTTTGGGGGCTGGACAAAGTGAAGCTGCGGGCCGGATGCGGCCCGCAGGCCGTAGTTTGGAGACCCCTGCATTAGAATGTTCTGCTATGCATTGGAATCTTATTATGCTTTTTAGATACTCCAGACTTGATTATTAAATTTAGAAATGGAGCAATTGAAGAATAATTTTGTATCAGTTCATAAGATGTGCATGCAAATGTGGCCACGTTTCTGCTTCATACACATGTAACGAATTTCCCAGGACACAGTATCTTTAATATTACCTCTCTTTATGTATCCCAGGTGTTTGCTTGCTTTTTACTGCCAGTAAGCACAGTGCCGAAGGTATTAGAAGTTTATTTGTCACTACCTCCAAATTTCTCTTCCTGCAGAGTAGTTTGTACCATAACCATGAAACAGAAGAAATCATTCAAATTTCATTTTTTGGATTTAAGCCTCAGTCTTCAAACTGAGCTGGATAAGCCAATGATCGGCCTTTGATTTTAGTCTGTAGAAATCATTCTGATTTTCACTGTGCCTCCTCCCCTCTTCTTTGTATTGTCTGTTTCCTTTAACTACCAGTTCTGAATCATTGATAGATTTTGTCCTGTTACTGCTCTTAGTTGCCACCTTCCACCTCTAGTATTGTTTCAGTTCATCAAGTATTGGCTTTAAAACCAAGACAGTTCTTTATCTATTCAGATAGTTTACCATGTATACTACTTACAAAATTTGACTGTTTTCACTATTGCACCCAAAGCTGGGTAAATTACAGAATGTTCGGAGCTTTTGTCTGTCAAATTTTTTTTGTTGTCATTTCCCTCATAATGTAACCTACATTTGTTGGTTTTCATCTCTTTTTGTAAATTATACTGACTTTCTTTAAATCAGAACTTTCTAATTCTGTTCCAGTTAGTGTTCTTCATCCTGAGCTCTTCTCCACAGATGCATGCTTGTATCACAAGCACCATGGACTTCATAGCCCTTTATCAATAGAAGATTTCAATTGGGTTTCAAGCCACTGGTGTCAAGACATACAGAAAGCTATAAACAAGAACTCAGCAATTCCCTCTTCTGTTACATTTTTTTCCTCATCTGTTTCTGTACCTGGAGCCGTTGTTACATTTGTGTCACTTGCTGGTTTGTGTTTGGCATTTTAAATAGAAACTCAAAGATTGAGGAATTGAACTGAAGTTAAAAATGGGGGAAGGGATTAGGGTAGGATTTTGAGTCATTTGTTGGGCACATGGAAGATCGTTGGAGGAAAACAAATGGGCAAAAGTAAAGACTGCACTGAAGGTCTGATGCTAAGGAGTACTTCACTATTTTTGGTGCTGCTGCCTTGTCTGAAGATAAAAGGATTAAGTGTGAAGATGGTAATTGTTTCCTAGTTCAGTAGCAAAGTGGAATCAAGAAAAAGTACTGAGATATTTTGAAAGGCATAGGCTGATATTTTCAAAGATGTCCACGGAATTTGGACACTTAAATACTTGCCAGTTGCCTTTAGATAACTAAATAACTTTGCCTCTATATTTGTAGTAACTGTATATCTGTGAATGTAGTATTCCCTATAGTAAGGAAGTTCAGATAATACTTCAGATACTGAGGTAAAGATATCTATTAAGTTAATGAAAACGTGTCAGGATTTAAGGGTGACGATTCTCTATATAGCCCTATTAAAGCTCTGTGCTGTGAACAGTTTACACTACTAGTAAGGGCAGAAGAGGACAAGAGTTGAGGTAAATAATAAGGGTATGATTTTTTCAGACATAAATTTAGTCAACTTCAGTATTTTGTTGCTCCTCTTGGAAATGCTGTTTCTTATTTCTATGCTTTGAAACATAAGGTGCAATTTAATTTATAACATTGTCTATCTCGCTTTCTAATTTTTCTTAGTGTCTATAAGAGACTATACTCCCTAGTCATCTATTTTAAAACAACTTATTTACCTACATCTCTGTTATTGTCTTTCAGAATCTTTTTGTTTTTAATTTTTATATAGTTTTCCCATTTCTTTAACTTCATTCTTTGGTTATAGTCCTCTTCTGTAACTGACATTTTAATTTAAGCATATGTCCTTAAATAATGTATTTGCACTTTCTTGTTCATCTACGCTAGGTTTTCTGTCTCCTAATGTGTTATCGATAGAGGATAACACTAAGGCATTACATTTTCATTCTTTAGAGCAGTTTTCAGTTCCCTATTTTGTTGGCTCTATGCCTTTGAGTACATCTACACTGAAAAAAAACCCTGCAGCAGCAAGTCTCAGAGACTGGGTCAAATGATCAGCTCATGGGGTTCGCGCTACTGGACTAAGAAAAGCACTGTAAATGTTCTCAATCGGGCTGGAGACTTGGCTCTGAAATTTGGTGGTGTGGGGCGGGGGAAGGGTCTGAACTCTAGTCTGAGCAGGTACATCTACGTTGCTATTTTTAGTCCCAGAGGGTGAGTCCAAGTCAGTGGACCCGGGCTCTGAAACTTGCTGCCGCAGGGTTTTTTGTTTTGCATTGTAAACATACCCTTTGTTTCCTATGCACATTCTTATAGAATTTCCTCTACTGAAAATGTATATCTCTTTGTTCTCTTGTTTTGGTCTTGTTAGGCTCTTAAATATAAACATAACATAATGGTGATGGTGAGCTAACTCTCCTCCCACATCTTTATCTCAGATGATCTCAGAATTACTCATCACTAAGGCTAAAATTGCTCCTTTCTAGTTTCCCACATTGTAAGTAAACAGTTTCATACTACTGAATGATCATAACTCTATTGTTCTGCTCCAAAGCATTAAAAGGTGGCAGCTGAGTATACTTTAATTCTCTTCCCTTAAGACTTCCTCCATCTTTAACTGAGTGTAAGAAGTAGACTACATAGTATAAATTCAGGGCCGGATTCATCAGCCTGCTGTGCTGCTCCAGCAACACAAAACATTTAAAACTGGCGAACAATCTATTTCAGAGTTCCCATTGCATACAGGAATTTCTTGGTTGGGTTGGGCAGCACAGGGCTGGCGTGCACCCCGGTTCTCCCAAACCTGGTATAGGAACGGTGGCAGAGGAAAAGAAGGCAGAATCAGGGAGTTGCTACCTCATGTTCAGTTTATGTAAAGTCCCTTGGGTCCAATGGCAGCTGGTGTGAGAAAGAACAACTCTATGGCCTTGTGCCAGGTCAGGTTGCGGCTTGCTGGTCAAAGGATTCAGGATTTGCAGAGGTGGCTTAATACACTTCCGCTACATCCCTCACCCTCTAGAGCTGTAACGTTCACTTTGAGGCTTTTCAGCTGTATTTGATTCATAAATTTCAATACCACTTTATGTCAAGTATTGAAGCTACTTCCTGGCATCACCTCATCAAGCATTATCTTGTGGGGCAAAAAGCTGCATGTTGAATGTATTCATTCCATTCAATCTAGATGGTCTTTTGCTGAGCAATTGAAATGTTCTGTTAACACAGCCAATCTAGACTAATTCAAATAATATAGCTTGTTTACTTGAGGCCAGATTCTGCCCCAAGGTTACCCTTTAGAACCTTATTGAACTCAATGTGATTGTTAGAGTAGAATTTGGCTCTTTAATTTCATTTACTTATTATTTTATATCTTCTGTATTCCCTGAAATAATTTTTATATTACCTACTTCTAAATCTTCTGCATATTCCTTAAGAATGTAGCTGTTCTGACCAATATCTTGGCAAATTTAAATCTCTCTGTAGTCTTCTCTAGTATATATTTCAGATAAGACAATGGTGCAAAAAAAGTATGGATGTACTTCATTCTACTATATTGTCTTGCTTTTCTTTTCTTGTCAGCAAATATTTTAGACACATCCCCATGAGTGTTTGTTTTTTGTTTTAAATTTCCCTTTTACAGAGGATTTTTCCCTACAATTTCCTCTTGCTGTTTATATTTTTATTTCTTCCCTGTCCACTTGTCTGTATATTTTTAGCTGTCTTATCTTTTACCCTTTCTGACCCCCTAAATGCACTTATGCCCCTCACTGCCCCATAAACACAATGCTGTTTCTCCTTTTTGATACTAAATTGGTGTCCCTTGTGTAGAAATGTGACCAATCCAACCATTGTTGGCTTTTACCTATTACAAAAGGCGCCTGAATAGCCTATAAGCTGAAACTCTTATGACTGCAACAGTAATTCACAATGCAGTGAGGTTCCCAATTTGTCCCTAGACATTTGGTGGCAGAATATTGAGTTGTATGCCAAAAGCAGCTACCTCGTTTTTCTTACTGGAGAGTCTGCTTTTTATACATAGAATATACTCCATGCTCCTCCTCATCTATTGTGTTTATCACACTCAGACCCTCAGAACCAAGAACTGGAGCATGTTTAATTATTTTCCCTTGTCAGTCATGCTTCTGTTTCATCTGTCTGCAAGAACTTACTGTTGTATTGTCCATTAAGAGTATTCCAGACCCCCCTTCTTAGGGTGATGACTTTCCCTATGGCCTTGTTTACAGTATGGAAAGGTGTGCTTTTTAAAACGAGGTAGCTAATATGTTTTAGAACACAGGTGCACACAGAGCAAGTTGTAGTTTTTACATGTTTACTGGGGGAGGTGAACCCTAGCAAGTTGAGGTGGACCCACTCACAAACTCTTTTCTCCTGACTGTTTTGTAGCATGACAATGTGGGTGAGGTAATATCTTTTATTGGGCAAATTTCTGTTGGTGAGAGACACAAGATTTCAAGCTTACACAGAGCTCTTCTTCAGGTCTGGGAGACTAACTTAGGCCTTGACTACACTTGTAGATGTACAGCGCTGTGAGTTAAACCCGTCTTCGTACAGCTGAGTAGGGAAAGTGCTGCAGCCTGTTCACACTGGCAGCTGCCAGCGCACTGACGTGGCTACATTTGCGGCACTTGCAGCGGCTTTGGGAGCGGTGCATTATGGGCAGGTATCCCACAGAACACCTCTTCCCATTCTGGCGCCGTGGGTTGTGGGAAGGGGGCGTGGGGTATGGTGCATTCTGGGTCCTGTTCTAACGCCCTGTGATGCATCGCTTCGCATCCCAGCAATCCCTGTGTTTCCGGCCACATTTGGCACCATCTTTCAATGGTTTCTTTGTAGCGCGATCTGTGTTCCGTTTCGGTCAGCGGGAAATGGACCCCGAACTGTTGAGAAAAATACTGACGAGTCTCGCCAGCACGTCACGTTTGGCAGTCGAGCTCTTCCTTAAGATCCACAGTGACAGCGAGGAGTCTGACGATGAAATCGACTCGCGTAACGCGTACGACACGAACTTGCTTGTGGCATTCACGGACATGCTATGCACCGTGGAACGCCGCTTTTAGGCTCGGGAAACCAGCGCAGAGTGGTGGGATCACATTGTCATGCAAGTCTGGGATGACGAGCAGTGGGTGCAGAACTTTCGGATGAGAAAAGCTACTTTCATGGGACTGTGTGAGGAGCTCGCCCCCGCCCTGTGGCGCAAGGACACGAGATTGAGAGCTGCCCTGACAGTGGAGAAGTGGGTGGCTATTGCAGTCTGGAAGCTCGCAACTCTGGACTGCTATCGATCGGTAGTGAACCAGTTTGGAGTGGGAAAGTTGACCGTTGGAATCGTGCTGATGCAAGTTTGCAAGGCCATTAATCGCATCCTGCTCAGAAGAACCGTCACTCCGGGTAACGTGCAGGACATTGTGGCTGGCTTTGAACAAATGGGTTTCCCTAACTGCGGAGGGGCGATAGATGGGACGCATATTCCTATTCTGGCACCACCCCACCTAGCATCCGAGTACATTAATCGGAATGGGTATTTCTCCATGGTTCTCCAGGCGCTTGTGGATCACCGTGGGCGTTTCATTGACATCAACGCAGGCTGGCCCGGAAAGGTGCATGATGCACGCATCTTTCGAAAACTGCCCTGTTCCGGAAGATGCAGTCCGGGACTTTTTTTCCCAGACTGGAAGATCATGGTTGGGGAAATTGAAATGCCCACTGTGATCCTTGGAGACCCCGCATACCCTTTAATTCCATGGCTCATGAAACCCTACACAGGGAGCCTTGACACTAGCAAGGAACAGTTCAACTACAGGCTGAGTCGGTGCCAAATGACTGTGGAGTGTGCTTTTGGCCGTTTTTAAAGGGCCGCTGGCGATCTCTATATGGGAAGCTGGACTTGGCCTAACACAGCATCCCCGCGGTTATATCCGTGTGCTGTACCCTCCATAATATCTGTGAAGGGAAGGGTGAAATGTTCACTCAGGTGTGGACCTCAGAGGTTCAACACCTGGAGGCTGAATTTGCACAGCCAGAGAGCAGGGCTATTAGAGGGGCCCAGCGTGGGGCTGCAAGGATTAGGGATGCCTTGAGGGAGCAATTTGAGGCTCTGAAAACCACCAGTAATGTCTGCTGCCCTGCACGGCCCTGAAGTGAAGTGGTTCCAATGTTATTAGTAATCTGTCCTTGCTAAGCTGATTTGTGTTTGCTCAGCTGACTTGCATTGCCTGTTTCTTTCCTGGGCTAAGGTATCTTTTACTTTATGCAATAATAAAGACTGTTTTCACATCCATTTATTAAAGAGAAAATACATGTATTAAAAGAAACACAGCTGCTTGTGAGACAGAAAGGGCAAGGGGGTGGTGGATGGTCTGGGGAACGGTTCAGTCACAGGTTATGGTATGTCCTGCTCTCATACTCGGGCTTCCTGTCTGGAGTGCAGTGCATTGAGGGCTGCACTTCAGGATGTCTATAATTCGGGATGGGGGTTGAGTGCTGTGGGTAAGGGTTATAGTTTCCAGGGCTGGGTGGTGAAGCTACAGGTGTTGGAGGCATCTGGTGTGGGCGATAAGAACCTGGATGTTGGGTGAAGTGGGCAGGAGGTGACATGGGGGCAGAAGGCAAAGAGTTTTGGGACAATGGCTGCAGGTGGGGGCGGGCGCGGTACTGCTCCGCCTGCATGGCAACGAGCGCCTGGATAGAGTCCGCTTGGCGCGCCATGAAGCTAATCAGTTCCTTTGTGCTTTCCTGCCGGAGCTGCATGCTTTGCCACCGGTGCAAAGCGTTTTCTGGCGGAGCTTGCTTTCGCTCTCCTCCACTCCCGAGCCTTTTGATTCTCTTTAAGAGATTGGTTCAAAACTTCCTGCAGCATGTCTTCTTTTGTTCTTCTGGGCCTCTTCCTGAGCCTTTGGAGTCTCTCAGCCGGTGATAAGGACGGCGGAGATCTCAAGGTTGCATCTTGAAGGCAAAATGCAACACTTAACACAGGCATCATTGTTTTATGCCAGACAGAGCAATGATTCCCCCACACTTAAGGAGGGCGCGCGCAGTCTCCAAAAAAGCTCAATTTTCCCGTCCCAAACAGAGCGAACAGAACCCACGGGAGCCCCAAAATGGTGAGTAAGCACAGGGTCAAGGGGGACTGATTGTTTCATGGATGTACTGTCTGGTGGGTTTCTGTGCCTTGGGGAGAGCCAACAACTGCAGGGGGAACCTACACTGAACACTGTTCCCACATTTTCCACAGGAGTTTGTCCTGGAAGATATCTCGCTGCTGAGGGTGACCGGGGAAGCAAGGGAGGGTCTTCTAGTGCAGTGCAGCTTCTGCCCTGGCCCATATGCAGCTTGCCTGTGTGCAGGAATGGTCCCCCCGCCCCTCGCGGCACAGTGGCGCGGACACGTTAGCCTGACTGGGACAAGGACCACGGCGGCTCTCCCAATAAACGTGCACAAGCGCATTGCCCATGCTCTGGCTGAGACTTTCGAAGAGATTACAGTGGCCGATTTCCACAATGTGATAGACCACATCAATGCGCTCTTCCGCATCTAGGCATGCATGCAGCATAAACCCTCCTCGTCCAAGGACCCCGCACCGGAAAAACTCCTTCCCGAAAATAAAAGCTGCTTACCGTGAACCTGCTCTTCTCTTTCTCCTCCACCGCGTACTGGCCGCTGCGACTGGCTCCCTTCCTCCTGGCTCGAGAAGAGCTCCTGGCTGCATGCCGCCAGGGAGTCAGGGGTTTCTCCCCCAGCCACAGCACCCTCGCTCCTGCTTTCTTCAACCCCCCCCCCCCCTTCCTCCTCCTCCCGCTCTCCCGTGTCCACGGTGGTGCTCGGAACGGAGGTGGGGTCGCCCCCAAGTATTGTGTCCAGCTCTTTGTAGAATCGCCAGGTTGTGGGGGGAGCACCCGAGCTGCTGTTTGCCTCGCGGGCTTTGTGGTACGCACTCCGCAGCCCCTTCACTTTTATCCTGCACTGTATTGTGTCCCGGTCATGGCCCCATTTTATCATGGCCCTTGATATCTGGCCGAAAGTATTGAAATTCCTCCGGCTGGAGCGCAGCTGGGACTGGACAGCTTCCTCCCCCCAAACAACAATGAGGTCCAGCAACTCGGTATTTCTCTGTACTGGGGCTCGTCTGGCACATGGAGGCATGGTTACCTGGAAAGATGCGCTGAGAGCACTCCACGCCTGGCTGAGCAAACAGGAAGGGGATATTTAAAATTCCAAGGGAATTTAAAGGGTGGGAGTGGCGGTTGGTCACCTGAGGCCAGGACAGTAGAGTTCGAACTGATGACCAGAGTGGCTAGAACAGGCATTGTGGGATACTTCCGAATACTTCTGGAGGCCAATAAGAGCGCATTGGGTGGCCACACTGGAGCCACAGCACACCAGCAGCAGCGCAACAAACGTTATTCCTCTCGGGGAGGTGGAGTACCTGCAGCGCTGTACCTGCGGAGATGCAGTGCTGTACGTGCCTTGCAAGTGTAGACGGTTAGTGAGGTACAGCGCTGTAGGCAGTTTTGTTGCACTGTAACTTGTGAGTGTAGCCAAGGCCTTAGTGTCACTGCTAGATGCATTCAAGTTGATTGTCAGCATCAGCCTGCCAGATCTCTGGTTGCTCAAGAAGCTGATGTTATAAAGATACATCCAGTGAGTGTCATCAAAAACTGGGCATTTACTATTTGTAATAGTTAAATGTATTGTACTGTTTTGGGTGATTCTTATTCTACCGACAGGTGTTGTAAACACAGTATCACAGTAGAGGTAAGTATCATGGTGTGGTAAACACACATTTTAAATACTGTCCTATATATCTGATCTCAGGAAGTTCAGCTCATTTTACTGCTTGCAAATCATAGTATTCTCTTTCATTTTAAGACTTTAACCTTCACGAAGACATATCCTACTTCTGTGCCTAGTATTTGAAAGGAAGATAAAGACATTTAAATATGGTATAAAGAGGATCAATCACTAAATATCTAGGACCAGATTCTGACCTTGAGTAAGCAGAAGCAACTCCACTGAAACCAGTTACACAGGATATAAGTACCTGTTTTATAGTGTTGTTTTAAATATCATGAGTCACAGTGTTGCATATAGGGTAAAGACGTGGCAAAAGCCCTACTGAAGCAGTCAGACCAGTCTTGACAAGCCCATAATAGAAATGCAAACACTATGATTGACGAATAATTAAAACTTCATTTGTTCTAAATGCTGTGTTTAATAACTATCGCAAATGGCAAATAGCTCCACCCTCGAGTAATTTCAGCCCAGTTGTATCACAAGTATGGTTAGCAGTCATAGAATCATAGAATCTCAGGGTTGGAAGGGACCTTAGGAGGTCATCTAGTCCAACCCCCTGCTCAAAGCAGGACCAAACCCAACTAAATCATCCCAGCCAGGGCTTTGTCAAGCCTGACCTTAAAAACCTCTAAGGAAGGAGGTTCCACCACCTCCCTAGGTAACCCATTCCAGTGCTTCACCACCCTACTAGTGAAAAAGTTTTTCCTAATATCCAACCTAAACCTCGCCCACTGCAACTTGAGACCATTAGTCCTTGTTCTGTCATCTGGTGCCACTGAGAACAGTCTAGATCAATCCTCTTTGGAACCCCCTTTCAGGTAGTTGAAAGCAGCTATCAAATCCCCCCTCATTCTTCTCTTCTGCAGGCTAAACAATCCCAGTTCCCTCAGCCTCTCCTCATAAGTCATGTGCTGCAGTCGCCTAATCATTTTTGTTGCCCTCCGCTGGACTCTTTCCAATTTATCCACATCCTTCTTGTAGTGTGGGGCCCAAAACTGGACACAGTACTCCAAATGAGGCCTCACCAGTGCCGAATAGAGGGGAATAATCACGTCCCTCGATCTGCTGGAAATGCCCCTACTTATACAACCCAAAATGCCATTAGCCTTCTTGGCAACAAGGGCACACTGTTGACTCATATTCAGCTTTTCGTCCACCGTAACCCCTAGGTCCTTTTCTGCAGAACTGCTGCCCAGCCATTCGGTCCCTAGTCTGTAGCAGTGCATGGGATTCTTCCGTCCTAACTGCAGGACTCTGCACTTGTCCTTGTTGAACCTCATCAGATTTCTTTTGGCCCAATCCTTTAATTTGTCTAGGTCCCTCGGTATCCTATCCCTACCCTCCAGCATATCAACCACTCCTCCCAGTTTAGTGTCATCTGCAAACTTGCTAAGGGTGCAGTCCACACCATCCTCCAGATCGTTAATGAAGATATTGAACAAAACCGGCCCCAGCACCGACCCTTGGGGCACTCCACTTGATACCGGCTGCCAACTAGACATGGAACCATTGATCACTACCCGTTGAGCCCGACCATCTAGCCAGTTTTCTATCCACCTTACCGTCCATTCATCCAGCCCATACTACTTTAACTTGCTGGCAAGAATACTGTGGGAGACTGTATCAAAAGCTTTGCTAAAGTCAAGAAATAGCACATCCACTGCTTTCCCCTCATCCACAGAGCCGGTTATCTCATCATAGAAGGCAATTAGGTTAGTCAGGCATGACTTGCCCTTGGTGAATCTATGCTGACTGTTCCTGATCATTTTCCCCTCCTTTAAGTGGTTCAGAATTGATTCCTTGTGGACCTGTTCCATGATTTTTCCAGGGACGAGGTGAGACTGACTGGCCTGTAGTTCCCCGGATCTTCCTTCTTCCCTTTTTTAAAGATGGGCAGTACATTAGCTTTTTTCCAGTCATCCGGGACCTCCCCTGATTGCCATGATTTTTCAAAGATAATGGCCAATGGCTCTGCAATCTCATCGGCCAACTCCTTTAGCACCCTCGGATGCAGTGCATCCGACCCCATGGACTTGTGCTTGTCCAGCTTTTCTAAATAGTCCCGAACTATTTCTTTCTCCACAGAGGGCTGGTCACCTCCTCCCCATACCGTGCTGCGGAGTGCAGCCGTCTGGGAGCTGACCTTGTCTGTGAAGACAGAGGCAAAAAAAGCATTGAGTACACTAGCTTTCTCCACATCCTCTGTCACTAGGTTCCCTCCCTCATTCAGCAAGGGGCCCACACTTTCCTTGACTTTCTTCTTGTTGCTAACATACCTGAAGAAACCCTTCTTGTTACTCCTAACATCTCTGGCTAGCTGCAACTCCAAGTGTGATTTGGCCTTCCTAATTTCACTCCTGCATGCCTGAGCAATACTTCTATACTCCTCCCTGGTCATTAGTCCAATCTTCCACTTCTTGTAAGCTGCTTTTTTGTGTTTAAGACGAGTA
This sequence comes from Macrochelys suwanniensis, assembly GCA_033296515.1. NCBI lineage: Eukaryota > Metazoa > Chordata > Testudines > Chelydridae > Macrochelys > Macrochelys suwanniensis. The sequence goes on along the minus strand of CM065784.1, from coordinate 30,859,889 downwards.
AGGATTTCACTGTTAAGCCAAGCTGGTCGCCTGCCATATTTGCTTTTCTTCCTACACATCGGGATGGTTTGTTCCTGCAACCTCAATAAGGTCCATACAATTAATTCCAATAAATCCTCTTAAAACAACAAATTTTGGGATTTCAGCATAGAATTCTCAATTTTTTTTAGGCTCCTATTGTTTCAGTAATATGATTACTGTTCAGTGGCCATGATAAAAAGCTACTTAACTATACCAGATCTCTGATATATTTCGTTTAGAAAGTAAGTAAAAAAAAAAAAATTATTTCTAAAGATGCTGTCTTAGACATTCCCATTACTATTGTAACCTAAAAGTATTGCCACTTTGTTCTCTCCAGACACCCTGATGCTCTGCTCTTCAACCTGTCTGCATATTGCAGTGTAAATTATTTTCCTTTCCTACTGATCTGACACTATCTCATTCTCCCTATGACCTCTTTAGTGCTCCATGTATCTGTATCTAGTTTACACATATCTCATCCTTTCAAGGTGCTGTTCAACTCCTCTGTCCCTGCCTACATCTTAAACCTTGTTTCTCCTTACCCTCTACTTTTATAACTTGCACTCTGCCAATACTTGCCTTTATGCTTTTTTGCCTTTGCCCTAAGTGCATTCATGCTTTTTTTTTCCACATTGACCCTTACATCTGATGTAATGTTCCAAGAGTCCTCATACTTAGAGTCCCTCCTTAAAGCAAATACACTTGTTTGGCTAGCTTTCCAAGCCTCATTATCACATTTTAAAATCTGTTCTTTGAAGTTTCAATATATGTTTCACATCATCTTCTGTATTTTTGTCACCTTGTTGCTACCTTCTCTTGTTTATTGTTTCACGTGCTTGCCTATTACAGATTGTAAGCGCTTTGATGCAGGGGCCATCTCTTCCTTCCTGGAAATGCCATGCAAATTTATAGCACTAAGCAATAGAAACATTATGTTAGTTAATAGCCCGTAACTAGTTAATAACTAGTTAATAGCCCTTAACTACTGTCCCTTTCAAAGACAGACTTGTAGGCTCCATTCCCTGCCCCTCCCACAACCCCTCATCAGCACCCCATGGCATTTAAGTCGAACATGGAAGTGAGAAGGCAACCAGCCCCTCGTTCAAATTAGAGTTTGCAGTCTCACACAGACAACATAGAGGGGCCACAATATCAAACAAAATTAATATGTTGTACAAAGACAGATTAAATTGTCACAGAATGATTATTGAAATACCTTGATGGAGCTTATTGTAGGTTTTATTGTTTTCAGGCTTGTTAGAACACACTCTCTCTGTCTAGTCACCCAATTTCCTAGGCCTGAATTTGGCATTTAAACAAAGAATCTCGCATATTGTCCTTAAAATTGATGACATTGTGTTGCTCGCATTCAGTGGGATACAGGTCTCCAGATGTGGTTAACTTATTCATTTTCTAGTTCCTCTTTCTTCTTTCCGAAGAACATCAGGAGAATAAGGTGCGCTAGAGGATTGCTGATCATATTAGTTAAGACCGACAAGACCATGTCAAGAAGAGATGGTTGATGTAACAAATTAAAGATTACCCATTAATAAAGTTTTTATCTTATCTCTAGAAACCAAGAAAGAAAGCAGTAGAAAGCTCCAGCAATAGTGATAGTGATTCAGGCTCCTCTTCAGACACCTCAAGTGAAGGCATTAGTAGTAGTGACTCAGATGATCTAGAGGAAGATGAGGAAGAGGAGGAGGAAGATCAAAGCATTGAAGAAAGTGAAGATGATGATTCTGATTCAGAGAATGAAGCACAACATAAAAACAAGAACAAGGTATGATAGCTGTATAGTGATTGTACGGCTAGCAATCTTGTTACTGAAAGTTACTCTTGAAAAATTAAACTCAGATTTGTATCAGCTGAGGCATTGTTTAAGAATTAATACCTGGCAGGGAAGCGCATTTCTAAGGGCTGGTCTACACTAGCCCCGAAGTTCGAAGTAAGATATGCGACTTCAGCTACGTAAATAACGTAGCTGAAGTCGACGTATCTTATTTCGAACTTCAAAGTACTCACCCCTGGTCCACACCGCGGCACGCAGGCTCCCCCGTCGACTCTGCCTGCTCCGTTCGTGGAGCAGGATTACCAGCGTCGACGGGGGAGCACTTCCTGGTTCGATTTATCACGTCTAGACAAGACACGATAAATCGAACCCAGAAGATCGATCCGACGCGTCCGACAGAGCTGGTAAGTGTAGACTAGCCCTTAGCATTTAATGGCTTGCTCAGGGTAAAAAGCGCCCTTAACTCAGCTTGTTGTTAACTTCTAGGAAATGCCTGACCTGGAGGTAATTTTTATTATAAACTGGAAAATATAAAATATATGTAAAGACAAATTAAGTACTTTGTGCTGTAAAGTTTAGTTGAACTGTATGTTACCATGGATACTGCATTCTGTTCATAGCTGCTCTTTTCTTAGTGTACCCTTTACCCTACCCAGACCCAGTAAAGCAGGATGGGAATCTCAATATTCTGTTCCCACAATTCTGATGCATATGGGCTATTCCCCTTTTGTCTGCAGTTTCCGGAGGTAAGTCAAAGCTTGTAGCACAGCTTCATGTTAGCCAGATTCCCATGTTAGCCTGCTGCCTGATCTTCTGCCTCTGTGGCAGCAGTCAAGTGGAGGTTCACTTTGCTCCCAAATTTTCTTTGACAGGTTTTTTTTTCCCCTCTCTTTTTTTCAGACAGTAGCAAAAGTAAGCAGCCTTTCTTTCTTTTCCCTCTTCTGGATCAGGCGTTGAGCCGTGGGGTAGTCTCAGCCACCCAGAACTGACACTTCAGCATCTCCCTGAGGGATTCCTCTGCCCCTGGCGTGGTAGAACTGTCATGCTAACATCAAGCTAAATCCAAGTGGTGTTCTGCAAGGCAGCTTTTACAGGCTCTTCAGAAGGTGAATCGTGCTCTGCCAGTTCTGAGCCAGCCAGCCCTTCTACTGCAGGTGCATGGCTGTGAGTTGGATAGGCACTTCAGGTTCCCCCCAACTCCAAGAAAGCACCACTCCAACACAGAAAAGCCCAATCTGTAGAGACAAAGCAGAGCAGGGAGAGACTCCAATGACTAGGAGGACTTCAACCAGCCAGTCCAGGGGGGAAGTCCCAGGGCAGAACAGGACCAGAATGAACCTGTAAAGGGCTCCAGGTCTCCCTCTAAGCTCCCTAGGGAGAGAAGCAGTGCTTGTACTCAGAGCTAGAATCAGGGAACTCTGGCAATGAAACCCCATTTCACAGGTTGGGAGAGTGGGACCCTGAGGGGGAGGGCATTGTGGAAGATTTATCTGGAGGGCTCAAGGCACTGCATAAAGCAAGCCACAAAAGGTCAGCCCTAGCCTCAGCTGAATGGCAACATCTGGAAAGAGGGCTAAAAGGCTAAAAAATTCAAAAAGAGCAAAATAGAAAGGAGAAAGTATTTTTAAAAAAAAAAAACCTAAAAAACGAAGAGGTATTTGTCCTCTGACTGAGATGCCTCCATCTCTACTGAGGAAGGGGAGCGCTCGGATTCACGCTCTGAGCAGGACATGATAAAAATACAAGAAAGGTTTTTTTCCTCGTAAAATGTTTGAAACAGTATGCAGAAAGGTTGCAGCCATGATCCAGAGCCAACCTGAGTGGGTGCTAGAAGGCAATCCTAAAGGCAAATACAGTACCTGCCTTCTAAATCATAATTTGAGACATCCTGCTAGAATGTGATCAAAGAGGAATGGGAAACTCCTGATAAGGGTAAATGCACTAGCAGGCATGTACTTAGGTATTACAAAGTTCAAGAAGCAAAAAATGCCATTACAGATATACCACAGACCAATGCTGCTGTGGCATCTTTAGCAAAAGATAGAGTAATCCCATCTGCAGGGGATTTCTTCCCCAAAGATCCAACTAATAGAAAGATGGAAGCCATCCTCAGAAGGTACTTGGAAGCGTTGTTTGCCCTACTTAGAGCATCCATGGCAGCTACATTCTTTGCAGGGACCAGTGTCCTGGCTGGAGGACCTTAAGACCATGAAGAATGGAGACCATCCTGAATTCCAGTATTTATTTATTTGGCATATGTAATCCGGTCAAGCCAAGCTACAGCGTTCAATGATGTTCAAGATCTGAAAACCTCCAGGAAGTTGTCATTTTGCAGTCCTGAACAGTGTGCCTCATGGCTTGTGACTGCCCACATTGACATAGTGGACTATGTCTAAAACACCACCAAAATTCTGCTGCAGTACAAATTCCATGTCCGGTACAAAACTGGCTCAGAAGGCTCCATTATCTTTGCGGTAAATCAAACCCAGGTTGATATTGAGTGGGGTGTGAGACAAGATAATTATTTGTCACTTTCTCTGCAGACCATGAAGCTCTACCATAAATACCTCACCCAGTAAACTTATCCGCAGTGGGCGCCGTGAGGGCAGACGACCATGTGTTGGATTAAGCAAGTCTTTAATTAATGGCAGATGTGGCATATCATGCAATTTCATCATGAGTTTTGCTACGCTTTCCTCTCAGCGAACACTGGGTGGAAAAATACTGAATTCCAATGTACACTTAAGATTTTCCTAGCAGCAGTCTTTGTGGCAGATGCCACAATGGATACAGTGAGATTTTCAGCCAAGCCATGGCATCCAGCTCAGCAGCCAGAGGCCCATGGAAGGTTGACACTCATTCTAAACAAATTCTGGGTTCATCTGAAGTCATAGGTTCTCTCCTCTTTGGGGGAAAGCTAGACAAAATAGTGGCAGAAACCACTGCCAAACTCAAACAATCCTTTTCCATCCCACTTGGTGTTGTGAGATGGGACTACAAACCCAGGAACAGGAAAAAATGCACCTTTCATCCGTCGTCCTTATACAAATACCAGAGGAAAGACAACAGGTGTATCGTGGAAAACCCTGGAACCCGGGATTGGGTGAAAAATCAAGAGGTGAATCCACTGCCTCTACAAGCCCAACATAACAAACGAATGTGCAGCCACCCAGAACTGCATCTAGAAGGCAGAATTTCTCACTTCTCAAAAGTATGGTCTTGATCGACCACAAGCAAGTATTGAATCACAGATACTCCCTCAAACTAAGGTCCCCATCCCATCCCATCTTCAGCCAATCCCCCATCTTGAGCAACTTTGTCAAATGTAAGCTGGTGTCAAATGAAATCTCAAATCTCCTGGCCATAGGACCAATAGGGTTTCCTCAGAAGAAAGATTCTTAGGACTACTTCATTTCCTTCATTGTTCAGAAGAGCACTGGGATGGAGGGGAGATAGGTGTGGGTGGGATTCACAGCTGTTCTGGATCTCAAGCAGGTCAACAGGTGAATGAAGAAAACGAGATTCCACGATTCCACCCTAGCAAGTAACATCTAGCAGATGTTCCCATACGACCATGCCACTGTAGATTGCTGAGATGTGCATGGCCTGCTACCAGTACCAAATGCTCCCATTCAGCCTCTATTGTCCCCCAAGGTCTTTTCCAAGATGTTGGAGATAGTAATAGCTATACTCAGGTCTCAGGGCACTCACTTGTATCCTGTCCTAGACAACATGTTGATCAGGGCTCTGACTCAAGCAGTTGCACACAGTGCCACAGTCTGGATGCTGGAACTGCATCAAGTGCACAGATTTGTGATAAACATCGAGAAGAGCTCCTTGACTTGCTCCACACAGAGTGTTCACCTGGGAATGAAAATAGACACTTCTGTGGCAAAGCTTTACCCATTGCTGGGTAATTCCCCAAGATCCAGAACCGATATCCACGTTGGTAAAGTATGCAAGGCTAACTATAGCTCAGTGTCCACAGCAACTTGGCCTCTTGGTTTCTTGTATAGGAGCCACCCTATGTGGAAAGTCCCGTGTCAAGTGCCTTCAGGCCTTTCTTCTGAAAATATGGAACCATTCACCAGAACACATGCAAGATCAGGTATGGGTACCAAGCCAGGTGCTGAACACTATCAGATGGTGGACAATCCCATGGTACATCAACAAGGGTCTTCCCATATGCCTTCCAGACCCACAGGTACTCACAATCAGTACCAGCCTGATGGGAGGAGGAAACACATCTGGGGCTCAGGACAGTGCAAGGTACCTGAAACTTCAAGGAAAGGAACAAGAGAATCAACGTATTGGACCTCAGAGCTGTCAAGCTAGCCCTATGGAAGTTCCAGAACTATGGAGAGGGCAAATATGTTCTGGTCCAGGTGGGCAACATGACCACTGTGGCATATATCAGTAACCAAGAGGGAAGAAGGAGTGTTAACTCTACATGCAGAAGTGATGGAGATAATGAAATTAATAGAGAGGACTCAGCACAGGAGACGCAGTCAACAACTCAGAATAGTGCCTGAATCAGGAAATCGTCACTCCTATTTTCAGAAGTTTAGCCTTCTGGCAATTAGCCTATTCACCAGTCACAAGAACACAAAGCAGTCCAAGAACTTCACAAGGGAAACAAACCCGAAATCCTCCCTGGGAATGAATGTTCTTTCACACAGATGGCCAGAAGTCCTTCAATATGCATTCCTACTTTTTCCACTTCTAAGAAAGGTGATCCAGAAGATAAGGTGAGAAAGTCTTATCTCAAGTGTGCAGCTTTTCTGTTGGGTGCGGTGGCTTTGGTCAGTATGAAGGCATGGAAAGATGGATTCACCTTAGGCAACAATGATTCTGCTATTCTTAGCGCCACTTTGTTGTCATGGAACACACAGTGGGAACACCAGGTTCAGAAACTCATTTAGCAGATATTATAGTGACCAGAAAACAGGTTTTGATGGATAGGTAAAATGGAGATATTGATGTCAGTGGCTCAAAAAATGTGTGGTTAGGGCTTTAAACACCAGTGGTAGGTTCCACTTAGGAAATATTGGTCCGATTGGCTGCTCTGAGAAATCTGGATACCTGAGGTTTCTCTGTAAGGAACCAGAAGATCTTGTGAATATGACACTGTGTTGATACCTGGCACTATTGTGGTGGGATGAAATCCCTTGTCTACATCTTCATAAAGCAAGTCCAGGATAACTAGGATACCAGGGTCCTTGGGATTTTTGTTGCATTCTTGACATCATGAGCTAAATCTAGTCCATACAGAGGAGTAGGCCTTTAGTGTTGAAGCTCGGCTGGAGGAGAGTACAGTTCCAATCGCTTTGGAAGATCACCTCAGTGCAAGCTAACACTTTCCTTTCAATAACCATGCTGTGAGTTGTAAATGGTCTGGATGAAGAAATGGGCCTGGGTAAATGATGCCTGGCCTCACTGGCTGCAGCAGGGGGTTCCAGTTTCAGTGCTATCCGATTAGAAAACCATGTCTCTTTGGCCAGTGTGGTGCTACCACTATTACCTCTTGTATATGAGCACTGAAGATCTGTATCGAGTGCATCTAATTGACAAGAAGATCGGGCTCCTTGTTTGTCACTTTTCATCTGAAGTGCCAAGGGCTCAGGTATCTAAGTTATTACTAGCTAGATGGATCAAGCTATGCATCATAAAGGCACACAGTGCGTCATGTGCTCCTGTTCCAGACTTAACCAAGGCACACAAGATCTGTGGTGACTTTGTGGCAGAAAGAGCTTGTGCTTCTACCACAAGAGATCTGCAGGGTAGTAAAGTGGTCTTCACCGGTTAACATCTTTATTAGACACTACAAAGTGGACTTCATGTCTTCTGCAGAAGTCTCCTTTGGCAGTAAGGTGCTGCACACAGGGATTCAGTAATAGCATTTCCAGTTAATTCCAGGGGTTCTTCCTTATCTCATTCTGTATTTCCTATCCCTCTCTATGCCTGTTGGCTGTTCACTGCTTCCTATTTATATCTATATCAGAATTGTGGGATACACTGAGCTTGCAGAATGGTAAATTTCTTACTTGACGATTTCCTTTCTGTTACAGTGTCTCCCACAGTTCTACCCTCCCTGGCTGGCTTCCAAACCAAGGGACAATGTTTAATTTTGATTGTTATGCCTGTAGGCCATAGCCTACTGTACATAGTTTATTGGTTGGCTTTGCAGTTATTCTTACTAATCTTATTCTGTGAAGTTTTTACTCATTTTTGGAATGAATCCTCTGGCAGGAGGTCGGAGAAGGGGGCATGGCTAGCACAGAGACTATTACAATTTTGAACTGCCTCAGAAAACTGCAGACAGAAGGGGAATAGCCCATACATATCAGAATTGTGAGGGAAGTTGGTAGGAGAAAGGAAATGAACAGGTAAGAACTTTACCATTCCATTAGGTTTATAATCAAGAATACATTTCTAAACAACTGATTTTTTTTTGGCCTTGTTTTTATGTTAAACAGTGACTTCCTATGCAGAAAAGATTAAGCAATCAAATATATTGTAAGATTATTTTAAAATAAATTAGTTACCTTGTTTTGAGGAAATTGTAGTTGCTTTATGGAGATTAATTTATATAAAATGTTGTTTGTCATCTTAAATATTTAATGGGCTAGTGTAATCTATACAATTTTGTAAAATATATTTTACAGGTGCTAATGCATAGTGGTGTAACAGACATGAAAGCCGATGGACAAAAAACACATGAAAAGTCCCAGGAAAAGAGAACACACCAGCAGATACCTCTTGTGTCTGATTCCCAGACTCCCTCGTCATTCCAATCCCAGCAGAAGCAGCCTCAGGTTTTGTCACAGCAGCTTCCCTTTATTTTCCAAAGCTCTCAGGCAAAGGAGGAATCTGTGAACAAACACACAAGTGTAATACAGTCTACGGGATTGGTGCCCAGTGTGAAACCTTTGCCTTTGGTAAATCAAGCCAAAAAGGAAACTTATTTAAAACTTATAGTTCCTTCTCCTGATCTACTGAAAGCAGGGAATAAAAATACCTCTGAAGAATCTAGCCCTTTAGCCAGTGATGTAAGATCAAAACGGGTGAGTAGAAATTACTGGCTTAGCAATACTTGACTTTATTCTACAGCTATAGTGTCTATATGCATGTCCTCCTTAACAAATTATAGCATTATGTTTCTCAAACCCTTTGTTATAAAATCCGGATTTTGGGAGAGAATTATATTTGTTGTTTTAAATTACCCAGGACTTAATCTTGGTATATTTTTAAAAATATGCCATGTGGATTTCTGAATGATGTTAATTAGTGAAGGTTATTTTTGTGGTTGGACACTAATATCACTTTTAAAGCTATATGGTTGCCCTTTAGAACAGCTAATCTTAAGCCTTAGGTAAAAGGTTTTATGTTACTGAGTGTGTAGTGTAAATTAGCATGCATCTGAAGAAGTGGGTGTTCACCCACGAAAGCTTATGCTCCAATACGTCTGTTAGTCTATAAGGTGCCACAGGACTCTTTGTCGCTTCTACAGATCCAGACTAACACGGCTACCCCTCTGATACTGTAAATTAGCAGTGTCTTTTAGTATTCTGAAACAATATCTTGGAAAAATCAACTCATATCCTAACATGTTCATGAAGTATTCACAGTAGTTGCTTCTCAGAACATACTTGATTTCAAGGTTGATTAGTCTCCTACTCTGCAGACACTGATCTCTTACAAGTTCATTGAATGTCAGTAGAATGCCAGTGAAAGTGCCACACAAGGTTTACAGTAAGTCACTATGGCCCATATTGTGCAACCAGTGCTCATGCTGGTAAACTCTTAGGGCCAATTTTTTAAAGATATTCGGGTGCCTCGAGATGTAAATAAGTGCCAAGTGGAATTTTTAAAGCATATAAGCCACTAACTTCTATTGATATCAGTGGGAGTTAGATGTCTAGTAGCTTTAACAAATGTCAACTCCAATTGATATCAATAGAAGTTAGTGACTACGGCACTTTAAAAATCCCACTAGGTACTCATCTATATTTTTAGGTCCTGAATACCTTTAAAAATCTGGCCCTTAGTTCCACAAGTGGCCATTGACTCCAGTGAGACTATTTGTGTGAATGCTCACTAGTGTAATGGGGGGAGCCATAACCTAATAAGACAGCAATGCAAGAATAATGTAGTGTGTTAGCATTAGGACCGTGAGTCTCACCTGAAATCATTGTCCTAAACTAATGGGGGCTATGACATGGATATTTTCTGAAAGCAGCCCATGAAATATTTGGCTCTCTTGGGAGCAGTCTCCAGTCCTTAATCATTGAGTTGGATTTTTGAATTGGAGGACCCTTGAAAAATCAGCAAGGACAAAAACTTGGGAGATTCTTCAAGCTCCAGTAGGGCTTTCAAATACTAACCGGGGGTGGGGGAGAGAGAAAAAGGACTGTAATACGAATAAAAAAACAATAGAAACTCATGTTTTAAGGCAATATTTAAGGTTTGACATACACTAAGGGCAAGTCTACATTTAAAATGCTGCACTGGCACAGCTGCAGAGCTTTAATGAAGACGCTCTATGCCGAAGGGAGAGAGCTCTCCCGTCCGCATAGTTAATTCACCTCCCCGAGAGGCAGAAGCTCTCCTGCTGACAAAGCACTGTCTACATAGAGGGTTAGGTCAGTATAACTACATCACTCAGGGGTGTGGATTTTTCACACCCCCAAGCAATGTAGTTATGCCAGTAATAGGTCTGTTGTATAAACCAGGCCTAAGAAAAGTAAGGCAATATTTTTTTTCATATCTTCTATCTTGGCATCTCAGAATTCTGGGGAGTCTGAAATATATCATCTTATAATATCTTAAAAAAAAAAAAAAAAAAAAAAAGATGCTAAAGACAGTGTAAGTGCATCTGGAAGGGCTTCTGCTTGCTGGATTATGAAGGTTATAAACTTCCCGATTTGTTGCATTAGATGCTGACAAAGAAAGAAAGGGATTTTGTCATTCAGCTCCTATTAAGGAGTTAAGTGGCTAAAAATCAATGCACCACACTGAAAATGTACTCCTATGGGACAGTCCGGCCTGAGCATTTTTTCCTTTGCTTCTCATGATTTCGGTCAGATTGTTAATGTAATTTTAACACTTTCCATGTCTAGTGTGTAATCATGGCTTCTCATTAGTGTATGAATATTGCTTATATATGTTCATTGATTATTTTTCCCTAGGGAAGGTGAGGTATTCTTATGGCCCTTAACAGAGCCATGAAAATAAATACAGTATAAGGTCTACAGTGAATCTCTGAGGAATTGTGATAAGGATTTAATTCTGGTTAAAATGGATGGAATGAGATTCCCCATGGACGCTCCATGCATTCCAAAGGGGCTGTTGTTGAGTGACTTCAAGAGCGTCTTTGTTTCCCTAATTAAGGGATAATTATGCTGCCTTTGAGAATTTTCAGCCACTGCTGGTCTCTATAACAACAACCTAGTGTAATAGCATAGCACTTTTTGGAATGAGACCACCAGTGGTTCAACATATTCTCATTGATTCCTGTGTCAAATTTTGCTATTCCAGCCATCTTCTTTTAATCTCCTGTTATTTTTAGTAGCCATTATTATTTTGTATTATGTGTTATTTATTGTTTAAGATTTATGAATTGCCTAACAATTTGATTCGCATCCACTTGTATAACTTTTACTGTGTGTCAATAGGAAAACCAGGATTTTTACTTTAATTGCTATGGAAATCTTATAAACGCTACACTGGGCATGTCCTGTTTCATGTAACTTTTTTCCTATTGACTTGTTTTCATACGAGGTGAACTCTCGGTTTCCAGTTATAACTGTAGCAGGTGATAAGAGTGAAAATAGCTCTCCAGACTGAAGTAGAAGCTTCAAAAGCTTGTACCATTACTCCCATCAGCTTAATATCTTGAATCCCTGAGTCAGCTATCTTTATTTGATTTATCATGAAAAATCTAGGGAGAGTCTAGACATCTTGGTACCTCGTCATCTACCCAGCTCTCGAGCTACCTACCCTCCTACCTACTAAAACTGCTTTTCGTGGATGGTGAGGGCTAAACAAATTATAATTTTCCCTGTGAGATGCAGTCTTTTTTTATTTTGTTTCCTCTCTGTTTCTACAGGAACAGTATAAACAGACATTCCCAGCACAATTAAAGAAACAAGAATCATCTAAGAACTTGAAGAAGATTATCACAGCTTTGTCAAGTCCAAAACCAAGCTCTAGTTTACCAGCTCATCAAAAACACACATCTCTAGAAAACAACCATTCTAATCCATTCTTGACAAATGCACTTTTAAGTAATCAACCCAATGGACTTATTCAGAGTGTCATCCAGGAAGCACCTCTAGCACTTACAACCAAATCTAAATCCCAGCCCAAGATAAATGAAAACATAGCTACTTCTAGCAGCGCCCCCTTTTCTTCACTAGGAAATGTAAGTACATGTGGGAAAAAAACATCTGGTAACCGGATACCTGTTATGCCCTCTACCTCTCCTGTGTTACCTGGTCTGGGAAAGGAAAAAGCAGTCAGCAATAATGCAATAACAGCAGTAAAAACACAACACCGCCTTCATTCTTCAAAATCTTTAGTGGAACAATTTAGAGGAACAGATTCAGACATTCCTAGTAGTAAAGACTCTGATGACTCAAATGAAGAGGATGATGATGACGATGATGATGATGAAGACGATGATGAAGATGAAGATGATGAGGATTCTGATGATAGTCAATCAGGTTATTATTTGACTTTTCTATATAAAAAAATTAAAGATTTTAGTCTAAATTTTGTATGAAGAAACACATATCCTACAACTCCTTGAGTTACTTTGTTCTGTACTGGTTCCAGTCATGTCAAAACCTGGGTAAATTCACGATGATCTTGTAATGATACTAAAAGGTAACCGTTTAAAACATTTCTTAATTAATGTATCCATAGACTTGAGGAATGCTAGAATGACAAAAAGCTACAATGAACAATTCTCTGTGTGCTGTTGGTTGTCTGGTTGTAACCTGTACTTGTTACTGTTTTCCCACAGAGTCTGACAGTAATTCGGAGTCAGATACAGAAGGGTCTGAAGATGATGATGAGGATGACAAAGATCAAGATGAATCTGATACTGATACTGAAGGAGAGAAAACTCCACTGAAACTGAATAAAACAACTTCCTCTGTGAAAAGCTCTTCCATCAGTCTCACGGCTCACTCTACACCACTTAATCTCCAAGTAGTAAAGACTCCAAGCTCTGCTCCTGCTGCCTTATGTCCTGAATCCCAGTCACCAGTTTTTCTTGGGACGCCTTCTTCTACACTTACTCCAAGTACACACTGTGGTATCTTACTGTCTTTTATATAACAAAGTGTAGTGTCTGAGAAACTTGTCTCGTAAATGTATTTCAAAAACTGTAATCAAGATAATAGTGTCCATAATGTACAATGTTGCAATTGGATACTGACCTTCTTCTCCTTTGCCTGATCCATAGAGGTACTGATCACCTGTAACTTCCACAGAAGTCAGACAGAGTTGTGGGTATTCAGCACCTTTCAGGACCAGTACCTGAATGCTAAGGTCAATTTATATGACCTTTATATGGCATTTATTTTCAAAACATCTGGGATGATCATTGCCTCCCAGAATGCTTGCAGAGAGTAGTGTGACAACTGGTGGATAGAGCACTAAACTGGGGCTCAGGATGTCTGGGTTCTGTTCTGGACTTCGGACAAATCACTTCATCTCCCTGTGCCTCACATTCTCCATCTGTAAAATGGAAATAATGATACTGATCTCCTTTCTAAAGTACTTTGAGATCTACGGTACAAGACCTAGGCAGTAGTATTTTTCTATTCCAGTTACAGTAGAACCTTGCCAATCTACATACTATAAATTGCACCAAAAATTGCCCATCTCACTACTCTTCTCAACAAGAGTATTGACTGTAGTGAGTTGTAGTATTACAAGTTTCATTGTTATTTGCAAAATTCACAACAGACCATTTATTAATACATTTATGACGCACTTTTAAATAAGTAAATTTTAAGTACACTTGGTGATGTATTATCTTTAACTTTTTTTTGCGTAAATGGTCATTCCCTTACTTGCTAATTCATAATATTCAATAATTATCAAAATGAGTCTCTTGGCTGCTAATTAGCTAGGTGCTACGTACTTCTCATGAAAATAAATGTTTTTGTTTTGTTTTTTAAATAGGGACGTTGAATCAGAAACCAGTTTATCCTAATATTTAGAGTGCAGTGAAATAAGAGTTGCTTGCCTAACAATTAACTGGCTTTGAAATGACGTATTTTTATTTTTCTCTTTCAGTTAGATGCAAGCTTATTGGTTTTACAGTTTATAAAGATTTACTGTATCTTATGAATAACCTGAATTCTGATCCCCTGAAGTTTATATTGCTCTTCAGCAGTCTGCTTGACTGGCACTAGTTTTATTTAATAACATAAGTTTACACACCGTGCAAAGGCATGTTTGTCTATATTTTGTTTATATATTGAGCTGATGTACATTTTATGTTAAATGTTTTCTTTAGAATATGGTATAACACTTTCTGCCTGCTCAGATCCACCAATCTGGAATCAAAGGTTATTTTTTGTCCATTATATCATTAGTCAGTCACCTAAAAAGATTTGTTTCATCTTTCTTTCCTGTATCCAGTCTCCACTACTCCTCTGTCTTTAGTTTACTTGCATCAAAAGTGCACACTCTTAGAAAGCAGTGTCCATGTATTTATTTTTTTGCCCAAAGCAGGTACTCAGTGAGAAAGCACATATGAAATAAATGTAAATAAGACTGTAACTACTTTAATTTCTGATAAATTTGACATCTCTTCATTGCAAAGATGCCCACTTTTCATTGCATACTGCAGAGAAGGAGGTACGGTAGAACCTCAGAGTTATGAACACCTTGGGAGTGGTGGTTGTAACTGAAATGTTATTACCTCTGAACAAAAAGTTATGGTTGTTCTTCAAAAGTTTACAACTGAACATTGACTTAATACAGCTTTAAAACTTTACCATGCAGAAGAAAAATGCTGCTTTCCATTTATTTTTTTAGTAGTTTACGTTTAACACAGTACTGTACTATATTTGCTCTGTGTGTGTGTGTGCGCGCACGCGTGCCTGCTGCTGTCCAATTGTGTACTTTCAGTTCCAAATGAGGTGTGTGTAGTTGACTGGTCAGTTCGTAAGTCTGGTGTTCATAACTCTGAGATTCTACTGTATTCACATCTCAGAAGTCTTTGACTGGAGAGAGCCTAGTGGAAAAAGTAGTGGGTACAAATAATTTTCATTCAGTTGGTGTGGTCGTATACATGATGGATAAAATGCCTTGCTCTTCTGGTTTGGGGATCTGAGTAATGGAATACACATTTTCAGTAAACTGATCGTCATCAAATTGCTTTCCAATGTTAATCAATTAAACTCTATTTAAGGTACTTCAAAAAGGCGAAGAGTAACAGACGAACGAGAGTTGCGTATTCCTTTAGAGTATGGGTATGTTTTATATTTACTTTAACAGCATTTGGAAAATGATTGCATATAGTGTTTCATATAGTGAACAGTCATTTGTTTTAAAAAATGGCATTGTAGAATTTTTACGTAAAATTTTCAAAGGGACTCACGGACTTAAGCGCTCCTTTGACTTTCAGTGACGCTTTCTGTTCCCTTTGAAAATTCCAGCCTTTATATGTATTGTGTCTCAATTACTTACAAAACAAATTTGCTTAGTTGCAAATGTAAAGATGTGTTGCTTAATTGTTTTGCGACTGAAAATGCATTAGTAGTTTTGTTATCGATTCATGAGCCCGAATAGAGTCCGCTCACTTTCCCAGAACTGTGTGTGCACTATAATGCTAAAATGTATAAATTTTTTTTTGATAAAGTAACCTAATACAATGCCATTTTTGCCGTCACATTTCTGCCTTAATCACTTTATATATTTGTAATTAATAAATTAATATTTATAAGTTAGTTCAAGAAATGAGTATAAACCCGCACTTATATTTACTATTACTACAGCTGGCAAAGAGAAACACGAATAAGGAATTTTGGTGGTCGCCTTCAAGGAGAAGTAGCATATTATGCACCATGTGGAAAGAAACTTAGACAGTATCCTGAAGTAGTAAAGGTACATACTTTTTTCAATTTCTATGAATTCTGGTACCATTAAGGATGTGTACAATAAAAAAGTGCACTTCTTCCTCAAATAAAGTTCCTTGATGCAAAATGTCTTGTGATGTGAGGCTAATGTACCTTAACCTGTTTCTAAATTGACCTCTTATAGAGGCATATCCCCTTGATAGAATGTGCAAAACATTTGACTCCTGACGTTAGCTGTACATCAAAGCTGGGTTGTAATTATTTAAAACCTGAAGTGGAAAAATATGTGATTTTTTCAGTATCTCAGCAGAAATGGAATAATGGATATCTCAAGGGACAATTTCAGCTTCAGTGCAAAAATAGGAGTGGGTGACTTCTATGAAGCCAGAGATGGACCGCAGGTATCCACTTTTTAGAAAGTAAAGTCTTTGATCCGAGGAGTAGTAACATAAATCTAGGTGAAGTAATTTTTACTACACTCTGGAGCATTGCCTGTTGTTAGTGAATTCATTCTTATAGTCGTACATAGTGGTTTACAGTAGCTTTTGTTGAGAGTTGAGGGTCTGATCCTGGGAGGTGCTGAAAATCTATATATCTCATAGACTTCAGCAGGAGGTTGTAGGTGCTCAGTATATCCCAAGATCAGCTCTGAAATTATAGTTGTCTAATAAGAAGGAGCTTTGAGCTAAATATTTTATAAGAGAACACGTTCAGATATTTCTTAGAGTAGAAATTTTTTCTTATTGTGTTATACGAACTCCATATCTGTAGAAGTTCTGTGTATGTGTGTATCATGTCTCTTTTCGTATTTTCATCCGTCTAGGATATCTAAAATACGTACTTAAAACACAAGTATTTACTATGTAGAGAATACAGTATTAGCTTTTCTGAAGGATCCAGTTTTTATGCACAGTTGTATGAATGAACATTCTACTTGAGTGTGGCAGAACTCTGCTTTGCTTTGCGTGGATAAAGTAGCCACTTCACAGAAGAATAAATTATGATTGAACTATGCGACACCACCATCTATTTTGTCCAGTTTAGGGACTTTCATTTTTTTCTTGTGATCTCATGTCAGTGAATATATTTACTTATTGTTAAAGATAACTCTTCCCTGTATATCACCACCTGAATGTGGACAGACATCAGGAAAATGCACTCAACAATTCCTGGAATTTCAAAACACCTTGCCTAAGGCAGTTGAGTCCCTGTAGGAGTATACATCATCTACAAAACATGCATAAATGTTTGTAATAAAACTGAAGCCTTGCCAAATCTCTCACTTTGGGGTGGCGTTGGCTGACTTCTGGCCCACTGAGGAAGCGAATGTTGTAGGCCCCTTGTACATCAGCCACTGTAAACCCAGGGTTGAATAAGTAAAGATCAATAAATCATGTAGGTATGTACCTCGCTATTGAACCTCAATACTTTGATTTAAGTAGCTACTAGTTTCCTGGACATCAGGTCAACCCCTCTTTTTCTTGTCTGTCTGTTATATTCTTCCCATCTCACATCTCCCCACCCTTAGTTACTTCTTTCCACCCCTCTTTCCTTATATCTAGTGGGATGTACTGCACTCCCTGCCCTCCTTTGGGACTGCAAAGCTTCAGAAAGGAGGAACTGAGGAAGGGCCACAGTTCAGTCACAAGGCTGGGTAATGAATTATCCCAAACCTCTTCTAAATATCATTTAAGAATTCCGGTTTTTATTGCTTCTGCTACATGCTGGTCAGGTCAAAGCAGTTTTACTAAGAGAAAGAAAAATGTCATGAAAGGGGAGGCTAAAACAGAACAAGTCGGTATTAGCAAATACTACTCTCTTAGGGATGGTGGTATAGATGGCCTCAGCACTATTATCACACCTCCCCATAATACACTGTTAAAAGACATTGAAATTTCCAGTGGTCTCAGATTCCACACGTACATTCTTATGGCTGGATTGTCCCCAGTGTATAACCCCAGGTGGGCAAGGGGATAGGGGCACAAGAGGCCTCCTGCCTTGTGCACCCTTACAGGTAAAATGCTAAATACTAATGGGTATGCAAACACTGCTCTCTTCTAGCTCCGCCGCTAGTGAGTCTAGAAGAGCTGGGACCTGGCTTTATTTTTCCTCCATACCTTATAGCAGAACTGGTAGGGTGCTGGGAAGGAGCACACACCGTACCACATGGGAGGGTGGCCGAACAGGCTCTGCAATGTGCATGCCTCAGGAACATCAAGAGAAGTTGCGGGTAGTTCATCCAGATTTCTTTCTAAAGTGTACCACGAAAGCACTGCTTGCCTCCCCCCGCAACCCCTTGCTTCCAGTGTAGAAGCTAAACTGTGATGCTTGATATGTAACTAGATAATGCACATTGACTTAGTCAAATACCAAATCCTGACAAGCAAACAGGAAGAATTTGCAGGTTCCTCAGATTGAAACTCAAAGCTGCTACCTTCATCTTGGGTGGAGGAGGGAGCCATTTCAGAATCTTGGAAAGCCCTAGCAATATCTGCCTTCTGGAGATATTAGATTTATAGTGGATCTGTACAGGATGTTTGTCTTTGCAGAACAATAATTATAGGTAAGTAATTTTATCCTTTAGTCACTAGGGAGATGCTTTTTTTTTATTGTAATGTAGGTGTGCTTGGGATAACATCTTTGGTGAGAGTAATGTTATTTGTTCACAGTAACTACATTGTTATACACAATCATACAAGTTATTGTAGTATATTTTAAAATTCTCACACTGTGTGTGCGTGCGCGTGTGTGTACACACTATATGTATGTTGTCTTATATATGTCTATATATGTTTATGCTTACAAGCCCAGATCCTACTTCTAATTTTATTCTATACCTATTGGTACTTACAAAGCATGATCCTAATATATTCGGTGTGTAATGTGATTACAGAATGTCTATTCTGTGTCAGTACCACCATTTTTCTTATAATTCATCTGTGTTGGAGGTAACTGGTGAGTGTTATGTTACCTTACTTTAAAGTACGCCAATCAGCACTGGATACCACAGACTAATCTGATCCATTTCAAACTAAGGTCATGAGCATTTGCACTTTCCAGACATAACTGGCATGTGAATCTTATATTTACGTTCTTTCTTGATTTTATCTGAAATACCATTAAAACTGCAAACATTTTAAACAGTAGGTCTAGGGTTTTTTTTAACTAAAGGCTTAGGTTGTCTCTTAAACTCAACTCACTAAATTTAGCAGATTTGTTTTTACATCTATTTTTTTTAATGACAAAAATAAACGTCAGCATTCCTCATTGGCATTTTTATTACATGTCGCATCAGTCCAGCTTTTGAATCAGGTAATTTTTAGTGTGTATATTTTTGTTTTTCTGTTCTAATCCATACATTTTTAAAATATGGAATTAAAGAGAACATATTGCCTAAAAACCTATTATGATTAAGAAGCTTTAAAATTATATTTATACTTCATGTATCAGATTTTGATTCATTAGATTATGTAAACATTTGAACTAAACTGATAACAGCTAACATACCATTTACAGTAAGTTAGTGAAAAAATTAAATTAGTACTTAATGAAAATGGTATCTGTCTGCACGTTACTGAAATATAGTGTCCTTTTGTAGTACTGAACATGTCAATACTTAATTTTCAATACCAATAAATATATAGACAATCAGTTTTATTCCAGAAA
This sequence comes from Macrochelys suwanniensis, assembly GCA_033296515.1. Classification (NCBI taxonomy): domain Eukaryota; kingdom Metazoa; phylum Chordata; order Testudines; family Chelydridae; genus Macrochelys; species Macrochelys suwanniensis. The sequence continues at coordinate 30,840,311 of CM065784.1, read as the reverse complement.
TTTGCTCATCAAATAGTTTTTTTCCTGTTGATTCCATCTCCTCCACTTTCTACATTTTTTGGCCTTTTACTGCTATTTTCCCCATTCTTTTCTCTGCCTTTCCTTGGGTTCTGTGGCATATCATAATCCAGGTTATTGTATCAGTCTCATCTGATTGTGAGCACTGCAAAATTCAAATTGAAAGATGGAAAAAGATGCATGCTTTTGATCCTGCACTCACTGAAATCAGCAGAATTCTTTCCAGTGACTTCAGTGTGATAGATTTTTTGAAGTTTTTCTTGATATGAAAAATAGTTTTAGTTTTACAAGGTGATTTGGTGGTATTTTTAGGCTTAGTCATTTTTTAATAAAAGCCAGAAGAATAAATGATAACTTCAGGTAAATATACTGTAAAATTCAGAACATGGTTTGATGAGTTGTAGACAGTAGAACATTCCAATCTAAATTTTCCAGGTTGAAATCCACCTAGATTTTCCTACTGCATTGGCAATGGCATTTCTTAATGCTTTTCAGTACAGTGAATTTAAAAAAAGACTTTGAAAGCATGGTAATCTCCTAAAGTTTCTTTTAGCTCAGAGATTTTTTTCCTAATTGAAAACAAAGAATATTTGAGGTACATAATAAAGGATTTCTGTATTATGAAAGGAACTGATATAGTTGTCATTTACAGTACATTTTTAGACTGGTACCAATTTTCTAAAAAAAGGGGTACATAACTCCTAGTTTTCTAGTTTAAGATTAACAGGGACTTGAGCCAAACTACTTCATGAAAATATTAATAGATATATGGAATAAGTTAGAGGTAAGTAACTGAAATATATAATATTAAGGATAGAAACCATCATTCATCCTTATCTGTGGAATCTCTACCTTCTTGCCATAATTAAGGAATTAAAAATGCCTGTTTGTTTTTCTCTGGAAAAAGAAGGAAAGGGTAGCAAAAAAGTGGGATTAAGATTTGTTTTTAAAATGTAAACTTTTTGGGTTGGAGGAACTATTTCTTCTTTGAGTGCTAGTCCAGATACATACTCCACACTTGGAGAGCGCACATCTCATGTATATGCATTAGATAATTGTCTAGTCGGCAATATCTATGGGGGGTGACACATAGGACCTTTCTCTCCATGTGTATTCCACAAGGGTATAAAGAGCAGAGCTGTTTTACCATGCCTCAGTTCCTTTTCTACTGCTCATGGTATATGTCAGAGCAACTCTCTTCAAATTTACCTCCGCTTTGGCTAGTTAGTGTCATGAGTTTAGTCAGATAGGTGCACATGGAAGCCACAGGGAGAGAGAAGCCTTTCCCCAAGGTTGCAGGTGGTGTGGGATACTACGCTCAAGCACAGCAACTCCCAGGGCTTCAAGAACTGCCCATCATGCGAAACAGTTGTGTTTCTGAATGACGGACACACGAGGTGTCTGTCTTTGTCTCAAGAAGGACATACCTGGGGGTACTGTGGAATCTGTAGGTCCTTCTTGAAGGGGACCCAGTGCTCAAGGGAGGCATGCCTGAGGCTTTTCTCATGGCGCAGGCAGTGAGGTTGGACTCCAACTCCAGATTCTAGGCATCTAGGCCCGCGGGGGAACAAAGGTTGTTGAAATCGGCCCCAGCGTAGACTTTAAAACTGTCTGAAGCTGCCTTGTCTGGAAGACATAAAGGATAAGTCTACACAGCAACTAGACAGCAGTGGCTGGCTTGGGCTCGCAGGGCATGCCTCAAAACTTAGAAAAAGTTCTGTCAGCACCAGAACCTGCACCCCCGCATCCTCAGTTGCCACAGCTGTATATGCCTTCTTGGTATCAAGAAGTCAGAGTGGTCACTGGCTACCTCAGTACCTGGTAAAAGTTTGATTTTGGTGCCAGCCATCCTGATGCTTTCAGCATGCTTTCAGGTACCTGTGCAGTCACTGCCACACCAACCTGCTGGGGCTCCACCACTCAGGGCCTCATCTCCAGGGCCTGCATCTTTGCGGCTATTGGAGTCACATTAATTCCTGATGTTTTCCAGATTCCTGGACCCAGTGGCCTCAATGTTTCCAGCACCCAGTCATGTTCCCCTTGCACTCATGGGACGGGCACAGTCTTTTCCAGAGGACTACTGTCTTGTCCTCTGACTCAAGACAGCGAATAGCTGTCCGCAGCCTGATCCTAGGACTCAGCAGTCTTGATCTCTCCCAAGGAGTCAAAAGGTGTGTACCCATGACTAAGGGGAGAGCATGGTACCGCTATGATGCAGTATGGGGCTCACCGGCTGTAGGCACCGTGGTCTCTCATGCTTTTTGATTTTGGAATGTAGAGCAGGAGGCCCCATGGGGATCGTCATACTACCTGAATCGCAGATTAAGATGGTCACCCACGCACCTGAGACTAGACCCATCCCTGCTGCATCCCCAGGGCCACCCAGTGGCCTCAATGCAGAGGACCCAGGATGAAGGTGAACTGACATGTTCGCAAAACGCTGTATGTTGGTGCAGGCTGCTAGGGACAATGCAAGATTCACGTGATCTGTGTTGCAGTCCATACTCTGACTCCTCTTAGTCAACTTGAGTGAGGGGAAACTGCTTGGGAGTTGCAAATATGCATACAGACTAGCACTCTAAGAAGAAAAAGAGGTTACACATCTTTATGGTAACTGATGTTCTTCGAGAAGCCAGGTAGCTGGGTCTGGATGACAAGGGGATGAAGTTGGGACTGGATGACATGATCACTCAATAAATTGCTGTAGTCTTTTTATTTCCTCTCCAGCATCTGGCACCAGCCATTGTCGGAAGACAGGATACTGGGCTAGATGGACCATTGGTTTGACCCAGTATGTGTAGTCTGTATGCATATTCCACTACCTACCTCTGTGCCTGCTACTTTAGAGTTCTGAAACCACGGATTCTCACCCTTTATGCTCTTGTGGAATGGCGCATACATTACCCTTAGGGGAACTGCTGACAAGAAAATTCTCCAACGTGTGTACACTGGACATGCACTCACCAACTGTGGAATGCATATACAGATTACACCTCTTGAACATTTGTAACTGTAAATGTAAGCAACCTCATTTTCCTGTTCCTAAAACTTCTTATGTTGTGTTACAGCTGTGAAATACGTACTTTGATGATATCATTCAGATTACATTTATCCACTACCTGTGAATAGGTCTTCTGCTATGTCTGTTTAAAAACAAAAACCAGACATATGTCTATAGATATATATGTGCTGGCTAGTGGTCTAAATGGAAGACTGGGACCCAGGAACTCTGGTCCTGATCTTCAGGTGTGTTAGAGCATCACAGGACATAGAGGTTACTCTTGCATGTGAGTAGTGTCAAAGCTGGTAGGAGTGATGGGATAGAATGATTTGTACTTCAGCAATCCTTAGCTATGTAAGAGCCCTAATAGTCAATTACTAGCTAAAATAAGTTAGAGTAGCGTTGAGGCTGTTCTAACATGGACTATAGCTATGTCTCCATTGCAAAAAAAAAAAAAAAAAAAGTGTGCTTTTACACTGATTTAGCTATCTTGATGTAAAATCTTAGTGGAGACAAGGCATGTAATTTTGAAGATACCGCTGAAAGCTGGTACTAAACGGTGTAGGAGTCTAAATGGAATAGCCAGATTCCGTTTTTTGAATAAACAGTGGTTCCCAGAATTCAACAACTTCTAAAATGATTGAAATTTACAATGAGATTTCGACCGGTTTTTTCCTGGTCTGTTTACTCATCCAACATTCTTAGATACGTCAAGAAGACCAAAAAGAGAGACTTCCTTTAGACTCGTTCTAAAACAATGTCATGTCCTGCAAATATCTTCTGTTCTGCATTCTAAAAAACTGGATAAAATAGATACAGGAGCAGAGTGTCATCTGATGTAAATCAACATTCCTTTTGTTGCGGTAAGCAACAGTGGTTTGAGCATTGGCCTGCTAAACCCAGGGTTGTGAGTTCTATCCTTGAGGGGGCCATTTAGGGATCTGGGGCAAAAATCTGTCAGGGGACAGCACTTGGTCCTGCTAGTGAAGGCAGGGGACTGGACATGATGTCCTTTCAAGGTCCTTCCAGCTCTATGAGATAGGAATATCTCCATATATAAGATTTACACCAGTGGAAAAATCCTGTCCATAGAATCAAATGTTGCATGGAAAGGCAGAATCCATATGGCTTTTCTTACTTTTGATGATGAAGGATTTTTCAAAGGTTGATGTATTTGAATGTAGTTTCCCTCAGTTTGTGGTGTCTTTTGTTGGAAACAGTACAAAAGGAGAGCAACACCAGTACAGCACAGTCTGAACTACCCTTGAACCATGATTGATTTTTTTCCTTCTGTTTCTGAACCTTGTTTTGCATTTTTTTTCTCACTCATGAATAAGCATATGAGAAGTTGTCTGCTAGGTTGCAGGTTGGTATGAACAATAAAGAGAGACAATATTGAGTCTTGTTTATATGGCTCAAAAAGACAAATAGTCTGTGATAAACTACAGGGGGAGATCCCTGAGATATTAGACACCTGAAAAAGAATATAGTGTATATATTATAAATGGTACTCCTGCTGATAGATATTTAAGATACTTCTTTGGCTCAAGTGGTACAGATACTGATTTTGAATTGAGAAGTCTTCAATCAGTTTTTAACAAGGATGGATTCTGCAGTTGGTGCTGGATATCAGTTAATGTATGCCTCTTTGAAGATTCACATGCTAAGTACAGTATGGATTCTTGTAATATCTTACTTCATAGTGGTTTGAGATTTGAAATATATCAATGCAATTTCTATTAGCAGCTGCTTTTGCATGTGAGGGTCTCATGTTATTAAAATGTTCCTTTTACAGAATGTTCTATGAAACATTTCTTAACATATTATGAAAGATTAGCATAAATAGTTAAAACATAATTGACTAAATGAACAAAGCACATTTTGCGGTTAATCATACTTGATTTTATTGTTTGTGCTCTTATTAATTCACAAATTCAGTATTGCGAATCAACTGTATTTTTTTAAAAAGTAGCTGCGACTGGCTTCATAGTTGCTTTGGCAGACATTTTCAGAGTCCTTGACAAGCTTTCATTAAGTAAATAATGACGTGCTCCCAGAAGTATTCTTAGCTATCATTTCTTCCTGTCGTTCCAAAAAAATTCAAAAAGCAGTGAGAGATACCACAGTTCCAAATAGATCAAGCTCAATCAAGCAAGATCAAATAGATCAAGCAACTGTTTTAATTAATAGACACAATATGAGGTTCCCTCTTGTGTCAATTAAATGAAAGCTATCTAAAAACTAACCTCTTGGTATTATAGCAACAGGACTTTAGGATGAAGATAGGTGCCATGAGAAATTAAAAGGGGTTGAATTTAGTGCTTCTTAACTTGTTCAGGAGACTGTACAATTTCCAGAGCTTTGAATTAAGGTCATAGTGCAGATTATAACTACTTGAAAACTTTTGATTAGTTTTTAATTTTAGTTGACTGACAAATTAATTTTCATAGTAGGTGAAAATAAATTATACTAAATAAAATCGCAAGGTAGAAACAAGTTTGTGATTTTTCAATTTATTATAAAACTGAGATATCCAACCCTCCAAAAGTAACAAGTAAAAATCACGATCGGTTCTCTTGCTGTTACTGTTTTCCTTATATTTTATAAATTTCAGAAAAACAATGGTTTTTACATATAGCCTGTCAGATTTTTAAACATCACATTGATTAATGGATAAGTGCAGATGTAGTAGTTACATTTGAAGTTTATAGGCTAATGGAAAATCTGTTGTTCTGCCTAACCTACTAAGTTGAGGAATGGGCTATTTAGGCAAGAGAGAACTAGAAACAATATAGTAGTGGCACATATGTAATAACAAATGGTGTTTCGCTGAGTAAATTAGCTTTGAGATCTTGTAACTTTTAGTGGTAAGTTGTAGAAATGTTTTTGGTAAATCCCACAATACCTATGCAATTGCTCTGTGTCACCACTGTCATTCTAATACTGACTTTCATGTTTTTGTGTCAATATATTTACATATATAGACATATGCATTTTTGCATGTATGACCAGATCTGTGGATGTGTGTTTTTGTTTTCTTTTAACTTCTATTTATAATGGTTATGAAATATGTTAATTAAAAGGGTATGCAGTGGTGTCTTCTGAAAGAAGAGGAAGTCATTCCCCGTATCAGAGCTATGGAAGGTCGTAGAGGACGACCACCAAATCCAGATAGACAGCGTGCTAGAGAGGAATCAAGAATGAGGCGTCGCAAAGGCCGACCTCCAAATGTTGGTAGCACTGAATTTTTAGACAACACTGATGCAAAGCTGTTAAGGAAGTTGCAAGCTCAAGGTAAGAAATTTGTTATAGTTTCCACAACCTGAAAGTAATGATGTTCGAATTTCCTAAAGGCAAGTATTATCATGTATTTCTGCTACTGTACGTCCTTGAAAGTTGCTTTTTGAAATCTTGTCGAAAGTGTGACCTGGATCTTCAGTTTAAAGCCAAGTAGCTATAAACGTGCTTTAAAGAGAGGTGTAGAGGGGGTGTGTGTGTGTGTATGTAATGAATAAGCTTGGGGCAATATTAACTTTATTTAGATTTATACAATGTAATAAAAGCGGACATCTGGGTACCACTGACAATTTTTAAAAAAAAAATACATAAGGATATGAGAATCTGATCCTAAAAATAAGCATCAGGCATATAACCTTCATCCCAGCACTGTACTTCAAAATTGCATCACATTTTCCTAAAAGAAGTTAATAGTCTGCAAAATTCTCTTACAGCTGAGGGTTATTTTTCCTCTTGAGTTTCATGATTGATCTCGCCTATATGGTGAATGTGGACATACGCTATCTGTTGCTGTGCTGCGCAAGATTCATACTTAAAATATCTAAGCCTTTACTACCTCTTTGTCAGATTCATTGTGCCTTTTTCCCCTGTACCTGCAAAGAGCATTACACAACAAAGAGCCAGTAACTGGAGATGATTGAAACGTGTCCTACCTGAACAAACAAGATGCATTTTTAAAGATACCTGTTGTTGTAGGTTGTATTTTTTGCTTGGGGCTGGATATCAGGTAAGGTAGCTAGACCGTTTTCTATCTCATTAGAGGCCACTCAGCACCATAGTATTTGTTGCTTGTATATTGCTTTCAATCTGATAATCTCAAAGCAATTTACAAATATTAACAGTTTAAGCCTCATGACACCCCTGTGAAGGTAGATATCCGCTTAATTTTACAAATGCATAAACAGATGCTAGAGAGGTTGTGTCTTGCCCATTCAGAGCCAGAATTAATCCAGATCTCCTGATTTGCACTTCGACCACTAGACCACAATGCCTCCTTTTTCAGCCCTCTACCTACAGTAGCAGGGTGAAAGCAAATTGGGGTGTATTTCCTCAGTATTGACTATTTCCTCTCTAATACATTACTTTAATGTATTAGTAAAAGACACCCCTCACTGTGCCCTGTTTGCAAATTTTCCTGTTATTTGAGATTTCATAGAGGTGTACAGATACTACACTGAAAGAGGCCATGCAAGCAGATAGGTACCTGGAGGCACTCTCTTGTCTGCTTTTCTCCATTCTTCAAAGACAGATGATTCTCATAGCCCTGTCATGGCTACAGGAGATTCTTTATATGTAGTATTGGACCTATTATGCCTGTTAATGTCCACCTTGGCTTCCTTTTCCCCACTCAGGTTCCCAATCATTGAGAGTAAAATCGATTTCGACCTGATGTTTTGTGATCTCAATCTTTCAGAATCTTTACTAATTAATAATGGTATAGACTTGGAACTGCTAGTCCAGTCAGAGGCATTTTGGCATTTTGGCATTTATCAACTGTTCTGTGTCTCCATGTAATTGGATATGTCAAGCTATCTCAAAAAAACAACAACCTATTTTTAATAGGGGGGTTCCAGGCTCATTTCATGGGTGGCAATCAGAGTTTTTCTTAAGCACATGCCAATTCTGAGAACTGGCCATACATTTACTTACTTGAAGAATTTGTAAGGCATTCATATTCTACAGAGAGATGCCTATACAGTGTGTATTATAAATACCTGGATGGGTAGATGGTAACTTTTTATACGTTGTGTAAATATTCCTTAGAAAATCATCATGAACATTTACTAGCCCTGGAACAAAATCTCCTCTCCCTCCGTTACTGGTGTGGTGATAAAACATATTTTATTCACCTATTTTAAAAAAACTTTTCCCAAAGGAAGGACAAGTAGAACATTGCAAAACTGATATAAAGGACTATTTTCCTTTTGGCATGGTGGTACTGCAAAAATATTTTCTTAAGAATAGCTTCTTAGATGCACATTTCCTTGTCTAGTTACTACTGCTTTTCGGCAGCCAAAGAATGCGGTTTCTATGTATGTGTTCCCAAGAATGAGAAACATTTTTTACCAATGTTGTAACTTCAATTCTTTGATAGTAAACTCCTCTAAAGATCTACACTCTTCAGGGCTTTTCGCTTCTTCTACTGTTAAATACGTCTCTCAACTGTGTGATCAACGCTATGGAGCTAGGCAATCTCCTGGAGCTTATATGGGTAGAAAAGTATATTAATGAGTACTTGGCGTGTGATTCAGGGCACACACCATCCTTTCTAGAAATTCTCGTTTCAATAGTTCGATTTCACAAGCTGGCACATGGGAATAGTTCTAAAGAGTATGCATTTCTGGAGTAGATTTTCTGTGAGTAGTTTAATTTCTGTCAATAAGTTAATTTGTCTTTTACTTTGGATTCTTGTGTGGTGCAGTAAAATAGTATAAAAAACTATTGTAGTTGTTGCTGCTTGCGCTTTGTTGGGTTGGGTTGTGCATTGTTGGGTTGGTTTTTTTTTTTTAAATCAAGCCAAAATGTTGAATATTCCTATTGCACCAAAAAGATAGTCCTCTATGACTGGTACCTTTACCAGTCTTTCAGGAGATTAAAAGAGCTCCAAGTTCATTTCTGATTCGGAATTACGCGAAATAGAGCTCTCGTGGTAAAGAAGTAGAGGGTTCTGTTCTTTGAGATCATCCTTTGGCACTGAGAGCTGACTGCATAAAAACTCCCATCCTTAAATTCTAGAGCTTGAACGAACAATCTCCAGAAGTCCAAGACCTTCAATACTCTGTTTCATAAATACCCCGTGTAAGGCCAGGTTTTTCTTACAAAAGATTTGAGAAGTTATAAGTGAGTTATTTTTGTTTTGTTCCTAACCCCCATGATTCTATGATGGCTGTACAAAAATGCACCTGGTGTTGGCCTAACTCTGTTCCTACTGAAGTCAACTGGAGTTTAAGCATTGAGTTCAATGGAAGCAGAGTTACACCAGTCCTGAATGTGCTTGAAAATCCCACCCTATATATAGAGTACCCGCTAAAAAATTATTTTTGTCTGTACTGCATCTTTAAATCCTTATACTTCATCTCTCTTATTTCTGTTGGAAAACATACGTTTTCAGGCATTTCAAATATCATTCTTCTGTAATTCAGTGTTAGAAAAGGATCTGATTTTTTTTTCTAGTTTTCAATAGCATTTACATGAAATACTGATGTATTCTCTTAATATATACTTTAATTTTTTCCTCTTTTTGGTTACATGATAAACCGTCCATAAACTGTCATTTTAATTTTTTCTGCTTTTTTCTTTTTTTAATCAGGATACCTCTTAACTGTTATGTCACTCATTGTGAGCTCTGCTGTTTTACATCCTCATCTTGTACCCTGAAATTTTATTACATTTTTTCATTAATAGAGAGCAGCCCTATACCTCTAGTCTAAATTACTTATCTTTTAGATTAAGAGAAAATAACAAGAATGAACAAAAGTGTAGTGTCTGACTCAAGTTGAAAATTTAACTCACTTCAGTACAACCTTACTTCACAAATAATCTCACTAAAATTAATGGAACTATTCAAAGAGTAAGATACTTATCAACATGAGAGAGAGTGGCAAAATCTAGCCTTATGAGAGTGTACTATGCAGTACAGGGGCGGGGAAACTTTTTGGCCTGAGGGCCACATCGGGGTTCTGAAATGGTATGGAGGGCCGGTTAGGGGAGGCTGTGCCTCCCCCAAACAGTCAGGCATGGCCCGGCCCCTGCTTCTCGTCCCCGACGGCCCTCCCGGGACTCCTGCCCCATCCAACCCCCCTGTTCCCCACCCTCTGACCACCCTGCCCTTATCTGCACCCCTGCCCCCTGACCACCACCCCAAACTCTCCTCCCCTCTATCCAACCCCTCCCTTCTCCCCCATACCACGCTGCCTGGAGCACCGGGGGCTGGCGGCGCTACAGCCTTGCCTCCTGGAGCACCAGGACAGGCAGCCGTGCCACCTGGCTGGGGCCAGCCATGCCACTGCGCAGCACAGAGCCCCGGCTCAGGCTGCGGCTCTGCAGCTCCACTGCCCAGCAGTGCAGTGAGCTTAGGCTGCGGGGGGAGGGGGAATAGCAGGGGAGGGGCTAGCCTCCCGGGCCAGGAGCTCAGGGGCCGGGCAGGAGGGTCCCGCGGGCCACATCTTGCCCGCAGGCCATAGTTTGCCCATCTCTGGTGTAGTATGTGCTATCTGAACCCTCCCTTATGGGATTGTTCAAAAAGAATTAGAAGTTTATATGGAATAGTTTAAAAAGAGAGACAGAGGTGGGTCAATATTTCTTATCCTGATGTTATCACTTGATTGAAAGTAAATCATTTTCGTTTTTCAGAAGTATACATCATTTTTGTGCAGATAACAGAACGCATCTGTGTTCATTTGAGAAGCTGTTATAGGTATTTGTTTATAAAAGAGATCCCGGTATAAGAATTCTATATTTAAACATTTTCAGGATAAATATGTGCAAGATAAACTTACTATTTTCGTTGCCTCCCCTTTCGTTATGTGAAAATGTCTAAACACATAAGTTAGATCCTTTATGCGAGACAGTGCTATGACTATGTGCTTAAGATTTCCTCTTTGTGTTACAGAAATAGCTAGGCAAGCAGCACAAATAAAGCTTTTGAGAAAACTTCAGAAGCAGGAACAGGCTCGAGCTGCCAAAGAAGCAAAAAAACAGCAAGGTAAGTAGTAAACCTCTAAGAGATTGTGCATACTTCAGATGAGCTTTAGAATTGTCGATATTAGGTTACTGTTCTTCAGTCATTTTCGCTGATGTTACATTTTTTTGTTTTACTTGTAGCTATTATGGCTGCTGAAGAAAAGCGGAAGCAAAAAGAACAGATAAAGATAATGAAACAGCAGGTAAATTTTGTGTGTTCATTAAATAAGCTCTATATTTTATTTATTTAAACTCATGCTTTCAGTATATTTGGTAGGTTATACAGTGTACTTGTTAAAATTTGAAGTTGTTAGTTATCTAATTATAAAGAACATATGTTGTATTTTATTTTGAAAGACTAGATTGTTCCACCCTTACTCATGTTGGTGAATATGTCCCTTGAGTGATCATGTTGACTTCAATGGCACGACACATGTGAATAAGAGTTGCGCAGCTGGCCTTCCAGTTAGTTACATGCTCAACTACTCTGCAGCTCTATAAAAAGAAATAGTGATATAGCTGCTTATGTAAACATCGAAATAGCTCAGCCAAAACTGCTAGAGAGGAAACTGTCAGTGATTTTGGATTGCTTAAGAACAATTATAGTGATGAATTAAATTACACATTGCTTGCTTTTTAAATAGAAAATTACTAATAAATATTGTTATAGCAAAGGCTCTTAACCATATGTAATACTTTCAACAACAACAAGAATTTTTATATTTAGCCATTAATAAATTAAACTACTTGTGGAAGCAGGTTTTTCATCATTTGAACAAATATCCCAATACATGAAGTATTAAATGAGTGCTTTTGAAACCTGAAATTCTAAAAACAATTATTTTACTGGGTTTCTTTACATTCATTCTATTCCCTACAGTGAACTGGACACATTAACGTCTGAAATAGTGTGCGATGTGCATTGTGTTTTTGAAGGAAGTATTTAAATTATTGCTCTTTGCGCTATTTTAAGTTTTGTATTCATATCGATATAAAACTTTGCTGTTTGTGTAGAAGCTTAAATTGTGTGTGTTTATAGTTAAAACCTAGGCATTCTGATTTTTTGATAGAGAACTTTATTAAGATTGTAAGGATCAGTATTTCTTTGGCTGTCCTTGTATTGTGCAGTACAGTTACAATATTTATTTGATTTATAAAGAAAATGAAACACAAAAGTACCTTAATTCATTTGTGCGTGGAAAGAGGAGTCAGCATTTACTTGAGATTTCCATTTCAATCCAATAATAAAACCCAACCGTGGAGCCAGTGGAACGTATTCGGGATGAAATACCTTGCACTTTTTAAACAGGCTTCACCAGATGTCTGTGCAAGGCGGGATTTTTTATCACATTCTTGATACCATATCTTGATTGTAACCTGTGAGAATGAACATTGGTATAAATTTCTGCCTTTCTGGTCAATTTCTGCTATGGATTTTATTATTATTTAAATTGCAGTAGTGCCTTGAAGCCCCAGTCATGGACCAGGACCCAACTGTGCTGTGTGCTATAGAAACAGAACAAAAGGATTGTCTCTGCCCCAGGGAACTTACTTATAATAGTGTATTGCTGATTAATTGCTTTTGTAGCTCAGTTCTTTAAAAAAATCGCGTTTGTGTTAGAATATTGCTCAGCATACTGAAAAAGTGCCTGTAGCTCAACCCTAATTTAAGTGAGGTATATCTATATTATTTATAGAATCTTCTCACATAATAGGACTGTGCATTCAGGTTCCACAGGAAACAAGTAAACCCAGATCTCTCTGTATTTGTTTTTGGCTTCGGGGAGTCATTAATGGGGATGAAATAATGTGTGCTCTCATCGTCTCACCATCTAGAAATGATTACAAGTCAGTCTTGACTAGAGCTGGCTGAATAACATATTTTTCGGTTTGTTGGCAATTTCAAAAAGTATTTTTAAAAAAAACTGGGTTCGACTGAAAACCAACATTTCTGAAATTTTCATGGAATCAAAAAGTGTAATAATAATAATTTGGGTTAAAAAAAAACTTTTGACCATTTTTTAAATATACTTGACATTTTACAAAATTTATTTTAAGGAAATTTTTAAACAAATATTCAAACGAAACAACCAAAAGGATTCATTTTTGAAAATGTTGAAATATCTTGATATGTTTTCTATGGGTACGTCTATACTTACCCGCTGCGTCGGAGGAGTCCAATCAATCTTCTGGGTTCGATTTATCGCGTCTTGTCTAGACGCGATAAATCGAACCAGGAAGTGCTCCCCCGTCGACGCCAGTAATCCTGCTCCACGAACGGAGCAGGCGGAGTCGACGGGGGAGCCTGCGCGCCACCGTGTGGACCAGCGGTGAGTACTTTGAAGTTCGAAATAAGATACTTTGACTTCAGCTACGTTATTCACGTAGCTGAAGTCGCGTATCTTAGTTCGAACTTGGGGGGGTAGTGTGGACCAGCCCTCTGTTTCTTTCCTAAATGAACATTTCAGCGAAATTGACACAAATTAAAAAAAAACATTTTGATGTCACTGAATCTGCATTTTTTGCTCTCTACCCCCCAGTTTTGTCTGAAAAACGTTGCCCAGCTCCAGTCCTCGCATGGCACGATCTGGGTCCTGTGTAGTAACAACACAATCTTTCTGTTGAAGCACACTTCAACTTCAAAACTTTGAGAATTCTAATAGTTTTCTCTACAAGCAGCATTCACTCTGACCTCAGTAACAAATACATGCCATCAAGTTGTAATGAAGACCAGTGTGCTGTTTTGTTTCTACCTAAAAAGAAGAAAAATAAAAAGGTCAGAGTTAAGGTTATGCAGTTGAATTAAGATTTCAGAGAATCTTGATAGTGTACATTGTTGGTGTTTGAATGCTGGAAGTGAAAATTAGATTTATGTAGACATGAGGAATCTGAATTAATTTTTGTGGGCATTGTGATTTTTAGGTGGCAAGCTGTGGTGTGAATGTTAATATTGCCTTAAGTGGTGGTTTCCTTGATTTGTAGTGATTTTGTTAGATAGATAGAAAATGTACTCTTGAACATCCTTAACTATAACTTAATACAGCTTTGGATAGGGATTTCCATGTGTTTTTTTTAAAATGCATCTGATATGTAAAGACTGGGGGAGAGCAGCTCTATTGTGACAGACAGAAGAAAGCACACCATAGCAAAGTTGCTCACGGCAGTAGGACTCCCCTTATTCACACCTTTGTCTCTGTGTGGTGTCTGTATATTAGGGAGGCTGGGAATGATAGCTTAGTGGGATATTGTTATGGGGTTGGGGGAATGCAATGTGAGGGAAACCTTTTATCCATGTTGAAACTTTTTACTAACTAAAGTTTAGCATAAAGAAAAGACACTTTCTCTGTGCACTCTTTGACCTCGACACGCCCTACCTCCTTTCCCTCAACACCCACATTTGCCTTTTCCTGCAAATCCACCCTAAATTCTCCAGCAAGTCATGGACCTAGTAAGTTCACAAGTTCACAAGGAGGCACAGTCTGGCATACCTAGTGAGGTCCAATGGAATAGACGCTCCACTTTTCAGATAACTATCTACGTATCCTTCTTTCTCCGTGTCCCCTGTGATTGCCCTGTTGTTGCCAAGTGAATGGGAAACTGGGCAAGGGGGTCAAGGAGAATGAAAGATTTACAGGTGATAGCTAACTGAGAAATAGAACTGCTCACTGCTAAGGAGATACTGTCCCTGTCTAAGGGTATGTCTGCACTACCCGTCGGATTGGTGGGTAGCGATCGATCTAGCGGGGGGTCGATTTATCGTGTCTAGATGCGATAAATCGACCCCCCCCACAAGCGCTGTCCCGTCGACTCCTGTACTCCACTTCTGCGAGAGGTGCAGGCGGAGTCGACGGGGGAGCGGCAGCAGTCGACTCACCACAGTGAAGACGCCGTGGTAAGTGGATCTAAGTACATGGACTTCAGCTACATTATTCTTGTAGCTGAAGTTGTGTATCTTAGATCAAGTTTGCCACAGTGCAGCCCTGTTTGGACTATGGCTTCCCTGGTTTAAACAGAGACTGTCAAGGGGCTGTAGTTGGAGAACTGGGGAGGCAGACAGGATAGTTTAAGGACCCAGGAAGGGTCATGGCAACAGAGGGAAAAGGACTTAAGTAAGCCTCTTGCTCCAAAAATGTAAGACTCTACCACTTCACCTAGAGTCTCCTCTGACTTAGCAGTAGATGGTCTATGATATGCAGTTGAGCAGTTCTGATTAGGGCAGTAGTGTTTAGTGACCCATGGAACAGCTTGTAACATCCCTGCTAATGCTAAGTAGTACTTTATTCTTTGTGTAATCCATGGAATCAGTTGGGACCACTCACAGAGTAAGATGCTATTCAATCACTATGAGTAGTAGTATCAGAATCTTGGCCTCAATGTCTTAGTAAACATGATGAATATAAAAAAAAAAGTTAATAGAAAGAGATTACCTATTAAAATAGCATTTGAAGATACTGGCAATTGTGTGCATGAGAGTATAGTCAAAATAGAATTGAATTAGTAAAGAAAGGAGAGGAAAAGGATTTGAATTGAGAAATTCAACATATAAAATTTTAGTCCACTCTGCTGCACAGTAAAGGTCAAGGGGATGTTGGCTTGTATCGAGAGGATATTGTGCTAGCTAACTTATAAAAAAAACAGAGTATACTGGTACCACATTTGTGAAATATGCAGTGTAGGTCATGTTAGTTGAAGAAAAATTTTGTTAAAAGGGAGAGAATAAGGGTAGGATACCAAGATAATAAATGGAATGGAGAGGGCTTGCATATGAGGAGAGCAACAAAATGGTAATTTTTAAGATTTGAAGTGCTATTGTCCCTAAACTAGAGTGTATTTCATTCAACTTGATCTACTTGAAGTTGTTAGATTAAAATGAGGGGACACAGGTGTTATTTAAGTATGACTATGGCATACAGCAGGTAAGAGGCATTTTTTAAAGAGATTGGTGGAATGATTTTCCAGTTGAGATGGTGCAGTCAGTAATATTAAGAAATAGGTTGGATTGCCATTTTGCACTCTACATTGAGGTTACACCTTTAATATTATTTGGAAACTGCAGCTAGGGCAGAATGCAACTACCTGGCTGCTCACAGAACAGAGTTTCATCCACAGGGCACTCTGCAACTAAGCTCCTTGATCTGCGCTCACTGCCTCTGTCCCTGGGCGGTATAGTGACATTTGCAGGTAGCTGAGATGTTTGAGCTTTGGATAGATGCATTTTAAAGAAATCTAATTAAAGATACTTATGGTAATAAAACTGTGGGTGACTCTAGGTGGTTAATTTTGTGCTTTTCACACTTTTCTCTTTCCTGGGAGGCCAGGGTATGGTTAAGAGGGGATTTCCCCCCGGCTCCCCATTAGGCTTTTTTGGCGAGTTTAGCCTCCAGCACAGAAAATGTAGTGATTTTTAACATGTTTTAAACAGTTTAAAATTCAGGAAGTTGTAACAGAGAACATAGAGGTGACAGAATTTTTTTAGTAAACTGTTCCAACCATTGTTGGCCTGCTTCTGGTACTGTGCAGGAATCGTCACCCTGCCCCTGAGAGGAGATGAAGTCCACTCCTCTTCATGACCCATTTATTCTCTGGAGACTCTGGAAACTACAGTGGTGATGTAATTTCCAACACACAATAGAGAATTGATGGCTCATATCATACTCAGAATTTTCTCTTCCAGGTGCCTTGATACTATGTCCATTCGAAAGCTTGTCTGTATGGCAAGCTTCTTTGACATCCCTTGGAATAAGTTAAGGGCTTTGCTATGCCCTGAGTTCTGTGGTTCAGATAACAGAATGGAAACACCTCCATCCATAGACATGTTCTGCTCTTTTAATTGATGTGCCTCAAGCAGCTGTTCTGAGACAATATACCCTTACATAGGATGCTCTAAGGTTTTCAATTGTAGCACATACTATCTCTGTTTACAAGGCACAAAGTATACAACACGGGAAATGTAAAATAAAACTGTACAGTGACTGCATTAGGCTCCCCCCATGCCTCAGGAGCTCACAGGCATGATGAAGTCTCTGGGAATGACCTTGACTGAAAGTGCTGTGGCCACCGTTTTCCAGACTTATTTATTTATTTTTACTCTATAGTGCAGAACTTCACATACTTGTATTTCTCTCAGAGGGGTAAGGTTGTCCAAACTCAGACTATCTATCTTGATAGGTTAGTTTATAGTGGAAATAAAAGTATACAGCACTTAATTGTACATACTTCATCCAGATCAGATATGGCTAGGCTAAATATTGGCTGCTACTGGGTAGGTACTTTGGACCATGCAATATGCTCAGAGATACTGGTGTCCCCCAGGTAGCAAGATCAGTGGGGGTTCAAGAATGGCTATGCTCCCAGCCCCATGATGTCTGCAAGAGTTAAGCAACAGATAGCAGGGAGCAATGAGGATTTCACAGCCCCCAGCATTCCCTGCATAAGTAGACTGCATCCGAGCACCACAGCCCCTATTCTACCCATCCCTACACATCTCCACCATTGCATGCCAAGATTTGGCCTGCACTGTATTTTTTGTACTGTCGTCTTCTTTCTCTAAATTAGTATAAAAGAAAAACTGTTGTGACTGCCTAAACATAAACCCACAGGCATAGATTCCATTTCCAGTGCTTTCAGAGATGCATCAAATATTTGCTAATGTTAATGTAGAACACGAAACACAGACAACTGTAGTTCAAAATAATCAGCTGGAATGTGTGTAAGATTCAATAAAAGTGTACTTATGTACACATGCTCATTTCTTTAAAAATAATTATGGCTCTTTTCTCACTTTTTTTTCATTCATGTAAAAAACCCTTTTATATAGTTTTTGTTGTTGTTTAAAAGGGTTAAAAGATGTGTTTTCCCCCTTGCAGGAAAAAATTAAGAGAATTCAACAAATCAGAATGGAAAAAGAACTTCGGGCTCAGCAAATTTTAGAGGTAGAAACAATAAACTAAGTATAATTTTTTTTAAATGTGTTCATATGTTTCAAGAACATTATAATTAAGAAAAAAAGTCTTAACTGCATGTTTGTCGCAACTGGATTAAAGTAAGGTCTACTTCAGGAATTCCACCGTCTTGATTCAAATTGTTAACTGTCTATTTCAGAAATTCTAAGAATATTGATCCATAATTTAAACTATGGTCTCAATCCTGCAGTTGCTTACACGTATGCTTAACTTTAAACACAACAATTCTGGCATCAGTGACAAAAGGAGTACTCGTGCTTACAGTTAAGCAAATATGTATTTGCAGAGTCAGGGAGTAAAATAGTATTGCAATCTACTTTATATGGAATTTAGTTCCTGACTGTGGAATGGATTTAAAACTTCGTTTTAAAAGTTAAATTACAGTAGCAAAGAAGAAAAATATTTAACATTTGGCTGTGAAGTTAATATTTGAACAGCATGATTCTGATCTTCAAAAATGCGCATGTTCTATTTTTAAAAGACATAAGCTTCCATATTGCAGATGGTTGCTTCATATAATGTATCCATGTCACATACAACTAAATTAAAGGAATTTAAATTTAAGATTTCTGTTTCAGATCTCCATTTCTGATCTGTCTGACAACAGATTTCTTTTTGGTTTCAGTTGTCTTATACTAGAACTGATATTGATATAAATTAAATGGATGGGAATATTATTCCCAAAATGTGTTGATGATCAGTCCTTACATTGGCTTCAACTGAACATTTTCAATTACATCAAATATGTATTTTAAAATGGAAAAAGGTGGTAAACCATTGATTGCTAAAGTTTTTAACCTACTGTTTTATATAATGATTAGAATTTTAATCTCTTTCCAACAAAAAAAAAAAAAGTTAATTGTGAACTTACTGATAATGCAAAGTGTACTGGGGAAGAAATCTGTTATAATGTACACATAATATGTGGTATTGTTTTGCACCTTGTGAGGCATGTAGTTTTATTTAGTCTGAGATTATTTTCAAGTTTTAGTGGTGTTGTTGCATGACCTTGAGACCTGTTTTGCATGCACAGGCTAAAAAGAAAAAGAAGGAAGAAGCAGCAAATGCCAAATTATTGGAGGCTGAGAAACGAATAAAGGTTAGTTTAGATGAGCATCAGAGTTTTTATTTTCCAAAAATAAAAACTGTGTGATTGTGCATAATAATTGTGAACTAATATGAGAACTGTAGGTATGGCAGAATCTTTTTTGATAAGGTATTACATTTGTAATAGAAATGTAGAGTAAGTGCCGTGCATATGTGTGCGTGTGTGTGTGCGCGCGTGCGTGTGTGCATATACATATATACATGCATACTCATGCACATATATATAACTAATAAATAGAAGTGTCAATACTAGGATTAGCCGTACCTTATGCTTGGCTTGAGCAGTTTTAGATGTGCTCACCAAACCCTTATGTAATAGCATTGCATACAATGTCTCTTCTGTTTTATGTTGAGTATAATGAAAAACTCTGTTGCTACTTGTGTAACGTTGTGGTCAAATATCCCATTTATCCCTATCAGTGCTGAAAAACTTACTTGCTGTATTTGGAAATCATGCACTCTCAGTGTAGCCAAATGTTATTGGCATCTTCTGATGCTCAGTTCAGTAGATTTGGTAGCATAAACTGTTCCTATATTATGTAAAGTGTTTGAAAATAAAGGAGTAAAGAGAGAAAACGCAGATTCTTCCTATTTTAGCATGGCTCAAAAAATTGCATCTTACTGCTAAATAATATTTGTCAGGTATTTGAAGCACCTTTTTGTTCTTGTGTTTAAGGAAAAAGAGATGCGAAGGCAGCAGGCTGTTCTTCTGAAACATCAGGTTGGTATGCATACAGTTATCAGAACAGTAGCAAATGCTAATTTTTAACTTCTGCTTAAGTTATTTGGGGGAAAAGTTTTCAAAATATTTTTGGTGTAAATTTCTGATTTTGATTCCTGAATAAGTTTTTCTTTCATCTTATGGTTTATTGACTTGCTTTGGTATTGGGATCTCTTTGTGGGGGTTATAAAGTGGTTTTATGACTTTGTGATTTCTGTTTCATAATGTTGTGCCAACTCTTTCTACCAGGAGTTGGAGAGGCATAGACTAGATATGGTATGGGTATGTTTATTTTTGTACATCTAACACCGCATTGTGATTTGGTTGTGATATGGTTGTCATAGCAATGCATAAAATGTAGCACTGGCTGCTGTCATATTACATACTGCTGCATGGCTTTACAGCACAGTGCATTGCATACATCTGCTTGTCTTGTCTATTAAAGAAAAAAAAAATATGACTTGTCTCAGACGTGTAATAAATTGAATTCTGCAATCCATATATGAGGCTGTTGGAAATCTACATTACTGATGTCACAACATGAGTTGGACCATTATGTAAAATCAGTGATGAATTTATGCAAAATTAGCATTTTACCTTTAATAGGAAATCACTGTACAAATTTTGCAAGTCTTATCCCATTTGTTGGGATACAGTATAAAGCTTTTAATATAATTTTGGATTAGAACACTACAAATTGGATTAGAATTACTGTACAAATTGGGACCATGTCTTCACCCAGATTTGTACAGTGCTGAGCACACTAGCTTTCAATAAATGGTAAATGCATAAAATTTTAATCTGAAAACGAAACTAGGGATGAAATCCTCGCCTCATAGAAGTAAATGACAAACTCCTATTATCTTTGGTGGGGCCAGGATTTTACCTTAGAACTTTAAAGTTGAAGGAGTTTATCTAGTTTTTTCTATAGTACTATAATTCCTGTTCCATTTACATTTGTTAACATAATCTATGGTGCAGCTTTTGTGGCTTTGCATTGAGGAACAGGCATCAGTAAATAGGAATATCCTAGTTTATTCATGTTTGTGTATGAGCCATGGCTAGTTTAAGTAAAACTGGTCTCAATACAGAAAAATTCAGCATACTTATTTGTTGGTGGCAAATTGGATTCCAGCAAGATTTTACTTAGAGTAAACATGAAGTTAAAATTATTTTAAAACTCAGCCTTTTACTATATTTTAAATGATCAGAAATACAGCCTTCTGTTCAATTGGCTATTCATTTAGTAATGCAAGCTTTCTAATAGCAGATGTAAGGTAACTGACCTGTTCCAGCCAACCATTATGCTTTTTGTTCTGCCAGCTTATGAAGGAGCATCACAACTGACCATAAGTAAAGCTGTATGCTTTCTGTTTTACACTGTCTCCATGTTCATTGCTTTACCTTTTTGCTTTTGATTGTTCTTGTATTTGCTTTCTAAACCTGAACTAAAACATGCACAGACTTGGCCATTCTTGTCCTATATATAGTATTTATTGTGACTTGTCTATTAATGCTAAACTTGTTGTACTGAGTTTTTAAAATAAAAAAAACACTTTTGTGACTGTGGTTGAGTCTTGTTCTAATTTTATCTGCTTTAATAGGAACGAGAGAGGAGAAGGCAGCATATGATGCTTATGAAAGCCATGGAAGCACGTAAAAAAGCAGAAGTAAGTATTCATTCAACTCTGAAAAAGTGTGCAGTTTCTTAACATTTTGACTGCTATCTATCTGCATTCATAGAGCGGAACATTGACACAGAACTTCTATAAACAAATGATATGTTAAACAAGCAGCGGACTTGAGAGTCTGAAAGTACTTTTATATCACAGAATATTTTTGTGTAGGTTATTTCAGACTTCAGAGCCGCCATAAGTATCTCCTAGCAAATGTGATTCTTCCCCCCCCCACACACTTTTTGTGTGTTTGTTTGAGAATTTAATGCTTTAAAAATAAGACACTAATTGTACTGTCCAGAGCAAGGCATAAGGTTGGACATACGCTGCATAGATTTCCCCAGACAACTGTTCAAATGTAAAAATACCCCTCTTATTCCAGTCATGGGCTTCTCAGGCTTTTATCTATACTTGGAAAATGAGTTGTATTAGAAAACACGTAAACTAACATGTTTTAATTAACACACTGCTTGTCCTAGTGTGTTTAACTGTGTGATAATTAAAATATATTAGCTAACGCAACTCTTCCTTCCAGTACAGATGAAACTTCGAAGATTGCTGATTATGCCAAATTATATGATGTTTTTGTGAGGTGGAGTAGAGCTGAAAATTTAGTGAAAACAAAATTACAAACGTTTCTGCTGAAAACTATGCTACTCTCAACCTTTTTAACTTTCTGCAATGAGTAATAGTTTTCACAGCACCCAACAAGTGTGTCCTTGACTATTCTCTAGGTCCTTGAATGTTGGGGGGGAGGGGCAGATCTCACAGCATCAACCACTATAGTCAGTCTGGTACACAATTGTGTGCAACAAAACACAGCAGCTTCTAATGCTGCAGCCTCACTAAACTTTAGGTTTGCAACTTATTCAGCAAGTGGATAGCATAATGAACTGGTAGAAAAGGCAGTTTTCATACTCAGAAATTACTGAAAAAATTCAAAGATAAAGTACCAGAAATTCTGCACTGAGAATAGCCCCAAACAGGCAAATAGTCCCAAATGTGTTGGCTCCATAGAATCATAAAAATGTAGGGCTAGAACGGAATTTGAGAGGTCATCCATTTCAATCCCCTGTATTGAGTCAGGACCAAGTAAACCTAGACCATCCCTGACAGATGTTTGTCACACCTGTTCTTAAAACCCTCCAATGTTGGGGATTCTACAGTCTCTCTTAAAAGCCTATTTGAGAGCTTAACTACCTTTATAGTTAGAATTTTTTCCTAATGTCTAACCTAAATCTTCCTTGCAGCAGATTAAGCCCATTACTACTTGTTCTAGCTTAAGTGGACGAGAACAATTAATCACAGTCCTCTTTATAACAGCCCTTACCATATTTTGAAGATTGTTATCAGGTCCTCTGTCTTCTTTTTTCAAGACTAAACATGCAAAGTTTTTTTTAATCTTGCCTCTTAGGTCGGGTTTCCTAAACCTTTTATCATTTTTGTTGCTCTCCTCTGGACGTTCCCCAATTTGTCCACATCTTCTCTAAAGTGTGGCATGCAGATTTGGACACAGTACTCCCACTATTCGGAGCTGATGAGGCCTCAGCTGAACAATTACTTCCTGTATCTTACATCTGACATTCCTATGAATATGCCCCAGAATGATGATATCCTTTTTAGCAGCTGCATCACTCATGTCCAATTTGTGATTCACTATAACCCCCAGGTCCTTTTCAGCAGTACTATTACCTAGCTGATTATTCCTCATTTTGTAGTTGAGCATTTTATTTTTCTGAGTACTACCTTGGACTTGTCTTTATTAAATTTCAACTTGTTGTTTTCAGACCAATTCTCTAATTTGTCAAGGTTGTTTAGAATTCTAATCCTAATCTCCTCCCAGTTTGGTGTGATCTTCAGATTTTATAAGCATACTCTCCAGTCCATAATCCAAATCATTAATAGAAATATTGAATAGTTCCAGAACCAGGACTGATCCCTTTGGGACTTTTCTAGGAATGCCCTCCCACGAGGAACCGCTGAATACAGTCTTTCAACCAATTGTGTATTCACTTTACAGTAATTTACACTGTGTAAACATTTTAACACACTTTACCCTAGAACCAAATCACCAGATTTGTTTTCTCTTCTGACCTAATGAGGGTTTTTGATAAGGGAGACCAAAGTAAAACCAAAATGTTCTATTTTCATTTAGAAAAATAATGTGACATTTTGTAGACATTGGTCTTTTAAATCTTTAGACCTTTTTTCTATTGAAAAATAATTTCAAAATGTCTGCAAATTTGGGGTGAGGAAAGCTCCTCAGTATGCATAATGATTACTCTAATTTGTATACTTGGTTTTTCACAAAATTTTCAAGTGGCCAGTGCTTACTGTGAAACAAAGGCCCTATATTTAATGGGATTTATTGTGCTTAAAGTTAAGTACACGCATAAGTCTTTGTAGAATCAGAGTCAAAATTATATCCAACTGTGACGGGTCCCCGTCCAGTGTGAGATGAGATGAGTACACCCCGTCCCTCGAGCGCCCGTTTCTTTGGGGTAGGACGCCCGATGGACTTACACTGACAAGATTGTCCTGCATACCAGGGTAATAAGGCCTAAGGGTCAGTGTCAGTGGCGAATCTCTGATTCGCGGGGTCAAGACCTAGCCTTGGGGGATCTATAGGGGGTCCCTGATTCGCAGGGTCTCGAGGACTAGTGGCCGGAGTCACTAATGGTTCTCTGCAATACCAGTTTAAATCCAAAGCAACTCAGATTATTTGAATGAAAATACTCAATATTTATGACACAGCTGTTGAAAGTAGAATTTGGCCGTGTGTGTACACAAAATCTTAGATTGTATTAACAACCCAAAACTGAAAGAATTATGGGTTTTTTTTAATAGCACATCTATCTATCTACAAGAGGAAGAATTCAATTTTATTTTTTTTATAATTTTGATGGATAATAGTGTTATTTTTAAATTTTTATCAATTTTAAATTGTCATAGTTGGGTAAAATTATGGGTTTCAAGTATTTTTTTATTTGTATTGATTTTGAATTTTCACAGTTGTGAGAAATTAAGGGGGGACAGAGAATAAATATTTAATGATAGTAGATGTTGAGATTCTAAAGTTAAAGCTTTAAAATCATTAAAACAGAAACTATCAACATCATGTCAAAATGTACAAAGTAAATATCCTTAAATCACACTCAAGCAGCATTTTTCTTATTTTGCCTAATTTTAAATTTAGATGATCATTGATGGAAATGGCTTTTCATCGGTTTGTGTATGTTGGTGAAATTGACATTTTCCAACATTTACTGATAAAAATCTAATCCTTCCAAGCCTATGTAAATCTATGGCCCCCAGTAGCAGCTGAGCACTGGTCGTGAAGTACTATTATCTTCATTTTACAAATGGGAGAGAGGCACAGAGAGATTCAGGGCATTTCTATGCAATGGAGGCTACAGTGGCACAGCTACAGATATGCCGCTATAGTGTAGATGCTTCCTACATCAACAGAAAGGGGGTTTTCCACTGATGTAGGTAATCTGCCTCCCTGAGTGGTGGTAGCTAGGCCAACAGAATTCTTCCATTGACCTAGCCACATCCACACTGGGGGATAGGTCAGTTTAACTATGGTGTTTTTCATACCCCTGAGCAGCATAGCTAGCTTGATCTAAATTTTAAGTGTAGAGCAGGGCTAAGTGCCAAAAGTGTCACAGAGAGTCTGTTATGGAAGATTTCAGTGTAGTAGCCGTGTTAGTCTGTGTCAGCAAAAAGAAAACAAGAAAAATACCTGTGGCACCTTAGAGACTAACAAATTTATTTCAGCATAAGCTTTCGTGGGTTAAGAACCCACTTCATCGGATGCATGGAATGGAACATACAGTGAACAGATATTGATACATTCAAAGAAACATGAGAAGGTGGAAGTGTCTATACCAGTGTTAAGAGGCTAATTAATGGAAAGGAACTGTAATCAGTAGAAACTTTTGAAGTGATAATCAACAGGGGCCATTACAGACAGTTGACACAAAGGTGTTAAGGGGGGAAATAAATTCAATTAACGTAATGACCGAGCCATCCATGGTCAATATTCAAGCCTAAGGTAATGGTATCTAGTTTGCATATTAATTGCAATTCCGCAGTTTCTCGTTGGAGCCTGTTTTTGAAGTTATTTTGTTGCAAAATTGCTACTTTTATATCTGTCGTTGAGTGATTAGGGAGGTTGAAGTGTTCACCTACTGGCTTTTGAATGTGATGATTCCTGATGTCAGATTTGTGTCCGTTTATTCTTTTGCGTAGAGACTGTCCAGTTTGGCCAATGTACATGGCAGAGGGGCATTGCTGGCACATGATGGCATATATCACATTGGTAGATATGCAGGTGAACGAGCCCCTGATGGTGTGGCTGATGTGATTAGGTCCTATGATGGTGTCACTTGAATAGATATGTGGACAGAGTGGGCATCGGGCTTTGTTGCAAGGATAGGTTCCTGGGTTAGTGTTTTTGTTGTATGGTGTGTGGTTGCTGGTGAGTATTTGCTTCAGGTTGGGGGGGCTGTCTGTAAGCGAGGACTGGTCTGTTTCCCAAGATCTGTGAGAGTGAGGGATCATCTTTCAGGATAGGTTGTAGATCTTTGATGATGCGCTGGAGAGGTTTTAGTTGGGGGCTGAAGGTGACGGCTGTGGTTTACTGGATAGACTAAAATAGATTCAGTGGCAGTCACTACTTCTAGGTCCTGATGCAAAGTCCATTTAAGTCAGTAAGAATATTCCGATGGACTTCAATTGGCACTGATCAGGCCTTTAACTGGCCAGGCGGCCTCCCATGTGGCCATGATTTACCTCTATGTGGGAGAATCTTCAAAGAACATTGAGTGATCTTAAGCTACACTGAGTCTCAATGTATTTGTTTAACAAGACCTCTTTTGAGTCATCAGTTTCGTGGAAGTCTCAAGTCAATCTTACTATTCTGACTAGAATTCCCAAATTTCTTAACGTCCAATCTGAACACCAGAAGCAGGTCAATCTTCTTTATAAAGCAGGTCACTTTTGTGAAGCACTTTGAGATCTGTGGATGAGAAGCATTATATAAGTCCAAAGTGACGTTAATACTACTCACCATGAATTCTTTCTCTCACTAGAAAGCTTATAACTTTAAGTGAAAAAGGTTTGCTGTCTGATATTAGGTCAAACAATTACAGCATATTTTTTACACAAGCAGTTTTTTGGGGGGATTTATGACCTATAAATGTCTTTGTCTGAATCTGTCTTTGTCTGAATCTGGACTTCACCTATCTTAGCTTCAGTTTCAACCTTTCATTACTCTGTAGAAGATAAACCAATTACAGACCAGCCTGTAGTATCTAGTAGTTGATATATCAAGGATACAATGGACTTAAAGTCATCAAAACTCCATGGAGTTATAGGATATAAGTGAATGCTTCACAGATCTTTAAACCCCTTTGTGAGACTCTGAATTAGTGAGCTCAAGTATTTTATATGGCAGATTGCATTTCAGATGGCCAGTGACTTTTTGGAATCAACAGACTCTAAGACAAAGTATTTATTCATATTCTTATGGGGTGTATTTTTAAGGAGATGTTTAGTTCTGTAATAACCTGGCCATTTTTCTGCCAACCTCTTTGTCTTCCTTCATGCCAGTCCTGTTGAATTGTTTTACAAGCTGGCTGTTGAGCTGTTTTGCTTTCTGGTTTTAACAAACCCTAAGTCCATCCAGTATTTTATGTCCTCCTTAAAATAAAAATTAACACATTAGTTTAGTGCATTGTGTACAAAGCATTTCTAGTGCTTCCTTGCTTGTATTTTTTTATTGCTATACTCTAGTGGGATTGAAGTTTGAGGAACACATTAAGGTTGGCAACACTGTTAATGATCAACATAATTTTTACTAGGGAAGGTTTGAAAAGCTGCAACTGGGAATACAGTTACAAAACAGTGTTGACATAATGCTGTGAAAGGAGTCAAGATTTGGGTTATTGGTGCAGCAAGGATAGTGTCCTGAGTGTTCAGTTTTCCTGAATGACAACAAAGGCACAGAATTGCAGCATCTCTCACCCTATCTGATTTTATAGTATGATTACTGCTGAAAGCTGAAGAATAGGGAGCAAATTCAAGCCGTAAGCACTTTTAGTATGCTGTATCTCAGAAAGCATTTGAAATTTGTGATATTATCAAGGAAGAACATCTGTTTCTGCATCTCTTAATTAAAAGGTTTTATACCACTATGATAAATACTTCTGTCCTGAATAATTATTTGCATAGAGACTTTGAAGTGCATTTCCTATTGGGCTGTAGGGAAAAGACTTACATTTTTTTCTGAGGTATGGTAGTTTTCTTCTTAGATCAGTGGGTAGCCACCCTCCCTTCCTTGTATATTTTCACTCAAATGAACCATTAAATTAAGGTGTATTGTGCACACTGAACCCTCACAAATAAATCTGTTTGGCTTTTTGAGTCAGTAGGTGGCACTACTTTCTCTGAGACAGCACTAAACCAATGCCTCAGCATAGTGTTGGACGTGTTATCTTTTGGATGAGATGTAAAAATGAGGTTCAATTTGTAGTATTTCAAAAAACAAAAATGTTTAACTCTTATGCCCTAGCCAAACTGAAGCTCACGTAATAGCACTTTGTCTACCAAATTTTTCCCTTCAGTTCAGTTACAGAAGGTATTGCGTCCTCTACAAAACATTTATGTAGAGTTTGTATTGTCATATGTTTGCCAAGTTCCACCCTAGAGATGGCTGCACTTCAGTGTTTAGTGAAGTGATCCTTGTGTATAATTTGTATATTAATTAAGTTTGTCAAACTGCTCTGAGATTTTTCAGAATAAAGGATGTATTATGCATATACAAATATAATTTATAATGTTAACTTTCAAAGTTAAGGAAATAACCCCAAACTATGGATCTATGAAGACTTCCATCTTCAGATGGTTTACTTATTTCTCCTAAATGTGATGACAATTGAGCAATTTCTACTTGCAATTTTACACAAAATCAGTACTGTGGAATGGATCAGAGAAAGCTAATTTCTGATTAATGACCTAATCCAGGCCCACGGTCGCACAAAAGTAATGGTTGTATAAAACACTAATTCTTCAAGTGCTTGCTCATGTCCATTCCACATTAGGCACATGCACCGGTGCCAGAAGTTTTTCCCTCAGCAGTATCCATAGGGAAGCGGCTCTGGCGCCCTCTGGAGTGGCACCCACATGGCACGGTATAAGGGATGCCACCGGATCCCCCCACCCTCAGTTCCGTCTTGCCGCCAGTGAGGGTGCACGGAACGTTCGCTGCTTTTACTTGCATTGCTTAGGCTTCATTCGTACTAACCAGAGTTCTTGTAAAGTTAGTATATATAGTTAGTAATCGAGTTAGTTAGTCCTTAGCAGTAGTTAGAGTTTTGTTAGTCCTGTCGGGGACTTAGCCGGGGAACAGGGCATGCCAGTCCCCAGGCTTTAAGCCCTGCGATTGCTGCAAATGGCCCATGCCCATGAGTGATCCGCATAGTAGCTGTCTCAGGTGCCTCGGTGAAGGGCACATAAGTGATAAGTGTAGAATCTGCAAGTCCTTTAAACCTAGGACCAAGAAAGAGCGTGAGATCAGACACAAAGCGCTCCTGATGGAGTTGGTGCTCACTCCGGTGCCAGAGCAAAGGTCTGATTTGGCACCTAGCACCGCTGCATCGGTGCGTTGTGCCCTGCCATTGATGAGCCGGCACCAATCCCCGTCCATGGCCCCATCCAAGGAGTCGAAGAAGGCCAATAGGGGACGGTCTCCTACTCCCTGCAAGGGGAAGTACAGGGCTGAGGGCAAGCTGAGACCCGCGTCGGGAAGTCGGGCCTCAGCACACCACACCACATTCAGGTTAATAACAAATTCAAATGACCGGTATGTGGGAAGCAATCTTCACTCATACACACTTTTAAACGGGATTTTCCTGCCAAGCTGTAAACAGCAAACCTGTTTGAGAGACATGCCTAAAAATGAATACATATCATGAACTCCTCTTTGAATTTCATGTCCTATCACTGATCATAGAAAGCTTTTGATGTGGAAGTACAAGAGGATTCTATGAGAGGTCTGGATTGTAGTAAATATAGTTAGCACCCTTCGTAACTTTTATAAGTTCTGTCTTCCCTGCATGAGATTGTTTGTTATCAAGCCAGATGATTATCAGTTAATGAGGATGTTCTAGTTGTGTCCAAAAAGAAGTATCTTTATGACACTAAATCTTTATTTTCTGAAACACCTTTGGTATCTTGCTTTTGAGAAGGCCTATTCGTCTGCTGTTCTTGTCTGACATTTTTCTGTTAAGCTTTCATTTCTTTAACATCAGTCCTATATCTTTTTGTGATTCACGGGCTGCATATAGTGGAGCTTTGGCTACTATAAAAACAAAAGGAAGGTCTCCTGGCTACACTGGTTGAGCAATGTTAGATGTAGCACCACGTACAGCTCTTCTTGGGTGCTCTTAAGTTGCATCCACATCCTTGTATTCCCTATGTGAAGCTCAAGACTCCAGACTATGCGTATACAATATGCATTTAACTGCACTGGCCCAGAAGATCAGAGGATGAATTGTGACTTTGGAGAGTCACAATTTCCACTCTGCTTCCCCCTTATTTTGGGTAAGCAGTAAGTTACTTCACCTCTTTTTGTGGAGAAGCTTACTTCTCCTTGTGTTTTCTCTTCACCCTCTCCTCATTCCCTTGTTCTCAGCTAGGAGCATTGGGCAAAGTAGCCCTTGCTCTCCCCATCATAGTCCTGTAGGCCTTACTCCTTCTTGCATCCCTTTGTGGTCAAGTAGGGGCTCTGACAATCAAGCCGAAAGAAAATGTTCCTGTGTCTGTAATATAGATAAATACTATACTTCTGTCACTGTCTCCCTCACTCCGATTATCTCTCTTCTTCTTCTGCATTAAATTTTGCAACTACAGTACTCCATGAACAAGTAGGTTTTTGCACTTTCATATTCTGTGCAATAAGAAAGCCATGGTCATGAAATTCCATAGAAAAGCAAAGCATAAAGTTATCCAAAATGGAGGGTGGACACTTCTATTTACACATATTTAACTAACAATCATTCTTTCTTTCATATGTAACTCATGTTATATCAAAGTATTTTTGTGTGTGTGTAATTATGAGAATTTATTTTTTAAATCCCTTATCATTTCAGAACAAAATATATGAGCCTCCTGTAAGGGAATAAATCACTTATGTACATAGCACTTGCACATAACGTAAATAACTCTGGCCAGGAAGGTCAGAGAAATAAATTGAAAAAAGTCCTTAGAATTGACTTGAGATTGAACAACATTAAACAAAACTGCTTATGTTCAAGAACTTAAGTAACTCAAGAAAAAGGTGCTTTTTCAGGAGTACTCTATTCAGCTTATTCAACTTAGACTGCAATAATTAGAGATTTATTAGATAAAACACTTCAATCAACATTTGCAGCTCCAGTAGTTAAAATGTCAAATCATATTGTACCTTGTATTGCGACAGAGTGTAGACCGCAAAAGTAAAAAGGAGTTAATAAAATTACATGCTGGAATAGCATAGATAATAAAACCAGAGGCAATGTACAGAATTATTGATTAAACTTTTAGGCCATGATGGACTAATTTACATCTCAGATTTCAGTCCGACGCTATCTTCAGATTTAACCATGATGTTATCTTCAGAGAGCTTCAAGGCTAACACATTGCTAACCTTGCCTTTTGTTTCTATAGTGTAATTTATTTACTTTTATATTAACATCTACCTGTAAAAATGTTAAAGCTCTTGGTAAACCAAGAAGTAGCAAAATAAATAATCAAATACAAATCACAGACAACTAAAAGATTTAAAGGTAAAAGGAATATCAAAATCATGACTAGTAGCAAGAGTAGACTTCCATTAAACACATTTCTAAAGAATGTAAAAAGCAGCTTCGGCTCAATGAACTGTTTATAAATTTAAACAAAATTAATTCTAGCAGCTTAATTCTGTGTTTAACATCAAAATAATGCCTAACAATTGGGAAGTGGAAGGCTACCTAACTGCTCTTCTGTATCGAAAAGTTGGATTGCATTCTTTTCTAATAGTTTGTAAGCAGCTGCAGTGTCCCCTAAAATAACATTATTTTGTCATGCTCACAATTTAGCTGAGAAAACCCCACCAGTATTTTTCCTTGATACAATTTAAAAAACCCAAAACACTATTAATCTAAACAGGAACAATCTCACTAAAAAATCTGGTGGAAAAACTCTATCCTTTCTGGAAGCAGAGTGGTCTCTGAAGCAGTGCCATTTGGGTTAACAAATGAAAACTGCTGTGATACAAATTTAATTTTTATAATTTCTTCTTCTTTTTTTTTTTAAGTTCTTGTTACTAGTGGTTAAAAAATGTTTTGTTGTTTGCATAAATTAAGGAGCATATCAACACATTGAAGTGTGTTTCTTAAAATTAAACATTGTAGTGTTCCTCTACTCTCAGTACTGTAGCATCATGTGTTTAGACAAATGAGTTAGCAGAGGTATTAGTAGCTAATATGGGACCAAACTCTACATTCCATACTCATGCAAATCTCCCATTTTCCACATAATTTAATGGAAGTTTTGACTGACTATGGAGTTAATGATTTGACCTAGAAGCATGCTCTATTACCAGCATTAAAAAGCACAAGAAAATCAGAGGGTGTAAAATGCAGGGTGTAGTAACAAATAGATTATATTTAGTCAGGACTCTCCTGAGTTCCTCCATTTTAGCAATTAAATTTCAAACAATAGCACACACAAACTTGTAATCATTTTACTTATGTAAACTGGGTAACAAACTATCATAAATGTACCAGAGGTTTTTTCCCTATAATTCCTCAGGGATCAGTAAACAACAAAAGGTTGTTAAACATGCATTTATTGCTAAAGGGATCTGTCAGCAGTTTTGTAGACATCACTATGATATGGAAGTACCTCAGGTTTCAGAAGTTGTCTAATAAGCAGTTTGAAAGTAGAATGGAATTCACAGCACCCTAGTGGTTCTAATAGTGACGCACATATTGCATCAATGAGGATATATACCATAAATATATGCTTAGTGAAAATACCATGTGGAATTATCAGTTTTTCTTAACTAAACCAACCTTTCCATTTTAAATGTCCCATATGTAAATTGACCATTTAAAACTGGACAGTTACCTATAAACTAGGTGTAGCAGCCAAGAATATCTGATTAATTTGATGTTTGTGCAGGTAAAAATACAAAGGGATAAAGATCATGGAGGTGATTTTTCTGTAGCAACAGGAAATGAATAATATATATAATAAAATATGGCTGTTTTATACCAGCACATCTTTCTGTATCCTTTAGATGGGGTAAAATTTTAATTAAAAAATAAACTGTTGCTTCAAAAAACCTGTTGATTCCATATTTTGTACATATTATTGTCCCTAAAATCACTCTAAATAATACATTATAAATCTAAAATGATACTAAAAGAATGAACATTTATTACTACCTAGTAAGTAGAAATGTTTACACTGAAATACTTTAGATTTTTTATAACCTAAATTGCTATAGACAAACTTACATTTTTATCTTATGCCTAATGCAACAATATTTGCAATTTTTGTTTTTATATCTGCCTCCTATGACCTTTGTTTTATTAATCTCATTTTTATTCTCCATGTAACCTACAGTATTCCCTTATATATTAAATTTTATTCATACCTTTTAAATTTCAGTACAAGTTGCTGTCAGAAAAAACATATTTTCACTTTTAATTATGCCCAGAACAAAAATGTAAAGGACCCAAAAGAATCATAAAATGAAAAGGGGTTGACCATTTCAGTGGATTATATGGCAAATGCTTCAGTACAGAGGCTTAACAGTCCCATATGTTATAAAGTTTTGTAACAATTGGTCAAAGCCACCTTACGTTCTTCTGTACTAAATTTATTTTTTTACGGTATTGTTGGTCTAAAAGCAATTATTATATCCTGTAAAAAGATATTAACCTGTTTCTACAAACTGTCCTTTTCAAGTGACTAATGTGAAAAATTTGTATTTAGATTTTCTGTCCAAATATTTCCAAGTGACAGGAAAACTTTGATTCTTCAATCTGAATAGTCTCTACCTCTCATGAACCAGTTTTATTAAAAGTCTGAGTTTGAACTTAATAATACTTTAACATTTTATATAATGAGATTCATCTTCAAAGCACTTTGCAAACATTAACTGATTAAACCTCACAATACCCTGTGAGGTGTCGGTACAGTAAGCATTATTAACTAATATGGAAAGGTTAAATAAGAGGGGGTCGCTGTCTGATCCAGGATTAGAGCTGTGGTGGTCAGGCCACAGGACCATGCCTTTCTCCCAACATACCTCTAAGAATAAGGCTAAATATCTTAACTCAAAGCTATACTTAATGCAAATGTTGGAAAAAGTCAGGGACTTAAAAGTTGAATTTTTTTGTGTTTTGGTTTTGTGTTTTTGTGATTCAGTTCAAAGCAAGAGGGATTTGTCTGTCCATTTAAATAGTGATTTTCATGCAAAATTATTTAAGTGTGCTGTTCTCTGAAATGTGACAACAAATGGGGTCATGGGTTCTATGTGTGTTTCAATGGTTTCTATGTCAAATTTGCTGCATTTACAAGAATTTAAAAAAAGTGGCCAGCCCTGCAGATTCAGCCTAAGATCTGAGGGTCGAGCTGTGTTCTTTCAATTGTATGCATTATCACCAATAATAAAGATTCTCCATGTGAAACTCACTTAAGTCTTCTGATGGAGGAGGAGCTGTAGAAGAATTTCGCTACAGTTATATTTAGTTCTGTGCTAACATTACTAAGGGCTTGTCTTCACTACCCGCCGGATCGGCGGGTAGCAATCGATCTATCGGGGATCAATTTATTGCGTCTCATTTAGACGCGCTTAATCGATCCCCAAACGCGCTCCTCGTCGACTCCGGAAATCCACCTCGGTGAAAGGCAGAAGCGGAGTTGACGGGGGAGCGGCAGCGATCGACTCGCCGCCGTCCTTACGGCCAGGTAAGTCGATTACGATACGCCGACTTCAGCTACGTTATTCACGTAGCTGAAGTTGCGTATTGTAGCTTGACCCCCCCCCCCTCTAGTGTAGCCCAGGGCTAACAAAAGTAAAGGGTAGTAAATGTTTATTTTAGTCAGTAAAATAAACTGGCTACTCTTAATACACCCAGGGAGCAGATCTGTTGAGTAACAATGTACCATTTTTTAACATTGCTTTTTTGATCATAACTACCGAAAGTGTTACTTAAAATAAATCTACTTACCCTTCCCATGCCTTTCGTAACTGTCCGTGACATTTTGCTAATTGTCAAAAATATGTAAATAATAATGGCCACGGTATAGGGTATTTCTAGGAAATACCAACCAGTTTTGGGGTACTGGAGGCCCAAGATGCAGCAGAAGGGCATTTAACCAGAACCAGTCATTAATTTCCATATATGCTTTGCTCTGAGAGCATTTTCCATTATTTAATAGCGGTAAGGGCATGGATTTTTGTATGCAGCTTTAATGTATTTTGGCTTTCTAGAAACTGAGCCGTGTTCTGGTGAATGGAACAAAGCATAAGTAAAAGTGGTGTGTCCTGTGAAGAGTCACAGGGCTGAGGGATGGAATCTTCAACTGGTTAGGGTGCAGCACCTAATACAGGATATGTAGGGAGTTCTGGATGTGGTAACTTTCTCTCTCTAGGTGAGATTATGAGCCAGTTGATGCTCATAGAGGGTTGCCCGCAACAGGGAGCGGTACCGTTGAGGCAAGGGTGGATGGAAAGGTCCCAAGGCGGGCTTACCCTGAGGTCTGGGCACTGCTGGGGCCGGCACCAGGAGTGTCAGGATCTCCTGCGCAGCCTGGAGCGCTTCAGGCATCGATGGCACCTGAAGCTGACGAAGGCCCACCTGTGTGTCCAGGCTTCCAGGCAAGGAACGGGGTGGGATGCATCACTCAACGTTAGCTGAATGTGGTGTGCTTATTTGAATCACCTCAGTCCTGCCCTTCAGCATGCCTCTTATTCCAATCCTAGGTCTTCCTTTAATCAGAATACAGTTATGCAGAATTCTGAATTGATTTTGTAATGCAGACAAAGGAGATTAGGCTAAAATCACCAAATTATTTTGACTCTTGGAAAGAGTTCCATAGCTGGTGTCAATCAGTTTAGTTCCATTGTCTGGCCCTTGGTCACTACAGGTGAAAGGCTGATGCTATATGCACTGTGCTATCTTAACCCTCATGGCATTAAATTCTTGAGGATTTATAGACTTGCCCTTGTATGATGCAGAAGAGTTGGTTTTGATGTTAGAGAATGACTGCAAAGTCCATGTACATTTTTTTTCATTATTTTAAATTCAATATTTGTTGTGCAGAGGTATGGAATAAATCATGCAGACAAAACAGGCCTTACCAAGCACAGCAAAATATTCAGTGTTTGTGTGGATGAGTGTGGACTGGTAGGAACGGAGGTTACCACTTTGCCTGGGACAGCAGAACCCCTAGAGCCAGTCCTGAATCTAGGAGAGCTCCAAATTCAGCATCAGTCATACCAGATGCCTGATTAGAGGTAGTTAGTACAATAAAAGGTGACATAAATAGAAGGTGTTTGAGGAGCAAGAGAGAGAAAGATAGCTGAACTTTTCATTGGCTGTCACTATGTTTATGTGTATAGACTAACGTATGGTTGAATGTGCAGTGGTGAGATTTTTGCATGCTTCACAGCTTAGTGATGCAAGCCCAAAAGCTGTGTGCATTGAACACACACACAAAAATCTTATAGCAGTAAAGTTGCACACACTAACCTGTTTCTCTTTATAAAATGTATACATTGTGTGATTTTTTTTTTTAAAGTAAAGTCAGAGATTTAAAATGTGTTCTGTAGTCAAACACATTCATATTTATTTTTATTTTAACTGCCCTTACTCTAACTACCCAGACTTCCAAATGAGATAGTTCTGCACGGAACAGGTGTCCCCACTTTCCACATGCAGCCCATCACCATTCCGTCTACACTTTTTTGAATGGCTATAAATGATAGACGTAGCTGAGCTTGACTGGTGTTAAGATTTTCCTAAATTCTTCAAAGGCAAGATACCTGGAGAAAGCATCTTGGGGTAAATTGTGTGGAAGGGAATGGCTGCCTATGCCATCAACAGTGTTAGGACAGCACTATTTTGGGTAGCGGGCAACAATAAGGGGGGTTCAGTTGTCATTGCCCTTCTGACACAGTATACACATTTTGCTGTGTGATCTGGACAGTAAAAAACTACAGGTGAATCATGATGTTTCTGTTTTTAAAAAAGGGCTAGTACTGAGTGGCTGCACAGTGTCAGATTTATATCTTGTCATACAGTTTCCCCTGCTGTGGGGTTGTTGGCAATTATACATCTTCAGGGAAGATTTAATAATGGCATGGTGTTCTGGACTGCTGCAGTCTGCAGTGACTCTTTCTTTGCAGATGTGTGTTGGGATATATACGCCCATCCTTCTGACTTGATAGCCTCACATTTGGAGCAGTTACCTATCAGTCATTAGTACTCAGAAGAATCTTTTGCTCCTGATGTGCTGAGGCAGAATGACTCCATTTTGGCTAAGCCATCCCCACTCTTTCGGAAAGGGTGCACTGATGTCTACTTTAGAGACCAATTTGGAGCATGGCCATCTCCATTAAATATCCATTGCTAGCACATGGAAAGCAATATAAGAAATTATTTCTGCCACAGATCTCGGATCTGCTCACAGACAGGATGATTTAATTTTGTTTACAGTGCTGGGGAGGGCAGCTTCTCCCCTTGCCTTCTTTTAATCCAAATGGTTTAATTGGTGTGGTGATTATTAAGATTATGTAACTAGTGCTTTTCAAATTCTTAAATTGTTCCATTGTAAGTATAATGCATGGGTTTAATTTTCTTTCCTTTCTGTTCTATTTAAGGAGAAAGAGCGGTTAAAGCAAGAGAAACGCGATGAAAAAAGATTAAATAAAGAGCGTAAACTGGAACAGCGAAGATTGGAATTAGAAATGGCTAAGGAGCTAAAGAAGCCTAATGAAGATATGTGCTTAGCAGACCAGAAGGTAATCATAATAATGTAAATTTACTTTTTATTTTCTTGCCCCTTTTTAATCCTGTTTCTCTCGTCTCTGTCGCTTGCCATTGTGTCAATAATTAATTCTTACTGCAGCTGCCCCTAAAAACATTCCATTTTTGCCGTAGATAACTGTATTTGCAGTATTATCTATATACTTAATGTAAGCATTAACTAAAGGATACTACAAATACTGAGGCAATATTGTTTTAGTTATCTAATGAAATTACTTTTGAGGCTGACCTACTTTTGAGGCCGCCAAAAATTCACATGCTTTCCTACTTTAAAATATTAAAGTAACCTTCACTGTTATTACTGTAAAAGCATTGCAGCCTCTCTCACTACATGAACCCTAGCTGGAGCCTTCTCTGTAGGCATGGCTTTTCCTGGGACTCCTTTCCCCAGTGTAATCCTTCTCCTGAGCTGAAGTGTTCCTATGGTTCTCTCAGGACCTGTCTGTCTCAGCTCCCAGCTCTGTCTACCAGAGAGCTACTTTAGAGAGACAAGGTGGGTAAGGTAATATCTCTTGTTGGACCAACTTCTGTTGGTAAGAGAGATACGCTTTCAAGCTTACGCCAATAGGAGTTGGTCCAACAAAAGATATTACCTCACCAACCTTCTCTCTCTAATATCATGGGACTGACACAGTGACAACACTGCATATAGAAAGCTACTTTCTCATTTTATAAGATTTATAAGATTCACACAAACACAGCCCTTTATAGTGCTTTATAGTTCAGAGTATCTATACTCTGGGGTCACATCTACCCCAACGTGTCAGTAGTAAAAAACCTGTTGACCCCTACAACTGTGAAAATAGTGGAATTTTTACCCTTCAGACCCCAACCTTTTGTAGCTTATTATTAACTTCGTCTTGTAAGTTATAGTGATCTTGGAAGATCCTACTGAATCTCATTGTTTTTCTCTTTGATTTTCAGCCTTTGCCAGAGTTGCCTCGCATTCCAGGCCTTGTTCTCTCTGGAAGCACATTTTCAGACTGTCTCATGGTGGTGCAGTTCTTGCGAAACTTTGGTAAAGTTCTTGGCTTTGATGTGAATATGGATGTCCCTAATCTAAGTGTTCTTCAAGAGGGCTTGTTAAACATAGGGGACAGCATGGGAGAAGTACAAGACTTGCTTGTAAGGCTCCTCTCAGCTGCTGTTTGTGATCCAGGACTAATCACAGGATACAAGGTAAAAAAAAAAAAAAAAGTCCTAAACACCTTACAGTGGTAAACAAATAATAGTAGTAAATAAAGTATTAATAGTAACCATTAAAATCATCCACTTTTCCTTGATACTCTCTCTTCCTTGAACTCCAATAACTGTACTTTACTGGTGCTTCTCCTGTCTTGCTGACCACTCTTTCTGTGTTACCTTCAGTGACTCTTCTTCCTCTTCACTCTCACCCTTTGTCAGTGTTCCCCAGAGATCTGTCTTTGATCCTTACATTCCCCCTCTCCCCCATACATACCTTCTCCCATGATCTACCATCACCTCTATGGGCACATCTTTGATTCCTCCTGTTCCTTCTACCCTCACCTCCAGGTTCTCGGCAAATTTTATTGCTTCTTCCTTCAAAATCTGCTCCTTCCCCTCAAGCCCCATTGTCAAAACGCTGATTGACACCAAGATTCTCTCTGCCCTTTTTTTGTTGTTGCTTGGACTAATGTAACCTTTTACTGAAGCCCTTCCTAAACATTCTGAGTTGTGCTAGCCAATATCTATCATTTTCTGACCAATACCACTTGACACGTTGGTCTGCTTTTACTTAACCTATTTAATGTACATTAATGTTATTTCCGGTTTTTGAAACATACAATGGATGCATGCATTTTGTTGCACTGTGCTGTCTGGACTCAACTTTCAGTTTGGGTTGGACTCCCTAAATAAATAAATGTTATTTTTAACCATAATGTATTATTGGGTCTGTTATAGTATTTTATTGTTCTTATGTGATTGACTGAAAAACTTATTTTTTAGGCCAAAACTACTCTTGGGGAACATTTGTTGAATGTTGGTGTCAACCGTGACAATGTTTCTGAGATTCTGCAGATTTTTATGGACGCTCACTGTGGGCAAACTGAGCTTACAGAAAGTCTAAAGACCAAAGCTTTCCAGGCACATACTCCAGCTCAGAAAGCATCTGTACTTGCTTTCCTTATTAATGAGTTAGCATGCAGCAAAAGTGTAGTGAGGTAAGATTTTCTAAACCTTTATCCATGCTGTACAAATATACCATATAATGCATAATGTGTACATCATATTTTGTTATAGTAGAGTTCTACTAGCCCCTGTTGCAGCTAAGAGTGAGAGCTGATTTCTGTTATAACTCCCTATTTTCATATACTCAAAACTTTTCAAAAGATTGACCTTGGGAAATTTGAAATTTTTCATACTTGGTTTATGCCCGGAGGAAATGTTCTTTTCAAGACTTTGAGCAAAATCTTTGAGTTATGAGAGGGAACTGATTTTAAAGAAATGTCCCCAGCTCCTTTTGGAAATAATTCAAAAAGGGTTGAACAGCTAACCTTTATGCAGCACCCTGTTTTTTTATACAAATACTTGCCTATCCCTTCCTTTACGTAGCAGTTAGATTAATAAGATCATCAGCGGAGGTGGCACGGCTGCTTACCACTATAATAATTCAGAATGAAGCTGTTCATAGGATTTCTTTGTTTCAGAAATTGGAAGGTGTGTAGTGAATAAGTCAGGGGGTTGCAGGAAGAGGAAGGACAGTCCCAGGATTAAGGAAGTTGAATGCTGCCCTGGAGAAGTGTTATATATTCTTGCTTCTGCCACAGGGTTCATATGTGATGATGGGCAAGTCACTTAAATCAAAATGTTCACAAATGGCCAGTAATTGTGGTGTTTTTCCAATGCCAGTCCGTGTACATATTCCACAATGGGAAGCGCACTCACCAACTTGCACACATCAGAGAATTATCTAGTCAGCAATCCCCACTGGGGAGAGAGAAGGGACCATTCCAACTGCCTCAAAACCAAGACTAATGCAGTGCCATCGTTGTGGGGGTTTAAGGTAAGTTACAGCAACCTAAGCACCAGGGTAAACAGCGCTATATTGGCGACAAAATTTCTTCTGCCAACATGGCTACCTCTTCTCGCAAAGGTGGTGTTATGCTGATGGGAGAGCTCTCTCCCGTTGGCTTACAACGTCTTCACCACACTCGCTACAGTGGT
The DNA here is from genome assembly GCA_033296515.1 of Macrochelys suwanniensis. NCBI lineage: Eukaryota > Metazoa > Chordata > Testudines > Chelydridae > Macrochelys > Macrochelys suwanniensis. The sequence continues at coordinate 30,799,569 of CM065784.1, read as the reverse complement.
GCAGCTGTATGCTGTAGCACTTCTAGTGTAGCCCTAAGTTATGAGGCACCCTCAGCATCCGACAGCCTGGTAGGTTTTTATGCTGCCTTGAAGCCAGATCAAGAGAGGGCCACCTTTGCCTCTTCTCTTTTCAAGGCTTCCAGTCCAAATCTGACCTATCTGTATGCCTTCTAGATGCATTAGCGTAGCCGGTGGGGGGAGCAGGGGGAGCAGCCGCTCCCCCTATGAGGAAAAGCGGTGCTAAGGCGCTGCCAGAGCCTCGCTAGGGCGGTGCTTTAAAAGGCCTGCGGCTCCTGCCGCTGCGGGGAGCCACGGGCCTTTTAAAGCGCCCCCCCACCCCCAGCCCCACTGCCAGGCTGTGTGTGTGTGGGGGGTGGGGGGGGTGGGGGGGGGGGGGCTCTGTAAAAGGCTTGCGGCTCCAGCCGCAGCAAGCCGCCCCTTGTCTCCCCGCTCAGCTGTGAGACAAGGGGGAGCCCCAGCGAGCCGCCCCTTGTCTCCCAGCTCAGCGGGGAGGCAGCGGGCAGCTGCAGCAAGCCGCCCCTTGTCTCTCCACTCAGCAGCTCAGCCACTGAGCGGGGAGGCAGCGGGCAGCTGCCCGCTGCCCCCCAAATCTTGGTGCCCTAGGTGACCGCCTAGGGTTGCCTAGTGGGCGCGCCGGCCCTGCCAGCGGCTCCTGCCGCTGCGGGGAGCCGCGGGCCTTTTAAAGTGCCGCCAGAGCCCTGCTGCCGGAGCTCCGGCGGCGCTTTAAAGGACCCGGGGCTCCACAGCGGCTGGAGCCCCAGGCCCTTTAAAGCGCTGCAGGGTGAGTACAGGGGGAGCGGGGAGGCGCCTTTTTATAGCGCTGCTCCCCCTGTGCTCAAGACCTGGCTACGCTACTGTCTACATGAGGAGGCTTCATATGGTTTTGAAGCTTATGCTGCGACCGATTTCAACTACATTCAGTCCCCCTTGATCTTAGATGCCTGGAATCTGGGCTTGGAGTCCCCACCTAGTTGCCTGCTCCATGAGAAAAGCCCTTAGGAGTGGTTCCCTCAACTGCTGGGTCCACTTGGAGAAGGACCTGCAGAATTCACAGCGCTTCTGGGTGTGCCCCTGACTGAGGCAAAACAGACACCTTTTGTATCTGTCATCCACAGACATAACTGCTTTGCAGGATGGGCAGTTTTTAAGCCTGGGGACTTGCCATGTTGGCTGGTACTGCCAGCGAACAAAGGGAAAGGTGCCTCTCTCTATGGCATGTGCCTGCACCTATCTAACTACATTCTCAACGCCAGCATGGAGGTAAATCTGAAGAGAGTTGCTCTGACATGCATCTACAGGTGGTAGAGAAAGAACTGAGACACAGTGGCTCTGCCCTTTATATCCTTTCGGAATGCACAAGGAAGATCTGTGTTGCAGTTTGTACACCCAGAGACTAGCCTACAGGGAGGCTTACTGCCTGAGTGTCATCAATTGTGGAATATCTATATGGAATAGCACTCAAAGAAGAAAAAGAGGTTACTTACCTTTACAGTAACTAATGTTCTTTGAGACTCTGCATACATATTCCACTACCCACCTGCCATGTCTGCTACTTCAGAGTCCTGACATCACAGGCTCTCTCAGTAGTGAAGGAACTGAGGTAGGGTGAGGCGGCTTCTCCCTTTATACCTCCGCGAAATGATGCATGTGCTGCCTCAATGGGAACTGCTGACTAGAAAATTCTCCAGCACGTGCACACTGGACATGCACTCACCAACTGTGGAATATATATAGACTACACGTCTCAAAGGACATCAGTTGCTAAAAAAGAGTTACTTACCTTTATACCTAATTTTCTGCATGTCCAACAGGAGACACCAAGAGCCAGATTTCAAGGTGCTGATTGCTCACAACTGCAACTAAAAGCGATTGGAGTTGTGCTTTCAATGTATAATGCTCTATAAAAATGCTAATTATTCTGGAAAATTAGGGCCTAGGTTTCTTAGGTTGGGTATCCAAAATTAGTGGACACTTTTGACAATTTGGCCTTAATGTCTCATAGAATCATAGAATATCAGGGTTGGAAGGGACCTTAGGAGGTCATCTAGTCCAACCCTCTGCTCAAAGCAGGACCAATCCCCAATTTTTGCCCCAGATCCCTAAATGGCCTCCTCAAGGATTGAACTCACAACCCTGGGTTTAGCAGGCCAATGCTCAAACCACTGAGCTATCCTCCCCAATCTGTGTTTGTGTCCCACCTGTAAAATGGGGATAATACCACCTATTCTCTGAAGACTGTTTCAAAGATAAATTCATTAATATTTGTGAAGCACTTAGACACCATGGTTAGAGCACCATAGAAATGCCCAGAGGACATTAATAACATTGTGTTTGGGTTTGAACAGTCTGTGGCAAATGAGGCCTGAGGCTACTGAGGATTATAAAAAGAAATATTGAATAACTACTCATTCTCTCATTTCTTTAAAACCAACTCCTTCTCCTAACTCAAAAACAGCTGAAGAGATTTTGCTCAAAATTTTTAAAAGAATAGTCACTGTGTGCGAAGTCCAAGTTACAGTTGCCTGAAATACCTGAATTCTGGTATTTCCTAACTTTTGATTGCTTGCCGTTGCAATCTTCATGTTCTTTTAATGAAGTGTTTTTGGATGTAATTTTTATATACTTAATATAATATAGTGTGTGTGTGTATCTCAGATATATGCATGTTCTTGGTTGGTGATATTTCATGAACGACCCAAAACCTTTGGTTTTTTTGTGTTTGACAGTGAAATTGATAAAAACATTGATTATATGTCAAATTTAAGAAGAGATAAATGGATGGTTGAAGGTAAATTGCGGAAGTAAGTTATATTTCCTTAAATATTTCAGTGTATTTCTTTTGTATGTTTCTTTAAATTTCTACTATTAAGATTTGTTCCAAAGACAAAAATCAGCTAAGTTGTGTTAAAAATAACCAACAACAAAAAAACCCAGTAACTGCAATACTTAATTAAGAAACACTATGAATTTAACTTGTCCCAAGGCCACTATTTTACAATTGTTTAAAGATGCGTGAGATGCAGTGGGTTACTATGCCTCAAAAGTGGAAGAAAACCAAATCCATTTTGCATTCTTTAAAAGAAATAAGCCATTTCTTATTCAAAAGTTACTTTAGCTGTCAAATTGTTATTGACGTTAAGAGACTGATTGGACCTCCCACACTTCTCAATTTTCATTTTAAATAGGCTTATAAAGGGCCTGATTGTTGTTACAATGGACACCCTTAAAAACTTGCCAGTTACTTTGATAACTAAATAATACTACCTCACTATTTGCAGTACATCCTCAGTGTTCCTATGGTAAGTGTTGGGAATAATGCAAATACTGAGGTAATCTCATCTATTTACCTCAGGCAAAATTGGCAAATTTTAAAGGGTAATCACTTTATGTCCCGTATTCTCCCATCGTACAAAACAAAATTCCATACAGCAAGCATAATAGCTCCATCTGCCAGGAGTCTAGAAGGCAAAGAAACTGTGAATCACATGGGGTGTACATAGCCAGGCTCCACTCCCCTTCCCTTTGTCATCTTTGCCTCCTATCCAGGAAGCATTAAATCCTTTCTCGGTCCTTTGCTTCAGGTACTTTATGTTTCTAATCCTATTTCTCCCTTTTTTCCCTTTAATGTGTCTCAGAAGGAAGAAAGAAGAAGTAAAGAAGAAGGACAAGAGGGAGGTAGAGGAAAAAACCTGACCATTTAAAAAAAAAATTACAGGAAAAAACATGTAGCTGTGGACCTCTGCTAATACTGCAGGTCCCCAAACTACATCGGTGTAATGGCTTTATCTCTTGGGGCAAGCCCAATCATTCTCCCATCTCATCTGGATCCCAACAGGCCAGTCCTCTCCTGTGGGTATGTAGTTGAAACAGTGCTGCTGAAGCTCTGATGTAGCCAAGAAATCTTAGCCATCTTTATCTCCTTAGGGACTCCTTGTTCTTATCTCTCTCCCTCCATCAAACTGTCCCTTAGATCAGTGGGTAAAGGGAGACAAAGAGCATGTGGCTGCCTGCAGAACCAATGAGTTCATGCTTCTGGGCAGAACACTGAAGTACCTCAGGTGGGATCTCAATCAAATCCTTCAGATTTGCTGTTGCTGTGAGACATCCACAGTAGATTAGTTTCCCTTCTCACAGAGAAGCCACCTCAGCTGTAAACAAAAAGCACACTGTTGTGTTCTTTTTGGGACTGAGAGAAGGAATGAAGGCCAACATTTTCAAAAAATTAACTAGTGATTTTAGGTGTCTCTATTTTCAGGTGCCCAACTTGAAGCATCTTTTAGAGGGCATTTGCGCTCAGTACTTCTAAAAACCTTGAGGCATCTCAGGGTGGACATCCAGTATTTAAGGCCTGATTGAAAAGTTAGGCTATGGATACCAATTCTTTTCCCTTGCCTGGTTCCAGGGAATGTTGCAAAGATCAGCTCAGATTGTATTCATCTCATTTTCTTAATATAGGTAGGTTGGTACCTAGCTGGCCCCGTATCTTTGGTTTCCAGCCCCAATAGACCTTGCATTAGGTCCATGCTGAGGTCAGATTATGCAGGAGGTCATTCCCTTCAAACACCTCTTTCTATATGTGCCTGGAAGTGAAGAGGATTAAAGGGACAGCTTTCTGAGATGGGGCTTTCTCCCCTGATTGGTCTAAGTGGCCAGACACTATCAGGAAACGTTCCACCTTTGTCAACTCCTGTCCTATTTGGAGTATTTTTGTTAAGTTATGCTCTCGGGAAGAGTTCTCATTGGTCACTTGCTCCTTATAACATAGTGACTGCATTTTACTAGAGTTCACCAGGGCCTTGGAGTGCAGAATTCTGCCTTTTGGTGTCTGTGGTTCCTTCTTTGAGTCATTTCTCTACTTTTCATTTTCAGTGTTCTGCAAACCTCGGTTTGTGTCCTTCAGAGTTGTATCTGTTCATTTGCTTTCCACTGAAGTGGTCTTTTTACATGCCCTCTTCTCTTTTAGGTGCACTTGAGAATTGCATTCACTGGTTATTGAACTTCTTTATCTGCTGATGTTTCTGAACAAAGTTGTCCTTCAGATTATCTCTGGATTTTTATGCCTAAAGTTTTGAATTTTATGTTAGTCAGCCTATTCATTCATCTGTGCTTTTGCCTGATATGTTAACTCTTGTGCACAGAAAACTTTCCAGACTGGTGGTGAAGGCTGTAAAATTTTACTTCTTTTAGGAAAAAAGATAACATTTTCTAAAGTGCTTAAGTGACTTAGGCTGTTAAGTCCCATTTTCAAAAGTGACTTAGGCATTGATGTTCAGTGAGGCTTTGGAGCCTTTTGAAAATGTCATTTTTGAAAATGGGATTTAGGTACTTGTCACGTACTTTTGAAAATTTTACCCAGAGTATATTAGAAAGTTTAAAAATCTGTTTCCATGAGCAAAAGAAGGGTCTAAGATCTTCTACATCTTCTAAATCTTCAAGTGGATTAAAGATATTTTTAAATATGCCCTACCAGGAGGTAGGTAATTTGTCACTATCAGGGCATGGCTACACTAGAGCGCTTACAGCGATGCAGCTGCACTGCTGTAAGCTCTCTAGTGTAGCCACTCTAAGCTGATGGGAGAGAGCTCTCCCGTTGGCTTAACTACTCTAGCCCCTGCAAGTGGCAGTAGCTATGTCAGTGTGAGAAGCTCTTCAGTCGACATATCGCTGTCCATACTGGTGCTTATGTCAGTGTAACTTATTCACTACCCTGTGCGACATAAGTTATGCCAACATAAGCTGTAGTGAAGACATAGCCGTAATCTTCTAAAGCCACTATTATCTCTTGAGCAGTGAGAATTGAGGGAATGATGATTGATCTACTCTGTGTAAGAATACTGCACAGTCCTCACTTCAGTCTTTGACCTTCATTACTGGATAGATACAACAGCATTCTAGAGAGCTGACATTTTTGTCAGTGTTCTCTCTCTATGCTGCTGTTTGAGAAGCCACCTACTTTCACACTTCTCATTATAGCCACTTGCTGTATGGAATGTTGTTTCGTAGGATGGGAAAAGGGGAAATACGACAAGGAAAAATTACTTGCTGGTAATTGTGTTTGTCGTAATCCTTTCACTTTTCCCATCCTCCTTCCCTCCCCTCTTCTCTTACAAAATATTTGCCTTTTCTACACACTTTTTTATATCTACTCTTGATCAGTTATGTTTTTGGCCTGCTCTTTAAATGACTATTTGAGCGTGGTTATATATATCTTCTGTGATTCAGTGTGTTTGCCTGCTAGCGTCCTGGTAGGTAGAACTATAACATTTGCTCTATGGAATCTTTTTTTGTAGGATTTTGTAGAAGAGGAAGGTCTACAACAATCATAAATACTGGTATGTAAGTTTCTCTTTTGTTTCTTAAAATTAACACATCTACTTTAGCTGGTTACGGTTTCTTAGAGAGAGTGTTGTGTCCAGAATGTGAAAAGACTAATAGAAACATTATGTAAAATAGACTAAATACACCTAAGAATGTTCTCTTTTAAAAAAATACAGGATCAAGGGGCAAGTTTACTATCACCTTGCTAGCGCTAAGATTACTTCAGCAAAATGATGTTCATTGTTTTACTATCATCAGTTCTCAGCTTTCCCAGACACACATGTTTAATAGTGGCCTTTTAAAATGGGTGGGTAAAATGCAGATTTCAGCAAGTGCAATGCAAAAGACAAACGGAAAAATTAATAAATGAATAGAGGAGGAAGATTGAAATGGGCTCTTCTCTCTAGCTTACAGGGCTAGCTATTTAAAATTCCTCTTGTCCTGCATGTCTTTTATACAGGAGTTTAGTGTTACTCAGTAGAAATTACCCTGAAGGCAGGAAATCCAGTGCAGAACTGAATACATTTTTAAGGGTCAGAATTCTGCATGAAGTGTTCTACAATATGAATTTCTTATGTCAGTCACTGGTAACAAACAGTGAGGTAGCAGAAGGTTGTCATAGGACATAAGTAAATTTGAGTTTAAAATGAGTGGTGCACCTTGGAATGAAGTACAGAGTAGATAGAGTATGTGTATGCTACAGCTACAGTCAGTAATACCACTTGCATATCATGTGTTTAAAGGCTTAGAATCATTCATGCCAAGAAAACCGGCAAGAGAGATACTACAGTGGGTGGTGATATAGGAGAAGAACAGCATTCATTGGGTACATCCACTCCAGGCCGCAAACGGAGACGGAAGGGAGGAGACAGTGATTATGATGATGATGACGACGATGATAGTGATGATCAAGCAGATGAAGATGATGAGGATGAAGAGGACAAAGATGACAAAAAGGGAAAGAAGGCAGAAGTTTGTGAAGATGAGGTAGGGAATATTAATTTAACAAACGATAACTTTTTTTAAATGTAAAATAGTGGAATTTTCTTTCCACTCCTTTAGATGATAGATTTGAAGACAACATTTGTCAAAAGTCTTATAAAAAGGAAAATATCATAATAAGTGAGAGTATGTGTCAGATTTGTTTTTAATTGTTTGATATTTTAAGTTCTTTGGTAGGCTATTATTTTCTTTATTCTTTAGCCAGATATCTTTGGTTTATTTTTTGTTTGCTTGTTTTGGCTTAATCTTGATTTTCATTTCTCTGAGGACTGCCTTCCTACTGTCTGACGTAGACTCTTCAAAGGGGAAAAGACTAAATCAGATCCAGGGAGCCAAATATATTCTAGCAAATAAGGATGAAAGTAGCTTTCCGGAGAGTGGAGAAGGGGATGTGTTAATTATCAGGATAGCTTCAGTTTAGTTATTGGTACAGAGAGAAATTATAATAAATAATATCCACTATGAAACTGAGATGTCAGGTGTGACTACAAGCTGAAAGAAGGGAAAGTTGTTTGTGAGCTTCAGCTGAAAGTGTGTGTGTGTGTGTGTGTGTGTGTGTTTACAGTTAAAGGATAATTGAAATTTGTTGGAGAATATGACCTTTGAGTCTTTACATCTTCTCCAGGTTGAGGGTGAGAGGAATGGTCTTTTGCAGTTCCACAGTACTTGATCACCAGCTCCTATATTTTAATACCCAACATCCTTATAAGACACAAGGTGGATCATTACGAATATTAATTAGCTTGTTAAACTGAACTGCCTTTGTTATAGTCAAACTGAGCTTTTTATAGAAATTCCACAGAATCTCAAGCAACATCACACAAGTCCAACAGTGTGGTCTGGTGGAAAAAGCCTGGGAAAGGAGCCCCAAAAATGCTAAATTTGAATACTGTCTTTTGCTCTAGTTTGCTATATGGCATTCAGCAAGTCACATCACCTTTTTTTCTGTCATTTTACCAATCTGTAAAATAAGGTAGTCATATTTCTTTATCTACAGAACCTCACTATTGTGTTGTGAGAATGATTAATGATTGCACAGTGCTTTATATGCAAACTAGTGGTTACACTCAAATCCATACATCAGCTGTAGGAACTCTCCTTCTGGCCACTATTCTGGATTGTGTATGGAATTACAGTAATCCCTTCCTGCTGTATTTCTGCCCTTGTGAATTAATATAGGAGATACTGCCAGAAAATCTTTGTGTGTGAATGGTCCCATAAGCAAAAAGAGTGAACCTTTAGAAATGCAGTCCCCTTGAAAATACAAAATACAGATAGTATGCAAAAAAAGGACAGTAGGTAATGTTTAAGCAGGAAGACTTATTTCATAAAGTCTTATCTGGGAAGATTGGAAGACTCCATGGACCTGTGTCTCTTCTTTAACTCACAGCCATATCAATCAATTCTACAGACTTCTGATGTCATTAAATGCAAAAATGAAATTTGAGTTTTCCCTGAAACTATGTTAAATACCACCGTGACCAGGCTGGGTACCAGGAGTGGGGGACATTCACCACAGAAATAACCTTTAGCTAACCTTTTCTAATTATTTTTAACTATGTGAAAAAGTCTTGGTGCTTTCTGGCTCACTTAAGATATCCCAGAATGTGATATCTGTGATAAATACAGAAAGTCTCATTGCAACCCACGTTATGTGTGATGTTTCACAATGCTGCATGTGTGAGACAAGAAGTACAAAAAGAATTTCACAAAAGGTTAGAACGATTTTTGTAAAGGTTAATGAAATCTTATTTCTGTGTGGAATGCCTCCCTTCCTCATACCACCCCATTATGGTTATTGTTGGAATTTAACACACATTTCTGGGTTTAACTCCAGTTTCATTTTTGCTTTTCAGTTCACCTAATAAGAGAGATAATTTCAGCTGTTCACACAAAGAATCACCTGGGGAGGCTACCATCTTCTGCTTCAGGGTGAGGGGTAATTGAGACTTCCCAGGAATGTTACAGAACTCTCTTGGAATTGTACTATAGTTCGCCAAGGGCTCACTGAATTGAATTAAAATTCTTATGGAAATGATCCTTATTTCTAGCTGTAATTTCATCAAGCAGAATTTAAAGCTAACAGTTTTCAATCATAGAAGGTCTCTCTTTAAAAATCAATAAGAGCAGTACTAGTATTTCCCATACACATTTTTGTCATTTAAAGTGGCTTTGCATTTTCTTGTGAACGTTGAAAGAAGACTCCAAATTTTCTCTCTCCAAAGACTGATTGATCAGATTCTGACATTATTCCATTATTTAATGTGAGAGAAAAACTTAAAAATGAACGTAAAAGAACACACAACTTTAGGAAACCTAATAAACTAAATTATAGTTTTAAATGTGCACCTGCAAGGGGAATTATTTTTTTTCTGTAAAAGGACAAAGTCGCAACAAAGTCGACTGGCCACCCACTCTCCCCACATCGGGGGAAGGAAGATTTATAATACTTTTGTAGAAGTAAAGGTATATTTTGCATAGTCACATATATTCCACAAACCAATAGTTCCAACTTCTGCACGCAACTCCCGCTGAAGTCAATGGGAGTTGCATCCATGTCTTAGGGTAGAATTCGTCCCACAGATTCGACATGACATATTTGTTACATGAAACTCTTGTACTGTAGCATTAGTAGGATGTAGTAACATTATATTATCCTGAAATAAACTATCATGACTGTATTTATTGGGGTGTAGGATGATGGGGACCAGGCAGCAAGTGTTGAAGAGTTAGAGAAACAGATTGAAAAACTCACCAAGGTAAGAGATTGCCATCAATTTTAGTGTCTGTCTTATCTGTTTTTTCTGCCTCTAGCGCTTTCTCTGCGTGGGTTTCTTTCACAGGGCAGAAGGAGACACAGATCCCACCTTATCTTCACGTTGTTGCTTTTCCTCCCATTCTCCATGCACTTGTGATTGATCCGCAACCCTCTCATATTTCCTCAACTCCCTAATGTTCTAACTAGTGCTTCCAGTTAATCAGCTCCCAACTTACCTCCTGCTGATATTTTTACTTTCACTCTCGCAGGATATCAGTTTACCAGCCACCCTTCTTTAGGTGTCTTTTCTCTCAGTCCTTGGTGAATGCTGTCCAGAACCCATCCCTTGATAGTGTGGCCTTTTGCGATACTTGGACCTACAAATTTACCATAATTGTGATCTCAACTGTGAAAACTGAGTAGAAGTTCATAAAGTATCACAATAACCTATAACTACAAATGTTGATAGGAAAAGTTGCCAATGCGAGACAGAGTTAGTCGAAACAAAAAGGCCTACTGATACAACTCAAGGACTGTGTTAAAATAATGCTTGCTAAACAAGAAAAGCGTGGAACCAGAGATCAGTGAACCAGAACTGGTGTGTTGGAAATTTAGGTGCAATTGTGTGGACAAAATAATGAGGTGACTGGCTATTGTACCCACCACTCCCTTTTTGGAGAGAAAGAGACTTTAAGAAGAAAAATTGGCCATTGGAGCGAGCTTCACCATCATGGCTGCCACCCCCACCATATTGTGGGACCCCAGGTCTTCATCATCCTGATCCTGAGACTTGGACAGAGAGACCTACCCAGATGACATTACCACCTCTGCCAGCTCCAGCTAAATCCCAAACACCAGCTGGGATGTGTGACTTTGCCACCTCCACCCATCCTCTGTGTGTTCTTTTCCTTCTCCACCTTATTTCTTTTCTTTCCTGTCTCCTTTTGCCTCTCGTTTAATAAGAGTCTGTCTTAGCCAGCCAAGACTGTATATTTTGCAACACTGCTGTAAGCTTGTTACCAGAAAGTGGCAACTAAAAGCAGTACCGAAATAGGCCAATGGTTGTACAAGTTTGCCAGGTTTCGGAGTAGCCCGTGTGCCATGGCTGTTTTTCCAGCAGAGATTGCAAGTGAAAGTCAACACCAGAGACAGAAGGTGCATTTTCTATCTTTTCTGTTCTGTTCTCTCTCCTTTTGCATGTTTGTCATCTTAGGAAATGGGATTGGACTTTAACAACAGCAACAATAACAGCTCCAGCCCATCTCAGCTAACTAACTTCTCTTTTCCCCCAAAGGACAGTTGTTACCCTCTTGGATACCATTTAAAAGACTGTTTTTTTCCTTCTGAAAACTCTGTTCAGCTAAAGGAACAAGGGATGTTGTTAAAATGAAAGTCTTACTTAATGCTTTACATTTCAAATGCTGTAACTGTTTTCCCTTATTTTCTGTATCTTTAATGAAAGGTTAAAAGTATTTTTAATAGTATGATTGCCATGTACTAAGCAGGACGAAACACTCCTGCTATTGGTTGACCTGCAGAACCAAGTTCCCAGGCATTGTAGAGGGGAGACCAGTTAACTCGGCTCTTTGTTTTTAAATTAAGCACATGGGGTGCTAAGTGAACTTGTCACCACCAGTTAAATGGTGAGCTCTAGTATTAATAGCTTTATGTTTTCCAAAGGATGGAGGCAATATAATTAAGGTTAAATGTGAATATACTTCTGTAGGATTTCTGGAGTGAGCGTTGCCATTGGCTATAGAAATACTATGGGGTATTAAAATCACTGTGATGTTATAGGGAAAGGAAAGATGAGAACAAAAGAATAGATTAGAGGTGACATATACAGTAACTCCCCACTTAATGTCCTCTCGCTTAATGTTGTTTCGATCTTAAGTCCCTGCTCCATTACAGAACATGCTTGTTTAAAGTTATGCAATGCTCCCCTATAACGTCGTTTGGCCACCTGCTTTGTCCAAGGCTGGCAGCCCCCCTACGTGTCCCCCCCGCCAGCGCCTCCCACCTGCCGTCGGACCCTGCGGATCAGCGCCTTCCCGCTGTTCCCCCCGCCTCCTGCCCGCGGCAATCAGCTGGTTTGCAGCATTCAGGAGGCTGGGAGGAGGAGCGAGGACGCGGCGCGCAGCCTCCCCCCTGCCTCCTGAATGCCGCAAACCAGCTGATTGCCATGGGCAGGAGGCGGGGGAGTGAGGGGGGAGGCTGCGCGCCACGTCGTCGCTTCTCCTCGCAGCCTCCTGAACATAAGAATGGCCATACTGGGTCAGACCAAAGGTCCATCCAGCCCAGTTCCTGTCTACCGACAGTGGCCAATGCCAGGTGCCCCAGAGGGAGTGAACCTAACAGGTAATGATCAAGTGATCTCTCTCCTGCCATCCATCTCCACCCTCTGACAGACAGAGGCTAGGGACACCATTCCTTACCCATCCCGGCTAATAGCCATTAATGGACTTAACCTCCATGAATTTATCCAGTTCTCTTTTAAACCCTGTTATAGTCCTAGCCTTCACAACCTCCCAAGGCAAGGAGTTCCACAGGTTGACTGTATGCTGTGTAAAGAAGAACTTCCTTTTATTTGTTTTTAACCTGCTGCCCATTAATTTCATTTGGTGGCCCCTAGTTCTTATATTATGGGAACAACTAAATAACTTTTCCTTATTCACTTTCTCCACACCACTCATGATTTTATATACCTCTATCATATCCCCCCTTAGTCTCCTCTTTTCCAAGCTGAAAAGTCCTAGCCTCTTTAATCTCTCCTCATATGGGACCCGTTCCAGACCCCTAATCATTTTAGTTGTCCTTCTCTGAACCTTTTCTAATACAAAGTATATCTTTTTTGAGATGAGGAGACAACAGTTGTACGCAGTATTCAAGATGTGGGTGCACTATGGATTTGTATAGGGGCAGTAAGATATTCTCCGTCTTATTCTCTATCCCTTTTTTAATGATTCCTAACATCCCGTTTGCTTTTTTGACTGCTGCTGCACACTGCATGGACATCTTTAGAGAACTATCCACGATGACTCCAAGATCTTTTTCCTGATTAGTTGTAGCTAAATTAGCCCCCATCATATTGTATGTATAGTTGGGGTTTATTTTTTCCAATATGCATTACTTTATATTTATCCACATTAAATTTCATTTGCCATTTTGTTGCCCAATCACTTAGTTTTTTCAGATCTTTTTGAAGTTCTTCACAGTCTGCTTTGGTCTTAACTATCTTGAGCAGTTTAGTATCATCTGCAAACTTTGCCACCTCACTGTTTACCCCTTTCTCCAGATCATTTATGAATAAGTTGAATAGGACTGACCCTTGGGGTAACACCACTAGTTACCCCTCTCCATTCTGAAAATTTACCATGAACGCCGCAAGACAGCTGATTGCTGCGGGCAGGAGGCGGGGGGAGTAGGGAGCAGACACTGATCCGTGGGGTCTGCTGGGGGGGGGGGGGGGGGACGGAGTAGGGAGCTGATGGAGGGCTGCCAGCCTGTTTAATACCTGTATTAAATTGCTTGTTTAAAACTTATACAGGGTACCTGTATTAAATTGCTTGTTTAAAATGTATATAATGCCTTTTGTCTGGCAAAATAATTTTTTCCCTGGAACCGAATCCCCACATTTACATTAATTCTTATGAGGAAATTGGATTCGCTTAACATCATTTCGCTTAAAGTCGCATTTTTCAGGAACATAACTACAATGTTAAGTGAGGAGTTACTGTACTTAAGATAATAGCACAAAGAAACTTGCAAGAAACCTCCACAATATCAGTCCTCTATAAATTTGTAGGATTTATAGGGTACTTTTTGGTGAGAAAGACAAGTCAAATTTGTTTTGAACCTTGCAATGGTAAAGACCATTCCTGAATTCTAAAATAGCCAGGTGCCTTGACTAACGGCATAGACTTGAATAGTTGCTTATTCAGTTTTTGAGTAGTACAGTAGAATCAGGTGTTTAAATAATGGCACTCGGTATAGGAAGGGAAACAGGTTAGTAGATAAGGAGAATAGAATGGGGAAAATTTTGACAAATTGGGATTCTATAGCGTACCTGTTGTGTGTGTGTGTGTTTGTGTGTGTGTGTGTTTGTTTGTTTGTTTATATAGAGAGAGTTCATCCTTTCAGGCTTTGTCATTGATTTGTCTACTGCTCCCAGCTGCAATAAACTCCCAGTTCTGGGAATTCTTCACTGCTTCCAAGAGTGCCAGTTTAGTAGAGGAAGGAGTGGGTAAACTAACTGAAATTCCTGTTAGTTTCCTCCACTCCTCCCAAAAAGTACTTTCTGTGTTTGAATACAGGCTTTATTTTCAGATATTACTGCACTCATTTCTCTAAGCCAATTGAAATATTCATTAGTTTTCTCATCAGGAGCTATAGAATCTCACGCTGCGCTGGGTAGCTTCAGCACTCCGAACACCATTTACTGTATTGCATAATTGATAGGATTTTGGCCGTTCCAGTGCAATGAAATCATGGATTCTATTGTTCTCTGAATGTTGATATTAAAATACAGAACATACTACTGCAGAATGCATCCTTACAGTAAAACTGATACATTTAGGATATATCAAAGAGTGCCCGAGCTGCTTATTTAAAGACAATTTGGCTTTTTAGATAAAACACTCGTGTGAAATATCCCAAGTAAAGTGTCTGGAAAACAGTATGCTCATGTGGCCACTGAACTGTCATTTGGCCTTGCCCGAACAGATATTTTATACTGGAACAAATTATTTCCCCACCCCCACTAAATTATAATCCTCCACCCCTTTTTTTTTAAACAGCAACAAAGCCAGTACAGAAGGAAGTTATTTGAAGCCTCTCACTCTTTACGGTCAATGATGTTTGGTCAGGATCGTTACAGACGCCGGTATTGGATTCTACCCCAGTGTGGGGGTATTTTTGTGGAAGGCATGGAAAGTGGTGAAGGTAAGTACCATAAAGGAGTAATCCTAGAAATTGCCATACAAGGGTATACTGCCTGTGCATCTAGTCTGTTATCTGTGTCTCCAAAAATGGCCTGTTTCCTTCAGGAGAAGGCTAAAAATTAACCTGTGATAGCCCTAGCTATTTGTGCAGTGCTGTTTGATGAGACTAAGGGGAGTTTTTCTGATTTTCAGTTGGCTAATTTATCCCTTGAAACAGAGAATTAATATCCTTTTGTTAATTTTTGATTAGTGTAGTAGCTAGTGTTGTAGCTAGTGTAGCTGCATATGAAATCCTTTAATGTTGCTAAAAGAACAGGAGTACTTGTGGCACCTTAGAGACTAACAAATTTATTTCAGCATAAGCTTTCATGGGCTACATACAGTCCACTTCATCGGATGCATAGAATGGAACATAGAGTAAGAAGATATTTATACATACAGAGAAACATGAAAAGGTGGAAGTACACATACCAACTGTATGTGTACAGCCAGCCAGCCAGCCAGTTAGCTGTAAAATCCCTCTTGGTAGCTGTTGTCTACTTGCTTTACCTGTAAAGTGTTAAAAAAGCCCATAGGTAAAAGGAAGGGAGTGGGCACCAGACCAGAAGAGCCAGTGGGAGGGCTAGAACTGTTAAAATTGGGAAAAAACTTCCCTTTGTCTGTGTGTCTGTTGCTCTCTGGAGAAGAGAGGAACCCCAGGGGAGCAGTTATGCTGTGAGAAGCTGAAGGCCAGGTATGAAAATCATCAAAGTCAGACCTAGAATTGCTTATTTGGAACCCAGATATGTAAGTAGATCAGAAAATGTGTAGAAAGATGTGATTAGGTTTATTTTGTTTATTTCTTGTGGCTTGTGGGTTCCTCTGTGCTAAACCCAGATGCTTTTGCTGCTTGTAACCTTTAAGCTGATCCCCCCAGAAACTATTTTGGGTGCTTAATTTTTGGAATTGCTGTTTTAAAAATCTAGCAATAGCCTGAGTTTTCAGATGTATTTTCTTTCTTTTTGTTTTTAATAAAATTTAACTTTTTTAAGAACAGGATTTGGATTTTTGTGTCTAAAGAGGTTTGTGCACATGTTTTTTAGTTAGCTGGTGGCAACAGCTGATTTCTTTGTTTTCCTTTCTCAGCTCTTCTCCGGGGGGGGGGGGGGGGAAGGGTTTGAGAGTACCCCACAGGAAGGAATTCCCAAGTGCGTCTTCCTGGGTTCCAAGGGGTTTTTCATTTGGGTGGTGGCAACATCTGCCTATCCAAGGTTAGAGAGAAGCTATGATCTTGGGAGTTTAATACCAGCCTGGAGTGGCCATGCGGGCTCCCACCTTAGTGGGGAATCAGCCTTGACAGTGGCTAAATGATTTCTCTATATTTTCCATGGCAATGAATTCTGCAGGTTGACCATAGAATGTATTAAGAAGCGTTTATTTTTGTCTATTTTAATTCTCTCAGGGTTTATGCAGATATTCAGAATGTTTTGTGTTTAGAGATTACATATATAGTGTGAAATAAAATGGAACATGATTGTTATACAATAAGATACTGCCTTTTCAGTTCTCTGCTAAAACAATAATTTCTTTATTAACCTATAACATGGTTTTATGCTCCTCTTTTTTTCTGTGTGACCTGAATTTCCCACCAGGAGACATTAAAGTCTATTTTACTAAAATTTAAATGGAGTTTACTGATTTTGATAGTTAATATATACCTATTCCACAAACTTTTTTTTTTTAATGAACCTCAAGTCTAGATACATGTGAATTTTAGAATTCACTCATTAGAATTCCTGGATATAGACCCAACCCATGATTTGGGTTCCAGAACAGATCAATTTTTCGGCTCTGGTTTGGATGCCCCCAAAACCCACCATTTTCACAAGATTTTGGCCCAAGATGACAAAAATCTCTCCAAGAACTCCTCAGAAGATGCATTCTAGGTCTCTCTCACACACATCCCCAAAGATTTCAGTACCGTCTAAGTGAAACCTGAGCCCTGATTTGACCTCAAACCTGAATCACAAAGTCTCACCTAAACCTAATCATGATCCTAAAGGTAGCTTGCTAATATTGTGTGTGCTCTGTAGGGCCTCTCTTTCGCCATCCCTTCATTATATTATACTCTGAATTAGAAACTGCTGTGCAAACACCAAAAGTTGTATGGAAATAGAAGTTGACTATCAAATGCTGTAGTGCTTGTGTTTCTCTTCCTATTTTCCAAAGTGTCTTATCTATTGTACTGTAATGATATTTCATATAGTGTATTTTAGCCTAGAGAATCCCAAAGAGCTTTACAAACTATATGCATCGAGAACCACTGAACTAGAGCTACCTCTCTGGAGGTGCTAACCCAACAGTGCATAGAAATTTTTGCCAAAAACACCAGGACAGAACCATATTCTTATAAATTAGTCTAGAGGGATTGTTAAGGTCCATGCAGATCAATGGGAATTGTTTTTAAGATCTCATCTGCAAGATATCTCCTTGCACACTTCCATCCCCTTTTCAGTAAATTGCATAGTAGTCAGTTTATTACCTCAGAAGGATGAAAGTCTGAGTTGGCCCTGCTGAGTTTTGAAATCTGTGGTTCCTGGGTGTAGGTAACTTGAAACTTGATGCATAGAACACTAAGCCATCTGTCCAGTTATCAAAAATACCTCCCTCTAAAGTTTTTATCTGTACAGTTCCCTACATTGTTTCTTCCTGTCAGGCCCATTACTAGAGTGGTGGGTGCATTAAAAATTCAGAAAGAGAGATGCAAAATTATAGCAGTGCATTTTCCTTGCTATTGTGCGTTTTTCCTTGTTGAAATTATTCTGATTTTGCAAAATGTGCAAATAACCCCTGCAGGTGTTACCAGCCATAGACAATAAATAGAGGCCCTGTTTATCTTTAATCATGCAGGTGCACTAACTGATGCAGAAACTAAGCAAACAAATGGCTGCCATGCTGAGTGCTTTCCCTTTTCTTTCCTCCCTGTTCTCTGCCATTTCCCCCTCTTTTGTTCTTTTTGAAGATTCTTATTAATGCTTGTTGACATATATTAATAAGAGCGGAGGAAGACAGGATTGAAGGGAGAATGGGAGAGAAGAGAGAACAGAACAATTTTTTCCCCATTTATAAAACTGGTCCTTCCCCACCTCAAAGATATTTGAGCTGACACAAACTCTGAACCTTAGCATTTTTTATTGTAAATTGTTTAGCTATTTAAACTATTCTATCCATCTATCTACTTAGCTATCTCTAGATCCCAATCATTACATTGTATAGGTTCTTCAAATAATTTAGTTCAGATAATGAGTAAAACAGGTAAAAGTAGCCTCTAGTATTTGGTATTAAAATTCACAATCCACCCAATTAATTTTTTAATTAAAAGAAAGTGGGGAATTTAATGTCCTACAGTATTTCTATCTTTGGGAGACATCCAATTTGTGAAATAGATTTTTTTTTTTTTTTTTTTTTTTGGTCTTCATTCTTCCTTCTCCCCCCACTAGACGGCTGAAAGTTTATGGAAATAGCCTATAAATTTAAAAGAAAAGATCCTACTCTCTTGGTGTGAAACTTTTTGGTAATTCTTTAGTCAATGGTAAGTTTTACAAGCACAAAGCTAGAAAAATTTTGTCCCTTCCAAAGAAATTAGAACTGACAAACTGCTTCAGAATTCCATTGGTGTTCTGTATGCAAGTTAGGTAGAATCTCTTAGCAATTTCTGGGGCAAAATCCTGGCCTTGTTGAATTCAATAGTTTTTTTTACTGATTTCAGTGGGTCAAGTTTTTCATCTGTGATGCATAGCAATGTTTAAATCCATTTTAGACTTGGGGAGGGGAATAAACACAATTCAATTTACAACACTATGAGAAGGGTCTGTGAGCATTTTTGTTATAAACCTCTTTCCAAACTGTTTTTAGTTGGCTGCGAAATTTCGTCCACATTGAGGTTTACAGTGTAAAGTATATTTGAGTGTTGTGTATCCTTTTACAAAATATTTTTCAGAGCTTGAAGGCAATTTCATAGAGTACATGGCAGTATAGAGCAGTGGAAGTGACTGATGAAGTTATTTTTTATATAAAACTTGATTACAGGAATGGTCTAAGTTAGATGGTTCTTCTGTGATATTTTAAGTTTATAGTTTTTTTCAATTTTGCAGGTCTAGAAGAAATTGCAAAAGAAAAAGAGAAGTTAAAAAAAGCAGAAAGTATACATATCAAAGAAGAGATGTTTGAGACCTCAGAGGAAAAATTAAACTGTATAAATACAAGTCACTGTGAGCAGAAAGAAGATCTTAAGGAAAAGGATAACACTAATTTGTTCCTACAGAAGCCTGGCTCTTTTTCAAAGCTAAGCAAACTGTTGGAGGTAGCAAAGATGCCTCCTGAATCTGACATTATGTCACAAAAACCCAATGGCAGTGCAGCAAATGGGTGCACATTATCTTATCAAAATAACTCTAAAAACTCTCTCTGCAGCCTTCAGCCCACCATATCACAAAGCAGCTCTGAAAAGTCAGATTCTAATAATCTTTTTAATCCCATTGCAAGTGGGCCAGGGAAGTTTTACAATTCTCCATTAATTCCAAATGACCAGCTGTTAAAGACTCTTACAGAAAAGAGCAGACAGTGGTTCAGCCTTTTACCAAGAATACCATGTGATGATACATCAGTTACCCAATCAGATACACCAGCTGCTGCTGCTTCACTAACTCTGCATTCAAATCCTCCCTCAAAATCACCTTCACCAGTCCCATCTCCTCATATCACTTCAACCTCTGTACAGAGTCCTATGGGAATAAGTCCTTTTGCATTATCATCACTTCAGGTTGGTACTTAATTAAAATCTAAGGTGTCTGATCTTGCGGTCCTTACTCAGGCAAAATTCCCTCTGAGAGCTGATCATACCATTGAAATTGTACCTTTGTTCCTTGTATGTCTTTTTTTTTAAACGTTGTAAAATATAGCTTGTTCTTAGAAATGTTTTTTTATGCTGCTGAGTACTATTTGCTAAAAAGATTTAGATTGGTAGATTAGTAGGCAAACAGAGATGTTCAAATTAACAATTTGTGTGATTTTGTGTGTACTGTTTCAAATCATTTGTATTTATATAAAGAAGTTGGCAATTGGTAGTTGGCAATTGAATGACAAAAAAAGATAACTACAAATAGTAATTTTCTGAAATGTGGTCATCAGAAGCAACAGTTTTCTAAACATTCACCATATAGGGTTGCTAGCTGTTTGTGTGACTTGACATCTTAGATTTTTAAACTCTTCAAGGCAGGGATCAAGGCCTCTTTTTTGTTTTTATTATGCCTAGCACAAGGGTTGACTAATCCTAATCCAGGTTTCTGGGGGCTCCACACTAGTAATAGAATTGATAGTAATGTTTTAAAAATATTTTTGATACAGCAGATGAAGACTGGATTACCTATAATGGGACTTCAATTTTGTGGATGGCCTACAGGAGTTCTTACTTCAAACCTTCCATTTTCATCTCCCTTACCTAGTGTTGGATCAGGGTTAGGATTGTCAGAAGGAAATGGTAATTCATTTTTGACGCCCAATGTTCCTACAAATAAAAGTGAATCACCGGTGCCACAAACTGAAAAAACAGCTTCTGCTCCCTCTACAGGAGTTGAAGTAGCCAAGCCAGTAGATTATCCTAGCCCAAAACCCATACCAGAAGGTAAGCATAATGCAGTAATGTGCCAGAACTGTCTAAATGTTGAGTTCCTCTAATACTCCTGCACTATCAGAACATTTGTTTGCATGATTTCTTGAAATAAATCTGATTGTAATAGTGCTTCATGTTTAAAATGCTTGTAAAAGATTTACAAACTTGTCTTGATTCAGAAATGCAATTTGGCTGGTGGAGAATTATTGATCCAGAGGACCTAAAAGCTTTGCTTAAAGTACTACATCTCAGGGGAATAAGAGAGAAGGCCTTACAGAAGCAAATACAGAAACACATGGATTACATTACTTTGGCCTGCATCAAGAACAAAGATGGTATGTAATTGATATGAATGCTTGGTTGGCATAAGGATAATAAGTAGAGGTGAATCTGAGGTACATGTGGATCCAGATTAGAAGTTCTCAAATGCTCGGCTTGTCCAGATGTGAGCTTTTGGTTCAGGCCAATATCCAATAATTAGTTCACTTAGCTAAGTATGTTTCTTTTCATGAAAAAAGGATATTGGCTTCAACACAGAACTTGCAGCCAGAGAGGAGTGAGACTAAAGTGTCTTTAAAACACCTTTGTACCCTCTTGATACGGGGTAGCTCTGGTAACTGGAGAGCCTCCATCGTAACACAGATAGCCCTGGGGACCTGACTGAGGTATGCCAATCTTTCCTTCATAGTACTACATACTGCAGTGCATACTCGATGTGCCCCCACCCTAGATATTGCTATTCTTTAAGCATATGTGACAAGATCAATACAAAATTAAGCGTCCACATTGGATATATGAAGAGTAAGTTTATATAACGACCATTAAACACTTTTTTGAAGTAACAGGTTTGAGTTGCCAAAATCAGTTACAATGTTAATTAAAATAAAATAATACAATTTCGACTCCCAAATACAGTTGCAATTATTGAAATAAACGAAAATGAGGAAAACCAGGTAACTCGAGATGTTGTGGAGAACTGGTCAGTAGAAGAGCAAGCAATGGAGATGGATCTGGCTATTCTTCACCAGGTGGAAGACCTAGAACGGAGAGTTGTATCAGCTAGTTTGCAAGTTAAGGTAAAACTGCCTTTCAGTAAAATCCCTCTTCAAAAATGTTGTTATTAAAGTGATAAGAATTTAAAACCAATATTTGCATTTCTTTTGCTGTTGGGGATAACTACCTTCTCATTATTTTTATAGTCCACAAATGGAACAAATCCAATATAATTTCACTATTTTTGTATCACAGAAGCTGGAATGTTTTCTTGCTTTCTCTTCCTATTTCAAACATAAAAGGAAATGTAGATTATAGTATTATTTTTATTACAGTTAAATCTTTGGATAAAGATCCTCAGAGTGGCAGCCTCCAGAATATTCCCTTATAGCACACAGAGCCCTATGCCTTTCATTGTGGTGGGAATAATGCTATTTTGGGTGATGACCTGTTTTTAACTGCAAAGATTTGATGGGTATGAGCTAGCCTAGCCATTTAGCTGTAGCACTTTGTGCCGCCATTATATGTCTGTGTGCGGTTTGTTGTTGTTCTTTAAAATAAATAAAAGAGCATTTCAACTTCTTTGTGTTGGGGATGGTGGCATAATGGAATAAACCTCATGCATATGGGGAACTATGTACCACGTGGATTGTGAGTCTGAAGCAGCTCAGGACCTTCTGGTCACTATTATGTTATGCAAGATGATTGTAGGCCCAGCTCGTATGTCTGGCTGCGATCTGGATCTGATGTTTGGGCTGGAGTACAGTGGAGAGTTGGATGTTATTTCCATGTCATGGGTTGCACATTGCCTCTTGTGGTTTGAGGTCTGGGACCTGGCAGGGTCCTTCCTGTCAGAATGAGAAATCTGTTGCGATGGTCTGCCCTCAGAGACTAATGGAACTTGATGCTTCCAGAGGGCTCTGAGGGAGAATGCTACTGCTGAGAGACCACTCTGATAGTGGTTTGGCTATGCTTATATTTTGGGATTCATTATTTTAATTATCTGAGTAGTTTGGGAAAGACAGGATAAAAAGCTGATTACTAAGTACTGACATCTGCTGAAGACAGTACCTGAATTTTTTAGGTTAATACAATACAAAATTCCATTATTCCCACACTTATCCAGTTACAGCACCAAACAATGTGTAAACCTCTCTACTAAATATAGGGCTGGATGTGTCCCGAGCCTGCATCGGAGAGGGAAGACCTGGTATATTATGAACATAAGTCATTTACTAAATTGTATAAGAAGCATGATGGAGAATGTGCTGGAGGAGAAGGCGGCAATACCAGTGCTCTAGAGCGGAAGAGTGACAACCCTCTAGATATAGCTGTAACCAGGCTTGCTGACTTGGAGCGGAACATAGAGCGAAGGTATCTGAAGAGCCCCTTAAGTACCACCATTCAGATCAAACTGGATAATGTGGGCACAGTTACTGTCCCTGCTCCTGCACCATCCATTAGTGGTGATGGTGACGGGTAGGTTATTGAGATTAACTTGAAAAATTATTGTGCTTCTTTGCTAATTGGAGCCTATTTTCTATTGCCTGTTATCTATGTATCTTCTTGTATGTCTGTGATCCATATGGATCATGTTATTCTGCATGGTGCTTTGTAAATATTTTTTGTTATGTATGTTGATAATCCTGCAAAGTTCTTACATTTAACTGGTTGTGACTAAGCTTTGAGGCACGTAGCCACAGTCTGTGCACTACATCAAATTTAGTTGCTTAAACCTTATACTTATTGGCTGTGTACGTTTCGTCATTGCTTGGCTTTCAATGTGATAATGATTGTTCCATGTTCAGAGATCAGCAAACATGGATGTGACCTACTTAATTTCTCTGTATTTCAATGCAGAATTGAAGAGGATATTGCTCCAGGGCTAAGGGTATGGAGAAGGGCATTGTCAGAAGCTCGCAGTGCTGCACAGGTAGCTCTGTGCATTCAGCAGTTACAGAAATCAATAGCATGGGAAAAATCTATTATGAAAGTTGTAAGTGTTTTTCATTTAAGAAATACTGTAACTAAACTTTGCTGTATCCTATTTCCCCACTTTAAGATACTGTGATTAATAATATCTCTCTTACCGCTTCTAAAACTTACCACAGTTAAACTGTATGTAGTGCACTTATGAGTATAAATCATACAGATTTCACATTTGCCAAAGTCAGCATTGTGAAACTTCCTATAATGGAAAGCTCTTCCACTGGTTGCTTTAATTTTAAGGTGTCAATTACTCTTTGAAATTAACATGTAGGTATAAAATAGGCATTTCTGTGCCTTTTTGATGGAGGACATCATATTACTGAAAATTACTCATCTGTGAAGTTAACTTCATGAAGACTCATTGTCACATACTGTAATTAAAGGCTTGATTTTTCAGAAAGTTGAGATGCTCCAAAATGTATGTGGCTTCTTTGCATGCTCACTTATCATGACTGAACATGCAAACTGGGCAAATAAATAAGCAAGTGGGTTGTAATGTCCATCTCCTCATACACATACATGCCCATTTAACAAGTAGAGCTGTGTTAATTGCACATACCAAAAAGGCATGCAAATGCATGTGTAAAAATTTGCATGAACCTTTGAACCTCAAATTTCTGAAAATTAAGTTTTAAGATTGCTATAACATTCATCAAAGAGAGAACTTTTACAGTTCAGTGTTAAGTATTCAGTGTTGAAATGTTAACTTGTAAACATCTTCATCCAATTATTGGACTGTTGTTAAAACTAGCTCAAAATTGCTTTATGGCCCAATATTGTGATCCAATATTGTGGACACTGTCGAAAGCATTTTTTTAAATTAGCCCCTCCCCTCATTTTTGAACCAGCAAGAATACAAATA
Source organism: Macrochelys suwanniensis (assembly GCA_033296515.1). Classification (NCBI taxonomy): domain Eukaryota; kingdom Metazoa; phylum Chordata; order Testudines; family Chelydridae; genus Macrochelys; species Macrochelys suwanniensis. The sequence goes on along the minus strand of CM065784.1, from coordinate 30,775,036 downwards.
ATATCCCACTTTTACCCATTAGGTATGCTTTGTATTTCTAGATAGATAATTGAAGGATAATTTACAGATACAAATTATGTTTATAAGGTTTTATGATCCTATGAAAGGATTATGGATACTACAAGAGTAGCCAAAAGACCATGGAAATGCCTTAAAGTGTAATTTGGGACTTTGAGAGTGAGGTATAGTTTAATTTGCAGTTTTTCTGAATTGGGTTTGTGCATTGAATTACACAGGAAATGTGGCCATTTAGTAGAAGGGTTCAGTCCTGAAAGGTGTTGATATTACTTTTACCCCCCCAAAATAATTTTTAATTGCATAAGGACAATTTTTAAAATTCAGACTTTCCTCTTCCTTTTTTAAATTGCACTTTGGGGTTTTTTCGTGTTTTCCACTCATATTTTTATAGTTACAGACTTTGGACTAGAGAAAACAAGGCAAATGAATAGTCTAAAACACCCATCATCTTAAAGTCTTTCCCCTATATTCACCAAAACAGTATCTATGTTAATTAATTTGGAAGTGGCAACTAACAGCTGAAGTTAGAAGGAGTTCCACTTCCTATGCTGCTGGCTACTGTCATTTCTTCTCTTGTTTCCCCACAAATAGATGTCTGATCAAAAATATGTTTGTACTCTAAAATAATTGCATGTAAAACTCACTTATCTAGTTCAATTGTGGACTGTCAGCTTACATACATTTAAATTGTGTGTGTTTGTGTGTGTGTGTGTGTGTGTATATATATATATATATATATATATATATATATATATATATATATATATATATATATATATATATAGTTTTATAAAAATATAAATTGTAAATATGTATTAATATATAAAATTAATTTAAAATATACGCAATGTAAAAATATAAAATGAAATATATAATATATGTTATGGTAGATATTACATAATGAAGTTTTTCCTACTTTAAAAGTATGACGACTTCAGAGAGGTCCAAATGGCTATATCAGGCACTTAAAGAATTGGCTCTGTCTCCAGTTGATTGCCTATTTCTTAACTGTTTTATAAATCTGGCTCTCATCCTGAAGTCACAGAATTTTCTCTAGAAATTCTCTAGAATTTCTCTAATTTTCTCTTAGTCCAGGCCTAAAAATAAATAGGGTTATTATAACAGCTCTCCATTTGCAGTATTTTAAAACTAACAATAATGTATTTTAACTCTCTATTAAGCAGCTCCTTTTCAATGCCTAGATTTTTCATTTGCAATGGCTTTTGACTGACATGTGCCATGACTTCCAGCACTTAATTTAATACATTTCCAGCAAAGCTACACCAATTGTCTGTTTGCCTGTATAATACATCTGTGAAGAATATTAATACCTCATGACACTGAGGTCAGAGGTCTAAATAAAAATTACATTTGAATAATATACAGTAGTCACACTTAAGAACTTGCCAGTATTGTCTTAGCTAAATACTTACTTCATTATTTCCAAGTATTCCCTATAGCAGGGGTGGCCAAACTTACTGACCCTCCCAGCAACATACAACAATCTTCAGAAGTTTGAGAGCCCAGGCTGAAGCCTGGAGACCCACCTCCCTGCTGGGTAGAAGCCCCTATTTCAACACCTTGCTGCAAGGCAGAGGTCCTGATCTCTTCCCCTCTCCTCCCAAGTCTGGGAGCTGGAGAATGGGAGAGGAGCGTGGGGGGCTCTGGGAGCCACACTTTAACTGTAAAACAGCCGCATGCGGCTCACAAGCCACAGTTTGGCCACCCCTGCCGTATAGCAAATACTGAGGTATTGTATCTGTTTAGCCAATACAAAATAGGCAAGTTCTTCAGGTTGACCACTCTACAGTGTGACCTTCAATTTTATAGCAATCTAGAAAGAGTTCAGATATGACTGTTCATGAAATCAGAATCCCTACATTGCGGGGCAGTTTGTATTGGTGTGGACATGTCTGGTTGGGTCCTGTTGAGAAAGCGAGAAGTCATTTACATGGTCTGGTCTGTACATGGACCATGGACTTTTTCCCTCCCGTCACCTTGGCAGGGCACTGCACTCACTTTAAAGACCCACTCCACACCAGGAGACTCAGAGAAGAAATGTACAGTACCTCCCACAGAAAATAAAAATACTAAATTTTCCATTTTTAAAATGTAAGTCAGATGTCTAGTTGTGTTTTATTTTTCCATTTATCTATACCATGTGCAGTTGAAGGCACAAAACTGCATGCATCTTAGACTTGTACTAACCAACCACTAAAACATGCTATTATTCTATCTTAATGCTGTATCTTTAGTGTAAATTCTGTATCCAGTTGTTGCTAGTGTGCCTTTTTGCAATGGACTTACTAAGACTTTAACAAAACAAAACAAAAAGTTGTAATGAGGAACAACTCCAGAGATACAAAGGCATCACGATTTCCTGGAGTCTGTGGGAAAATTAATAATGAATTGGAATTATTTTAGTGCTAGTATTAAGTTAATTTAGGAGCTCATCCAAAGCCTATTACATTTTTCACATTGATTTCCATAGGATTTGAATCAGGCCCTTTCTGATTATTTTTCTAAAATACTGTACTAATTTTAAAATGTAATTACTTTATACATTTCTATAAACCATATAACATACTAGATCTTGAAATTAACATGCAAAAGAAAAATTTCAGACTGTTTTGCCCCACAAACCTTAGGGATACGGTGTCTCATTCTTTTTCTGCCCAGCTCACTCCATCAAATAATTGTCATATTACTGACCTACTTTTAAATTTATTCAGTTGTTAAATAAAGCTCTACTTACATACTCCTAGCCATATGCCCAGTATAAGGCCAACTTAAAGTCAGAAAAGGGTAACATACAGCATTTGCAGAGGAAGAAAACATGATTTTCATTATGATTTTGCATCACTCTTCCTTTTTGCATAATAGTAATAATGTTCATGATGGCATTTTATTCAATATTTTTGGTCATGTCTTTTGTTTCATGTGAACTTGTTTTTATGCAAAATTAAAATTGATTAAATTTCCTACACAATGAGAAACCAACAATTATTAGCCAATGCCTAGTCACACGGAAGATCAGTTTCCATCAGTGCTGTGCCCTGTCTGCAGACTGTGAATGCCCTACCAGATGAAAAACCCAAAGTGAGACTAAACAGATGTGTCTTGCTGCATCTTAAAGACTGCCAATCTTGGCATTGGCAGATTATAAGAGAGTAAATTCCAGAACAGAGGGATCTAAGGATGCCCTGCTTTCTAGCCCTAGGATTTCAGCCCTGGGGACAGACAACAAGAGCATTCTAATTGATTGTGACTTCCGCCATAGGGCATAAGTGGAGAGAGAGTCCTTGAGATAGCATATGTGCTATCTGGTTTTTGTGGTTATCCAATACCTCTGCTTCACTTCAGCATTTAATCAAATGTAAAAGGTATTCATTGCTTTGTATGCTTTGACATCAGTGTTAAATGTAGATGTGTTTTTCAAGTGTGTAAGCTTTTCGCCTTTGGCTTAATTCCTCACACTGTACACGAGCCATGCAGATATCCCAGTGCAACCACAACCTGATATGTAGTTGTCCATATACACGAGAGAGAGAATTATAGAAATACATGGATGTATACACATGTATAGCTGTGGCTACTGTACGTATGCAAGATAATATGGAAAATATCTTCCAGTGCTGAATATATGGCATGTATTACTACATTTCGGGAACATTTTTTAAGAGAGGCTTATTGAATTAAAGCGATTTTTCATGTATTGTAGTACTGCCAAATATGTCGAAAGGGAGATAATGAGGAACTTCTGCTTCTTTGTGATGGCTGTGACAAAGGCTGTCATACATACTGCCATAGACCCAAGATCACTACTATACCAGAGGGTGACTGGTTTTGTCCTGCCTGCATAGCAAAGGTAATATTAATCTTAAAGATGAATTGAAATGTTTTTGGCCCTCCAGTACCTGAGTTCAGAGTTCTGTGCTTCTCCAGCAATTGCTGACAACTTGACAAACATCTAAAGTAGAGCAGCAATCTGCATGCCTTATACTGGCTTGGGTAACTGTTAGGGATGCTATCAAGTGTTGCAAGAGAAGAATAGAGTCTTAATACAGATGTTGGCAAAGGATATAACTTTCAGCTACTTAGGTTTTTAATTGTACTCATCAGTAATTTTTTATTTAAACATAGGCTGCTACAAATTTGATATCCTAAGCATCTTTTTCTCTATTTTAAAATAAGTTTTTTCATTCACCTTTCAAACAAAGTTGATATAACTGTTGACAGACAAATGTTTCATACAGATATGCAGTATGAAAATAAATGTAGTAGTTTTATGTTGTTAGTGTGTCACTTCCATCATTCTCATATAGTGTTAATCAAAGATTATACTTCTGTCAGACAGATCTTTTACCTGCTATTGTTACAAGTAACACCTAAGGTTGCTGTATAATTTCTCTGTATGTGTATTTCATAACATTTTGTTAACAATGAGTTTGGGTTTTTCTCTTACTATATTCAGTCAGTTTGCGTTTTAGTTTCCATGGGTTTCACACAGCAATAAGGGAGAGAAACCCTATCTTTTTTAAAAAAGGAAAATGGAAACGTAAAACCACAAAAATTGGCAATACAGGGAAAGGGGGGAATTCCAGGAAAATTGTAGTACCTGAAGATACTTTTAACTCATTTTTTAAAACTGAGTTTATTTTAATTTAATAGTTTCATAGAGCATAAGGCCAGAAGGGACCATTAGATCAGCTAGTTTGACCTCCTGTATATCACAGTCTATTAAATTTCACTCTTCCCCCAGAATTCAACCCAAAAACGTGTATGATTAAAGCATAACTTGTGTTTGACTAAAGCATATCTTCCAGAAAGGCATGCAGTCTTGAATTGAAGAGGTGAAGAGATGGAGAATTCACCACTTCCTTTTAATAGTGTCCCTTAAATGGTGCTTTGCCATATACAGTGTTATGCTGTATAAAGCACCCTGTATCTTTTATCATGGGTTTCCTTCCTCCTCCCCAAATTACTGAAACATTTGGGTATAAAGGAAGCCAGAAACTAAAGGTGAAACTCAGAAAAGACTCCCAGATTTGCTGGATTTGGGTCTAAAATTCTGTAAACCCACCAAATTTATCATGATGTCTACCTTAAACTGTCAAGTATCGGGATAGCCGTGTTAGTCTGTATCCACGAAAACAACAAGGAGTCCGGTGGCACCTTAAAAAACTAACAGATTTGGGCATAAGCTTTCGTGGGTAAAAAACCCACTTCTTCAGATGCAACAAAAGCTTATGCCCAAATAAATCTGTTAGTCTTTAAGGTGCCACCAGCCTCCTTGTTGTTTTTGTGGATACCTTAAGCTGTAAATCAATCCAGGCAGTCTAGGTTAAAGCTCAACACAGATTTGCTGAAAACTTCATAAACCTTTTCCCTGTCACAAAAAACGAAACTGGGAAACTTTCAGCTAATTGGATGTTTTGTTATAAAACATCTGCTTTATTATGAATGATCCGCCAACAAGTTTTATAAAGATAAAGATGCAATACATTTACAAACTTAATGTCACCATATGTAATGGTAATACCACTTTTATTTTGTATAGTAAGTATAGGGAAACACTTTTATCTAGGATACTTCTGTGTGGTAACTGATGGCAAATGTTGACATTGACTTCCTACCTCTGTAGATTAATTCCAGATAAAATAAGTGTTTAAGGGGTATCAGTTTGACCAAGTTCAGATAGGACTTACTCAGGCAAAACTGCCATTAACTTTACTCCAGGCCTAACCCCGTGAGGTTGCAAGTGACAAAGAAGGTGCTGAGCCCCCTCAGCTCCCATTAATTGAATTGCAAGTTGAGGGTAAACAGCACTTCACATGTTCAGGCCTTGAGTGAGGACATTTGGTCCGTTCCAGTGACACTTCAATTGTCTTGTCGTCTGAAGGACACTCCAATGGGGTCACCATTAAGTCAGCATTTTGCAACAATTGCCACACACAGGTACGTGTGTATGATACTATACTTCCCTATATTTAAAACAAGAAAAAATAGAAATAGTATAGAAAATGCATAGTCATTTATAAACCTTTGCAGTATTCTGTTTTTAAAGCTAAGGAATTCTGCCCCCAGGTTTTTCTCCTCGTATAATTCATTCATATTCTATGCATCTTCTACAAATGTTGAAAAATGTCAGCCCTTCCAGCTTTATCAGGACCTAAATGCTTAAGCAATATGTTTAACATTCATGCCATAAATAGGCAAACGATATAACTATTTACAGTGAGTAATGAATTCTGCATAATCACACATTTTTTCAGAGTATAACATATAGTTTTTAGATAACTAAATAGAGAATCCAGATATCAAAAAGGGCCTTCAGCTTGTATCCTGGTAATAAATATAATACAATCAGATGTGAACACTAGACCACAAGTGGGGGATTAAAAAAATAAAAGAGCATTTTACAAAACCTAACACAAATGGTAGAAAATTGTGTTTTAAAGTGTCAGTGAAATTGGTTTTGGGTGTATTTAAACGTTTTCTTAGTATTTGCCCCCAGAATATAGCAGCATTTTGCTAGTGCTTGAGAAACAAGAAGCAAAATGTACTAAATGAATGAAGTATAGAAAGTCAACAAACAGCAAATATTATGAAATCTAAATATGATTTTTAAAATTCTTGTTTAAATTATCTAAGATGTGTATAACACAATCGTTTTTAATACATAGTTTTTATTTTGACAGTGTCTCTTTTTATTCATTTATATTAACTTAATTTTATAACATATTGGCTGGAGAATAGTTGGTTGGATGAGTTTAGGAAAACTTCAATGTACTCTCTTCAGTAGCTTTAGGTGCTTGACTTCTAGATTTAGGAAATCCCTGTTAAGATTAGAGTGAGAATCCAGATGTAATGGGGTTTTTTGGTGCTGTCAATACCCAAACCCTATTTACAGGCTCATCAGGAAATATCTGTGTAATGTTTAGTTGAGATTTTTCTCTTAGAGATATCCTTGGATCCTCCTCTTATCAAATAAGAGACATTTTGGAGTTAATTATCGTTGCCTAGGCAGCCAAATGGAACTTCATAAATGCAATCTTTAAATCTGTTGATGTTCACCTTTCAGCATAGCTTGATGGACACTTCTTGTTTTCTCAACCTGCTATGGCTCCTTTTTAAAAGGCTTTTGCATATCTGTCCTCCTCTGTTCAGATGTGGGCTGGTTTTTACATCCTGTTTGTCATCCTTGAAAGATTGTGGTCCTCCCAATGGTCTTTTCAGTTTGGCTTTCAATCTTGCAATAAGATTGATCTTTAAAAGGCAGTAAGATGCAGGCATTTTCATCTCACTTTGCATGAAGACTATATGGTCCTCTGAATTAATCCCTTTGTCTAGTTGTGGAATTTCACTGTAATTAATCTACTAAATTGTTAGTCTGTTTTCTAGATCTCCTGCATCCTGGTATTAAGACTAAACTAGGGCTTTCGGAGTCTTTAATCAAGAAAGGAGCTGTTAGAATTAGACGGTAGAGATGGAAAAGACCTATTCAATCATTCAGTCCTTTTGCTTGCAGTTCCTGTCTATATTTAGATATTTTTATAGTGTCTGTTAATACAAAAATTAGTGTTTTGTCCAGTCTAGTTTTAAAAGTCCAGTTATAGGTCCGCCACCTCTTTTAGCACATTTTTCCAAAGCCTTGCTGTCAGGAAGTTTTCACTGCTTTTTAGCCTACCATGTTCACTCTCTTAGGCCTAGTCTACACTAGGGGCGGGAGTCGATGTAAGGTACGCAAATTCAGCTACGTGAATAACGTAGCTGAAGTCGATGTACCTCGATCGACTTACATGCCGTGAGGACGCCGCAGGGTTGACTGCCGCCACTCCCCCTCTGACTCCGCTTCCGCCTCTCGCCGGGGTGGATTACCGGAGTCGACAGCAGAGTGATTGGGGATTGATTTATCGCGTCTACACTAGATGCGAAAAATCGATCCCCAAAAGATCTATCTCTACCCACCGATTCGGCGGGTAGTGTAGACCTGCCCTCAGTTTCATCCCATTATCCTTTATTTATATAGATAGATAGATAGATATAGATATAGTATGTTATGAGGGGAGAGGACTTGGGGAGGGAGACTGTCCAGTACTTTAAAGAATTCCAATGGACTTTTGAATTAAGACTATAGCCAAGATTTTTCCAAAGAGACTAGTGATATTTGTTTGCCTCAACTTTTATATGCTCAACTTTAAGATGCCATAAAGTGGCCTGGTTTTTAGAGCATGCTTGTTGAATATCTTCTGGAAATCAGGTGCCTTTATAGTGTTCCAAATTGAGGACCCAGAATTCCTAGTCACTTCTGAAAATACTGGCCTATGAATCTATATAGTCTATGACCTTTAGGGATCAAAAAGAATTAAGTGATTTACCTGTTCTCTGTATGTCATATTAAATGCAGCAATAGTATTTTGATACTGTTTAGTGTGTCAGACCTTCATGGGTTTTCTGTTTACAAATAATACAAACTTCTGTGTGATCTGGTTGTTTTATTACATACTTGGATTCTCTCTATTGTAGGCAAGTGGTCAAACCCTAAAAATAAAAAAACTTCAAATCAAAGGGAAAAAAAGTAATGAACAAAAGAGAGGCAGGAAATTGTCTTTAACGGGAGATACGGAGGATGAAGACTCTGCAGCTACAAGCAGCTCTTTAAAAAGAGGAAAAATAGACCCCAAAAAAAGAAAAATAGATGAAAATATTTCTAACCAATTAAAACAAGAAAGCTTCACACCTACGAAGAAACCTAAAAGAGATGAATCCAAGGACCTGGCTATATGCAGGTACTGTCTGCTTGTCTTTTGTGGGAGTGATATATAAGCATTTGTTTGAAGCCAAATAGTGCCTTCTGCTCTGTTAGTGTGCTTGTAGTAGAGAGAGTACAGAGCCCTGTTCCCTATGGTGCTCCACACAGAGGCAGTAATAATTTGATTACAGCCATTGGGGACTGCAAGTATGTGTGGTGGGGGTACCCAGCTAAAACTACCTGTTGCAACACTTGTGTCCTCATGAGAGCGTAGCAAGGTGGGGTGTGGCTATGAAATCCTACCCCCTTTTCTCCTGTGTGCTAAAAAGAGCTGGCAGGGGGACACTGAGGAGAGAAGTGTTGACTACAATTTTCTAAATGTGTAGGAAATCCAGATGCCCAGCAAATGTCAAAGAAGCATTCTGCCCCACAAAGGGCCCCACCATTCCTGTGGTGCACCTTTTTCCCTTGCTGCTTGGCTCTCCCTGGCAAGTGGCATAATTAAGCCTTTAGACTGTTTTAAAAAGTTAGTAGCACTTGTTTGATTTGCGTAGAAGTAAACGAGCTATGTTAAAGATCACCCGTGGAAAATTTACATGGATACATTGTATTCTGTTCGAAAAAATAATTTGAATTTCTTCCTGGAGAACTAGCTTTAAAGCAGGGGTTCTCAAACTGGGGGTTGGGAGGTTATTATATGGGGGGGGTCGCAAGCTGTCAGCCTCCACCCCAAACCCTGCTTTTCCTCCAGCATTTATAATGGTGTTAAATATATAAAGAAGTGGTTTTAATTTATAAGGGGGTCACTCTCAGAGGGTTGCTTTGTGAAAGGCATCACCAGTACAATAGTTTGAGAATCACAGCTTTAAAGAGCTATAAATGATAAACTGAGCATTAACGAGAAACGTTACTTATTGAGTGCATTATGCACTATACATGACAATATTATGCTATCCCTAGTAAAGTTAATAGAGTGACAACACATTGTGAATGTACATAACGGTGAACATCCTGTGCAAATGAGCAAGCAGCTGAAGGTATTGATTTAAAACCTTGTTTTATTCAGCATGATCCTGTCTGAATTGGAAACTCATGAAGATGCATGGCCTTTTCTACTTCCTGTAAACTTGAAACTTGTTCCTGGTTATAAGAAGGTTATTAAAAAACCTATGGACTTTTCCACCATCAGAGAGAAGCTAAGCAGTGGACAGTAAGTAAACATATTGTACATTACATTTGTGAACGTTCAGCAAAAAAATTAAAATGACACAATCAACTTAATCTAGTCATTTTAAAAACAAGGAATTCAAAGTAATTTCAGATGCTATTTGTGCCCTGCAGTTCCCCTGCTAATTTGTATGGTTCTTCACAATTTCATGTTATGTAAATATTTCTCTCTTCCTTGTTCCTATGTGAAATACCCTTTCAAACATCAAGGGAAGCTGAGAAACAAACTTCACAGATAAAATAGTAAAACTGACTGTTCACAAAGTGCTCTAAATGCGCACACAAAAAAACCCTGAAAAATCAATGATTTATTTATTTCAGTTGTTGTAGTCTTTTGAGTTACTTGTATGTTTTGTCTTTGCTTTTGTTTTTAAATTTCAAGACAGGAATGTGATTTTTAAGTTGACATCTCTTTAAGTATTACTGTACATTGGTTATAATTCATTCCAAAGCTACGTACTAGAGGGAAGCATGAAACATTACAACAAATGGTTAATTGTTTCATCTTGAAATTAAAACTGCATCTTTTGTTAGAGAAATTTAAAATAAATAACGGGAACAATTATTTACCCCTTCCCCTGACCCTTTTTCAATTTACATGGAAAGATCTCAGCTGTCATTTCTCTCCGGTTTGCATTGCTGCAATCTTAAAAACCAACATTGAAGCAACTGGCAGCCAAGGAGGAAGAGATGGACTCACTTCAGAGTCTATTAGCTGCATTCAGAACAGGTTATGGAGGGTTTGCTAGGGCAATGCAAAACACTCTCCCACATTTAGCTGAATTTGATCCTATGACAGATTTAAACACACACACAGACACACTCTTATTAAAATGTACAACTATAAGCCTTTCTTTTTAACCATTCCTCTGAATAATCAGTGACTACTGTAGGTAATACGTTATAGTAGTACTATAGGTCTGGCATGCTGTAGAGGCACTGGGCCAGGATAGGCAATGCAAAGAATACCAAAGAAACAGAAAATTTGATTCTGCCTGTTAATGCTACTACACTTACCACCCAATAGATGATGATGGAAATATAGTCTGAAATTCCCCAGGATGTCATGGAGTCATCACTGCAACCAACACAAATTCAGAAGTAAAATGTTTTGCTTTTACTATACTGTAGGTATTTGTGAAGTTCAATAAAATATTAAGAAAAATACAGTTATGCATAGGTGATCACAGATGAAAGGAAAGCACACCGATTTACAGTATCAGGCCCTTAAATTATATTCTTAAGTGTTGACAAACTAATTTTCATCCACAAAATGCTAAAGTAATATTATGTACCAGATTTTCCAGTGCACCTTATGTAGTCATTTACACTAGTGCAAAGTAGTTGTAAAATGTACCCAACAACATGAGTGTAGAACTCTTGAGTGGGTAACATCTTGTGCCCATTTTACGCTGGTGTAAATATCAGAGTACAAGGCAGTGGCAAATGACAGCCCTTAAGGCCTGGTCCACACACTAAGTTGTACCAGTTTAGCTAAAGGTGTGATTTTTAAACTGCTTTAGGCCTGGTCTACACGTAAAAATTAGATCGACTTAGCTACGTTGCTCTGGGTGTGAAAATTTTCACATCCAAAATGCTGTAGTTAGGTCAACCTAACCCACAATGTAGATGCAGCTAAGTTGATAGAAAAATTCTTCCATCAGCCTAGCTACCACCTCTCCAAGAGGTGGATTCACTACATTGATGGAAAAACCCCTTCCATCGATGTAGGAAGCATCTACACCATGGTGCTACAATGGCATAGCTATGGTGCTGCAGCTATAGCAGCTGTAGTTTAGACATGCCCATAGTTAAACTGTTGCAGTTTTTGTGTGTTGAGATTATAATGTTGGTTTGAACCCTGGTTTATATTGGTTTAGCTTGCAACTATAATTTCCATGTGCAAACTGATAAATGGATACAATCCAGGTTTTAACCAATATGAGTGTCCATACAGGGTGTGCACTAGTTTAACTAAATTGGTTTTTAAAGCAATTTAAGTGAAACTGGTCCAACTTCTGTGTATAGGCAATCCATAAATCTTCAATTTAAACCCACAGAAGTAAGGGAATCTTCATCCTTAACTCATTCTCACACCTAAGACTTGAAGCATGGATGGTGCCTGACTCTGGACTCCTTACCTAGAGAAAACTCCTGTTAAAACCAGTGGAAGATTTACTTGAATGAATTACATACTTGGCCCATGGATTGAGGATTATACACTATATTTGTGCAAGATTTTTCTGTACCTCGGCATGAGTCGTTATGGATTTAGTTTCTTTTTTGCCTGATTCCTTGTTTCTTTTTTTTTAAATTGGTTTAATATTGAAAACAGTGCTTTGAAGTAGATGAGGTGATGGTTAGACAACTCAGCAGAGTTGACCTCAGCATCTCATATATCCAAACCAGTACCAAAAACGAAGTACAGCAATACAGCATAAAATACACCTTTTAAAAAACATATAAAAGTAGATCAAGGGAGTTTTACAAATAAATCAGTTTTCTTTCTATTTAGTTATTTTATATTTGCCCATTGCTGTGGTATCTGAGTGTCAGTTGCCATTGTATGGAATAGCACAATGAGCCACTAAGATGTATATACAAATGTGTTTATTAAAAAAGGTTAATGCAATGTATGCATCTCCTTTTCAAACATCAATAACTCATGCAATCAAATGTTGTACATAATATCAAGAAGGCTTAAATCAGATTATGGACTGAGAAAATGGCAGAATATACTTTTTTCAGTGTAGTACATTGATATCCAAAAAAAAAAGTCCCCTTTTGAATGGTAGAATTCTCCTTTGTTTACGGGGTCACTCACTGTCGCAATGCATCAATACCCTCCATGTGATAAGGATCTAGGACTAAATTTCAAATAGTGGACCAAATCCATAAAGTTGGGAGTACAGTCTAGCTCATAGGGAAAACGTGCTCCAGTAGCATAAAGCTGAGGAACAAAATCTTCAGCATATCCATGTTACAAGCTAGAATATCTGCAAGTGGCCCTATAGTAGCTACTTGATCTGGAAGGGGACTAATGATTTGTGGAGGTCTGGGTCTGTACCACTGAAAGTTAATTGGAGTTTTGTCACTGACTTTTCTGTTGCAGGACTGTCTCCTGCTAGCGAGGTCAGATCCACAGGATATACAAATATAGAGACGCTTGGGCACTTTCCTTATTGCTTGAGGTACCAGTGCAATGGAAATGTAACATTCTTCTTCAAGTAGTGTCACTATGGGAGCCCCACTGTAGTTGTGTTGGCATCCCTGAGCTGCTGATTAGAGAACTTCAGTAGCAGCGTCTGCTATGCCCGCATATGCACTGTCTCTCCTCGCGCTGTGCAACGAGGCTAGTCAGCATGCATGGGCTAACCCCCTCAGTTCCTTCTCAACTGCCCCTGGTTAGAGACGGAGCTATTCGCAGTCCATTAGGAACATTACTTTCTATTTCCATTTCTATACTTAGTTAGTCTGTCTCTTAGTATAGTTGTCGTTTTTTCTAGACCCATTTTTCTCTTAAAGTAAAATAAAAAATTAAAATTAAAAATACTTTAAACCCCCCCCCCCCCCCCTGCGCTTTTCTTCCTTCTTGGGGACCTTTCCCCTATGGGGTATGCCTGGTTCACTTCAAGAAGTGCCTTACTTGCAAGGAGGCAATCCCTATTGCAGACAAGCATTCCCAGTGCATTCGCTGCCTTGGGGAAGGCCACATCCAGCAGACGTGTGGTCTCTGCCAGCAGCCCAGGCCATTTTCACATAAGGACAGAGAGCTCCGACAGAAGATTATCTTCATGGAGGCGGCTCTCGGATCCTCTGGATCTGCACCACAAGTCACCTGGCAGACGTGAGTCTTCCCCACAGCCCTCTACATCTAAAGGCTGTGAGTCGAAGAAGCAAGCTGCTGACCCTTCCCACACGTCATCAAAGAAGAAGACAGGAAGGCCCCCATAGGGAACTCCGAGATAGCTGTAACCAATCCCCATCACACTCGGTATCTTCGGTACAGTCAGCACTTGACACCTTCCCAGTCTGGTACCCACGGCTCACAGAAACAACAGCAGCTGGTACTATTGACATGCCCATGGACCTGATGGGTACAGTCATTGACACTGAGGGATAGGACTAAGTACTCCGCTAAAAAGGCACTCCCAGTACATGAGTCTGTATCAGTATCATCAACACCTCATCTGGCACCGGAGTGACCAGTACGGGCAAGATCCCCGTCTCCCCCAGTACCACCGTTGGTACCGATGGAATTCCACCTCTCCAGAGACCTCCAAGTATTGGACGTATCAGAGTCCCTACTTCTCAGTATCGGGACCTCCACACCGAGCTTCCGCCTAGCATGGGAATCATCCCTGCTCCCATGCCACGCTCCCCTGCTCTTTAGTGAAGGGTCAGACAGCGAGCCAGAGGAGGTGGCGTCACAGTTCTCTCAGGCTCTGTATGGTGCCCAACATCAGCAAGGCTCTAGAGTATACCCTCAAATGGCCCCACCATCACCATCTTGGAATGGCCATCCATGGGCACCACCACTGGTCTCTATGCCACCACCACCCCAGTGGCCATATTAGGACCCTTGGGCGGCATATCACTATTATGTCTCTCGAGCTTCAAGCATCAACTGGGAAACCTTGAAGCACATCCCCTCGGCCGCAACATCCGCAGCTTCGGCACCTCTAAAAGACATCATGGAGGAATGTGGGGGCGGTGCTGAGGAAGAAGTGTCCCCACGGACCATATCCTCTTCCTCCCTGGGTGAATCTGTCATGCCTTCCCCACCATCTTTGGCTGACGACTTTTGTCTCTTCCAGGATTTGGCAAAGACAGTTGCAGACACTCCAAATACCACTGGAAGAAGTCAAGGACACCCACCATCATCTCCTTGACATTCTCTATTCATCCTCTTCTCCAAAGATCGCCCTTCCTCTGGCAAACCCCAGCATGGGTAGCGCCTACCTGCAAGCAGGCAAACAAAAAATATGTCCCATCTAAGGAATCTGAATTCCTCTTTTCCCACCCTCCACCCAACTTCACCGTGGTGGACCCTGTCAAATCCCATGGCAGTCAATGCCTTTGGCCGCCAATGCCAGATGAGGTCCACTCCCTACGATAGGGAATGGAAGCGCTTGGACCTTTTGGAAGAAAAGCATGCTCCTTGGCCACACTTCGATTCTGTATAGCCAACTACCAAGTCCTCATGGCGAAATATGATCATATAAATTTATTCAAAACTGAACGATTTTATTGAACAGCTGCCGGAGTCACATTGTGACCAATTTCAGGCCATTATCCAGGAGGGCCAGTTAGTGGCAAAGACACTGCAATCTTCCCTTGACACAGCCGATACAGTAGCTGTCCATCTCCACAGTGGTGGTGATGTGATGAGTGTCATGGCTCCATCTGTCGGGATTCTCAGAGGAGGTACGGTCAACTGTTGAAGAGCTTCCTTTTGAAGGCACAAAGCTCTTCTAAGAAAAGACTGATGGCTTCCCTTCGTACCTTGAAGGATTCTAGGACCACTCTGTTTGCTGGGCATCTACACACCAGGACAAAAACAGAGATTTAGTCCCCAGTCCCCATATAGACTACGCACATCCCAATATCCGGCTCAATGCTCGTATGAACCTCAGAGAAAGAAAAGTTAATTTTCTAGGCATAAACCATTTGGGTCACAATCTTCCTTGTCCCAGCTGTCTATCTCAAAACACCAATTTTGATGGGCTGGTTGCGGCGTCGATAGACCATGCCCCCCAACTACTGTAGCCAACCTATGTTTTTACACCCATTGGACCACCAATTAGCATCATTTTGCAGTGCCTGGGAACACATAACATTGGACCAATGGGTCTTAGCTATGACAGGTAAGAGTACCAGGTCTGTCTCAGCCAAGAAGGAGCGATCAGGATGACGTGTGCGCCGTCTTTTTATTTTCAGCAGGACCTTCAATAGTAGGGGAAAAGGAGGAAAGGCGTAAAGGAAGTCCAGGGGAGGAGGAGAGCATCGTTCCCACTGGGTACTCCATCCATTTGACCTCTCTACCCCCTCCACAACACCCTTCCCCATCCTTCTTCGGGGACCCTTCTCACGAGAGTTTACTACTACAAGAGAGAGATTGCCTCCTCCAGTTAGGAGCCATAGAACTGGTACCTCAACATCTACGAGGCAAAGGGTGCTACTCTCAGTATTTCCTAATATCCAAGAGAAAGGGAGGCTGGAGACCCATACTAGAGCTCTCAACAAGTTTGTCAAAGCCCAAAAATTCAAGATGGTCGCTCTAGCAACAGTCATTCCAGCGTCAGAACAGGGAGACTGGTTTTTGGCCGTTGATCTTCTGGACACCTATTTTCATATCTCACAGACGATTTCTCAGATTCACTCTAGGACAAAACCACTACCAATACACAGTGCTCCCCCTTGTACTGTCATCAGCCCTGAGAGTATTTTCCAAGGTTCTCTCAGTAGTAGTCATGCACTTACACTCCCAAGGGATCATGATTTACCCTTATCTGGACGATTGTCTCCTCAGAGCCCCATCTCTCCTAGAGACTCTCACCAAAACTACAGTATGCCTGTTTACAGAATTGGGTCTACAGATCAACGCCCAGAAGTCAACCCTCATTCCAGTACTGTGCCTGGAATTCATAGGCACAGACCTTGACTCGCTACAGTAGGCCAGAGCTCTGCTACCTCAACACAGATTTCTCTCCTTGGTCACACTCAGAGACCGTACAAAGAAGCCCACAAATATCAGCCAAACACTGCCTCCAACTCTTGGGGCATATGGCAGCGAGCCCAGCAGTAATACCACATGCCAGGCTTCACATGCGATGGCTTCAGATTGGGTTCAGCTCAGTTTACAGACCAAACAGGGACAGGTTAGAGAAACCCATCACTACACTCCAGGAGCAAAAACTCCTTAGACTGGTGGAAAGACCCAGCCAATGTTTGCAGAGGGATTCCCTTCTCGCAACCTCACCCTTCAGTTCTTCCCACCACTGATGTATTGCTCATAGGATGGAGTGCACACCTAAATGACCTCACCACATAAGGCAAGTGGTCATCCACGGAGATCTCCCTTCACATCAATCTCGAGGTCAGAGAGGTTGGGAACGCCTGCATCCACTTCCTGCCGTTGATCAAAGGATCACACACAAGAATTCTAACGGACAACATAGCCTGCACATACTACATAAATCGAGAAGAGGGAGCCAAGTCACCCTCCCTTTATATGGAAGCGATGAGACTATGGAACTGGTTTATCTCCCACAATGTCACACTGTCAGCAGCCTATCTTCTGGGCAGACAGCATTCCATAGTGGACAGCCTGTCACAAATTCCCACATGACCACGAGTGGGAGCTAGACCTAGTAGTACTTCAGAATCTATTCAGGCGATGGGTGACGCTGACCACAGACTTGGTTCACCACTTACCTGAATAAGAAATGTTCACACCACTGTTCCAGAGCGGGAATAGGAAAACACACCTTGGGTGATGCTCTCCTCCTCCCCTGGACTTCCTTTACACCTTTCCTCCTTTTCCCCTACTATTGAAGGTCCTGCTGAAAATAAAAAGAGATGGTGCACACGTTATCCTGATCGCTCCTTCTTGGCTGAGACAGACCTGGTACTCTTACCTGTCATAGCTTGCAATGTGCCCGCTGATCTCTCTCCCAGTCACTCCAAATCTTCTCTTCCAGGACAAAGGATGTAACCTGCATCCCAACTTGGGGGTTCTCCACTTCAAGGCATGGCTCCTTCTTAGTTCAAACACCTAGAAAGCTCCTGTTCAAAAGAGGTGCAAGAGGTATTATTACACAGTAGAAAGTCCTCAACACAACATACCTACCTGCAAAAATGGTCCAGGTTTCGGATTTGGTGTGCTTCCCAACAAATCTTCCCGACATCCTTGACTCTTCCATGTACCTTAGACCAGGGATCTTAAACTCAAGTCACCACAAGGGCCACATGAGAACTAGTAAATTGGCCCGAGGGCCGCATCACTGAAACCTTTTCATACAATGATACAAAAGTATAGTTAAAAATGAAAAAAATGAAGAGTAATATAGCATTCTATTAAAAGTCAATGTATTTTTAAAAACTGTAATGCAAAGAGGGGTTTTAATAAAATATAAACACTCAGTAATGTTTGGAGCTTGGTTGCCAGTGGAGTTGGCGCCTATGGCAGGCCGCAGGAAATAACTCTGCAGGCTGCATGCGGCCCATGGGCCGCGTGTTTGAGACCCCTGCCTTAGACTATGTACTAAAAAATATTGGGGCTATCTTTGAGTTCTCTCAGAGTCCACTTAGCAGCTATAACAGCCTTCCATCAACCAGTAGAGGGATACTTGGTGCTGTCACACCTGACTTCTAAAAAGTTCTTCTAGGGTATAATAAACCTCTTCCCACAACCTCAACTTCCTACTTCCACATGGAACCTAAATCTGGTACTGAAAGGACTGACTAGGCCTCCCTTCAAACCCACGGACACCTGTTTGCTTATGTATCTCTCAATGAAAATGGCCTTCCTGATAGCAATCACCTCTGCTAGAAGAATAGGAGAAATAATGGCCCTGATGGCACATTCCCCCATACACAGTATTCTTTTGAGACAAGCTTACTCTCAGGCCATATCTGAAATTAATTCCCAAAGTAACCTCCCCGTTTCACATGAACCAATTAATTCATCTTCCAACCTTCAGCCCCAAGCCTCACCGAAACAACAGGGAGGTTATATTACACACACTAGATATCAGGAGAGCCCTAGCCTTCTACCTGGACAGGATGAAGGTTTTCAGGAAGTCCCCCTGGCTTTTCCTCTCCATTGTCGAAAGAGGCAAGGGCTCAGCAATATCAGCCAAAAGAGCTCCAAGTGAGCTCAAACTGTATCAGACACCATTACCAGGTTTGCAGTATGACCCCTCCAGACACTCTCCACAAGGTCCATCTCAACCGTTATCAAGAACGTCCCCTTCTCAGAGATCTGTAGAGTGGAGACATGGGTGTCAGTTCACACCTTCACAGAACATTATGCAATCACTGGGGACTCCGCCTTCGATGCCATCTTCAACTCCACAATGCTGTCATCTGTAATTGACTTGACTCCAAAGTCCCAGCCCTCCAGAAGAGATACTGCTCGGGAGTTGCCTACATTGGAGCACCCATAGGGACACTACTCGAAGAAGTTGTTACTCACCTTGTGCAGTAACAATGGTTCTTCGAGATTTGTGCCCCTGTGGGTGCTCCACAACCCGCCATCCTCCCCTCTACTTTGGAATTCTTGTCAATGACTTTGCAGTAGAGAAGGAACTGAGGGGGGTTAGCCCCCACACGGTGACTAGCTTCATGGCACAGCATGAGGCCTAATGGACACTGTAACCGAAGTTCTCCGATCAGCAGCGCAGGGATGCAGACGCATCTACAGTGGAGCTACCTATAGAGAGACACATCTCGAAGAACCATCCTTACTGCACAAAGTGAGTAACTTCTTTCCATTGCTTAGTCTAGCTCAGGATTTGGCATACTGAGATCAGTAAGTGTAAGACAAGACTTGCATATGATAATTTGTAATTATTGCATTTACATTTTAGTTCAGTAACATCCAATCCATTTTACTGAAGGCATCCAGATGTATAGTTGGGACATTGAGAAGGGGTGAGGGAGAGAGAGAAAACATTCTCACACTCTCAGAAATATAAAGCAATGCTGTTGTAACCCCCCCAGTTACTCAGTGGGACAGTCTCTTACATTACATGGAGTATGTCTACACAGCAAAGAAAAACCCATGGCTGGCCCAACTCAGGCTCGTAGGGCTTGGGCTGTGTGGGGCTGTTTCACTGCTGTGTAGACTTCCGGGCTCAGACTGGAGCCTGAACTCTGGGACCCTTCCATCCTGCAGCTCGAGGCCCAGTGGGCTGGCACAGGCCAGCTGCAGGTTTTTCGTTGATATATAGATGTACCCATATGGGTCCATATGCTGTACAGATTGCTATCACAAGAAAAGTAAAGCGAACTCTTTAGTCTAGTTAAAACAGACAGTGATGCAGCCAAATAGGGGAGGAGAAAAATGGGAATAATTCCTTATCATTTTAACCAGAAAACTATTGAGGGAAGAGTGTTGGTTGAAAATTGGTGTTGGTTCTAGTATAGACCTGGAATTCTCCCTTCTAGATTACTTTCTGCAAACATCAAAAACAAAAATAGAAATTATCTTCTTTGCTCTAAAGACTATTTTCCTGGAATTAGTTAATATTAAAACTGGAAATGTCAAAATTATAACTGAGATGTACAGTATATACTGAATATTTCATGGTCACCTGTACATTAATTTGTATTTTTATATTCCCTTCTGATGTATGTAGGTTGTTGGTTTTTTCCCTGGGGTTCTCAGTGTTCCAAAAAAACCTTACCCTCTCTGTTCTTTCAGGTACCCTAATCTTGAAGCATTTTCTCTAGACATCAGGCTTGTTTTTGACAACTGTGAAACCTTTAATGAAGATGATTCTGACATAGGCAGGGCTGGCCACAACATGAGGAAATATTTTGAAAAGAAATGGACAGAGATTTTCAAAATGAGCTGAATTTATCAGAACTCAGTTTTTTCCTTAAACAAGGACAAATGAGACCAGCAATGTGAACTGTATTTACATAAAAAGTGCAAGGCACATGCATAACTAATGACTGTTTTTTTTTTTCCTTAAAGAGAAGTATCGCAGAAGAGTGATACTAATTCTAAAGGCTTCACTCCTACAGCAACCATGGCCCTTGGTTATTGGTTTGTGTGTTTTATCAAACTAATTTAGGTAGAACAGGGAAGCACACCCAAAGAATTTCAAAGAAAGGGGTGTTATAGTGCAATAGCAATTTAAAATATATCAAAACGCACTGAATATTCAACCACCAGAGCTCTACTTGGGGAAATGGCTCTCTTTCCCCTTTCAATAAATATCTATTTTTCATTTTTTTACTTTGTAGTTTATTTTTTAGTGAATGTATTTAATTTTATGAATTATTTATGATTAAACAGCATCCAGAATCTTCGTTTTCTGTGAAAAGGAAGAATTAGAAAAATTGCTTTAAATCTTGAAAATACAACAAGGAATGTTTTAAAATATAAAACAAAGCCAAGTAAAACTGTTTACACTGATGTGCTATAAAAGCACTAAAAGTTAAAACTTTACTGTAGAGTTACAAGTACATTTATATATATATATGTTGCTGCATCACTTGTGTAGTAAAATTGTATTTGAAGACAGTGAAGAAAATTTGAGACATATGTATATACTGTTCATTATTGTTTATATTACGTCTTGTTTTAAATATGTATGATGTGTACATATTATTTGCAGACATTATTGTTTATGCCTTAGAAGAACTGTAGCATTTTATTTTAGTCTTAAGGTAATTATAGCTATACGGCTTGTACAGTAATTATCCTCTACCAACACTGTGGAGTCTCCTTAATCTTGGTAGTGCCTGCCTTTAAAACAGGGTGTAGGGGATATTAGTTTTCCATTTTTCTATTTTGTTATATAATTTCAAGCCACCAGGGCCTCAGATTTAAGTATAATCATTTGTATCCATGTGAAATAAAATTGTGACAATTTCTTATGCACACAGTATTTTTTCATAGAAACATTTCCCTCCATTTGCCTTGCCACAGAAATAACAAAAGACATTTGTAACCACTGTGTTTTATCTACTGTGTGTTGTGGTGGCCTGTTTGGAGGCAGATAGATCAGATTTTTTTTTTTTGTATGTATGTAAGAGTACTTGAAGCTTTATTTAAAACAAAAACGTTGTGGAAAAGGTAGCATTCTTTTTTCCTTTTTTTATAGGAGTGTTATTTTTCACTAGTATGTGTGGCACGGATACAATAAAAGACTGTTTTGCAAACCAGTTTTCCTTGGTTATTTAGTACTCAAGATATATGTACAAAAGAAATATTGAAATATGGGGATAATAAGCTTACCTATCTACCTCTTAGGAGTATTAAGATTGATTGATTAATGTTTGTACATTTATATGTTAAAATGTTGTGTGTGTTAAGTGTGATGATAAAATATATATATTATATACTGGTAAAAACTGTGTGTGTGTACACACACACACACAGTTTTTATCTATCTCTATGTATGAAAGGTAGGTATTATTATTACATATGTTTTATAACAAGTTGGAAAGGCCTGTTTTCTGCTTAAATTTAGTTCTGATTCATACTTGTTCCATAAATCAGATCACATATTTTTCAAAAAGTTAGTGGAAAAATAATTCAGGTGTATTTAGCCGTGCTAGGACCCAAACGTGAAATAAAACTCAATTTTGGGAGAAGAGGAAGAAAACAAATATGACAAGGCACTACAGAAAAGCTAAGCTTTAATTTAAGTATCTAAAATTTGTTTCATTGATTCATCAGTCTAGGTGAGATACTTGATAAGTGTCTGTTTTATAGTAGTAAAAATTTTTTTTTTTATATTTTCCATTGTCTTTGTGCTAATTTGCTTCAAATACTACAAGGCCTACATTGGAAAAGCTGAGGAGACTTTTCTAAGATTAGTACAGTCTGCCAACAATTTTACCTTCCTTAAAGATGTATTATTATCAAGTCACATTGTCCTGGTAACGTCCTTTAAATAAACAGAATTCCAACACACTTATTTACTATGAAGCAAGTAAAAACCAAGCTGCCATTTTCCCATCTAATCTCAGGTGCTCCAAAAACTTTTCACCACTGTGCCTGGGACTCTATTCTTGTTAAGAAGGCAGTGAAGTGAAATTGAAAGAATCCTTATATCTGAAGAGAGCAGGACTCTTGTAAATGTCACTGTAAGGTCTGCATAGAACAAAGCAGGGCAGCCAGGTATGACAGGTAAGGTTAAGAGTAAGTGTGCTTTCCTGCTACCAAAAACAAAACTAGGTTTTGTTTTTGTTTTTTTGTTGTTGTTTTTTTTGCTTGCTAACTTCAAATGTCTCACTTTTAAAAATACATTATTAAGGGGAGAGATTTTAGTGTGTGCTTGCTTTTCCTTTGAACAAATGGAAGGACAGGAGTGCAAAGGAAATCTCTAGACCTATTTAGCCTGAATTTAATTTTGGGATTTGTTTTTTTTTCCTGGAGTAGTTGGGAGAATTCCCAGGGGCAGCAATTCCCAAACTGTTGTCTGAGGACCAATTACTGATTGGCACCAAAGAGCTGACTGGGCAGAGGATGATTTTGTTTCCTTTTTCCAGCTGCTTCTACAGGTACCACTTCTTTGCAGCCTATAGAAGCAGCTGGAAAACAAAGAGGATCAACCAGCCTAATTAAGCAAAATGCATCACATGAAATATAGTACAAAATGCATAAGTATTTTCCTAATTCTTTTATGTGATTACAATAGTTGCCACAGTTAATAGAGTGGGGGAGGGGGTTCTGTGCAGTTGTGAATAGGAAAGACATCTGTGGGACAACCATGCCGTGAAGACGCAGTCAGTCCTTTTCATAATGTGCAGAACTGCTGGCCCAGGGGGTCTTTTTCCTTTAATCCCCCTGCTTATATTTTTTGGTTTAATAAAATGTTTTTGCCAGAAAACTAAGGATTAATGATGGAGTCAGTCACCACATAATATATGTGATAACTACAGATAGAGGATGTTGCCTTCTGTCCGTGAGACTCCTATCCCATTGCATCAGTATGGAGTTAAAGATTATACCACTTCTAGTCACACAAACCCTCTGCACCCAATCAGAATAGTTTCAAAATAAATTAATAAAATACACATGTATCTACACATTGTGAAACCTGTATGAGAACACCCTTATTTATTACACAAACTTCTGTTGATCACCTGGAGGTATCCTGCACACTATCCATCTTCACCGGAATAGCTGCTACTTCCAAACCTCTGGGCAACTGCAAAGCGATGCTGTTCATTTGAAATCAATGAGCCACAAAAATGTTTGTTTCTCTCCCCTATATGAGATATTTCTCAAAAAAAGTGCACTGGCCTACAGCATGGGACAGACATAATTCAGTCCTTACTTCTGTGACAGGTTTAAGGTCTGATATCTCAGAGCTTTCTACCACTGCAAAAGGGAGATTCCCAATAGTGTCCAATAAAATGCAGCACCTATTTGAAGTCCTGAAAAGTCCGAAGATAGTGGTCTTTAAAGGTGTGACATTTTTATCTATCTTGGGTAAAACACTTTTTAGAGGTGTTGGCTATGTTGTAATGGATAAGCAGCATACCTAAAATAAGACAGCAACAGCGTCCAAAATACATTTGAACAGAGAGCAGTTTTAGTAAGTTATTTAGCAGGATTTAGTTCTGCTTTATCCATATCAGAAATCAGTACTGTATCTCTAATATATAGAGCTTATAAGAAGATTTGATCTACTTATCAATGTTTGTGCATGTTTAGCAACCTCATTACTAAAACATGCAGATAGTGCTCTCTGCAAAATGTAAAGTTATTAATAAAAAAGCAAAATAATGACAATTCACAACACATTGCAGAGGAAAGTGTAAGATCATTATTAGGGTGTTGTATAGGAAACATAACGGTGATGCACTACTTAAGTGCAACTATCTCTGTGGTGGAACATGCCAACAATACAACATGACTGTTTTTAGGAGAGGAGCTGAAGACATAATTCTGCAATTGAGACTGGGGAGGTACTTTAGGTAGCCATAATAAGAACATATGAATTGCTATATTGAATCACACCTGTGGTGTGTCTCATCTGGTATCCTGTGTTTGACAGTGGCTAGCACCACATGCTGCACAGAAAGTGCAGGCTAGTCCACAGTAGTGAGATGTAGGATAAGCTGCCTCCATATGAAATATAATTACCCCAAATGGAATTAATGCAATATATGGTTGCTTTTAAAACCTAATTTTTCTTCCCCCAGTCCTGTTTAGTGCTCTGAAGGGAGATAGGAGCTGAGGAATTGACTCAGCATGTTTGGGTTCTGTTCTTGTTCTAAT
This sequence comes from Macrochelys suwanniensis, assembly GCA_033296515.1. Classification (NCBI taxonomy): domain Eukaryota; kingdom Metazoa; phylum Chordata; order Testudines; family Chelydridae; genus Macrochelys; species Macrochelys suwanniensis. The sequence goes on along the minus strand of CM065784.1, from coordinate 30,750,065 downwards.
GTTATCATTCACTAGATGACCTTAGACAATTTCCTGAACCTCTGTCTCATTTTACTCCTCTATATAACACTTATCTACTTTGCACAAGTGGTGTGAAGCTTAAATGTTTGTAAAGAAAAAAAAACACTGTAAAGCTTTAAACAGTTATATACCAGTGATACTGAATATGGGCAGAGTTTAATGCATGCTTATCAAACTCCATGTAGTCTATTCAAATTAATGATATCAAGGAAATGTCAATATATTTAATATGTAAGGGGACTGTTATCCCCTTACTAACATTCAGAGCTCCCAGTACCAAAAGGGGAAGGGTCGATGGGACTGACAGTCCCCAGGGGCAATGGGGAGAGGCCAATGCTCCAGGTCAGCCTGATTGACAGGGCGGGCAGGCGAATCAGGGAGTCAGGAGGTCAGGGTGAATCCCGTCCTCCGTGGGAGCTGAAGTTGCCTGAGTCAGAGTGAGTGGGGCCGAGCTAAGGAGAGGCCAGAGGTGAGCTGGGCCAGATCTGGAGGGGCCAGAAAAGCAGCCCAGAGACACAGACCTGCCCTGGGGGGAGAAGCTGCAGCCCAGAGACCTGCCCTGGGGGGAGAAGCTGCAGCAGCCAGAGGGGCCAGGGCAGCAGCCCAGGCAGCTGGAGGCAGAGCAGCAGCAGCAGCAGCCGTGCTGAGGCAGAGGAGCTGGAGCTGAGGCAGAGCGGTGGAGCTGGAGCAGTCCGGAGCCGGGTGCGGTGAGCAGCTGGGGAGAGCGAGGGGAACCCTGGGCAGTGGGCCCAGCGCAGGGAGACGCCTCAGCCAAGGGGCCCTGCAGGCCAGACTTGCAGGGGGATCGTAACCCCGACGGGGCGGGGGCAACACTGGGAAGAAGGGTCCTGCCACCCAGAGCCTGCGAGCGTGTGGCCACCGCCAGAGCAAGTGTCCAAGCCACAGCGTCCCTGCAGCACGGCCAAGGCCTGAGAAGGAGCCTGGGACTTACACAGGAACAGACTGAACTGCCCTGACATTGCAGAGACACTGTTGGGATGTTCCCTGCCACAGAGCGGGGTGATGTGTTTTCATTAGCCTTTCCCATTTTTCCTTATTCCTGTTACAAATTAATTGTTAATTAAATAATTTGCCTTTGCTTTGAATTGTATGCAGTGATCAGTGGGTCAGGGAAGCATCCTGTTTAGAGAGAGTACCCCGGAGTGGGGACACCCTAGCCCCTGACCTAGGTGACCACAGCAAGGTTGGGGGTTGAGCCCCCCAGGAATCCTGGGCCCAGCCTTGTTGGGGTTACGAGGACTCTGCCAGACAGGAGAGTGCAAGGGGAGTCCTCGAGGGCAGGGAGGCCTCTGGGTAAAGGAGGTGGGAGCGAGGACTCAGATCCTTCCGCTAGCCCATTTCACCGGGGTAGTGCAGAGACGAGGAAAGTTCCCCACAAGAGCGGGACTATTCCCCCGCTTACAAATATATTAAAAAACAGATGAGAGAATGAACCAAGAAATTATATTTCACTTACAGCATTGCTCTCTCAAAAAATGACACTTCTTAAATGACTTGCCTTATGAAATCTGTTTAGCTGTGGCAGTGCCACAGGCCAACATAATGAGTCTGTAGCATGTTTCAAAAGTGTCCAAGACAATTAAATTGGTGTCATGATGTATGGCACATTTCTACTGTCATAAAGATGATGGCAGTAAACATGATTCACTCTATCTTGGGCAGGGTTTAGCCAAATAAAATTATTAAAAAGGAATGGGAGTAGATGGAGAGTAACCTACTAGCTGCCCAGACTGCTCCGGGAACTGGGCAGAAGAGAAGAGTGAGAGGGGATTTGATAGCAGCCTTCAACTACCTGAAGGGGGTGTTCAGAGAGGATGGAGTTTGGATGTTCTCAGTGGTGGCAGATGACAGAACAAGGAGCAATGGTCTCAAGTTGCAGTGGGGGAGGTCTAGGTTGGATATTAGGACACACTATTTCACTTGGAGGGTGGTGAAGCACTGGAATGGTTTACCTAGGGAGGTGGTGGAATCTCCGTCCTTAGTGGTTTTTAAGGAGTGGCTTGACAAAGCCCTGGCTGGGATGATTTAGTTGGTGTTGGTCCTGCCTTGAGCAGGGGATTGGACTAGGTGACCTCCTGACTTCTTTCTTCCAACCCTAATCTGATTTTATGATAGGATCCCCAGTCATGGAGCAGGACCCCATTGTGCTGAGCACTGTGCAAACACACAGCGAAAAGGTGGGGGTGTGTATGTATGACAGACAGCCTTCTAAAGTTTTGTAAGGTTATGTCTACAATGTGTTTTAAAACCCATGGCAGTGAGACTCAGAGTCCGGTGCTAAAACTAGTGTAAGCATTGTGGCTTGGGTAATGTTTGTCTAGGCATAAGTGATCACAACCTGGCTACGTGTGTGAAAAAATAATAAAACCCAATTAGTAAAATACACACATGCTGTAAAATGGCCAGTTTCCCCAATGCAGAAAACAATTGAACAACGAGTGGGAGGAAAAATTAAACAGAAAAATGTGAATAATTGGGAGTTAAGAACATTTTACTAGATGCCACAAAAGCCACAATTCTGCAATCATGAACAAAGGCTGCTTTGGCTTAAGAAAACATCCTGGTTAAGAAGAGAAGTGAAAGCAGCAATTAAAAAGGGAAAGTTGATATCAATAGGTATTAATTAGAAGTTATTAAATGTGCAGACAGTTAATAAGGGGACGCTAAAGGTATCAATGAAAAATCTATGGGTAAAGGACAGTAAGGGAATTTAAGATATTGGACACAGAAGAAATAATGATGTATGGCTGTTATTAGTTGTAGATAAAATTGTCTTAATATGCAGAAGAGTTCAATAAATATTTAATATCTGAAAAGTGTGGATTATGTATTCACATACTACAGCAACAATGAAATACTTTCTATTCCCACTGTAACTAGGAATGAGGTAAAAAAAATCTGTTAAAGTTTAACATGTTTAAATAGGCAGGATTAAATTTGTGCCCAAGCATTTTAAACAAATTGGCTGAGGAAATGTCTCATTTATGGCTATTTTCAATAAATCTTGGAAAATTGGGGAAGTTCCAGAAGACTGCAGGGAAAAAAGCTAATATGTTTTTTTAAAAGGTAAGTAGGATGACCCAGCTAAGCTTAGATCAGTTAGCCTGACATCAATCCTGGGCAAAATAATGGAACAGCTTATACAGGATTTAATCAAAGAGTTAAAGGTTGCTAGCATCAGTAATGGCAGTCCACATTGTTTTACTAAAAATAGGTTTACTGAAAAGCAAACAATGTTTTTGGATGCAATTACAGATTTGGTGGATCAAGGCAATTTAAAAGCACTTAATCATATACTGAGTTCTATCAGTTAACGTATAGTCGTGATCAAATAGGGCTGTTTCTAGTGGAGTCCCAAAGAACTGTTCTTGGCCCAATGTTTTGCAATATCTTTGTCAGTGATCTGGAAGAAAATATAAAGTCAGCACTGGTCAGGGCTGGATTAACCCGTAGGCTAATAAGGCTATAGCCTTAGGCCCTCCTATTTTTAGGTACTATTTTAGGCCCTCCTATTTTTAGGCCCTATTGTAGGCCCTCAATTCCATATTGAAGTAACAGCTGAGTGACAGTAGCAGGGCCATCAGAATTTTTGTGTCTCATTAGATATCGCTTTGTACAAATTAATCCATCAAGATTGTGAATTCAGTTTATGGTGGTTGTGATTTTGTCTTTGTGGGCTAAGTGTTTGTGGGCCCATGCAATATTGAACCTTGTACACACAAGGCCTACACTGGACAATAGAAACCATGTTGAAGAAAGGAGGATGGCAGAAATTGAAGGAGGCCAAAGAAAGACAGCAAAGGCAAGACGTAGTGCTGAAAGGTACTCCTTCTCTCCTAATATTTTTTCTTCCTACTAAGGTGGTGGTGGTGAGGAAGTCCAGGTGAATACCAGCCCAAGTGAACCTGCTGCTCCTGCACCCGATGAAAAGAAGCAGCCTCCTGTGACTTCTCTAGCTGCAGTCTGACCCCACTCCTTTGAAGACTTTCCCAGTGATAGTAATACAAAAATATCCTTCTCCAATGATCCAGGCGAGTGAGACATGACTTCTCAAGATCTCATTGCATATTGGACTGAAAGAGGCCCACAGAAATGCCAGTATCTAGATGCTGACTTTTCATTGACAAAGCGAGAGTACACCAATCAGAATCGTTATCTGACCAAATCAATGTTTGAACATGTGAAGCCTAACAAACAGATTGGCAAGCGAGAATGGCAAGCAAAGGCTTCAGTGATTGGAAGAATACTGCATACATTACCAATCATGCAGTGAGTGAGCAGCATGCATTGTCAGTTAGCAGCCACCATGCCCGAAAGAAAGTGGCAGAATTGATACCCAAATGGAAAACCAGTTTTTGGAAACTAGTGCTTATTGGAAGAACGTTCTCAGATGCATAGCTGAAACTATAGTTTTGCTTGCTGAGTGTGGTCTGCCATTCCATGGCTCAGATGAGACTGCTGGATCGAAACACAATGACAGTTACCTTGGTGTTCTAGAGCTAATCGCTAAGTTCGACCCTTTCTTAGCTCAGCATATCAATGAACACGTAAATCATGGAACAGGCCATACATCATATCTATCAAAGACTATTTGTGATTAATTCATTGCACTGCTGGCAAAGACGACTCTATCAGCCATTATAGATGAGATCAAAGATTTGGGATATTTTTTTAGAGTCCATTGACTCAACACCGGAGGTGTCACATGTAGATCAGCTGACTCATCTTGCGTTATGTGCTACCCAGCCGATCAGTTGAGCGTTTCATGACCTTCATAAACATCAGCAGCCACACGGGAGAAACTTGACTTGTACCTACTTGAGGTCAATCCCACTTTCGGTGAGGAAATCAGCCGTTCTCATGGCCAAAGCTATGACAATGCAAGTAATATGAGTGGCAAATATTCAGGGATGGAGGCAAAGATGAAAGAGTGCAATGCTTTGGTTAATTACATACCATGTGCTGCACACTCACTCAACCTTGTTGGCCAGACTGCTGTGGATTGTTGTGTTGGAAGCAGTTTCTTTTTTTGGATTTGTCCAAGGATGTACAATTTTTTCTCTGCATCAACCAGTCGTTGGACTATTCTTAGAGATTCACTACCAAAGGGATGCCCACTGCTCAAATCACTCTCAGGGACACGGTGGAGTGCCAACGCTGAAGCTGTCAATGCGGTTGTTCTGGGATACCCCAACATCCTTGAAGCACTAGAGAGCATCAAGGATGATTGTGATAAAGGGAAGGGGGAGAGGGTCTGATGCAGTGCTATAAAATCCTCTTATCAGTAAAGGGTTAAGAAATGCAGGTAGCCAGACTGATACCTGACCTGGCTGGCATCTGACCAATGAGGGGACAACATACTTTCAAATCTTGGGAGTGGGGAAGGCTTTGTGTGTGGCTCTTTGACACAGAGTGATCTTGGGAAACAAGAAGTACCTGCAGAAAATCAATCTCCTCAACCAGTCATCTTCTCACCAAACCTCACTTTTCTAAAGTAAGTTTAGTCAGCATTGCGAGTAGGTTTCTGTTTGTTTTGCTTGGTGAGCTTTCCCTGTGTTAGAGGGAGGGGTTACTCCTGTTTTTTCTGTAACTTTAAGGTTTTGCCCAGAGGGGGAATCCCTCTGAGTTTGGAAATTGAGTACCCTGTAAAATAGTTACCATCCTGATTTTACAGAGATGATTTTACCTTCTTTGTTTTAATAAAATCCTTCTTTTAAGAAGCTGACTGTTTTCTATGGTTTTAAAACCCAGGGGGTGGGTTTTTAGATCACTGTGTAACCAATTGCTTAGGAGATTGTTCTCAAGCTTCCCAGGAAAGGGGGTGTACGGGCTTGAGAGGGTATTTTGGGGGGAAGGGGAACTTCAAGTGGTTCCTTTCCTGGATTCCTGTTTAAAACACTTGATGGTGGCAGTGAGAGAAGCATTTCTCAGGGTGTAGGGAATTTTGTACCTTGGGGGTTTTAACCTAAGCTGGTAGAAATAAGCTTAGGAGCTCTTCATGTGGGTCCCCAAGTCTTTACCCTAGAGTTTAGAGTGGGGAGGGAGCCCTGACAATGATGAATCTCAAACGTCAGCACCAAGAAAAGATATGAATATTCTGAGTGATGCAGTTGAATCTGGAATGATATACCTCAGCTATTCAGCAGGTGAGGTCTAAGCTTGCAAAATGCGCAAATTGACCTTTCCACTGCTGTAAACCTGAGGAGTTTTGGAACTGTTCTTCAACAAAGGTGGGATAGTTTTGATGAAAATGAAATTCAGGGGGCTGCAAGGACTGCTAACCATGAGTATGTCAGGCAAACACTACAAAAGACATGTGATGATGCAACTGCCCACTCATTCAATGACAAAGAGGCCTTCGGCGTTAATACCTTCATCACAATCATCGACAAACTGAAGAGTTCATTAGAACATTGGATCGAGGCTCAGGAAAATATTGACAAAACCTTTAGTGTATTGACAAATTTTTCACCTAACATTTTAGGTTCCGAAGTCAGTGAAGGTATCAAACGTCTGTGTCAGAAGTACACAGACGATCTCCCAGTAGATTTTATTAAAGAGTTTCTTCAATTTGTTGAATTCACATCACTCAGATATAGAGTGAGGTTACCCTATTGTGGCTAGGGGCTCTGGCATATTGAAAGACTAGAAAGAGTTCAGAAACGAGCCACAGCTATGATTCAGGGTCTGGGAAACATGCCTTTAAGTGACAGACCTAAGCACACTCTTTCTAGCTACCAAAAAGGTTAAAAGTGAATTGATGAGCCTGTAAATCAAATCTTTAATCTAGCAGGCAATGGCATAGCAAGATCCAATCAAGTTACACCAACCTGGAAATCAAGAATTTTTAAAGTGTGACAATAACTAACGACTGGAATAGTTTATCAAGAGAAGTGAGAGATTCCCTCTCAGGTGGGAGTCTATAAATGAAGATGGGAAGTCTTTCTGAATGATATGGTCTAATTCAAACAAGTTACGGGGCTTGATACAGGAATTAGGCAGTGAAAGTGTACCACCTGTTGCGTAAAGCATCTGGTGGGGTGATTGTTATGGTGCTTAAGGCTGGACCAGCTCTGACTCCCCCATGGTGAGGGGACATGACATTCACCCTGCGTTTTCCTGGCTGCAGTGTTGTTATAGCCATGTTGAGCCTAGGCTATTAGAGGGACAAGGTGGGTGAAGCAATAAGCTTTTACTGAGCCACCTGAACTTAGGGTGACCAGATGTCCTGATTTTATAGGTACAGTCCTGATATTTGGGGCTTTGTCTTAGATAGGTGCCTATTTTCACACGGGCTGTCTGGTCACCCAACCTGTAGTGGGTGAGAGAAAAAGCTTTCCAGCGCCACACAGCTCTTCTGCAAGGGCTCAGTGGGGCTGGGAAGCCCAGTGTCTTCCCCAGGAATTGAAATTAGGGGGGTGTTGAAATATTCAGGGGGGAGGTGAGGGCCGATGAGAGCTGAGACCGTGAGGGCAAAGGTGGGCTGTATGGCACTATAATAAAAACTGAAAAATGTTTCACGACCATTTTATTAGATTTAACTCTTGTTTTAAAACCATCACAAAAATTAAAGTTGGCTACTCAAGCCTACTATGAAGCACAACATCTACATCAGTCTTGGTTTCTTGGTGTAATTTTGCACTCCTTGGTGTCTTCTTGTGTGTCCGTTACTTCCAGTCCTTCATGATATGCCCATGATCAGGCAGAAGGCGACTTCTTTCAGAACACAAAATTCTATTCAATGAGGAAAAATTATGTTCAGCTGTAGCTGTTGTGACTGGGATTAGCAAGAGATGAATTCCTACTTTCATTACAGGAAACATAGCACAAAGATTGGGTCGAACCACTAGTGATGATAAAGAAGTTGAAGTTAAATCTTCATTCGTTCATCATATGATATTCCACTCTGTGTTAAAAATTCTCTATTTTGCCCTGATCACAGCAGCCCTGTTGCTCGTAGTGCCTCACTCCACTCAACTGTAGGTGTTTTATAAGACAGGCATCTGTAAAAGCTACGTGGAGGTTGAATCGAATCCAGAAATCTCTATTGTAGATTTGTAAGAATCAAGTCTTTGTACTTTTTCAGGTGGCTTAACAAACACTTCTTGTCCTCTTCACTTATGGAGTCAATATAAGTACCTTCATTAGTCAACTTCTGGACTGAAGTCTGCTTCTTCCAGTACATTTTCAATGGATATCTCTGATTGATCCAAGGATAGCTTCTATTTCTGGACAAAGATCTACTACTGTTGTTGCAGATGGCTGGATTACATTGTTTAATGACACAAGTGGTTTCAACAGTAGACTTACAAGAGAGAGAATGGCGATAGCCTTCTCTGAACTTAGTAACAAAAGTAGTCCATCCGCCTCACTACTTAGATCTATCCTATCTTGGTGGATACTTTCTAAAGCCAGTAATAACGGTTGCAGTAATCTTAAGACAACTGCCAAGAATCACTCATGAGAAAGCCAACAGGTTTTCCCAGGCTGAACTCATTTGAACTTCAATCCCAGTGTATCTTCTATTTGTTTCCAAAATGTTCAGTCCTTTTAGACTCTTGCTGAAAAAGAGAGTATAAAAAAGCCATTAAATTTGTGGCTTTTTAATGTCTTTTGAAGATTCTGTGGCTTGTACTAGTGCTAGCTGGAGTAGATGGCCTCTACAGTATGTATAGGAGAGATTAGGGTTACACTTTTCTCTGAGCAAAGCTTGTACTTCTTCACTATGTCTTCCAGAGAAGTTTGTAGCTCCATCAAATGCACAAGCAGCCATCTGTTTGGGGTTCAATTTACAAGCATTTAACTCTTCTAAGGTGTCACAGATGCAGCTGATGTGTCTTCTATAACTGAACATCTAGAATGTATCTACTGGCCTACCATGGACATCAAGATAACATGCGTAATGACTTAATTCTTGATGCCTATTTGCATTGGTGCATTTGTTGGCCATGTGTGCACATATTTTGAATATAGTGAGAGAATTTTCTTCACTTTTTCAACTCCTGAGTCTTTCACGGTTGCACCACATGTTTCAAGAGAGTCAGCTGAGTTTTTTGGAGAAAGATAGTGAGCATTTGCCAGTCTTGTTCGGAACCAGTGTCCAACTTCAGGATTAACAAGTGACAATGCACTTAACATAGGCCTCTAGTTTGTAGTGTGTGGTATCTCTTGCTTAAACAGAAAATACGATGCAATAGCCATGTTGGTTCACATAAACTGGGTTGTGTCTCCAGCATTCTTAAAAGCCTCATTAAGTTCTTCTAAAATTGGCTTTGACAGTGACTAGCTTATAAGGCTTCCTGCATGTTGATGCAGTCCAGAAGCATGGTGTTTTGCAGCCTTTTCATATAGGTTGTCAGTATTGGCTTAGCTGATCAGTGTGGCAAACCAAGCTCCTCCACTTTTACTATATAAATCCATGACATGCCCACATTGTAAATACTGTGTGTAGTTCTGGTCACACCATCTCAAAAAAGATATCTTGGAATTGAAAAAGGTACAGAGAAGGGCAACAAAAATGATTAGGGGTATGGAGCAGATTCCATATGAGGAGAGAAGACTGGGCCTTTTCAGCTTCGAAAAGAGACGACTAAGAGTGGATATGATAGCCTTCTAAAATCTTGATTGGTGAGGAGAAAAATAAGGACGTGTTATTTATCCCTTCACTTAACAAAAGAACCAGGGGTCACCCAATGAAATTAATAGGCAGTAAGTTTAAAACAAAGTTTTAAAGGAAATATTTCTTCACACAACGCACAGTCACCCATGGAACTTTTTGCCAGAGATGTTGTGAAGGCCAAAATTATAACAGTGTTCAAAAAATAACTAGATAAGTTCATGGAAGATTGGTCCATCAATGGCTATTAGCCAAGATGGGCAGGGATGCAACATCATGATCTGAGTGTCCCTAGCCTCTATTGACCAGAAGCTGGGAGTGGATGACGGGAGGGATCAGTCGATGATTCCCTGTTCTGTTCATTCCCTCTGAAGCACCTGGAACAGTCACTGTCGGAAGACAGGATACTGGGATAGATGGACCATTGATCTGACCCAATATAGCCATTCTTATATTAAAAATAATTATAATAATAAAGTTTAGTACAGAAACTCCCCAAGCTAATGACCTCTTGAGATAGTGATGATGTGAGATAATGATCTTGGCAAATAATGCATTTTTAAAATCTTGGCCTACTAGGAAACACATATTTATATAAGTTTCCCAGTCACAAATATAGCTTCTGGAGAAAGGTCACTAAAACATAGTCCAATTAGGGTGACCAGAAAGCAAGTGTGAAAAATCGGGACAGGGGGAGGGGAGTAATAGGAGCCTATATAAGAAAAAGACCCAAAAACCTGGGACTGTCTCTATAAAATTGGGACATCTGGTCACCCTAAGTCCAATGCTCCCGGCCACTGTTGTTTGTCATGCCACCGTTCACTCTATTGCTCTGCCCCAATAGCCCTACACTGTCACCTTCTGCTGCCACCTGCCACTGTGACCTCTGTGAGTCGGTCTCTCGCGGTTCCACCCGACTCTCAGTGATTTCAGATCTTCGGGGTGAGAGGAACTTCAGTGCTAGTGCAGACTGGGCCGTCTCATCCACAGAAACACTGTCCCACAGCAGGTCTAAGCACTTAGACCTGATTATCAGAGATTTCAGCTCTAGTAGTCACTTAACAAACCAAAAGACTCTCTATGAAGCCTAATCAGCTCTGTCTTTAAACAGTGGAGAGGCGTAGGTCAAATAGTACTTGTGACTGAGGCAGACCATAAAGCAAAACACCTGTCCCCACCCTCTCTCTTGATGCCCTCAATCAGCACAGGCTAAGGACAGTTCTACTGCCCTTTACTCATACAATAAAAACAACAACATTTCATTACCCCCTGCATTCAAGTGATTTGTAACCCAAACCCAGCCAAAATCTATCACTTGGGCAACACAGCTCTGTTTGCTGGATACCTAGGTAGATTAGGTGTGAATGTAAATACAATCTGGTCCTGAAGCCTTTCCCCCCAGTCCCCAGCTCATCACTAGCTGTCAGGGAGAGCTCATTTAGACTTTGCTTACAAATCATCATTCGAAATTATTAGGTTGGCCAACATCACCGAAATGAATGCACTGACAGTCACAAAAAACAAAATCTGTATAAGGAAGCTTGTCTGTGTTCTTACTTTTCAAATCTATTACACTTTTTCAGATACATGTATTTTATCAAATACTTTATAGGCTTTTAAAGTGTGTATTAATGCTTCAATTCAAATTCCCAAACAATCACTAAATTGGCAGCACTGCATGTAACTAGTTCACAAAACTGGGGGGGTGTTGGGAAAATTGGGGGGGGGGTGTAGGGAAATCACTGGGGAAGCGCCCCCCCCCCCCTCTCTCTCTCTCTCTCACCAGCAGTAGTTGGTCCAGTCCCGCTCTTACCTCATCCCCCTTCGCACTGGCGGGCGTCTCCCGGCCAGGTTACCAGAGCCTGACAGGATGCAACAGGCGCCGCCCCCCTGACTCGGTTAAACCCAGGCCGGGCAGACTCCTCCCGCCCTCCCCCTGCAGGCACCGACCCGCCGCGGCAGCGAGGGGGCGGCTCTCGGAGCAGGGCTGGCCGGATCCGGCCGCGCCCCGCCTCAGGGCCAGCACCTCGGCGGCTGGGAGGGGACGACTCCGCCCCCGTGGTGAGCGCGGGGCGCTGGCATTGGCTCGCTCGCTGCCCCGGCCCACCCCCTGCTGCGGGGTCACGTGGGCGCAGGTGAGTCGGGAACTGGCCTCTGCCGCCCCCGCGGTCACACCTGGGAGGGCGGTGCCGTGTCACGTGACTTGCAGCGGAGGCGCCCGGCCGAGGCAGGTGAGGGAGGGGTCGTAGCGCCCCGCTCCGTCCCGGCCGGGGGGAGGGGCGGTGACACGGGCGGGGCTCTGGGGTCGTTCGGGCCCCGCGCGCCTCGCGCAGCAGCTCCGCAGCTGGCCTGGGCTGCCCGCCCCGTGGGGCCGGCCAACGCCGGGTTTCCCCGCCCGCTGAGGCCTTGCGCGGGGCCCTGCAGCGGCGGCGGCTGCTGTCCCGTGACCCGGGCTGGGGCAGGGCCCCGGCTCCTCTGCGCGTCCCCCCCCCCCCCCCCGGCTACGGGCTGGTGCGGCGCTTTTCGCGCATGGAAACCCCCCGGCGCTGGGACAGGCGCTGCCCTCGTGGGGGCGGTGTCAGCGCTGCCTCGGAAGCAGAGCGCCCCGCGGCACCGGCACCAGCCCGCGGGAGCTGAAGCTGCCAGCGCCCCCCCCCGCGCCGCAGGAGGCGGCTCGGTGGGTCCCGTCCCGCCCCAATGACAGTCTCGCCCCCCCCCCCGCTGTATCCGTGTAGCTTTAACAATGCACAGAGGGTCTGACTCCCTTACAAAATGCAAACCAAACCCAAACTGCTTTGAATGTTCAGATCTACTAAAATGAGCCTGCCCCCTTACCCGTACCAATTGCTTCTGCCTTCATTATTCCCACTGTCTCTGGTGAGTTTGCCACTGTTTAGATTTTGCACAGTCTAGTGCTGTCTCAGTTCCTGGATCTGACCTGAGGATGGCTGAGAGCATTTGAGATTTGCAAACATCACTTTACAGACAAATGGCTCAAATCATGGTTACTCCTAAGTTCCTTTGAACTGGTTAAACCAGAACAAAAGGGCAACACTATGGGGCCCTTCCGCCTGGAACATGCACAGCACAAGAAGCCTGAGAGCTATAAAGCTATTTCTGGCTTTGTGCTCCTGCATCTTCAGGAGCTTTGGGGTTGGCTGGTGTTCTGTAGGTGAGAGGTTCTTAGTCTCACCTGACTCTGCTCAACCTAAGTTGGTTCTTTTGGGTAACAGCACTAATATAACATCCAAACAATGCCATATACTTTATTGGAGAGATGCAAGTGCACTGATTTAAAGGCCCAAGCCATTGGTACTATTTTTCAGTGGGCTATATTTTTATAAATGCTATATGACTTGCAAGATATAATTTATTGCTGGAATAATACATTTTTTCCAAGCTCAGAGCAGTTTCCAATAGGTGGCTTGATACCTGCTTCCTTATTAGCTTTATCCACTGATCATTTTAAAACTAACCCTTTAGAAGAGTAAAAAAGGTGGTATGGAGAAACCAGATAGGATGTGTTAGTCTAGTTTTGTTTTTTTTAAAGACTGTTTTAACTACTAAAAGATGAGGCTGATGTATGATAGAAAACACTTTTTAATAGGACTTTGATACAGCTGCACCATCAGTTCTGATCCCTCGTGATTGAATTCATAGTGGATAAAAAGAGTGGATGGATGCTGTGAATTTATAACCATTATCTTTTGTATTACTCCCTTAATGTTTCATTCACATTTTATTACAAAAAATTCTGGACATACTAGGCCTGAATCTGATCTCATTGACCCTGCTGTAATAACAGTGACTTCAGTAAATGAGATCAGAAACAGGCAGAGTATCTATAAAATTCACCAGTATTAATATCACCAAGATTTTTAAAAGTAACTGAAAATCAGGCTCATTTAAGGCTTTCAAGTTGGGCACAGAAAAACGGAGGTGCTAAAAATCACTAGTCACTTTTGAAAAATTTGACCATAATATGATCTTTTCAATGAACTAAGAAAACTTAAACATAAGAAGCCAACTAAATATATTATCTTATTTATATTAAAAACACCACCACTCCCAATATCCTCCAAACCATTTATTTCTACACATAATGGGCCAATTAAATTCATGATCTTATTACTGTTTCCCTTTAAGTGAGTCTGTAAGTTATTTGGGATAGAGACTGACTTTTACTCTTTTTATATACTACCTAGCACAATGAGGCCCTGATCCTAATTGGGGCCTCTAGGCCAGTGGTGGCAACCCGTGGCCCACCAGGGTAATCTGCTGGCAGGCTGCCAGACTGTTTGTTTACATTTGCACGGCCACCCGCAGTTCCCAGTGGCCGGGAACGCTGAACCACGGCCACTGAGAGCTGCAAGCAGCCATGTAAATGTAAACAAACAGTCTGGTGGTCCGCCAGCGGATTACCCTGATGGGCCGCAGGTTGCCCACCACTGCTCTAGGCACTATTGTATACAAATAAGAACATAAAACTACAAAAGGTTAACACAATACAGCCCACAGGACTTTTATGCCCCTTTTCTGGCAGATAAAGAAAGTACAGTAATAAATTTATTCAATATAATAAACTATTGTGTTAAAAGATGTCAGGACAGATTTTGCTCTCTATTACATAAAATGCAACCTTACTGCAACTGTAGTTTGACTGGTACAACAAAGAGCCATATTTGGCTTTTTTGTGGACAGCTTTTCATGATAGACATCTATGGAATGAATGTAGGTGGTATGGAATCAGACAGAGTTCCAAATTAGAGAAAATGATTTAATATCATACCTGGTGCAATTTGGCCTACCCTATTGTGATGGAAAATAAATTTTAATCCACTCTTTCATTTAAAAGTAGTGTAGGAAAATAAATTGATCCACTCCAGAGATGGTCCTAATTAAGGTCTCTTGATTTTAAACTTGGATCTCATTCCATAAAGTAAAAAGTGTTTCTTCTCGACATGCCATATGTTTGATAAATCATTAGATTGATCAACTTCTTTTACTGTGCCCATTTGCCCTATTAAACCAGTTTGCAGCAGATTCAGTCACAGTGAGGAGGTGAATGTCAGCAAAGGAGACTGGGAAACCACTCTGTGCATTAATTAATTATGTTAAGACAAGTTTTGGGTTAGTCTCAAACTAATTTCCTCTCCTTCAAAAAAAGACTGGGCTCAGCTGTTGTATTTATTTCAAAATGTAGATTTTACTGCACAAGTTTAAATTTTCACCCTGTAATTAACTTATAAAGACCTGATCATGTTCTTGTTGAAGTCAGTGGCATAGCTCATATTGACTTTAGTGGAGGCAAAAATGAACCTTGAATAAAAATAAACTGTCTCTTGAAATGGACATTTATTTATTTATTTATTTATTTATTTGGTTAGCTAGTTGAATGGAAACAATCCGTATGTCATTTTTAAAGTAGAAGAACTAAGATAAATGTATTAACTATTAACTTTTTTTTAATTTCAGGTAACTTGGTTTAAAGCAGATAAAATGGTGAAACTAATTCACACCTTAGCTGATCACAGTGATGATGTCAACTACTGTGCTTTCTCCTCTTCCTGCTTGGCTACTTGCTCCCTGGACAAAACAATCCGCCTCTATTCTTTAAACAACTTTACTGAACTTCCCTACTCACCATTAAAAGGTCACACTTATGCAGTCCACTGCTGCTGCTTTTCTCCTTCTGGACACATTTTAGCTTCATGCTCAACAGATGGTACCACGATGCTGTGGAATACTCATAATGGTCAGACGCTGGCAGTGCTGAAGCAGCCCCGTGGCAGCCCTGTAAGAGTCTGCCGATTTTCCCCCGACTCTGCTTACCTAGCTTCCGGTGCAGCCGATGGTAGCATCGTTCTTTGGAATGTGCAGTCATTGAAATTGTATAGGTAAATACCAAGTGTACTGATAATAAATAAGAAGGCATTTTGGAAATATCACATTCTTATGGCCTGATCATCATAGGTGCTGAGCTTCTACTGACTTCACTGAGAGCTGTAGTTGTTAGCACCTCTCAGGATCAAGTCTAGTTTAGGCCTTGTTTACACTGGCAAAAATGTAATTCACCAATAATTTACAAAACTACTCCACTGGTAGTATATCTGTGGTGGAAATTTTACTGTATGGATAGTGCATTTTTACCACCACCACATTGTCTAACATAGAAAAGAGGAAATTGGGCCCATAGAGGAAGAAAGAAACTAAAATGGATAAAATCTCTGCACCTCAAATGCAACAGCTTTATTTGGTTAGCATGAAAAATTATAGCATCTTGGATATGCAGTATTTGATTTAACTGTTGTTTTAGCCCAGCTCTTCTAGGGCCACATTCTGATTCCTTTGTGATCAGGACTTGTCATTTATTGCATAAATCATACTCCTTCAGTAGAATTGATTTATGGTAACTGGGAATAAGGGACAATGAGACTACAAATTGGGGCTGTGACAGATTTGATTAATGAGATAGTCAACATCTTACATTTATTTAAAAAATAATCAAAATTCCTTTCTTTTATACATTAGCATATTGTCATAAATTAGTAGTTTACGTATACACTTTGTATACCTTTTTACTTGCCCGAGTAGCATTTTCTTGCCTTTGCAGATTCAACTTTAAGGCCTGGAGGGCCAACTGCTTGTGTGACTTTTATTGCAACTGCTTTGTGTGCGCAGTTGCATTCTCAAATTGGGCATTGTCATGCACGGTTGTGTGCACAACAATGCCCATTGATCTCAAACCTTTATAAAAATGTGGTGTAATATGTGCAGTTAAAATAGCAAAGAAATACAACTTAGAGAAAAATCAGTTGAAAATAATTTCATCCTTTAATTACCTGCCAAATACAAGGTCTATGGTCCTTTGTTTCTCCTGTAGCATTTGATGGTATTACTAATGTTTAAAGGAGACTAGAGAAAAGAATTCTCCTCCCATGCAGTTTTAGGTGTCATGTCATTAACTGCTGCAAGGGAAACAGAAAAATCTTAATCAAGTCTGTGTGTGTGAATGGATTACCTTTTAGTTTGTCTTTGGTACACTTAACTTCACAAAATCTTGTGAAGATGGTATTAGAGTGCAAAGTATTAGTCATTATTATTTTATTATTAAACCTCCATATCTAGAAGTCCAAATGCAGTTTTCTTAAGCCTTTTGATAGCCTTAATTCTTCTTCAAGTGCTTGCTCATGTCCATTCACGTTAGGTGTGTGTGCTCACCACATGCACTGGTGCCGGAAGTTTTTCCCTCAGCAGTATCCGTAGGGTTCTGGCTCTGGCGCCCTCTGGAGTGGCGCACATATGCCGTGGTATAAGGGGCACCACCGGCTCCCCCCACCCTCAGTTCATTCTTGCCGGGAACTCCGTTGTTTCTTACCGCCAGTGACAGTGCTGGAACATTCCTTGCTTCGGCAAACCTATTTGTCCAGATCTGCTTCCCACTGTATCTTCAACCGCCTGTCCCCTTTCCTCCCTGCCTGGGCTTCTATAACTATGGACCAATGGGCTGTAAGTACTGTGGCTCACGGTTATGTCCTCCAGTATATTTCTAACCCCCTGCCCACTCCCTCCCTTTCCCTCTTCAGGGAACCCTCTCACCAGAACCTGCTTTGGCAAGAGGTACAAGGCCTTTTGCAGGTGGGAGCCGTGGAGGAAGTCCCTCTACACCACAGGGGCAAGGGGTTTTACTCCCATTACTTTCTGATTCCAAAGGCCAAAGTGGGTCTAAGAACCATTCTGGACCTAAGAGACCTCAACAGATATCTCAAGAAGTTGAAGTTCTGCATGGTCTCCCTGGCCTCCATCATCCCTTCCCTGGATCCAAGAGACTGGATTTGAAGGATGCATATTTCCACATGGTGATATTTCATGGGCACAGATGTTTTCTCCATATCACAATAGGCTCCGCTCACTACCAGTTTGCGGTGCTCCCATTTCGGCTGGCAACGGCATCGAGGGTGTTTACCAAGTGTATGTCGGTGTTGGCGGCTTACCTCAAATGTCAAGGTATTCAGGTTTATCCGTATCTCGATGACTGGCTGGTCAAGGGCCACTCCAGGTCCAGTCCAGTGTCACAGTACTGCAAGCCACGTGCCACGCCCTGGGCCTGTTGATAAACGAGGAAAAATCAACATTAGTTCCGGTACAGAGGATAGAGTTCATCGGAGCAGTACTCGACTCCACCTGTGCAAGAGCCTTCCTGCCACAAGACTGGTTCTGGCACGTGGTGGATCTCCTCGCCAGACTCTCCTCTCACCACGGCCCGGGTCTGTTACTAGGCCACATGGCAGCGTGCACTTATGTCGTTCGCCACGCGAGGCTCAGGCTGCGGCCCCTCCAGCAGTGGCCCACAACAGTCTATTCCCAATCCAGAGATCACCTAGACAAGGTCATCACGATTCCACCAAGGGTGCTTACTTCTCTGCGGTGGTTGATTGGCCGAGTGCAGTCTTACGCGGATTACCGTTAGACAGTCCACCCCCCTTGGTCTCCCTGATTTCCGATGCCTCCAACCTCAGCTGGAGAGCACACCTCGGCAAGATGCGAACCCAAGGGACATGGTCCACAGAGGAGCTGGCGTTGCACATAAATGTCAAAGAGCTAAGGGCAGTCTGATTGGCCTCTGGGGTCTTCCTGCCGCACCTAACAGGCAAAGTGGTATGAATGCTGACAAATAACACAGCCTCAGTGTACTACATCAACAGGCAAGGGGGGAGTGTGCTCATCAGCTCTCTGCCAAGAGGCGCTCTGTCTGTGGGACTGTTGCATCCAGCATGCAATCCACCTGGAGGCCTACCACCTCCCTGGCATGAAGAATACACTGGTGGATCGCCTTAGCAGGTCCTTCTTCTCTCACTACGAGTGGTCGTTCCATCCGGAGGTGGTCCAGATGCTCTTCCAGAGGTGGGGAACTCCTCAAGTGGGCTTATTCGCCACCATATGGAACAGGAAGTGTCATCAGTTCTGCTCCCTGCAGGGCTGTGGCAAAGGCGCCCTCTCTGACACTATTTTCCTGTCGTGGTTGGGGGACCTGATGTACGAGTTCCCACTGATTCTGCTAATCAGTAGGGTCCTCTCAGAGATCAAAGAGGGATAGAGCACGGGTCATCATGATCGCCCCAGCGTGGCCGCGCCAACACTGGTTCAGCACACTGATGGATCTGGCAGTAGCTGCCCCCTGGTCGCTACCCGACCGCCTGGACCTCCTGTCGCGGGATCACGACCTGTCTACTGCACCCAAGTCTTGCCTCCAATGTTCCCTCTAATATTTGACAGGCCGTGTGAGCAAAAAATTTCTTCTGTGCAAATTGTTGTGCGCACAGTGTTTCACCGTGTGCGTGGGGTTTAGGATCTGGGTGCTTACGCCCATGTGCACAGCTTAGAGGGAACAGTGCTTGCCTCCCTCCACCTCGCGGCATGGATGCTATGTGGCTGAATCCAGAGGAACGGACCTGCTCTAATCAGGCACAGCAGGTCCTCCTGGAGAATAGAAAGCCTTCCACTAGAGGCTCGAATTGATATGCAAACTAGATTGCATTACCTCAGGATTAAATAAGGACCTCGAATGGCTCGGCCATTACGTTAATTGAATCTATTTCCCTTAAGTTAACGATCCTCATTCACACCTGTGTGACCATCTTGTTTATCACTTCAAAGGTTTTTCTTCCCCTGCTGTTATGGTGCCTCTCAATTAATTAGCCTCTTAAGGTTGGTCTATGCACCTCCACCTTATAATGTTTCTCTGACTGTATAAATATCTGTCTACTGTATGTTTCATTCCATGCATCCGATGAAGTGGGTACTAACCCACGAAAGCTTATGCTGAAATAAATTTGTTAGTCTGTAAGGTGCTACAAGTTTTTCTTTCTTATTTTCATTTTGCTTCCACTAGAGCGACTTCCCTGGCGAAGTTGACAAGGTTCTCCCACTGGGCATCGGAATGTAGCATCTCCCAGACGTGTTCACCCTTCCAGTCTCTCCTAGACTACCTGCTCTACCTAAAGAACCAGGGCCTAGCCCTGTCTTCTATTAAGGTGCATCTAGCAGCCATCTCGGCTTTTCACCCACAGGTACAGGGGAAATCGGTGTTCTCACACGAAATGTCGGTCAGGGTCCTAAAGGACCTCGAGAGGCTCTTCCCATCGGTTCGGCACCCAGTCCCTCAATGGGACCTCAATCTGGTCCTCACCAGGCTCACAGGCCCACCCTTTGAGCCTATGGGCTCTTGTCCCCTCTCCTACCTGTGGTGGAAAGTTGACTTCCTTGTAGCAATTATATCGGCCAGACGATTGTCAGAGTTGAAAACCCTGACCTCGGAGCCACTGTGTATGGAATTCTTCAAGGACAAGGTTCAGCTGCGACCCCATCCGACCTTCCTGCAACAGGTGGTGTCCTCTTTCCATGTCAATCAGGACATCTTTCTCCTGGTGTTTTGTCCTAAGCCGCACTTGTCTGCTGAGTAGAGGCGGTTGCACACCCTGGATGTTCGGTGCACCTTGGCGTTCTACCTGGAATGTACCAAACCCTTCCACAGGTCAATCCAGCTCTTCATCACAACGGATAGCATTAAGAGCCTGCCGGTATTCTCTCAGAAGATCTCCAAATGGATTACTTCCTGCATCCGGACCTGTTATGAGCAGGCACGGGTCCAACCGCTGCCTGTTGTGAAGGCCCACTTGACTAGAGCTTAAGCATCTTCCTTCCTGGCACACATACCTATCCAGGACATTTGCAGGGCCGCAACGTGGTCTTCGGTGCATACGTACGTGGCACACTATGCCATCACCCAGCAGGCCAGAGATGATGCTGGGTTTGGCAGAGCTGTGTTACAGTCTTCACATCCATGAACTCCTACCTGCCTCCGGTGGTACTGCTCGGGAGTCACCTAACGTGAATGGACATGAGCAAGCAGTTACCTTTTTCGTAGCTGGTGTTCTTCAAGATAACGTTGCTCATGTCCATTCCACGGCCTGCCCTCCTTCCCCACTGTCGGAGTTCCCGGCAAGAATGAACTGAGGGTCGGGGGAGCCGGTGGTGCCCCTTATACCAGGCCATGCGGGCACCACTCCATAGGGCGCCAGAGCTGCTCCCCTATGGATACTGCTGAGGGAAAAACTTCCGGCACTGGTGCATGTGGCGAGCACACACACACCTAACGTGAATGGACATGAGCAACACATCTTGAAGAACGCCAGTTACGAAAAAGGTAACTGCCTTTTATCAACAGTTTTGCTTTACTTTTAAATTACCACACTTTGAATGCTGTGTGTGTAACTGATTTGTATCCATTACTACATTACTATCCCTGAGAAAAGATCCAGTAAGTGACATAAGCATTTGCCAAGAAATAGTTGACTAGATCTTTTCCCAGAGGAAGGAAGGGTGTCTCAGTTTTAGCTGGCATTGAGGAAAGTGAATGGCAGTTGTAAAGAGGTGGAGGAAAAAAGTGTATTTGTGTTAGTATTCATGATGCTACAGTTAAGGATATAATATGGAAAAAGTGTTCCTTCTAGGTAAGAATAGCTTAGTGTAGCGCTTATGTCTCTGTTTAGAGAGAGAAGCGCCATTTCATTGGTTAATTTATATTTGTAAAACCACAGGAGATGTCTAACTCTTGGCACTTCTGAAAATCATTAAAACTGCTATCCACAAAAGAAAACCACCAACTATCCCATAATACAATAATCCATACAGAATAGATGGATAAACTGAATTTTGTCTCATGGGTTAGAATTGTTGCTTGTGGTCCACCATTTTCCCACTTGGAGCCTGATCTAGAGAGCATAGAAGCCAATGGGAGACTTTCCATTGACTTCATTGGACTTTAGATCAGGTAGGCCCACTGAGTGCAGCCAGTGGATGGGACACTCCACTAATTAAATGTGACATTTAGTTAGTCCAGTTAGGCTGGACATTAGAAGGCACAACAAACCTGCATATCCACTATAAACGCCTATTTTGCTAGAGATTTTTATTTTAAGCGAGTTGTAAAATTTGTTCCTAACTAAAACTTGGCATACAAAACCTCAGCCTGAGAATAATTAAAAAAAAAAAAAAAAAATCCTTTGGACTGACTTTGTTTAAAAGAGATTAAAAAAATAGAAATCAGTTATTTCAGACATTTTTTTCTTGCATTTCTGTTGTTCAGAAATAGCCCTATGTCCTAAACTGGAAAATATTAGTCTCTTAGACACATAATATGGATCTATGCTTGAGTTTTGGGGGGAGCAAAACCCAGATCTGACGGTCTGAAACTTATCTAGTTCATAAATGTGGTTTTCTGTTTATGTATATTTAAGTCTCTGTTGTGGTGCTTGCATGTTAATCTTTGATTTAGATAAATGTCTGAGTTGTAATTTGCTCAGTTTCTTCCTCTTGGGAATACTAAATCCATGAGGGTGGGCTTTACTTCATGGCTCATTTTATTACTGAATCAGACTATTGCCTTGCGGTAACATCTCCCATTCTCCTGTGGTCAGAGAGCAAATCCCTGTGCATATGTTATATATGTGCTTATTTCACATCTGTTTGCACAGTTTGTCATCTTCTGTCCCTTTTTATGATGTTTTTTAAGCTCCATATTTAGAAACCGCTCAGTTTTTCACTATTTCTTCTATATCATACGGCAGTTAGAGATCAAAATGTCAGAGTATTACATTCCCTAAACTCAGTCCTTTATTCTCTTGCTTTTCAGATCTGGGAGTGTTAAGGATGGTTCCTTGATGGCATGTGCGTTTTCTCCTAATGGAAATCTTTTTGTCACTGGATCATCATGTGGAGATTTAACCATTTGGGATGATAAAATGAGGTGCTTGTGTAATGAAAAAGGACATGATCTTGGTGTCACCTGCTGTGATTTTTCTTCACAGGCAGTTTCTGGTTAGTTACTTTAATATTTTAAATAATTCCTTTTTCATATAATTTTTTCCTCCAGCTCTTGCATTTATTCATAACTTTTTTATCATCAGTGCTCAGGACTGAATAGCAACTGAAAGTGTTCTTGATGTTTCAGACTACTCCCAGTGCCCCTCATTTGCCCTTGTGCTGGAGTTGATCATGAATAAATGTTCTAGGAATCTAAGTAGGTGGTTGTACACTTCATAGCTTGTGTAGACCAAGCTTATTGCACACACCAGGGATTCTTTGAATTCCTCTGTTTCCTGCACCCCCCACACAAGCTTCCTGTGTGCCACCCTCCCATCCCCCCCTTTTTTAGGAACTTCCTGCAGCTGCCCCCAGATTCTCTCCTGGTAGGGATTGTGTGTCCCTCTCATCTTCCTATAGCAGGGTCCCACATTCTCACCTCCCATACTCTGTGTACACTGCTGTTCTCACCACCTCCTCGTGTCCTCCATTCCCCTCCATGGTAGGGGTTCTGTTTGCCTTCTTTGCTCCCCAGGGGCTGTATGTGCCCCGCCATACCAGGTACCCACAACCCTGTCAGGGTTCTGTGTGCTTCATTCCCTCTTCCTCCCACTCTCACCTCTCCCCCTCCCATGGCAGGGGCTCTGTGGATCCCCCTCCTACCATGCCAGGCTCCCCCATTCCCCTTCTCAGTGGCAGGGGTTTTGTGTGTTACCCCATTTTCCTCTCCCCTACAGCAGTGTCTCCTCTTCTCCCCCATGGTAGGGACTCTGAATCCTCATTACTTCCTTTCCCCCATTTTCCTCTATTCCAAGGGCTCTGCCTCCTACTTCCCCATCACCCCCATGCCAAAGACTGTGTGCCCCATTCCCCTATCCCTCCTTGCCAAGGATTGTGTGCATGCCCCTTTCTCCCATGGCAACGCATACATTCTCCCTCCCCACTATTCTTCTTTCTGTCTGGGAGTGAAGTCCTTCACAGGCTAACATGTTCAACTTTATTGGGAGGATGAGCAGAGATGAGATGGATATTGTTAATGGGTGCCATCAACCAGCAGTTTGATCTATAGACAGTTGTAAAGGTGCTTGAGTTTGTAGCTGTGCTCAAGAGGGGCTTCATGTGCCCCCGATTTGGTTTTCCAATTTTCCCCAAAATCAGTAGGGTTCAGGTCATTAATGCCTAGAACTTTACCTGAAATTTTGGAATTGATTGGATGGGGCATTCAAAGATAATCATGTTACAGACAGATGGATATACTGACAGGCTAACAGAAAAATGCTGTTAAATTGAGTGTAAGGCCTTTGCAAGCTCAGCCAATAAGCAGTCCAGCATATTTATAAAATCATTCAGTTGCTGATTATATTAAGTTAGGGTCTATATTAATAGACCTCCACTAGCCGGATAATTAAACCTGCCAAGCACAGGTAGGTATGAGAGTTGGGGCAGAGGTGTATCCAAAAAGCAGAGTGCTGGAATTTTGAACAGAATATTCTCCTTGAATGCACATAGGGGGTTTCCTCTTTCATATAAGCTTCTAGTTGGCAGGTGTCTTAATACATTTGAAGCTCCTCTGCCCTCTAGCTGCAGAGGGAGGCAGGGTGGGGAAAGATGGCCCTTTCTGTGTCCTCTACCCTACAGAGGCCCTGATTGAAGAAAGCACTTAATCAGATGCTTAAGTCGCATTGATTTCCCATTTATTATTTTCCTGAATCAGGGCCAGAGTCTCCTGGCTGCTCTGAGGGAGGAGAGTCTTTGCTATCCTTCCTATTCCCTAGAGACTGCACTGTCAAAAGGGGAATGTCTCTGCTATTCTACCCCGCCATTACCTCCCTAGCTACTGTGAGAAAGGGTTACTGCTCCTCTCACCCCATCCTCTTTGCTCCATTTCGGTTTTTCTTTAAGCAGCAGAAACAGCACCTTGAAAATGATATCAGTATATAGAATCATCAGTATAGAATCATACTGTAGACTTGATGCAACCACTATAGGACATCTAGTCCAGTCTCCTGCATTGAGGCAGGACTAAGTATTATCTAGACCATTCCTGATAAGTGCTTGTCTAACCTGTTCTTTAAAATCTCCAGTGATGGAGATTGCACAACCACCCTAGGTAATTTGTCCCGGTGTTTGACTACTCTTACAGTTAGGAAGTTGTTCCTAATATCTTACCTAAATCTTCCTTGCTGCAGTCTAAGCCCATTATTTCTTGTCCTGTCCTCAGTGGATAAGGAGAATGATTTATCATCCTCCTCTGTATAACAATCTTTTATGTACTTGAAGACTGTTATCATATTCCCCCTTCAATCTTCTCTTCTGCAAACTAAACAAACCCAAGTTTTTCACTCTTTCCTTATAGGTCATATTTTCTCAACATTTAGTCATTTTTTGCTCTCCTCAGGACTTTTTCAAGTTTGTCCACATCTGTCCTGAAGTGCGGTGCCCAGAACTGAGCACAGTATTCCAGTTGAGGCCTTAACATTGCTGAGTAGAGTGGAATGATTACTTGTGTCTTGCTTACAACATTCCTGCTAATGCATCCCATAATGTTTGCTTTTTTTGGCACCAGTATTACATTGTTGACTCATTTAGTTTATGATTTACTATAAGTCCTGTTCCTTTTCAGGAACACTCCTTCCTAGGCAGCTATTTCCCTTGTTGTATGTGTGAAATTGATTACACTTCCTAAGTGTAGTACTTTGCATTTGTCCTTACTGAATTTTATCCTGTTTATTTCAGACCATTTCCTCAAGATCATTTTGAATTTTAATTCTGTCCTCCAAAGTGCCCTCCCAGCATTGTATCATCTGCAAACTTTATAAGTGTACTCTCTATGCCATTCATCCAAATCATTTATAAAGATATTGAATTGAACTGGACAGATCCCTGCAGGACTCCACTCGATATGCCCTTCCAACTTCATTGTGAACCATTGATAACTACTCTCTGAGTACGCTTTTCCAGCCATTTGTGCAGCACTTTATAGTAGGTTCATGTAGGCCAGGGGTCTCAAACTCGAATCACCAGGAGGGCCACATGAGGACTCGCATGTTGGCCCGAGGGCCGCATCACCTGCCCCCTACTGCCCCCGGCCCCGCCCCCTTTCTATCCTCCGCCCCTGCCTGCGGGGTGCAGCAGGGGGCTCATGGTTGGGGGTGCAGCAGGGGGCTCAGCAGGGGGTTTGGGGTGCAGGCAGGAGGCTCAGGGCAGGGAGTTGGGGTGGAGGAGGGGTGTGGTGGGGGCTCAGGGCAGGGGATTGGGGTGCAGCAGGGGGCTCAGGGCAGGGGATTGGGGTGTAGGGTGTGGCAGGGGGATGGGGTGCAGGCAGGAGGCTGAGGGCAGGGAGTTGGGGTGCGGGGTGCAGGTTCCAGCCTGGTGCCACTTACCTGGAGTGGCTTCGGGGTGGCAGAGGGGCCAGGGTAAGGTAAGCTCCCTGCCTGCCCCGGCGCCGCTCCTCTCCGGGAAGCCGCAGACACAGCGTCCCTGCAGCCCCGGAGGGGAGGGGGAGCAGAGAGCTATGTGAGCTCCTATTGCCTGTGGTTACCTCCCCCGAAGCTCCCATTGGCCGCGGTTCCCTGTTCCCGGCCAATGAGAGCTTCTACTTCCCCTCCCCCCGGGGCCGCGGCCAATGGGAGCTCTCTACTGCCCCCCTGCCCCGGGGCCGCGCTGTGTCCGGGGCTTCCCAGAGCAGTGCGGGGCCCTCAGGCTGGGGAAATCCGCGGTCTGGATCCGCCACCAAGTTTTTGTGATGCCAGTTATGTCATAATTGTGATTATTCACTAGTATTTCTAGTTCTTCCTGTTTATTCTCCATACTTCTTGCATTAGTATACAGACAACTAAGATATTCATTAGATTTCCCCTCTATATTCCCTCTTGTATCTCCTTTGTCCCTGCCATGATTGCCCATGTTGCCCCCAGATTCTGACCCTTTACCCAGGTCTCCATGTTTTGGACTTAACTGTGGGTTTTTGTTTCCTGTCCAACCTAGTTTAAAGTTCACCTCAATGGGTTAGCTGGTCTGTATCTGAAGATACTCTTCCCCTTCTTCGATAGGTGCTTAGCAGTCCCTCTTCTCGGAATAGCATTGCCATCTGTGCAGACGTATTCACCTCCAGGGTGTCTCTCTCTGCCTTGGCCCCTA
The DNA here is from genome assembly GCA_033296515.1 of Macrochelys suwanniensis. Lineage (NCBI taxonomy): Eukaryota > Metazoa > Chordata > Testudines > Chelydridae > Macrochelys > Macrochelys suwanniensis. The sequence goes on along the minus strand of CM065784.1, from coordinate 30,723,403 downwards.
CCCTTGAAGGATTGATGAGAACACCTTGTGCCCTCAGTTCCTTCACCCTCACTCCCACAGCCCTGTAGTCACTTCTCATTTGCTCACCGTTAATTAGAATCTTAACACTTCTTTTCCCAGAAGATATAGATTTAATTGCTCTGGAAAAAATAAGGTTTGATTTGATAAATTCCACTTCTTTTGTTATATTTAATCAGCTGTGTTAAGTGGGAGTTGTTTTTTCCACAAGTTAGTGTATTAAATATATGGTTTAATTGCTTACATTGTGGTTTAGGATTTCTGTAATTCAGCACTTCTCTTTTCTCCTTTAGAATCTTGTGTTGAATCTTTATTTCTGTTAATATAGATTTCATTTTGATTTTTTTCTGAGTCGTCTATTTCTGTGACATACATGTTATCATTATAGTTTCTTTCTTTTCATTCTGACAGTGATGCAGTGTAGATGGTTTTCTTCTCATTTGGGAAAACTACTAAAAGCCATTCTGTTTCCATCCTGCCAAGTACATCAAATCATCTCACTTCCCGGTGGTTGTTTACTAATTGGCTTCTTAGAATTGAATCCACTTTATAAATAGCTCTTGCTTCTCATCATGGTAAGAATTGTGTGGTTAACCTGCAGTTGCAGGATAGAGAACTGTATGCTTTTGTTTCTATTTAAAGTCAAGCATCCTAGCTTTAAAAATCTCAGTAGTGAAAAAGGAAATACTGAGAATGAATCCCAAAAGCTACTAGAAAAACATGCTGAAAACAGAGTTAGTAGCAATGTTGTTACTGATCTGTAAAATGAAAAGTGTGCATAATTTGTTCTATACATTCTAATTTTAAGTGCTTTCTTTTTGTTATAATTTATTGATGGAGAATAAAGGTGTTATTTCCGTGGGGATTTGCTAGAATACAGTTGGTTTTCACAACTCCTTTCCTATTCCAGGGAATCCCGGAGTGCTTGACATAAAAGAGATACTACGTTTTGTTTAAGGCTGTGACTTCATATAAAATTGTTGGCCACCCCTTCACCTCAAGTCAGAGTTTAGTATGGCCTTGTCTTTGCTGGGACTATGTCTTTACTGCCCCCAAGTGTGGGTTTTTTAAATGAAATAGCTAATCTATATTAGTTTTATTACTGTAAACAAAGCAAAAAAGCCCACACCTGTTTTGGCAGTGAAGACTTAGCTAACATGAGGTAACTAACATGAGGTAAAATTCTAGTGAAGAAAAGGCAGTTTGTAGCATTAACACAAATTAATATTCCGAGTTGAAGACCGAGGGGGAGCCTAAAGTCCCTCAACCTGCCTTTTGTTGACTTGGACTTAACTCATGTTAGCTAACACAAGGTAAAGAACACACCCTTTTTTACCTAGTGACAATAAGGCTTCTGCAAGCATTGTATAAGGCACTTGTCTATGACTGCCATTGAGGGAAATGCGATGGGGAGCATTCCCTTCCCCACATCAGCAATTGTAGTTTGCACAGTTATTGTGTTTCTGACGTCGTGTTTCCCTGATTGGATTTCTTGATATTCGGGGAGGACAGGCCACTGTCCATTATGTACTGTTTTTAAAACAAAGATTATGAATGTTTCTCCCCTCCTCAATAACTGCCCCTGCTTTAGGGTTTGAGCCTTCAAAGTGTGCTCTGGCCCCAATCCAGCAAATGACTTAAGCACATTCTTTGCTGAATCAGAGCCAGAGTACTTAACACATTGCAGGTTCAAGCCCTTGGATGTTAGTATGGCACAGAAGAGACAGAAACAATAATTGTTAAAATAATAGGCAGATTCTTTCCTGCACGATATCTTCACACAGCATGGAAGGTGGAGGGGGGAGGCCTCAGAGAGCCCTGTTCTGGGTTTGTGATTCCCAGGGCCGGCCCTGGCCCTGACCATGCTTAGAACATCTGGTAGGAAGCAATGTATTGTGCCTTTGTCACGGGGTACTTAAAAGACTCTGTGCTGATGGAGGATTATTGTGGCAAAGAGGATGGAGGTAGCAAGACCCAACTGCAGCTCCAAGCAGGGAATACCCATCAACGGGGGAATTCTCTACTGAACATTTGCAGCCCATTTGTGCCATCTAAGTGCCATAAACCAGATTGAGGATCTGGCCCATTGTCTGATTGCCCCTAATAGGGGAAAAAAGCTAGGCCCAAACTGCAAAGATCAGATCCTATGCAAAACTTGTCTTTAAGATGTTTGATTCAAGGCTTTGGGTCAGCCCATTGTACAGATAGAGGAAAGCTGCAAAGTTCAAAACTGCATCTGAGTTTACCCACTGTTCACGGATTTTGGATCTGAGGTTGTGATTTGGACCCAGTACTAATGAGAACCGGTCAAGAATATCTTTATTTCTGTGTGACAGATTACCCTAGAAATGCTTCCATTATTATGGAGAACTAAGATTAAATTTTGCTCTGACTTACTTCCCCACATAACTCTGTTGAAGTTGATTGGGCTGTGTTGGGTTTAATTCAAAGCAGGAGTTTAGCTGCTGCGTAGGTCATGGCAATACATATTCAGGCTCCATAGGAGAAACTTTCACCTATTTTTTCCAAAATGTATAACAAAGTTGTGCAAAAGAATAACTGTAATTTGGTCATCTGGGGCCACTTCTCTGATTTTTCTACATTCTCCAGTCTTATACATATACACAGGTACCACTCCTTCACACCTCCCCAGAGCTCTACCCAGCCATTCTCCTGGGAAAGCAGACCAAATTTTGGAGACGTGCATATACTATCATTGCATCATTAACTATCCAGTTAAAGTGCCATTTTTAATTAATATCACATGAAAATCTGAATTAAACAAGGCTTGCATAAGGGCAGGAGAAAGCCTTTAGGCTTGGTACCATTTAGAAGTTATAAACATATGCTTCAAATTTCCTTCTCTTGAATTTTTGGATTTTCAAATGTAGGTTTTTACTCCCAAAACCCACTGCATACAGATTGGTTTTGAAATGTCAAGGTTTATGTCAAATTATGTGTGAAAGATTTATACAAAATTAAAATTAATGAAAAAGTGAGACATCTTAAATGAGGCACAAAGTTTTAGAAGATTAAAATAACACAAATCAAGAAAGCAGGAGACATGTTGCCAAGAAGACGTATTTCCACAGTCAGTAAAGGAGTGTGACCTTTTTTTAGATTTCTCAACCATCCAGACTGGACTGCATTCAGCTCCTTCAGTAGACAAATTAACTAGCTAAAGGCATAGTTCCACCCTCAGCTATAGCTCCCACTTATGTTGTTGAAGTTGCCTATTCAAACACTAGTGATGAATTTGGCCCATTATTTTTTTAATGTACAGAATAGCAGTTATATGCAGTATTTAAAATAAATTTGCTACCTAGCCCTCAGTCAGTGCTGATCACTTCCTAGTATTTAGGAGCAATTTTATCATACCGTTACAAATGCCTCTCACACTACTCAAAATCTTAGAGTACTTAGAAATGGAATGCACTGATTGGCATTGTATTTAAAAGGGCAAACTTCTTTCATGCACACTGTTTTAATTGTCTCTTATCTGTAATAACTAGAGCAGCTTTTCTCAAACTGGAGCTGGGTTTGCAGTCAGGTGGTACATTGGTTCATTTATCAGAATATGAACACATTATAACTAAATTGATTATAGTTATGAAAATATGTGAAGTACTCTTGAATTTTACATGTGTACATTAGGTTTTAAAGTTTGAGAACTGCTGACCTGGAGAGAACATGCATACAACCACGTTTAAAGGCTCTCTTGCTTCATCCAACACAAAAAAGAAACGACCTTTATTATCCATTTTAATCAACTAATCTTCAAATAGTCAATAATTTGAGAAGTAGGAGGAAGGAAAAACAAAAACGAAGGAAAACAAGACTGGCAACTATGAATGTACAGAGTATCTTTTGCAAAACAAAAAACAACCCCACAGTTTTGTATTGCCAAGTTTGTCACAAAATTGTATCATCACAGTAAATTGGCAGTAGAATCTGTTTCTAGATCTCTAACTTCTATATAAATCACTTTTTTTCAAAAACAGCAGAACCTTGCTAATTTGTACTAATGACTGGTAGGCCCTTTGTGAATAAGCACATTAGAAAAAATGTAAGATCTGTTTAATGATTTTACTTCTTTGTATTCACTGTACATTTAATTTGAAAATCGAAATTTCTGTCTGTAAGGACCATGCTTTTCCTGGTCCCCTTGTTATATGGTATCCTTCTTAGGTAGATATTTAACTTAGATTATCATATAAGTGTAGAACTGAAAGGGACCTCAATCGGTCATCTGGTCCAGTGCCCTAATCTCTATGTATGAGAGAGCTTAGCCTAACCATTCTAGAAATGCATTGCCAAAGGTGCTTTAGTCATTTATTTGATGAGTGTATTTTAGGTTTAATTATGATTATACCTCATCGTATTTATCTTATAACAATATAATTTGTTAGTTTAGATGTGGGATATATTGTAAAAGTTACTAAGTCTTAGAAAAGGGATCTCGCGACAGCATTCTACACTTAAGTCTTTGCTGTAAAATTGGAACTGAAAATGTTTTTAGTGTGTGAATTACAAATTTGGGTCTACTCGAAATGAAATAATATATATTAATACATTTTAAAAAATCCTTTAAAATAAAAATGTTCATAAAACCGTTGCAGTTTCCTGTTTTGTGATTTTGGGGGTTTGTTTGTTTTGTTTTTTTTAATATATTTTCTGTAGGGCTTTTAAATCCTTTACAAATAAATCAGGCCAAATACACATCGAAGCCACAATTTTTTGTTGTCATAACATCACAAAAACAAACTTTCTAAAAACTTTAAATAATGGGCAGATGCTTTCCTGCACTGTAGCTCCACTCAGCATGAGAGGTGAAGAGGGGAGCCCTCAGGGAGAAATTAAACTGCAGGCAAGTCTCATCTTACGTGGGGGTTCCGTTCCGCGGTAAGTGCGTAAAGCAAAAACCGCATATAGTGAAACACACATTGAGTTGAATGGCAGATGGAATCGCCCGCACTACCGATGCAGTTTTTAAACCGTTATTTTTCTTTTTCTTTTTTTTCTGTTTTTGCCGACCGCGCAAAGCTGAATTCGCGCATGTTAAATGCGCCTAAAATGCAACTCGCCTGTATCTTGTATGGCTGGTGGTAGTCTTTAGCTTTGCCTGCTATCTCATTTTTATTGTCACAACTGCTCAGTTTTGGATTTCTTCCACCTGTACTATTAATGAAACAATATTTGAATATATCTGCTATATGATTTAACTTGATTGCAAAATCATAACATTAATTTGTATAATTTTTTGATCAACACTTTAAAAAGATATTAGGAATGTGGAAGCTAATTATCAAATTGAAGTGTTAGAATTGTAACCTAGCGTACTGGTCTGTCACATTCTTTTCAGGGCTTCTGATCTCCTTTAAAACATTTTCATTTTATCAGATGGAGAACAAGGATCCAGATACTTCCGAATGGCATCTTGTGGTCAGGATAACCAGATCAAGCTTTGGCTCATTTCACTTGCTGATTTCTTAGGTATGTATAGCAATAATTTTCTTTTTACTCAAAATTAATAACTATTTAGTTACAATTTAGTGCTAATAAGCTCATATATATCAAGGTTATAGGTACAAAGTTAGTGAGACTAATCACATGCTTTTAAAGTTAGGCTCCTGCTTAAGTGCTTTGCTAGAGTGGAGTCAGAGGGCTCAGCACTGTGCACGATCAAGCCTTGCTTAACTTCTTTATTTATTAAAGTTTTTAACTGACGTACAGTAATCAGTTACAGTATGTTACAAATCCACAGAATAGTTGGTACATTATTATGTTACGCATTTTATTATACAAGAATATTTTTTATTTGTTGGAAGCTACCAATAATTTGTTTGAGTGTAGAACTGTTGAAAGGTGTTAGTTTGACATGCCTGGAGACCAGTCCTTTCTTTATCCCTCCCAAAGAGGTACAGTGCAGATAGTGATGGTATTAACTACCCCCGTCCTGAGCTAAAGTTGACCATAACTAAGAGTGACTCATTGTCCATTAAATCCATAACATCTGCTAAAACTGCAACAAATGTTTTCTGCTGTGGGGGGTCGCTTTGTGATTTAGGTACCAGTCCAGTAGAAGTGGGACTGAGAGCTCCAAAACTATTTTCAATAAAGGGGGGAAAAAACCTTCCCTCCTCTTTTCTTTGTGTGTTCTGTACATATGTGGGCTGTATGTACGTGTAGTTATTTAACTGTATAGGAATATAATTATATATTCCATACAAAAACCTATTTTAAAAGAATGTTAATATTTCAAAGTGAAGCAGAAGTGAGGAAATACTAAAGTTAAGGTTGCCTATGCAATCCTAATTACCCCATTCTGTGCATGCATTATGGTATGGGGCTAGATCCATGAGCCTGCTTTGGTCGCACAAAACAGCCACAAAGCCAGTTTATCCAGGAATTCTAAGCAGAATAGAGCCATAATAATAGCTTCTGTGTCAAACCTTCTTGCACACCTAGCCAAAGAACAGAGGGTGTGGTTGGAGGGTGTCCATATGCCCCACTGATCCAGCTGGCCTCACTTGATTACACTATATCAGGCTCTCAAGTTTTAAATCCTTTTAAAGTAATAAATCAAAACATTTTTAAAAGGAAAATGATTGCTTAACAAGTTTGGAAAAATCATGTTCTACTTTTTGCTAATTGTGTTTGTAGGTTGTGAATTAAAATATGAATGCACATTGAATGGACACTCTGCCCCAGTCCTGGCTTGCGCTTTTTCCTATGATGGGCAGATGTTAGTGTCCGGGTAAGCAGCTTCACTTAATTTTAGTTATTTAAGTTTTACAGTAGATGGCTGTGCTTAGATAAACATTTATCTCCCCCTTCTGAAGTGGAAATTGAGTTGTTTTTGTTTTTAAGTACTGAAGTTAATTCAAAAATTACTAAGGAATAGGATGAGAGTGTTTGGAGTGGGGAGAACTCAATTTCAGCTTTGGTGTATGAAAAGCTTTTCTGGACACTTATCTACATTATTACATGAAGATAATATAAACAGTGGCCTAGAACTTTAAAAAAACAACAACGTTGTTTTAAAATATTTCCTTTGTAAAATTTATATACCTACACATGCACACAAAGTTTGAAAGTGACATATGTATTATAATGATGTTCTAGAATCTGTTGGACTAAGATGTATAACATTTAACTACCCAAAGGAATTCACTCTCTCTTTTTGTGGGGGAAAAACACATGCACAGTGTTTATTTCTGGTGCCAGATTTCTGTACTTTTCCAAAAATTTACCCATAATATTTGTGGGCACATCACAAAAACTCAAATTTATTATACATGTATAAAACCTGTAGATATATGTACAAATCCACAGTTTGCATGTACAAATGCTAGTGTTCTGTGCAAAAATTTTAATTGCAAAAAGATGTGCTTATAAGTATTTCAGGCATATTTTCTGATGCTATGTGACTATTGAACCAACACTACTTAAGATCTACCTACTGTTTAAAAGAATACTGTATTTTATAAATATATTTCTCTGTTACTGTTCACCTTAATATGTTTGTAGAGGGTGGATTCTTCTGGTGTTTAAGGAGTGTTCCCTTATTTATGTGAACATCTTATTATTGATATCAGGGTGGGTTTTTTTTAATATATTGGAGGCAAAATTCAAATGCCCTCCATATCCTTTCTATAATAGCACAGGAGACACATGGAATCTACCACTCCATGTCAATAATAGGTAAAAAAATTCACCCCTGGGGAGTTATTTTGTGGCAATGACTTTTCTGTTATCCTGTATGATTTGCAAGGTGGGATACACACAGGCTTAGTGTTTTCATGCTGTTGTGAAAAGTGCTGTCTATTAAAGTAACATAACAATTCTCTCAGGATACATAGGACTCCCTCAGTACCATGTTTCAGATAGTGAAAGATTTCACTAATACTAGGGATGTAAAAGTTTAACTGGTTAACCGATTAACATCAGTCTTATCGGTTTTGGTAAACGATAAAACTCCGCTGCTGGCCTCTCACCTGGCATCCTAGCTGCCAGGACCCTAGGCGTGGGGCTGGCAACTGGGACCCCGTGTAAAACATGGAAGTGCTGCGGCACGCTTTGCACCCATAGTTCCCTGCCTGTATGAACTGCTTAATGGTTAACTGTTTAGCCAATAGAATTTTAAACCCTGTTTACATCTATAACTAATGCTTTCATCAGGAATTAACAATAATTCCTAGGTTGGTGTTGAAGCCTCCTGACAATGGACTCTGGCTACCCAGCGTATCACTTGAGTGTTTTTAAGTACTATATAATTATGACTTAAGGTTCTGCTTTCATCTCATTACTGAAATGTGGACATTTGTAGGTGTAAATTAGAACATAAGGCCGTACTAGGTCAGACCAAAGGTCCATCCAGCCCAGTATCCTGTCCACTGACAGTGGCCAATGCCAGGTGACCCGGAGTGAGTGGACCTAACAGGTAATGATCAAGTGATCTCTATCCTGCCATCCATCACCCCCCTCTGACAAACAGAGGCTAAGGACACCATTCCTTACCTATCCTGGTTAATAGCCATTAATGGACTTCATCTCCATGAATTTATCCAGTTCTCTTTTAAATCCTGTTATAGTCCTAGCCTTCACAGCCTCCTCAGGCAAGGAGTTCCACAGGTTGATTCCATAAGTTTTAATGAGAGCCCAGCATGTAAAACCCCATTAAAATGAGATTATATTTGTGAAATGTAGATATCATTTTAAATAAAATAATGCTGACCCTAGAGATTAATATTAATACTGTGCATTAAGTTAAGGTGCTAGCTAGAGTCCATTTCAGTTGGATGTAAAAATACAATCTCTGTTTGACTCTGACTATTTCAGGTAAAAGGTGTTGGCTTATTAATTCTGTACCAGGCTCATATAAACAGAGGACTCTCCTTGCCTGGTATTTTACTTGTAATAATGAGAATATCCCGATTTGGAGTACAGTGGCCACCACTAAAAGTGGGCATGCCTTGAAATCATGTTATTGCGTTACATGATGTGTATTCTAAAGGTAGTAATTGTTCCTTCTGGTAGAATCAGTATTGTATAAAAATGTGAGGGTGGGAGAGAAACCAGTTATGGATAGTTTTACAAGGAAGGGAAATATTAATGTTTTGGTAATATTAAATTAAGTAACCAATATCATGGTGGGATCAACTTCCTTATTTTCTGTATTCTAACATTGATTTTTTTTAAAAGAAGAAAATGGTAAGTGAGGTAGAATATTTATAATAATTTATGGTTTTATATATTTTTATGACTTTATGCATGTTTTTATTTCACATTATAAGAGATAATTACTTAACCTCTTGTAAGCTGTCAAAGTAGCAACTTGAAATAATAATTCCAACAATACTTCAGTCATAGGCCCTTTTAATTTCCATTCTATTACCAAAAAATTATAAATTAAGAAAATGATTCCTTTAAAAAAAAATGTTGTAGCTTAACCAATAATTAAAGTCATAACAACAAATCCCAGAGGATAATAATTTTCTTTGTCATTTTTCTTTGTGGTGTTTTTTGTTTTTATTTTGGGGAGCCAAAGGTTCTTTTAATTCTCTTTTTTGGTATTTTCTTTTTGGATCACAAATGTGGGAGAGGACTGGGGAGGCAGAGTAATGGTGCTGGGAACCAGACAGAGGAGAAGCCCTAGGGGAATGGGAGGCAGAGAAGTGGTGCTGCTGGGTCAATACAGTAATAGGAAATGGATGGCAGTTCTCGTATTTTAGGGGTGAGGACATGCTTCTCTGGGTATGTCTACGCAGCAAAGAAAACCTGTGGTTGGCCTGTGCCAGGCTGCTGGGGCTCGTGGGGCTCGGGTTGTGGGGCTGTTTCATTGCTGTGTAGATTTTCGGGCTGAGGCCCGGGCTTTAGGACTCTGCGGGGCAAGAGGGTCCCAGAGCTCAGACTCCAGACGTTTCTGGAGCCCAGAAATCTACACAACAATGAAACAGCCCCACAACCCAGCCCGTGAGCCCAAGTCAGCTGGCACAGACCAGCCCAGGTTTTTCTTTACTGTTTAGACATACTGTCTGAGTAGCCAGGAAGAGGCAGTCATTTTTGTATGCCTTAAAGACTGACTTTTCAACCTGAAATTATCACACACACATTGACAGTGGAATAGTGGGGAAAGTCAGAAGACAGAGTAAAACACAAGAGTTGATGTGATTTTTTTCTAACAAAAATCTCGTAATTGTTTTGGGCCAGTTGCATGATTTTTGAGGGTCTGATTCATTATTTTTGATCTCTTGAGGTTGGTATCCAGTCTGTATAGCTGTACTCCCTACAACTATATTTGCTGAAAATAAACATGTAACTCTTTGTATTTGGATTATCTTATTAAAAATAGTGATATTTTAATTATGAAGTATTTGACATTCTTTATTGAGCCACTTTCTCTAGTCTGCTTTGCAGATATTCAAGGTCCAAATTGAAGCAGAAATATTTGGATGGTAGGAGCATAGATGCTGGAACTAGGGGTGCTGGGGGTGCCGCTGCACCCCCGACTTGAAGTGGTTTCCATCATATACAGGGTTCACAGTTTGGTTCAATGGCTCTCAGCACCCCCACTATAAAAATTGTTCCAGTACTCCTGGGTAGGAGAGCCCACTCAGTCAGTTTTCACAGGGTTCACACATGGTTGAGCCAACGTTTGCAGCTACTCCGTGTACAGGATCATTGAGGGGACAAAGATGAATGAGCTATTGGTGTGGTGGTAGCATGGGCAGTGGATTTATGTACTACACAGATACAGTGCCTCAAAAACCTATTGGACTGAGAAGAGCTTTGGGCTTCAGCCACTACTCTTCCCGCTTGGCTATACCTCAAGCTACCGTATAGATTTCAGTGAAGAGGATTGCTATGTCTAACATCTGCATAGTTGCTGCCAGCAAATCATGTTTGTTTAGACTTTCCTTGTGGGACAAAAATTTGTCCCATAGTTTTTAATTATACGGTTTGTTTTACCACTGGAATGGGTTACCTTGGGAGGTAGAGGAATCTCCTTCCTTAGAGGTTTTTAAGGTCAAGCTTGACAAAGCCCTGGCTGGGATGATTTAGTTGGGGTTGGTCCTGCTTTGAGCAGGGGGTTGGACTAGATGACCTCCTGAGGTCCCTTCCAACCCTGATATTCTATGATTTTCTCATCTCTTTTCATGCCATTGTTTAATTTGTCTTTTTTTTTTTTTTTTTTTTTTTTTTTTTAAAGATCTGTGGACAAATCCATCATTATACACGACGCTGTAAGTATTGCATAATTCAAGATTTTTTACTGAACGTTTTTTTTGTTTATATCCCTTCACCTGAAATGTTGTCTTCTCAAGATAGAAGAGTAGCAAATATGACCTGAAATTTAGTGTGTATTTTTTTGAAGTAGGAGTGAGGAAAGAGTTCATCCATATCAAAGTACAGAGACTCTCTTTCTCTCTCTCTCTCTCTCTCTCGCCACCTCTTTCTACACTTTATTCTTTTCTTATCTTGGTACTGTACAACAGAATCACACTACTGTATACGTATGTATCTGCACATTCAAGTGGATGACATTTGTAATCTTGTGTCATGTCATCATCAGAAGCATGTAAGATTGCAGTAATTTACACAGGAAAAAAATAGGAGTTTCCTATATCAGTAATAGTTGTTTTAGGAATCCTTTATTATATTATATGTACAAACATGGGCAATTCAAGGGGAATGGTTAAGAAATAATAGCATTCTTTAATATCATACCATTTTTACATCTTATTGCTTAGCCTTGGTCTACACTGGGGTGGGGGGGGAGGGGGAATCGATCTAAGTTACGCAACTTCAGCTATGAGAATAACGTAGCTGAAGTTGACGTACTTAGATCTACTCACCACAGCGTCTTTGCTGCGGTGAGTCTACTGCTGCTGCTCCCCCATCAACTCTGCCTGTGCCTCTCATGGTGGTAGAGTACAGGAGTCGACGGGAGAGCGCTCGGGGGTTGATTTATTGCATCTAGACTAGATGCGATAAATTGACCGCCGCGGGATTGATCGCTACCCGCCGATCCGGCGGGTAGTATAGACATACCCTGAGACTTATTGCTTGACAGTAGGAATAATACCACTGAAAACTGTGGTAAAGCCTTCCTAATTCATCTGTACATAGTATTTAACTTTTGTCTTTTACAATATTAAAATTATGAATCTGCTTTCCTGAGAGTGAAGGATGAACACACTTTACCTATATAGTTACAGTGGTACAACTTTTGTGTATAGTCAACACCTAAGATCAAATGTGTTTAGGAATTCTTGTCTCACATAGAAGTGTAAGGGTCCCTTACCTATTCAAATGTCAGTTGGTTTAAAGTGCTCACCCAGACCTGAAAGAATGAGTCCTAATCAGAATATGAGCAAGGTGACACTGAAGGCATAATTTGGCCCCAATATTTTTCCTGTCTCCTCACCAGTGTAAATTCACAAATCAGTGAGGTTACTCTCGATTTATAGTGGTGTAACTGAGAGCATGATCTGGTCCTGAACTTCCTGGGAACTACAAGACATGGGTGAGGAAGCGTATTCACTCATTAAAGTCACAGAACTGGGAGACGTGAATTCTATTTCTGGTTCTTAAACAGACTTCCTATGTGCTGGTGGACAAATCACTGTGCCTGTGGGGCTGGATCATGCCAGGCCTTCTCTGGGTGCTGACTGCTGCTGAAATACTTTTTGGACTCTATGCTTACTGTGACAGCAGCCTAAAGGTGATGAGGGAGGCATCTCCAGCCTCCCAGCAAATCAGAGTCTGAGGGTGTGTCCAACCAGTCATACAGCCTGTATAAAATCGAGCCATACTTGGTATAGAGAAGAGAAGACCTCTTGGCCTTTGCCTCATGAGCCCTCTGCAAGGAGATGTCCCAGCTGACCATGGCCTCACTGGATAAATTGTGGTAACTAGGCTGGGATGGATTTTATTTTCTTTTTCTTCATTGGTGTCCATGTTGATTTATAGTGAGGTTTAGAAAGACTGATTGCTTTCTTTAAGTTACCACTTTATAAAATAAAAAAAGCATGATTGCTGAGTACTTAAAGAAATAAATTATTTGTTCCACTGTTCTGTTTAGTCCTGTAATGTTAATTGGGAGATAATTCTCAGCTAAATTGTGAGATCTGAATAACAAGTGAATACCAATGGCACAACCATGAGACTATTTTGCTGCTTTCATGTTCTCAGAATCTTCCAAGTTCATGGAAACATAGTTAAAAAGCATATGGAAAAACAGACTCTCAACCTTCTGCATCCAAATATGAGACTACAACAAAATGAGGGATACAGAAAAATAGTAATGCATGAAGTTTAATACTGAACATGACAGGGAAGAAATATCCCTCATGAGGGACAGTTCAGAAGTATGAGAGGAGAAACAGGGAAGTTGACAGGTCAAAGAATAACTTGTTTGTTTTTAATTCTGACAATGTCCGTCAAGGAATCATGTGCTAAAGAGAGACTCTTAAACATTATTTAAAGGATTGGAATCGTTAAGATTTGTTTTTGTGAATGGCAGCATCTAGTGGCCACATATGCAAACTACAGTTACATAATCCTTGTGATGTTACAGACTCTGTTTTTTAATTTAAAGGTTGCACCCTGAATTCTATTTGAGTTTTAGTTTTCAGTTCACTCTGATGCATTCTTAATTCTAGTATTTTGGAAGAAATTTTTTTTTTATCCGGATGAGTAATCAGCCCATATAGAATTTTAGAAATGTCAGTTGAATATATTATATTTCTGTCTGCCAGGTACATTGAGGGACAGCTGTGTGTTCTTTTGGATTGAACATGGGGCTGCAAGTCAGGAGATTTGAGTTCTATTCCCAGGTCTGATGCTGACTTGCTATGTGGCTTTTGGCACATTATTTACCCTCTTCGTGTCTCAGTTACACCATCTTCAGAATTGAAATCATTATGCTTCCCCACCTTTGTAAAGTGCTTTGAGTTAAAAGTTATTTCTGTTTGACCTAACAAATGCAATACTTTTTGTTTGCAGAAAACTGGGAGCATCCTGCACACTTTAACTCAGCATACCAGGTGTGAAATCAGCATAATCCTATATTAACCAAGTAAAGTATTTAATGTGTGATTTTAAATTTCAATTATTGAATTGCTTTTGTTTCTAGATATGTTACAACTTGTGCCTTTGCACCAGATATTCCATTACTTGCAACAGGTTCAATGGATAAAACTGTGAATATCTGGCAATTTGATCCAAAGCAACATTGTGCAGGTAAGTACATGCATTTTTTTAACCCACTCTTTTTATACTTCTGGTATGGTATAGTTGTAAACCTATTGGGAGATGCTATACAGACTGGTTTACCCTAGTATGTGCTCAGTGTGTAATCTTAAATAGTATAGGCCCAACATTTGACCTTCCTTAAAATTGTTATTTACTATTGGGAAATGTCCTGTATGTTGGAAAAGAAAGCAGGAAGAAAAAATCTTTTAAATGTACCACTCCTTCTTTAAGGAAATTTTAGACCTAAACAAAAGGAGTGTTTTCTCTTGCATCCCTTTTTCTTACTCTCTGGGCAGCACTTAACTCACAAATATTATTCCCAGAGCAGCGCAGACTTTGCCAGTGACACTTGTACACAAATAATATGAGAAACAGAAAATACAAGTTAATTGCAAGCATAGTTGACAATAGGAACAAAAAATTATTTGCTAATTAATATAGACAAAATAAGTCAGGAAATAAACCTTCTAGCTCATAAAAACTATGTTACAAAGGTATACCAAGAGCAACTTTCAATGCACAAGAGCAGTTCTGTTTTTCTTATTTCTTTTCTGAAATTTCCCCTATCTACTTGTTTCCTAAGGAAGTGGACTGGAAGATGAACCTAAGATGTCTATTGAGAACTGGTCAGAGGAAGAGGTCTCAGTTTGGCTTTGTGCACAAGGTTTAAAAGACCTTGTTGGGATTTTCAAGATGAATAACATTGATGGCAAAGAGCTGCTAAGTCTTACAAAACACAGTCTGACTAACGACTTAAAAATTGGTAAGAATGTAAAGGCAAGTAAAATTGTAACCTTTGATAGGAATTTAGGAACTTTTAGGGTAGAAGAAGGTCATGAATTCCATGTAGGTCCTCTCCTTTAAGTTTACAGTTATCCTGCCACTCTGTTTTTTTCCCTGTTAAATACAGTACATGGCCAAATATTATTGATACTCTGTTCATCCAGAATACTTAGGGGTTTTTTTAAGTTTTCCCATCCCTAGAGACAACAAATGTACAACAATCTTGCATTGGCAGGGAGTGGACCAAGTTTCCTATTCTATAATTTTCAGCTCTGATATCTATGAGGTGGAAGAAAGTAATTTCAGTTTCTTTACACACATACATGTTGCAATAAATGAAGTGGGGGGTGGGCGGGGTAGCTCCCTTTGATGGACACTTAAGCCAGTTAGCTGTAAAATCCCTCTTTGTAGCTGTTTTTCCTTGCTTTTCCTGTAAAGGGTTAAAAAGTCCCCCAGGTTTTAAAAAAAAAAAAAAAAAAAAAAGGCACCTGTCCAAAAGAGCCAATGGGAAGGTTAGAACTTTTTAAAATTGGGAAAGAAACTTTCCCTTTATCTGTTGTTCTCCAGAAAGTAGACACGGAACAGCAATGCTATAAGCAGGAATGCTTTGTAAGGCTTGAACCAGGTATAAAAATTCATCTTCCATACTTAGAAGAAATCATTGGACAGGACATATTTAAATATCCCTCGGGGGGGAGGGATAGCTCAGTGGTTTGAGCATTGGCCTGCTAAACCCAGGGTTGTGAGTTCAATCCTTGAGGGGGCCATTTAGGGATCTGGGGCAAAAATTGGGGATTGGTCCTGCTTTGAGCAGGGGGTTGGACTAGATGACCTCCTAAGGTCCTTTCCAACCCTGATATTCTATTCTAAATAGACACGATTAGGTTTATTTCTTTATTTTGGCTTGTGGATCTCCTCTGTGCTAACCCGAGATGCTTTTGTTTTGCTTGTAACCTTTAAGCTGAACTTCAAGAGAGCTATCTTGATGCTTAATTTTTGTAATTGTATATGGTTATGGTCTATTTGTACAAAGCATGCCTTGTGAGGTATCACTGGAAAAGTTATGGTCTTTTGAACATCACTGTACTGTTAAAATCTGTGTATCATCACAGTATATGAAGTCATGAAATTTTGTTGTATGTTTGCTACTGAGACGTGAGTATGGGCAATATCCACAGACTGGCTCTTCAGTGGCAACAAAGGGGTGATCAACACCCTGCCAGGTATAAAGCAACCATCACCGGTCATTCACTAGCAAGGGAATTAACAAGAGATTTATAATCTACAGGAAAGGCAGTTGCTCGAGCACGTAAACCATGGAGCTGCCTGACCCCATGACGCAGCAAAGACTTTTCCAGTAAAAAGGGTCAAGATATTAAAAGAGGGAACAAAGGCCCCTGACCACCTCTCCTTCCCCACCTATTCTTAAGGCAACAAGATCATCTGGAACACAAAGAAACTTTCCAGTTAGCACAGACTGCTGTAGGCAATTGGGTAAGAGAAACCTTGTTACTTCAAACTTGACTTAGCTTGATTAAGTTTAGGAATTAGATCATCCAAACCAACAACACAACAATGATGTACTAACAAAACAGACAAGAGAAGGGCATGGTCAATCAGCTTTGTGAAGAAGCAATGAAACTATAGGACTTTTGCATCAAAAAGGGCATTTCTCCCATTGCTGCGCACTGACTAGGTTATTAGAACCAGCAGGCCAATCATCTCATTTGGAGATTTTTTTTCAAATGCGAAGTGGTCCCTGAAGAACAGTGTGCTCAAAATTGTCTTTCAGATCTGGGATATTCTATCAGTTGACCTATTTGCAACAAAAGACAAGAAGAAATGCCATTAGTTCTGGTCCCGAGCAAGTCATGGTCCAGGCTCATTAACCAACGTTTTTCTCCTGAGGTGGGGACTGAGTCTCATGAACACAATCTCCCTATTCCATCCCACAGGCAATCCTTAAATTGATTTGCAGGACTACATCAAGATCATTCTTATTGCTCCAACTTGGTTGAGACAATGCTGGTTCTTGAATCGAGAGGCTCTGAACATCCAACTTCTGTGGCCTCTGCCTCTGCTTTCAGATCTACTGTCCCAGCAGCATGGATGTTGCATCTGGACCAAACATCCTGCACCTTTATGGCATGGCAGTAGTTAGGCAGGGAAGTACTGCCCGGTGGCAGTTCAGGAGGTATTGCTTACCAATAGAAAACAATCCACATATTTAGCAAAGTGGAAACAGTTTCCAATCTGGTCCACTCTACAGGGCGTACCTCCATCAGAAGCTAAGATTCAGGGAATTTTATAGTACCTGTTATATCTCAAATACTCATGCCTCTAAGCTACCTGATAGTTCACTTAGCAGCGATCTCAGCAGTTCACCATCCCATTCAGAGATGAGTTTTTTCAAACCAGATGGTCTCTAGATTTTTAAAGGGGATTGTTTGACTTTCCTCCTGGTAAAGAACGCATTGCCACTTTGGGATATTAGCACTGTATTAACTTCTTTAATGCCCCCTCTATTCGCGCCAGTGACCTCCTGTTCTTTGCCTCATCTGTATCTGAAGATATCCTTTCTTATTGCTATTATGTCATCCAGAAGAGTGTGAGCTGCAGGCTCTCATGGCAGGGTTTTTCAAATACAATGTTTTTCAAAGAAAAGTAGCTTTGAAGCCACAACTGAAGTTCTTAATTAGGTGATATATGCTTTTAATTTGAACCAGATCATATACTTACAGGTTTTTGTTTTAGTTTTTCCAATAACCATACTCACATGAGGACAAAACATCTACATACGTTGGATGTAATGAGAGCATTATCCTTTTATCTGATCAAGACGAAGCCTTTCAGGCTGTCTCCTTAGCTATTTTGTTTCTTACGTTATCAGAATGAGTGGTCAAGCAGTAAACACAGACAATTTCTAGATAAATTGTGCCCTGTATTACCACAGCTTATGAGGTAGTGAACACTTTTCTTCCACACAGACTATTGGCTTGTTCAACAAGAGCTCAGGCTACTTTGGTGGCTGTTCTGAAGAATGTTCTCATACTGCACATTTGTAGGACTGCCCCCTCACCCTCGGTGCATACCTTCATGCATTACACCATCACAACTGCACCGAGATATGGTGCAAATTTTGGGAAGGCTGTGTTGCAGTCACTATTTAAGTAGACTCCAAGACCCACTTCCCAACGGTAGTGCTTGTAAGTCACCTGAGTGGAATACATGTGTGCAAACACTCAAAGAAGAAAAAAGTTATTTACCTGTATTATAACTGTTGTTCTTCAAGACGTCATTGCACATGAGTATTCCATGACCCATCCTCCACCTGTTTTTCCATGTTGTAGCGCAAAGGAACTGAGGGAAGTCAGGATGGTGCCACCAGTATATAGCCTTGGGAGGGGACAGGATGGGTACTTCTGCAGAAAACTCTCCAGCTCTGGTGTGCTGGGCGCATGCAAACCGGAGTGGAATACACATGTGCAACAACATCTCAAAAGTAACAGTTACAATACAGGTAAGTATCTGGTTTTTATAGCATCATGGACCTCCAATGCCTGTCTGTTAACACTGCTAATAGTGCTTGTGCTGTCAGAGAGAGAAGGCCAGAGAGGGGGAGCAGGTGGGGAGCGCCATCCCCAACTGCGTTAAAAGGGTAGTAATTTAATAAAAATGTTTTTACTACAAAGAATTGGATGAGCCACTTCATCCACGTCCCTGAGAAAGCAGATACTGTTTAGGACACCCATGCTTTGGGTGTCCCTAAACCTCCAACTGCCAGAAGCTGGGACTGTACAATAGGGAATGAATTACTTGAAATTGTTCTGTTCTGTTCATTCCCACTGAAACATCAGGCACTGGCCACTATCAGAATATTGGATACTGGGCTAGATGGATCAATGGTCTGACACAGTATGACCATTCTTATGCTCTTGTAATAGAGGTTAAATATTTAGGAGCCATATATCCTCTAAGCTGACTGGGTGTTGCAGGAATTTCCGTGTAGAGTGAAGTGTATCCTTTCTCCCCACAACAAGATCTGGAGCAGGGACACATTCCATCATCATGAAGTCAGGCTGAGGAATGAGTGCCATGTCAGTGCAGCAGATTTAGCGCTAAGAGAGAGGAGTTGTCATTGCTGCTCAGAGTCTGAGTAAAGAGCCATATGATAAGACCTTGAAACATTATTGATAGTAGCTGTGTGGTCCAAGCATAATGGTAGATTTACTGATAAATTTTATTTGACAACATAATTGACACTATGAGGCTGGGTTGTCAGATCAAAAAGGAGAATTTGCTATTTCCTGGCAAACTTACATATACTATTCACTTATTGGAATGATGACTAAGGAAGAAAAATATTCTTATGAATTTTTCTCATAGTGTAACTAAGGGCATGTCTACACAGCAAGTTACTGCATAACAAGTCAGCACCAGTTTGCTGCGCAGTAATCGCCTGTGTGAACATTGCTACAGCACACTGAAATGTGCAGTGATCTTTAATCCTCTAAAATACAGTAGTTTAATATGTACTATAGCTTAATTCTCTAAACTGCAGTATACTAAGGCCACCTTACTTCTGAAGGAGAACATCCACATGGGGGTTTGAGGCACTTTAATTTATGCCATTAACACCTTTAATTTATTCACCTTTCCTTTCCTGAGAGTCCCTGTGTGGCCAAACCTGATTTTTCGGGTCTTTTCCTGCCCAAAATGGCTACAGACAGCTTCTCTGTAATACCTTTTTTTTTTTTTGGGGGGGGGGGGGGGAGATTGCAGGCCCTATCTGCTACCTCACTCTTGGTTCTGCGTTCCTTTTGAATTGACTCTCCTCTCCAAGGTGCCCAACAGCAGTTGTCCACAAGCCAACAGTGTACATCCAGTTCCAGTTATTTCAAAGGGGCACCATCAACTTGAAAATCACATTTCTGTGAGGGAGTGGTCTGCCTGCCACAGTTAATAACACCCAAGATTATTAAAGCTGAAAGAAGTCAGAGAAAAAAAATTCAGGATGTTTATTTTGCGCATT
This sequence comes from Macrochelys suwanniensis, assembly GCA_033296515.1. Taxonomy (NCBI): domain Eukaryota; kingdom Metazoa; phylum Chordata; order Testudines; family Chelydridae; genus Macrochelys; species Macrochelys suwanniensis. Next base: position 30,703,311 of record CM065784.1, on the reverse strand, counting down.
TGACAGCAATTTCTGTAGTCATCTTTTCCTTTGCTGGAAAGACCCTTTGAACATCAACAAGGAAGTAGAAAAACTTAGTTTTTAAAGAAAGGAAATATCCGGATATCCGTTTAAACAGTGCTCTATCAGAAAATGGATATTAAAAAATTAGCCAGTTTTAAAATCATTCAAGTTGATAGTATCCCTTTAAATAAGAGTCAGTGTCCTGATATTCCAAAATGTTGTACGCTCATAAGTCCCATTGACATCGCTTCTGAACATTAGCCACAAATTTATTTGGCATAGGATAGAAAATAAAATTCATTCACAATTACTTATTTTCTTGTTTTATCTAACCAGAATTACAATAAAAGTACCTCTTCTTATCTGCGATGGGCTCACAACTTGGATTGCAAAGTATGAAAGTGTTGCATAGATCGTAAATAAAGAATGTTTCTCTCAGCCTAGAAGCTTTTAGGATTTCTCCCAGCCTGTCTGGCTTACAGTTTAAGCATGTCTCTAGAAATCTGTGTGTATCATGTCTCAAGCTGGCTGTCTCCTTTTCCACTCCTTGGTTCCCACTCCCTTTGATCTGGAAATGCAGCATTTACCAGATTCAGATAACCAGTTGTTAAGGAGCCACATTGTCCTTTTAGTCCTTACACAGTAATTCAGAGCGTTTATATCTGCAGTTCGGCCATGGTTAATAATTGATATATAATATAGGTGTTTTTCCTTCTATTGTTTTCTGTTAGTTTCTTACATCTTTAGTCTTTTCTTGAGTACTGATTTGCATTTAATAAAAAGGGTTTCTTCACTTTCCTGCAAAGGCGTTTAATCGAAGAGAAGGCAACCAGCAGAGGTTCACATAACATTTCATTAGCCCCTCTGATTGTTTTTGACACTTCTTTGAAAGAGTGCTTCATTACCATGCAAATAGAACTAGCCTCTGTTCCCAGACTAATTGTCATCTAACATAATATAAAGAACCCAGTGATACATTTCACAAGTTTTTGGACAGCAAGATACCGACCATCACAGACATGTTTTCTAGTAAAATATAGTCTCATAGTCAAACAAGGTGCAGAAAATTTGCATTCTTTGCAAACATAGTTGCTTGTTCATTGCACCTATATGATGAGGACAAGCCTAGAAAAAAGATAGCAGGAATAAGAAGTATATTCTTCTCACATCAGCAGCCCAGAATAGAAGAGCTGTTTCACCCAGTAGACAGGTCAATCAAGTGTGCTGATGCCATGGTTTCCCTCAGAGTCCCTTATCTCTCTCCAGTTTTCCAAGAGTTTGGACAACTCTGCTTTGCCGAAAAAAGCAGCATTGTGAATCTTGATGAAAAGTAGTATTAAGGGCTTCAGATGATACCCCAAGTCCCCCCAGCACAACCAAGACTTTTCCCTGCAAAGGACTTGGAATACCTCTTCAGAGAGTTGTTACGGGTATTGGAGCTCAAAACAGGAAATCTCATAGGGATCAGCCTCCTAGACTGTAGCATTCCTTGGCCAGTTGGTACAATTTGTGGATTGTCTTGAGATAACAGATTTTGCATCCAGTTGAGTTCAGGAATCCTTGATGATGTCTTCTATGTCTGAATTATATAAACCAATAAAGGAGTCTCTATATCAGGTGTAGGCAACCTATGGCATGCGTGCCAAAGGCGGCGTGCGAGCTGATTTTCAGAGGCACTCACACTGCCTGGGGCCTGGCCACCGGTCCGGGGGGCTCTGCATTTTAAATGAAGCTTCTTAAACATTTTAAAAACCTTATTTACTTTACATACAACAATAGTTAAGTTATATATTAAAAACTTATAGAAAGAGACCTTCTAAAAACTTTAGAATATATTACTGGCACATGAAACCTTAAATTAGAGTGAATAAATGAAGACTCGGCACACCACTTCTGAAAGGTTGCCGACCCCTGCATCTATATCTTGAGCAGGAAAAATAAGGAGCATCAAAAGTGCATCTCTGGCATGAAAATGACTTACCGGGCTACAAAAAAAAAAAAAAGACTTTTCATCCACCAGTGTTACCCATCTAGCAGGAGAGCAGCAGTAAAGTGGACTGGCCCAGTCAACAGAATTTTCTCCTACAAAAGTGGTTGTTGAACCCCAGGATTCTTCATTGTGTTTTCAAGACGTGGAGTTCTTTGAACAAGGATCTGTTTGCAATGGGGAAGCAAGCTCAAGAAATGTTGCAGTCAGTTAAAGTAAGTGAGGGTCTGGAAACCAGGGATTTTTCCATTCTGTGAATAGAACACTTGGCTTATACCTGTCCTCCTCGATCCTTCATCACTGAGGTACCGTGAAAAGTGATAGTGGATTTGATGAGTGATTCTTTCCATGTTCATGAGGACCAGAACATTTACCTTTTCTCCTTTTACCTGAATCCATCAAAAAACCTATGTCCTATGGAAAGAAATAGTTGGTGACAATATAATCATAGGGTACATCCACACTACCCGCCCGATTTGGCGGGTAGCGATCGATCCCAGAAGCGCTCCCCGTCGACTCCAGAACTCCAGCTCGGCGCGAGGAGTAAGCGGAGTCGACAGGGGAGCGAGCCTGCGCCGCGTGGACCTGCAGTAAGTACTTTTAATTCGATCTAAGATATGTCAACTTCAGCTACGCTATTCTCGTAGCTGAAGTTGCGTATCTTAGATCGACCCCCCACCCCAGTGTAGACCAGGCCATAAACTAATGTAATGCAAATACATAAGGAGACCAGATGAAGGTTGTACAGACAAACTTAATTCTGACATTTTCTAATGTTTGAGTGCTTGACTTTGCAACCTTAATGTTCTTCTAATGTAGTTTTTCCTTCATACATAAAATGATCATAATGGTCCCTTCTGACCTTAAAGTCTATGAGTCTAAAGTCAAATGAGTTGCTATGGACACAAGTCTTTTGGAACTCACTCAGCTGGAGGCATAGTGATTTAATGAGCTAAGGATAATTAAGGATATGATTTGGTTACAGAGACTTTAACAGATCTCCGTTACTTCTTCAGCTTGAGCCCCGGGGTGGGCGGGATGCTTCAGCATCAGCCCCGCCATGACCATAGCCGTGGTCTCCGTTTCCAGCCAATGGGAGCTGCGGCAGGGGTGCGCAGAGCCCTCTGCCCCCCATCTCCTCAGGGGCTGCAGGGGCGTGGTGCGAGCCGCTTCCAGGAGCAGTGCAGGGCCTGCGGTGCCACGGGGGTGGCAATCCCATGGGTTGGATCCAAAGCCCGGACGGGACAGATCCGGCCAGTGGGCCGTAGTTTGCCCACCCCTGCTCTAAGACTAAGCAGGAATTTATTATCATATTTCCATCCTTGTGTTACATGTCATATAAACCTTATTAAAGAAATGTGGGGCAATTTTGCTTCTAATTTTTCTTACTTTGTGGCATCTGCTGTCATTTCTGATTAAAATGACTCCCACAACAGTGTGACTGAGTTTGAATCCTCTAGCACACATTGTCTGAGACATTTGATTAATTGTACAGTAAAGCTGGAAGCACTGGTGTGTTAAAAGCATGTTGGTAGATCATGATAGTTTTGTGTGACAGTCTACAGATAAAGTACAGTAGTTGGACTGAACGGTTTGGGTAGCAAACCTTTACTCCAGTAACAAAGATTGAAAATTATACCAGACTAAGAACTATCATTTGCTATATTCAGTACTCTCCCATTGCTGGAAACCCAGTGACAGATTCAAAACCAGCTTCAAACCAACAGGCAGAAAAAGGAAAGCGTTATGCTATTGCTAAATTGGGAGTCTCCTGGCATCTAGGATTCATTTCCAGCACTGACAGGCCATAAAGTATAACCTGATGGGTTATAGGACTGTAAAATCAAGTCATTCTAATTACCATCTTGCTTTTTTTCTTTAGTTAGCAGCCATTCAATTCCAATCCATCTCAACAAACACCAGAGCTACAGATTGATTCACAGCCCCAATATATCCTTTCTAAATTGGGAACAATAATAGTACTCAATGGGGATTGCTCACAGGGCAATATATATGATGCTTAACATATGCACCTGCGACAGGGATGGAACACTTGATGGTTACCTGTTCTGTTCATTCCCTCTGGGGCACTTGGCATTGGCCACTCTCGGAAGACAGTATACTGGGCTAAATGGACCTTTGGTCTGACCCAGAATGGCCATTATTACGTTAATCAGTTAATGTTTGTAATGCACTATTGTATTGCTCTAAAAATCACCAGAATACACACACTGTAGTCCTGTGTCTGGAGGCTAGTCAACCCCTTAAGTCTCCAGCATTGTTAGAGAACTGTCCCTTGAAAAACATCCCAGTGTTTGGCAGTTATGCATGGACCCATACTCAAACACATTGGTTCCACTTCTGCAGCAATAGGCTGGTGATGACTTAAAATTCCCACACACCATCTTTATATAAAAGGAGTCAGTTAAATCTAGGAATCCCTGAAAAATTTTGTAATCAACCCTTCCAAAAAGTCTACTGTCCTCCCTTTTTCATAGTGCTGGATAGCGGTTATTTATGGATGTGGGGGAGGGGAGGGTTGTGGGGAGGGTTAGATTTTGCAGCTGCATCCAGTGAGCTGTTCTACCTTCAGTCTTAGTAGTGCAAGCAATATATGAACCAGGCAGAGAATTTGCAGTCAGGGCCGGCTTTAGGAAGTACGGGGCCCTGCCGCCGAAATGCCACCGAGGCGGCAGCAGCAGCAATTGAGCTGCCGCTGAAGTGCCACTGACGGATGTTGCAGGGCCCCAATTAGGTGCGGGGCCCGATTCTGGGAAATCGGGGGAATCGGCCTAAAGCCGGCCCTGTTTGCAGTAATGTACTCATGTAACTTAGAAATCCCAATTGTAGGCACTAATTATGTGTCAAATTTTGTAACTGTGCTTTACTAGAAAAGGAAAACTATGACTCAACGAATATACATTTTGATCATACATTTATGAAAAAAGAGTTGTCTGAATTGTGCTTCATTTTTTTATATAAAATGGTGTTTGGTCTGTGGAAGGAGGCTGCATGTATACTGTCAGTATTATTTTCCTTGTGAGTACTACTTTGGTTTAAGTTGAATATATATTTGGTACTCTTGATTCATTCACTAAGATTTCTACATGGAGCCTGTTTTGTTCTGGTAGTGGGACTAAGTGTATGCAATTTTAATGTAGTGCTTTATATAGTATAATAGCAATTCTGTCCTAGGTTGCAAATACCCAGTGCTTGGTTCCTGTTATTTAGTATTCAGTAGTATAGGTTGACTCCCACCTCAAACTGGCTCAGGATGCCACCTGCCATCACCCATTTGTTAAATGTTCAAATAGGTTCCTTTGTGCTTTCTTTCATGCTGCCCCTCACGCTGGGGAGAAGCTCTCCATAAATATCAGCAAAATGTACTCAATATCCTCCGTCAAAACCCTCCTTAAAACTCTCTTTTGTGAGGCCTACAAAAATTTTTTGACAATGCTTAGGCCACTGGTGTGCTGAAACCATTGCCTGTCATGCTGACCAGTATTCTCATTGTTTCCTTGTACTTCCCTGACCGACTGTCTCCATCTGTTGTCTCTTGTCTTATATTTAGATTGTAAGCTCTTCAGAGCAGACTGTCTTTTTGTTCTCTTTGTACAGCACCTAGCACAATGAGTCCTAGTTCATGACTGGGGCTCCTAGGCTTTACAGTAGTACAAATAATAATAATAGAACATCTTAGGGCAAAGGTGTTAATGAAATAAATCATATGAATTGCTGCATACATACTCAATATGAAACTCTATAAAAAGAGTTAACCATGGGGAGGTGGCTAGTTTTAAGAACCCCATACAGTGACTCTACCTGCATGCGACAAAGGGTCCTGTGGCACCTTATAGACTAACAAAGGTATTGGAGCATAAGCTTTCGTGGGTGAATACCCACTTCTTCGGATGTAAGCAGTGAGCAGTGTCCACTGCTTTCATCCAAAGAAGTGGGTATTCACCCACGAAAGCTTATGCTCCAATACCTTTGTTAGTCTATAAGGTGCCACAGGACTCTTTGTCGCTTCTACAGATCCAGAGTAACACGGCTACCCCTCTGATACTCTACCTGCATGGTTATTAAAGGGATTAAGCTCTCTTCTTTGTCCAAGTAGAGGCCAGCAAAAGAGGTGGCACTGTCTGTGGTTCCTTTGTGTTGAAGAGCTGCTGGACAAAAGGAAAGCTAATGACTAAGTTCACCTAACTTATCACATGCGCTCCAGGGCAGACAACTTCAGCTAAGGGTTTCCCAGGTATATATGTGCCAAATAAGATTTTCTAAAGCGCCTAACTCCCAGCCATGAAAATCAGTCCCTAAGGGTCTGTCTGTTAATGATATGCATGTATGAAACTCCATAGACAGAGTTGAGGGTCTAGTTTAAAGGACTCCTACTACAGTAATCATGCAGATGGTCATTAAGGGAATCAAACCGAGCTAGTGCGAGTCTGTCTACCCTGGTGTGGAGGCTTGCTTCAAGCTGCAGTGTAGACATAGTAGCCCTAATGCAGTCCAGTGCGTGACTTTAGCCATTGCTTGTCTATACTAGAATCAAGTTAATCACGTGTTAACTCATGTTATGTTAAATATGACGTAGCACTTTGGACTGTCACGTTTAACATCAGTGGTCAGCTGGCAGGGCTGGCTCCAGGCACCAGCGCAGCAAGCGCATGCCTGGGGCGGCAAGCCGCAGGGGGGCGACCGGCCAGCAGCCTTCGGCGGCGTTTCTGCGGGAGGTCTGCTGGTCCTGTGGATTCGGCGGTGGGAACGCTGACAGCATGGGACTGGTGGAGCGCCCGCAGGGACGCCACCGACAGCTGCCTGACTACCGTGCTTGGGGCAGCACAAAACATAGAGCCGCCCCCCTGTCCGCTGGTTACGGTTAACCCAATACTCTGTCTAGATTAGGAAAATAGGTAATGTTTTAAAATACTCTGGGAAACAAGTTTTGTTCAATGTATTTTTGAACACCACTTGGTATATAGTGTAGATAGCCTTTTATGTCTTAAAAAACATGTTAGTTGATCTCTGTCAACCATGAGGAAAAAGTTAGAAACGATGTATGTACAGAGCTCCTGAAATACTGGAAAGGTCTTCCAGTTTGCACCAGAAGCAATCTTTCTGCCTGATAATATGTTTGTGTCTCAGGGTAGGTCTACACTTACCCGCTGCGTCGGAGGCGACCAATCGATCTTCTGGGTTCGATTTATCGCGTCTTGTCTAGACGCGATAAATCGAACCAGGAAGTGCTCCCCGTCGATGCCGGTAATCTTGCTCTGTGAACGGAGCAGGTGGAGTCGACGGGGGAGCCTGTGCGCTGCCGTGTGGACCAGCAGTAAGTACTTTTAAGTTCGAAATAAGATACTTCGACGTCAGCTACGTTATTCACGTAGCTGAAGTTGCGTATCTTACTTCGAACTTGGGGGGTACTGTAGACCAACCCTCAGAGGTTAATGTGCCAAGGATTCTAATCTACCATCCCTTTTCAGAGTCTCTAGGTTTACGCAGTAAAGTCTTCCGGAAGATTGAGGAATTGAGGATCAAGGTGGATTCTGTTTCTCTTGGTATTCCTGATGAATTCTTATGCCCTATAACTAGAGAGCTTATGAAGGAGCCTGTCATTGCAGCAGGTATGTCTATGAGCTACTTCAAGTTTATTAAAGCAAATTGTTCAGGTGTAAAGATGAATACTGGGGAACTATTGATATATATCTTAAAGAATGCTAAATACATGCATTCTGAATTCCTGGTCTCCTTACGTGTATTCAAATTCCATCAAGGTAAAAATTAAATTTGTTTCTGCTCTTTTGAATATTTGGCTTGTGAAATCATGCTTCTGATATTGAGATGCATACAATTTTGTAAAGGGCCTCTATTTTGTGCCTATGCAAACTGTAATTACAAGACTAATCACGCAGTTGTTTTGCACAAATGCAGGAAATGTGCACATACAAAAGCAAATCCCTTTAAAAACCTGGCACTGTATGTCTATCAGTAAAAATAGAGATGATATATGAAATGTGTGATGTCACCTAAAAAGCTTGGATGGAACTAGAACCCCAAATCCCACTGCAATTCAAGTAGATCCTGGGCTTATCAGATGTGGTGCATCTGCTAGTAAACGTTTATGGAATTAGGCCCTAAGTACCCAGATGGGGAAGAGCTCATACATCTATTGCCTTTGCAACTGTAACTCAGCCATAATGATAGTCTTTTATTTCCAAGATCACATGCTGTTTTTTCCACAGGACTCCTGTCTCATACAGTGCTCAGGATAGACCTGCTGTGGGGATGAGTCAGGGTTGTGTGCTGAAGATAATTCTTGTCTGTGGCACCACTTCTTCATTTGTTGCAGAAGTTGGAAGGTATGTAGTGAATAAGGCAGGGGACTACAGAAAGAGAAAGGATAGTATCATGGTTAAAACAGTTGAATCCTGCCCTGGGGAATTGGTTCTATCCCTATCTTTGCCACAGAGTTCCTGTGTGATGCTAGGCAAATCACTTAAACCAAACTTTTCACTGATTGTGTGCTCCTCATTTCCTGTGTGCCTGACTTGAGACCCTGGTTCTGATTTGCAGAAGCATTGAGCACTTATAGCTGCAACTGAAGTCAATAGAGATTGTGCTTTGACTGTATAAAGTGCGGTAGAATGCTAAGCATTCTGAAAAATCAGGTCCTAGGTGTCTCAAATTAGGCACCAAAAATTAGTGGATTCTTTTGACCTTAATCTCTCTCTGCCTCAATCCTCACATATAAAATGGATAACACCCCCTCATCTTATAGAGTGTTGTGAAAATAAATTAATTTATTATTTGTGCGGCACTCAGATACTGCAAGGATGAGTGCCAGAAAAAAGTCCATGAGGAAATTAATTTTGTTTCCGCAACAGGACTTGATTAGTGGGCAGTAAATAAGACCTAGGGTAACACATGGAACAATGAAGATTAAAAAAAAAAAATTGGATAGCTGCTCATTAAATGAGCACTCTCCATCCTATGAACTAAATGAGGCAGGGGTCCTGTGGAAAAATATGTGATCATGGAATTAAAAGCTAAATCATAATGCATATGCACAAGGGGGCCAAGTTAAGGTTACAGGGGCAATCTCAATTCTGGCATTTCCTAACTTTTGAGTGTTTGGTTCTGCAATCTTACTTTTCTTTTAAAATCGTTTTTATGTGTAAATTTTATATATAAAGCACAATCCAACTTTTGTGCACCTCATGCATCACAAGACTGATGGGTATGCAGGTGACTTTAAGGGGGGACTGGATCACTGTCTATAAGTACCTACATGGGGAACAAATATTTGAAAATGAGCTCTTTAGTATAGCTGACAAAGGTACAATACAACCCAGTGGCTGGAAGTTGAGGCTAGACAAAATCAGGCTGGAAATAAAACACATTTTTTTAATGATTAGGTTAACTAGATATTGGAACAGTTTACCAAGGGTCATGGTGGATTCTCCATCACTGGCAATTTTTAAATCAAGATTGGATGTTTTCTCTAAAAGATATGCTATAGGAATTATTTTGGAGAAGTTCTATGGCCTGCATTAAATAGGAGGTCAGACTACGTGAGCATACTGGTCACTTCTGGCCTTGGAATATGTGAATCTATGAAAGTCTCCTGTGCTCTCGCTGATTCTGGGGTGCTGGTCCAGTCCCCAGCATAATGTAGAACTTCTTGAAGGCTGATTTATGTTACGTAAGTTGCTGGTAAGACAGCTGCAGATGGTTGATGTGTAGCGATACCCTTGCTACTCCCACGGCACTGAGGAACAAGTTGAGAGTGGCACTCCTATAGGGTGTCACATCACCATAGTATTTTCCTACACAGAGGGAGTCAGGGTGAATGTAAGCTTGATTTGCCTCACCAGAGCATTGCAAACAGCGGTGGTGGATTTGAGGATGTGGCTCATTTTTTTGTAGTTCTTGTGGATTCCGTGAGATTTTTTTTTACGCTCTTTGAAAGTATTCACTGTACGTTTGATATGTGTTCATGTTATTGTGTGTCTCTACATTTTTATATAGGAAAAAATTAAAACCAATGATTTTCAGTGAAAGATGACAGAAAAATATATTGTGCGGATCAAGCAGTGGAACACCAGGCTAGGAAATGCTGAACAGAAATAATACTTGTTCATTTCAAGAAACACTAGATGGACTTTTTTTATTTTAATGGGTTTGCCATACATTACTTCTGCTGCATGATAAAACATTTTGCTTTTACTGAATTTAAGAATGTAAAAGTCTCTGCTCCTTTTAGTGCTGTAGTAAAATGAGGAATGTATTAGAATTATCATTTTTATTTTGGTAATGCCCAATACTAGATTCTCTATGGAAAAGACAGTGCTTGCCTCAGAGAACTTAGAAACTAATAATAACTATGCATTTTACTAAATTTGTTTCGAAGAGACAGTATCAAAATAATTATATACCTGTGGGTAAAATGTTCCAAAGTGTTTAAGTTACTTAGGAGTCTAATTTCAAAAGTGATTTTCAAAAGTGACTTAGGCACTTTGGGCCAGATTTAGAAAGGTATTTAGGTACCTAACTCCCACTGATTTCTAGGCAGTTCTGAAAATCCCTATCTACATCCTTAGGCACCTAAATCCCTTGAAAAATCTGTCAGTGCCTAAGTAATTTAGGAGCCTATTGAAAATTTTACCCCACACTTTCTTTATATTGTTAAAAATGAGTTGGAAACTTTAAAATATTAATATAATTTATGCTAGTTGTTACTCTGTGCATTTCACTGAGATTCAAAATGAAACAAGCCTGATCTGTTTATAGTCATTTTTCAGGTTCTAGTTTTTATGATGTCTTTTAGTGCTGTTCTGTTTGTATTTCCTGTGTTGGAAGGGAATGTTTAAATTAAGAAAAGTGTGTTAATAAAAAAATACATATATATTTGTTAAGATAAATTAAGTTTTGGACCAAACTAAATTGACAATGTTAATTTAAGAGATTTAAAATATTATTAAATCTGATATTTGTATTTCATAAAATGGTGGGGTTTTAAAATAATGATATCTCTTTTATGCAGTCTGGTAAAGCACGGCTCTGACTTCCTATTCTTCTTTAGTTTAGTCAGAGGTTCACTTGTAACTGATGCATTGAAATAATTATATTTTGTGGGATGCATCAATTCTGTTACAGTTGATGTGTGATTAATATTTCAGAACTCCTTTGTAGTTTCTCTCTTTGACCTCAGAATCAATAACCAAGAGTATGCTAAATATAAATATTTTGCTGCATTTCTAACTTTCTTAGTGGTAGATTGTAAACAAAATTAGTTGCAAATGCTTATTGAGGCTCAGCATAATGCCTTATATTTTCTCTAAAATGTTTTATTGTCTGTTTACTTTTGGGGAAAATGTGTTTGACTTAAACATAGCTAAGCAACTGCATTTGCAGTAAACTGTCAATGCATACATGAATTTTTAAAAGGAGCTGAGTGAGCAGTGTTGTTAAAATGCAGATTGTCAATTGCAATTTACTGGCTAGTCACGTCACTGTTTCAGTGCTTCTTATTTATACGTGAAAGGCTATGGGCACAGGGGACTTTGCCTAGCAGCTCTGATGATTCCTTTGACAGCTTTGTGATGAACTTTGCAAAACAATTTTAAAGCCTGTATTGAAATGTAATTAGTGATAGAATAGATCTGCTGAGAATCCCTGCTTTCTTCACTTATCAAATGCTCAAGGGGATGTATTTGTTCACCAATAGAAAATAATGTTAATTCTGCCACAGAATCACTTTGTTTTGTTATAATATTTTTAATTCCATGGAAAGCTGATTGCTTATTTTAAAAAAATTCTCAAGAGAAATACTAAGAATAAAGTGAATGCTATCTTTACTTGGTTTCACGTAACATTTTATTTCAGAGAATTGCTCACATTGAGATTTCATGTATGTATTAATTCTACATAGCATTTTAGACTAGATGAAAAGTCTAAAAACAATAGTACTAATTTTGCTAGCAAGCAAAATGATTGATGATTTAACTGTAGCTCAGTCACAGAGAAAGTGAATTCAGACCAGTAATAGTCAGTGATAACAATGCTTAGCAGTCACTTTGCTACCAATGGGAAGATTATGATGATCTCTGCTTTTGTAGTTCCTATTATGTGGGAGAAGGAGGGAAAGTAAAGATTAAAATTTAAAAACTGCAATTGAGAGAAGCTTTTTATCTTGGATTGCTAACTACATTTTGTTGCATCCCTGCTGGGAACAATTTCTAGTCTGTCTATAACTATTTACATGTTGGGAGTTTAGCTATCTAGGATGGGTAAGGAGAATATGCTATTTCTATAGGGGATGCCTTGTGTATAGTAAAACCTGATTAAGTCACTAATCGAGGGACAGATAAAATGTGACAGGTTTCAGAGGAGTAGCCGTGTTAGTCTGTATCAGCAAAAATGAGGAGGAGTCCTTGTGGCATCTTAGAGACTAACAAATTTATTTGGGCATAAGCTTTCGTGGGCTATAACCCACAAAGGCGGCCTTTCATAAAGGAGGAGGCTGAGAACATTTAGTTGAAAGGTTGAAGGGAATCCAGTAAAAGATAAAATCAAATTTACTTGCTACTAAAATGTGTCATTGTTTAGAAAGCATTTTACAAATACATGTTTTTGTAAAATACTTGGAATACAGATACTTAACAAAAGCAATTTTTTGATGCATAAATGGTCACTGGTAGCTAAATGTTGATCTGTCTGGTGGTAATCCCTAGACAGAGGTGACATAAAAGTATAGAGTGAAATCTTGGCCCATTGAAGTGAGTGGGAGTTTTGCCATTGACTTCATTGGGCCAGGATTCACACACAATGTTCATTATATTTAATTTCTATCTGATGTTTTAGTATAAAAACTTAAAGCAATACACAGAGAACAGAGTCTCCCCTCCGCAGATGATGTACTGTACTTGATGGGTGTAATCTGTGAATTTATGAATAATGCAGTTGCAGTCCCTTCCATGACTACTTAGTCCAGCAAAGGATTTAAGATGAATTTGTGTGCTTATATTAGACTATATTTAGTTAGACCTTGTCTACAACAGGAGGGTTCTGTTGATAAAATTATGCTGGTATAGATATACTAGAAAAACTGTCCATCATAGATGCAGTAATATCAGTATAAAAATGCATTTACTGATATAGCTTATGCTGTTTCCTGCCAAATGGCATAAGCTATACCAGTATAAGCAATTATACTGATATAACTATGTATATGCTAGGGCTTTTACCAGCATAGCTATGTCAGTAAAAATTCACACTCCAGTCAGTCTATGTCGGTAAAACTTTTACTTGTAGACCAGGCCTTAGTTCAAGATGTCAGTGTCCTATAGCCTCAAGAAAGAATTCTGTTTATATTCATCACAACTAATCCTGGTCTATGCTAGACATTATTCTGTTTTGCTAAATCAGTCAGGGGTGTGATGTAGTGTGATTTGACTCACATAGCTGTGCCAACAAAAGCTACTGTAGACTGTGCTTTTGCTAGTATAACTTATTTCATATGCGGGTGGGGGGGGAGATGGGGACACAGGCGACTCGAATAAGCAAAAGTGCAGTTTTGTTAGTATAAGCTGCATCCGCACTAGGAGTACTTTGCTCTTATAGTATGCCGGTAAAGCGTCCAAATGCAGACCTGGCCTAAATTCTGTTTTTCTGTATCACATGGGATGCTACATTGGGCATTGAAGTCTACAGTGTTTCATCTGATCTCATGAGAAACAGATACAGCAGCACTTGAATTATTTTGGGGCAGCCTTTGGTCACATTGGGGCTACCATGAGATTCTCTCTTAAGACGGGGGTTCATTTAATACACATGGGCTTTAATTCTGGCATCAGCGAACTGGTTTTGCTGTAATTGTGGCCTTCTGTTAAATTTACAAGAATTTTTTTTATAACTACACTCGAGCTTCAAATAGGCTTAAATTAATTATACAAAACATTGTTAAAATACTTAAGTGTCTAACTACAGTTGACATCATTTTCAAACTAATCTGCTGCAGTTACATTTGGTATTGATCTACCAGTACATTAGGACATGACAGAATTATGCTGGTGTTGTACTTTATTCACTGTAGTTAAAAATCTAAACTGGAATACTTATTAATTTTCATGAAAAAACTGCACTTTTGCTGCAGAAATAAAGGCTCAGATGATAATATAGAACCATACATTCATTCTGTACAGAACATGGAGTGTCGTGAATAAAAAGATCTTTTGATTTCCATGTGATCCCATGTGATCTGGCAAAGAATATTTCCAACACACCTCTGTACAACATACTAACCCACAGAATCCTTCCTACCAAAATTACAAAAAGAAGGATTCTGCGTGGACTCCTCCTGAAGGTCGAAACAACAGACTGGACTTTTACATAGAATGTTTCTGTCGACGTGCACGGGCTGAAATTGTAGAAAAGCAGCATCACTTGCTCCATAACCTCAGCTGTGCAGAACACAATGCCATCAACAGCCTTAGGAACAACTCTGACATCATAATCAAAAAGGCTGACAAAGGAGGTGCTGTCGTCATCATGAATAAGTTGGAATATGAACAAGAGGCTGCCAGGCAGCTCTCTAACTTCACATTCTACAGGCCATTATCCTCTGATCCCACTGAGGAGTACCAACAGAAACTAGACCATTTGCTCCAGAAACTCCCTGGAAAAGCACAGGAACAGATCTGTACAGACACGTGCCCTGAACCCCGACCAGGGGTATTCTATTTGCTACCCAAGATCCATAAACCTGGAAATCCTGGACGCCCCATCATCTCAGGCATTGGCACCCTAACAGCAGGATTGTCTGGCTATGTGGACTCTCTCCTCAGGCCCTGTGCTACCAGCACTCCCAGCTATCTTCGAGACACCACTGACTTCCTGAGAAAACTACAATCCATCGGTGATCTTCCAGAAAACACCATCCTGGCCACTATGGATGTAGAACCCCTCTACACCAACATTCCACACAAAGATGGACTACAAGCCATCAGGAACAGTATCCCTCATAATGCCATGGCTAACCTAGTTGCTGAACTTTGTGATTTTGTCCTCACCCACAACTATTTCACATTTGGGGACAATATATACCTTCAAGTCAGCGGCACTGCTATGGGTACCTGCATGGCTCCACAGTATGCCAACATTTTTATGGCTTACTTGGAACAACGCTTCCTTAGCTCTCGTTCCCTAATGCCCCTACTCTACTTGCGCTACATTGATGACCATCATCTGGACCCACGGAAAAGAAACCCTTGAGGAATTCCACCACGATTTCAACAATTTCCATCCCACCATCAACCTTAGCCTAGACCAGTCCACACAAGCGGTCCATTTCCTAGACACTACTGTGCTAATAAGTGATGGTCACATAAACACCACCCTATACCGGAAACCTACTGACCGCTATACTTACCTACATGCCTCCAGCTTCCATCCTGAACACACCACACGATCCATTGTCTATAGCCAAGCTCTAAGATACAACCGCATTTGCTCCAATCCCTCTGACAGAGACAAACACCTACAAGATCTCTATCAAGCACTCTTAAAACTACAATACCCACCTACTAAAGTGAAAAAACAGATTGACAGAGCCAGAAGAGTACCCAGAAGTCACCTACTACGAGATAGGCCCAACAAAGAAAACAACAGAACGCCACTAACCATCACCTTCAGCCCCCAACTAAAACCTCTCCAGCGCATCATCAAAGATCTACAACCTATCCTGAAAGATGATCCCTCGCTCTCACAGATCTTGGGAAACAGACCAGTCCTCGCTTACAGACAGCCCCGCAACCTGAAGCAAATACTCACCAGCAACCACACACCATACAACAAAAACACTATCCCAGGAACCTATCAGTGCAACAAAGCCCGATGCCAACTCTGTCCACATATCTATTCAAGGGACACCATCATAGGACCTAATCACATCAGCCACACCATCAGGGGCTCGTTCACCTGCACATCTACCAATGTGATATATGCCATCATGTGCCAGCAATGCCCCTCTGCCATGTACATTGGCCAAACTGGACAGTCTCTACGCAAAAGAATAAACGGACACAAATCTGACATCAGGAATCATCACATTCAAAAGCCAGGTGAACACTTCAACCTCCCTAATCACTCAATGACAGATATAAAAGTAGCAATTTTGCAACAAAATAACTTCAAAAACAGGCTCCAACGAGAAACTGCGGAATTGCAATTAATATGCAAACTAGATACCATTACCTTAGGCTTGAATATTGACCGTGGATGGCTCGGTCATTACGTTAATTGAATTTATTTCCCCCCTTAACACCTTTGTGTCAACTGTCTGTAATGGCCCCTGTTGATTATCACTTCAAAAGTTTCTACTGATAAGTGCCTTTCAATTAATTAGCCTCTTAACATTGGTATAGACACTTCCACCTTCTCATGTTTCTTTGAATGTATCAATATCTGTTCACTGTATGTTCCATTCCATGCATCCGATGAAGTGGCTTCTTAACCCACGAAAGCTTATGCTGAAATAAATTTGTTAGTCTCTAAGGTGCCACAGGTATTTTTCTTGTTTTATTTTTGCTGACACAGACTAACACAGCTACTACACTGAAACCCTTAATCTCTGTATCTCTGTTTTCCCATCTGGAAATAATGCTTCCCTGAATCCCAGAGGGTATTGTTGAAGCTTAATCTTTAGTATCTAAAGTATATTAAGAGCCTTGGATGAACATTCCTTTGTTAGTGCAATTTTAACATTTTAATTGTATTTTTCTCTTTATAGATGGCTATTCCTATGAAAAAGAGGCAATGGAAAACTGGATCAGCAAAAAGAAACGGTCTAGTCCCATGACAAATCTCCCTCTCCAATCTCTTATACTTACACCAAATAGGACTCTGAAAATGGCCATCAATCGCTGGTTAGAGACTCAGCAGAAATATAATGAAACAACTTAAGTCTTGAATACACCAATTGTTCTGTCAAATTAATTGCAATGAAATTGTAGGTAGTGGTAGGAAATAACTATCAGAAATCTTAAAACACTGGAAAGGAAAAAGGGAAGCTTCTGTCCATGATGTCTTTAGGTTGTAACTCGCATAGAGTCCCTTAAATGCAGAACTTTAAACCAAAAATAAAAAAAAGATTTTGGTGCCTAATAAACTATTAGAGTTTCTTTTTAATATTTGAGTTTTAATTACAATATTTTTGTATAAGAAAGTTCAAATGCTAATTGGAAATATGTAGGCTTGGCAGAATTTGATTTTTATTCTTTTATAATTTCATTGGATAATGATGCTTATTTTTAAGCATTTTTTTTCCAATTTTTATCAATTTAAATTTTCACAGTTGCAGGGAATTACGGTGGGTTAGACAATAATTATTTAATTACAGTTGATGTTGAGATTCAAAAAATTAAAGCTTTATAACTGTTAAAACACACATTGTCAACATCACACCTCAGAATATTCAAAGTGAATATCCTTAAATCAAAATCTAATACATTCTCAAGCACCATTTTTCTTAGTTTGCCTATCTGTAAATTTCAATTATCAATGGAAATATTTTCATTTGTGTTTGTAAGATGAAATTGATGTTTACAGACATTTATTGATTTAAAAAAAAATCTAATCCTTCCACGCCTAAATATGTGCATGCTTGAAAAAATAAAGTTGTCTGTTACAAGTGGCAATACTATAATGTCTGTTTTTGCGTGTCTCTCAAAATGTCTGGTATATTTAACTACTGCAAACAAAATAAAGAGGGTTAAGGTTGCAAAGTCAACCACTCAAAAGTTAGGAATTGCCAATATTAAGGCTGCCTATGAAACCTTTATTGAGCCCCTTTCTGCATATATGTGCATGATAGTTTTAAATTACATGATTACATACTATTTTTGACTCATTCAGTGAGTGCATCCCCATTTGTTTCTACCCATCAGAGGAGTGAGGTCCTGGAACAGCCTTCCAATACGAGTTGTGAGGGCAGACAACTTAATTAGTTTTTAAAAAGAGCTGGACAAATTTGAATAGGATTGTGTGATGTGGTTGCTTGTAATAGGGCAAGGGGTGGAGCTCAACAACCATGTCTTTCATTTCCAGTTTGTCTTCTGTTCCTAAAGTTCATGCTTCAGGGTTTCAGCTGGTCACCTGCTGGGGTCAGGAAGGGATTCCCTGTGTCCCCATCCCCCTATGCATTCTTGGGTGTTTTTGTCTTCTTCCCCTGGAGCATCAGGGATGACATGGCTGGAGATGGGGTATTGGGCGGGCCAGGGCTCTGAGGTTGCACCAACATTCTCTTAGGTGCTTGGCTATTTGGTTCTTGCCCACATGTACAGTGTGTAGTTTATCATCCTGTGTGGGGTCAGGGAGGAATTTTCCCCCAGGTCAGATTGACAGGACCGTGGGGGGTTTTGCCTTCATCTGCAGTTTGTGGGTGGGGAACCACTTGCCAGGATTATCTGGGTATATCTCATTTAATCATTCCCCTGCCATTGCAGGGGCCTCAAGCACTGGTGCACCTTGGTCCTTATTTGCTGCCCATGGCACATGATAGTCTACTCTCCTGTGGGTCTCCTTTACTTTGGTTTCATTTCCATTGCTGGGTTTAGTGTATGGCGGCTGGGTGGTGTTGGGCGCCACTGATAAACAGGTCAAACTAGGTGATCTTGTGATCCTTTCTGGCCTTAAAGTTTACATTCTATGTATGGTCCTGCAGAACTGGGGGTGGTGCCTGTCTTCTGCCTTCTCTTAGGGCTTTGAGATACTGAGCTCCTAGAGAACTCTTGTCCTTCTGTGACCATTTCCAGGATCATGAAAAAAATCTGCTCCTTCAAACCCTTCAAAGATTTGAAAACCCAGTTCCACTTTTAAAAGGCATGTTTTTATTACATGTATAAGGCATCATACATATAAGGCAGTCTCTGGTCCAGCAGAGTAAAGCAAAGGATTACAAGAAGAGAGGCAGGGGAGCTGTGCTCCTGTGTGTTTCCTTCTTGCTCTGCTCTGAACCGTCCCATATACACCTATATTTCCCTACCCCCACTGCTCCCCTCCTTTCCTGCTGTCCTCCTCCCTGGTTTCCCACTGCTCCACCACCTGACACACCAGAAAAGCCAGGCAGACCCATATCTGACCACAGCACTCTTACTGAAGGAATATTGCGACTCAGAGAAACTATCCTCAAACCACTCACCACACACAGAGCCAACTTCCTTCAGGATATGACTGACCTCCAAAAACTGCAACATTAATACTATCCTTGCCACCATGAACATCACCTCCCTTTACATCCACTTCCCTCACAACGGCACTATCTGCCTGAAATATTTACAAGATAATGGACAACACTCAGATATCCACTCCAAACACGTCACCAAAATCCTTCATTTCATCCTCACCCATAACAATTTTACATTCAACAACACACACTTTGTCCAAACCATGGGAATAGCTGTGGGTATTAGGATGGCTCCTTAACATACCAACCTTCAAGGGCCACCTTGAAGAAGAATTACTGGACAAATGTACCATGAGACCAGTGGTATACCCGAGACACATAGATGATATTTTCATCCTTTGGACAGATGACCTGAACTAATTGATACATTTCAACCACAACTTCAACAACCACTCTCCATCATTTAAACCCTCCCTAGAAAAGTGATACTCAGACCACAGTGGCTCAAGAACCAAATTAGTGATCAACATTACCCAAAAGAGCCACAGTAGTGTGACTTCATTGTTTCATTTACTATAGCACTATATATAATGATTCTCACAGAAAATAAATAACTTGGTACCAGCTAACCAATTGGTTAATTTACTTAGTTAATAACATAGTGAAAGGATCCTGATTGGTTAATAACTTAGAGTGGTTAATAATTCAATCACACAGTGTTTTAATATTGTGTGCTGCAAAGAGCTCTCAGAGACCAATTAAAGAGCCACTTGCTGCTCTAGAACACGCTCATGCTAGCATCAACTTCCTGGAACCCATAATCAGCTTCAGGGCCGGCTCCAGGCACCAGTGTTCCAAACTGGTGCTTAGGGCGGCAACGTGGAAGGGGAGGCAGTCTGGCCGGCTGCGGCGGCAATTCGGCAGCAGGCCCGCTCTCAAGCTAGATGCGGCAGCAATTCGGTGCGTTGCATTGGATAGCACAAATAGTAGAGCTGGCCCTGATCAGCTTCAACAATGGAACAGACAACTATATACAAGAAACCAATGGATCACCACACCTACCTTCACAGAGCCAGTAACCACTCCAACCATATCAAGAAATCTATTATCTACAGCCAGGCACTCAGATACTAGAAAATATGCTCAGAAGAGAAAACCTATACCTTAACACACTCAAAACTGCCTTTACCAAACAAGGACACTCCACCAGGGAAATAGATCACATCATGGAATGGGCCAACCAAATACCCTGGGAGAATCTGCTCCAGTACAGAAATAAAATTCTCTCTGACCATACACCCCTAGTTGTCACCTACCACTCTACATTGGAACCCATGTAGAGTATCAGAAAACAATTACAACCCATACATGACGGGGACCACATCCTAAAATAATCTGACTCCCCCCTCGCTTGGCCTTCAAATAACCCCCCACCTTCTCCAACATCATCATGGGAAGCTAGCTCCCCATGGACAAGGACACACTCACTCGAAGTGGGACCAGACACTGACAGAAAAACAAATGCAAAACCTATAGCCACATCTCCATGACTACAATGATCAACACCTCCCACAACACACCTTTCAAGATCCATGGGTCTATCACAACACTGTATACAGTGCACTACAGCAACTATGGGGGTGACTGGAAATGATCACTGCCTTTCCAAATAACTAACACAGAAATATGATAAAAGACAAAAACATTGTAGCAGGGGTAGGTAACCACTTTCCCCGAAGATATCACTGATGTCTCATTTCTCATTCTCAAAGGAAACCTGTGTACGCCAAAATGGGAGCCTGGAGCTTAAATTCAAAACTTTGAAAAAGGAGGGATGGAACAGAAACACCGGGGCTATGGTTTATTACAAGATGTAATCTGTTAACTAGTTCTGTTAACCAATCTGTTCCCTTCCACCTAGTATTAGTGCCCAGAACTGAAGAAACGCCCCCTGTAAGCCCAAAAGCTGCTAACAGAAGATAGGCCAATAAATGGTTTCACCTCATCCACCGTGTCGCTCTAATATCTTGGGCCCAACAACACTGCATACGCACTTCTATAAACAGAGACAAAACATTCCTAGTATCTCAGGCATAACGCTTCCTAACTCCTCTCAAAGTCCCGCGCTGCCCCCAGCTCTCACTCCGGCCACTGCCAATTCCTTACCCTTCCTGAGCCCCGCCCCCTCCCACCTCCCAAGCCCCCTCCCAAAATGTCCCTGTGCCGTTATCATAACCCCGCAAGTAGCCAGCCCCACCAGCACTTTCACTGCATCCTCTCCGCCCCCGCGCATTCGCCACTTGCACACAGCTCCCAGTCGCTCCGCGCCTCCCCCCCCCCCCCGCCGTTCCAATGCAGGCCGGGCTCCCCCGCGCGGCTCCCCCGGCACGTTCCACCCCGCAGTACTAGTCCCGGACTTCTCCCACCCCGGAGCTGGCCCTGGCCCCCCGGCACGGCTCCGCGCCCAGCACACGGCACGCAAAGCTGCAGCGACAGACGAACCTGCCGCTCCCAATTGGCAGCTTTGGTTCGCAACCCCTGGACCAAGTGGGCAGCAAGTCCTGAGCAGTAGCCAAGCAGGTCGCGTTATGCGGCGGACACTGCAAGTAGCAGCAAAAGAGGAGCGTTTATTTTTCTGCCTGTACCCCAGCGCTGCGTCCGGGCGGGGATTTATACCACGAAAGGGAGGGGCGGGGGCTCTGCCGCGCAGACAAGCTGCTGCTCTGCAAGATCCCTGCTTGCGGCCTGGTCCGTCCCCACCTCTCCCCCGCCTCTCGCGGTCCCGGCGGCTGCGCCTTGGGCTTGTCCAGCCGCCCCCTCTTTTGGGCCCCTGAACTATGGTAACCCTACACTGGGCGGCCGCGGCAGCCCTCAGGCTACGGGGCACGCCCCCGCCCCCCCCCCCCGCCCGCCCCCTCCCGGCATGGGCTGCCGGGAGCCTGGGGATGCAGGGCTGGCGCCCGGAGCTGGTCCCGCGTGGCTGGGGCGCAGCCGGAGGCGCCAAGCAGGAACCTAGAGCCAGCAGCGTGGGCTGGGCGAGGGGCCGCCAGGTCACTGCCCTCAGCCGCCGCCTCGCCTACCGGACGGGTTGCGCCTCCCAGCGGGGACCTCCCGTCACCCCCGCGGCTGCCGCGCCGCTAGAGGCCCCCGCCCTGGGCTGCGGCAGCGCCGCTGGCTGAGGCGTGGGATGCTGCCCCGGGGGCCGGGGGCAACGGGGTCCGGGCGGGTTCCGTTGGGGAAGCAAAGGGCCGCCACCGGCCTAACGTCGGCAGGGCGCGCAGCGTGGGGGGCGGGGCGGCGCCGCGGGCCAGTTACTGCCGGGAACAACGTGTCCCTGGCCCGAGGAGTCCGTGGAGCGCCGCTCTTGTAACGCCCCCCCCCCCCCCGCGGGGGAATTTGGGGGGGGGGGGGAGGGGTTTGAGGCTTTACCCCTGCAGCGCTGACGGGTTCAGCCACCGGGGGTGGGGGAGGGCGGTGTCCTTCACGCTTCTGTCCCATCGTGCACTGTGGCTGCCGCCCCATAAAAACCACATATCCAAACCCTCGCCCCCCCCGCCCCATGACCGCTCCGCCCCATCCAACCGCTCCTTGTCCCCGCCCCTTATCCAGCCCTGCCCCCCTTACCGCAGCCCGCCGGAGTTATAGACGAGGCCGCTCAGAAGCGCGCAGCCCTGGCCCCTTAGCATGCCGCTCAGAAACCCGCGGCTGCCCCGCAGCCACGGGCGGGAGCCAGTCTCTTCCCCAGCAATTGACAATAGAAGGGGTGTTGAAATATTCAGGGGAGTGTCGGCCGATGAGGGCTGAGACCATGAGGGCAAAGGTGGGCTGTAGGGCACTATAATAAAAATTGAAAAATGTTTCACGACCATTTTATTAGATTTAACTCATGTTTTAAAACCATCACAAAAATTAAAGTTGGCTACTCAAGCCTACTATGAAGCACTACGTCTACATCAGTCTTGGTTTCTTGTTGTAATTTTGCACCCCTTGGTGTCTTCTTGTGTGTCCGTTACTTCCAGTCCTTCATGATATGCCCATGATCAGGCAGAAGGCGACTTCTTTCAGAACACAAAATTCTATTCAATGAGGAAAAATTATGTTCAGCTGTAGCTGTTGTGACTGGGATTAGCAAGAGATGAATTCCTACTTTCATTACAGGAAACATAGCACAAAGATTGGGTCGAACCACTAGTGATGATAAAGAAGTTGAAGTTAAATCTTCATTCGTTCATCATATGATATTCCACTCTGTGTTAAAAATTCTCTATTTTGCCCTGATCACAGCAGCCCTGTTGCTCGTAGTGCCTCACTCCACTCAACTGTAGGTGTTTTATAAGACAGGCATCTGTAAAAGCTACGTGGAGGTTGAATCGAATCCAGAAATCTCTATTGTAGATTTGTAAGAATCAAGTCTTTGTACTTTTTCAGGTGGCTTAACAAACACTTCTTGTCCTCTTCACTTATGGAGTCAATATAAGTACCTTCATTAGTCAACTTCTGGACTGAAGTCTGCTTCTTCCAGTACATTTTCAATGGATATCTCTGATTGATCCAAGGATAGCTTCTATTTCTGGACAAAGATCTACTATGGTTGTTGCAGATGGCTGGATTACATTGTTTAATGACACAAGTGGTTTCAACAGTAGACTTACAAGAGAGAGAATGGCGATAGCCTTCTCTGAACTTAGTAACAAAAGTAGTCCATCAGCCTCACTACTTCAATCTATCCTATCTTGGTGGATACTTTCTAAAGCCAGTAATAACGGTTGCAGTAATTTTAAGACAACTGCCAAGAATCACTCATGAGAAAGCCAACAGGTTTTCCCAGGCTGAACTCATTTGAACTTCAATCCCAGTGTATCTTCTATTTGTTTCCAAAATGTTCAGTCCTTTTAGACTCTTGCTGAAAAAGAGAGAGTATAAAAAAGCCATTAAATTTGTGGCTTTTTAATGTCTTTTGAAGATTCTGTGGCTTGTACTAGTGCTAGCTGGAGTAGATGGCCTCTACAGTATGTATAGGAGAGATTAGGGTTACACTTTTCTCTGAGCAAAGCTTGTACTTCTTCACTATGTCTTCCAGAGAAGTTTGTAGCTCCATCAAATGCACAAGCAGCCATCTGTTTGGGGTTCAATTTACAAGCATTTAACTCTTCTAAGGTGTCACAGATGCAGCTGATGTGTCTTCTATAACTGAACATCTAGAATGTATCTACTGGCCTACCATGGACATCAAGATAACATGCGTAATGACTTAATTCTTGATGCCTATTTGCATTGGTGCATTTGTTGGCCATGTGTGCACATATTTTGAATATAGTGAGAGAATTTTCTTCACTTTTTCAACTCCTGAGTCTTTCACGGTTGCACCACATGTTTCAAGAGAGTCAGCTGAGTTTTTTGGAGAAAGATAGTGAGCATTTGCCAGTCTTGTTCGGAACCAGTGTCCAACTTCAGGATTAACAAGTGACAATGCACTTAACATAGGCCTCTCGTTTGTAGCGTGTGGTATCGCTTGCTTAAACAGAAAATATGATGCAATAGCCATGTTGGTTCACATAAACTGAGTTGTCTCTCCAGCATTCTTAACAGTCTCATTAAGTTCTTCTAAAATTGGCTTTGACAGTGACTAGCTTATAAGGCTTTCTGCATGTTGATGCAGTCCAGAAGCATGGTGTTTTGCAGCCTTTTCATATAGGTTGTCAGTATTGGCTTAGCTGATCAGTGTGGCAAACCAAGCTCCTCCACTTTTACTACATAAATCCATGACTTGCCCACATCTTAAATACTGCGTGTAGTTCTGGTCACACCATCTCAAAAAAGATATCTTGGAATTGAAAAAGGTACAGAGAAGGGCAACAAAAATGATTACGGGTATAGAGCAGATGCCATATGAGGAGAGAAGACTGGGCCTTTTTAGCTTCGAAAAGAGACGACTAAGAGTGGATAGGATAGAGTCTTATAAAATCTTGATTGGTGAGGAGAAAATGACTAAGGAAGTGTTATTTATCCCTTCACTTAACAAAAGAACCAGGGGTCACCCAATGAAATTAATAGGCAGTAAGTTTAAAACAAAGTTTTAAAGGAAATATTTCTTCACACAACGCACAGTCACCCATGGAACTTTTTGCCAGGGATGTTGTGAAGGCCAAAATTATAACAGGGTTCAAAAAAGAACTAGGTAAGTTCATGGAAGATTGGTCCATCAATGGCTATTAGCCAAGATGGGCAGGGATGCAACATCATGATCTGAATGTCCCTAGCCTCTATTGACCACAAGCTGGGAGTGGACGACAGGGGAGGGATCAATCAATGATTCCCTGTTCTGTTCATTCCCTCTGAAGCACCTGGAACAGTCACTGTCGGAAGACAGGATACTAGGATAGATGGACCATTGGTCTGACCCAATATAGCCATTCTTACATTAAAAATAATTATAATAATAAAAAAGTTTAGTACAGAAACTCCCCAAGATGTGATACCTCTTGAGATAGCGATGATGTGAGATAATGATCTTGGCAAATAATGCATTTTTAAAATCTTGGCCTACTAGGAAACATATATTTATATAAGTTTCCCAGTCACAAATATAGCTTCTGGAGAAAGGTCACTAAAACATAGTCCAATTAGGGTGACCAGAAAGCAAGTGTGAAAAATCGGAACAGGGGGTGGGAAGTACTGGGAGCCTATATAAGAAAAAGATGCAAAAACCTGGGACTGTCCCTATAAAATAGGAACATCTGGTCACCCTAAGTCCAATGCTCCCGGCCGCTGTTGTTTGTCATGCCACGGTTCACTCTATTGCTCTGCCCCAATAGCCCTACACTGTCACCTTCTGCTGCCACCTGCCACTGTGACCTCTGTGAGTCGGTCTCTCGCGGTTCCACCCGGCTCTCAGTGATTTCAGATCTTTGGGGTGAGAGGAACTTCGGTGCTAGTGCAGACTGGGCCGTCTCATCCACAGAAACACTGTCCCACAGCAGGTCTAAGCACTTAGACCTGATTATCAGAGATTTCAGCTCTAGTAGTCACTTAACAAACCAAAAGACTCTCTATGAAGCCTAATCAGCTCTGTCTTTAAACAGTGGAGAGGCGTAGGTCAAATAGTACTTGTGACTCAGGCAGACCATAAAGCAAAACACCTGTCCCCACCCTCTCTCTTGATGCCCTCAATCAGCACAGGCTAAGGACAGTTCTACTGCCCTTTACTCATACAATAAAAACAACACCATTTCATTACCCCCTGCATTCAAGTGATTTGTAACCCAAACCCAGCCAAAATCTATCACTTGGGCAACACAGCTCTGTTTGCTGGATACCTAGGTAGATTAGGTGTGAATGTAAATACAATCTGGTCCTGAAGCCTTTCCCCCCAGTCCCCAGCTCATCACTAGCTGTCAGGGAGAGCTCATTTAGACTTTGCTTACAAATCATCATTGAAATTATTAGGTTGGCCAACATCACCGAAATGAATGCACTGACAGTCACAAAAAACAAAATCTGTATAAGGAAGCTTGTCTGTGTTCTTACTTTTCAAATCTATTACACTTTTTCAGATATATGTATTTTATCATATACTTTATATGCTTTTAAAGTGTGTATTAATGTTTCAATTTCAATTCAAATTCCCAATCACTAAATTGGCAACACTGCATGTAACTAGTTCACAAAACTGGGGGGGGGGGGGGGGGGGTGTTGGGAAAATTCAGGGAGGGTGTAGGGAAATCACTGGCCAGAGCGCTGGCAGCCAGGTGCACTGAGGCTGTGGGGGCGGAGGGAGCCTCCCCTGCCTAGAGCTCAGGGGCCGGGCACGACAGGCCCGCGGGCCGGATGTGGCCCGGCGGCCCTAGTTTGCCCACCCCTGGTCTAGCCCCGTATTGCCTTTTCCTATTTTTTTAATGTACCTTTGAAAAATTCCACCCATTTTTCAGCTGCAGTATCTCCGCCCCGAGTGGAAGTAATACTATTCTACTCTATGCGAATGACACAACAACGCAACCAACCTGCAGCACTCAAATATCAGGACCTATAACATGCTTCTCTGCCCCCTTCCCCCCCAACTGCACTATAAACTGGAGGAGAATCAGAGGGTTGTAAATAGGGTTTAAAAATATTAACCATGTAACCTATTCAAATGTTATCAAGCAGTTAACCTTGAAGGAGTTCACATGGGCAGGGAACTCGGGTTCTGCAGCACCCCCATGTTTTACATGGGGATCTGCTGATGGTCCCCTGCTGGGGCCAGGATTCCTGATGCAGGGCGGCAGCAGAGCCGTGTGCCTAGGCCAGCAGCGGTGTCTTGGGCATGGGTGCAGTGCTTAGCGGTTAAACAGTTAAACTTTAACATCCCTCTTTGAAACCACTCGCCCTTTAAGAGTACACATGTCCAATGCATATTGGACTGAAGGTCTCCATAGGTCAGTAAGTGCTTCCACTTTTTCTCTTTTTTTTTTGGTCTGCACAGTAGGGTTAAATACCCCCCTCTCCTTTTTAAGTTCATAGTTAATTCTAGTGATGGAGAGATGGCGTATTATTGAAATAAAAATTTTTTTGGCTAGAGAAGGGTAGTTCTGCTCCATCTCTATGGCAAACCCTGCAAAGAAAATGGGTTTAAGAAGTGTATTGTATTTCAATACATTTCCTTCTGATGGGTTGCTGCATCTTTCTACTGCCTAAAATGTTGTTCTGCTAAAACTTGTATGGGATAGAATATCAGGGTTGGAAGGGACCTTAGGAGGTCATCTAGTCCAACCCCCTGCTCAAAGCAGGACCAATCCCCAATTTTTGCCTCAGATCCCTAAATGGCCCCCTCAAGGATTGAACTCACAACCCTGGGTTTAGCAGACCAATGCTCAAACCACTGAGCTATCCCCCCCCCCAATGTATGTAGATACTTCCCATGAAGGAAGTTTCCTTATGAAGGAGGCACAGTTGAGCAAGACACTAGAGAAGGGCTCTGGGAAAATGAGACACTTAGCTCATGTAGCAGTGTTGCCAAATGTACCTCAGCCCACATCCGCTCCCTTTTTGCAAATGCAGTGGGTGGCTCCCAAGCAATTGGCTCAGTCCTCCTTCCACAGCATAGTCTCAGGGTATGTCTACACTACCCGCCGGATCAGCGGGCAGCGATCGATTCAGCGGGGGTCGATTTATTGCATCTAATGTAGACCAGGCCTCAGTCAGACCCATTGCCAGACCTCCAAGAACAGTCAGCTGGGCTCCCTAAGGATTTAATCTTTGTTCTTTTTTTACATCCTGGGGTTTTTGAGGGATTACTCCTCACCTCACCTGCTTTCCCACTACATCTTCAGCAAGAGCAAGAGATGAAGAACAAGATACCTTTAACCTCATAGGAAGTCTTCTAAAATGGCTCCTCCAATATTGGCTAGACCCTCGTCTAGCCAATTTCCCATGTTCAGCAATGCTTCCTGACCCTGACAAAGCTAGAGAAGATGAACATTGGAAGTCTGTCTCTTCTCTATAAGAATGCATTATTGTCGTGTCTTCCCTTCCCTTCTGAGTGACCCCAGAACCCCTTAGCATCTGGTAGCAGGATGACAGCAGTCTTACACATTTTTTTTGGTATCTCTGTCAAGGAAAGTCTGAAAATTCTGACATCTTCAAGAAAAAAACAGCAGCCCAGTTTAATAATGGTGGTTGATCTGAGACAGCTGAGGAAGGTCTGAGTGGCCCTGCTTTTATAAATCTGATTAATAGAATCATAGAAGATTAGGGTTGGAAGAGACCTCAGGTGGTCATCTAGTCCAACCCCCTGCTCAAAGCAGGACCAACTAAATCATCCCAACCAGGGCTTTGTCAATCCAGGCCTTAAAAACCTCTGAAGATGGAGATTCCACCACCTCCCTAGGTAACCCATTCCCAGTGCTTCACCACCCTCCTAGTGAAATAGTTTTTCCTAATATCCAACCTAGACCTCCGCCACTACAACTTGAGACCATTGCTCTTTGTTCTGCCATCTGCCACCACTGAGAACAGCCTAGCTCCATCCTCTTTGGAACCCCCCTTCAGGTAGTTGAAGGCTGCTATCATTTTTATCAGGTCTCAAAGGGTGGTTTGACTTATTTTATCAGCACCTGGCATCTGGTTCACTCGCTGGTTTTGGCTGACAGAAGTAAATTCAGTTCAGTCAAACCTTTGTTCTAGGAGATAAATAATCCAGGCAATTTGATGTTTTGGACTGAAAGACCTATTCTAATTTAGGGTTTGCCTACAGAGGAGATTTTTCTGGGATAAATATACCAGTATAACTAAGTTAAACTATGCAGGTATAACTCCCCTATATGAAGACTCTTCGGCTGTGTCTACACTGCCACTGTCAGTCAGCACTAAAACTTTTGTCGTTCGGCAGTGTGAAAAAACACCCCCCCATGAGCGACAAAAGTTTTAGCGCTGAAAAGCGCCAGTATAGACAGTGCTTTATCGCCGGGAGCCATGCTCCCGGCCATAAAGCTACCACAGCTCGTTAGGGGTGATTTTTTAAAAAAAATCACTGGGAGAGCTCTCCCCCAGCAATAAAGTGTGCTTACACTGCCATCACAGCGCGGCTGTGCCGTAATGTGGGTAGCGTAGACATACCCTTACTCTGGATTAAGAGTCGCCTTTTGCCGTTTAGCTTAAACTGCTTCTGAAACAACATAAGGTAAACTGAAAAAGACTCTCATATCAAAATAGGAGTGTCCACACACTGATTTTTATTGATCCAGTTACAACACTTTAAATTCACCCCTGATCTTATACACCATCATAATTTCTCTGTGTAGACAAGTCCTTGAAGCAGATAAAATTTGAGCCGTTTAACCAGATCTCCTACTCATTGTCCACGGTAACCTCCAGGGCCTAATATATTTTGGAAAATAAAGAGAAGTTCCTCTGTCTAGTTGGAGAGCCTTGAGAGCATCTTTTGATCTCTCTGATGGAACAGCCAGTTCACTTGCTTCTGCAGTGACTCCAAGGAAGCATGCTTGGCTCCACAACGGCAGCTAATCACCTGAGGATGAAATCAGAGCTCTAGGCTTCCCATTTGAGGACTGATATTTTCAGGCTAGACAGATGTGGTGCAGTAGAACCTCAGAGTTATGGACACTTCAGGAAAATTGAGGTTGTTCATAACTCTGAAATGTTCGTAACTCTGAACAAGCCATTATGGGATGCTCCTCAGGGTGAACTGCTTGAAGCGGGGGCTCACAGCTCTGCACTGAGGGTGGATACAGGCAGCTGGTTCTAGCCCCCTGGCTGCAAGGGTGATGAGTGAGACACCCTGGGGCACCGCAATGTCAGTGGGTGCGCGGTGCAGGCCCTTTAAAACTGAGCTGCTCCTCCAGAGCGCAGTGTGCAGGCAGGAGCTCCAGCAGCTTACACTCCAGACCAGGTTTCAGTAGCAGCTCGGGAAGTTTCTTTCCCCCCACCCTGAGTTTGAAAGCTTGTCCCCCTCCCAGCTAGTGGGGAGGGAGAGGGGAAAACAGCCTTCACCACCTCCTACCTGTAAGTGGCTGCCCCGTGCATGGGGGTGGGTGGCAACAGGCAGCCCAGATGTGCCTACCTTTAAGATGCAATACAGGCACAGTACAGTATTTGCTGGTTTGTTTGTTTGGGGGTTTGTCGTCTCCACTGCTGCCTGATAGCTTACTTCCGGATCCCCATGGTGTCTGGTTGACCATCAGTCCGTAACTCTGGTGTTCGTATCTTTGATGTTCTACTGTACTGGAGAAGCTGATGGCAACCGAGACAAGTCTTTCACCTTCCAAAGATCATCCTGCATATTCTCCAGTTCTCAGTCATCAGTGTTTAACCTCAGAAGATACTGGTGAAGCTATACAGACCTCATCAGAGGAAAAATCGGGGGTGGGGAGAATCATATAATGCAGTTACTAACAGACCCTTTTCTATAACTGTACTACATGCACATCGATTTAATTTGTGTGCATCTGTCGGTGGTTTTATATCAGTACACAATACACAAAATAAGAGTGCACCTCTCAACCCACTATATTAATAGTCTTTATTTCATAAGGAAAAATACAGTAGCAGTGCAAAAAGAGAACTACAG
This sequence comes from Macrochelys suwanniensis, assembly GCA_033296515.1. Taxonomy (NCBI): domain Eukaryota; kingdom Metazoa; phylum Chordata; order Testudines; family Chelydridae; genus Macrochelys; species Macrochelys suwanniensis. The sequence continues at coordinate 30,672,069 of CM065784.1, read as the reverse complement.
AAGAAGAGAACAAGACTTGTACAAATATCAAAGAAACAGTAAACAATAAATAAGCTAGGGTGTAATAATGCAAACTCCTAAGGAATTTGTAAAAATGTGTAAGGTTGTTTTTACAATGTACATACATACTGTACATGGGAATAAAAGTTGAAAATTCCAACTTGTACAACACAAACCTTTATTACACACAGGAATGTCATTACAACTATTCATTTTGAAAACATTCTTGCAAATACAGAACCTTTTTCCTCCCAAGCTCTGGAAAAAAAAATGTCAACCCCATCCTACAAAGCAAATGCGCACCTACCCTTTTCCTCAATTTTTCATCTTAATATTCTCAAAATAATACATCAGGCTTCCTATAACATTTTTTCTATAAAGTATTTCATTCCTGTACCTCTTCTTTGTGAATGTACAATACATCATTTTGTATTAAGGTAGCACCTCAAATATGGTTTAGGTAAACTATATAAAGTGCGGTTACTGGTATACTGTTAACATGCCATAATATAATAATATTCAGTGCAATAACCAGTATGGTTGAAGCTTTTTTAAAAAATGCATGCAAATCTGTTGCTGTAATTTACTGGATTTTACTTGGTTTCTTGTAGTAATTAAAAATATCATATTTACATGTCAAAACATAGCTGCTTAAAGTTTACTCATATACAAGTGACTTAAAGTTCCTAAATTTACATCATGCATCCCAATTAAATCCCTCTAGAAAACTAATGAAATAATACTATATCTTTTTGCTAAGAAAACAGTCATTTACAGATCTGGATGTTACATACTGTGTATTTTACCCTCATAATTTTGTTGGAATCAAGCATTTTAAGTACTAGAAAGAGGCATAGTTATAATTATTATGTAAGTGATGACTTTTAATACAATCTGAAGCCAAGATTAAAGCCCTATATAAGAGGAAAATGTTATAATTTTTACAATAAGGATGGAATATAATGAAAAGTGAATTATTTTTCCTCTTTCAAGGTCCCAATTCGGTGCATTCACAATCTTAGCTAACCGTGTAAATGCATTTCTAGTTAAATTTGATATTCCAGTTAATATTCTTGTTCCATGGTGGTATGTATAGCTTCTTAAGAAAGTGGTTGTATCCCATATTTCTATGAATAATACTGGCCAACATGTATAACCTACTCATAATTAGAAAAGTGGCCAGATAATAATCAATGTTATGCAGAAACAATATTCTATGATGAAACAGCCCTATAGTAGTGATTAACATAAGTAATCAGTTTTACAACCAGTTTATTATTATATAAAATGATATATTCATACATTAGACTCTATGAATGATCGCTTTGGTTTTGCAGAAGTGACAGGACTTAGATGATTTTCCTTATTAACATGAGACTGCTGTTCAGATATAGCATCTGGATACAAATGAGGAACAGTTTTAGATGTCCTGGTATCTTGACAGTGGGCAGGCATTTGGCACTTGAGCTCCTCAAGTTCTTTAGGCTGCATTCCATTTTGGATATTTTCTCCTGGAGCAATAGCAGGAGAGGAAGTTTTAGTCTGATTACTGCATCCACCTGTCTGTCTAGCAGAGAATTGCTCACAGTTTGAAGATTGAACAAACCCACCAGAAGCATCTGTTAGTAACCCTTCAGATGCCTGACAATGCCAAGTGCGATTGGTTTGATTACTCTGCTGCTGGAACCTTGCTGTCTTATCCATGATCCCCATAAATGGTGTATTCCGAGGTCTGTGTTCAGTCGTACCACTCTGAACTTGACTAACTTTATTTTCCTTGATTCGAACATCTGGCCCTAATCCTTTCACGCTATCTGAAAAGCTGCTGCTTGAAATTAAACTATTGGTTGAGCTGGAAATGATCATGCTGCTAGATGGAGAGCCAGAAGAGATGACACTAGTTATAGAGCCTTGCTGCCTTGCTTCACTGCAATTCATTTTAATTCCTTGAATTGGAGCTGCTTTCTCCATGACTGAAGGTGGAAGGACAGTAAGCCTATCAGTGGTTTTGGCCTTGCTTGTGAAAGAGTGAGAAGAGAGAGTCTCACTATGCTGTGAATGGGAACACTGGTTGGATGCTAACTTTTCATTGTACAGTCCAGAGCTGAAACCTGTGGGAATGCTTCCAGATGATAAAGTGTTTGGCCCATCTAAATGCTGACTTTTATTGGTTAGATTTCCAGGGTGTTGGACTGGCATAGCATTTGGAGGAAGATGCTGAAAAGGAGACTGTGTCTTTGCACTACACAGTGTAGCTCCAGTTCTTGATCCAGGCTGAATGGAGTTCAAATGCTGATTAGTTTTCACAATCTGTGCTTGCTTTGTAGGTTGCATGATCAACCCTGGTTCTCTCAGATATTTACTCCCGTTTTTTTTCTGAGGGGACATGGGTCTGGCTTTCTGCTGAAGGCCTTCTTGAAGGGTTCTGCTGTAGGGAGAAGCTGTCTGGGAGCGCTGCAGCCTCTGTGAAGATGGAAAGGAGTCATCATGGTGTGGAAATTCTTCTTTTCTCTCTTCAAGATTGAAATGATCATTCACTCCTTGGACAAGAACCTCCTCATTGTCAGAGTCATTCTGCTGTGCTGGCAGTGGAGACTGCTGCTTTTGTTGCTGTGTTCTCTGAAACTGTTTGCACTCCTCTTCTACTCTAGCTAGAAGCCTTTTGATTTCTTGATTACTGGGGCACAATTTTATGGCTTCACGTAGGTCAGCAAGAGCTGTAAGAAACTGCCTGTGTAAAGGAAAAAATAAATAAAAGTAAACTGTTCCAAAAGAACCCCTCACCCACCTTGTCCCTCTAAAAGAAAAAAAATTAATACAACTTTGGGCAATTAAACTTCCACCATTGTGTACTGGCTGTCATCTCTATTACCCATCAAGTCAGCCCTTTGATCTATTGTCTTTATCAGTATCTGCTATTTGATGTGGTGGTGGTAGGAAATTAGGGAATCCTCAACACTCAAAGGGCACCTTAGGAATGAGGAGAAAAGAGACAAAGAAGTCCCATATCATTCCCATTCCATCCCATTGGAGGATCAGAAGCCCTTCAAGAAGGCAAAAGCAGTGAGCTAGCTGGCAGCACTGAACACAGCAACAGGAGGGGATAAGGAATTCAGCATAAAAGGTGCTTCACTGTAACTGGCACACTGAGTTCCTTTGTAATGTTCCATACCACAGAATAAGTGCACCCCTCTCTCTCTGGCTGGGGGAGAAGGGAAAAGGTACTTCTTGTTGGGACCAGATTCTTTGGAGGGTTAGGTTCCCACCATACTCCTGGGGGAATACTGCGCATGCACAGAATTTATGTCCCCTGAATATTTCTTTGCTTCACCGCAGAAAAATGACTTTCTGACAGGAAAGCCACACAACAGCAGTCATGTGACCCTCCCCAGCAGTACGTTTCAGGTGCCTAGGGCAGTCGGCAGAGAGGTAAATCACTGTGGGGTAGGGGGCGGGACTGGGGAAGACCTAGCTGGCAGCTCGTACCCTGTGCCAGGCTCAGCTGATAGTCCCAGCTGTGCTGGGGAGGACGGGACTTCCTCTTCCCCTGTGTGGCATCCAGGGCCATGTCAGACCTACCCCTAGATTTCTCCCTTGGCAGTAAGAAGCTATGCAAACTCCCGCCTCCCCGCACTTCCTGCACCCATCGCTCCTTAAGGGGAGGGATTACTGTACAGGGAGCTACTCCCCCATCCGCCCACCCCCCATGCATCCAGACCCCCCTCATACCCATAACTCATATCCCACTGAGCTTCATCCCCCCCACACTCAGAACCCCCTGATGAGCCCCACTCCCTTTGGACCTGAAGCACTTCGACGAGCCAGTGGCCTGTGCTCCCCAATGCCATGCTTTGTCACCTTCCACATTTATTTGACAAATAACATTTGCAGAATTTTAAAATATTGTGTGCAGATTTTTTTTTTTCCCCCAGAATGCCCTCAGGAGTACTACCAAGAGCGGACATCTACTCTTCCCTGCCCCACTCTTGCTTATATCTTGGACTGCTGCTCATTCAACAGCTTCTTGTCCTCTGACATTCTGTCCCCTATAATAGTTCCAGGGTTTTACTGCAGACCCATCCAGTTAGCTAGTTTTGGTACCCTGCAAGGAATGCTGATGGATTCCTGCTGGCTCAGTCCAGGGGGTGGGCTTGTCAACACCAAGCCAAACCCCACAGAGGGCTTTTGGCCTACGGAAAAGGCTAGGATAGAAGGGAATACAGCTTAATTTACAGTCATTTATAAAAAGGTAGAAGCCAAAACTGGGCATTATTTAAACAAGTGTCCTCAGGAATTCCAGAAACAACTGTGTTTAATATGCTGCCTACCTGGCACCTTTCACTTGCATTAAATTCGCTTACCTCCCAACAAAATTAATAAACACAAATGGAGAAGAAGAAAAGGGAACAAAGATTTTGCAAGTATATCTAACTTAAAGCACCTTAAATTTACCTGCAAATTAGCTGTGTAAAAATGTTATGAAACAAAGATCTATGTGTATAGACACAGTCACAGACAGTACCTGCTGTTTCTCTTGGCTCTTGCTCTAGCATAATAGGCTTCATAGGATTTGGGTTTCAGATCAAGCGCCTTGGTAGCAAACTCTTCTGCCATGCCAAAGTCCTAATTTAATAGCAATTATATTTTCAATGTATACAGTGACATTTAAATATTTTTAAAATGTTACATGCACGTTAATTGCAGACACTACCAGAAAGAATCTCGAGAGCTCCCATAGCCTACCCACTTGCGACAGTACTATTTAAATTGGCAAAAGGAAAGTTGGAGGGTTAAAAAAAAAAAAAGGATCGGGATGGACCTTATTCTGCCATCCCTAAGTCTTGTCTACACAGGAAAGTTGTCCAGCATACCTATCCCAGAATAACTATTCTGTTATAGCCCCTTGTGTCGACACTCTATTCCAGAATAAAAGCAGGGCAGTTATTCTGGAATAGCTATGCTGGTCAATTTCGCCCATGTAGACAAGCCCTGAGTACTACTTTACTTCATGAGAAGTCCCATTGTTTGTGGCAACATAGGGCTCAAAATCAGTAGATGATGGCTGAAATAACAGTGGATAAGGGGTTTACTAGTACTATAGGTTGGAAAGGAAGGGGTCCCACCATTTGCATGTGCAGTGACCCATGACAGTAGCAATCACTTCTGGAGTAACAGGTAATCTGCCCACCTGTATGGTTTTTCCCGCTCTCCTTGTCCTTCACTTCATGCTAGTACCACAGGGGTTTCTGTACATCCTCCCAATGGTAGCTTTTCCTGTCCCTCCTTTCTTGCAGGAAGAGCAAGAATCACAAGAGCATCATGGTGCAAAGACAACATACTAGCCCTTTATACATTTATGGGGTTTCAGCTTCATTGAGGTTTCCAGTATTCCAAGTACATGAGCAACAGATCAACAATAAGAACTTACATTTGTTTTTCTGCGACACCGTGACAGGTTTAAATACAGGGAAACTCTTAGTTCATTGAAAGCTTTCATTTCATCTCCAAACCCTTCCCGAGGAAACTTCCTTAAGGCATATTGATATCGCTGAGCTGCTTCTTTCATCTTCCCTTTCTATAGGTTTAGAACACAAGAGCTTTAGACGTTGGATCTGTAAATTCCTCAATATTAATCATTCCTATTTGACATTTGCTAAACAGGTGCTCTTCAAATGGAATCTATTTTTATAGATTTTGTATTTATAAATAAGTATTTTTTTTCAAAACAGGGCTAGTTACTCAAATATTTACATTTAAATTATGTAACACTGGTGCCAAAGCAGAGTTCTTCAGACATGTAAGGTCTTGTTGATAACAATTCTTGGTCTGGTCTTTGATGTGGAACAGTTTTACAGAGGGTAATTGAACAATTGGCTTAAAGTCTAAACAGCAAAACTCTACAGGCCAGATGATGCCTTTAAGCCACACCTTTTATTAGGGTGGTGCCTACCTGTAAAATCTCAGGATAAACTCAGAGGAAGGACAGCCTATATCCAGTGCAACATACAAATGTAGATTCCAACACCTCCCAAATTCATCTAGGAGCTGGAAGTGAAACTATGAAGGTGTCTTGCTGCTGTGTGATTTGCTGGGGGGTGGAGGGAAGGAAGCAAGGGGGAGGGAAGGAGGGACATCTGAATGGCCTAAGAGAGATTGAAAACTGAAGCTAACCTTCTCCAGCGACTACCAAAAGATTTCAAAGTAAGTACTGGAAATTCTAAAAGAATCCAGAAGACATTCAGAAAACATCTATGTGGTTAGATAAATGTCCGTGAGAAGATGTTGCTAACACTTCTTACAGAAGCAGAATTTAGATAAGGGCTAGCAATGGTTTTAATTAATAAAACGAGTATTTTTCTTTTTTTAAAATATTTTATAGTTAATTTATTGTTTTAATAAACCTTTGCTTTGTACTTTGTGTCAGACTAAATAATAAACTTGTTTTATAAGTTCTCTCATGGTGTGTCTGTTTATAAAAATAGGCCTACATTTTCAAAAGTGACTAGTGATTCTGGGTACATCAATTTTTAGGCGCTCAACTTGAGAGGGACCTGATTTTCAGAGACTGTGCGCTCAATTCTTTCTGAAAACCAAACTCTTAAGATGCCTCAAGTTGGATGCCCCAAAACTATTACTTTTGGTAATTTAGGCTATAAAGGAAAGCAATTAAAGGAGCAGGAAAGACTAATGTAACTGCCCTAAATATATGGTACTACAGTCTCATGAAGGCATCAAGGAGAGAACTCTTAGCCCTGAACACTGTATACCAATGAAGCTTTGAGTTTGAGTTCACTAATATAGTGAACACAAAACAAGACAACTCAGTAAAACGAATACAAAACTTAAAAATACAAAAATTAAAAAACACAAGATCAGCCCTTCCCATAGGATCAGTTACACCTTTAAAATAACAACCCCTGAAAATATATAAGAATAAAATTGGTTTGAAATACACTAATTTAGGTCATCAGGAGCCTCTCTTTCACATTTTTTTCTGGTTTTTGCAGATGCAGGTCAGAAGTAGCAATAAAGGGGCTGACATTTGCAGTCCTTCCAAGGAGTGACCCACTGGATTTCAAATCCCATGGCTAAAATGGCCTTTGAATGATGCCCATGGAAGCTATGTTACACAAACGAAATACAGAAAGAATGTCGCACAATTTAAGACATTTCCAATCCAGTTCTTGTGAAGCAATACCTCTCCAGAGAAAAGCATTTATCAGACGTGCTACAGTTTGCTTAATTCATATTTAAACAAATGACATGCAGAGAAGTATCCCAACAAAAGGATATGCTTGATGCTTTATGTACTTTGTTCATACCTAATTCAATAGGATATCTTCATCACATTAGCTTCCTGCCATCTTAAGGAATAACTAAAGATTACCAATATTTCAATGAATAACTTGATGCATAGTAAAGGAAATCCAGGTCAAATCCTCTTATCAATTTTTTTCCAAGATCTGAGTGTTCCCAATCAATTTCTCTCTTACAGGAGAAGGATATTTGCTCTCAAAGCTCCTTGGTTCCCATGCCCCACAATGAGGGAAAGGGGTTGCATATACCTTATTATCAATACTTTCTTAAAGAAAAAGTAGTAGGTGTTTTAGCAATCATTACCTACCTTTGAGTAATAGCACACTTACAACATTCACAGTTACCATGAAAATAAGAATCTACCTACTTTGTACATTATGTTTCCTTCTTCCATCAACTTCTGTAGTAGAATAATCAGAATATCAGGTTTAGACGTGGCCATTGCCCACGCTGCATTTCCTGCAAGTTAAAATATTAAATATTTTTCAAAGGACATTTCTGATATTACTAAAAAAAACTAAGGGCTTGTTTCCAACATAGTTTTACTCTCAAAAACTTCAGCGGATATTTCCACAAGTGATGAATGATTGTAGAAATGTTTATACATACAGCAGCCTGGTATTAATGGTTCAAAGTGTGTTTGTCCTGCTTTAGGTCCCACTATAGGAGAGCACTGAAGCATGTGTTTAAGTGAAGTCCTAAATAAGGATGCTTTCCTGAACTGTGGTTTAAAGGTGCCCCAGACCCATTAGCAATCACATACACAAACACACAGTAGTAATAGCCACAAAATTAATGGCTGAACCACAGGATAAATTAGAGCCATTAATTAATTGCATTCCTCATGCATCTGACAACCTCACCTGCCCTCTGCCTTCCAATCCGTTGCCCCCAGGACTGTTAATATTCCAAATCTTTGAGCATTTTCAAACAGCTGCAATTTAACACAAAACCCAAACGTGGAATTTCTTCTCAGAAAAGATAAACATCTCATAGGTCAAGGATTGAATACTATCAGTCCTGGATTTCATGCCTTAATCCATGGATTAAGTCCATGAGGGCTAAAAACAGGGTCTTTATGTCATTAGAAGGCCAGTAATCTCACCTCTCCCTATAACAGAGATACAAGGTTTTTGATTCTAGCCCATCCTAGTAGATAATGAGATATGAGACCTTAAAATTAGAACAGTAGCGTGTATAGAAAAGCTATTTTAGATTGTAATTTTAGAAACCTCTAAAAATCATTTCTATCCTCCGAATCCTAACTGCAGAGTCCTGGTAACTAAGGCACCTGGTTTCACAGATGGAAGATTAAAAATAATATCAATACTATTGAAACAGTTCTAAAGTAGTTTTTCAAAACAACATCCTTAGGTGTGGTATAAACAGCTTTATCGGTACCCTTTTGGGATGACTTCATAATTCATGTCTAGCCACTAGCATGTAATGGCCCTATTCCAAATAAATGTGGATAAAATCTTTACCATACCATCATGTATTCTCTATGTATTAAAGGAAATACCCCTTCTTGACCATTAGTTCCAGTTTGCTTTCTTCAGGTGCTACAGCCTCCTGCTATAGCAGGGGAGGGCAAACTTTTTGGCCTGAGGGCTGCATCAGGTTTCGGAAATTGTATGGAGGGCTGGTTAGGGGAGGGGGTCATGGCCCGGCCTCCACCTCCTAGCCGCACCCTCCCGGGACTCCTGCCCCATCCAACCCCCCCCACCCCCGTTCCCTGACGGGCCCCCCCACAGGACCCCTGGCCCATCCACACCCTCATGCCCCCCTCGCTCCTTGTCCCCTGACCGTCCCGGAACCCCCGCCTCGACTGCCCCCTGCCGCCCCATCCACACCTCCCCCTGCTCCCTGCCCCCTTACCGCGCTGCCTGGAGCACAGGTGGCTGGCAGCGCTACAGCCGCACTGCCCGGCTGGAGCCGGGCCACACCGCCGCCACCGTGCAGCACAGAGCACCGGGTCAAGCCGTGCTCTGCAGCTGCGCTGCCCCAGGAGCTCCCACCCCCGCCGCCTAGAGCATTGCACCGGTGGCGCAGCGTGCTAAGGCTGCTGGGGAGGGGGGGAAACAGCAGGGGAGGGACTGGGGCCTAGCCTCCCGGGGCAGGAGGGTCCCGTGGGCTGTAGTTTGCCCACCTCTGTGCTATAGCCAAGCTTCAAAGTGTTACGAAGGGAAATACAGAAGCGGGAACAAAAAAATGATTGCTCAACACACTACATATATTTCATACAACTGGACCAACAAGCCTGGTACAGATTCATTGGCTCTAAAACATGTGGCTATCACCTGAAAAAATGTGTCCAAAGTGCTTTGATCACCTAGCTCTTGAGCTATGCAGTGAGTTAACGTGTGGAAAAGATTTTCATATGCTAAATACCTATTATACAACTATTTAAAAATGGAAGCCCCAAAAGTTATGGAAGTGGAATTTTTTATTAGAACCAAAACATTATGAAGAGAAGCTAGAAGCAACTAGGCCTGGCTGAAGATGATTTCCAAATGAACCCCTTTTGCACAATTATAAATTTCCCCATGCAAAAATTTCTGTTTTCTGCTGGGAAAAAAATCAAAATGACAGCTCTCTCACTGCCTGCCTGGAAAGCTCAATTTCACTTTCTGCCTGCAGGGAGAGAGTAAAATTGACAAACTTCCAGGAGGGCAGTCAGCAAGTCAAAAAATTCTGTTTTGGTTCGCCCAAAACAGAATTTTTGAGAATTTCCATCTAGGGAAAAATTTAGATATTTACCTTCCATTCACCCCCCAAAAACTCTGAAATTTTCCCTGAGGCAGAAAATTCCCTTTTTTAGGCTAGCTCTAGTAACAACCCTTATATTTAGGTTGCCTAATAGCTTCCATTACAAATTATTCTTGAGACATTTTCTTTGAGAAGCTCTCACACATTATTTTGCAGCATTATTTTGGTAGCCCTCAGACTACATAAATATTTTTCTTTTTCCCACAAAATTCCATTTAGCTTTTTCTGAGATATAAACTGTTAAAAAATTCACCATTTCGTTCTCGTTTGCATTCCCAAGAAAAATGCAGCACACCAAAATAACAACTGAATATAAAAATTCTAAGTCTGGACTGGCAATACTGCAGTCAAATCAGCATCACCAGTTGCACACACTGCACTGTGAATTCCCAGGTGGTGTTAGAGCACATGTAGTTAGTGGGACCTAGTTCGTAGCCCATGCCCCTGTGGCAACATCATGTGGCAGAAGGAGAGAGAAAACCAGTCCCAGCCTCCTCCCCATCATGAACTGCCCCCAAACCCCGCACCTAGCCCCAGTGGATCATTCTCCCTCACATCTCGTCTGAAGGGGCATCACATGGGGACAGAGCTCCCTCCAATTCCAGGGGAAGAGGTAAAGGAGGCAAGGGAGAGAGCATGTGCTCGCTACAATATTTAGATCCTGAAGTTCAAGAGGCAGCAATCTGGCTTGCAGTGTTGAGGGTTCAGGGTTTGAACCCTGATGACGCTGTTACAGTTGGATGCCATAGAATTTTTGTTAACCTTTTTCCTTTTAAAAAACGCTAGAAAGTTCCATACAAAAATCTACATTAAATAACATTCTTAAGGATGCAAAGTCATGCACTCAAAAACTTGGAAATACCAATATTAGGGTTGCCCGCGTAACAGTAATTCAGACCCAGCCCTTGTGCGTAAGCATTTTGATTCAGTCTTTTAAATTAAATGCTCACAATGTTCAGCATTCAATGCACAAGGAGACACAATTACGATTGCATCGTTAACCATAAAACGCATTTTCTAACTTTGGAGTGCTTGACTTTGCAACCTAAATAGAGTTCTTTTCAAGTAGTTTTTTGTATGTAATGTTTTATAGACTTCCATTCAAAAGGAATGTGATAGTCTCTTTAAAACGCTGTTTAGAAAAATGACAATTATTGCACTATAGCAGACATTCAATTCTTTCCCTTCTAAACAAAAACACCACAAACAAAAATTTTGCTTTGATGATATAGGATGGGCTTACTAACCTAATTTGGCACCTTTTCTAAGTAGTGTGACCACTACCGACGTATTTCGACATCCAATTGCTCTGTCCAATGGACGCATTCCACTGTTGTCTACGTGTTCAATCACTGCACCCTTCTCTACTAAATACTGCACCTGGGAAAAGGAAGGAGACTGGATAAAACCTTTAAAAACTTTCAGCATGGGAGGCAGAATAGTGAAGCCACTTCTTAATCCTACTTGGAGTCCCCCTTAAATAAAGTTAGGGTACGTCTATACTTACCTCCGGGTTCGGCGGTAAGCAATCGATCTTCTGGGATCGATTTATCGCGTCTTGTCTAGACGTGATAAATCGATCCTAGAGCCGCTCCCCGTCGACACCGGAACTCCTGCTCGCCGAGAGGCGTACGCGGAGTTGATGGGGGAAGCCTGCCTGCACCACGTGGACCTGAGGTAAGTGTGTTTCAGTTCGAACTAAGATACTTCGACTTCAGCTACGCTATTCATGTAGCTGAAGTCGCGTATCTTAGTTCGAACTGCGGGGTTAGTGTGGACCAGCCCTTAGTCTCTAAAATAAGTTAAATCCTCTTTTGACCCCAAAAAGGGAAGGGTCGGAGAAGGCAATAGCCACATTCCTAACTTAACGGCATTAACTTCAGTGATAAATAATAATCTTTTTCTGTCTTCATGTCAGTAGAAAATATATACAAGACACCATAAGGCCAACACTACATGTTCACTCTCCCATTTGTTCACATCATGAGCTTCAACATACTGGTATGGCTGCTAGTGTCCAAGATTATAAAACTGGGATGAAAATAGAGACGCCCTGCACAGACCATATGGGTTTCAGGATAATTAACAGAGGTTTTGATAGCATGTCACAGTATGTTGTGACATTAAAATGACAAGTGTGAAACTACAGTACCAGAATTTGTTCTGATGTGTTTGGGGAAGAATGGCATACAAATACAATAAAGAAGAATGCACAGGCTATTTTTAAGTAACATTCACTTAAACATGGATTATTTAAAATGCCCAAGTTTAATTATATGTTTCAAATTTTTGTGATAACAGACATTGGCTTTTTGGACTAACTGAAGAAAACTAAAGCAGTAATATTTATTAATTTCTATGCCACTTATCACTGGAGCCGTTTGATGTTGCAGTTAAGAAACTAACAGTATGTCTACACTACATTTTAAAGCCCACATTAGCAAGTCTCAGTCTACAAACTCAGGCTTAAAATATGCAGCTACATATACGTAGCAGCTGGAGCTTGGGCTCTGATGTCCGAGGAGGAGATAGAGTTTCAGAACTCAAACATCTACACTGCTGTTTTTGGTTCCATAGTGCTCGATCTGAACTCTGAGACTTGGGACTGCAAGTTTTAAAATACAGCGTAGACAAACTAAAACACAAAGTGGTAAGAAGAGAAATGTAAAGGAGTAAAAATAATATCAAATGCTGAACAAAATAAATGCATCAGAAACTTGTGGTACCCAAGAGTAGCTGGAATTGGCCCATCATTAACTTCCCAATAACCATTCTTAAAAGTGGGAAGTACAAGAAATGACAGTAATAGTAAGGTGGTTAATGGCCGGCGATAGTTCCTTGAATAAGGAGCCTAACAATTGCTTTTTTAAGTATGGCTGACAGTGATTTAACCTAAAGGGAGGCATTAAGTATCCTTGTCATTCACAGCCCCCAGGTCCTGACACTGCTGATTTGCTGGATGAGCTGTTCCACTACCTCCAACAGTCTATGCTGTTGGCTGCCACTCTGGCCCAGAGATCAAGCTGCCCGGACATACAAGGTGAAAGAAGATGGTAACTCCTGGTGCAGCTGTCTGCTAGATTGACTGGCAGTTTGAGCTGGTGACCAATCTCGTCCCAGAGACAACAGTAAGGACCTTTGGTAGCACAGGAGATGTTAAGTCACACACAAGATGTAATGTCACTATCCAGGCTGGGGAGTCTAAAGACTGGTTCTCTCTTCCTCTTGTTGCTTTTGGATGGGGATTCTGGATCTGAGGTGAGGTGTATGTAGAGGCCAGCAATGGAAACTCTAGTCAATGTCCTCCTCCTGGCAGAGTGCTGCTACTACTGCTTTCCTACTACTGGAAATTCCTAGGATTCAGAAGTCATTTAAGCAGGGAAACTGTTCCAAGTAAATTATGTGTTTCTGAGCTTCATCACACTGTTTTCAGCACATATGGACTAAGTGTTTTTCATGAATATAGACAGCACACCCAACACCCCCACCCTCCAAAAATATATAGTTAGTAAAAAAAAGTAGCAATATTGGAACTTTAACATGCAAGAGACACACCAGTTAGAGGAAAAAAACAGATTTATTTTTAAACAATCTAACAGCTATGTTCCCACACAACATGTGCTGGTTGGAAATATTTACTTCATATTTAATTTTTGTTAATGTCATATCATAAACCACTTTTCACTCAGAAGTATATGTGCAAATACTGAAATACCAATGTTTTTATTACACAGTGTCTAATATAGCATGTCAACTACAGTACTTCCAAAAAGGCTCCCGACTGAACAGAGGGGACACACCCCAAATCCTACTAGGTGGACTGAGGATTCCTTCTGCCTGTTAGAAATACACTCATGAGGAGGCTGAGCATAATGTCTTCCAAAATCCATTAATAACCACTCCTTCAAAATCAACTACAGGCTTGTGTAAATTAATTCAGATTAAGGTGGGGTGTGAATTTAAAGCACAATAGCTATCTCTGAGTAACTCCACATGTGGACCTTTAGAGGTTTGACTCTTCCTAAATGGCTACTCTGAAGCAACTGCATGGGTAGACATGCCCTAACCTGAGTAAAGGCTACCTCCATATGAGTAAGAGATTGAAAGCTCAGGCTCAGGTTCCCATTTAATTGGTGGATTTGGTATAGGTGCATGTCCTTCCCAGGAGTGTTCTGACATTATCTTCAAACCTGAAGTGAATCATCTTCTTGCAGATAAGACGTACATTACCTATCCAGTTAACTCCTAGAAGCTTAACTTCTGCCAGTTTGGCTTAATTATGTTTTATTGCTGAGCGCCTCACCTTGCAAATTTGAAAAGTTTAAATCATGGACTCTGAAGTTACCATATATTGTCTGTCTCAGTTAGAGACATCTCTTATTTCAGATTCAAATTAATCACTGCCCCACCTGCAATACTTAGTTTATAATATAAGGAAGCAGTGGAGTGCAGTGGATAGGGTACAGGACTGGAAGTGGAGACCTCAGCTGTAGTCCCAGCTCTGAAGTGTCTGATTTGCCTTAGTTCATGCAGCAAATTTACCTCAACACCTTAGTTTTCTGCACTTATAAAGACTGGATAGTAATGTTTAGCCACCTTTATAGAGTGTTGTGAGATTTACAGAAAAAAAGTTTAATACACGCTACGTGGTATTATTATCATAATCATAAACACTACCACATCAAGAATGCAGGATACCTACACTAGGATTAGAGAAAGTGCTCTTAATGATACAGAAACGAACCACTCAATTTCAGTCTTTATGCACCATTATTTTCTTTATATGTCCCTTTCATTCAGAGTCTTTGCTCAACATTGTTACACAACCTGGGCATCGGCAGGCTATTTTAGAGACAAAGAGAAAGGATATTTTCCACGGTCTAGCAGACTTTTTTGTTTTGTTTTTTTTCTTCTTCTTTTAATTCCAGTAGATCGGATGTACAAACTAGGTGTTTTTCTTATGGAGATTTAAGTACTCGTTATGAAATATTACAACATACTGTAAAGCACAAGGGCATCAGAAGAGGTTACTCACTTTATGCAGTAACTGCAGTTCTTCAAGATGCGTGTCCCTACGGGTGCTCCACTTCAGGTGTGCATGCTGTGACGGTGTACCCCATAAGACTTTATGGGGAGATGCTTATAAATGTATATATGATGTAACCAGAATATGTTTTATGCTACATGTGCCACGTAACAGCTCTGTAAAAGTTATGATCTACTGAATCTATTCCTCCTGGTTGTATGCATGTATCATTTTTGTAGTTGAAGTTATGAATATTAGTTGTATATTTGCTGGTTTTATACATAGCCTTTGTAAGAGCATGGGATCGATGTCTGGAGAAAGAAATGTGCAAGTTGAGAGCCCAATCAAGAAACTCTTGACCGACAAAAGAAGCTGCAGACATCAATCCACATCTGAGCTTGGCCAGGAATGTAGCTTGGCTCCTAAGGAACTGAGTGGTGCATGGACATGTGACTTGCCCATGTGACCCCAAAACGCCATTTGGTAGCTGGATGCTACACAGGGAGAGGGGAGGGGTATCCACCCAGGGGAGAAAGTCTATTTAAACCCCTGGGAGACCCCTCCATGTTGTCTTGAGCTGGCTAAAGAGAGAGCCTCTCCACCCCCCGACACACCTGAAAGAAACTGGAACAAAAGGACAAGAACAATAGGGGGTGTGAGCGACTGCTGGACCCAAGCTAGGAGGACCATAGCCTGTAAAAGGAAGTTTACTGAACTGGTGAGGTTTTTATCTGTATTCAGTTTGATTAGACATAGACTTACGTGTTTTATTTTATTTTACTTAGTAATTCACTTTGTTCTGTCTGCTACTACTTGGAATCACTTAAATACTACTTGCTGTACTTATTAAAATCACTTTTTACTTAAATTACCTGGATTACGTGTTAGTACCTGGAGGGGGGCAAACAGCTGTGCATACCTCTCTATCTGTGAAATAGAGGGCGAACTATTTATGAGTTTACCCAGTATAAGCTTTATACAAGGTAAAATGGATTTATTCAGGGTTTGAACCCCACTGGGAGTTGGGCACCTGGGTGTCAAAGGCAAGAACACTTCCTAAGCTGCTTCCAGGCAGGCCTACAGCTGTTAGGAGATGTGGTTCAGACCTGGGTCTGAGTTTGCAGCAGGCTAACGGGTCTGGCTCAAAACAGACAGGATTCTGGAGTCCCAAGCTGAAAAAGGCAGGAAAGCAGGGGCAGAAGTAGTCTTGGCACACCAGGTGGCAGCTCCAAGGAAGTTTCTGTGATACCAACCTGTCACACATGCATCTCTTGAATGTTGTTCAGAGATTTTCTGCTAGTGTCCAGTCAGCCCAAACACGTGCCCTATGCTTCATCGTGACACACACCGAGGCTATATAGGAATGTATGGGCAAACCTGCCTCAGTTCCTTCTCCACCCGAACAACCCATAGAGAACTGTCTAAAGCAGAGGGGAAGAAGGGTGGGTAGTGGAGCACCCACAGAGGGACACATCTGTCAGAACCACAGTTACTATACACGGTGAGTAACCTCTTCTTCTTCAAGTAGTGTCCCTATGGGTACTCCACTTCAGGTTGCTTACAAGCAGAGGGACCTTCAGAAGAGAGTCTAGAATTGAAGACAGTACTGTAGTACCAAGTTTAGAAAATGTAGGTACTGAAGCCCTCGTAATTGCCCTACATAACTCAGATACTGGCACATTCTTGAGTAATGCTGTGAATGTTGCTGGTGATCTGGCAGAATGTGCTCTCATCCTTTGCAGGGGATGAACAACGGTTGCATCATAACAAGTAGGGATGTAAAAGTTTAACTGATTAACCAATAAGCATCAGACTTATCCGTTTCGGTTAATGATTAAACTCCACTGCTAGCCGGAGGCCAGGACTCAGTTGCCACCCCAGGGGGCCAGCAGCAGGAGTCCTTAGGTGCGGGAGCCGGCAGCGAGGCCCTGCATAAAATGTGAGGGTGCTGCAGCAGCCCCTCACACCTCTAGTTTCCCAGTTTGGTAGAAAAAAGGAGTCTTCCACAGAGTGGTGGCCTACACCCCCACTTGAGCAGAATAGAGGACACTTCTTGTTCCTGGAGATGGCAAAGAGATCCACTCCCGGAAGACCCCATCTTCAGAATAGCTGTGAAGAATTTGAGAGCATAGCTCCCATTCTTAGTCCCGGAAGAAGCATCTGCTAGAATACTGGCTGTGGTGTTCTGACTACATGGGAGGTAGACGGCTGAAATTTGGATCTGATGGGCTATACACCAGTGCCATAGTTTCATGCATGGTTTCGGTGCACAGGGAGGGGGATCTTGCTTCTCCGTTTGTTGATATATTGTTGATCTACATGCAGGATACGTTACCCATCATGCCTGTGATTGATTTGCCCCAATGAGGGACAGGAAATGAAAGCAAGCGTACCTGACTGCCCTGAGTTCCAGTTGTTGGTGCATAACAACCACCATGAAGATGTTCCTGACAATAGTGCCCACAGCATTCAAGGATGTTTGAAGAGAGATTCTGTCCCTGTGAAATGATGGACTAGAATTGTTCCCTATTTTTCTACAGCAGATGTTCAATAAAGGATGTAAATCTATTATAGTTTGTAAAATTATATTTGGCCATGATTGCCTGACAGTTCATGATCTTAAATTGCAGGGCTGCGGATGAGTAGAACTTCTATCCAAAAAGTCCCAGTCTCTTTTGGTCCTTGTCATATGAAGTAGACTTTCCAGAAGTGTTACTTACCATGCTCATTTATCGCATCCACCACTAGGGAGTTTGGGGGGAGAGGAGAGGAAGCGGGAGAACAAAAAAAACGAGAGTTGTTAAGGGAACATAGTATTTCTTACCTGCTTGTTTACACGTTGGCGGAACAATAGCAGGTGTCTGCCACACAGTCTTAGCTGGAGCCAGGAGCACTTTTTTAATGGGTAACACCACCCTGGAGGGTGTTGGTGACTGCAGGATATCCAGCAGCTTGTGCTATGAATGGAATCTGCAGAGAGTCAGCTACTCTCTTTAGAAGGTCCTGAAACTGATGGAAATTGTCTGCCATGGAAGGTGGTGGGGCATAACCACCTCGTCTAGGGACCAGGATGAAATAGGTGTTTGCGAAGTGGCCTCCTGCTCCTCAGAGGTCTCCTCCTGTTAGGGAGAGGGGTTTGTTGGGGAGGAGAGGACTGTCCAGTTCTCGCTTCCCTATGAGACAGCACCTGTTGTGAATTGCTGTCAACAAGCAGCCCAGGGTCTCAATGTAGTCATGGGGGGGGGGGGGGGGGCCATACTGAAGTGCAGGTGGCATGCAGGGTTGGTTCCACCATCCTCATTGCCAAGCATGATGATCTTCCTTATGACCGTCAAAGAATGGGTTCCTTTAAGGCTATGTCAGAGAAACATATACAGAAATAGAAGAGACTGACTGGAAGTCTTCATCATCATCAATGTCCTCCAATGGGGGAGCACACACAGAAAAGTCCTTGAGTACCAGAGGGCGATGGTGATCTGGAGATTGGGGTGTCAGAACCAAGAGATACTCAGTACCCATGAGGAGCAGGGACTTCATTTCATCAGTTACAGACAGGTCCTTAGCGTATCAGAATTCTTGTGGTACCAAGTAAGGGATCGGTGTTGACACAGTAGCCAAAGCAGACTGTATTTCTGATTGGGGCTGTACCAGTGCAGGTGCTGGTGTGTGTGTCACCCTTGCTTGCTCAGTACCAAGGATGCTGAATGGATAGGTACTGACAGCAGGGCTACACCAGATGGTGCCAGTCCAGAGTGTTTATGATTAAGGCTACATTTTAGTCATAGGTATTTTTAGGAAAATGTGCCTGCAGCTCCTAGGGGATGGGAAGACCAGGGGGGCTCTGCGCACTGCCCCCGCCACGAGCGCCGGCTCCGCAGCTCCCATTGGCCTGGAACTGCAGCCAATGGGAGCTGCGGGGGCGGTGCCTGCCGGCAGGGGCAGCACACAGAGCCCCCTGACCCTTCTGCTTAGGAGCTGCAGGGACACCCCCAAGGTAAGCGCCGCCCCGCACCCCAAACCTCTGCCTCAGCCCTGAGCCCCTTCCCACATCCAAACTGCTGATGCTTCTGGCCCACGGGCTGCCCGAGTGCTCGGGTAGCCCCAGAGTCAGCCGCACCAGCCATTGCAAAAATCACAGAGGTCACAGAATCTGTGACAGACATGCATAGGCGCTGACTTCATGGGTGCTCCGGGGCTGGATCACCCACAGGGAAAAATTGGTGGGTGCGGAGCACCCACCGGCAGCTCCCCACCAGCCCCCCCGCGCCCAGCTCACCTCCCCTTCCGAGTTCCGTCTGCGGAGGCGCCGCCCTGCGAAGCCGCTTTTTTTAGCTCACAGGCTTGCCGCCCATCAGCTGCCCGGCTCCGCCTCCTCCCCATATCCCTCCCCCAAGGCACCGCTGGGCGCGGGGGGGCTGGCGGGGAGCTGCCGGTGGGCACGCTGCATTTCCCCTCCCCCCTCCCTCCCAGGATTGCAAGCCTGGGGGATGAAAGGGAAACGCAGCGCGCCCGGGAGACATGGGACTTCCCCAAGCAACGTCGCTAACAGATACAGTCTCTCCTCAGGAGAGGGAGCCCTGTCAGGAGAATAAGGCTCCCTCAGGGAGAGAGAGAATAACGAAACAATCCTCTTGCTACTTATCTCTAATTATAACCAATACTAAACAAAGTACAGTATAAACTGTATACAAGATAGCTGACACATGCTCAAGTTGGACATGCTAAGACTCCATCTCAGGCTGAGACAGTTGAGAAGGAACTGAGGATGGTTCACCCATGCATCCTTATGTAGCCTTGATGTGTGGCACGAGGAGGGATATAACAGAAAATCTCTGACCAAGGGCTCATGAAGTGCATATGCACCAGAAGCGAAGCATCTATAGGGACACTACTTGAAGAACACTGGACTTCTAGTACAATTATCTAGGTACTAAAAATCAGTTGGAAAATGCTTTTTCTGCATAAACACCTGCACTGGTGTCCAGGTTTAAGTGATGTAAGTAAAGAAGGAAGTTAAGCCCCTTAACTATCTGCCTACACTGCCTTCATTAACATTTTGATCGACAGATTCCAGTTCAGACTGTGAAAGTTTAAAGTGGGTTCAGAGGATTTTCTACAAATTAACCTTACTTACAATATCAGAATCTCCATAAAAAGCTGCCAGATCCAAAGGTGTTCGTCCATTCTTGTCCATCTGATCTATTGTTGCACCTTTTTCAACCAAATATTGAACCACTCCCCTATGGCCCTTTAGGCAGGCCCAACTCAGCGCCGTCAGCCCCTCTTTATCCAGGGATGAAATGGCTGCACCTGAAATAAAATGCAAATGGGTTTAAAAAAAATTGAAGTTCCATGTTTAACTTTTAAAATTATTAAAATTAAAACCAAAATTTGATGTGAACTTCAAAATACGAGTAATAAAAAACCCCTTTCACTTCTTTTAATCTCCATCAAAAGCTACGATAAAATAAACCTTATTGTATAGTCCGGCATAACGTTTGCAAATAAGATATGATTGAAAACTATCAAAGTATTTGAAGCTGAAAAATTATCTAGCTCGTGTACCTGTAATTAAATATACAGAAAAATCCCTCGTGCAATTGTACAATTATTGATTTTACCTTTGGAAAGTAGAAATTCCACAGTGCTCAAGTGTCCTTCACAAGAAGCCACCATAAGTGGTGTCCTGCCTTGCTTGTCACTTAAATTCACATCAGATCCATGCTCTAACAGAAGTTTAGCAATCTGAAAATACAATTTTAACTTAGATAAGCAGTTTAATTTTTAGAAATGCACTAATGGGATGTATAATGTGTTATTTATATTCAGTCTGATAACTCATGATGAATTTAAAACTTCAACAGTTTGCAGTTCTATGTCTACGATTTTCCACTCTGCTAGGGCCGCTTTGTGCCATGTTGCAACACACCACCAAATGTAGCAGGCCAGGGGAAAATCCCCCCATAATAGGTTGATCTTCCAGGAGCACAGCGCCAGCATAATAGCTCCTATGCTGCATCTGCTCCCAGTTTAGGAAGCACAATTTTCTAGTCCAGAATGATGCAGTAATTTCAAGTGCTTTGTCCCATCTTAAATAACTCAAGTGGTGAGGTTTTCCTTGGGAACTAAGTATGTCTGAACACTTGCACCAATTTATTACATGCATAAAGATGGAGGAAGAATTTTAAAATTCGGGAAACATCTCCCATAATCATTCATTTTATTCATGAGCATTTGTCACACCTGCCAATGTCCCTGCCGCACTGCACAGAAAAGTGGAGGGATTCCCCTTCTGTTGGCTCTTGTCACAACAGCTCCATGTTCAAGAAGTAACTCGCATACTTCCAATTTCCCTCTTCCTGCAGCAGCTGTCAGGGCTAAAGAAAGTCAAAAGAAATTATTTCTCATTGACGAACTTCTTTTAGCTTTGGTAAACACAGCCTCTTATGGAAGAAAAAGACAAGTTTTTCAACTAAAAATATCTCTGTGCAGTATTCACAGCATTCTGATCACATTTTCTCCAGATTCAATTATTTAGACTTTTTCACAGACTTTTTTTTTAATCTCTTCCCCCCACCCCACCCCCCCAATTTATCAAGGCAACTCGGTGTTCTCTACAGAGCATCAGGAAGAGCAGAACTAAAATGGGAAGTTAAAGCACCAAAGTATACTATGACTGAGGAAAAGCTAAGTCTCAAACACACTGATTAAATCATGTACATAGCTTGCATATAAGAGTGTTTGTGGACAGAACAAAATAGTTAGATCAACCAATTTGATAAGTCCATTATATTTCATTTTAGGTTAATCATTTTATCAAGATAAGTGAGCTGAAACCTACTGGACCATGCTTCTCTCGGAGGTTTATAGAGCTAATGGTCCCATTAGTGAATCCCAGGACTATCACAGCTTCTCAGAATGCTGCTTATTCATTGACTGACAGCAGCTTATTGCAACCACTAAGCAGCAGATATTCAACATTTTCTAGAAAGTTTGTGTGTCTCATGTAACTGGGTTTCTTCCTGATGGATGAGTTAAAGCTGTTTTGTCTATTTTTGCAGCAGACTCCATGGGAAAAGTTACACTAGCTCTCTAATAAAGGGTTTTGATTCTTAACTTGACCATATTTGCTTTAGGTTTCAAATGGCTTTTGCCAATGCATGAGTGATGTTAACATTCTAGCTAGTCTCTTGTTAAAAATATTTTAGAATAGTACAAAAGATTACAATATTCTCAACTCTTGATTTCTACTAGATTGCAACCGCCTTGCAACTTTGGACTGATATTGGTGTGGTAGATCATTAGATCATTGGCCGGTCTATCCACAGAACCTAAATAAACAGGTGCTCTGAACAGCAAGTTGGTACTGGATTAAAACAATCTGTGGGCACATACATGTGCCTTTGTGATTGATCATCCTAACACAACATGGTCGCATGTGAGTACAAGCAGCATAATTATAAAACTGTTGCTAGGACCTTTATTACAGGTATAGATAAAGTGAGCATCACGGTACATTTGCATGCATTGTTCATGCTTTATATTGAGGCAGATAATTCCTATCTATAGGGAGCTATAGAGTTTGTAATCCCTCTCAGCATCATTACTTTAAAAAGAATAGTTTTGCAGTTAGGCTATCATTTAAACAAGTCAATCATCTTTTCCCATGGTTTATTATGCCTTTTCACTTCCACTGTGACATTCTTTGAAGCTTGAAAATAAAATATTTTCCCATCATGATTTTGTTATCTTCCATTTGGCACACATCAGCTTTTTTGTATGTTTTAAATGGAGCTTGAAATTAACAGGTTTTGTTGTTGTTGAATTCTTTGTACCAGAATCACCAGTGATGTCAGCATTGTTCTGGAAATAGCACTTCTTAGCTAACTTCAGCTAAAACCAGCAAATGATTCACCACCACACAGAGTGCTTCTATCTAAATCCAGCATAAAGAGTTAATGCACACTTTGTTCAGTTGCTCAGTGAAAGAATAGTGCATTTCTTTTCCTTTTTTAAAAATAGTTTTCAATTCAAAAATATTTAAATACAGTATTTAAAAACTTGCACAGAGGTGCTGAAAAGTAATAAAAGTACAATCACTGCAGGATGTAGGAAATCTGTTTTTAATTTTTAAAATAACATCTGACCTACATACCCACCCCTCCAGTTTACAGATACCTATTTTAAAATTAGACCAAATGTTTTGGTCTAAACAATTTGAGAGTTCTTCTTGAAGATCCCCAATGTATAGATACAATTGTCGAGTTACTAAAAAAGCAAACAAAACCACCTTTTTAAAAACAGACTTCACATTTATCTCACTGTCACTTCCAGCTCTTGAGTTCAGGGTGTAACTCTGAAGTTATAGCAACAACATGACTAAAGCATTCCATATTCGGCCACAAGCAAGACTAAAGAATAGCATTACAGCAAGCTAAAACAAACAATAACATGGCAAAACTATGTTCAGGAATTCCGACTATTCTACTGAAAAGACCACCTCTGATCTGCCTAATGTACTCTGCAAAAGCTCAACCCACTCTGCCTTAATAAAAAAGGAAAGAATTTAAATGTGCAGATAAACAAGCAACTGATGCAGAATGGAAAATATGAGAGCAGCCCATTAGGCTGAAGGAAAACTAATAATCTGGCAGATCTTTGGTCTGCAGCCAATAATGTTAGAGGGAAATAGTAATTGGGAGGGAAAAAAGGATGTTTTTTTGGACTGAAACAAGACAGACACAAAGTCTGGAAACCTATATGAAAACATGATTATAAATGGCTGCCACCATGTACGATACAAAAACCATTTAATATTGTATTTCATGGTCATTCAAGTTTCTATAAGACGCCAATAATACCTACTGGAGCACACAGGTGTGTGTTGGACTTTGACTCTGGAATCTTATTCTGTAAAGATCACCATTTGTCTTGAGAGCATGATTTGTTTTAAACATCATAATGGTTTACATGCAGACTTTCACACCCTACAAAAAACTGCTTCCTAAACGAACTTTATACATAAGTATATGCATAAAAATATCTAGTTTTCAATACTAGGACTGTTTTTCAATATGTTTCACTACGTCATCTTTAAAGACACTTGTAAGGGGCTTTCTTGTATTTCCTTTGTAAATTCATTTTCAGAGGTTTACATCTTGACCAAGCATCTGCTTTAGGTTGACATGTCCTTGCACGTTACTCTGACCACATAACACTGCTCTACAGCCAAAATGCTTCTGAAATAAATGTAGTCAAACTTTACTAATTCTGGGTCACTGAGAACGAAAATGATGCTTAAAATTGTTGATTGGCTCTAGTTTTCAAGACATGCTATTGGGTCAGTATATACGACCCTTGACTTGGGAATGGCGGAGGATAAGTGAGTTATAAAGGGAAGGGATCTCAATTTAAACCACAAATGACTAAAATACATCTTTGACTGGATCTATGAATAAATGTATGACTGGGTTTGGACAGTACTTGCTTTTTAGGCAAAACAATGAATGATGCAATCTGAAGCTGGTATTGCGTCATACATGATATGAATTGCATCATACATAATATGAATTGCATCATGTTATTCCTAGAAGTCATGGATGATGCAATCATAACGAAGCTTACATCACTCTGCTGAACAAATTGCCCTATATTAGCTCTAGAAATCATACAGTGTCGTGCTCTCTTATTTGTCAGTGTTTGATTTTGCAAAGGGACACATTTCTGTTTAGCCAAAGTGAGCAGAGAAGTCGTCTGCTTCAGAGATAAAATGTGCTATTTAGTACGTATTTTGATGTGCTGAATTCAAATATGACAATCGGCGCTTCTTGGCTTGTCTCTTGTATTCATTAAATGGAGCACCTCTTGTCACTGTCCAGCAATAGTCTGCAAGCATTGATGGGCTCCATTTGCCCTGATAGTGTTTCTCCATTGTTGCAATGTCCTGGTGAAATCGCTCGCCGTGCTCGTCGCTCACTGCTCCGCAGTTTGGTGGAAAAAAATCTAGATGAGAGTGCAAAAAATATATCTTTAGTGGCACGTTGCAACCAAGGCTTTTGTATGCCTTGAGGAGGTTTTCCACCAACAACCTGTAGTTGTCTGCCTTGTTGTTTCCGAGAAAATTTATTGCCACTAACTGGAAGGCTTTCCGTGCCTTTTTTTCCTTGCCACGCAGTGCATGGTCAAATGCATCATCTCAAAAAAGTTCACGAATCTGAGGACCAACAAAGACACCTTCCTTTATCTTAGCTTCACTTAACCTTGGAAATTTTCTACGGAGGTACTTGAAAGCTGCTTGTGTTTTGTCAATGGCCTTGACAAAGTTCTTCATCAGACCCAGCTTGATGTGTAAGGGTGGTAACAAAATCTTCCTTGATTCAACAAGTGGTGGATGCTGAACACTTTTCCTCCCAGGCTCCAATGACTGTCAGAGTGGCCAATCTTTCTTGATGTAGTGGGAATCTCTTGCACGACTATCCCATTCACAGAGAAAACAGCAGTACTCTGTGTATCCAGTCTGCAGATCAAGCGAGAGAGCAACAACCTTCAAATCGCCACAAAGCTGCCACTGATGTTGGTCATAGTTTATGCACCTCAAAAGTTGTTTCATGTTGTCCTAGGTTTCCTTCATATGGACTGCATGACCAACTGGAATTGATGGCAAAACATTGCCATTCTGCAGTAAAACAGCTTTAAGACTCGTCTTTGATGAATCAATGAACAGTCTCCACTCATCTGGATCGTGAACGATGTTGAGGGCTGCCATCACACCATTGATGTTGTTGCAGGCTACAAGATCACCTTCCATGAAGAAGAATGGGACAAGATCCTTTTGACGGTCACGGAACATGGAAACCCTAACATCACCTGCCAGGAGATTCCACTGCTGTAGTCTGGAGCCCAAAAGCTCTGCCTTACTCTTGGGTAGTTCCAAATCCCTGACAAGGTCATTCAATTCACCTTGTGTTATGAGGTGTGGTTCAGAGGAGGAGGATGGGAGAAAATGTGGGTCCTGTGACATTGATGGTTCAGGACCAGAAGTTTCATCCTCTTCCTCGTCTGACTCAAGTGAGAATGATTCTGGTGCATCAGGAACCGGCAGTCCTTCTCCGTGGGGTACTGGGCGTATAGCTGATGGAATGTTTGGATAATGCACAGTCCACTTTTTCTTCTTTGACACACCTTTCCCAACTGGAGGCACCATGCAGAAGTAACAATTGCTGGTATGATCTGTTGGCTCTCTCCAAATCATTTGCACTGAAAAAGGCATAGATTTCCTTTTCCTGTTCAACCACTGGCGAAGATTTGTTGCACAAGTGTTGCAGCATATGTGTGGAGCCCACCTCTTGTCCTGATCTCCAATTTTGCAGCCAAAATAAAGGTGATAGGCTTTCTTAACCATAGTGGTTATACTGCGCTTTTGTGATGCAAAAGTCACTTCATCACAAACACAGCAGAAGTTATCTGCACTGTTCACACAAGTACAAGGCATCTCTGCTCACTTTGGCTAAACAGAAATGTGTCCCTTTGCAAAATCAAACACTGACAAATAAGAGAGCACGACACTGTATGATTTCTAGAGCTTATATAGGGCAATTTGTTCAGCAGAGTGATGTAAGCTTCGTTATGATTGCATCATCCATGACTTCTAGGAATAACATGATGCAATTCATATCATGTATGACGCAATACCAGCTTCAGATTGCATCATTCATTGTTTTGCCTAAAAAGCAAGTACTGTCCAAACCCAGTCATACATTTATTCATAGATCCAGTCAAAGATGTATTTTAGTCATTTCTGGTTGAAACTGAGATCCCTTCCCTTTATAACTCGCTTATCCTCCGCCATTCCCAAGTCAAGGGTCGTATATACTGACGCAATAGCATGTCTTGAAAACTAGAGCCAATCAACAATTTTAAGCATCATTTTCGTTCTCAGTGACCCAGAATTAGTAAAGTTTGACTACATTTATTTCAGAAGCATTTTGGCTGTAGAGCAGTGTAATATAAATATTTACTAATTTGCTTCATCCCACAAGCAATTATCCCTCTCCCCCTCCCAAAAGTAGAAAAAACAATTTTTGCTATTTCATTTTCAAGTAAGCAATTAGAATTAAGTTTGATCCAGCTGATGATGTAAGTATATTACTAATATGTATTTATAATGCATTTCAAAATCTTCTTATAGTGCTGATGTGAAAGGTGCCAGGTTGGAGGCCTTCACTTTCTAAGGTTATCATTTAGCCACAAAACAAAAACAGAACATATGCACTCCCCGATGTGACTCAACTCCAGCCCAGAGACACCCCTTGCCTAACCTCTAAGGAGAAGTGAATAATTTAGTGCCCATACATATTCAATCCTTAGCACTTTTCAGAGATGAGGATGGCAGTTACAGTGGATTTATGTGATGTGGAAAATTTTTATCCTAACAAAATCCTATTTAGTTCTGACAGAAAAAAGCTCTATCTACTACTAGACGTGCAAAGGGCGGAATGAATCAGAGCTCGTGATTAAACATACTACAGAAAAATCCCCACAAAATGTAATTCACTTAGAAACTCAGATTGCCATTACTGGTGTCCTTTTTGGTTTTAAGATAGGATAAAATTACCTTAATGGCACAATAACTTATATAAAAAATACAAATATTTATACAATACTAAAAAATTTGGCTGAGTAATTTTATGTTGAAAGGGCAAACACCAAAAAGCAATGACATTTTGCACTATGGTTCAAAATCTGAGTTGACATTTTGCAAAAAGAGTAAAAACATTGTCAGCTTCAAATCTAAATCTTCTGTTTTTACTGGGTGTTAAAATCAAAACTCAGTGTTAAATATAGATCTCTACCTAAATCATACTGCATACTTGCAAATATCTATCTATCTATCTCAATCAGCCACTATGCTCAGACCCCTTTACAAAGGGGGAAAAACAAAGTGAGTTAAGGATTTTGCATGTCTATGATTTTAAAAAGTAATAAAAAAAGCAGACCCCAAGAGAAAGAATGAGATGATACTTTGTTATATTTCATTTTATAGTGTGTGAGCATGTGTTTCAGCTATTTTTCTGAAGTAAAAGTAATAAGGCCCTGCAACAATAACCACTTTTTGCTCCCAGAGACAAGCAAGGATTTTCAAGGTCACGTACTAAAACAAGTTATTTAATATTCTAAGGCTATTTTCATCAGCAACCCTTAAAAGTCATGTCAATCAAATACCATTTGTACAGTAGTTTGCCACATTACACATGCCCCATTCTGTGACCTCAATCCTAGATCCTTCTTTAAGAAGAGTGACAAATTAATTGACATTAATATTTACAGCGTTTTATTGATGGAGTGGCACAAGTGATAATTATATGCCTCTCCATTATTGTTCATTTTCGGCTTTAATTCCAATCTCATTATTAAAATATTTACTGAATTTCATCCTCTGATGCTTGTGATCGATTCTCACCTTATGAATCCACACTACTATGTTTTAAATCCACACTTTACACATTGAGCTGAAAACTAAAAGTGCACAAATACAGTCACATGAGAAGTCATTTAGTTTTACATTTTTATTATACTTATTTTCAACGTTTTTTGAAATACTGAAGGATCATAAAGTTTTACCTCCAATTTGCCAGCCTTCTGCTGAAAATGAAGGTAATACTGAAATTTATATAGAAGGTCACAGATTTTGCAGTGGGGCATCAATGCAACATAAACTTTGGATTTGGAGACGACTCATCTAATGCAAACTCCCTGCTAGTCTTGTTTGTTCCCCACAGTACATTTAAATTTACGGCACCATTTTAAAAACACTTTCAATTTCAAACATCCCATTAAAAGAAGCAATACAACACTTCAAAATTAATTCCTTCCAAGAGTATTTAACAGCTATATTAAAAATAGTCTTAAAACACAATTTAAAAAGCAAAGTGAAATAATGTTTGAAAATCAAGTATTTTCATTCTCCACTGTTTCAGATACTCCTGAGCAGTATCATGCCTTTTCTTATCAGTTTTATTCTCCTTTATCTGGCAAACACTGATTGGTTAATATCACTGGAGCTTGAAGATGACACACTATTTGTGTTTAATTCTTCATTCGTAGTCCAGCATCATCAACTATGTCAGCTAGGCAAAGCTCCAGGAATAACTTTTTTGAGTTTCAGTTGTGAACTGTGCACTCTCAGCATAATTATTGTAGGTTCTAAAACAAAACTTTTCAAAATCTAATTTTAAACAGAGACCGCAGTGAATAAAAGAAAAACATATAGTAGCTATTTAGAATCTGAAAGATATGTTCAATGAGTTCTAAAATATTTTACATTGATACAGGAAGTCCTGAGTTCCTCTCACTGGTTCTAAAAAATAATGCTAAAACAAATTTGAAGCCTAATCTGATTGGTAATATCTCTTTACTAAGAAGAGTCCTTCAGAATTACAGGCTGCCACACACTATCCCACTGTTCATGGGTGTAGGTTTGTGATTAGTGAATGAAAGCACACCATTTCTGTCTCAATTTACACTGAGAAATTTCAGGTCTCACACACTAGTGTGCAAAGGTCAGGACCCCTGCTTAGATACTCATAACTGTATTATATGAACTATGCCCAGGGTTCTTACAAAATTAAGTGCTATTTAACTCTATTATTATAAAGACATGTAGCAGCTGTAGCTCTTTAGCTGTGATTAGTATAAAATCCTTCAAATCCAGACTGCTTACACAGCCACCCTATAGTTTTACTCAGTTGATTAACTCCCAACTGGTTTGTCACTAAACTATTCATTTAATTTAACTATCTCCATTAGATAAATTCCTTGCATTGCAGGTATAGGAGAATTAATTAATGAAATCAAAGGATGACATGATCAAAATGTTCTAAGAGGTTAAACCATTTTGAAATGTAAGACCTGACAAGCGCGCAATTCCTCATGCTTTAGGTCACTCAAAATATACAGATGATATTTTATTGATTTGACACTAAGCAATGTTATGTGCTTAGACTGTAAACTCTTCAGGCCACGAACTGGGTTTTCTGTTTTGCATATTTTGCAGACTGTTAAAAGCTGTGTACGTCTACAGTGTTAAATAGAACTACAGCAATATGGCAGCTTAAAATGCCTAGTACATCACAAAATACAAATTGGACAATATTGTAATAAGATTCTCAGGTTTCCAATACACTTTTAGACATATCAGGTGGTTTAAGATACTAAACTGCAATGCAAGGAAAAAGAGACAGAGACACCAGCTGGGGAAGTCAGAGGGTACAGAGTACATACATGCTTGCAGAGAGTTTCCAGAAGGGTGAAAGAAAAGAGATTGCAGACATATAAATACAGGCTAAAGAGACAGATGTGAGGCCCAAAGGGAGAGTGTGGACAGATGAGAGACTGGGAAGACAGAGCAACAGCATGAAAGGGCCCTTTACCTTTTTCAAGTTGAGGAAAAGAGGAATTGAGAGGAGAAACCTAGGAGATGCTCCCACTTAGCTTCCCCTCACTGCCATTCCACTCTACCTCCCACTCCATCAGATGCCCACACACCCATCACCTGACTGGATTCCCATTTTGGGCAAGATACCATTCTAATTAATATTTCTTAAACGAAAAAAAATTAGGAGGTGATTAGCCCTAGTGCTAGTGCAGCAGGCCTTCAAATAAGTGGATCTTACATATGTTAACTATTCTAAGACAAATTAAACCATTATAAACAGATTCAAAATATACAAACTACATTTAATGAAAAAGAAAAGTACACTTAGTTGAATAAGCATATTGCAGTAACACTGGCTAAGTGTATACGAACATGTCTCCACTTTAGTGATCGGTAGAAATGCTTGTGTTTTTTGGTACTGAAAGTCCTGAGTTCTCTTGCTATCAATAACCATGGAGCAAGTGTATGGATGCAGTCTTAGATTTGGCACATAAATGTAACAAAAAATAAAATAAGAACTAAAATATTTCTCTCTCCTTCACTGTGTTACAATACATTATTCTCCTCTAATCAAAAGAATTAACTATCTCTTGAAGTGCTCATCTATAAGTTCTTGTATGCTGAAGACAATGCACTCAGACGATTCAGACTGAACTGCAGCATATGTAACTGAAACGTTTGCCACAGCTGCCACAAATTACAGGCTTTTGATCATACTACAAAGTGGGTAATGTTTCAGCCTACATCTTCCAAACCCCCTACATATCCATCTATCTTCATACAGAGATGCTTTTTGAAACCTGTGAGGCTGTTCAAATACCCCTGTAGCAGGCCTCCCAATGATGTTCTTATCAATCAAATAGCACTGATGTGGATTTCTAGAACAGCAAACAGCATTCTGCAAATGTAGAGAACAGGCCTGGAAAAAAAAGTTACTTAACCTTTCCATAACTGTTGTTCTTCGAGATGTGTTGCACATCTCCATTCCACTGTAGGTGTGTGTGCTCTGAGCACAGCTGCGGGAAATTTTTCCCTCAGTGGTACTCAACAGGTCGGCTCTGGTGCCCTCTGGTGCTGCACACTCACAGCACTGGTATAAAGCCAACCCCACATCTCCCCACTTCCTTCTTTCCAGCCAACTCCAATAAGAGGGGTAGGAGGGCAGGTCATGTAATGGACATGTGCAACACATCTCAGAGAACAACAGCTATTGAAAGGTTAGTAATTATTTTTCTTCTCCAAGTGACTGGACATATCCATTCCATTGTAGGTGACTCCCAAACAGTTGCATAGGAAGTGTGATCAGAGTTCATGGACATGCTGACTCTCAAAAAACAGTTTGACCAAAACTGGCATCGTCCCTAGCCTGTTGGGTTATGGTATCGTGAGTAGAATACATATGCACTGACAACCAAGTCACTGCTCTGCAAATGTCCTGAATAGGGACTTGAGCCAGGATTGCCGCTGATGATGCTGGTGCTCTCAAAGAGAGGGCAGTCAAGACAGCTGGTGGCAGAAACCCCACCTGCTCAAAACACGTGCAAATGCATGATGTGATCCAAGACTAAAGTCTCTGAGCAGAGATGGGGAGACCTTTCATCCTGTCAGAAATTGCTATGAAGAGTTGGGTAGAACTAGGGAATGGTTGGTCCTCTATTTGTGTGTGGCTTTGGGTAGAAAACCAGTAGGAAGACTTCCTGATTACTATGAAACTGGGAAACCACCTTCAGGTAGGGTGACCAGGCAGCATGTGTGAAAAATCGGGATGGGGGTGGGGGGGTAATAGGAGCCTTTATAAGAAGAAGACCCAAAAATCGGGACTGTCCCTATAAAATCGGGACATCTGGTCACCCTACCTTCAGGAGGAAGCTAGAGTGGTGACACAGCTGCACTTTATCCTTAAAGAAAACTGTGTATGGAAGTTCAGACGTGAGAGCGCAGATCTCCAAGATCCTTCTGGCCAAAGTAATGGCCACTATGAAGGCCACCATTCATGAAAGGTATAACAAGGGGCATGTTGCCAGTGGCTCAAACGAGGGACCCATACGTTTTGGTAAGACCAAGTTTAGGTATCATGGAGGGACAAGTTCTCGTACTTGGGGATATAGTCTTTCCAGGCCCTTGAAGAAACGCATGGATATCTCATGAGAAAAAATGGACTGGTTATCCACCCGGGGGTGAAATGCTGAAATCGCTACAAGGTGAATCTTCATTGAGGAAATCGCTAAACCCTGCTGTTTCAGGTGTAACAAAATGTCCTGCAGAGAAGACTGCATGGATGAGACTCTGCGTTGGGAAGCCCATATAAAGAACCACTTCCATTTTGGGAGGTGAATAGCCCTGTTGGAGGACTTCCTGCTACCTAATAGGACTTGGAAATCCTGCTCTGAGTAGTCTAGCTCTTCAGGCTTTAGCCATGGAGCTTCCACGCCATCAGATGAGGTTCAGGAGGAGCAGTCAGCTGTGGTTCTGGGAGGCCAGGTCTGGATGTTGAGGGAGCCACTATTGAAAGGCCTAACAATGTGGCAAACCAGTACTGACAGAGCCAAGCTGGGGCTCTGAGAATGACCCACACCCAGTCCTGCTTGATTTTTAGTAGAACCTTGTGCATGATCGGGATAAGGGGGAAGCATAGAACAGGTGCGTAGAAGTGTGAACTTCTATCCATAGGAACAAGAAGGCACCCATGAGCCAACCCAGGCTGCGGCCTCGCAGGGAACAAAATTGATGACACGCCCTGTTGTCCGTGGTTGCAAACAGGTCTACCTGGGGAGTACCCCACTGCTGGAAAATGTCCCTCATGATGTCCGGGGAAAGGGACCATTCATAGTGACTGGAGAAAGACCTGCTGAGGCTATCTGCCAGCTCATTTTGCCCTCCTGGAAGGTGAGATGCCTTGAGGTGGATTGAGTGGGCTATGCAGAACTCCCATAAGAAAATTGCTTCCTGAGACAGGGGGAAGAGTGAGCCCCTCCCTACCTATTGAGGTAGAACACAGCAGCAGTGTTGTCTATAAGCACCAGCATGCTCCTGCCTGTAATGTGAGGCAGGAACGCCTGACAAGCCAGGTGAACTGCCCTGAGATCCCCGACACTGATGTATAGCAAGAGCTCTTCTGGAGACCACAGGCCTTGAGTCCTGAGGGGCCCTAAATGAGCATCACAGCCTAACGCTGACGTGTCTGAGACCAGGGATAGTGACGGGTTGGGGCCATGACAAGGGAACACCCATGCAAACTGCCAGTGTCCAGCCACCAATTGAGGGAGGCAAGGACTGAGGAAGGTACCATGAGAACTGAATCCAGATGCTGGCAGTTTGGCAAGTACACTGAGGCCAGTCACATCTGAAGGGGTCTGAGGCATAGTTTTGCGTGTTGCAGCACGTACTTACATGAAGCCATGTGACCCAAAAGCCTTAGACAAAAACAGACTGTTGTAATGGGTTGGTTCTTGAGGCGTACAATCAAGTATGTGATAGTCTAAAACTGGCCTATTAGGAAGAAGGTTCTGGCCTGGGTGGAGTCAAACACCACGCCAATAAACTCTATCCTTTGTACCCGAGTCAGGGTAGACTTCTATGCGTTTATTAGCAGGCCTAAGGCCTGGAAAGTCAACTGAATGAGGTGGATGCTGGACTCTACCTGAGCCCTGGACCAGCCTCTGACTAGCCAGTCATCCAGATACAGGTAGACTTGCACACACACCCCCAATCTCCTCAAAAAGGCCTCCACTACTGCCATGCATTTTGTAAACAGCCTGCCTGCTGCCGACAGGCCAAATGGGAGTACTACAAATTGGTAGTGTGTCTGGTTCACAATGAACCTGAGGAACCTTCTGTGGCCTTGGAAGATCAAAATGTGAAAGTAGGAGTCTCGTAAATCTAGGGCAGCATTACAGTCCCTGGGATCCAGGGAGGGAATAATGGAAGCCAGGGAAACTAAGCAAAACTTTAGTTTCTTAAGATAGTCGTTGAGCAGGCACAGGTCCAGAATAGGTCTGAGACCATCCTTGGCTTCTGGAATTAGGAAATAGCAAGAGTAAAACCCCTTCCCTCTTAAATCCTGTGGAACCTCTTCCATGGCTCCCACGCAGAGGAGAGCTTGAACCTCCTGGGCTAGAAGTTGCCCATGAGAGGCGTTCCTAAAGAGAGATGGGATGGGAGGGTAAGAGGAGGTTAGAAATAAATTGGAGGGTATATCTCATTTCCACCATGCTCAGCACCCAACAATCCTTGGTGATACGGGACCATGCCATGATGAAGTGGGAAAAGCGGTCCGAAAATACAGGGGAAACAGAATCTGGAAACACAGGACCTGGTACAACATCCTCAAGCATCCCATCAAAAGGCCTGCTTAGAGCCCGGGCGACTGGATGGGGCAGACATTGATGCCGAGGAATACCGGGGGGTGGGGGGGGCGCGGCGGCGCCGCCGCGGGGGCGGGGGGGGTCTGCTTTTAAAAGCCTTGCTCCATCTTCTCAGTGGGTTTCGACAGGACAGCAGGACAGGAGGACTGCTGAGGCCTGATGTGCTTTCTCGAAGTCTCTGGCGTATACAATCCCAGGGACTTGAGGGTCACTCTGGAGTCCTTCAGCCCATGGAGCTTCACATCGGTCTGCTCTGAAAAGAGCAATGCTCCATCGAAGGGGAGGTCATGAAGGGTTTTGCTGGACCTCTTGCAGGAGACTGAAGCCATGAACTCCTACACATGGCCACCGCGCGGTGGAGGCCATGGACCTGGCTGCCAAATCCAGGGCAGCTTGTAAGGAAGCCTTGGCTAGTGACTTCCCCTTTCCACCAGCGAGGAGAACTCCTGCCTGGTCTCTTTAGAAAGCGAGACCTTGAACTTCAACATGGAGTCCCACATGTTGAAGTCATATCTGCCCAGCAGATCCTAAGCTGCAGCCCCCTGGTAGAGTAAACTACTAAAAAGCTCCATTTTCTTGGAGTCTTTTGCCTTAGAAGTCACCACATGCAGACCCTGCCTCTCCTTCTCGTTGGCCACAGACACCACCAGGGATCCAGGGGGAGAGGGAGGGATGGGTGTAAAGGAACTCATAACCCAGGGTGGGCACAAAGTACTTCCTTTCACCTCTTTTTGAGGTGGTAGGAAGGGAATCAGGGGTTTGCCAAAGGGCTTTCAGCGGGTCCACAATGTCCTCATTGAGAGACAGGGCTACCTTTGACGGGCCTGCCGTGGCCAGAATGTCAACCAGGCTATGGGAGAATTCCTTCACTACCTCCGTATGTAAGCCCAAGTTTGAGATCACCCTCTTCAGCAGCTCCTGGTGGGCCTTACAGTCATCTTGGGGAGGCGACACGCCTGCTCCTGACACAGCCCTCATCTAGGGAGGAGGCGGCCTGCACTGGCTGAGAGCACTTCTTTTCCCTTTCAAGAAGAGACCAACAGAATCCCGCAGAGCCGGTTCCTGAAATTCGGCACCAGCTTTAGAACTGGAGTCGAGATCGAGTGCTGCTGAAGGGATGGAGGTGCCCTTCTCTTGAAGACCACCAACTATGAGTGTCTCGAATGGGGCCCTGGGATTGGGGGGAAACCCCCACAGATTCAAAAAGGGCATTGACATAGGCCAGTGACCATTAGGCCAAGCACTCGATGGCAGTCCTGTGCTGTGGTCCATGGTAGGGTAGGGACTGGAGTAGCGGGGGGAGGGGAGGGGTGTCATACTCCTCAGCTGAGAGGCGTATGACCCAACCTCTGATTCTGATGACAAGTCTCCTCCGGTCGCCATGGAGCTGCGGTTGCCACCAGTGCCAGAGATTGGTGACGAGGCAGGGAAGCTTTCATTGGGGCCAGTATGGTCAGTTTCCCTCTAGACCACGTGGCCCGGAACCAAGCATCCCTCCTGCCCCCAGTACCGATGCTACCGACTCCTGTACTGCTGGCGATGGCAGTACCGAGAGTGCTAGCAGATCTCTAGCAGCAGCACATGCCTCTGGCTTGGACGGCCGCAATGGCACTGGTGCCACACTGTCCCTCTGGCGTTGATGGTTTCTCTGGTACCAGACTCAACAGTGCCAGTGTAAGGGCCAGAGACAAAGGTGTCGACTGCAATGCCAAGGCAGAGGAGTGGCCTGACTTAGGTCACAATCCACTCTGCTTCCCGTGCCTGGCCTTCTTAGGAGTCGGGGACCGTTCCCTCTTGGCTGACAGCTTCCTGTGCTTTTGCCTAGGCACTGGGGATGGCAAATGGTGCTGGGACTCCTGCACAGTGGGAGGAGCGCTCCTCAGCGATACTGAGGTGCCTGATGCTAAGTCCGACTGGCACAGCTTGGAGGAAGGTCTCAGCGTCACCTACAACAGCAGGAACTTTAGCCTAGCCTGCCAGTCCTTCTTCGTATGGGGTTTAAAATTGCAGCAGATCTGACAGCTATCCCCAGTGTGAGCTTCCGCCAAGCACTTTAGGTAACTAGAGTGCAGGTTGCTCAAAGGCACAGCCTTGCTGCAGGAGAAACAGGGCTTGAAGCCCAGTGACTGAGGCATGCCTCAGCACTGGGAATGGATGAAATGCTGCTAACAGAGAAAACTAATTATACTAACTAAGACTAAAAACTATTTAAAACACTAAATATATACAACTATTAAGAAACCAAAGACCACTGAGAAAATCTTGCTGTAGCAAGGACAGCAGTTCCAGCAACTGTCTGGCTGGTAAGAACAAACTGAGGGGGCGCGGAGTCATCTGGGCCCTTTATACCAGCGCTGTGAACGTGCAGCACCAGAGGGCGCCAGAGCCAACGTGGCGGGTACCACAGATGGGAAAATTTCCGGCGGCTATGCTCGGGGCACACACATACAGTGGAATGGACATATGCAATCACTCAAAGAACTCCTCTCTCATATCTTCCACCTCAGCCTTTATCCCCATTTACTACTATGCTTCATCACATCCTCCTACAGCCCTAAATTACCACCAAGCTTGCTCTTTCTTTTGCATGTCTTCTTGTGGTGAATCTACGTTCCAAATACATATAGACAGCATGGTCATCAGCTACACCATATATATATGATATTACTGATAGAAAAAATGACTTCAGACAGTCTCTCTCTTCCCCTTTTCATGCTACCTTACCTCCCACCACCAAAAAAATCACAGGTTTCTACCACTTTAACTAAAGGAAAACGTCAGCGACCACTAAACAGCAAAGTTTTTAACCTCTGCAGATCAGCCAATAAACGGTGACAGAGCAGGTCTCACATTCCATCCAGTAGAAGGCAGTGTTACAAATACACCATCCAGTACCTTACAGGCACGTCATCATCCTTCCACTGTTTACTCCTATTATTTTTTTTTAACATTTATACAATTTTTATTTTTAAAACAAGCACACGCAAAATACACTGTTTCCCTTTACTCCCTCTTCCAGCCCTTCCTATCTTTGACACCTTCCAACCACCTACTTCACCATCCTCTCTCTCAACTGTGCTACACTGAATAGTTTAAACGAATATGTGCACATTTTGCACCTGTTACCTAGCTTGAATTGACTAGGCAACTTCCCAACATTTTTTTTTTTTTAATACAAAGACTAGGTTATAAAGTCAGGGCATTATTTTAACAATCAAATTGAACACCATAATGAAAGCATCTCTTTGTGCACTGTTGGCCTCAGAGGAAAAGCTGTAGTTTCATTAAGAAGTTACCCATTTATATATTGTGCATAAATTTTATCTCATACCCCATTTATAAAAAAAATGGTTGGGCTTTTTATTAAGTTTGGCATTATCATTACAAAATCTTTTGTATTCTGATTTATTGTGAATTTCCTGTGATGAATATACAAAGCAGTTTAAATCAAATTAAAATCTCTTCCAATAATCTTATGTGAGCAACTCTTACTAGGAAAAATAAGAAATAAAATACATACCTGTTTCTCCCCACAATGCATCAGTCTTATTAATGTCTATTTCATGTTCCTTTTCAACCCCGAAGAGGTAACGAACCACCTGTCAAAAACAGTTAAAGAAATTAAAGAGTTAGAAAAAAACATTAGGTTGTCATTTTGCTGCGTACACCAATAGATAAAGGTTTCAGCAATGAGATTGCTTCTCTACTAACACATATGGACCAAGCAAAAGTTATTATGTGCATAAATCATTAGAGTAAGTTTAGTATTATTTGGGGTACAACTTCATTTTAAGATTAATTTTCTACTCTATAAAATCATTCAAAATCATTTAAAAAATCAACCCAGTATATTTCTATTAATCATTTTAGGGTGTTTTACATGTTAATGATTTTAATGAGCTCCTCAATATGCCAGCATAATCAAGGACAGACAATGTAAAAAAGAGAGCCAGTTTGGCCTAAATCCTGTAAGGCTTGGTTAATACCATGTTTTCCCACGAGGAATACAATACTTTCCACTCCAGTTATAATAAAAAAAACATGTTTTTAGACCCATCTTGAATAATATAGACTCCCATGCCCCTTCTATGCTCACTTTACACCACAATTAAGTTTCAGCCTTTAAAATCTTTTTCCACTTTAGAGAGTTATGCTGCTCAGTGTGGACAGGGCATAACTGAGCATAACAGAGCATAACTTTGTTACGAGTGTTTTTTTGTTTTGTTTTTTAAGAACACTGATGACCTCTCTTGAAATGTTTTTTTTAAAAAGCATTTTAATAAAGTTATGCCCTCTTAGCACTAGCAAGTACAATAGCATTAAATTAATTATTTAAACAGTTTCCTAACAGTGTAAACTGAAGTGTGAATAGGGCTATTGAGACTGCAGCAAAGGAAGTAGGGCGGGGAAGAAAGAGAATCCACATTAGCAGAAGTTTTGGATGTCAACTAAGATAGAGGATGTCAGAGGGGGAATGGTGTGGAGAGGAGCCCCAGGCTGCATGAGCACCGAAAGTATTTCAAAAATATTGTGTGGAATGTATGGTGGATTAATTCTATTATTTACATTCATCTTAAAGTCAGAAAATTCTATTGCACTTTTTCATACCCCCTTGGTGGAATTTTTCCAGCAATGAGGAATTTAGCTACCCTACTGCCCTGTAAAGGCCGTGAGAGGGCAAAAAGGCAGAGATTTTAGATAGCAAGAAAATGTTTTGATACTGAATGATTAGTGTGGCCTGTTTTGTACTATGAAGGAACTAGCGGGTTTCACTTTCATCAATGGATTGGAAATAAACTTTTATTAATGTGAAGGAATTTTTGCCTCATCACAAATTTACCAGTCTGTGACAGGTCCGTCGAGGCTCTTCGCCTTACAAAACACTTCTCTGCCCTATGTTTAAAAGCAGATAGTGGCAATAAATTCCAATGGTGGCAAAAGACGAGTGTTTATCTTTACCTCTCTTTTAGCCCAGTTTCTCAAGTCCTGGGTCCTACTCAGGATTTAAAATAACACTGTTCACATTTCATACTACTCTGCAGTATTTGTTATTGCAAATTTATCATTGTATCAAATAATTACACCTTCAACATTTCAGCCAGATCTTCTGCAGGGCACTTGGAAGATATTCTGGCTAAAATATTGGATCCATAACTACCTAAGGAAATTAAATGAGATAGAAAATGTTGCAAAATAAGTTTGAAAGATATATGTTACGTGTAGACTCAAACTGAGATGAGCAGCCGGAACGAAAATAAAACTATGATTGCAATACACATCTGGGATTTCATTCTCAGCCCCCAATATGTAAGGAAAAAAATAAAGAAAATATATTGAACAGCATAATCACTATCTCCTATCATCTTTTCTATTGCCTCTCAAAAGCCAGCTTGAGAGATGCCAGCATGCACAACAAGCTGCTGCTCACTTGTTTTTAAATGTACATATGAACAAAAACCACCATATCAGCCCTCTACTAGAACAATTCTACTGACTCAACATTCCAAGACACAGTTTAGAAATGCCACTCTTGCTTTTATAAACATCTACAACTTGATCACATAGATATTAAATATCTCTACTCCTCTCCCTTCACTTTTTTAGCAGTAGCCTCCACTCTCCCTCTTCAACTTTTGCAACATTGCTGGGGGAGAGTCTTCTATACAGCTTCTGCCATCTGGAATATCCTTCTTGTATTTCCCACTCTCACTGATTCTCCATCGTATTTCACACAGATGTAAGACCTCTTCTCTCCCTTAATGATATATATTAATTGTATTATTTTGTAACCTTAAAGCACTCTGGAATACAGTCAGACTAGGGAACAGAGATAGCAAATTAGTGAAAAATAGTGATATTCTAGTCAAACTCCAACAAAGCACTCCAGAAATTATGGATTTTTCTGCAGAAATGATCAGTGAGCTACTTAATGCTTACCTTTAAATTGTCATTAAGGTTAAGAGTTAATACACCATTAAGATAAATGGAGACAGCTCACATGTACTATCTTACTCTACCGCTGGATATAGATTATATGAAAGATACTATACAAAATAAAGTTGGCTTGAATACACTTTTTTGTGAACTGTGTTTCCTGATCTATAGGGCCCTATCAAAATCACGATCTATTTTGGTTAATTTCATGGTTATAGGATTTTTTAAATCAGAAATTTCATGATTTCAGCTATTTAAATCTGAAATTTCATGGTGTTGTAATTGTAGGAGTCCTGACCCAACAAGGAGTTGGGGGTGTGTGTGGTCACAAGGTTATTGTAGGGGGGTTGTAGTACTGCTACCCTTACTTCTGCACTGCTGCTGGCAGTGGCACTGTCTTCAGAGCTGGGCAGCTGGAGAGCAGCGGCTGCTGGCTGGGAGCCCAGATCTGAAGGCAGAGCCGTCGTCAACAGCAGCGCAGAAGTAAGGATGGCATGGCCACCCTTACTTCTGTGCTGCTGCCTGCAGAGCTGGGCCCTCAGTCAGCAGCCGCTGCTCTCCAGCTGCCCAGCTCTGAAGGCAGCAGTGCAGAAGTAAGGGTGGCCATGCTTACTTCTGTGCTGCTGCTGGCGGGGGCACTGCCTTCAGAGCTCAGCGCCTGGCCAACAGCTGCCGCTCTCTGGCCCAGCTCTGAAGACAGCACAGAAGTAAGGGTGGCAATACTGTGACACCCCCCCCCAAAAAATAACCTTGGGACCCCTCTGCAACTCCTTTTTGGGCCAGGACCCCCAATTTGAGAAACACTGGTCTCCCCCCGTGAAATCTGAATAGTATATGGTAAAAGCACACAAAAAACCAGATTTCACGGGGGAAGACCAGATTTCACGGTCCATTACATGTTTTTCATGGGCGTGAATTTGGTAGGGCCCTACTGCTATATAAACATGTCAATTTA
This sequence comes from Macrochelys suwanniensis, assembly GCA_033296515.1. Taxonomy (NCBI): domain Eukaryota; kingdom Metazoa; phylum Chordata; order Testudines; family Chelydridae; genus Macrochelys; species Macrochelys suwanniensis. Next base: position 30,630,271 of record CM065784.1, on the reverse strand, counting down.
GGGTGGAATTTTCAAAGAGGTCTAAGAGATTTAGGATACCTAAGAATGGGTTTTCAGTGCATAACTTCCTAAGGACTCTTGGAAAATCCCAGCCCTATCTTATCTGAATATTCAAAGAACCTTAAAATTACAAATATGTAACATTTTGAAAAGTTAATCAAGAGGGTTTTTTCACCTGCCAAAATGCAAATTAATAGATGTTATACCTGCCAGACTGGATAACCCTAACAGCTACTAATTACGCTCCTTATGCAATGTTAGGTGTTACTGATATAATCAAACAGGCAAGAGAAACAGAATTCTGAACTCAGGTCTTGTCAGGTAAGAGAGGAAATGACTTTCAACTATTTTGTTTTAAAATACATTTATATTAAAATCTGTTTAGTGATTTATGATCTTAAGAGACTTTTGGATTTATTTAATTTAAAAAGCATTTCACTTCATCTTTAAGATGCATCAGTGGAGATAATCTTCACTAGGTAGTGTATGCCATGAGTGGCCTCATATCTGTTGAGGTTAACACTCCCCTCACAATAGTAAGTTTTATCCTCAGAAACAAATGTATTCAGGAATGGGCCAAATACTTGTTGGAAGGTAAAGTGGATTTTCAAATACTTCATGCATATTGATTCTCAATGAAAGAGTGTGTCAGAGTAAACTGAAAAGTCCATTCTATGTCTCACAGTGAGATTGTTTAGCTGTCAGTTTTATTAGTGTAAACCACTTTAAAAGAGCAGAGTCCTAAAACAATAGGAAAAACTTTCCCTACAATATAAACATTATTTCTATAATATTAAGAGTTTCCTGTGTCATTTTGTTGCATCACATATTGGACACACACACACAGAAGCTGAATATTCCCCATTTGATCTTTCTAAATGTATCTCAAGTTACTGTCTAGACTCTGTTCTCAAGAGGAATATACGAATCTGTTTTCTCAATGAACACATCACATGCATCCACAGTTTAATAGGAATAAGATATTTGGGCATTCTATTGTTATTCATTTTTAGTGCCTATCACAGTAGTATTGATGGATCATATGTTTATTTTTATTTCTATAAACAAAAACATACTTAAAACCCTACCTTAAAGAACATTAATTTTATTATTTTCTAAATTCTGAGTGCGTCATTTGGGAACCAATGTTGTCTCTGCAGCCTTAAATTTTGCTCCCTTGTGCATATGCATTACTATAAAAAATGTAATATGATTACATACTATCTTTTCAGCAGGAGTATACTTTTCACCCCAAGTATCCCAGGCTCCTTTATTGTAGAAGCTGGACAGCATTCAGTAAACAAAGCAGGGGATCACAGACAGAACTGTCCTCTAGTGAAGGCACTAGAGACTGAGTCTTTGGAGATCTGGAACAGTCAGGGGTGGAACATAATGACCTGTAGTATGACCTCTAACAATTCACTCTGTGCCTCAGGTCCCATCTACAAAATGGGGAGCATAATACTTATCTACCTCACAACAGTGTTGTAAGGATAAATTCATTAGTGCTTGTGTGGCACTCAGATTCTATGATGCTCACCGCTTTAGAAAAGCCTACAGTGAAAGAACATATATCCTTATTTAAGGAAGATTTGCAGGCAGTACAATATATATTATTTTAACTATAAGTATTTTTTAATACATCATTTAAGTCAGTGACAACTGCTGGGTCAACAATCTTAAATCAATTTCAGTCTTCTTTATATTGATTTGGCTTAGTTCAGTAAAGAAACTACTTAAACTTAATCAATATAAACCACGTTTAAATCAGTTTAACCATGTCCACATGGGGGTTTTGTATCAGCTTAACTAAGGAACAGTTTATAAAAAAATTGAGTTAAACCGGTGCAGCAATGTGAATGAGGCCTTAAAGTTAGCCTAAATGGCCAGCTGAAGATTTTCCTAATGGAAGTGGAATCCTCCAGAAGTGTACAGCCACCATAGCCAGTCTTACATTTTTCTTTGCAGCCTCTGGAGATGGAGGCATTTTGGAGGTGTAAGTTGGGAAGGAGGTACCGTTGAGTTATTTTTATCATCAGCTATTTGTGCCTGGGTGCAACTTAGAGAAGTCTCAAGACTGTGCTAAGTCGTGTCAAAACTGAAACAGCCTCCAGTTGACCACAGGATTAGAAAGCTGTAAAAGGTGGACTAAAACCACCTTTTCAGCCGTACTGGGGTATCAGACAAAGCTGGTCCAACTGAGTTTTGAGGACCTAGCCCAGGAATGGACAACTTTAACATAGAAAAGAGCCACAGAATCCACTAAAACCCTTTGGTGGGCTAGGGGGTGTGTCATGGGTTATTGGGGGGAAGGTGGAAGGGGTCAGATCCTGCTCCCAAGGCGCAAGAGGCTGTGGGGGGAGGGAGAGTTGGCATGCAAACCCAACCCATATTCACCCCGTAGCAGCAGCTCCTGTCCTGCAGGGCTGGGCATGTCTCCCCACTCCAGCCCATTGGCTCTTTCCACAGCATTTTGTGATGCGTGCATCCAGGTGCAGGCGGGACCCTCTTCCCGTGACACCCTGCCCCCTTCTTGGACTTGGCACAGGTAGATTACCTGCCCAGAACTGGGCTGTGGCAGGCCAAATAAAATGATCTGGTGGGCTGGATGTGGCTCCAAGTTGCCCATCCCTGATCTACCCCTGCATCTCAGTGCATATGCAACAAGGGTGCAGAGTTAACGTTACATATACAACCTTAACTTTAGTACTTTCTACATTTAAGGTTGTAAGGTGAAGCAACCTAATGCTCTTTTAATGTAGTTTTCTGTGTGGCATTTTCTTGGTTTTTAAAAGAAAATTTTAAAAAATCCATCCTAGGCAAAATAAGTCTTTGATTAAGGCAGGAAGTGATTCATTTGTATGGATTAACAGTAATCACGATTAGGAATTCTATATAGCAGTTTTAACAATAGTGAAGAAAAAGTAATTTGACAATTACATATCAACAGAAACAAGACACAAAGAACTTTTTGGTTAAGTAACCCTGAATACTGTATACAGTTAAGACCTAAGATGATATCCAATTAAAGTCATTTGAAGCTGCAATAGTTTTCCTTTTTTGTATTTATTATAAAGCATGATTTAAACCATTTTGATAGTTCAAATTAGTTTTGAAACATTCCAACCACTAACCTACCTGACTGTGTCCCATACTGGAAGCTGCTGTCAATGCCTGCTGAAGTGCATGACATTTTTTCAGTGAAATTTGTTCATGGGAAGGAGCTGTCCAGTCAATGTTGAGCAAATAATCAAGGATATCACAGTGTCCCCTTAATGCACTATGGACCAAAGCACATTGGCCTTTTTTGTCTAGGTAGTCAGCCTGTATGAAAGAACAAAACTTGAATGTTACAAGTAATCTCAGAGCTTTCATAACAGATCTAACAACAACAAAGCTCAGCTCAAAGCAATTGATAACAATCTTGTGGGAAGTTTGATGACTCACATTATACTTTCAGAACACTATGTACTACATAAATAAATCAGTTTTATGCAAATATTTTTTCTTTTAATTTACAAGTTATATTTTTGGAATTATGGTTCAAAGCAGAGCTAGAATTTAGAGGAAGGAAACATTAGCAAGAATGTTATAAGCAAGATATGAGAAATAGTTCTTCCACTCAGCACTGACAAGGTCTCATCTGGAGTACTGTGTCCAGTTCTGGGCACCACACCTCAGGAATGATGTGGACAAATTGAAGAAAGCAACAAACATGAGTAAAGGTCTAGGAAACACAATCTACAAAGAAAGACTGAAAAAACTGGGTTTGTTTAAATCTGGAGACAAGAAGACTGAAGGGAGATAGGATAGTCTTCAAGTATATAAGGGGTTATTATAAGGAGACGGGTGATAAATTGTTCTCCTTATCCACTGAGGACAGGACAAGAAGTAATGGGCTTAAATTACTATAAGGAAGATTTAGGTGAAACCTTAGGAAAAACTTCCTGTCAGGGTAGTTAAATACTGGAACAAATTACCTAGGGAGGCTGTGGAATCTCCATCACTGGAGGTTTTTAAGAACAGGTTAGACGAACATCTGTCACGGATGGTCTAGATAAAACTTAGACCTACCTCAGTGCCGGGGACTGGACTAGAAGACCAATCGAGGTCTCTTCCAGTCCTACTTTTCTATGATACTATGTGACAATTCCCCTGTGCATGTAAAATTAAAGAAACACAAGGAGAGGCTAATATAAAAACAGCTTTCCTACGGAATAACTTTAATTAAAAAGATGATTACCAGAAGACACAGTGTGTTTGTGGGTTCCCTCCATTTCTTGCTATAGGACTGACTTACACACACACACACACGCCTTGATAATTCCTAGACCCTCTGGGGTGTGCAAGAAGCATCATCACTGCCTTTACCCGTGTATAGTGGCCACACGCAATCTTAGTTTTTGCTATCCCAGAAACACAAGGAGTACTCTAATCTAGCTCTGTTGCACCTCCAGCTCTGCACCCTGTAGCCCTATATGATAGATAAGGATTAAAATAAGGGATCAATGCTGCCATTTTTCATTGGTCAGGGTGAGTAAATGGCAAACCTTGGACTTTTTTTTTAAGGTATATTTTACATTTAGAGAGGCTTCTGACTGGCCATCTCTTTCTTTTTTCTTTTGCATGCTGAAAACACATCATTACTCTCAGACTCTTGCACCAACAGTCAGGGTAGTGCCAGCTGGGTAGTGCCAGTGCCTGAAGAGGCTACATCAGCCTAACAAGAACAGAGGAGGCCAGCACTCTCATCCCACCACAAAGAAACTTGTAGAGTTTAAGTGAGGAACGTTGCATCTGACCCCACTGGAGAGGAGAAAGCAGGTGGGGTTGGAAGGAGGCCCTATGCCGCACCCCTCAAGGCACTCACTGATTCTCCAGCTTGTCCATCCCCTTGCTAATGCTGCAGGAGTCTATCCGGGCTATCGGTTTGTAAAAAAGTAGCTGCGAGGGTCAGTCTAGAGCTGCTAAATTAAAAACACCTCCCCCAAAACACTAAAAGATCGAGCCTGTCTAATCACTCATCTGCATGCTGAAATTGATGGTCAGTACAAACAAAGAACAGGAACTTTCCGCCACATTTTGACTTCTCCAGTATCTAGTTATTTTGTCTGTTTCCCTCTTAGATTGTGAGCTTTTCTATTTTTCAATGTGAGAAGTAAAACTAATCCACTAGAGCTGGTATAGCAATTGCATTGTGGGTTTTTCGGGGATTTTTTAAAATCTGCTATTGGATTATATTTTTATAACAGCAACAAGAATTTGGGTAGAAAGCATTTCATTTATTTTTTCTACCTTTGGTCTCTCATACAGCTCCATTAGGTATGGAAAGTGATTATATATAGCCACAAAACATGAGACAAATGAAAAGGACGTGTCGAGCAACATTTCTGCCATCAGCAAGCAACTTAGGAACTAAATAATGCATGGCCCCATTTAGAGGCATCTCCATTATTTCAGTGCAACCACCACTATTGGATTTGAAGCAGGAATTAATTCAGGCAAGTCCAATGGCTTGTTAGGTAGGGGGCCAGACTAGATTATCACAAGAGTCCCTCCTTCTGGCCTTTAAGTCTCCATGTTCTGGGTGCATATTATTCTTCCTTGTATTATGTACCTAGGAGTCCCAGTCATGGAGCAGAGCTCCATTGTGTTAGGCAGTATATAAAGTCATAACAAAGAGTTGGTCCCTGTCCCAAAGAGCTTACAATCCAAGTAACAGTAGTAAGTATCCGTTAATGAGCATTTTATATATGTGGCAAATACTAACTAGCCAATTTCTCTGCCAAATATCTGTAGATCCAAATCTAGTGTTTAATCTGTAGCGGGGGAAAAAACAGGATTTTGTTCATACTGAACTTTTGTTACTCATAATTTGACACAGGAGAAACAAATGAAACCCTAACAAATCACCATATAAAACATCTCAGGAAAATGTTGATTAATCAATCAACGTTCCTCATCTTCAATGTTCTCTGGAGCTCTGCACCATACCTACATCTCAGCCTTTGTTCTCTCATTCTCATATCCTGTACTCAGCTAGTTCCACTTATATTTGCATTCTCTATTTACTTCCTTCTTCCACTCCATGTCTTCTCTCTCCCACATAAATGTCCCAATGTATGCCTGAAACAATTTCTCTCCTCCTGCACACCAAATAATTTTAACTCCTCTCCTTCAAATCTCTCCTCCAACCTCCTTTATTTTGGCTCTCTCCCCTGCACTAATTTCCAGTTGAGTGCTTTGTATTTGCACTCGGGCCAGAGACGCCAATCTTCCTCTGAGACTTTTACAGACATTTATGAAAACAACTGATGAGGAATCAGGGAGGTTGTTTAGATCTCTCTTCCCCCAGCCTGGGACCTCTTGCTCTCTCTCCCCAACTCCTCTCCCCTCACAGAAAATGGGACATCTCTCCCTTAACCCTCCCTGTCTATGGACAAGGGAGGGGGCCTGGGCTCCTACTCCTGGACAGGAAGAAGGGGAGAATCAGCCTTAGGAAAGCTACCCTCCTATGCCACCTAGGGAGGCCCTTAATTACCTCAGCCAGTCCCATGGCTGAACCTCCTTCCTGGTATGATCCACTTCTCCCTCCTTTGTCATGTTTCCTCTCCTCCTCCTCCTGCCCCTATAGCTTATCCTCTGCTGCAGACTGCGCAGTGAGGGTCTCACAGGATTCAAGCCACGGCCACTGCCAGTGGGGTCTGAGGTGCTGGAGTCACCACTCAAGCCACATGCTGCATGTTGCACTTTAACTGCTCTGTGTAGACCCTGCTGGCATGCTGTAGGTCCTAAAGTGCACCATCAGGGTCCACACAGGGCAGTTAGAGAGCAATACAGTAAATCCAGCAATGCCTCAACCCATTCAAAATCGCTGCAGCTTGCCTCCGATCAGACCCTCACTGTGCAACCTGCGCATGTGCCACAAGTGGAAAAGAACACCCCCTAAGGCCACAGCAATATCTGCTCTGTTTGTTGGACCTGAGTGGTGCTGAGTGACCCACACACACACACGTATTTTATATATGTATAAAATGTACGTCCTTACAAATGTAGTAGTTTTAAACCTGAATTTGTAGTTTTGTAATTACATGCAAAAATTGGAAGGATTACAGAAAATTAGGAAGGGTTGGTATCTATCTACCCCAACATGAGAAAGGAATGCAATTAAATGGAAAAACAACAACAAACCACTATGAAATGAGATGATTCAAATTATTGCAAGTAGGAAATAAACAAATATGCTAGCCCAGAAACATGTTTCCTCTCCTCTTATTGCAATTCCACTCTTATTTCCCTCCCCCGTTGCCATGACACTGACTGCTCATCACAAACTTGGGGCCTGCCCCAGGACATCTGCCACTGATTTCACCAGTCAGCTTCAGCTCTTCAGCCACAATCCGGGAGAGGTTTATACATGTAAATAGTTCCATTAAATTCAGTGGGACTACTCACAAGTGTAAAGATAAGCACATACAAAAATCTTTGTAGAATCACGGCTTTCTGTTGTAAGCTCTTCAGGGCAAGGATCTATATAATAATTTACACGCCTTTGTTTGATGTTTTGTTTTTTGTTCAAAAATGCTATGAACACACAACGCTCTATATAAATTGCTAATAAATAATATTTCTCTAAAACATGCCTATACAATATTTTCTTAGCCATGAGTACTGTAGTTAAAACTATCCTTTGGTGTCATAGCTTACCCTTGCACCCTTTTTGCAGAGCAGTGAAACCAAGTTCATATGACCTGCAGCTGCTGCATAGCTAAGTGGGGTCATTCCATTTTCAGATGTCCCATCAAGAGCAGCTCCAAATTCCACCAGAAGAGTGACCATTTCTTCATGTCCAAGGTGAGACTCAACACACAGTATTGGAGCATTATTTAGAACTTCAGTCCTGTAATTCACATTTGCTCCCCCCAAGATCAGCAGACGACTCACCTGAAGGAGAATTTAAACAAATTAATTTTTTCTCCACATTTATCATAGCATATCATCAAGAGGCTGCAGAAGTATCTCATTTTCTATACTGATTTTGGTATTAAAATTATTAATGGAAACTGAATTTATTACATATTGATACTAATGTGAAGTAAAAAAAAAGTTTAAAAGCCATTGGTTAGCAGTTATGTCTTTGGGTTACTAGCTATAAATCCACAATTATTATGAACTTTAAAATCTTTATATCCTCTTCACCCCTATGGTTTCATCTGTTACCATGGCACAACATATATTGTTACACTGGAGCTCTATAATTTGCTTGTGACCCTTTGCTGCAAAGTTGTATGTAGAATCTAAGGTTTCATTTTATATATATATAAAATGTATGTATGTATATGTATATGTGTGTATATATATATACATACATACATACACATACACACAAAACTTTGAAAACACTTAGCAGCTGGCCAAAATTGCAACCTTCTCCCCTCCCCATGTTAGCAATTCCAGTAATGGACCCTACACCTCCCACTTTCCCCAGTTTTACCTCTTTCATCTTTAAAGTTTCCCACGGAAGGTTTCTTGTTCCCTCTCAGAAAACAACAATTATTTCCCTGCAGATCATGACTTTTTCCATTTAGTAAGACACAGATTGTGTTTCTTGATCACTAATGGTGCTTGAAATTAGCATGTTTTCTGTGTGCATAGCCTTGTTCCCTTACTTGCCTTAACACATCACCGATATGAGCACAAAGCTAGGCCCAGCGTTAGTTTCACAGAATCATAGAAAATTAGGGTTGGAAGAAACCTCAGGAGTTCATTTAGTCCAACCCTCTGCTCAAAACAAGACCAACCCCAACTAAATCTGCTGAAGAATTAGGAGGAAAGTACAAGAACAGAAAACGTGTGTGTCAGGTCCACAAAAACATTGATTAGCTTAATTTACTGTCTTGGAAATGGAAGGACTTTTTCCCCCATTTTTAAATTGCTATTAATGACATCTTCCAGCAGAATATAATAATTTTAGGGTAGGTTGAATTTGGGCTTAAAGTTACTGTTAAATTCTTCTCTAACCCTAAAACACAGACATCAAAGAAATGTGCTAAAATTATGAAAATCCAGATAAACAAAAGAAGGGCAATCTAAAGGCCTAGTCCTGCGAATAGTTACTCACATGCATACATATTTGTAGGATAGGTCCCTAAAATGGTCCACTATGAAATCTATTATTGGCTCTACAAGAGCGACAAAGAGTTTTGTGGCACCTTATAGATTAACAGATATATTGGAGCATAAGCTTTCGTGGGCGAAGACCCACTTCGTCAGACGCATGTGGTGGAAATTTCCAGAGGCAGGTATAAATATGCAGGCAAGAATCAGGTTTGAGATAACAAGGTTAATGCAATCAGGGAGGATGAGGTCCACTGCTAGCAGCTGATCTGGAGGTGTTAACACCAAGAGAAGAGAAACTGCTTTTGTAGTTGGCTAGCCATTCACAGTCTTTGTTTAATCCTGAGCTGATGGTGTCAAATTTGCAAATAAACTGTAGCTCAGCAATTTCTCTTTGAAGTCTGGTCTTGAAGTTTTTTTGGCTGCAGGATGGCTACCTTTAAATCTGCTATTGTGTGTCCAGGGAGATTGAAGTGTTCTCCCACAGGCTTTTGTATATTGCCATTCCTAATATCGGATTTGTGTCCATTTATCCTTTTACGTAGGGACTGTCCAGTTTGGCCGATGTATATAGCAGAGGGGCATTGTTGGCACATGATGGCGTATATTACATTGGTAGATGTGCAGGTGAACGAACCAGTGATGGTGTGGCTGATCTGGGTAGGTCCTGTGATGGTGTTGCTGGTGTCGATATGTGGTCAGAGTTGGCATCGAGGTTTGTTGCATGGATTGGTTCCTGAGTTGGAGTTACTATGGTGCGGAGTATAGTTGCTGGTGAGAATATGCTTCAGGTTGGTGGGTTGTCTGTGGGTGAGGACTGGCCTGCCTGCATATTTATACCTGCCTCTGGAAATTTCCACCACATGCGTCTGACGAAGTGGGTCTTCGCCCACGAAAGCTTATGCTCCAATATATCTGTTAATCTATAAGGTGCCACAAGACTCTGTCGCTCTTGCAGATCCAGACTGACACGGCTACCCCTCTGATTATTGGCTCTAGTTGTCATCACTGTGGTTCAATGCCTCATTGTTTCTCTTATTCATTTGTATTTTAGGGTTTTACAGGCATATTTGAAAATATTTGAAACAGACCTATGTGGCCTGAAGTCAGGGGTTGCTCCTTTTTAATATTACAATTAAACCACTGCCAAGGTCTGACTATGTGAGTAAATGTCAGCTTAATGGGTAGCAATTTTTTTCTGTTTTAATCAACAGCCAGATTGTAGAGGGCTCTTAGTATGAGCACAGTGAGAGCAGTGAGTTTCCTTCTCCCTTATGTTTGCCTGGTCTCTCTCTGCACCCCTTGGGGCACAATCTACTGCAATTTAGGTAAAGGCGGACAAGGCCATGTCACACTCCCCTGCATTAGCATTCATAGGAGGAAGAGGGAAGAGTATACTGAACCTCAGGAAGGGACACAACTCCTTCTGCATGCTGGATCTGTACAGTTTAAAATAGGTCATCACATGCTAGAAACTAACCTTGGTACTACACTTCAGCATATTTAAAATGAGGAAGACTGAATTCTGCTCCAAATTAGTAAACTGGGTGTGGTCCTTAGGCTCCTGATAAATTGTCAATATAGTGCTCACTCAGACATAAACATGGGCAGTCAAAATCGAGGGAAAGACTTCACTGACTTTAATGAGAATTGGATCAGTCTCCAAGACACAATCAACAGTAAGATTTTAAACAGAAGAATCCTTAACTGACCTTCCTGCACATTTATGTCAGATTTTTAAAAAACAAGGTTTTGTGCATTTACCACATAAAATTGCAGGGTTGTGAAATTATAGTCAAAAGAACTATACTTAACCTTACTGGCAAGGGCATATTTTGAACTCATTTTCCAATATATGGATTTTCTCCAGCCAATTTATGACTTGCTTAAATTATATATTAAAAATATTTTCCTTTAAAAGGACACTGTTTTTTAAGGCTGTAATTAAATGTTGGCATCTATGAATCTATGACATTAGCAACTCTCTGCTGAAATGAAAATCCATCAGTGAAGGATTTTCGTATGAATTAAAGTGGCTTTTCACAGAAATACCCCTCAACAAACTCTACTATCCAGAAGAATTGTAGATATTCATTCACCATTATTATTCTGAAAATTCCTTTAATTACATGCATAATTTATGCAAGTTCTATTTAAGAAACAGTGGATGTATAAAGCCAACCAATACCGCTAAGACAGCATGGTGCCACAAACAAGTTACACGGATTTCTGCAAAAAAAGGTATTTTACAATACCTATTAAACACACAGTCTTTAAAATGATCCCACATTAGCTGTTTCAGCGAGGTTTCAGAAGGGTCAAGACAAATGAGATTAAATGTAAGTTATATAAAAAACAACTAAGAACCCAATATATATTGGACCACCCCACAACACCTGTTAGATGGGTGGGTTTTATTTTCAATTCCTCCCACAGGGAATTATTAGTGATAAAATAATACTGAACTTCTAACATAGCTTCTCAAATGACTTTACAAACAACTAAGCACCACACCCATTTTACAGATGGGTAAACTGAGGCATTAAGTGACCTGTCCCAAAGTAAAAAATAGAAACGGGTGTGGAACTCAGGAGTCTTCATACTTGACTATACATCCATGCAATCTGTTGAAATTCAGATCTTCTCAATTTAATGTTTGAGCTCAGCACATTTTCTACTGTCTCTCTCTCTCTCTAAGTCAGGGTTTTAAACTGCTGCCCACCACCATAGCAATCCAAATGCCTTCTTTGTAAAATTGATCACAACAGCAAAATTCCTAGTAGACTTCATGGAGTCTCTGACATTTCTATTCTAGAGTAAAATCTCCGCTTGGGGTAGAGATTTGTTTCTATTTTGTTTAAATTGATTCATGTATTAAATATCCATTTGGATTAATTTTTAGGAATAATCCAAAATGAGATAAAATGCAACAGAGTGAAAGACAGACTGTTTCTGACAGTCACGGAAGTTAAATTCCCCAATAAAACACAAAAGCTAAAGAAGGGCACAGCACAGATAGCATTCATTCAGCAGCAGGGCAACACATTTACAAGGGTACCTTCCCATAAACTTGGTCTGAAATTTAATCTCATAAAAATGTTTATGATTTGTTGAGTAATGTCCTCCAGATTCTCAGTGTCTATTTTAAAAATACACTGACTCTCTGGGCAAAAAAAATCTTAAGGTATTCACTGCAATTTATAAGTTGGCGCTAGAAAAGCAAACCTTTACTTCCCCCTTTGCTGACTTTATAGTACTTAAATATTATTCACAGACCATCTCTGGATGACATCTAGTTATCACTGGTATTTTAATTATGTACGATATTTTCACACTAGGTCTAATTCTGTCCTCACTGAAGTCAGCGGAAAAACTCCCACTGATTTCATCGGTGCAGGATGAGATCCATTTGTGATTCAGGTTGCATCCTCGGTACATAATTCTTATTTTCTTACCTTCACATTAGGGGTATAGAGGTTTCTCAGAGAAGCAAGAGCAGCTGACAATCCATCTGTGCTATATCCAATCCACAGGGCTTGAAGGTGACTGGAAGAAATTCCAGTTTTTTTACTCAGACCCTGGGAGAAATGATAAAATAAAGAGATAATTTTAGAAATAGGATTGCAGAGAGAATTTACATTTCTTTATATGGATGAGGCATGGCATAAAGGGATCATTTTATCTGTAAGAATATTAGGTGTTTATAAAGGTGGTTTGTAACTATTAAAGCAACCAGTCTGGAATCATCTCAGACATTTATGTATATATTCTGATATCATACAACTGTATTTTGAAAATATGTGGATTTTACCTTGAAAATGTGCGCTTTAAGAATGTGATGACCAAGTTCCATCGTTTGCTGACGGTTTAATTTTCCCTCTTGCCGAGAAAACATGAATGCCAGTAGAGCATGCCCATTTCTAGCAAAGGGAAGGAAATGAGAGAGCAGCGCACATTTATTTAGTAAAGATTTAGTTACATCACCCAATACATTCATACATTTATGTCACGCAAACCTCAATGGTTTTTGTTTCACCCAGTTAAATTTTTCAAAATATCTTCATGTGTCGATTTAAATACTAAAACTTTCAAATGTCACAAGAGATAAAACTTTTTAATACTTGTCCTGAGTTCATAAGTTTCAACATTAGGAGAGGGGACAACAGAGCTCTGTCTCTAAGTAAAGTGAATTCACTTCTAAAAGAATAAATCTGAATTAAACAGTGTCATGGGAAATCTAAAGAGTCGCCTCATGAAAAGTGTTCAGGTCTCAAGCACCAAATCAGAATCTCCACTGACTGGAGATGGAAGGGGTGAAGTCAACAAGACACTGTAAACAGATATTGTATTGTTCTGCTAAATCTGACTGTTGCATCTTTTCATACCTCTAATAAGATATGAAATTCTGTTAAAATCCTCAAGCCCTTTAAAAAAACGAAGAGCATCCTTTTCTTTTCATAAGAAAAGACACACACACACACACACACCACCATCAGCTTGAAACATATGCCTAACATACTATAGCAGTCACCCCTTTAGGAAATCTACAGCTTCTAATATAATTCTAGGCATTGTTATATGAAGCAAACACAGAGTGGTGAATTTTACATAACTAAATTCCATTGTTATTAGATCAGTTTTGCCATGTAAGAGCCCTGGTTTATAAAACTCGGGAGAACTGAATTCTTAAAATTCTGAGGTAGTTGGGTGCAATACTGGTAAATCCATGTTTAGAATTATCACCAAAATCTACTTTATGTATATGTGATGATTCTAACTCATTTTAAAATGTTTTTAAAAGGACTAAACTCCAACCCCCTGAACAGTGTGGCAAAATGGACAAAGGTGCACACATAGTGTTTTTCAGTGGCTCTGACTTACATGACCCATACTATACAACCCAAGAAAGGGGAGTAGGGTCAAATTGAAATAATGAGACTGGGAATGTCTGAGTAATTTAAAAAAAAAACAGAAGATGAGACAAAATGATCTATTGCCCTATTTCCCAATAGAAAAGGTAGCTTTCAAAGTCCGAGTCTGTAAGAAACCTTACAGTATTTTCCTATTGCAGATTTTGCCAAGGAGATAAATATAGGAGACTTCTCATAAATTACTTCTTCACCAAGGTAGTGAAATCACACAGCTTAATTATTACTAAGGGTAAATTCTGCTCTCAGATATATAGGCCCACTTCTCATTGGCTCCATCAGGAGTTACATTTAGGCATTAGAAGACAAAACTTGGCTCTAAACATAGAATATCAGGGTTGGAAGGGACCTTAGGAGGTCATCTAGTCCAACCCCCTACTCAAAGCAGGACCAATCCCCAATTTTTGCCCCAGATCCCTAAATGGCCCCCTCAAGGATTGAACTCACAACCCTGGGTTTAGCAGGCCAATGCTCAAACCACTGAGCTATCCCTCCCCCCATGCACAGCTTTTCTTTGAAAAAATACATCTGTTTAACATTACTCTCTCCTACCATCAGTGATCAAAAGTGATTATTAAAATCTGTAACAGCAGCTATCTGTACACATGACAGCTTATTGCAGCCTTAATTTACCTTGGCTCACATAAGAAGTTTGTATTTTCACCATCCGCTCTCCAAACAAGCCATTCCCTGAAGGAAGGATGGCAGAACATACGTGTTTTGTCACGCCTTTTTATCAGAAAACACGAAAGGGCCTCCATCCTCTGTTGGAAGTCTTCCCAGTCCTGTTCACCATTTATTTGACCAGCATTAACAGCTTGGAAAATCTGGTCATCTGTCATGGGATGAAGGGATGCTAGTGCCACATTTAACACTGGCAGTGCTCTCTCAAAAGCAGAGTTGGTCATGAACTTCATGTTGCACTGAAGCAAATAAAGTTCTGATAAAGACACAGGAACTACCTTGTAGCTTGCACTTTTTATCACCAAGTGACCTTTCTGAAAAAGATCCAGTGTCAGTTTCAAATAGAGATAAGATCCCAAGCTCTTCATGATCAGGTGGTTACTCACTTTCCCGATTATGGCTGCATCAGCTTTCCCATTTAAAGATATATTGTTTATAATTTCCTGACTGCTATTGATCCTGTACTGAATATATGAATTCAAGTCACTATGGATTTCTTTGTTATCTGGGAAGTCATCTAGGGATATTTTGAAAAAGGGCAGTGAACTCGTATTTTCCTGTAACAAAACAAAACACGCACATACGCATTATAGCATTTCAGAATTGAAAATCCACAATCTAGCTTCACTATATTTTTCTTTTGTGAGAGGCATTAGATAGAGATAAGAAAGATCTATTAGCTCTATTATGCTTTTGTAAATATAGTAACCTGACAACGGGTAACACAACATTTTATATTTTTATACTACATCATCTTTCTTCTGAGAATCTCAAAACACTTAATTAATGAACCCCTGAAGGGTAGATGAAGGATATATAGTGGCCATTTCAAATTTAGGGCAGCAGAATGCAAAGTTACCAGAACTGGAATTTGGACAGGAAACAGTTTTACATCCCTTTGCTTACAAATAGTTCAGTAATGACCCACAGAGAAGAGCACCATCACCACCACTTCCTGCAGCACGTGTTCCTCAGAGGTCTCCCATCCAAGTACTGACTGGGCATGCATGACTACTTAGTTAGGGAGAACTGACAGTTACAGAATGGGTGCTCTAGGTACAGTGGTTTTACCTGAACCCATATTTATGGTGCATACAAAACAGCAATTCAGATGATAGCTATACAACTGCTTATCAGGCAGAACAATACATATTTGTATAGTCTAGCAAACTTTGCAAACACCTTTAGTATTTATAATACTTTATAATATAATGCATTTCCTATGTAATTAAAAACAGCTAAATGGATAAAAAAAGCTGAACTTTCGGTCTGGGGATACTGACATTATGAAACCACTGTAGTCCCAAGCCTCCCAGAATCCAGATAGTTGTTTCATGGACTATGCATTAGAAAAATACTTCTTCTAAATGGGCGATCCTTTCAGGAGAAATCCTAAATAAATCAGCCCTTAGTTGAGAACTAACCACCTCAAATTCTATAAGATGTTGAGAACTCCTAACTTCTATTGATTCAATATCCCTTTCTCACCTCACCTGAGGTCTAAGAAAACTGTAGCTCATGTTTTGTCACTTATCTCACTGGCATACTCCAGAAAACAAGGGAGAAAAAAAATCTATTTATCAACCATAAAGAAAGAACACATGGGGCAATTTTTATTTTAGTCTTTGAATTCACCTAAAAGTAAACTAAAAATATAATTTTTACCTGAAAGTTAGTTCTTACAGTCACAATCAGCTTTAACCAGGAAGGAAATTTAGAGATAATGTTTGTGATAAATGAAGAAAGTGTGTCACCATAATCAGGTTTGTGAAATTCAGCCTCATTTAAACCATCTATCAAAATGATGTATTCTTCCTCTGGAATTCTCTGCTCTGAATAACAAAAGTCAAAAAATAACAGGAGATTGCACATTTTCCCACAAATGGAGACTCATTTCTATGCACAATTTTGAAAATCTTGGCATATACACCACGAGAAATTTTGCAAGTCAGAAATCCAACCAAAAATCACCACCGTCACTAATCTCACTTTAGATTAAAACTGAATTTTTAAAATCTAATTTACTATGTATGCTGTTTGTTTGCTTTTTGGCACTTTACTCTCTTTAGTCAATGAAAATAGTTCATAGTTTCATTTTCTAGATTTTATGACTAACACTATGCTGCAATGTCTGGGTTACAAATACTGGAGGGGAACATCTACACATTTCCAACAGTGTTTTCGGTCACATTTTATATTAAAGCTCCATTTTGTAAATGGTATACTGAAAAGGTTAAATGATTAATAGATGTTACAAGCATGTTAAAGACATGAGTAGTAGGTGTTATAGATCGTTACAAGCACATCAATAGAAGGTTCTATATGTAATTACAAGTACTTATTGACCCTTTGATTCTAATGAATAACCATTTATTAGAACTTTTATTAATCATTTATTAAACCTTTACAAACCATTATAACACAAAACACCTATGTAAATAAGACACGGTGCAACATACTGAAAAAAGAGAAAACAAAATATATCTGCTCATTAAGTGAGCACTGTCCATTCTGTGCACCATATGAAGTAAGGATCCCGTGGAAAAAAACAGTATGTGACCACAGAATTAAGGAAAGTATCATAATGCAGATGCACAAAAGGGCTGAATTAAGGTTCCACAGGCAATCTTAATTATGACATTTCCTAATGTTTGGCCACTTGACTTTTTAATTTTAATAATGTTCTTTTAACATAGCTTTATTAATGTAATTTCCTACGTTTTTAAAAAAGCACACTCTGCCACTTCCGCTGTGGTGTAACTGATAGCAGTAGTGTGTTGTTGCCCTCTATGAGGACCAGCACTAAAGAGGGATGAGACATACTTTGCCAGCGGGTTTCACAGTTATTTGCTGACAACAAAACAATGGTGAGACTCTGGAATTCTGAGCTCCATTCCAGGCTCTGGAGGTTAGCATGCTCTAGTGAGCCAAGAATCTTCTGCATATTCCTTCAGAGAGGGACCCCTTCTTCCCCACCCACTCCAACCAGTCCCTGCCCCACCACAAATCCTCATCTCAGCCCCATTGTCCTCACCTACTTAGTCCCAGACTCCACTACATTCAGGCTTCTCATCCAAGCCCAACAAGTCCTAGTGTCACCCCTTTCAACACGCCACAACAGTCTATCCCACACTCCCCATCCTCCCCAACCCCCAGCTCCTTGTCCCAGTCTCAGTTCTTCCCCCACAACCTGGCTCCTCATCATATCTATCTTTTCTCCCATCTTACCTTTTCCCTCCCCCTAACCCACTGGTTCTCAATTACAATCTCTCCTCTGACTCCTCATCCAATCTCAGTCATCATCGCTCGCTCCCCCCACATCCCAACTCCTAGTACCACTTTCCCTTTTTCTCTTCCCCTGCCCCCAGCAGCCTCCAGTTCCCACCACACCCAGGTTCCTTGTCCCAATCTATTCTCCCCACATCCCCCTAGGGGTCTGGCTTTCATCTCCTCTGTATTTGAATTGGGCAGCTTCCTCCTGCATGCTGCCTGGGCCCAGCAGAGGGGTCATTGAGAGCATGGAGAGGACAGGCTTCCTGCTCTCAGCTCAGGTGCTCAGATCCAGCCCTGGCATGGCACATAGCAGCCCTGTGCAGTAATTATAGGGAGAGTCCTGCTCAGTCCTGGGCTGGAGCGTGACCAGTGTCGATGGAATCTTGGGGAATTTAGCTGCTAAAATCTAAGAAGTTTCTACTGAGCATGCATGACCTGTGATTTTTCAAAGACTTACAATTTAGCCAAATTTGAGTGGATTTGAGAACAGCAAAAGACAGATCCCTCACACATATGCCACCGCCCTGCAAAATTTCAAGTTCCTGTTCCACAGCATGAGAGTGTGAGAGCTTTTCAAAGAAAAGATACCAGAATTTTGTAACGTGGGCAAAACATATTTTTTCTTTCAGCCTTGTATTCAGAAACACCACATTGCTTTGGCTGCTGTTTTCCAAATTCAAATGGAGGCAGACACTCAGCATGGAAAATTTCAGCCCAGACAGTTAAAGTATGGCAAAGTTATACACAGCTGAAAACTGGGTCTTATAATAGGAAGTGGTGAGCAACCTTAATGGGTGATAGGAGTCCTGCCTATAATTTATAAATGTATCCTTAACAATAGTGTGACCATGTTTTCACTGACATTTTAAAAAAAAGTCATGAAAACATTACTTCTAATATTAGATATTGGAGGATATTATTTTAAAATTAAAATACTTCTGTCTGAAAACTGTCTACTATTGTTACAAGTAACATCGAAAATGATTATAACTGAAAGAGATTAAAAAAAAACATTCCCGCTAGTGAAGTCATTCCTATACATTTAATCACCTCCCTTAGATCACTAAATACATATATCAGATTACTTTAGGGTTTTTTGGTCATTTATAAAGTTTAGAGACAGTTTCTGAGTAGCCTGCTACTTGGCATACCTTTCCTGAGGTTTGCAAGTGGTTCCAACACTCCTCTTTTAAAAGCTGCTACTGGATCTTGGACACAGGACCTAAGGCTAAGCATACTTTGTAGATGAGGCTCTTTTATCAGAAGATCTCTATATGCTGTTAACTGATGTGACCGGCAAAGTAAAGCTGCAATACTGTGCACAAATTCTGGGACAAGACACGTATATGTGTTGTCAGCTTGGCAATAGTGGTAGGCAACAACCTAAAAAAAGAAAGTCAGGTTACCACATTTTTATGGATGACACTGTAGAAACACAGTTTCTTTTAGTTAAGACAAAAAAAAATAAGTTAATTTATTTAGCTGAATGGCACCCCCCAAGCTATGTTAAATTTTAGAAAAGCTATCCTGATTCATATTGTGTGAAAGATGAGCCTAATGGAATCATGGCACAAGAAAAAAAAACAACAATAGGGAAACAGTGTTACTATAGCAGAGGGTGGAAAGAGGATACAGAAACCCACACATCCATTTTGGACATAATCAATACACCACTAATTTGAGTCCCTGCCTCTTGGCAAGAGTCTCCTTGGCATTTGTATATGACTGGAGTTCAGCAGGCAAGGCAGAACTTGAGACCCCTGCCATAACACAAGAAAAACTTCCAGAACAAAACCTGAAAATCTGTGAAAGCGCTTTTTGAGCAAGCTGATCAGCTGAATGTTACAGTATCACTGTAGGTAGCTGACTGCTGCAGAAAATGAGTACAATGCTCCTTAAAGCGAGGAGGAGTCATGGCTCAGGCTTCTGATTATTTCTGTGAAAATCAACCCATAACAATGAAAAGCAATGTTTACAGTTCACACAAATGTGTCATTCAGTGGTTTTCATGGCTTGAAACTCTTTAGCACAGGGGTGGGCAAACTTTTTGGCCTGAGGGCCACATCGGGGTTCCAAAACTGTATGGAAGGCCAGGTAGGGAAGGCTGTGCCTCCCCAAACAGCCTGGCCCCCGCCCCCTATCTGCCCCCTCCCACTTCCCGCTCCCTGACTGCCCTCCTCAGAACCCCCAACCCATCCAACCCCATCTCCTGCTCCTTGTCCCCCTCCCAGGACTCCCCCACCCCTAACCGCTCCCTGGAGACCCGACCCCTTCTCCAACCTCCCTGTCTCCTGACTGCCCCCTGGGACTCCCTGCCCCTTATCCAACTCCCCCACTCCCCACCCCCTTACCATGCCACTCAGAGCACCAGGACTGGCACCCATGCCACTCGGAGTCTAGAGTACCGGGGCAGGCCAGTGGCTCTCACAGCCACACTGCCCGGGAAGAGCTCACTGCCCCGCTGCCCAGAGCGCTGGCGGCACGGAGAGCTGAGGCTGCGGGGCAGGGGGGATAGCAAGGGAGGGGCCAGGGGCTAGCCTCCCCAGCTGGGAGCTCAAGGGCCAGGCAGGACGGTCCCGCGGGCGGGATGTGGCCATAGTTTGCCCACGTCTGCTTTAGCATCTTTTCCACTGGATGCAAGTAGATACTTAAAAACACCCCTTTAAAACAAAATTTTGTAAATGATTGAGGAAACTGTACTTTATTATATATGTGCAACTCTGATGTAGAATATGTTTATCCTTTAGGCAAAATCAGTTTCTCAGCATAATAGAATCTAATGCGGAAGTCAGTTGTAATCAAATACTCTAGATAGTCACAGATTATCATCAGCATATGGTGCATGTAGTCTAAACTACAGTAATATAGCTTTTAAACTTTTTTCAGATTGAGAAAAGAGTTAATTTAAGATGTGAAGTAGTTTCAGTCTCAGGGGACAGTAACTTGTTTTGGTTCTCAAGCACAAGACACATTTTACTAGACAGAACATATTAGAATATTAGCACAAGATTCCCTACATATTTACATCATGTTCAAGTACACTCTTCTGCCCCTATGGCAGAGCTTTAAACTGATTTGAACTGAGGAGAATCACGAGGGCATTAGTGAGCACGTTCTTTGCTCTCAAGACTGAGATTGAGTCTTTGCTCTGGTTTTCTTGAAGGAAGTCTTGGACAACTTTGGATGGTGTCTAGATGATACCATGCCTACATCACCAGCCAAAAATCTCCTTATTGTAACTATGGAATAGGATCACATCCCAGCTCCTTTGGTCAATATCATTTCTCTGATGTTTAGAAGAGCTGAAGCTCTTATTACTGATAATGGTTTTCCATACTTTAGCAAAACCGATCTGCAATAGTCAGTGTCAGGGAAACGTTTCCAACTAGAGATCAAAAACAGATTTATCCATAAAATGTCAAAGCATAGGAGTATCTGGCATTAGATGGGCCTAAGCACTGGAACATCCCCAAAGTTCTAGGATTTTCACAAGCAAAGGGTTTGGTTTGAACCTAATTATAGTTAGGGTGACCAGATGTCCCGATTTTATAGCCTTTTTCTTATATAGTCTCCTATTACCCCCCACTCCCGTCCCGATTTTTCACACTTGCTGTCTGGTCACCCTAATTATAGTAATGATCACACTTCCCTCCCTCCCCCCTTGTATGTAAAGTTCTAACATCGAGTGCACAAATAATTGGGAAAGGTATGGAGAAATAGTTATTAATTCACCATATGTACGTTTTGTCTGTTGTTAGACTGTAGACTCTTCAAGGCAGCGAACATCTCTTACTGTGTTGTGCATAGTGCCTAACACAATGGAGCTCTGATGTTGGCTAGATCTCTAGGCAATACTGGAAAATAAATTACACAAATCCACTACTATTTTATATATATTATAAAAAACATGAGCTAGGTAAGGCCTCCTCACTGAGGCTCAGAGAGAACTGAATCTTCTTTTTCAGAAAGAGGATTTAGGATAGGAAAGATCTCTTTGTTGAGAGCATGACCATTAGTGGAAACATCTTTTTTCATCTTTGGTAATTAAAAATTTTTATCTTTGAAAGCTCTAGCCCAAATGATCCATACTTTTTGAAATTCAGGCTGGATTACTGCAAAATGTGCTTATCTTGAGATGCCACAGACCATGTACAAACTGTCACCAGTCAATCATGCAATGGCTTGTCTTGTAAATGGAAGAGATCAAAGATTGTGTTCCACAACCTGCACAGGCTTTCCATTCAACTCCAAATTGGTTTCAAGGTATTGATCCTAATCTTTAAAACCCTATAAGGACTTTCTTCAAGCTATTTTACATACTACCTTTCTCCCACCCCACCCACCCCCATGACACAATTAGAAGCTATAGTGAACCAGGACTCAACAACTGACAGCCTTAAGGACTCTTAGGAGCCAAGGATAGAGCATTTCTGATGGAGAACTCACTGCTCTGGAACTCTCGATCATAGAAGATAGAGATGAGACCAAATTATGCCATGGTTAAGGCATGTTGCAGGCCTCTGCTCACTTTGCAAGTTTTTCCACAATAACAACTGCATCCGAAAGAGCTGGCAAAATTCACCTGGGAAAGAGAATCCAAAGGATACGGTCCCATCCAAGATACAATTTCCTGTTAATCTTAATTTCTGTAACCCTTGCCCAAACACAATAGCAACGAGTGCATTGCAAATTGCCTTGAGCAAAACTTCTGTCTTTCCTTGTTTCATGCAAAATTGTACTGTAAGAAGCTATATGGAGTAAATATATGGTGGGAGCAGTAGACATCTAAGGAATTAGGGATGCCAATGACTGACATTAAACAGAAGGAACTTTTTTTCCACATTTCTACCTTCTCTTAGCCTAGATTACACAGAGGACAAGAAAGCAGCAACAGCAGAGGCAGGAATTACACAGACTCAAGTGAGCAATGGGGCTGCTACCAGGTGGCAACTCACGTGAAGGGAGAAAGACCTGGCTAACTGTGCAGGATGCATGCATGTGATACACCCTTATATGAGAGTGTCCCAAATCACTCTCCCTTCTCACCCCTACCACAACCAGGGAGTTCTGCAAAGCATCGTGTCTCAGCATTTAACCATTTTTAGTGTGTTAGAAGTCTACTGAATGGTGAAAGCTTACCTTTGAAGCAAGACATCTCACAGATTTGTCCATTTGATTTTGATGTTCAGGAGTACCAGGACAACTCAGAATCTTCACTGTATTGTTACCATTTGTGGGAGGAGCAGTTGGTGGTAATTTAGTGAGGGGAATCTCTTGACAGGGGTCACTGCCTATTAAAAAGTGCACAGACCAAAGTTATGATTACAGACTACTGCTGTGGGGTAAAATATATACACGATAATGGAACTTCTTAAAGTCTTGGGTAAAATTTACTATTAAGATACATGATTTTTAAACATACACCATATATCATCTTCAAAGGTAAAGAGTTACAACATGACATGCAGGTACATGTTTTCATCTTTATACTCCCTATGTGATTTAATTGACCTCTGAACTGAAGAAATACCAAATATTGAAAATAAATACGGTGATGTGAAAATAAGTACAATTCTAAATGCAAGAGCTCATTAAATTATATAATGTACCAGAGCTCAACTCATGTGGAAAGTACTAATTATGGTATCATAATAGCCTTTTCTTCACATCATAAATATGGCACATTTGAAAAGTGTCAGCATTAGAAGTACTCTGAGTAAATACACAGAACTATATCATCCTCTCACCTCTGATAAACTGAGGGAGTGCAATGGCAGTAGAGGGGCATGGAAGGGATAAGTGTCACCTTCTGAGCATCATCTTCCCCTTCATCTCAGATTCTGTGAAGCCTTTGAAAAATCTGGGCTACACAATACAGGGTATGATTATACTAAAGCACCATCCTCCCTCCACAAACCAACAATAGCTTGGGTAAGGGTTGGGGGTGGAGAAGAGTCTAGGCAGCACAGTTCATTAGAGCCATGCTGCCAAGTGAGTTTGGAGGCCATGTGGAGATTCAGAGTTTCCATAAATACCCGGGGGTGCGGGGGTGGGTTGGTTTTTTTGGTGTGTGTGGGTGCGTGTGTTTAATTAGTTGAACCCCTGATCTATTCTGTTGGAGGTTATTGTCAAAGCATGCCATGTTGATGGAACTTCCTTTACCCCTGAGGAGAGCTTTTCATGTAGGGGACAATAAGGCCAGTAATTACTTATACGTCTGCAAAATAAGCAATATTCTGACCATTTGTATAGTATAATAACCCAAACAATTATTTAGAAGAGAAACATACTTTTTGGGGATGAATTAGGGCTGTTTGAAGCAATTTGCCTCATGCGACTTCCATGGCAGCTAAGTGCCACCAGCTTTGAAATAATAGCAGTCTTTCCAAATCCCACATTTCCAATAATAACGGCTCCCCTGTTTTCTTCCAGTTCTGGATTCTTCAAGGTTTCTTCGATCATCTGAAACAGCCAATCTCTTCCGACAAATACAGAGTCTGTTGTTATGCTTGGAACTTCAAACAGTAGTGGCTTTAGCAAAATGTCTTGAGGCTTATAGGGGACAAAACATGCTGAGAAGTGGAAAAGGAAAAAAGTTTATTAGAAGAAAATATTGTTATGTAATGAAAACCTATTTATTTTTCATCAGTATTTAAGAAGACAATTTCAATAACTTCTGGTGGGTACGTTTACAATTCGAGAGGATTTCTTTTCAGCACTTTTACCATAAAAACAAAAACAATTACAAATGACATTGAATTGTCTATAAATTATTAGTTTCAGTGTGGATTAATACCACTTCCTGATAAAATGCAAATAATTGTTGGAGTTTTCTTTTTGAACAAGGGTTCAGCCTTTATATTTAAAATGTTGTATAACTGTGATAATTTGACATTTAATGAAGAACATTTTTTTTCTATATATTTGAAAATGCATAACACATTTTTCTAATTGAGGGCCTGGCCCTGTGAAATGTTTTGAGTCAGAGGGAGGTGTGGGTGCTAAGCACTTCACATGGTTAGGTCCTTAGAAGCAGCAACAACATGTCTAGAGAAATGTAAAGAAATACCGAGAAGCATGAAAAAGTTTGGTTATTTGACTTCCAAATTCAGTCAGTCATGCAAATGAGACATTACTGAATTGATTGTCAGCAGGTGATGAGCACATACAGCCCTTTTAAAGTCAACAGGAGTTGCAGGTGCTCAACACCTCTGAAAATCTAGCATATATCTTCTTGTTTTCATTTGTATTCTCAAACAGATAATGCAAGAGCTATAGGGGCTAATGAATCTGGTTTTGATTGGAAAGACTACTTTAACCATGCGTAAATTTAAAAAAAAAATCATACACAATTATTAAATGATTTCTCAAGAAAAGTTTTATTTCATAACTGTTTTTTCAGCAATTAACTCTCAAAAATAAAGTGAATATGAATGAGGGTAGCATAACATCTACACAGCGACTCACTGAAGAGAAATAATATGGAGGTTTGATTACCATTACAAACAGAAAAACATAAGCAATCTGAACAGAAGCAGCAAGTAGCCAAGATAAAGTTAAGATGAGAAAATAAAATTGCACACAATCTGCAAGGGAAAAAAATGTCACTATTTTCCCAACGGGCATCTCATACTGGATTATTTACGTACCACTACACCAATCCTTAATGAATTAATTACTTTTCTTCCATAAAAGTTCCATAAACAAGATATCCTTGAGATTGCATATAAATCTGTTTTTTAAAATACAGTACCATCATGGTTATTTGAATGCGATGGAGGATACTGAATAAGTTTATATGAAGTCTTGTTTAGCTGATCAAAGGAATCTTGAATATAAACACTGGAGGCACATGATTCAGTTATGGATATGTGAGGTTCAGATAACCCAGGTTTTACTGCACATGCATGTTAATTATATAAATATATGTTTTATTTTTTTAATAAATCATTCTGTTTCTGATATACAGTATGCCATACTGAAAGAAGTGTGAGCAAGCACTTTTTTATGATCAATAATGTTGTCCCAGAGCCTGTAATAGAATCTACTAGTGCAGAATTGAAGGCCTGCATGGAGACCCTCTGGCTTCAGCTGAACACGTGAGGAGCCCAAGCATCTGTGCTTATATAGGCTTTTGCAGCTTTACCATATTACAAAAACTACTACTGTGTATCTATTCTAAGATAACTACAAATGTATAAATACCTTTAATTTCTTGTTGTACTCTTCCTCCTGAAGTGTTATGCCAAGGTAAGCGAATTGAGGTGCGTAATGGAGTATTCCTTTGTCCATCCAAATAGCTCAAATCTTCTAACTTGGTTGAACTTGTTGCTAGGATATTAAGAACTGAAGTTTATTTTTTCATCTGAATAAATAATTACACAAACTAAATTATGTATCAGCATGAATTATTAATAATGATTATATTTATGCTTTCAACATGGAATTCATAGATTAAATTTTCCTGCACAGTTACACCTTCAAATTCTAGATAACATTTTCGATGAGCATGGTCATTTTCCTCCGTAAATATAAGTCTTTGATAGGAAAAAGATTTTAAATATACTACCAACACCATGAACTTTCCAGTTTAAAAAAAAGTCATTTTCATTAGATATGCTTTTATTTATTTTATATTTTTAATATGAAATATTACCAGAATTTAAAATTGTGCTAAAATTCCTAGTGAGACGCTAAGGGGGGGGGGGGGGGAGAGAGGAGAAGTTTTACACTGAATTTTTATGACAAGCCTGGGCAGTCAGAAATTATTTAGTAAAGCTTCAATACTTCCAAGCAGAAACACAGCAAGGTAGCTAGATCAATCTTCTGCCCCAGCGATTTCATTCATAGTTGCTGGGAACTCAAATCTTGCAATTAGACAAGCAGACACTGTGTGCACTATTTCACCGCATCCAGAACATTAACAATCACCCCATTAACTGTCTGACTCTTCATATTCCTTTGCAGAACTAAATAAATTTCTTAACTATATAAGTTCTTGATTGGAAGAGAAATCTTCTGCAACAGCAATTGATCACACTCTGCATTCATGGGATTAAAATGTATTGATAATTCTACAACCTACTGGCACACTACCAATTCTTCCTAGGACTGAGAAAAGTAATATAAACATATTACAGTAAGCTTACTATTGCACATCATTTAAATGGAAACCTTTAACTATTATTGCAGTGGTGGGTTGAAGTCATTCACATTATATGTAGTTTATAGAGTGCTCTGGGATCAAATGCACTAAAATGGAAGATTACATTTCTTTCCCTACCACCATTTAGGTCTTTTTCCATTTGGCAGGCATTCATTTCCCCTTTCTCCCCCTTGTGTTTCAAACAAAACCAACACTAATATGGCTTTTTCTTTACTTTGCTGTTTGAGAACACTATCAATGATATCAGTAGAGCTTTAGGAACAGGGTACATTGGTAAACCGCTGCTTGCAATATCTGTAGAGAGCTCATATATGCAAGTGATCCTGGGTCCAGCAAAATGATGCATAATTTTTCCCTTTTGTTCTTAAACATTTTATGAAGAGGGACAGAAATAAAAAAAAAAATCTTAAAGACCCAGAGGACTTACCACACAGTTATATTGGGGGAGGGCGGGGTTGCAGGGCACATTCTGAGCCTAAATCTCTTAGTAGTTTCTTCAAAAGCAACATTTCACATTTGGGTAGATCCTGCACTCTTTTCCCCTCTTGCACTTCCCTCATAAAACAGTAGTGGTGGGCCCTGTGCATAGCCAGACTGGTGTAGTTCTGCTACCAGAAGCAGAAGGATATAAAGGAGCTCAGCTCAGGTTTGGGTAGCCCTGAGTAACAGAAGTGAGGCAGGCCAGGAACAGTGGATCAACATGGCAGACTTGCCATGACATTTTATCATTTAATACTAGTAAAAAAATAAATACAGAATCTTAGTGTCGTAAATGCAATTTACTAATGTACTGCATTATGGATTAGCACATCTAAAAATTGTAATAAGGTAACATTTTTATAATAGTGGTGTTTAAAATCACAGCATTTTTATTCCTCATGTGTACTTACAGACACCGTGCTAAAGCTGTGGTTTTATATGGAACATTTTTTCAGAGGTCTCATAAGTACGCCATCTTAATTACACAATCATAACATGGTGGCCTTCATTTGAATATTTCTGGAGCAGAGACTGTGCCTTGCTGTACATGTGGACAGTGCCTAGTGCATTGTTGGTAACATCATCAACCAATTTAGTCCAGTGCTGTATGAGCATTAGTAAACCCAAGTTAACAAAAAGGAGAGTTTTTAGCATTACAAAGATCCAAGTCATCAGGTTATTCCCCACAGTATTCAAACATTTTTATGTTGGACTTAGAACGACGCTTCCTTAGCTCTTGTCCCCTAACACCACTACTCTACTTGCGCTACACTGATGACATCTTCATCATCTGGACCCATGAAAAATAAGCCTTTGAGGAATTCCACCATGATTTCAACAATTTCCATCCCACCATCAACCTCAGCCTGGACCAATCCACACAAGCGATCCACTTCCTGGACACTACAGTGCTAATAAGTGATAGTCACAAACACCACCCTATACCAGAAACCTACTGACTGCTATACTTACCTACATGCCTCCAGCTTCCATCCAGGGCACATCACCCGACCCACTGTCTACAGTCAAGCTCTAAGATACAACTGCATTTGCTCCAATCCCTCAGACAGAGACAAACACCTACAAGATCTCTATCAAGTGTTCTTAAAACTACAATACCCACCTGCTGAAGTGAAGAAACAGATTGACAGAGCCAGAAGAGTACCCAGAAGTCACCTACTACAGGACAGGCCCAACAAAGAAAGTAACAGAACGCCACTAGCCGTCACCTTCAGCCACCCCCAACTAAAACCTCTCCAGCGCATCATTAAAGATCTACAACCTATCCTGAAGGACGATCCTTCACTCTCACAGATCTTGGGAGACAGGCCAGTCCTCGTTTACAGACAGCCCCCCAACCTGAAGCAAATACTCACCAGCAACCACACACCACACAACAAAAATACTAACCCAGGAACCTATCCTTGCAACAAACCCAGTTGCCAACTCTGTCCACATATCTATTCAAGGGACACCATCATAGGACCTAATCACATCAGCCACACCATCAGGGGCTCATTCACCTGCACATCTACCAATGTGATATATACCATCATGTGCCAGCAATGCCACTCTGCCACGTGCACTGGCCAAACCGGACAGTCGCTACGCGAAAGAATAAATGGACACAAATCTGACATCAGGAATCATAACATTCAAAAACTAGTAGGAGAACTTCAATCTCTCTGGTCACTCAGTAACAGACCTAAAAGTGGCAATTCTTCAACAAAAAAACTTCAAAAACAGACTCCAACAAGAAACTGCTGAACTGGAATTAATTTGCAAACTGGGTAACATTAAATTAGGCTTGACTAAAGACTGGGTGTGGCTGGGTCATTACACGAACTGAAATC
Organism: Macrochelys suwanniensis; assembly: GCA_033296515.1. Classification (NCBI taxonomy): domain Eukaryota; kingdom Metazoa; phylum Chordata; order Testudines; family Chelydridae; genus Macrochelys; species Macrochelys suwanniensis. The sequence continues at coordinate 30,600,770 of CM065784.1, read as the reverse complement.
TGCTTCCCCATGCTAAGTTTCCCCTTACTATTACTCACACCTTCTTGTCAACTGTTTGAAATGGGCCATCCTGATTATCACTACAATAGTTTTTTTCTCCTGCTGATAATAGCTCACCTTAATTGATCAGTCTCTTAGAGGGGTGTGTGTGTGTCTGTCTGCCTACTGTATGTTCCACTCTATGCATCTGATGAAGTGGGTTCTAGCCCACAAAAGCTTATGCCCAAATAAATTTCTTAGTCTCTAAGGTGCCACAAGTACTCCTTGTTCTTTTTGCGGATACAGACTAACACGGCTACCACTCTGAAACCTTTTACAAAGCTGTGCTTCTTATGTACAGTGAAATAATACATTTACTTCTCTACAGTAAGTGTGGTTCTTCGAGATGATGTAATCCGTGAGGATTCAATTGTAAGTACACATGCCCCTCATGTGCAGAAGATCAGTTTCTTTCTGCTAGAATCATCCATCAGGCCTGCCCATGAACCCTGAGTCTCCTCATGCTCTGGCATGAAGGGCAGACCCTTCTTCAGTTCTCTTCAAAGCTTGGGCAGCTAAGGACTGCAAAAAGCAGGGATGGAGGGTGGGTTGTCGGATATGCACCGACTATCACATCTCAAAGAACTACAGATACTGCAGGGTAAATAACCTTTTCTTCTTCCTTGAGTAGGTTTCAGTGTGGATTCCACTGTCCGTGACTGGCAATCAGTCTGGATGGTGGGTATGAGGAGTATCAGCTGTGTTAATCAAATAGAGACTGAAGTACTGCTCCTCCAGACTTGGTATCTGTCCTGGCTGCCAGGTCAAGTCCATAATATTAATGAAGGGTGGCTGATTTACTCCACATGGCTGCCTTACAAATCTCTGAAACTGGCACATTTCTGAATCAGGCCGATGTGGTCACCTGTGCACCTCAACATTGTGAGATGAGAGAAAACAGAACATGACTGAACTGGTGGATGGTATGCTGGTATTGCGGCTAGGTAGACTTTCAGTCCAGGTGCCAGTCCTGACTGTTTGAGAAGCAGCATGTAGTCCAAAATGCTTGGGATTAGGGCTTCAACCAGATTCACATTGTCTTGAAGTTGCCCACATATGGGAAACCTTTCCCATTTTGCAGAGTAGGTCCTTCTAGTGGCAGCCATCCTTCTCTGCTTAATAATTCCTTGTATTTGTCTGGAGCACTCAGTCAGTGATGGTCATCCAGCCAGCATCCAGGCCACCAGATGCAAGTACTGTGATCTGGATATAGTATCTGACCCTGATTCTCAGACACTATATCTGTGCAGGCAGGGAGGCAAATGGGAGGTTGGCTAGACATTGAGTAGGCTGACAGCCAGAGTTCTCTCAGATAATAAGGGGCTAGCATGGCAACAATAGCTCTATCCCATCTGATTTGCATATTACCTGAGAATCAGGAGAATCTGTGGGAAGGCGTGGAGGAGGTCTCAAGACCACTGAAGAAGAAAGGTGTCCGGTAGAGATCCTAGTCTCATACTGTCCTGGATCAAAAGGCTTTGCATTTGGGGAACAGGTTGGCTGTCGGGATTCCCCATTTCTAGAATACTGGGTCCAGGATGGATTTCTACCATGACCACTCATAGTTAGTTACCATGTTCCTGCTCAAGAAGTCTGGAAGATCATTTTTGACCCTTGCGAGATGAAAGGCCAGTGTGGTCACAATATGACGGTGACACCATTCCCTGAACTCTATGACTTCCAGGCAGGTGGGGGACAAACGAGCACCTCCTTGTTTCTTGACATAATGCATCGCTGGCATGTTGTCTGTCAGGTTTGTACTACAGAGTTCCACAGAACAAGAAGGAATGCCTGATGGCTCTCAGCTCTAGGACATTCATGTGCAGCTCTGGATCATCAGAGGACCTGGCATTTGGAGGCAATTCTGATGGGCTCCAAAACTGCCCCTTATACATCTGTAATAAGCACTGATGTCAGGAAAGGGACATAGAGGACACTTGCTTTCTCACATTTAAAGGTTCTAGACATCAGCTAAGTTTTTACCAGACCTGGAGTACTACTGTGAACAATTTGTTCATACTGTGTTTGGCTAGGCATTACACCAGCTTTAGTCAGTATTGTTATGGCTATAAGTGGGGTCATGTTGGTTCAGGACAACGTGTTCTAGTAACCCTAGGCACATGCAAATCATTGTGGACGGTCTTGTCCATACAAATGGGACTGTAGGTATCAACCCATCTTCCACCAGCTAGGCTCATGCTGACCATGAGTCAAGTAGAGCTTCTATGAATTCTATAATCAGGGATGGCATTAGAGATGATTTCTCATAGTTTGCTAGAAACCTACATTGAAAGAACAGGGAAGTCTACTTGATCTAGGGCTATCTTGGTCTTCCCATGAGATCTGCTCCAGAACAGCCAGACATCCAGGTACAGGTAGACATGTAGTCCCTCTTCCATTTAGGTGCACCACAACCACTGTCATGGACGTGGTGAATATTCTCAGCGCCATGGAGACTCCAAAGGGCAGAACCCAATATTGGTAAACTCTTCTCCGATCAGAAGAGTCCCTCAAGAGGGATGTGGAAGGGGAGTGGAGTATAGTGAGAATTTGATGGTCTAGGCATCCATTTGTCAGTGGAGATGGCTGACCATGTCTGTAGGAACGAGGCAAGGCAGTTTCTACTACAGGTGCTCATATGACTGATTTTGATACAGCTATTGACTGAGCTATCAAATTTGCTACTATGTGGACAGAACTGTAGGCATGGCTGGAGTTGAAGAGGATTGACATCCTCTATCATATGTCGTCTCCTTTTTTGACTGACATTCCAGCTGCCTGTGGTATGAAGGTGTCTGTTGTCTCTGCTGATGTTGCTGTTGAGGGCAGTACATTCTGCAGTACACTAGAGGTCTGTAGTTCCTCAGGGATTACAGGTTACCTTAAAGTTCTTGAGAGTTGAAGGCACTTTCTGTTTTCTTACTAAATAGTTCTGATCTCTCAAATGGCAAACCTTTAATTGTGACTTGCACTTGGCGAGGAATGCCCAAGCCAGGAGACAGGATCGCTCTCTTCATGGTCACAGTGGTGGACATGGACCTAGCAACAGTATCAGCTGTATCCATTGTAGGCACATCTTTGCCACTAGTGTCCTTCTTTTACAATGTCCTTTGGGTCTTGTCCAATCTCATAAGGGAGCTTGTTGACAAATGGTATCACTCTGTCCCAGGTTAGAAAATTGTATTTGGCTAGCAGAACTTGGCAATTAGCCACTCATAGCGGGAGATAGGCAGAGCAGTAAGACTTTCTCCCGAACTGACATTTTGGATCTTCCTTCTTTGGTGCATTCTTGCCAGAGTGTGGTTTCTCTTGGATGGCCGAGATTACTAGAGATCTGGAGTTGGAGTGAGAGTAAATGTTTTGAACCTGGAAGGTGGCATCTGACCTCTTCCGAATACATTTTGCCAGTGGTGGTATAGTGGCCACAAAGCTCTGGCTGGAACTCATAATCCCTCATTGATAGGGAGAGGGGGGCTGTGGCAAGATTCGCAGACCACAGAACTTCCAATCATTTGTGAGATTGTGAAGATTTAACGCAAGTCTCAATTTCCAGTGTATCTGCAATCGATTGCAGGAACTCTTGGAACACCATGAAATCATCCAGAGTCAGGATTGGTGCTGAGGCAATTGCCTTGTATAGTGATAAGGAGGAGATGTCTCTGGGGGCAATACTAGGTATTGATAGGTTTATGCCCATGGGTCCCACTCCTTCTGGTATTCTGGTGTCTGTGGTCTTGCCAATAACGCTATGGGAGAGGGATATCTTCTCTTTCTAAAAGAGGAGAATGTTTCCTCGAGGCTTAGGAAGCCTCCTGCAACCCCAGAAGGGCTAGGGTAGCATTCTATATTGATACAGATGGTTGACAGGCTGCTGGCTGGGCCACTGCCAGTCTCATGGTGGTGGAGCTCCGAAGAATTCCTCTGGTCTTTTGATGGTACCACTCGGGGACTGTATGGGGAATGACACCCTGATCGATGCTGGTGAGGTGCTGTGCCCCAAGGATGGTGATGAGGAGCATATCTCCTCTACAGGTGATGCTGATGGGTATGGTTCCCACAGTGCTGGGGCTTTTGTCAGTACCAATGGACACCTTGGTGCTGATGGCAGTTCCACACTTGCTCACTCAGTGCAGTTTTCGGTACTGGGTCTAGTACCAAAAGAGTCTACTGCATCAGTCTGCTCTTTTTTAACTTATCTTTGGATAATGGAAAAGTCATGCAAATTCATTAGGATTCTTTGCCACTGCACAGTCTAAGACTAAAATTTTCATTCCGCAGGAGGTCTAACTGAGTGAATAGGATGAAGCTAATGAGCAAGCATAGCAGAAAACTGGAAAGTTATGCTCTGTAATCACAGCAGTCTACTGGAAAATCTTGACTCTCTCCCTCTGTAGACTTTAACAGAAAGATCCTGCACAACATAACATTCAGAAGTAATGTAATCCTTCACTTAACAGTGGTGCTTTCATTGTTTCAAAATTAATGTACTAATGATTTTCAAGGCATTTTAAATGCTCAGTCCGATTATGCACATCAAGACTGTGCTTTCTGTGGGCTTCAAATGAGTTACTGAATTTCACAATACAACTGAATCATTCAATCTAGGTATAATAAATAAGCAAAATAGAATCCTAAAAGACAAAAAAAAACACCTCCCATCCAGTACCTTGGTGACAAATCCTGAGTTCTTGATAATGTTCACTATGCTGTATACTAGTGTATTTTTCAATGTCAGTTCCAATTTACTGCAGTTTGTTGGACATCCTTTCTGGAATAGGGACACATTACACTTCCTTTAAAAATCAATTGAAGAATGTATCCCAGTGTTTTTCCAGTAGGGCCCCACTTATTTGTTGTTTTAAACTTAAAAACACAGCAAAACATGATACTCTTATCACAGGTTATCACTGTAAATTACTGAGCAATAGAGTGGTGGTACTGTTGTATCTTTAACCTCAGACCAGCACCGCTAATATATTCTGCACCAGAGCACTGCCACTGGAAATCCCAGTGGTAACAGAAGTAACTTTCCATTCACTGCAAAAAATGTTTCCCTAGAGAAAAAGGCTCAGAAAACTTAAAACTAAGAACCCCCTAATATCAGTAAGCAATTTTTATTTCACATCTCAAACTACAGCTCCCTTTTTTTTACACTGTGGAATGCTGACTATATTCAGCTCTAAGTCAAGCATAATACTTTTTCCCTCCATAAATCATTAACTCCTGGCAAGGCCTGGTTATGTTAAGGGGGCTCCTTTAGTCTACATTTTCTGGATTTTATCAACTTTAATTTTCATTTGTTTTAACTGAGTTTACTGTCGTTATATTTGTTTCACTTGCCACTTCTGGAAAGTTTGTATCACACTACATTGTCAATGGGCTTGAACAGGTATAAGTGAGGGGAAAATATGGCACTGCAACTGGAATTTAGTTAATTCTAGCAACAATACTCGAACCATAACTTAATCTACCTCAACTCTTCCAGAGCTGTATTGACTGTGCATTGCTGACAGACAGGAATAGTAAAAAACAACACTGAAGTAAGCCCCACCCCGCCAGAAACAATTTAAAATAGTAATGCTACATTTACAAAACCCAGTAAATGAGTGCATATCGGGATTAAAAACCCCACAGAGTATAAGAAAAACATATTCCTATGGATGATACGACATACTATAAGTGTCTCAACAATAACATCCATGTTCAGATTTGAAAACAATTTAAAGTAATATACATGTATTCAATTCACTGCAGAGTAACTGCCTTTTTCCTACAAAGAAATACCTTACTATCAATGTTGTAACTTTAATACAAAACCTCATTTTGTATAATTAGATCATGAAAAATTCCTCCTCCTCTAGTTCAGTGCTTCCTTACCTGCAACAGAGTTGGGACGAGGCATTATTAAAGAGCTAGAACTCTGTGTATAGGGAACAGGCCCATCTCCAGTACACACTTCCACTTTAGACAAACTCTCTGCAGACCCAACTGTCTCCTCTTCTGCAACCGGTGAACAATTATCTGCCCTTCGATCGTGAATAATTCCTTGATGTACACCAGCCCTGAGACTCCCATCCTTACTCCATTCCAAACTGGATCCGCTGCGATCATCATTTTCAGATGAACTTGTTATGGTTGCTGAAGAAACAAAAATCCTAAAAACTTAGGGAGGACGAAGTACTACAATGGCACTTCAGTGGCATGATATATTTACTATTCAAATGGCATTTTAGTTTACACAGGTAACATCCAAGTAAATTCCACACAATTGTATTCTGTTCAATTAGAAGAATGCTCCTTGTCGATGAAAACAAACTGCTCAATCCCTCCTACAGTGGGCTGTAATACTTCAGTCTAATTTTGGTTGCTGGGTTTAGAGTGCTGAATGGTGTTGGCGGCCTGTGATACACAGGAAGTCAAGATAATCTGGTGGTCTCTTCTGGCCTTAAACTCTATGACTACAGGAAAAGAGAAAGTCTGATAAAACAGATAATGAAAAGGCAGTTTGGAAACTACTGTAAATCCACGTAATTTGTGGAAGATAATTTATCCAGTTCTTTTCAATGAGGGATCAAACTATTCTTTAAAGAACAAATCTCAAATTCCTTTGACTATTAAATTTAATAATGTAACAAACTACTACAAGTATTTTTATAAACAAGACATTTTTGATCAACTAATGCAATCTAATGGAAGAACATAAAACAAGAAAACATTTTTAAAGTAAGAATCAAGAATTTAAATATATTCTTGATAAGTCACTTTTCCAAATATATACTTTTTACAAAAGGGTTAAATTCAACTCCAGAGTAGGCTGGGACAGTTCTACCAAAGTCACCATTCTGTACTTTTTGCACAACAGTGAAACTTTAGGACAGGACAGGTTCTTGACCTGCTTTCTGTGGATCCAAGCTTGGAAGCTAAAATGTTGACCTAGCTAAGTGTGCCAGAATATTCAGACAGTTCCTCCCACATACAAGCTGTTTCCATAAGTTTGTTTGCAAAATAATAAGTTTTTGTGAATACCATGTGAATTTATGTATATATACAACTTTCCTAGGCATGCTGCAATCTATAGCAAAGCACACATAAAACTGCATGCTGGGGATTTAGCATAGCTTTCACAGTATAACACAGAATATGTCATAGTGAAGTATGTGTGAAATCAAAGTGAAAAGGGGGACAATCTTTATGTTAGAGGAAATCCAGAATAATAATGCTCTAGCTCCTGTCCTTTGCTTCTACATTAGTGCAGGGGGACTGTCTTTCCAGCTCTATCAGCTGTGGTTCTCATTTTGCCTTTGATAATCTGGGTCCCTCCAAAGCTCTTAAAAAACTCTGGCCTAACACTTTTTATTCTTCCTCACCCATTGCACTAATACTTCCAATTTTCACTATTTATACACTTAGGAATAAAAAAAAAAGGACCAAAAGATCTCATATTCTGAGATTTATTGTTGTTGGGTAGGAATTTGGGGGCAGGGAGAATAGAGCAGTGTTCCTGTTTTAAAATGCTTGTTGTGACTCCTTACTCTTTTTTTTGTTTTTTTACAGAAAAACATTAGAGCTGAATTACACACAGTATATTTAATTTTTTTTAGTTTTTATTGTCCCTTGACTAGCAAAATACTATCAGCATACGCTTAAGTTTAAACGTTTGAGTAGCCCTGTTGACTTAAAGTTAAACATATGCTTAAGTGCATAACGGCCTAAACTGACAGCAGAGATGAGTTCTCCAACCTCCACCTCTATTTGTCTTCACCTCAGTTTAGCATTTCAATGTAAAGTGCTGTAAAGCAAAAAGAAAAATCTTAAAATATCAATTTGATAGGGTAATTGGTTAAGCAAAAAAGAAAACGAATCACACACTCTATGTTGGTCCTCTAGTGCTTAAGCACTTGGTCTTGCTGCAAGCAAGTTCATAATTTGTGTGATATGTAGGATTTTGAACCAGACGTAAGATTGGTACAACACTTGGTGTATTCTGGCACACGTAGCATGGCCAACATTGTAGCTTCCAAATTTGGGTCAACAGAAAGAAGATTAAGAATCTATCCCAGGGGTGGGCAAACATTTTGGCCCGAGGGCCACATCTGGTTATGGAAATTGTATGGTGGGTCATGAATGCTCATGAAATTGGGGGTTGGGGTGCGGGAGGGGGTGAGGACTCCGGCTTGAGTGCGGGCTCAGGGAGGGGGACCAGAAATCAGGAGTTCAGGGTGCGGGAGGGGGCTCCAGGCTGGGGTAGAGGGTTGGGGGATGAGTGCTTTGGGGTGCAGGAGGGTGGGACCGAGGGGTTCGGAGGGCAGAAGGGGTTCGGAGGACGGCCAATGGGAGCTGCAGGGGCGGCACTTGGAGTGGGGGCAGTGTGCGGATCCCCATCTGCCCCTATGTGTAGGAGCCGGAGCGGAAACACACTGCTGCTTCCAGGAGCCATGGCACACTTGGAGTGGGGCAAGCCCCAGACCCCGCTCCCCGGCAGGAGCTTGAGGGCCAGATTAAAACGTCTGAAGGGGTGGATGCGGCCCCCGGGCCGTAGTTTGCCTACCCCTGATCTATCCTATCCTACGGATCCTCTGCTCATCAGAAATTACAGAATGAGTGACAACAACAAAAACAAAAAACCCAAACACTAATCTGCTCCCATTCACAGAAGATGAAGTGTTTAATATAGTGGTTTTGATGTATACCAAACTTTAAAGTTTGGAATACATCTTTCTCATGGCTAGCTTTGTAACAATTCCACAGATTATAACTTTGCTGTCTACAAACATACAATAACAAACTGCACCACCCACTTCCTTTTCTAATCAGTTTTTGTTCAGTAAACAAGCCGCCTGACAATCCACTACAAGTAGAAAAAAACAGCTGCTGTTTCAATATGCTTATTATGAAGTAACAATCAAGGATCTCAACTCAAGATATTTAAAGGAATATTTTCCTAATCATCTTTTAAAAATCCTGGTGTAAAGAACGTTGATGTATCTGTAAATGAAATTTAGATTAAAACATCCCGAAATTATTGGCTCACCAATTTCAGAAACATTTCAATCGGTACAGAATACAGTTAACACCAAGGATTAATTATAATTTTGTGTTGTTTTTTAAATTAAAGCAATGCAAAACAGGAAAGCAACAACAAATAATTTCCCATACAAAATAGACTTTTATGGCATGAAGGTATACCATAGACCAGTGGTCATCAACCAGTCGATCGCGATCTCCAGCCGCTAAAAGTCTGTCTCTGTGTACTGCTCCAGCCTTCAAGCATCAACCCTGCAGCTCCCAGTGGCCGGGAATGGGGAACTGCAGCCAATGGGAGTTGCAGGGGCAGTGCTTGCAGGCAGGAGAAACATGCGGTAGTCACATGCCCTCTTCCCCCTCCCCCCCGGGGCCGCCGGGGCATGCTGGCTACCTCTGTACCCCAACCCTCTGCCCCAGCTCTGAGCCCCCTCCCGGAGCCAGCTCCCCTCTCGTAAAATAGATTTGCCATTTCTCTGATCATTCTAGTTGCCCTTCTCTGCACTTGCTCCAGTTTGAATTCCTCTCTCTCAAACATGGGAAATCGGAATTGCACATAATAATAAGGTCTCACCAGTGCCTTGCATAATGGTAATATTTCCCCTCTCTCTACTGGAAATACCACACCCCATGTGTCCTAGGATTTCATTAGCCTTTTGCGCAGTCACATCACATTGGCGACTCATGATTATCCTGTGACAAATCCTGCATCTTGACATGGGGTTAGACGAGATGACCCTTGCGGTCCCTTTTAACCCTATAGTTCTATGATTCTATGTGACTAACCAAGGTTTTTCTCCTCGTCTGTCTCTTCCAACTGATATATTCCCCAGCTTGTACCAAAAATTCTTGTTGACAGTCCCTAAGTGGATGACCATGCATTTTGCACTATTAAATTTCATCCCATTTCTATTTACTCCTGGGGGAATTCTGCACCATTGTGCATTTGCAGAATTCATGTGTCCCACAGATTTTTTTTCACTGAAGAAAATACATTCTGCTGGAGAGGTTCTCACCCATGTGCAGAATGAATTTTGTTCATATTGGTGCACATATTTGTGCACATAAAATTAATGTGATGGGGGTGGGGTCGAGGGATTCGGTGTGTGAGAGGGGCTCAGGGCTGGGGCAGAGGGTTGGGGTGCAGGAGTGTGAGGACTCCGGATAGGGGTCGGGCCGGGGCTCAGGACTGGGGCCAGGGATTAGGAGTTTTGGGTGCAGGAGGATGCAGCACCTGATTGGGGGCGGGGGAAGAAGTGCCTCTCCTCACAGCAGCAGCTCTGAGGCTGGGACTGCAGGATATGTGCCCCATCAGGTCCTGGACAGGGCTGGGTTCAGGCCAGGGAAAGGGTGCCCTGGGCCACGCCTGGAGACAGGACGGGCTGCGCCTGGGAACAGGACAGGCGTTTGACAATTCTCACTTTTTACCTATGATTTCTGACCTCCAAGAGGTGGCTTTCCTTGCTGATCCATGCCATCTTCCAGTCCTTGTAGGCTTTCTGCTTTCTCTTAACCTCTTTGAGATGCTTGTTCATCCAGTTTGGTCTGCAACCCTTTCCTATTAATTTTTTCCAGTTGCTTGGGATGCAGGCTTCAGAGAGTTTCTGCAACTTTTGACAAAGCCGCCTACACATTCAGATCCTTAAGTTCCTTAATTCAGTCCACTTCCATAACTAATTCCATCAATTCTTGTAAAGTTTGCCCTTTTGAAATCAAGGACCCTAACTTCAGACCTATTTTTGTTTTATCCTTCCATTTAGTTTAAACTGAATTAACTCATGATCACTCAAGCCAATATTGTCCTCTACAACCAGTTTTTCTATTAGATTCTTGCTACTTACCAATACTAAGTCTAATGGGGCATCAATCACCTCTTGTTGGCTCAGTGACTATTTGATTAAAAAAATCTGTCAGCTATCACATCCAGGAATATCTGGCCCCTACTATTATTAGTAGCACTTGTCCTCCAATATACCTCCCATAGTCACACAATTTCCAGAAGTATTTATTTAATTAAAAATATTAAAGAGGTCTCTATGCATATCCAAATTGGCATAGCAGATCCCAAACACTATCCCAGTGGAGCATCTGTTACTTTTCTTTCCCAAAGTGATTCCATTTTATCCATTCCATCACTTCTAATTTCTTTACAGTCTACCTCATCATTTATATACAATGTTACTCTAACACATTTACCTTTTATTTCTCGCTTTCCTGAACAGCACATACCCTTCAATACCTGCATTCCAGGCATAACTACTACTCCACCATGTTTTGTTATCCCTATAATATAGATAGGTAGATATAATATAATTTCACTTCCTGCACCACTAGTTCTACTTCCTCCATTTTGTTACCCAGACTCCTTGCATTGGTGTACAGATGACATCTTAGTTGTTTCTACTTGGCTTCACCAAAATTCTTTGCTCAATTATGTGTAGTCATTTTACTGCCAGTATCCCCTGACTGTTAGTGCCAGTACCATTGACAGTATCTTTCCTCTCACTGTACATTTTCCTACCTTCTGCTCTTTTCTCCATTGCTGTATCCTCTCCTTGATTTTCCTCCCCCTCAATATTAGAGTCAGGCATGCAAATTACATAAGCATCTCCCAGCTGTCTTCCCTGAATTCCTCATTAAAAGCTCTTTTAATTAGCTGTGCCAACCTCCATCCCAGAAGTCTATTTCCCTCTCTACTCAGCTGGAGTCCATCCCATGAGAACAATTCTCTGTCCGTAAATGCCTCCCAGTGGTTGAACATCCCAAAACCGTCCTTATAACACCACTGCCTGACCCATCTGTTGATCATCATAAATGTTTGTCTTATTTTTGACTCCTCCTTTAGGGACAGGTTCCTACTGAAAATCACTCAAGCCTCCATTTCTTCAAGCATCTTCCCCAGCCTGCTGTAGTCTTCCTTGATGCATTTCAGTGAGAATCTAGCAGTATCATTTGTTCGACAGGAAGGACAATCCATGGGTTCTTTCCTATTCCCATTAGGATCCTCTTCAGTCTCAAGTCCACATCCCATATCTTCACTCCCAACAGAGAGCACCCCTTCTGTTCTCCAAATTAGCTCTGGCGACAAGCTTGTCTTTTGTTCTTAGTAGGGAGTCCCCAGTCACATAAATCTGCCTCTTCCTGATGTTGGTGAGATTCTCCAGTCTTCCCCCTTCTGTTCTTTCTGGTTGCAAATCTTCTGGTCTTTTGTCCTCACTTGCAATCTTCTGCAAATCATCCTCTATCCTCCTGTGGCTCCAAACTCTGGCTATTTCTATTGTCTCTTTCCCTCTTCTTGTAGGACTCGCTGCTCTTCTCCTCTTCTTTGCCCTCCTATCTTTGGTTACTGCCTGCCTCTCCCCTTCAATTTCCAACTCTGTGAACCTGTTACTCAGTTCTATTTTTCCTTTGCTAGCCAGCCTTTTCTTGTCTTGTTCAGGAAGTCACACCCTTCCACTGGCCACTTTCTTCATCCTGAGTGTACCCTCACAATTCTCTGGTCCATCATGCATCTGCAAGTCTTGAGGTTTCCCTTTAGTCACCTGTCTCCTTCCCTCCATCATCCGCTCAAATCCCCTTTGAAACTCAACCATAATTTTTAGCTGCATCTCCAAACCTCAGATCTTCTCTTCCACCAGATCAATCGGGGCAATTCACACAAATGACGCACTTTTCAAGTACCCTCTTCAGAATAATGTGCATCGCACAGCTTCCACATCTGGTCATCTTCTTGGTCTCTTCCGTTCAGGTCACCATCACTACTGTCTCTGTAGCTGTCATAGCCTTCCCTCCTAAATTCTCACTGCCCCTAAGGAACAGGTACTTGCCTCTCTTCTCCTCCAACAGATTTCCACTCAAACTCCAGTTTTCAGCTGTTTGCTGGTTCTTATGCCACTGCACTGTGTGTTGTGATGCTATCAGGTGTCATAAAAAAAGCATGGTAGAATGAGATTGGGCTTCTTCCATTCATGCACCAAAGAACATACTAGAGTTTTTGGATATGATGACAGAGAAAAGGGTAGCTCCTATTGTACTGAATGGTCAAATCAATAATGAACTACTGCCCAGTATGGTGCTAGTGTGTACTGGACTGCTGCAGGGCTGTCTTTTGGACAATATTAGCAGTCAACTCCTGATGACTAGTAAGTATTACAGATCTCATAACAATACTTTAAAAAGCAGAGGTATGAAACTTCAGCATCTTTGGTCTAATTCCACCTCTAGGAATTATAGTCCATTTTCCTGGATTCTCCCTAAATTTTTAGCTAGATATGATATTCTTCACTTCATATCCTAACTTGTTCTCTAGTATTGCTGTGCTGTGCACGGTTTTCTTTCTTCCCTCAAAATGTGTCACAAAACTTGTTTTGTTAAATTAGTATTTGGGAAAACACTAATATGTCTTTTCATGAAAGCATGATATAACTGCAAAGTAGGATATATTTTATAATCAAAGTGAAATAAAATTTTATTTGAAACCCCATCTACGTTTCATAATATTTATTCAAGTGTTATTTAACAGTTGATGAAAAACAAGGACATGCAATACGTTTTAGACACATGAAGTTTCTAAGTTTACAACTAACTTCAACAGCATTTCCATCTAATACAGAATTGGAATTCAAAACTATATTGAAACATCTAGAACAAATAACTGGAAGAAAAAAGCAAACAGCCATAATTGCTTCATTTTTAAAAGTTTGGTAATTTTTTATTTTTTAAACTTAAACAGGAAAGAAAATGAAACCCTGTTATAAACTCAGGCACCAGCTGAAGACACACTAGGGTTACGTGGTCCCAGGCATTTTTAATCCTTAAGATCTTTCTCAGAGAAAGTTTTTCTCTAAAGCTACCAGGCTAATTAAAGGAATAAAAGATGGAGGATAAAAAAATGTGTGACGGGATCATTAGAAAAGAACAAAGAAGGGGTAAGAAGAAGAAGAACAGGGTTAGCCCAAAAATATTTGTGTTTGAATTTGTTGTCCCACCCAACCTAAAGATTTTTGGGATCTTCTGGGGTGTGTATGCCCAAAAGGCAGATTTATAGTGGGTCTAGAGTGGGGTACCTGAGTCAGAGAATAGGTTTGTATGGTATACAAAGGCCACCATAAAACCATGCAAATACACCGTTCCCTTTCTACACATGAGCACCCTTGCTCCCAATTCCAGATGCTAGTCTCTCCATCCTCCATAGGGGATAAATGAGATTAAGGAGTCAGATTTAAGCATCAATGTAAAACTAAAACTGGCACTGTGTCTCCTCATCCAAGAGAGTAGGTGTAACGGCAGGTAAGAGAGAGGTGATTCCTCAGAATAAATAACCCAGGAGGCTCACAGAGACTCCATGGACTGCGCAACTACAGAAGCAAGTGCACTTACATCAATCTCAAAGGGCTTGTCTACACGGTGTGTTAGTGCACACCAGCTGGAGTGTAAATTCTAGTGTACACCAATGTCATGCACTGTCTGTGTGGACCCTGCTGGCATACAGTAAAAGTTTCCTAGTGCACGCTGATGTAGTGAGGCAGTACTGCACGCAACACGCTGGTGTGCACTAATGGGCTGTGCAGGCAAGCCCTAAGATTATGTATAGGTGTGCTGATTACCAAACTAAGCTGCTAGTTTATTCACCCATGCTCTTGGGGGCTTATAAAGTTTGTTATTTTCAGTGATGTTTCTAAAATCAACACATTTAAAAATTATTAGTTCTGCTTTAGATAAAAATATTAGATGTTCACAATTCATGCTGTGTATAAAGTAAATCAGTCTCTCTAGAGGTGGTAATTAAGTCAACACAGCTAAGTTGTCAACTACATTGCACAGGAGGTGAAACTCTTCCCAGCCCTGAGAGATGGAGCTAGGTTGTCCTAAGTTTTAGGTGTAAACCAGGCTTGAGTATTACATTTAAAGGAATTTATAAGTGACATATTTTAAAATAGGACCTTATTTAAAGAAATACCAACAATTTGGCATAACAATTATGGACTGTAAAAGGCTTTTATAAAGCATTCAGTAATCCTCATCCCTTATCATATTTCTGTATGACAGAGTTACTGCATTTTTATTCTTGTGTCTGAACAACTTGGCCCTTTCTGAAATATTATAAATGAGGATTCCCCTTGGATTTAAAAAATTAAGCCAGGGAAGAGTTCCACTCAAGCCTTCCATACTGAAAGGGTAGCATGTTTCCAGGAAAGCTTATGTTTTGGCAAGTAGCCCAGGCTTTTCTCCTATTTAGCTCACTGCTAAAGATGAAAATCTGCCTCCACTTCCATTATGTCAAACTCAATGGAAGCAGAGACGATGTCAGTAAAGCATTAGAAGACCAAAAGAAGCCTGAGCCAGCAGTAGGGGGAGGGGAGGGAAGCTTTCCCATCAAAGGGCCTGCTGGCCCAGAATAACCAAGTGGGAATGGAAATACAATGGAAGCCTTCTTAAGTAGCATGGAAGAACAAG
Source organism: Macrochelys suwanniensis (assembly GCA_033296515.1). Classification (NCBI taxonomy): domain Eukaryota; kingdom Metazoa; phylum Chordata; order Testudines; family Chelydridae; genus Macrochelys; species Macrochelys suwanniensis. The sequence goes on along the minus strand of CM065784.1, from coordinate 30,585,254 downwards.
CTATTTTCATGGTTGGGTGAACTGTGCTGAAAACGTTACAAAAGATATACTTGCTAAACTCTATTCAAAATGCACATTTAATGCTAATAACAAATCTGAATGCACAACTATACACATTTTTTATACAAAATCAAAACAAAGTTTATTTATCAGAGGTGTCCCCCCACTTCACTTCTTGACAATACCCCTCCACACAGATTTATAGCCTGGTAATGGTGTTTAAGAATTTTTTGGAGTGTTAATTTACACTCACGATTTTTCTGCCTCTCTCACCTATGGAGCAGGTTTGGGCCATACAGATCTTAAACGGTCTCCAAATGGATTCCCAAGGAATTTGTTTTCCATGGATTTGGGAGAAGATGTGAGAGATGGAAGGCTATATTTTAAATCAATCATTAAGCTCAGTAGAATATGTCCATCATGAACTGTAGCAAATCATTTTTATGAGGGTCTCAGGGTCAGAAACCACACACACACACACACACACACACTTCAAGACATTATACAATACTGCCCTGCCTGTGTCCGCTCCAGTTTCCACCTACACTCCTTCCAACCCTTCAACTGGATCATTCCTGGTCTCTTTTCATGCTGCCACTAAATTCAAATACTGCTCTTCCCCGCCGCCAACTTCTGGCTAACAGTGACCTCTACTGAAAACATGTTAAGAGTTTTCAGTCGTGAAATGAGTTCATATAATTTTCTAAAGAAAAAGTAAAAAAAAATCCACTTAATGTTTACAAGTAATATTTAAGAGTCACAATGGAGTTTCCCTCTTATCAGTTGCAGAGGCTTGATAAGAGAAATTGTGAGCCCCAGATTTATTTCAAAGTTGACCTGTCTCCAAGGTAGAAGAAGGCACAATGCTGAAAAAGTCAGAGAAAGGGAGAATACAATTATTAATGTATTCTTTTCCTTCTTCTAACTTATGTGACAGCAAATAGAAAATCTCTCTTCCAATATATGCATGTCACTTGACACATGATAAGGGACTAGAGGACAATTTTGCTATCTTAAGACAACATGTTCTCAGGAAGACTATCTGTTTCTGAGATAACCACACTAAAATAGATTACTAAGGCATGATTACTACTTTTTATTCCTCCATTTTGCTATGAACTGCTAAAATAGCTGAACGGTCAAACTGCAAAGTGAAATGTGCTATAGAAGAGCATATCATCACCACCAGTACTAGCTCCCAGAGTGGAAATCAGCAAAAAATTTGTAATGGTAGAAAGAGGGAATGCATTCATCTGAAATTCTTTCCATCAGCAAAAGGTGGTGAATGTAGCCCTCTACTACACTGCATGTCACTGACTTTCTGACTAACTGTAAATCTTGGAATACTTAAGTTATTTGCTTGAACTGATATGACTCAGAGACGAAGACCTCTTCAATACATTTTTTCAAAATTTCTTATACACCTCAGCATCAGTCTCCTCCATATAATTAAAAGCTTATCTGGCGTACCCAGTTGACTGGGTTAAGAGGAAAGGCATCCATTCATCCTCTGGAATCTTATGGATCGCAGTCTCTCAAAGGTGGATAGGAACTGCTCAGTGCTGTCAGTCTCTTGATAAATCGGGCAGGCTTTCTCCCACTCCCTGCTGTTGAGAGGGGATGTACTCACAGTCTGAGGCTGCTCCTTTTGTTGCTCCAGGACTTTGAGCTGCAGGGCCTGCGCTTCGTTCTCAGCTGCTAGCTGCTCCATGCGTCTTTGGTGGGCTTCCATCTCAATTTCAGGGTCAGCTTTGTGTCTTTGGTAAGCTCTCTCCTCAGCTTTCTCCATTTCTTTTGTCTCTTTGATTCGGAGTTCCCTCATCCTTATTTCATGCTCACGTTCTTTCTCGGCTTCCAGGTGCCTCAGTCAAACCAATTCTGCTGCAGCGGCCTCTGTGGCATCTAGAGTATGGGGATGCTCAGACCCTGCTCTCTGGTCATAGTCTATGAACAAAGCTCTCAGTTCCTGTTCTGAGTCTCTTTTTATGGGATATTCCCCTACTTTTTCATATTTTTTAAAAGGTCTTTTGTGTCAAGACCCTCATATGACTCTGGTCCACTCACTGTAACTCTTTAAATTTGATACTGAGAGTTTTAATTTTTAACAGTGTTGGGTTACGATCTTTAAAGCTAGCTGACCTGTGGCATATGAATCCTGTTACGACTAGACCAATCTGTCATGCTGTCTGGAGTGGCTCACAACTATGAGTGCCTACCTCAGGGCAGACTGTCAGAAAACAGGGCAGACATCCCAAACTGGTGGTGTATTCTAGAATTAGATTTCACTATGCCAATAACAAATGGGAACTTCTCAATCATTATATACCAGTATTATCATGGAGTCACAGACAGTCTGCTTAGACTCTCCAGTCTATCTTGCTACCAGGACAAACTAGACTTTCTGATAAAAGGTCACTTAAACCAAAAATCACACCACATCAGATTGCTCCCAGTCCCAAGAATCCAGTCACTTACCCCAGATCAATTGGCACTCTAGATCTTACTCCGAAGACAACACTGGTAGCCAATTCTATAGTAAACTAAAGGTTTATTAGCTAATAAAAGTAATTAGCATTATTGAGAGGTTAAAACAGGTAAAACATATGCACAGGTGAGTCACAGTTTGTAATTCCAAATGGTGGCAGTGATGTAATAAACTACCAGTTTCTTAAAAGTCTTTTCAGGATTCCCAGATTATCTCTGGCGATCTCTGCTTTGCATCTGGTACACTTCCCTCTAAGAGTCCAAACAGTCCAGAGATGAAGGATCTTTCCCTGAATCCATATTTATAGCTTCTTCTCACAGAAAACAAGCTGACAGGTCCACTACCCACGTGGGCTTTTCCTTTAATGATGGAGAGTGAGGATGCATTTTGAGTCTTTGACCATCAGACCAGTTGCTTTGAAATTAGCAATTTTCTGTTAAAGTTCTTCATTTGCATTCCCCAATGCTTCTTTCTTGTTTGATGCTTTGTTTGACGGGTTATTAAGTTACAGGGGTATACACAATGTAAATGTTTGCTACTACATTATAACAGGATAGAGATAAATGAAAACAATGCAAGTAACATCCCACTAGTTTTCATGAAGTTTAAACACCAAATACACTCCTATAAATTTAACAATCACTTCGAAGAACGTATACACAAGTGAATTAGCCTGGCACCCGGTCTGCCAACGTCACACCTTCATTATAACAAAATGTTCTAATCTCTATATTCAGAGATTACTAAAAATGTTTAGTGCCTTACACCAGTCAAATAAGAAGCTGCCATCTTGACAACTGACTGATTTTAAGTAGAACTGAAAGGTCACTTTTCCAGTTAGAAGGCACTGGAACAGGGAAAGCCTTGTATCTTCAAGTTAAGGGGATATTTTATGTTTGTTTTCTTATTGTAGGTAAAGTTAACAGCCAGGATAAAAATTAATAATTTTTAAAAGGGCTTAATTAGTTAATGAGTTAACAGGTGGTTTAACTACTAACTAACATAAGAAACAAACCCCTCTTTTACAGCAGCTTTGAAGCTCGCTCAATTCAAGTTTTGTTTAACACGAAAGATGATCTTTCAAGATGATCTTTCAATTTTACTCCGGACCCTGCTGGGAAGTAAGACTAAGACAGCAGCCTGCACTCAGGGATTCACCAGCCAGGTCTCTAAATGGAGGTACTGAAATCATGACAAATATTTTGCAAGACTGTCAGGCATCAGTACGCTCAGTGCTATATAAGTAGGACCCTACCAAATTCATGGCCATGAAAAATCCGTCACAGACTGTGAAATCTGGTCTTTTGTGTGCTTTTACCCTATACTATACCGATTTCATGGGGGAGACCAGAGTTTCTCAAATTGGGGATCCTGACCCAAAAGGGAGTTGCGAGGGTGGGGGGGTTGCATGATTATTTTGGGGGGGTGGGGTCGTCGTATTGCCACCCTTACTTCTGCGCTGCCTTCAGAGCTGGGCAGCTGGAGTGTGGCGGCTGACTGAGGACCCAGTTCTGCAGGCAGCAGCGCACAAGTAAGGGTGGCAATACCATACCATGCCACCCTTACTTCTGTGCTGCTGCTCGCAGTGGCTCTACTTTCAGAGCTGGGCTCCTGGCCAGCAGCCTCCGCTCTCCAGTTTTCCAGCTCTGAAGGCAGCACCACCGCCTGCAGTAGTAAGGGTAGCAGTACTGCAACCTGCCCTACAATAACCTTGTGACCCCCCACAACTCCTTTTTGGATCAGGACCCCTACAATTACAACATTGTGAAATTTCAGATTTAAGTAGCTGAAATCATGAAATTTACTATTTTTAAAATCCTATGACTCTGAAATTGACCAAACTGGACCATGAATTTGCTAGGCCCCTATATATAAGACAGAAAAATAAGACTAAGCTCTTCAGGACCCAGGACAGAAAGAGAAGATGGAATACACAAAGGCTCAGAGCTTTGAATTTTCCCTTAACACACATATTCTTATTTAAATATTAAGGTATCTAGCAATGGTGAAGATATTAATCCTTGACTTTTACTGTGAAGACAGCTTTCACTAGAGAGATATTCTTCCATGCTGTGAATAACTGTGGGGCCTCTACATTCCCTCCTGCCCAAAGTTATCGATTTTGTGGAGGATCACCAGAATTTCACTTGTCCCTTGTCACCATGTTTAAAACCTCCTTCCATACCCATTAACGTTGGAAAAACCTGCGTTGTCTTTAATTAGCATGATCTGACTGTGCTCATGAACAGTACAGTAGCATTTCCCTGTAGCAGCAATACTAAATACTTTTTGGTTGGAAGCTAACAAACTGGTTTCAAACAACTGTGGGCATCACCATGGCAAAACACTACTCTGCAGAAGCACATGCCAAGAAGAAGAAGAAAGAGACAAGGGAAGGGTAGAAGTGGAAGCAGTTATTAGAAAACAGAGAGAACGGAAGAGAAAACTAACTAGGAATAAGGAAAAAGAAATAAGGGGAATTAGAAACATGAACAGAAAAAGGTGAAAATGCACACCTGAAATGACAATGCTGTTAGAGAAAGAGCAGCACTTTTAAATCCTCTCAAGCATAGGTACTAGACCCAAACTATTAAGTAGAATTAGACAGGAGAACATCTTGTGGTCTGGTCCTTCTATGTATATATAAACACTAAACAGCAAGAGAAGATATCCATTAAGTTTTTACATTACTAAGAATTCAGTTGCTTACCTATAATTCCACTGTCCTTGCTTTCCAGTGTGGAGCTAGGGCTGCTAATGGTCCCACAGGGACTACTTTTATTCGCTGCTGTTTTGTCAATACAGCTATTCAGAGTTGAGCAGGGACTATCAGTGCTGGGTGACGTAGTGCTGCTTGTTAGTGTAGAGCAGGGGCTGACTCCTTGACTGGTTACTGTGCACTACAACATGAATGAAACAAACAATTACTGCACAGAAGACAGAACATCATTTCTTGAACATTAGAATTACTGAGATGAAATAGGATGACAAAACCTGAAGAACCCATTTCTGTGCAGAACTTTAATTCCTACATTTTATTCTCAGTGATTTAGAAGATTCAGAGGCATGTTCCTGAAATACTCTTTCAAAAGTGATGATTTTGGAGAAATAAAGGAGAAACACATTGTTTGAGGAAACATTTGCTGCTAGGCAAATTTCCTTTCTTTTAGACATTTTGCTGAAAACAAATGCTTTATTCATTCTCTCCATTTAAACTCTGGGATTGTTGTCTTGCTCACCACCATTGAAACCTAAGTTGATGCTATAATATTTAGGAGGCCTGGGATAGCATAAAGACTGGTAGCTATTGAGTGATCTCAGTCAACACATGACATTCTTGTAGAGAGATAGGACATCAGCCTCTCATTCCTCTCCCCTCACTGCTTCCAAACACAGACATCACAAAGCAGAAGTGAAACAGGGCTCAACGGGGGGGGGGTGCCCCTCACAAGATCTGTTATTTTAACCATTACTAACATATTCCCCTAACAAATCATTCTAAAATTGACTGTATAAGCCAATTATTTTTTAAAATCTCACTGCCCTTTATTCTTAGGGGAAGGTGTTGAGATCATTTCACAATTAAAAACCTCTACAGTTCTGATTCATCTACAAGTTCCATGACATTCGTTTCTATGAATAGTCAAAAGTGTTTTGTTAAATATCAAATGACTACAATTAACTCAGGAAAATGGTTCTCATCTCAGAGTTAGAATGAGAGTTAAGGTATGTTCTTTTATCATACCATGGTTTCATTTTTTTCTTCTACAATTATGTGTCCAGAGGTTGGGATCCCTTCTCCCAGTAAAAATCCCAATCTTGTCATCAGTTCTTGTGCTGCAGGTGAACAGTTTGATTCTTTATCAGGCTTTCCTTCTGTACCAAAATAAAAGATTGAACTTTGATGAAGAATTACAGTATTATACTTGGAAACTGTTACTAGAGGTAAAAAAATAAATATAAAATTAAAAGATGCAATCAAATCTCAACACTGATTTTTCTATCTGCAAGGTTTTAGTTAACTGAATGTAATAGGTGCAGTAGACAAACGTCTTACTTTTTTGTCTAATAAGCTTTAAAAGGTAGATTTGTCTTAGCTTACAAGTCAGATAAAAATGCAAATGAACCTATGTTCAGTAACCAATAAACTAGTGTTAGCCACAACTAGCTGAGAGCATTTTAAACACAACAGTTCATGTCTACTGTCTAATGTGTTTGACATGTTAGTAAACACAGGATAAAATTCAACATCATTTCCAAGTATAGTTAAACCTTGTGTTTGTGTAAAGTTCATGTAAGATTATGACTCCATTCCAATAATTTTTAATCGCAGTGTTCTGGAAAGTTATGTGTATAAAAACAGAGGTTACTAATGAAACTGTTTTGCAATCTCAACTGTAGATATAAAAACAACATACATTTTTGTAGTGCCTTATTGCATTCAGTGCATGCACAATTTTTTGCAGAATCTCTCTCTTATTGCATAATTGTGCTCCACAATCTAACCTTAAATTTTCTAGTTTCTAGACCTTATGACTGCAAAGAAAACTTTTAAAATAATTGAATGTAATCAGTGCAGTCTTGTCTTCCCAAGTTTGCAGATGGACTGGAACAATAAGCTCTAATACAGGTAGCTTTCATCTAAACAAGGTGTAAATGCTAAAATCTAAAAATGGCATTTTTAAAATGTCCGAACTGTTAATTATTTCACTGCTGATAAAGAAAAATATCTAGCTGATGTGCTAATCACTCAACCTCAAACCACTTCCCCATGCCTTCTCAGCTGCTAACAGCCCTGTCACCTACTCAACTACAAAAACTCCCCTCCTCAAACCAACATTGTACACAATATAGTTCTCTATTGTCAATTCAAAAATCTGTGGCATCCAACCACTTAAGTGCAAAAACTCAATTTATCAAGGACTGTGAGAGTTAATGATCCAGGCTACTGCTCAAATGCATTAGTGGAAGATAACCTGTTCCAAATCCAATCAGGAGCTCTAAGCAGAGACCAGGTGGGGGGCACACATGCAGTGGTGGAGGCTAAGATTTTCTCTGGCTTCTTCCATCATGAAGAACTATCCAACTAAACTGTTTGGATTATGCAGCCTGCCTGTTCTGGATTACGTGCAGTCAGAGGGTGCTGCAGCTCCATGCTGCAATATCTTTTTATCTTTCTTTGGAGAGAAGATTTGATCAAAGCAGAGGACGGGGCCTGCACCCTCAGTCTTCCAACAATAGTATCAGAGGAGGACTGTGTAAAAACCCAGACTTCTTTAGCTGAGTTTCTCAAGGTACTTGGTTGGCTCTAAGTAAGCATCATTATACCCAAGTTTACAGATGGAAAAAACAGATAAAAAATAAGCGACTTGCACACATTAATAGAGTAAGGATCCCTTCCTAGCTGGTGAAGCACATTAGGGAGGATCTGGAGACAGTTAAAGGATTCTTATAAGAAGGCAGGTTGCCCTCTGCACTTAAACTTATGGAGGACAATCAGATGCTCAAAGACCTTCAACACAAATGCACGAATACATCAACTTATTCAAACACAAATCACAAGACCTGTTTATTTCATAGCTTTTGAAGCCAAAATATATTATTTTAAATGTAAATTGTGTTATATTGCCATCTCTCAAGACAGGAAGAAGTTGCTGAGCTGCACTTCAAAGTTCTGGTGCACTGACTGACTGATGTATCCCAAATGAGGCCAGAAATAAAGTTAAGCCTCATCTCTGAGCCTTGTACATTACCAAAAAGAAGAAATGGATTATTTCAGTACCAGACCTACTTTGTCATCTTCTTCCTCTAGTTTCACACCACCAATTGCACCTCACTGTGCTCTTTGAGAAGAGTGCACACACTTCTCAAATTGCAGTATAAAACATACCTGACATTCAGTGGCATTTGCAGGGAAACAGCACAAAATTAGTTTTGATTTCCAGCTTCAAATTAGATGCACCAGTCAAAACACACAACAACATTAAGTGCAGCTCATCAGTTTGCCCAGAAGGCAATAACTACATTTTACTTTGTTTGTCTTGAGCTGCATTGAACCATCCAGTCCCCCAACAGCAGTACTTTACCAAAAAGAACAGGAGTACTTGTGGCACCTTAGAGACTAACAAATTTATTTGAGCATAAGCTTTCATGGGCTACAGCCCACTTCTTTGGATGCATAGAATGGAACATATAGTAAGAAGATATTTATACATACAGAGAACATGAAAAGGTGGAAGTACCCATACCAACTGTAAGAGGCTAAGTAATTAAGAGGAACTATTATCAGCAGGGGAAAAAAAACTTTTGAAGTGATAATCAAGATGGCCCATTTCGGACAGTTGACACAAAGGTGCGAGGATACTTAACTTGGGAAAGTAGATTCAATTAGTGTAATGACCGAGCCACTCCCAGTCTCTGTTCAAACCTAAGTTAATGGTATCTAGTTTGCATATTAATTCAAGTTCAGCAGCTTCTTGTTGGAGTCTGTTTTTGAAGTTTTTCTGTTGCAAAATTGCCACCTTTATGTCTGTCACTGAGTGATTAGAGAGGCTGAAGTGTTCTCCTACTGGTTTTCAAAATTGAATCTAAAAATTGTGCATCCGATGAAGTGGGCAGTAGCCCACGAAAGCTTATTCTCAAATAAATTTGTTAGTCTCTAAGGTGCCACAAGTAATCCTGTTCTTTTTGCTGATACAGACTAACACGGCTGCTACTCTGAAACCAGTACTTTACCAGTCTAACATCCTTCAACTGATTACACACCTGTTTGTTTCTAATTTATATATTGTAGTTGTTTCAGTTCATTTAAAGCTTCATGATGAATTATCCAAGTATTTTAAAAGTATTTAACTCTCCCCTAATGATATTGGGAAGAAGATATCTGTAAGGTGAACACCATTAGGGTACCATTTTTCTGTAACTAAGATAACAGCAAGAGTTGTCATCACACATTATTCTTCAGATTGCCACATGTATGTGTTTCTTAGTATGATTTGAATGGCAAAATGTAGAGTTTTCAATTTCATTTCTATTCTATATGCAGCTGGAGTATAAGCAGTGATTTCCTCAAATTTATAGCTGTTGAATATTTTACAGTAATGACATTTCTGACAGGAAAGCCAAGTTTCAATTAAAAAGGTAAATGAACTTTAACCATGCCAATTAACAGAAGGCATTAGGTGGACCAGTACTGTCAAGCTATTTTCAGTATTACAACCCTCTAATGCGTAAACCTCAACAAATCCATTCTGAAGATGAGTGTTTTGCTTTTCATAGACACTATTACTTTGCGGTGCCTCCCTAAATGTAACAGAAAAAGTAATAGTAGTTGTTTTTTAAAGGGGGAGCCGTTTCTGTCCCTTTCCCAACAAACATGTGCCCATAATACACCACACATGACCACAACAACTGGCAGCCTTCTTATCTGCTTGGAGAAGCCAGGAATTGAAATCTTTGAGTTTCTTAGGGCTGGTTGAAAATTTTCCATTTAAAAAATATTTTTAAAACAGAAATCTGGGGAGTTGGCTACACAAATTTATTCATGAAAAGTGTCTGCTTTCTGTAGAAATTTTTGATATTTTGTTTTAAAAAATCCAAAGGCTTGAAATGCCAAAAAAATTTGGCCAAAACATTTTGGTTTTTGATATTTCACCAAAAAGTTTACATTTTTCATGGAAAGTTTCAATGAAAAACAGGGAATTAGTTTTGTTGTAAGTTTTCCAGGGGGCAAGGGGCCCTTTTTTGACCATCTCAAGTTTCTATAGAACCCATGACCTTTAGCATATCTAAAAGCTGCACAGGTAAATTACATCTGCATTGTTGGGTCCATGGTAGGACTTCTGTTCTTCACCCTTCCCAGGTTTTAGGAAAATGTTTTGGGGGTATTTTTTCTGAGTGTTTGATTTTGGTTTCTTTTAATATAATTATTGTGGTAAGAGCTTTATCTTAAAGGAAAATCTTGCAGTTTTCCCTAAAAGTAGCCAAAATACTCTCATCTGGAATCTCATTCTAGATAAACCCTCTCTACTCCTCTAACTTCATCTCTCATGCCTTTGTGCTTGATTTTGTAGCTGGATCATTCCTGTTTTCCTGGGACAACAGATGGAGATGAGCTTTCTCGGGCAGTTGTGTCCTGGACATTAGATAGCTATGAAAAGAAATCAGGATCAGGGCCTTGAATTGGCAAGAAAAGCGTGCTGAGCCCCAAACACACGAATTGCTGTAATTCAGTCTGGGGTGACAACTGCAAGGATCTCTGTTACTAGATCCTCATCTCAGAAAAAAGGACTCAAAGAATTGATACTGTTGCTATCTGTCATACAAGATTAGCAAACAGGCCAGCTGAACCCTGAGGATTTCAGGCCAGGGAGATCTTGTATGAAATACATCGTTTCTATCTGGGAAAAGATTAACAGCAAGAATACCCTAGATACATTTATGTGTACGTTGCCAAGAAGCCGAACCTGGGGTTTCCAATGGTAAATTGAAGGCTAATAGTTCCTCTAGGAAACTAGCAGGAAACTTCACCTAGAGGCCTGTAAACCATTAGGAGCCCTAAATTCTTCTTCTCTTTCACTTCACACCCACGTGAATACATACAAATGGATTTTGTTTCTGGGTTGGGACATTTGCTGCATAGGAGGTTGTAAGGGGACAGAACTACTACCCCACCCCATTTCTCCTTCCCTTTTGGCTTCTTCTGAAATTCTGCTTGGTTTTTGTTGCATTTATTAACCTGTGTAAACAGAGCTGGTGCTGGCATTAAACCAGGTCTTTGCGAAAGAGGTCAGGTGTCTTGTCCAAAATCAGTTCATGGATGGTGCTGGTTGATTTTTTTTGTAGTCGATCTTGAATTCACCAAAAGGAACTCAAAACAGTTATATTCTGCTAATTTGCATGTTGTAATTACAGATGAGGTGCTGATAGGGATAGGTTTTATATAACTGAGTACAAGACTTCAGCTGTGGTGTGGCGTTGTTGGTCTTGTTTAGCAATTACAGCTGAGATTTGGGAGGGTGCAGGTTTTTGGGATCCAGGTCTCTTAAAACTCCTGCAGCTGCTGTTCTCCAAATTACAAGAACAGAACATGGCAGCGCTATTTAGTATTTATGGTCAAGAATTTTTCTGGGCCAAGAAAGAGCTGGCATAAAAGTATACCTGAGTAGTGAATTGATGTACATAAGTTGGTGGATGTGGACGTGCATGAATGCACACACACAATTTTAAATGGATGTCTGCCAACAAAGGAGAGGTGCCCTGGGAATGCTCCCTGGGTTTGGTCACTAACCACTGTGGAAGATACAGTTGTGAAAATGTCATAGCTAGGTGAAAGCCCTCAGAAGAGACAGGAGCAGAATGGGCACTGTCATTGCCCACCGGGGGTGGAGCTAATGGTGGTCAGAGACAACTCCTGTATAAATAGTATGTGGCGAATTAATCTTCCAAGTTACCTCTTGATATGTCAAGATAGCAACTCTATAGAATACAGCATGTGATAGCTCGTAACCTGGAACATAACTAATTGGCCATTATGTCAATGTATTTACAAGTAAATCTCAATACAACGTATATAAATTGCTATACTTTAAGTTTGCAAAAATCACGTTAAACATCAGTTATTTTAAGCAAAGTTCTACTAGGAAAAATGACTATCTTAAAATGAACTGTTCTCTGCGTGTATTCAAAGTCATATTTGCTGCTGCTTTAGTGACAATCAGAAGTTAGCCCTGGGAGGGTGAGTCGAAAGCTATTCTTTTTTGTTCTTCAAATAGAATTGAAAGCCATGGTGTAAGAAGAGCAGGTTTTTGCCTCCAAAACTTTTGCAATACGTGTTGATGACTGACAGGAAAGAAGCCAGCCTGCAGATTAAATTTTCAGCTCTGGTAGTTGGAATAGCCATTTCTCTGAGAGAAACATGTAACCTCCAAATACTTAAGTCATTTTACAGAGTCGAACCACACAAACAAAAAGAAGAAATGGTTCTCTTGTTAATCAACTTCTTCATTCTGCTTTTTCACTTCTGTTAAACCCAAATGTATTATTATATCTGTTCCAATTATTTCTACCTTTGTCAGATTTAGATACTTGGTTTACAAAGCCAAGTTAATTAACCCCACAGAAACTTCAGAGATACCATATGGATTTCAAAATGCATTGGCTATTATCAATTGCCATTTAATGTTTAATTGTGTTGGACCACAAGTAATCCACATTTACACTGATTCCTTTTTATTAAATTTCCATTGGCCTTACAGCAAGTGCCCTCAGAGCCTTAATTTTTCCCCAGAACAATTAGAATAGTCACAGAGCATCTAATAATGAGCTTTTGGTTCCTTTGCCTTCTGTGATTCATGATTATTTTAAAAAACAGTATTTTGTTCCAGGCTTGCGGTCAAGTGGTAGTGAAATTTGCTGCTATACTTCAGATAAAAGAGAGTCTAAACTCCTCAGCCCAGCAAATACTGCTCAGTCATAGACGGTGGGGAGCTTAGCATTAATCTTTACTAAGGTTTCTGTCTAACGTTCAGAGAATGTGGCTCTACTCTGCTAGATGGAGGGTCACTGTTAGATGTCGCACTTGAAATGAGGGAGAATAATGTATTCTATGCATCTATTAAAAGGGCTGCTAAGGAAAGGGCAAGGTGTTCCCAGACAAATAGGATATATGCTGGTCAATTAATCAGATGGCTTGATGACTGATCACATTAGTTGACTGAAAAGAAAAAGAAAAACCTGAAACCAAAAGCCAATTGACTGAGATGTCCTGCCCATTAAAAAGGTGACCAATTTTTCCATTCTTAACTATAAGTAAAATATAACAACACAGATTTTGCTGGTGCATTTAAATTTGAAATATAAATAGGTTAAAAGGTGAGTTATTTAAAGTGTTTTTGTTTTTAATGTTGAGAGAGAAAATGTTAGTTTTAGTCCCCAAATATAAGATCTTTTTTTTAAAAAGTAGGTTTACAACAAAAAAAACCCACAAATGATCAGAACATTTTACCAAAGTTTCACTAATTTTTTTTTTTTTTGGCTTGGTTTTAAGCACTCTCTTTGAAGTTTTAACAACTTCAGTCAATCATTGCAGCATTGGAATAATAAGAAATGGAACCACAAAGCAAAACTTAGTATAACCAACCAGTCTATTTTCACTGAATAAAAATATAATAAATATTAGTAACATTATTTTAAAAATAAATAATTCTTTTTTAAACCTAAGAATGCCTTTTAAATTAAAACACAGGAAAAACAGATTTGATCAACTTAACTGGACTGATTATATGCAATGACCTTAATGAGGTCAGTTAAGCTGTAAATTGATCTAAAATATAACAATGGATATGAAATGCTCATCACAGTACGTATACTTACATACTGACTTGAGTGTCATTTTCCTCTATGACATTCATCGAAACTGCACTTTGTTACGTGCTGGTCAAATTTAATGAACATGAAAATTTCAGGAATACCAATTAACTTGAGGGGGGGTCGCTGTTACCAGCTTTGCCAACACAGAAATCAGTTGATATTACCCTACTATTTTGCAAGCTTTCACTGAACGTTTTAACAGCAGTATTGTATTCAATATAAAACTACAAGCTTTTTAAAAACAAATTCAAAAAAATTCAAGCAGGCCTCTAGCATAAGAAGTGACCCACAACCCTCACATTCAAATTTTGTCTTCACAGGGTACATAGCTCCAAGAGTTTAGACTTTAGAAAGATCACAATCCTTTCAGGAAACCTCTTCCTCCCTACTACAAATGCATTTAATTGTGCAAAACATTCTTACAAGAGAGACTCAAGTCCCATGATTGCATAGCTCAGCTCCCTTTGAAATGATAAGCTAGCCATTAAATAAAATAAAAGAGCACTGAAAATACATTCTTACCATTTTGATTGGGTTCTGTTGGCTCTGATACTTTTCTCGATGGTACAACAACCGCATCTCCTGGCACTCTGGGACTTTCCACGTACTTGGGCTTCCTGATCGGACCTGCAGCGGGAAAACATTTAGTGTGTCTAATTTTTTCCAGATGGAAAGCACGTTTCAGAATGAACAGTGTGTACCTTTAGAGATCTAAATAAACCTAAAGGACGACCTACTACACACACACAGAGCTACTATAATAAAGACCAGTGAACTGCTGCACTTCCTCTCTTACAGTCCATTGTAGGAAAGAAAAACTTGAGTCATGCTCACTTTTTGGAATGTAAACTCTTGCGGAAAACAAAAGCAATTTGCTTGCTGTGACGCTCCTGAAGCAGTGTTCAGTGTATGTAAAAAGAGAGTGACTTAGACATATTCGAACCCAGACAGCTGTTAGTTGAATTCCTCTATTCAGAACTTAAATTTTCCAACTCGGTATAAAGATAACTCTAATATCTCTGAAGCGAGGAGACAAGGATTGCAGTAAGCAGACAACTTGCAACACTAACACTCAGAATATTTGAGTCCAGCAACTTTATATTACTGGGTATTTTATCCAATCAATGCTGCACAGTCTGATTGCAAGGAGAAGGTGAGATTGAGGGAGAAAAATATCTTCTTGTCAACCAACTGTTTCTCATTTATAAAGACATCAGCTTTCCCAGCTCATGCTTAAAAATTAAATCAATCTGTACCAGGTATTTTAAACTACCTTTTACCATCGTTAAAAAAAAAATACAGAACAAAAAATTTCAATTAAATTGATATCTAAAGCAGTCTCACTTAGTTTGAGCTTTATGTTTTCTTTCTTAAATTATTAATGAGAGTATACTTTGCTAAATGAGATTTAACAATTACAGGAAACATTAGATGAACAACAGACTTTCTGGTCAGAAAAATATCAACACAATGAGAACAATGCTGCCATCTAAGGGTTGACTAAAAGTAGAATACTAGTAATATTAAACCAACATAAATGAACTCCATCTATTTAGCCCTTAACATTTTCGGCTCACGTGTACTTGCACAGAAAACACCATTATAAAAATATTTATTCTGAGTTTTCATTAGTTAAAATAAATTAGATTTTCTATGAGGAAATTTTTTCCAGATTAATGTATTTTACATTTATTGTAATTATAATGCTTAGCACACTAATTTAACAGTGGTTTAACTTCTATTTTCTATTAAGAATGACAGGCAGATTAAAACTATTAAAATATATTTGTTTTGTGGCAAAAATTTAACAAGTTTGACCTATACCTGCAACAAGACAAAATTCAAAACTAACATTGGAATTTCATTCTCAACTCACTAGCCTATGGTAGCAGTATAACATGTGGTGATTATGTAACTCACCTTTCCATTATCTACTCTATGCACTACATAGGAAGTTGAAGGATTGAAATTCTTGTCCTAATGGTACAATAGATAGCACAGGAAGGCAGACTACTGTACCTGAACACAACATGTTGCAGGACTGGAGTGAGCATCTGCCTTATATTTATATATCCCGACTGAAAATTTTGTGAAGCTTTAGTTAAGGTGGCAAATATATTACACTTACTTAAGAGGAAAAACTGAACAAAGCACAGATTTATGAACAAAACAGATTTATAAACATCATATTGGAAACCCAGGACATTCTGGGGCAGGGAGTGGCGGGGAGTATTGGCATATATACCAGTGCAAAGTCAAGATACTACAAACAATCAAAATTCTCCTCCTATATTCCCACCACTGGGTATACTCTCCATGTAACTGGGGTTATCCATACAACCGCTTTTAAAATCCACAAAGATGATTTGGGGGAAGGGACAGAGTGTTTTTCATGAGCTTGAGCCATGAAGAGGTGCTATCCTGCTTCAGTCAGAGGAGGCGAATTTACTGGGCCTGGGGGAGGACTCGGATAGAGCTGGTTGCCTGAGTAGTTTCATTTTCCCTTCCTCCCTGGATATTAGCCTCCAGTTGTGTTATGGAGTTAGACAATCTCAGTCCCAGGTTCTGTCCAATCCCACACTGCCATAATGGAAGTTGACGAAGATTTTTCCTTTCTTGGAAGTCTGGCCAAGGTGAAATGGTTGCATAATTGTTTATTCTTATTTTTGAAATACCTACATTAGACCACAGTAACAATAAAGGCAAATAAAGAAGCCTCTGAATTCCAAACATTCCACTTTTTTAAAACAAACAATCATTTATATCTATACCAATTCTTTTCTTCATGTAAACTTTGCAGATGGGGAGATTATGGATCAGATTCTGCCACTTTTCTCACATTAAGTAGTATCTTATTCAGAGTATGGTACTACTCATAATGAGTAAGACTGGCAGAATTGAGCCTCTATGCCAACTAACTTTCAGACTAGTAGAATTTTTCCCTAGCCTTTTAGGAAATTTCAAAATTGTGTTTAAACACAGTATATATACTTACTAATTTATGTTCATAGAATTTTAGTCTATTTTATATTACAATTATATAGGGTCTCATATTTTAGCCTTCCTTGTAGCTAACAAGGAACTTACAGTAAGAGAGAAAAACTCAGCATTGTGATCTTGTAACCATATTCCTCATTTCAGTTGCTCTGTTTAATATGCTTTCAGAACTTCTATGAAAAGCTACTTTTATGGCTGATCTAGGCCAATCCAAAAGACTTTCACACATTCTGAAATGCACACAAGCAAAGAGTCAACAATAAAAACAATAAACACTCCGAGTCACATCCACCGATGGGTTGCCCAGTAAATCCTGTCTACACCATTATTATTTAGACTAAGTTTAGTGGGACAGAGACTATGTCGTCATATACGTCTGTACAGTGCCTATCCGGGTTTCAGTCCTGATTTGGAGTACCAGGTACGAATGAAATACAAATATAAGTTAAAAAAGTGTTGTCAGCTTTTCAATAACTTTATCAAAATACTATGTACTTACTGACTCTTCATATGCCAAAATGAAACAAGATTTGCCTCAAAATTACATACATCATTTATAACCCAAAGTTAAAGCTACAATTAAAAGCAAAAAAAAAAAAGTGTTTATACTATAGAATGTGGTCCCTGAATCATATTCAAACTTACACCAGCTTTTATTTCGAAGAACAAAAGCCTCAAGAGGAATAAGAGTCTTTCCTGGGTGCTATTCTCCATTTCATTTAACCCAAAACTAATACAGAACAAACATACAAAATATTTGCCAAGGCTTTTGTGCCGCCTAGCTAGGGCTGGCTCCAGGCATCAGCTGACCAAGTACATGCTTGGGGCGGCACCGGGGGGGTGGGGGGGGGGGAGAGAGAAGGGGCGCTCAAGGTCAAACAAACAAAAAAACCACTCTTCCCGGCCGGGGGAGCGGGGCCGCGGGCCTGCCGCCCTCCCCGCCGGCGCAAGAAAGACCCCATAAAATGAGCACACTTGTAAACTTTTAGTGTATAGATCAGCTTCATCATATGATGTGCATCCTAGGGTATTATGGAAATTAATTGAACTTCCTGTACCAACTGATATTAAAAAAAAAATCAATCAATGAATCAAAGGCAACTGGTGAGTTACCAAAGATTTGGCAAAAAGTAGCACTTCACCATTACAGAGTCAGCATTTGGTAACACTGCTGGGGGGAGGGATAGCTCAGTGGTTTGAGAATTGGCCTGCTAAACTCAGGGTTATGAGTTCAATCCTTGAGGGGGCCATTTAGGGATCTGGGGCAAAAATCTGTCAGGAGACAGTACTTGGTCCTGCTAGTGAAGGCAGGGGACTGGATTCAATGACCTTTCAAGGTCCTTCCAGTTCTAGGAGATTGGCATATCTCCATTTAAAAAAAAAAAAAAGACACCTTACCATGCATCAGCATCTAAGATTACCAATTTTTCTTTATACTTTGAACAGGAGATAGCTGTAGCACCTGTGTGATAATTCTTCATAACAGTTGACAAATGTTAATCTTTTTAATGGCTTCTACTGTAAATTTACAATCCATTTTCAAAAAAGAATGAAGGCTGCTGCTGTCAAAATCTCTTCCATAAGTCTAACTTCTATCCTCAGTAACTAATGGAATATTAAGAAAGAGCATTAAGTCTTGGGCTTAGGTTTTCAAAGCTGCCTGAGGGATATGGATGTCCAATTCCCATTAAAATTAATTATTTTAAATTGAAAATGTCAGTCTAGAGGATAACAGAACCAAGAGCAATAAGCAGCATGAGTTTATTTTTGGGGAGTGGCATCGTAGAAGTTCCCTGCAGTCAAGATTAAATACTGATATAACATGCATTGTGTGGTGTGGCGGTGAGGCCTCAGCCACATTCTTTCCCCTTTGGCTTATCTAGCGCCATTGCTAAGACTTACCAAATACATCTTGCACTCTGAGTTCAACCACCAGAATTCTGGCTGTCCATTGTGCAGATGCACAAAAAGTGCAAACTGCCTGTAACTACTTCACCCACCTGTATGGGTGCAGCCAGAATATAGCCCAAATGACTGAGAATAGACACCCTACGGATGGAGAGGCTATATGGGGTTTACCCAGGAGTAATTATATGAAATCAAGAAAAGGGAAACATAAGCTGTGGTATAACTCCCATGGGACATGATGGAAACGCCATTACTTTGAATTTTTCTAGGGTTTCAGCCAGCCTAGATTTAAAACTGTTACCTTGCATTGGCAGGAACTGCATGACTTCTATCTTTTAAGATGTGACTATGAACGATTTTTTTTATCTGTTTGTTTCTTACTAGAGTATCTACTGGAACGATGACTTTCCTTAACACGAGACCCTTCTTCAGCGATTTCAAATCAGTTAACCCAGTCAACAGGCTAAATGAAATCATGCCATTACCACTCTTTTCCTGTTATTTTTCTTCCCCTATTTTCTAAATGATCACTATTGATAGACAGACAGGCTGGCTGGCTTCCATATCAGCCTGGTTTTCCCTTTCTCCCACAGACAAAGTTTACAATATCTAGCATTTCAGGGTGGGGGGGAACCTTGGGGAGGGAGAGGAGAGGAGAGTAAGCAGACAGGGGGACTTGCTCCTTTAAAAATTCTCAAGATATTTCCCAGAAGAGAAGGGGAAATGGATTTTTAACTCTACCTACACTGTTACCATTATTTTAAATTAATTTACTCTTTTTTTTTTAGTTTTAATGAAGAGTTTTCTTTCACAATTTTTACTGTTCCTCTCCACCCCTCCTCCCTGCCCCCCCCCCCAGAGGAATATTTAAAGTGAAATAAGTACACTGGTCAGTTTCACTTTTTAGTTCTCAGGTACAATTAAAATGCTGCAATGTATAACTTAGGGACCCTGCAAGGAAATGTTTACATTTTTAAAAAAACTTTTGTTTTTAAAGGAAAACATTTCTGTTATTGAATTAAATAAAAAAAATCCTATAGACCCTCAGTCCTTGGAAGTGTCCCTTTAAATTTAAACTAGGCCATAATGTCTTGTGATCTGAATAAAAAACAAATGAACAAAAAAAAAAAAAACCACACCACAACCCAGTCAGCCTTGCTGACACACCTTGTCCTCTCTCTGCACCAGTTCCTCTATTTGTGAAAAAAGGATAATTATTCACCTACCCTCAGAGGACTTAATTCATAGAATCATAGAATCATAGAATCTCAGGGTTGGAAGGGACCTCAGGAGGTCATCTAGTCCAACCCCCTGCTCAAAGCAGGACCAACCCCAACTAGATCATCCCAGCCAGGGCTTTGTCAAGCCTGACCTTAAAAACCTCTAAGGAAGGAGATTCCACCACCTCCCTAGGTAACCCGTTCCAGTGCTTCACCACCCTACTAGTGAAAAAGTTTTTCCTAATATCCAACCTAAACCTCCCCCTCTGCAACTTGAGACCATTACTCCTTGTTCTGTCATCTTCTACCACTGAAAACAGTCTAGGATCCATCCTCTTTGGAACCCCCTTTTAGGTAGTTGAAAGCAGCTATCAAATCCCGCCTCACTCTTCTCTTCTGCAGGCTAAACAATCCCAGTTCCCTCAGCCTCTCCTCATAAGTCATGTGCTCCAGCCCCCTAATCATTTTTGTTGCCCTCCGTTGGACTCTTTCCAATTTATCCACATCCTTCTTGTAGTGTGGGGCCCAAAACTGGACACAGTACTCCAAATGAGGCCTCACCAGTGCCGAATAGAGGGGAATAATCACGTCCCTCGATCTGCTGGAAATGCCCCTACTTATACAGCCCAAAATGCCGTTAGCCTTCTTGGCAACAAGGGCACACTGTTGACTCATATTCAGCTTTTCGTCCACTGTAACCCCGAGGTCCTTTTCTGCAGAACTGCTGCCCAGCCATTAGGTCCCTAGTCTGTAGCAGTGCATGGGATTCTTCCGTCCTAAGTGCAGGACTCTGCACTTGTCCTTGTTGAACCTCATCAGATTTCTTTTGGCCCAATCCTCTAATTTATCTAGGTCCCTCTGTATCCTGTCCCTACCCTCCAGCGTATCAACCACTCCTCCCAGTTTAGTGTCATCTGCAAACTTGCTAAGGGTGCAGTCCACACCATCCTCCAGATCGTTGATGAAGATATTGAACAAAACCGGCCCCAGCACAGACCCTTGGGGCACTCCACTTGATACCGGCTGCCAACTAGACATGGAGCCATTGATCACTACCCGTTGAGCACGACCATCCAGCCAGTTTTCTATCCACCTTACCGTCCATTCATCCAGCCCATACTTCTTTAACTTGCTGGCAAGAATACTGTGGGAGACTGTATCAAAAGCTTTGCTAAAGTCAAGAAATAGCACATCCACTGCTTTCCCCTCATCCACAGAGCCAGTTCTCTCATCATAGAAGGCAATTAGGTTAGTCAGGCATGACTTGCCCTTGGTGAATCCATGCTGACTGTTCCTGATCACTTTCCCCTCCTTTAAGTGGTTCAGAATTGATTCCTTGAGGACCTGTTCCATGATTTTTCCAGGGACTGAGGTGAGACTGACTGGCCTGTAGTTCCCCGGATCTTCCTTCTTCCCTTTTTTAAAGATTGGCACTACATTAGCTTTTTTCCAGTCATCCGGGACCTCCCCCGATTGCCATGATTTGTCAAAGATAATGGCCAATGGCTCTGCAATCACATCGGCCAACTCCTTTAGCACCCTCGGATGCAGTGCATCCGGCCCCATGGACTTGTGTTCGTCCAGCTTTTCTAAATAGTCCCGAACTACTTCTTTCTCCACAGAGGGCTGGTCACCTCCTCCCCATACCGTGCTGCGGAGTGCAGCCGCCTGGGAGCTGACCTTGTCTGTGAAGACAGAGGCAAAAAAAGCATTGAGTACACTAGCTTTCTCCACATCCTCTGTCACTAGGTTCCCTCCCTCATTCAGCAAGGGGCCCACACTTTCCTTGACTTTCTTCTTGTTGCTCACATACCTGAAGAACCCTTCTTGTTACTCCTAACATCTCCGGCTAGCTGCAACTCCAAGTGTGATTTGGCCTTCCTAATTTCACTCCTGCATGCCTGAACAATATTTTTATACTCCTCCCTGGTCATTTGTCCAATCTTCCACTTCTTGTAAGCTGCTTTTTTGTGTTTAAGACGAGCAAGGATTTCACTGTTAAGCCAAGCTGGTCGCCTGCCATATTTACTTTTCTTTCTACACATCGGGATGGTTTGTTCCTGCAACCTCAATAAGGATTCTTTAAAATACAGCCAGCTTTCCTCAACTCCTTTCCCCCTCATGTTATTCTCCCAGGGGACCTTGCCCATCAGTTCCCTGAGGGAGTCAAAGTCTGCTTTTTGTTTGTAATGTGCTGTGAAATGCTTGGATGAAAGTTGATGAGTATTTGTACTGAAGGGTGATTAAATGCCACAATACTGATAATTTCGGTAGTTTCTTTCAGAGTAAAATCTGTTTTCGTTTAGCTTAGATTGTATTTCAAGTTTTTCAGTCTCTTGACTCCTTTTTACTGGGGCGGGAGATGCTACTCTGATGACAAATGAGCCTAATCAGAACAAGAATTTGCAGGACTGATGCATGCTCTGTCTACTTCTCTGCCCACCCTTAGGAAAAGAGGCACACAATTTAGGAATGCTTGTAGGTCCCCAACTACTCCTCGGTTCTCAGGGGGCACCTATATTTTTAATCCATATATGAAAAGCCAAATGTAATCATTGCTCTTGGATATGGACTCTGCCACAATTATTTATGCCTTTGTGACCTTCTGCTTTGATTATTGTAATGTAATCAATGGGGCTGCCATTGAAGGCCACTCAATCTGCATTTTATGCTGAATGATCCTGCTTACCTGCATGGCAGCATCAGCATTAGAAACCATATTACACCAATTCCCTGAACACTATGTTGACTTCTTGTTGATTTCCAAGTGTAATTCAAGGTTTTGAAACTGCTCTTAAAGAAACCCAAGCCCTTTACCATTTGGGTACTGGCCCAGTGAGAGACCATCTTTCTGTCTATGATGCAACAGTTGAGATCAGATGGGAAGTCTAGATTGCAGTGATTGGGGCCTGCAAACTGGATGCTCTGGAGGGAGTGTTTCATCCCACAACTGCACAGTGTCCTGCAGATTTTCATGGTAAGGCTTAAAGCCCCTCTCTTCTTTCAGACTTCTGCTTAAGGTGGAGATTGTTGAATATATTTACATCCTAATCTGCGGTCCAGGAGTTTATGGATTGGAAAATTAATTTAGTAATTAAAAATAAATCCATTTGTGCCCAAGGACTATGCGAGTAAATTTTATAAATAAAAACCACCAGAGGGTGCTATTTCAACACTTTAAAAATTGTGATATGGAAGCAACTCAAAATGCATTCCTCAGAAAGAGAACCACTTCCTTTCGGAAGACAGTAATTCAACTCTCAACTGTAAATAGCACTATAATTAGATAGAGCAAAGCAGAAAAACAATGAACAAACATTCTAATCAGAACCAGATTAATAAGCAAGAGCCTGTCAAGTGACAATTCAGAATTGAAATATCCTCAGAGTATATTTTAACATCTTGAGCTCACTTTTCAGCTGCAGAGCAGTTCGGACTCATTATTGAAATAACTTTTTCCTTTAGCCAGTTTAAACTGACTAGCAACGCTTACAGATCCCTGTAGTAATTCAGTGTAAGAACTGCAAACAGTAATAAACTTTAGTATACTACTCTAGAAAGGGACACATTAGCAGAGTTTAATTGTGGCTAAAAGATAAACCATTCAAAAGTGAATCGTAAAAGTAAAATGAAAATTCTGCTTACTCAACTACCGTGTTGAATATTGCAACCAATCATGATAAGAAAAGTATTGGGCACGCTAACATCTAACAAACATTCTGAAAATTCCCCACTGGCCAGCTCCACTTAGCTGTGATGTTCCAGAATGCATCATTTAATGCCGCATAGATGACAATGACAAGAGTTTTCAGGTTTCAGACTAGCAGCCGTGTTAGTCTGTCAGCAAAAAGAACAGGATTACTTGTGGCACCTTACAGACTAACAAATTTATTTCAGCATAAGCTTTCGTGGGCTACAGCTCACTTCATCAGAGCTTCTTACTTTGAAAGCCTGAGATATATAAAAATACTGACCCCTCCATCCATGTTGTGAGCTCCATTCTCCAGACCACCAGAGTTTCCCAGGTTACGATGAAACTAAAAGATGCACGGCGGGGCATCTCAGCAGACCAAAATCAGCAAGACTTCTTTGGATTTAATAACAGAGGTAGTCTAGTGATCTGTACAGATCTTGTGCTCTCTTACAATGCCAAAAATCTTGAGTTCAAATCCCAGGGAAGGCAGAGTGAAGAATGTCTAGGTTCAAGGTGTATTCTCCATCACTTGAAGTCTTTAAATCAAGACTGCATATCTTTCTAAAAGATATCCAATATCTCAAAGAAAAATTATGGACTTAATCCAGGAATTACTGGGGGAGGTTCTATGGACTGTGTCATGAATTAGATAAGACCAGAAGACCATCACCAGTCCCTTCCAGCCTTTAAGAAAAATTACTATAATCTATGAATAGTCCCAACGTCCTGCAAACACACCATAGCCCCTTGTAACCAGAAGGGACTGCTCCCATGTGTAAAGTTAAGCGCGTGAGGAAATACATACATGACTGGGGCCTAAAACAGATAGCTCATCTCTGAAGTGTGTGGAATGGTCCTCTTATTCTTCTTAGTTACAACTTTCAGCACCTACTGCTCAAACAAAATTTTCATTTTACACTTGTAGTGGGGTGACAGGAGGAGATTTACTCCTCCTGAAAGATGAACTGCATTTGTTTAATGTCTTTAACGACATTAATTGGCTTTTCCCTAGTTCAAGCCTGGAGCATTATCATCACTGCAGCACGAGGAACGTCCAAAGAAAAGTCCCAATATATCAATGATGGCCATCTACCACTCTGATCCGCACTATAGTAAAGTCCGATAACCTCACCAGTAATCTACTCATCCAATCAAAATCCACTTGAGTTCCTATTTCCCTTCACAATTATTATTCAATACATAATTCCATATCATCCCTTTGAAGATTACATTACTTTGTGTACCTGCACATAATTTAATGTTTATGTTGCTAATGTTAAATTTCCTTTACAAAATAGTTTCACGTCACCATCTTTTATCACTTCACTTCCTCACTCAGGCTCCTCCCTGCCCTTGCTCCTCCATTCTTTTGCCAACCTACTCTCTCAAGTACTGCATTAAGGAGGCTCCTGATTCCAAATGAACCAGGAACTTCAGTTCCACCAGCAATTCTTGGCTCTTTTCCCACTTAAGCTATGGGTTCCTCTGTCCCCTCCTCTTATGACCACAATCTGGGGTTGAATTGGGAGGGAGGAAGGAAAAATGGTGGTGATGTTCACCAGACTCTGCTCACAAACTACGGTCAACCCATGTGATTAACCAAAATGAGATGCCGATCGCAATATTTTTTACAGATATTCAAAATATGATGCTGTAAGCTTTCTGAGCCACACTGGGTTCCTTGTGGTTGGCTCGTCTTTGGCAGGTCTTGGATATGCTCAGGGACTCTATGAAGCTCCATAGGCTTGGCTCTTTCTTGACCGAGGGACCAAAAAAAAAAAGGGGGAGCTATCTCCAGCCACCACCCACTTGTGACACCAAAACGAGACCTCAGACACAGCAAATAGTGGAGATCTGTAATCAAGCCTTTCCTTTCTTACATGAGGAATAAAATAGTTAACGGTGTTAGTATTTAAGTTATCATGTCTGGGAATCTGAGTTAACATCTCATCAAGATGAATGAGAACATAATCATACATTTCAGAGCTGCACCCCTTGACCAATAAACATCTCTGCATCAAGTACACACTGTTCATATTTTTGAGGCTTCTTTGCAACCATAACACTTTTTCAAAAATAAAAACAGATTCTGAAGAAAAATACAGTAGTTTCAGAGAGATACTGGTATGCCATAAAGCCCATGTACTGGCTCAATCTTAGCCCTGGCTACTGTGTTCTCCAGAGGATGCTGCTACACTTGGTCCTCCTATAGAAGCAGCTGAAAGGTAGGAGTCCAGGCTTTTCATTGAGACCATACTCATTTCATACACAGGAAAATACCACATAGGTCAGTGAGCCTGGATATTTAAAGCAGTAGATGTAAGAGAGGAGTACAGCAGCCAGCCTCACATGATCCACAAGTGCTCAGTGGATCACTGGTGATTTGTAGACTAAAGCTTAATAAACACTGACTTAGTGTTCTCCATTCAGTGGAAGACTTCCCCACTGTGGAGGAAACATGCTGGTCTAACAATGCACTTTCTAAACTACTGAAATTAGTTTTTCATATCCAAGTTCCTGCCCAAGTCTAGTGAATGAACATTATTACCACCTGCTGACTATTTCGTGCCTTACGTGAAATGACTTTGAGCTCAATCCACTTCCCAGCATGTCATCTCATCACAAAAGGACATAATTGGTACTAATGCAGTTTCAAACCTACAAATTAGGGATGAGGCACAGTGGTAAGAAACTTGCCCTGCCATTTCCTGTGTTCTGCCTTTTGGGGGGTGGGGAGGAAAAGAGGTCTTTATCCCCATGGTTCTCAATGCAGAACCTTTCACAAACTCTAAGTTCATACCCACAAATATTAAAATAAAAACTAAAAACACTGTTGTAGCTACTGTACTAGTGACCTTAGTGTAACCCCAAAGTACACACAAATCAAATCTAATACCAAGATTAGAAAAGCACACCAAAGACAGGCATACTGTTTCACTAATAGATGTCAGCATATAGTCTCCTCTTGATGTATGCTTAACACTGATAGGATTTCCACATGCCCATCAAAAATGATAATATAGTCTTCCACAGTGAAGCAAAAAAAAGGAACATCATGTACTTAGCTGCTTGATACACTATACGTTTTATAATAGTGCCTGATATTTATTAAATAAACAAACACACACACAGTCAGGCTTTTTTCTGTATATACAAGCCTTAGAAGTGAACTTGTTAAAAACAGTAATTCCTTTGGCTCACCCCAAGAAGCCTGTGTATACTGGGGCTCCAACAGTGCTAAGGAACCAGGGTATTTTTGAGTGTGTGTGTGTGTGTGTTTTTAAACAGCCCCTGCATATACTTGAACACTCTTTCAACATTGCTTAGCCTGATTAGTAGACCTACATCTCATTTAGATGGAACTGAAGTCTAAATACTTGCTGGCACATTCAGCTTTAAAAGCCAGCACATTCTGTATAGGTTTTTATTTCGCCTTCATCACAATGGTATTCAAGTACGTTGCAGTAGTACATTAAGCAACATGCTAACATCTGTCATGTTTCTCTCATCCCTTCCACAGCACAGACTGGTCAAAAAACAGAATTGTTAAATTACAACATTATAGGCATCAAAAACATACATATGATGGAATCCTTTAATTCTTTGGAATAACATATACTTCACACTCTATAACTACATCTTTAACTAATCTTTACACACTGGAGAGATTAACCTTCTTTCTTTACAATGCCATATGTAGTACAGTACTGCAGAGAGGAATACATGAACTGAAAGAGATTGACACCACTAAAATGCAATTTAGGTTAGTAATGGGGAGCAAGTCAATTCAATAAAGTCTAGATAAATTACAAGAAAACAAGAACAGCATTGAAGCTAAATATCCCATATGAATTAGGAAAGTGTTCATGGTACTAGGGATAATAAACACCACGTCGGAAAACAAGGTACATTTCTTTCCATAAATGTGTTAATTTCAACTAAAACTAAAATTTTCCTATATATAATTTTGTAAATAAAACCTAAATTTTGGTCGTAACTGTCACTTTCAAGTGTTGTGCTATAGCTGTATATGACAGCAGATTACCTGAACCCGCTCAGATTTGACACTTTTGCGGTATCTTCCTCACGACAGGATAGTCAAGTGCTAGCTTTCTCTAAAGTGCCTTCTTTCTGTAGGTTTAAGTTACACCCTTAGAGAAGGGCCATTAGGATGATCTGAGGAATGGAAAACCTACTTTATGAAAGGAGACTCAAAGAGCTTGGCTTATTTAGCTTAACCAAAAGAAGGCTGAGGGGAGATATGTGTTAACATGAGAGAGAAAATCATTTCAAGAGGAAGCTTTCAGAGTCATGTTAGAGATTAAGGAACACAAACCTCATTGAAAGCCAAGGTGAAGCATTCCAAGTCAACGGTAATTGTGGTCCTAAATTCCTTAACGTGATTCCGAAAATTCCGAAATACTTTGTTTATAAGTATACATCCCTTTGAGCCTTGCATGAAAGGGACCTGAACTACTAGTACTACCGAGGCACAAAGAGGCAGCTTCAGAAAGCATATACACAAGTCAGAAGCTGCACACAGGCAAATCGCAGGGGCCTAGGAGACCTCAATATCACAACGTGAACACTTGGGAGTCTTCATTAAATTCTGTCACTTTCTGAGAGATTTGCTTTTTAATCACGTTTCTCATTCGTTCCTTGTCCAGTTTCTTGAACTCCTGCAGTGTCAGATCAACAGGGCTCTTATGGAGGGAGAGAAAAGTTCAGCAAGAGGAGTGTTTCCTGTGCTCATCAATGGGGTCATCATCAGGCTCCCAGCCTTCCAGCTCCTTGAAGCAGCAGAAGCATTGAACCACATCAGGCCCATTCTCACTGGGGCAGTGGATGAATCCGGCTGCAGCCATCTGCTCTGGGGTGCTGGCGCAGCCTTCAGTGAAGAGCCAGCTATGGTAGGTGGCCAGGCAGGCCTTGCGCTCAGGTAGAGCTGAGGAGAGATATGATTGCTCTCTATAAATACATCAGAGAGGAAAATACAAGGGAGGGAAAGGAGTTATTTAAGTTAAGCGCCAATGTGAACACAAGAACAAATGGGTATAAACTGGCCATCAACAAGTTTAGGCTTGAAATTAGGTGAAGGTTTCTAACCAGAAGAGAAGTAAAGTTCTGGAACAGACTTCCAAGGGGAGCAGTGGGGGCAAAAAACCTAACTGTCTTGAAGACTGAGCTTGATAAGTTTATGGAGGGGATGGCATGTGGCCCATCGGTGACTGCCAGTAGCAAAAATCTCCCAACAGCTGAAGGCAGGACACTAGATGGGAAGGGCTCTGAGGTACTATAGAGAATACTTTTCCAGGTATCTACCTAGTGGGTCTTGCCACATGCTCAGGGTGTAACTGATTGCCATATTTGGGATCAGGAAGGAATTTTCCCCTGGGTCAGACTGGCAGATACCCTGGGAGTTTTTCACCTTCCTCTGCAGAATGGGGCCTGGGTCACTTCCGGGTTTAAACTAGTATAAATGGTTAATTCTCTGTAAGCTTGAAGTGATTAAACTATGATTTGAGGACTTCATTAACTCAGCCAAGTGGTTAAGCATCTATTTCAGGAGTGGTTGGGTGAAGTTCTGTGGCCTGCAATGGCAGGTTAGACTAGATGATCACAATGGTTCCCTCTGACCTATGAGTCTATGAGACCCACATTACTGTCCTGCCTGTCTCTCTTTTATTCTCCTCCAAATTTAAACTTAATTTATTACTGTTTAATTGGATAACACTCAGTCAAACTGTAACAACTGAGACCCTAGTTTTCCCACACAATTTAGGACTATCATGGGGGAGAAAAAGGAGAGTAGGAAAGAAATGGTCTCTCCATCTCCACTCAAAGTGCTGAGGTTTTGAACACAGGATGCTTGATGCAGTGCCTCTTCAGACAGATATCTGACTCCAGCATTGCGTGTACCATCAAAAAAACCTGCAGTCACCATTATATTAACAGGTATTGGGAAACATCCAAAAAAGCCAAGACAGAAAGGAGAGGGAAGGGAAAGGGAAAGAGATGAGCGATTGGGAAGGAAGGAGACAGCTGCTGCCAAGCTATTTTACACTGAACTTTTCTTTGTTTCAGACATCTCAAACTGAAGTCCTGTTCTGTGATTGAATTTTAATTTAAACAATTCAAATGACACAAGGATGTATCATTACTTTATAGAAAACATTTAGGTCAGATTGGTTCTCCGCAAATTATTTTAAAACTATTTATCTGTGCAAGTATTTTAATGCATAAAAATGTCTTTAGTGTACTTAACCAGCAAACTAAATGTTATTTATAAGTAAATATAGCAATGGGACTGGAAAAATACTGTAATAAAGTACACAAATATATGCTAAAATAAAGTGTGCAAATTTACTTTAAATAAAAGGGGCCAAAAATACTGTCATTTTCTTGAACATAAATGCCAACCAAATTTTCCTACAAAGGAAGGGAAAGTTACCAATATTGTTGAAAGTTTTAAATTGTGAGATTTATAACAGTGTGATGGCAGGAGCACATAAAAAATAAGATAAGTCTGTTTTACATCCTGGACAACTCAAATTTACATTTTTACCCTGTGGGTTTCATATTATTAATGTATACAGACATGGTACAAGGTAAGAAAGTCAGTCCATAAAATGCTGGCTACAATACAGCTATTCTATTTCTTAAACAGACTAATGTAAATTAAGAATTTCAAGACTCAGATAATGTGTTATTTAGCCAGACACTTAATGGAGTTTCAATTTAAGAAATCCACATATAAACCCTAGTTTAAAAGACCAGTCCTAAGACATGTGACCAGTTATAGCAGTACAGGGCCACATCTTAAAATTGTTAACAAAATCACAGACACAAAATAAACAAATCATTTGGAAGCTCTGACATACCTGTCTCCCAGTAAAGTGGGGTAGGTATCGTTTTATTTCATTAAAATTTGCTCCCGCCATCTCCCCCAACATTTGATTATATTCAATTATGGTTTGTTGTTTGTTTGTTTATTTTTTTAAAAAAAACCTACCTTCTTCTGTGCGCTCCTCACTTCCATCTCTTCTCAGTCAACCACATTCTGAGATGGGAATATCACCATGCTACATACACTGCTATACAATAACACTGAAAATGGCTGTGAAACCCATACTGCTGGAATCCTCTTCATCTCTTATTGCCCCATTCCAGATGACAGATCATTTATACAAAATCTTCCTCCTTTGCTAGTTCAAATTCTCCAACATTCAAAAGGAATAGTATACCAGGTCTCCAATAACCACAGGATAATGTATACGTCTGGTATATTCCTATGGAACAATGCAGCCGTATCCACTAATGAAAAATGTTTTAACAGCTGCTAGCTTTTAAATGACAGGCAGTATTCCCAACAACTTCAAAATTACTCCACTGTGATACAGTCAAACAAAAGAACAAGACAAAAGGATTTCTTGAGATTTCTAAATGTTTTGAATGAGTTAACACTTGTGTGTGAAAGTCAAAGGGTAAACAAAACAATAAGTAGCAGGGTGGATTTAAAATTACTAGTCAGGAAGACTCGATTTAATCATGAATTTCTACATAAAAGTGCAGTCTTGTTGGTTGTTATAACCTTAATACATATTCTTCACAACTCAGAGATAGATGGAGGTTTCATTTTCAGAAGGTACACACGATACATTTTTAAACAGTAATTTATTTTGAAAACTTTTCAGATTAATTTTACAGCTATATCAGAAAATGAATGATTGTTTTGTTATTTCATTTACCAAAGCTAACTGAAGCACATATTTATGAAGTCACAGGGAGGTGAACTATCTCCAATTCAACAGGTTAATCATTAATATTTGGAGGATTTTCTTGCCATGCTGTATTAGGAGGAGAACATCGCCAGACATTTAAATTGTTTTATGTAACTAAAACAACAATGTTATGTATTCTGGATTTTTTTCTTCAACAGCAAACATATAATATTTTAAGAAAACAAGCATATGAATTTTTGAATTTAGTTAAACATTCAAGTTTTTTAAAATCAGGGGTGTTTTTGTTAAAATTGTTTTTAACTACAATAGTTAAATGAAATATTTTTTAAAACAAAAATTAAATAGACTTTGTCAGCCAGATCAACATGAGAAATTTAAAATATTGGCTTCTGCAGCTAACTCAGTCATTTTCACCTTCTTTTTCCTGTTTGTTCATAATCTGGAAAAGAAGGCCAAGTTTTCCTGATTTTTCAGGTCCCAAACTATTTCTCAATTAAAAATGAATTAGTCCAAAGGAAGAAAATATTCTTTCTACACCGGCAGAAGAAGCTACTGATGTTAAAAGTGAGATTATCACTTCAACAGTCTCTGAATCCAAGTGCTTAAATGACTTCCACCAGTTCACTGGTGTGACTTTCTTTAAAACGTCATAATCAAACATACATTTCTTGAATGGTTCTTATTCCCAAACTGGGTTTCTTTACGGCCGGCTGCCATTATAGGTTTTCCTTTCTAGTGAGATAATGGTGTATGGTAGATCTCAAATCAATGAAAGCTTCACTCAGAAAGACCTCAAAACTTCTGGAATATGCAGCTCAAACAGTTTCACTTTTGTTTCTATTGCCTGTCCCTCCCTTCTCACATTTATCTCCAGACTTCTTCTCCTTGTCCAGATCTATTCTACCCCCAACAATCTTCTATTCATTGAACTTTTTGAAACTTTGCACTTTTAGAGAGAGGTAAGGGATTGACTCTGTGTACACAAATTTGCAGAGGGACAAAAGGGTTGAGTATTTCTCACCTCTCTATATTATTTATGTATTTATTTAAAAACATTTTTGCTGTTAACAAGCATGTTATCTCTGGAGAAACAAATCCACAGTTTGAGAACTGCAAAACTAAGGGCACATCTACACTGGCAAAGTTACAGCACTGGCAGTTACAGCACCACTCAGAGAGCACAGAAGGGAAACCGCTGTTGTGTGTTCACACTGACAGCTGCCTGCGCAATGGCGTCTTCACACTTGCAGCATTTGCAGAGCTTTTTGGAGCGGTGCACTCTGGTCAGCTATCCCACAGAGCACCCCCTTTTCTCTTTTGCTGCTAAGACTTGTGAGAAGGCCAAGGGTGTTACGGGACATTCTGGGTCCTGTCCCAATGCCCCATGATGCATTCCTTCGCATCCCAGCAATCCCTGTGCTTCCATCCGCATTTGGTGCCATCTACTGCACATCCGGCCTCTTTTAGGCCGGTGTGGAGGGGAGCGCATGGGAGAGAGTTTTGTGACAGCAGCAGCAGGGGACAGCGAGCGTAGAGCTGCTTGGTTTGAAGAGCTAGTATTGCCTGGAGCATATCCACTTGGCGCTCCATAACATTTAAGAGCCGCTCCGTGGCTTCTTTCAGGTGCGCCACGTTCTCCTTTCAGTCCCTCTTCTCGCTGTCCCGCCACTCCTTCAATTCCTGTATCTCAGCAACAGAGTGCATCATAACCTCATGCAGAAAGTCCTCCTTAGTTCTTCCTGGCCGCTTTCTAATTCTGTGCAGCTGTTCTGCCACCGATAAGAGAGGCTGGCCTCCCAAGGTCATCTCTGTGGAGTTTAAATGCAACATTTTATAGAAGCAGTATTGTTTGCAACACAGACAACACTGATTAAGTGCTTTAAAACACAGCCAGAACTCACACACCTGCCACTAACTGGCTGACCCCAGGCAAGCACACATGAGCCACAAGACCCCCAAAATGGTGAGTAGCTGCAGGGCACGGTGAATCACTCTTCCCTCACCCTGCTGTACACTGGGCACGTGGCTCTTGGGGAGAGCCAGCACTGTAGGGGGGCTTCATAATCATTCCTGTCCCCACGTTTTCCACAGGCTGTGTTCATTATGGAAGATATCTCACTGGTGAGGGTGAGCAGGGAATCAAGGGAGGGTCTTCTCCAAGCCTGCGGCTTCCGCCCTGGCCCCTATGTGGCTCACCTGTGTGCAGCAATGATCCCCCCACCCCACCCCCACCCCCGGCCAGCACAGTGGCGCGGGAAAGTTACCGTTAATAGGGCAAGAAACAAAGCAGCTCTGCCAAAGAACCTGAGGCAGCGGATTGCCCAGTATCTCCACAAGAGTTTCCTGGAGATCTCTGAGGGAGATTCCCATGAAGTGAGGGAGTGTATCAACAGCCTGTTCCACTGCTCAGAATAGGCATGTGGTGGGAGACAAGCCTGATTTCTGCAACCCTCCTACCCCCCACAACTCGCTTCAGCAATTCCCAAAATCAGATCCACTTACCAGGGGCCTCCTCTCCTGTTTGTGCTTCGCCAAGATCCGATTGCTGTGACTGGCTAGGCTCCTCCGGGGTAGAAGAGAGCTCCTGACTGCATGCATCTCTGGCCCCTGAGCCATCCTCTGCAACCCCCTCCCCGTCTTCGTCCAACATTTCCTCCTCCTGGCTCAGTCCACTCTCAGCTGGCATATGAGTCAACGAAGTATCCAAAGAGGCGTTCGCAATGGAGGTGGGGGTAGCCACCGAGTATCGCGTCCAGCTCTTTGTAGAACCGACAGCTCGTGGGCACAGCACTGGAGCGACGGTTTGCCTCCTGCACCTTGTGGTAGGCGTTCTGCAGCAACTTCACTTTTACTCTACACTGCAATGTGTCCCGGTCATGGCCCCTTTCTATTATGCATCGTGAAATCGGTCCATAGGTATCATAATTCCTATGGCTGGAGTACCGCTAGTACTGCACAGCCTCCTCTCCCCAAATGACAATGTAGTCCAGCAGCTCGGCATTGCTCCAAGCGGGGGATCGCCTGGTGTGTGGAGCAGGCATGGCCAACTGGAAAAATGCACTGAGACCACCGCACGCATCACCGAGCAAACAGGAAGGAGACTTTCAAATTTGCAAAGAACTGTACAGGGTGAGGATGATGGTTAGTTACCTGAGGGCAGGGCAGTAGAGTTCAAACCGATGACCAGAGAGGTGAGAACAGGCATTGTGGGACACCTCCCGGAGGCCAATCGCAGTGCTGTAATCACCACGGTGTCTACATTGGCACCGCAGCGCACTAAGTGGCTTGGCAGTGTGTACACCTTGGGAGTTACAGCACAGAAAGCCACTTTACTGCGCAGAAACTTGCCAGTGTAGACGGGGCCTAAGCATCTCTGATGGTATCTTCTAGACTGAGCACTGAGTTCCATTGGGTAGATAGAAAGATTAACCTAAATAATCTATACAGAAGTCCCTGGAACCCCATAAAATTGGGTCCCTAATCCATGAACTATTGGACCTCATTTACAAAACTTTTCTTAAACATTACATGAATATGTTGTCTTATACTATAGAATTAGAATTTATAACCCCTATTCCATGATGAGATATTTTTGAGCTATATAATCTTTCGATAAAATGCTTTTTGAGGGAAAAAAACCTGTCAAAAAATTCTGATTTTTTAAAAAAAATCATTGATTTTTATCCACCTTGATAAGTAGTCTATTACACTAACTAGTAAAAATTTCAGTCACTTTGCATTAGATCACGCAATTTTGAGATATCTTAAAAACACTGGACCTTTTTGAAATATAGTTAACTTTTCCCAACAGTTCAAAACTAGGGGGTAAAATTCTGGCCCCTCTTAAGAGAAACTGTAGAGCTTCAGTTCATTTGCAAATTTGACACCATCAGCTCAGTACTAAACAAAGACTATGAATGGCTAGCCAACTACAAAAGCAGTTTCTCCTCCCTTGATGTTCACACCTCAACTGATAGAAGAGGGCCTCACCCTCCCTGATTAAGCTAACCTCGTTATCTCTAGCCTGACTCTTCCCTGCACATTTATATCTGCCCCTGGACATTTCCACTGCTTGCATCCGAAGAAGTGGGTATTCACCCACGAAAGCTTATGCTCCAATACCTCTGTTAGTCTATAAGGTGCCACAGGACCCTTTGTCGCTTCTACAGACCCAGACTAACATGGCTACCCCTCTGATACTTGATTCTCAAATTAAACACACATCTACAACCATCACTAAATGCATGTCACAATGACACTATATAGTCACTACCACACTTAAAAATCAAGCAAAAACAGGATACAGATTTATAGCTACCTCTACATATCTGAAGTACAAACTCATACTCTAGCAATTAAATTTTTAAACATATTCAGATGACATTTCAAGGCAAATAGATTTTGTATTAAACTTTAACCAGCTAGAACAATTCTGTGCTTTTGAAAGGAAGAAAATAATCCATTTGAACACAAGTTGTTCATGTCTTTCCATAGGCCCATACAAACACACAACTATTTCTCCTGGTTTCGTTACAGTAGATTTATTAACACTATTTTAAATAGGGAAAAAAACTTTATAATGCTCTTGATATGAAATAGTACAAATATATTTTAGTTTATCAATTAAGTATTACCTGGGGATTTTTTGTTTGATCTTGTTTGCATCAAGTAAGACTGGCGTGGCAGCAAAGGTGATGATGGCAAAGACATTGAGACTCCCTTTGTCAAGTTTAGTCTATACATATCTTCAGGTACATGCGGATTACCAATGGGAGAATCTGCACTGTAGCCAGATGTCGCAATAATGTGCAGTGCATTCTCTGGGCAGGAGTCACCTGCTGAAAATAAAATGTGGTTTGTGATTTACCAAATGCACTGAAATAAAGGTGAGACAATTACACTGAAATATAGCCTGCAATATTGGTACGAACATGCACCATCCACGAACAAAAGTCTACTAGACCACTCCTACCATGGTGGGAAAAAGACCACCTCTCTATAACATTCCTATCACTATAGTATCTAGGCATCAACAAAAAGCCTCGCAAATACACAGAAGGTAGAACAAGTAAGCAGAATTTTGTTTCTAACATCATTCAGAAAACAAGCTTTTAGATAAGATTACTATTGTTTAGATTTTACCCTTTGAGACAAAACCACATTACCACAATAAGACACAAATATTTCTACAGCTGAAAAGGTATTTTACAATTGCTGTGATGCCCTGAAAGCCATGCTTGTCTGTAAAATCACAACTACATTGGAAATCTGGAAGAGTTTTCAACCTATGGCAGGGATAACCTTATGAAAGAAGATCAACAGTAAGGGACACTCAAATTTGGCAAGTGCAAATTTGACCTGCCTTTTTTTCTACTTATATCTGTGAAATCCAAGACATGGGCTTTGATAAATAAATGGTTTTTTATTTAAGAAAAAATAAAAAATTGTTGATTCACAACACAATGATAAACCAGTGTGCATATCTAATAGAGGGGAAACCTATCAAGAAAAAAATATTTTAGTCCAATAGCAGACCGGATTGATATACATTTCAAAAGCCTGATTGCGCACAACAATGAAGCAAGGAAAACAGAAGGTAAGGCAGACAAGCCAGATGTGTATGGCCATATTAGTTCTTCAGGCCTCAGTGTCTCAAACAGAAATCAACAGAACTCAAAAACAAAGCTTTATACCAAAATGCATCTGATATTTCATTTCCAAATGAAGATATTATGAATTATTGAAATTGTAAATAATAAAAAATTGATAATTTTAAACTCAAAACTATAATTTAAAGTGAACCAGTCTTGCAAAAATAAGAAGTAAAGCAAAAATATTATATATATCCTGACAAAAGAGAGAGAAAAGAAAAGAAGTCCAGAGTAAAGTTTAGCCTATATGCTCAGCTACCACAGTCAAGGCACATTGCTACCACAAGGATGGTTGCCTTAAAAGAAACTAGATAAATTAGAGTTATAGAGAAAACAGATGCTTCTTTTGAATTACCAATTCCTCATATTAAGTTTATTTACTTAAAATAAGGTAATATTTCAATTAGATTCAGACCTTGTATGGTCAAGTTTCCTGTTCATTTTGTAGCCATCAGGACCTACAACCTTTTTAACAGCTGTTCTCCAGCACTTTCCATCAGATGCAGTCTACTAATACAAATCTTTAAAGCATCTTCTTGCATTTCCATACTGTACCATAAAAAAACCTCAACATTTTTAATTACAAGATTGCAGAGAGTATGTAATCTTCCTAGATTTGGGGGGGGGGGGGGGGAATGGGATGTATTTATCAATTTAACTAGCAAGCTTTGAAACAGCACACATGGAAGTTAGAGATAACTGCTCTTCAGCACAATCATTTTAACAGACAAAAAGGTCTAACTACACAATGGTTTCCGATTTCCAAAAATGAGTGCATCTCAAGAAGTCTGGTTCATATAGCTCTTACCCTGTTCTCAAACTTTACCTCTAGGAATTATACAGTGAGATGCTTTCTCTTTGTAAGATGAATGAACTGCAAGAACTTCACTCTGGCTTTCAAAGTTCTCTCACTGGGTAAGTCCTAAAACACAATTAAAACACAATAACAGACTACATACCACCTTCCTAATTCTAAGTTTATTTTCAGTTCCCCTCTCTGAATTTTCAGCCCCAACAAAGCTAGAACTGCTTGGTGGTGGGGTACACCTTTTAAGGATTGAGTTTTAGTTCAATCACAATGAAGAATAAAAATTGTAAAAACTAAGGAAAATATACAATTACATTTATCTAAAGTGCCTTTCATGACTATTGTTGAAGCTTCGCTACTGGCTCAAAACCCCGTGAACTAGAAGAGACACTTCAGTGTGTAGCAAGATGCAACACACTGTGTGTAAAAAGATATTTCCAAAGAAATAATGAAACAAAACACCAGTGATTTTAATTTACAGATTTATAACCTCACAGGGTGAGATTTTCAAAAGCACCTACAGGAACTAGGCAATTAATTTCCATTGACTTTCAATGGAAGCTAGGCAGCTAACTCCCTTAAGCAATTTTGAAAATCCAACCCACACTTTTAGTATCAACTCTGCACCTATTGCACGTTAACCTTGGCAACTGGTACGCTATAAATACAGATTTAGATTAGATGTGACAGGCTCATTTATAACCTTAAAGACAAAACCAGTGAATATAAAATTAGGGGTTTCTTTGACTGGGCGTATGTAGGATACACAGAGAAGCAGGAGCTCACATTCCATTTATGTCTTTGGACAAAAGAAAAAAGTGAGCGAGCAAGCAAGCAAAATGCAAATATAGCTAACTGCAATTTGAAAATATTGACATTGTTGCTAAGGTTTTCACTAGACATGTTACAGAGGCTGCAATTTGGAAATTGTGCAAGCATTCCAGCTGTGATGGCAGTGACAGAGTGCAAAAAAAAGACAACACATACAGAAAGAGGAACAAAAAGAGTTTTTCCTCTTGTAGGAAATAAAAACAAAACAAAAAATGGGAAAACATTGGCTCACACATTTTTTCTATTTTATTGCTGTGAAATAAATTAGCAGTGTTTTATATTCACACTTTTTTAAAATATAAAAACAGCAATTATTTTAGTCTGCCTTTGCTGCCTACTAACTCTTTGAAAGATTAGGCTGTTAAATGAAAACTAGTGCCAAATTCAGAGGAGTGAAACTAGGACTATATTCAATGAAATTATATGATAAATTTGGCTACAACAGTAACTTTACAACGAGTTTTTAACATTTGTACATAGACCATTCTGTCTCAGCAATTTTTATTATAACAGCATGCTGCTGATATTTACTTCGATTACAGCCATGATCATGTCTATTGGGACAGCAGCACTGACCAGATTTTCAGTACTTGGATTTCAAGAGCAACACAAAATTAAAACACAGAAACCCTTCTACCCACACTCAAGTTCTTTTAACTTGGCAGCAAGCTCTCACAGATCCTTGCTCACTAAGACACTGAGTGCATTGCTGCCATAATGAAACAACAGTTATATTTTTTTTTGGGGGGGGGACAGGAAAACAAAACTAATTTCTCTTACCTCACTCTATGTCACTGTCAACACTATGGATGAATGGGTCTGACTATCAAGTGTTTGTACCCAGAATGGAAAACAGCTCTTGAGAAACTAAGACAGGCTAAGCTAAAAGGGGAGACCATTAGGAACAATCGGGAAGGAGCACAGTTAGAGGGGAGCAAAACACCCCAGGAAAGAATCAGCCCTCTGGCTGCTCCTGAAGGACCTCTCCAAAAAACTCACTGATGAAAGGCTGCATTACGTAATGCAAGCAATTCAGCTAGTAGTTTCTCAAGAAGGTATGAACCTAGCAGAGAAGGCAGCCCAACAGATCTAATCAATTGAGACCTCCTGAACTCTGTCCCAGGACACAGACATGGCTTGGGTAGCGCAAACCCAAAGTTCCCCTGAGGTGAGGGAGGCTTGTAAGGGCCTCTAATCCACTGGGGAAATGACATTTCTGAATGCCTTGTACCCCCTGTAAAACCTTTCACACAGTACAAGCAGGAACTGGACCCGTGGAATGGTTAGTTTCAGGAAATGTACAACTTTCATGTAGTATTTTCAAATAATTGGCATAGTCGATGCCAAAGAGGAGAAAGACAAAGAACTGGATATGAAAATCCTGCTTCCAGATTGGCTGCTATCTGCTAGCACCCCATTAACTAATTCTGACGACACTGGAAAGTTAAAATAGCTATAAGAATTAGTTTTGAGGCATCTTAGTTATTTCTACCTAGGGTGACCAGATAGCAAGTGTGGAAAATCGGGACGGGGTGGGGGGTAATAGGAGCTTAAATAAGTTAAGGTCCCAAATATCGGGACGGTCCCTATAAAATCGGGACATCTGGTCACCCTATTTCTACCAAATATCATATACAATGCATTCTACCTGTTTGATTGTTCTTAAACAACTGCCCCATGCCAATCTACATACCATCTTAAAGCGGTCTCCTTGTGGAACAAACAGAGTCACAGTGCCCTGGCACCAATGCCACTTCAATTTGCCAGTTTGTATGCAATAACTATAATGGCTGGGCACTTGAAAAAGAAAAAACAACAAAAATATGCCCTGCCCACGGCGAGGTGGGAAAGAGACAGCACTATTCAGTTTAGTGGTCTTTAAACACCAATACAAGAAGTATTTGGAATACAGACAAGCAAACCAAGTTAGGTATTCCAAATTTCAGTATAACAAATACCAAAGTAATTCAGAATGCAATTTGCCCGCAGAAAAAAAAGTAATTAGCATTTTCAGTGTTTCAAACAAAGGCAATAGTCTCAGTGAATGTCGCATGTTTCTCTGATATTTATATATTTGTTATAATATAAATTGGCACTACTATCAGATCTAAAGTGATGCACAGTGTTAATGCCACAGAAAAATAAATACAATATTTTGAAGCAGTAAATTG
The DNA here is from genome assembly GCA_033296515.1 of Macrochelys suwanniensis. NCBI lineage: Eukaryota > Metazoa > Chordata > Testudines > Chelydridae > Macrochelys > Macrochelys suwanniensis. The sequence goes on along the minus strand of CM065784.1, from coordinate 30,544,377 downwards.
TTTAGTTTCTCACAACTCCACTAGCAGTCTTCAGAGTTGGATGTATAGACTGGTGATAGTACAGATCTGAAATTAATGACCACATAGGGTGTGAGAGAGAGTACTTTTCTGCTTTCTAGAAAGCACCTACATGTTAGAGAGATGAGCACTTTAGAAATGCATACATAATCACTGCCAAAACACCAGTTTGCACCTGTATCCCAGGATGTAATCAGTTGCCATAAACTGATACATATTAAAAGCTACAATTACTAACCCACCATATTAAAAATAATTCAAATAATTTTAGCTTTATGTTTTCACAGTGTTAGATATTTTTATATTTTATATCTCCAGCCCAGTGTGTCTACACATCAGCCCTGGAATAGCAAGAAGGTGACAGCTTACAAATTTTCTAATAATGTCAAACTAAACAAAGACAAGTAGTCCTGTGAAATTACATTCTCTATTTTATAAACCTTTTATTTGTACACATTTCCACTGCCAATGTATCTCTGGCCAAAGTAGTTCCATGGGCATGAATCACAAGGAACTAGGATGTCCTATTCAGTGGTCAAAGTAACCATGGAAACTGCCACAATTAAAAAAAAAAGGGGGGCCCTGAAAATGAAACTCAAATCCTATTGACATATTGGGATGCAACTAAAAGGTTTAATAAGATTAACAATTTTAAGAGACGGGGGGGGGGGGGAGGATGAGAATAGCTGACTACAATGTAATGATTATGTAAGACTTTTATTATACTTAATGCAGAACTTGAATTTTAACAGACCTAAAACTAAATGCTTTATCTAATCCTATTGAAAACAGAGGATAACAGGAATGAAAACCTTTACAGACTTTTTTGGTATATATTTCAAGATTAAGCATAATAAAAATTATTTTATTTCCCCATTCTATATACAAGCTGTATAGTGTGGAAGAGACTTTGGAATTCTAATTATTATAACATTCAAGAAGAGGATCCTAGTTTCAAACACCAAAGGTTAAGTTAATGAAAATATAAGCTCTGTCCATACTTTGATTAGGTCTGAATACCAAGGACAACAAATATCCCATGGACTCTTTTACAGATATTTTTGAGGCATCACGGGAAAAGCAAAATCAGCCACATCTGCTGAACCGAGACAGGCTCACAGGCCACATAAAAAAACCCCCAAAACAACCTTGCCATATGGAAAGGATGTAAAAATGGCCCATAACAGCAGAAATTATGTCCCCACCCCCTTTTTTAAGATGTATAGGTCTGCTCTTTTAACAGGCCTCTACTGTTTTAAAATATTTTGGCATGATACACAAAAACTATACCAATTTAACAGACTTATTACTTTAGTTGGTCACCTTTCTAATGTATAGTACCATAGACTTTTGTTAGGAGACAAAGCAAATGTTTGAAAAAAAAAAAAAAAACACAGTGCACACACACACAAAAGTATCTCAAGGGATTGGGGGCAGAAACTACGCAAACCTTCAAAATTGCAGCTAACAGTCCTCCTTATATGGATGAACAATCAACAACAGTGTTTAGATTGAGGATGACAAATTTCCAGCATGCATTCTACCAAGCCAATTATAGATCTTTCCTGTAAACCTCTTTTGATCTAGGATGATGTTCAATAAAGAAGGATAATCTTTTTATCTTAAATATGACCAGTACATTTAACAAACCACATTATGAACATACCTGCATTAACATGCTAAATGCCCCAAGTAAGCTAGGAAAAAAATCTCTTTGATCTCTTCTGTTATTCACAGTTGAAACCCTCAACTTCCCATATCCCCCTTCCTTTATTTCCAATCCCTTATCATGTTAAAGGTAGTTTAGGACCTAATCCTGCAAACACTAAATACCAGGCACAGGCCAATGGGACAACTCATGGTAGAAAATGGTTTATCCCATAGCATTTGCAGGACCACTGCCTTATGTTATAACATCTTTGCAGCAGGAACCTATCATTTTCTTTATCCGTGAGCTCATGCACACAAACTATAGATGATGTCAAGTCCATTATTTACTCCTGGGGGAATTCTGAGACACTGCGCATGCGCAGAATTTAAGTCCCAAGCAGATTTCTTTGCTTCCCCACAGAAAAATGATTTTTCTGTGAGGAAGCAAAGGGAAGCCACAAGACTGGTCATGCAACCCTCCCCAGCAGTATGTTTCGGGTGCACAGGGCAGCTGGCAGAGAAGTAAATCACTGTGGGGCAGGGGGTGGGATTGGGGAAGACCCAGCTAGTGGCTCCTACCCTATGCCAGGTTCACTGCTAGTCCCAGCTGGGCTGGGAAGGATGGGACTTCCTCTTCCCCTGCATGGTATCCGGAGCCAGGTCAGACCCACTCCCAGATTTCTCCCCTGGCTGCAGGAAGCTCTGCAAAACTCCCCACTACCACCACTTTCTGCACCCATTGCTCCTCAGCTACAGGGGGAGGGATCCCTGTTCAGGGAGCTACTCCTCCATCCGCCCAACCCTGGTGTATCCAGACCCCCTTATGTGCAGACCCTCCCACTGAGCCCCACTCACCCTGCACCACCCCAATGAGCCACCCACACCCGCAGTCCCAACCACCTGTACCTGAATCCCCACCCCACGGAGCCCCACTCTCCCAGCATCTGGATCCCCCACTGAGCCGCCCACACCCAGACCCCCCTGCAGAGTCCTATTACCATTGCACCCAGAACCCCCCCAACAAACCCCTGTGCATCCAGATTCCCTCTCCCCCCACACACACCCAGATCCCCCACTGAGCCACCTACACCCAGATTGCCCCAACACAGAACCCTCTCAACCCACACCTGGATCCCCCCACACTTGGATCCTGCCTTGCTGAGCCTGCCTGCCCACACCTGGTGCACCTGGCACAGAGTGGCAGGGCTCTGGGGTGTTTCTGGGGCCGGCCCAGTCCTTGCGCTGTGTCAGGATTGAGTGCAGTCTCACCGCTGAGTATGTGTCCCAGGAAGAGGGGGGTGAGAGCTGGACAGTGATCTCCCACCTCTGTGCAGCCAGTGGCCTGTGCTTCCCAATGCCATGCTGGAGCCTCCACATTTATTTGACAAATAAAATTTGCTGAATTTTAAAATGTTGTGCACAGAATTTTAATTTTTTTGGCATAGAATGTCCTCAGGAGTATTGAAGAGCATTGGAACAAGCAAGATGGCAAGGTCTGCCTTTTCTCTGATACTGCATCTTTTTCATGGTAAGTGGCATTTCTCTTCACAAGCACATTAAACCTGTGTTCCATCATTCACAATGGTTATTTATTGGCTTCTGGGTTGATTTTAAGATGTTGACTTATAATGTCCTAAATAACCTGTAACCTGGAACTCTTTGTCACAATTCCAGACCTTTAGACCTCACAACTGTGCCTTTACTGACTGAGCATAAGTTTTATTAGCCTCCATAGCATATGCAAGACCTATATCTTTTCCCCGGCCTTTAGGAAATAAGAGCACTGTGGCTGCAATTTTTGCTGGAGTTTTGGTATCCACAGATAATCACTGTAGTCTATTTTTAGATATATTTTCTGAAGTTATTTTACAGTATAACCCACAGAGGAGATACTATAGGTCAAACTCCACATCTCTCTCTCTCTCTCTCTCAGATTATCATCACAGTAATTACATTGCTGCGTGGAAGGAAGCACTAATATATGGTTTTGGTTAAGACAGGACAAAAATTATATTTGGGAGAGCGGGAGAGAGCATGATTGCGAACATCATAAAAAACAGTAACAGTTAATTTAGCCTTCTTTGCATATGGTTCCTATTCTCTTGCCACCAACAGTTCAATGATATCTCTGTAAAAGTTCTAAGTGAGCAGTGAAGACAAGTCCCAGAAACCAACAAATTAACAGGTTGTGCGCCCATACGATACCATTGATTATCCAACATTCTGAAGTACTTTCTACTTTGCTAAAAACAGTCTCATGCAGCTGAATGAGATTCTTCGGGATATATACAAGAATATATATATAACTCACACTAATGGGTGCACATACAGGACAAAAGAAATTCCACAGATTAGTGGGGAACTCTGAGTGCTGAAGAAAAAAGATTTGGTTTCCCTCATAACATGCCATTGTCAGATGCTATTTCAAACCCCAGAGTGTGCCATCACAATCTCTAAATTCCAGGTGGCAGAAAGATTACTGAAGGTTCAAAAATGATTTTTTTAAACCCAATTTGCTTCACATTTCACCCTCATCCTGATTTTTTCTTCATGGGAATGAATGAATGACAGTAGATGGGGTAGGGCAGCATGGTCCAGCTGTTCTCTACACACCTATTTTTTGAATTACTGTGTGCTGATATAAAGCTTCAGTTGTCTCTTACGGAGATTTCATCTTTTTTTAAATTAAAACCAGGCAACTCAAAGCAGGTAAGAATGTTGCCGGGGACAGGAGAAGACAGGCTACCAGGACTTTGTCTCCAGGACCAAGAGACTCACCCCGGGACCCACGGTTAGGGAACGGGGAGGAGAATTTGCTTCCAGAGCATTACCTGAAGATTTTGAGGCACCAGAGCATCAGGTCCCCACCCTGGGAACCAGAAACCCACTCCCACCAACACCACTATCAACACTGGGGAACTGGAGAAGTTACCCCTAACATATTGCCCAAGGCAGTAGAGGCCAGAGCATGAGGCCCGTGCCCTGGGAAAAGGACTATACATCTGTCACCTAAGAGACACCTCTGAGGGGTGGGGTGAGGTGGGGAAATCATCCAACTATGTGTTTTCCTGTCACACCAAGTAAGGAGGAACAAGACAAAGGAAGGACCTAGCCTGTGAGGAGAAGGCTCATCAGGAGTTAGGCACCTGGACTGTACTAAAAATGTATTAAATCAGAACCAATCCAGGGCAAACCTTAAAAAAGACGGTTACTCACCGTAGTAACTGTTCTTCTTCGAGATGTGTTGCTCATATCTATTCCAATTAGGGTGTGCGCGCGCCGCGTGCACGATCGTCGGAAGATTTTTACCCTAGCAACACTCGGTGGGCTGGCTGGCGCCCCCCGGAGTGGCGCCGTTGCGGCACCTGATATCTACCTCAGCCGGCCCAGCGCCCTCTCAGTTCCTTCTTGCCGGCTACTCCGACAGTGGGGATGGAGGGCGGATTTGGAATAGATATGAGCAACTCATCTTGAAGAACAACAGTTACTACGGTGAGTAACCATCTTTTCTTCTTCGAGTGCTTGCTCATATGTATTCCAATTAGGTGACTCCCAAGCCTTGCCTAGGCGGTGGGGTTGGAGTGAGATACTGCAGAATGCAGGACTGGTGAACCAAACGCAGCGTCTGGGATGCTGGACTATGGCATAATGAGTGGCAAAGGTGTGCACCGATGACCAGGTTGTTGCCCTACATATCTCCTGTATAGGTACATGTGCCAGGAAGGCGGAGGACGAGGCTTGAGCTCAGGTGGAGTGGGCAGCAAGGTGCGTGGTGGGAACACCAGGATGTAGAAGGCGAGGGCCCTACGGACGGCCAGGGAGCGAAGCTGTTGCTCCCTTGGAGAAGCATGCAGCTTCGGGTAGAAGACCGGCAGAAAAATGTCTTGGTTGACATGAAAGGCCGACCCCCTTTAGGGAGGGAGGGTAGGTGCGGTCGCAGCTGTACCTCGTCCTTATGGAACACCGTGTATGGAGTCCCGAAGTGAGCGCTCTGAGCTCAGATACGTGCCTCGCCGAGGCTACAAGTAAGGCAGTCTTCCAGGAGAGGTACAGGAGCGAGCAGGTGGTCATAGGCTCGAATGGGGCCCCCATGAGCCTGGTTATAACAAGGTTGAGGTCCCATGTAGGGACCAGATGGTGGACTAGTGGGTACAGCCGCTTCAACCCCTTGAGGAAGCTAGTGACCATGGGGTGGGAAAAAAATCGAGTGCCCACTCTCGCCAGAGTGAAAGGCCGAGATCGCTGCCAGCGAGGGGCGATAACCCGAGGGGCGCACCAGCAGGAAAACGTTTCCCCTTTGGCCAAGTAGGTGGACCTGGTAGAGGGCTTCCTGCTACTCAGAAGAACCTGTTGAACCGGGTCGGAACAACATAACTCGGACTGGTTCAGCTATGCAGCAACCACTCCGTGAGGTGGAGAGGTTGCAGGTCAGGGTGACAAACCCTGCCGTGCTGCTGAGTAATCAGGTCCAGCCACAATGGGAGAGTGATTGGGGTGGTCACTGAGAGCTCTAGGAGAGCGGTGTACCAGTACTGCCTGGGCCACGCCGGGGCAATTAGGAATAGGCGGGCCCTGTCCCTGCGCAGCTTGAGCGGGACTGTGTGGATCAGCGGAAATGGGAGAAAGGCATAGGACAGGTGATCCGTCCAAGGCACGAGAAAGGCGTCCGTCAGGGAGCCTGGGGAGCGTCCCCGGAGCGAGCAGAACACGTGGCACTTGCGGTTCTCACGAGTCGCGAACAGGTGTACGTGGGAAAATCTGAGCTCCGGAAGACAGAGTGAGTAAATCCGGGCGAATGGACCACTCATGCACCTGGAAGGGTCTGCTGAGGTGGTCCGCCAAGGTGTTCTGAACCCTGGGGAGAAAGGAGGTCACCAGGTGGATGGAGTGGGCTATGCAGAACTCCCATGATCGTATGACTTCTTGGCAGAGCGGGGACGAACGTGCCCCTGCTTGCCTGTTGATATAAAACATGGCCGTTGTGTTGCCTGTGAGGACTATAGCACAACGATCCTGAAGGTGCTTGGAGAAGGCTTGGCGGGCAAGGCGCACTGCCCGCAGCTCCCTTACGTTGATGTGGAGGGATAACTCTTGCGCCGGCCACAGGCCCTGCGTCTGAAGATCTTTCAGGTGGGTCCCCCAACCGAGGGATGACGGTTCGGGGGGAGGGATAGCTCAGTGGTTTGAGCATTGGCCTGATAAACCCAGGGTTGTGAGTTCAATCCTTGAGGGGGCCATTTAGGGATCTGGGGCAAAAATTGGAGATTGGTCCTGCTTTGAGCAGGGGGTTGGACTAGATGACCTCCTAAGGTCCCTTCCAACCCTGATATTCTATGATTCTATGATCTGTGGTCAGGGCCAGGGAGGGCTGTGGGGTATGGAATGGCACCCCTTCTGGCACCTTCTTGGGGTCTAGAGAGGCCAGGATCTGCGATGGTACCCTCAGTCCCACAATCATGTTGTCTGTGCGTGGGTGACACGCTGGCAAGAGCCAGGCCGGGAATGAACAGAGGCGTAATTGGCGTGTCTGGTCACGAACGTGCAGGACGCCATGTGACCCAGTAGACCCAGGCAGCTTCATGCTGGTGAGTTGGGAAGCTCTGTAGGCCGTGGATGATGGTCACTAGGGCCTGAAAGTGTGCCTCTGGCAGGAACGCTCGAGCGAGAGTCGAGCTCATGGCAATCTGAACCTGCGACTGGACCTGGCTGTTGGCGCTGCCACGGATGAGCCAGTCGTCGAGATATGGGAATACTTGGATTCGCCGTCGACGAAGAGAAGCCGCTACGACGGCCATGCACTTCGTGAAAACCCTCGGAGCCGTGGAGAGGCCGAAGGGAAAGACGGTGGATTGAAAGTGCCTTTGGTCGACCACAGAGCGAAAAAAAAGTCTGTGTGGCGGTAAGCAGCTATGTGAAAGTACGCATCCTTCATGTCAAGGGCAGCGTACCAGTCTTCAGGATCCCATGAAGGTATAATAATACCCAGTGAAAAACATGTGGCACTTCAACTTGCCATGAATTAGTTGAGTTCGCAAAGGTCCAGGAGAGGACATAACCCCCGTTTTGATTTGGGGATTAGGAATAACGGGAGTAAAAACCCCTTTTTCCTTGAACTCGCTTGGAGCCTCCTCTATTGCCCCTATATTGAGGAGCGTTTGCGCTTCCTGAATTAGGAGTTGCTCATGAGAAGGGTCCCTGAAGAGGGACGGGGAGTGATGCTCCACCCTCAGGCATAGCTTCAAAAGTTTTGTTTGGGCCCCGCCGATGGCTTAGGGGGGCCCTGGTTCTGGCCAGCCTGATGACAGGCTGCCTCCTCGTACCACCTGGCCTCGTCTTCTAGCGAAGTCCTGCCTAGGCCTGGGCATAGGGTAGGGGCGATGCTCGAGGGCCCGGAAGGGCCAGCGCTGTGTGGCAGGGGTATGCATCCCCAGCGACTGTATTATAGCGCAGTCGTCCTTCGGGGTGTGAAGTCTCGGGTCCATTTTTCGGAGAAGACAAGGGCCTTGCCCATCGAAGGGCAAGACCTGAATCGTGAATTGTATCCCCACCGGGAGGTTGGAGGACTGCAGCCACGAGATACGCCACATGGCAACACCTGATGCAGGTGTTCCAGCCGCCGAGTCAGCGACGTCCAAGGAGGCCTGCAAAGATGTTCTGGCCACCTTTTTGCCTTCCTCAATTAGGGCTGAGTACTCCTGCCTGAACTTCTGGGGAAAATTCCCTTAATTTCCACATTGAGTTCCAGGTGTTATATTTATAACGCCTCAAAAGGCCTGCTGGTTAGCTGCTCTGAGCTGTAGGCCCCGTCCAGAGCAGGCCTTTCTACCAAACAGGCCCAGGCGCCCAGCTTCCTTAGACTTAGGTGCAGGGGCTGCTGGCCGTGCCTCTCCTTCTCGTTCACAGATTGAACAACCAAGGAGCATGGTTAGGGGTGAGTGTATACGTACTCACAGGACCTTGAGGACACCATATATCTTTTCTCCACCCCCCTGGCAGTGGGGGGAATCGAGGCTGGAGATTGTCAGATTGTAGTGGCGTTGATGTGGAACGTACATGCGAAAGGCAGGGCTACCCTGGCAAGGGCATCAGCCAAGAGGATGACCACCACGGGATCCTCGAACTCCACTATCTCCTGCACCTCCTCTGGGGAAGGGCGGGATACTGTGGCCCCTGTCACCCGGGGCTCTGAGTGGGCCGATTGGGAGGCTCTGGAAGGAACCCCTTGGGCCTGGTGATAAGACCGCGGTGTCCAGAAAGGCCACTGATGTGGTCTTTGGGCAGAATCCTGTGCGTTCTGCGGCCAGCGGCTAGGACAATCCATCCCGTGGATTTGGTCCATATGGTAACCGCTCCCCGTCTGGGGGGGTGAGGGGATCTAGATGCGGAGTGGAAGGTCCAGGGTGGAGCGGAATGCTCCTGCCGGCTGGTACGCGGTGCCATTGACGAATGTCTCGGCGCCGAGAGCCCAACCTGGACCCTGAAGGGGAACATCTGGTCGATCGGCTGCGGGACCGGCTTCCCAGGGACCTGCGCTTCGACCGGCACCGGGATCGGGGGTGGTGCCGGGAGTCGTAATAGTGTCGGCTGTATATAGAGGCCGATCTTGAATGGCACCGCGAGTGCGACCGGCACCGAGATGGGGATCGGGGCCGGGACTGCGAGCGGTGCCGAGACTGGGGGTCCGCCTGGAGCTGGATTGGTGTCGGCCAGCTCCGGTGTGCAGTAGCAGGCACAGCATGGCAGACTTACCTCGGGAAGGGACGATCCGCACCTGCGGCACCGAAGGCTGATGTGGTGCCGGTTTGATAAGTGCGATCAAGTCCCTCGCTGCCGGAAAGGTGTCCGGTGTGGACGGCCGCATTAGCTCTACCTCGGTACGTACCGGGGAGCTCACGGCCCCCAAGCTTGACGGACCTTGCGGTGCCGGAGTCATCGGTGCCGGATCTTTTCGCCTGCGGCGAGAAACTCAACGGACCTTGCGGTACCGGAGTGGGCGGTGCCAATGCGGGCGGCAGCATTAGCTCTACCTCGGTGCGAACCGGGGAGCTCACGGCCACCGAGCTCAACGGACCTTGCGGTGCCGGAGTCGTCGGTGCCAGATCTTCGCCCACGGCCACCGGGCTCAACGGACCTTGCAGTGCCGGAGTCGTCGGTGCCGGATCTTCGCCCACGGCCACCGCGCTCGACGGACCTTGCGGTGCCGGAGTTGTCGGTGCCGGTGCTGATGCAGCCGGCAGCATTAGCCTGAGTCGTCGGTGCCGGAGTCTTCGCCTGGGGCGTGGAGCTCAACGGACCTTGTGGTACCGGAGTCGCCAGGGCCGGTGCCGGTCTGGACGGTAGTATTAGCTCTACCTCGGTGCGTACCAGGATGCTCACGGCCACCAAGCTCGACGGACCTTGCGGTACCGGGAGCCGATGGTGCTGGCGCCGGGCCGAAAGCCTTGGCCGGGCGGTCTTGTACGGGTTGCAGCTGCAGCGGCGTCCGGCGGTGCCAGCCCCAGGGTCTGTTTCCCCAAGGTTGGGGATAGCGAACGACACCTGTGTGGTAACATGGCCAGAGTTGCCCGGTGCCGTAGCTCCTCGCTAGTGCTCGGGCACTCCGGTGCCGCTGATGCACTGCGTGCCGACGCTGTCGGTGCTGGGTCACAGCGGGGCTGGCATCGGGCCAAATGTCAGTTCTAACAGGAGCTGCTTTAAGCGAAAGCCCCGCTCCTTCTTGGCTCTAGGCTTAAAAGCCTTGGAGATCTGACACTTATCTGCAAGATGGGATCCCCCAGGCGCCTCAAACGGGAGTCGTGGGGGGGTCCCCTGTAGGCATCGGCTTGGAGCCGGCCGACAAGCTTGAATCCCGGTGAACCAGGCACGAGCCCAGTACCGGAGGGGAGAGAAGGGGAGAAGCCCCTTATCTCCCACTAGTATTTACACTAAACTTCTTAACAAGACTATCAAAACTATTAACAACTACTTAAAGTACTTAAAACCATTAACAATGCTAAGCGAGTGCTAACTAAGCTAGGGAGGTGGAGATCAGCTACGCTGCTCCACAGATCCGACCGTCACAGGCGGTAAGAAGGAACTGAGAGGGCGCTGGGCTGGCTGAGGTAGATATCAGGTGCCACAACGGCGCCACTCCAGGGGGCGCCAGCCGGCCCACCGAGTGTTGCTAGGGTAAAAATCTTCCGATGATCATGCACGCGGCGCGCGCACACCCTAATTGGAATACATATGAGCAAGCACTCGAAGAAGAACAAGAAGTTCAATGGCTGGATGAAAATCTGAACCAGTCTGTTTTTATCTGAACCAATTTGCTCATCCTCAATATCTACTTCCCACCCACTGATTACTTCTCCAACAGCCCCAAATCTGAACTACTAACAGTAACTGAGGTTTTTGCATTAGCAAAAATTGTTTCCTTTAAAGTGTTACTGTTAAAGACAACTATTTTTAAAAGAAATTAAGGTGAGAAACAGAAATTAGGGCATTTGAAATAATTATTGCTTGTGATGAATATCCAAATATCAAAGCTAGTTTTGATACTTGGATGTTCTCTTTGGAGTTAGTTTATGGAAAAAAGAATGGTTTCACCACACAAAATACCTACTTGCTCAGCAAAAAAAGGCACTGTACTAAACTCTTAAATAATAGCCAACAGCCACAGAAAACGGGCAAAGCATCACAGAATAATCAAAAACAGCTCCATATTTTTAGCATGAAACAAAGCATCTTCTGTTGCAAGACATTTTTAGAAGACTGACCAAAAGTCACACTAAAACTTGAAAGGATTCCAGCACAAGTTCAACATTCCACTAATGGTATCAGAACTTCATGCACAAGAAAGACCCTTTTCACTTAAAATTCAAAGCCTATCATACAGGGCTTACATACCAAAAGCAAACTGGATTTGCATATTTAGTTTTAAAATGCAAACATATTTTATTTAATGATTTTGCAAATCCTTTGAATTTGATGAAAGGGTATCTGAAGCCCTACTTACTGTTGGCTTAGTTACAAGTGTTAATCAAACACTGATGTTTAATGAGAAATCACGTGGGGAAGGTGAGGGTCAAATACACATTCTAAATAAACAGCTTCAGCTGAGACACAAATCCTTACTGTTACAGAGAAGTCTTCTCAAAAAGGTGTAACTTCTTTTTAAAGGACTAAGTAGGTGGCCTAATAAATAATTTTTTGCTTGCCAAACAACTCCATTTTGCTTTTATTATAAATGAAAGCGGCAATTTAACAATGATTAAACAAAATTCTCATGTCAGCAAATTTAAGTGTATTTGTATTTGATATTCAAATGCTGTGCCTGTACTGTAGGTCAAGCTTTTAATTGTGGCCTAGAATAAAATAATCCTAAATGGAGGAGGAAAAGCAGAACAATATGACTGGACATTATTTTAGCAATCAAAACTAAGGATTTCAAAGCAAATGTCCAAAAAGCACAATAGTCACTGAATTTTTTTTGTAAAGATATTAAAATGAGAGCAATGTCCAAGTTTCTTAATTAAAATCTATTTTCCAACCTCACATAACATTTGCTCAACACAAGAATGATTGTTTTTTTGACAAAATACACTTTTTACCTGATTTATCCTTCAGAATATAACAATCAAAAAAGGGGTTTGAATATTTCAAGCACAATAGATCTTACTACTAAAAGTAAAAACGATACTCAGATTCTGCACACTCAAATATTTATTCTATATTATACAGGCAAGTCTCATTTTATGCGGGGGTTCTGTTCTGCGGTTCGTGCGTAAAGCGAAAAACCGCATCTAGTGAAACGCCATTGAGTTGAATGGCGGATGGAATCGCCCGCAGTACCGATTCAGTTTTTAAATAGTTATTTTTCTTTTTTTTTTCTGGTTTTGCTGACCGCGCAAAGCTGAATTCGCGCATGTTAAATGCGCCTAAGATGCGACTCGTCTGTATTATAAATTTAGGTCAAAGAGGCTAGGATATGAGGAGATGGTAAGACAAGGTAAGCGAAACTGAAAACTAAGGTCAAAACTTATACTAAGAAGAACCTTTGATAGATTGTAAATATAGAACATTCGTAAAAAAAATAAAAGATTCAAATCACTAGATTTACTACGTGTCCCAATAAACATTATGATGTCCATTCACAAACAGCCAAAAACTTAAATCTGATTCTTGGTTTCCTCAGATTCTATACCTTTGTGGAACTTACAAGAAAACACACTGTAATAACTTTTCTGTGGCATATCTTGGTTGCTTTGGACACAATATGTCAAAGAAACAAATTAAATGCAAAAAACAAAAAAACCCACAAATGACACCAATTTTTATTAAAATCAATGCAGTTTTCATGCATGCTTTGTGCTACATTTGATATTAAACTTTGATGAGATTTTCTGCAGGAAGAACAGTGCATACTAAGCACAATACTTCCATTATTCTTGTTCCTTCAGGCCTGATATGGGGGTCAACAGAACAACACTGCTCATGTTACTAAAAAACTAACTGAAATAATTGACTGGTTTGTATGTGAAATTTTTAAAAGAAGTCACCCTTCTTCTGACCTACTGGTCAAGCTTCAGTCCAATATAACTATATTTTGCATCCAGCGCTGTTATTTATTTTGATAATTATATTCAAAAACTGAGTTTTCCTAAATATAGCCTATTCTTTCCATGAAACATGTTTAAGGGAAAACAAAACAAACAAAAAACACACTAGTGAAGAATTGGCAGTATAGGAGACCAAAAGGAAATACTAATGGATATCTGTAATATTTTTAAAGAACTTTTAAATAAACTTACTACCTAAAACTCTATAAAATATCAATTTCCATAATTAAATGTTTATTTTTGCTTAAACCTCTGAACATTAAGTGTGTAACAGTGTGCTGGTCGTTCAAGCACGTGCATAGTTAGCATGTCTCTTCTAGGGAGGCATCCTCATTTAAGGCCTGAGTTTAGACAAGTTACAGTGCTAAAGCATGTGACAGTGCTAAAGCATGTGACAGAAGGATCATGTGACCACATACAGGAGCTATGTAAAAAAAGCTCTTGATTCACGCCAACTATGTTAGAGACTCTCTACAGTGGTTAAGGAGGAAGCATGGAAATGGAGACAGGGAAGTGGAATTTGGCCTAAAGAGGCCTGAGGAGAGAAGTGGGGAAGCACTCAGCCCAGGAAGGATGGTGGAAAGGGCCTGAAGACAAAGAAGGAAGTAGTCCCCAAGATGGGGGGGAACTGGAACCTGTAATTGCTGGGATCACCGCTGGAGCCCTTTTAAAAAATTGGCGTCACATTAGCTGTCTTCCAGTCATTTGGTACAGAAGCTGATTTAAATTATAGATTACAAACCACAGTTAGTAGTTCTGCAATTTCATATTTGACTTCCTTCAGAACTCTTGGATGAATACCATCTGGTCCTGGTAACTTATTACTGTTTAATTTATCAATTTGTTCCAAAACCTCCTCTAATGACACCTCAACCTGGGACAGTTCCTCAGATTTTCCACCTAAAAAGAATGGCTCAGGTTTGGGAATCTCCCTCACCCTGAAGACCGATGCAAAGAATTCATTTAGTTTCTCTGTAATGGCCTTATCATCCTTGAGTGCTCCTTTAGCATCTCAATCGTCCAGTGGCCCCAGTAGCTGTTTAGCAAGCTTCCTGCTTCTGATGTACTTCAAAAAAAAATTGCTATTCCTTTCTGAGTCTTTGGCTAGCTGTTCTTCAAATTCTTTTTTGGTCTTCCTAAATTATATTTTTACACTTCATTTGATAGAGTTTATGCTCCTTTCTATTTTCCTCACTAGGATTTAACTTCCATTTTTTAAAGGATGCTGAACGATTAGTCAGTATTAAAGTCTGAGAACACTCCTGCTGCTGCCTTTCCAATTCTGTAAAACTGCAAGCCTATGTTTGTCATTCCTCATGGCTGAAAATAATAAAACAAAAATGGGCAAATAATGGGCCTTTCAAGCGAGCACATTTTCCCCCTTTTTAGTTCTTCATAAAGAAAAAAAAATGACTAGTTGTCCTAAGGATATAACAGAATTAGAGAGTGTTCTTTAAAACAAAACATGCAGCACTATTAAATTGACTTTGGCAGGTGGGTGCTGGAGGTAATACAAAAAAGAATGCACATGTTCATTCTTGAAATCCAACATCCGCTTGAAACCTGCCCCAAGTATAAGAGAAATGAGCTGTACTAACCCACTGTGCCAGGAACAGCTAAACTCTAAACCCATTGTGTAAATTAAATACTTCCTAATGAAGTTGCAGTCACTGTAAAAGACTGTTACTTACCTCTCGTAACTGTTGTTCTTCTAGATGTGTTGTTCACGTCCATTCCAATTAGGTGTGCCGTGTACACGGACGTTGGAAACGTTTTCCCTTAGCAGCTCCCGTTGGGACGGCAAGGGAGCCCCTAGAGTGGCGCCCTTATGGCAGTATATATAGTACCCTGCCGGCCCGATCCCCCTTCAGTTCCTTCTTGCCATTGACTCCGACAGAGGGGATGTGGGGTGGGTATTGTAATGGACGTGAACAACACATCTCGAAGAACAACAGTTACGAGAGGTAAGTAACCGTCCTTTCTTCTTCAAGTGATTGTTCACGTGCATTCCAATTAGGTGACTTCCAAGCTTACCATTGGAGGAGGGCAGGAGTCATGGAACGATTGACTGAAGAACAGCTCTGCCAACCGCCGCATCATCTCTGGCCTGTTGGTTAACAGCATAGTGGGCTGTAAACGTGTGCACTGAAGACCAGGTGGCCACTTTGCAGATCTCCTGGATGGGGACCTGAGCCAGAAAGGCAGTCGAAGATGCCTGAGCTCTGGTTGAATGGGCCGTAATCGCTGGGGCTGGGACCTCGGCCAGTTCATAGCATGTGCGAATGCAGTCTGTGATCCAGGACGATATGCGTTGCGCAGAGACAGGAAAGCCCTTCATTCTATCGGCTATGGTGATGAACAATGGGTTGATCTGCAGAAAGGTTTCGTGTGCTTTATGTAGAATGCCAAGGCTCTTGGGTCATCCAGCGTGTGTAGGCTGCGGTGTCTCGGGCTCGTGTGGAGTTTTGTAAAGAACACCAGCATGCAAATGTCCTGACCCATGTGGAATTGGGAGACCACCTTGGGGAGAAATTTGGGGTGTGGTGTAAGCCACACCTTGTCCTTATGAAACACTGGGTAAGGGTGTTCGGAGGTGTCATAAATATGAAGGGAAGGGGGAGAGGGTCTGATGCAGTGCTATAAAATCCTCTTTCCAGTAAAGGGTTAAGAAATGCAGGTAGCCAGACTGACACCTGACCTGGCTGGCATCTGACCAATAAGGGGACAAGATACTTTAAAACTTTGGGAGGGGGGGAAGGTTTTAGTGTGTGTCTTTGTCTGAGAGAGGGTGATCTTGGAAGACAGAAGGAACCTGCAGAAAATCAAACCTCCCTTTTCTGAAGTAAGTTTAGATAGCATAGCGTATAGATTTCTGTTTATTTTTGCTTGGTGTATCCCCTGTGTTAGAAAGGGCAAAAGGGGGGAGGGGGGGGGTTATTCATGGTTTTCTGGAACTTTAAGGTTTTGTCCAGAGGGGGAAATCTCTCTGAGTTTGGAAATAGTGTCCTGTAAAATAGTTACCATCCTGATTTTACAGAGATGATTTTACCTTCTTTATTTTTAATAAAATCCTTCTTTTAAGAAGCTGACTGTTTTCTATGGTGTTAAAACCCAGGGGGTGGGTTTTTAGATCACTGTGTAACCAATTGGTTGGGAGATTGTTCTCAAGCTTCCCCAGGAAAGGGGGTGTACGGCTTGAGGGGGTATTTTTGGGGGGAGGGAAGTTCAAGTGATTCCTTTCCTGGATTCCTGTTAGACATTTGATGGTGGCAGCGAGAAGCGTTTCTTGGGGTGCAGGGAATTTTGTACCTTGGGGGGTTTAACCTAAGCTGGTAAAAATAAGTTTAGGGGCTCTGAATGCGGGTCCCCACGTCTTTACCCTAGAGTTTAGAGTGGGGAGGGAACCCTGACAGGAGGTGAGAGCTCTCAGCTCGGACACCCTCCTTGCCGATGTAATGGCCACCAGGAACACCACCTTCCAGAAAAAGAGAGGAGGGAACAAGTGGCCAGGGGCTCAAACGGTGGGCTCATGAGTTTGGAGAGGACCACGTTCAGGTCCAGGTTGGGACTGGCGGGCGAGAGTATGGGAACACCTTCTCCAGCCCTTTGAGGAATTGCCCCACAATGGGATTTGAAAACACTGAGCGCCCAGACTCCCCTGGATGGAAAGCTGAAATGGCTGCCAGGTGCACTCTGACAGAGGAAAGGGACAGACCCTGTTGCTTAAGATGTAGGAGGTAGTCTAAAATAACTGGGATAAGAACCTGGAGCAGTTGAAGGCACTTAGGTTCACAACGGCAGGAAAACCTTTTCCACTTCACCAGGTAGGTAGCCCTAGTGGAAGGTTTCCTACTACCAAGTAGAATCTGTCTCATCGAGTGAGAGCACTGGCTCTCCATGGCATTTAGCCATGGAGTTTCCAAGCCATGAGATGTAGAGACTGCAGGTTCGGGTGGAGGAGGCATCCGTGGTCCTGCGTGATCAGATCCAGGTAGAGGGGCAGGACTATCGGGGCATCTACGGACAGCTCAAGGAGGGTCGTGTACCAATGCTGCCGTGGCCAAGATGGGGCAATCATGATTACCGTTGCCCTGTCCCTGCGAATTTTGAGGAGGACCCGGTGGACGAGCAGGATAGGAGGGAAGGCATACTTCAGCCCCTCGCCCCATGGTATTAGGAACACGTCGGCAATCGAGCCCGGACTGTGGTTTTGGAATGAGCAGAACTGAGGGCACTGCCTGTTGCTCTTGGTGGCGAAGAGGTCTACTTGGAGATAACCCCACTTTTGGAAGACTGACTGTAATATGTCCAATCTGATTGACCACTCGTGCATGTGGTATGACCTGCTGAGGCGATCCACCAGCTCATTCCATACCCCTGGAATGACAGTGCGAGCCACGCTTGTATGGGCCTGAGTCTCAGTCGGGCATGCTTGACCACATACGTGCATGCTGCCATATGCCCTATTAGCTGCAGGCAACATGTGACTGTTGTGGTGGGATACTGGAGCATTGTTTTGACAATCTGCTCTATGGCTTGGGACCTGGGCTCTGGAAGGCTCGCTTTTGCCTATGCCAAGTCTAGGATTGCCCCTATAAACTCTATACTTTGGGTAGGTATGAGTGACGATTTCGGTACATTGAGGAGGAGTCCCAGTCTGTGAAACGTGTCCATGACCATTGTCACATGGGACTGGACCTTGTCCTTGGAACAACCTGTCGGTAGCCAGTCGTTGAGCTATGGGTACCCTGGAACTTGCCTTTTCCAGAGGAAGACCGCCACCACCGCCATGCATTTCGTGAACACTTATGGGGCTGTGGACGGTCCGAACGGGAGAACCGTGAACTCGTAGTGATGTTGGTTTATGACAAACCAGAGGAAGCGTCGGTGCGCCGGATGAATGCCAATATGGAAGTAGGCGTCTTTCATGTTGAGGGCAGCGTACCAATCTCCCAGATCCAGCGATGGAATGATAGTGCTTAGAGAGACCATGCAGAACTGGAGTTTACCATAAATTTGTTGAATCCGCAAAGGTCTAATATGGGTTGAAGACCCCCCCTTTGCCTTAGGGATTAGGAAGTAACGGGAGTAAAACCCCTTTCCCCTTAGCTCCTGTGGAACCTCCTCCACCGCCCCTATCTCGAGGAGCGAACAAACATCCTGCATAAGGAGTTGCTCGTGAGAGGGGTCCCTGAAGAGGGACGGGGAAGGTGGGTGGGAGGGAGGGAAGGAGGATAACTGGAGGGAGTATCCCACCTGTACCGTGCGTAGGACCCAGTGGTCCGATGTTATACGGGACCACGCACGGTAGAAGTGGGATAGCTGGTTTAAAAACCGAGGGGATGGATCTGGATACTGGGTTGGTACACTGTCCTCGAGCATGCCTCCAAAACCCTCGCTTGTTTCCGGGCTGGGGTTTATTCTGGCTTGGTTAGGAGCATTATTCTACTGTCTACGCTTGTTATTTCTGCCCCGCCTGCGATACAGCTCCTGTCTGGGACGGGGTTGATACTGCCTCTGCTGCGGAGGCTGAGGCCTGAAGGGCTTTCTCTGGGTTGCCAGCGAGGTGTCTCTCGAGGGTTTCTCTCGAGGTGTTGCAGTGCTTGGCACCGCGTCGGGCATTGGGCCTGGCATTGCCCGTTGCTCTTGGGGGTCCGGGGGCAGCCTGGAGACAGCAGCCTCCCTTGTCATTGATGCATGTCTGTGTGGTGACCTGGAATGGCATCACATGGAGTGCCCGGACCTGGAGGTTCTGGAGATGCTGGCCCTGCTGCTGATGGTAGGCCCATGGGGTCCAGAAGGGCCACTGACCCAGAGGAGGCCACTGTGGCTGCCATGCTGAGTAGGATTCTCTGCTGGCCACAGTCCAATGTCTGCTATAGCTGGAGTGACCAGAGTCGGCCTCAGAGCCCGAGGATGCCAACGGAGAGGACCAGGTCGGTGCCCAACGATAAGCAGACGTAGGATGCCGCAAGGTGCGGGCCAGGGAGTGGTGCCTGGCTGACCGGGACCGCGAACGGTAGCGGGAGTCTCGGGATCGGGACCTGTGCCTCTCACTTGGTGCCGGTGAGGTTGTCGGTGCCGCGCTCCGGTACCGGGCAACCAATGGCGTCGTGGACCGGCGTGTAGTTGCCTCAGGTATCACTGGTAGGTTCGCCTCCGGTGCCGTAACCTCGTGCTGGGTCGCGGGTGCCGGGGAGTAGCGGGACGCCGAGCTCGAACGGGAATGGTGCCATGAGCGGTGCTGAGATGGTGACCTCGAGCGGCACACCATTCCCAGCTTCCCTCTGGACGGCACCCTCTGTACAGAAGGGGGTTTGGCGCCAACAGCTCAATGAGATCTTTCACTGCCTCTAAAGTATCGGCTGTGGAGGGATGTTCCAGGACCTCCTCCAGACATTCATCGGCACTACATTCACTGTGTATCGGACTCGACAGGGCCTCTGGCGCCGGAGTCGACAGTGCCAGTTCTTGGCTCGGGCCCACAATCTGTCTTTGCTTGCCAGGAGCCTCTTTGAGCGGCTCTTTGGGGAGAGCGTCCTCTTTCCCCTTTCTTCTGACGCTTACTCGGTGCTGGAAAGGTCGACCGGAGCCAAGGTTGGTCATCCCGTCTCAGTGCCAGCAATTTATGGTGCCTGGGCAGTGCCGGATCGCGCATGGATGCCAGGGCACTTTGCACCGAAGAAGCTGGGGCTGGTGCCGGTCGGTCTGGGCCCAATGGTAGTAAAACGGCCTCCATGAGCAACTGCTTAAGGCAAAAGTCTCTTTCTTTCTTAGTGCACAGCTTGAAGGCCTTGCAGATTTTGCAGCATTCTGCCTGATGAGCTTCTCCCAGACACCGGAGACAGGAGTCGTGGGGATCGCTGTAAGGCATAGACTTGCGGGACATGGTGCAAGCTTTGAAACCCTGGGCTTGCGGCATGCCCCGCAGCCCAAGGCTGGTGCTGGAACTAACTTCCAGACACCTGAATATAATGGTATTTAACCAACTGATAACTATCTAAGAACAACTCTAACTAGAAGACTGAAAGGCTAAGGGATCACTTGCAAGTGAGAGAGAGAGAACGTTTCAACGCCATCACGGACAGTGAGAAGGAACTGAAGGGGGGTCGGGCTGACAGGGTACTATATACACCGCCATAGGGGCGCCACTCTAGGGGGCTCCCCTGCCATCCCGACGGGAGCTGCTAAGGGAAAACGTTTCCAATGTCCGTGCACGCGGCGCGCACACACTTATTTGGAATGAACATGAACAATCACTCAAAGAAGAATCCTTCTCTCTCTAGAAAAATGGGATCAGAGGAAAGGGTCTAGACTTTAATCAGCAGACTCTGCCCAACTGATGACTCCTATAACACTGGACTGATAAAAATAGAGCTCTTTGATTTCTCGTAAAACCAATTTTCAGGAGAGAAGTAGCACTGTGTTTGTAAAGAGATGAAATCCGCTTTCTGTATACCCCATCTGTCTGGATTGGTGTAAGGTAGCAAAGTATTTTTTTCTAACCCACTTAAAAGAGAAATGTGTCTCAAGCTTCAGCCTTTATCAGAGCCTGGTCTAGTCTCTATTCCAAACAGCCTAACTTTTCTTTAAAATATTGAGATGGAAACTGGCTTAAGGGCAGATGGAAAATCCACCAATCAGAGCCTTACCACAGGAATCTGAGCCACTATATTTAAACAAAGCCAGCTGCTGACTTCAAGTTAGCAGCAACACCACCACACACAAAGTTGACAGGATGGCTTTGGTCTTGCAGTGGGATCATTTCTTGATGTCTTTGATTCAGCTGTCAAATTTTTCTTCTATTCCAGAACGGCGCTCACCATATGTCACTTAGAAAGAGACCACATTGGGGAATGTGAATTTCATATGATTTTAACAATGATCACAAGAATTTTCTTTAGTTCCCAGACAATATATTGCCCACCACATGGATGGATTTTTTTAATATATTTTTTTTTTGCACAAGATTTTTTTTAATTAGTCTCTTTTGATGCCAAGAGAAACAGCTTGGTTCTTAAATCAGTTTTTTAAATCACCTATGAAGGTGACTAGCAACACATCTATTATTCTAAAAAACCCAAATTGAAGAGGTGGAGGTTTATATAATTTACTAAATAAAAAAGAGGGTAGTGCGTATGTGTGTGGGGGGGGGTGGGGGTGAGATTCATAAGGTTGACAAATTCAGAAGTTTAGAATACTTAAAAGTAGGGCTGTCGAATAATCGCAGTTAACTCCAGCGATAAACTCAAAAAATTAATCAAGATTAAAAAATGAATTACAATTAATCACACTTTTAATCACACTGTTAAACAATAGAATACCAATTGAAATTTATTAAATATTTTGGATGTTTTTCCACGTTTTCAAATATATTGATTTCTATTACAACACAGAATACAAAGTGTACAGTGCTCACTTTATATTATTGTTTTTATTACAAATATTTGCACTGTAAAATTATAAAAGAAATAGTATTTTTCAATTCACCTCATACAAGTACTGTAGAGCAATCTCTTTATCATGAAAGTGTAACTTACAAACATAGCTTTTTTAGTGTTACATAACTGCACTCAAAAGCAAAACAATGTAAACCTTTAGTGCCTACAAGTCCACTCAGTCCTACTTCTTATTCAGCCAATAGCTCAGAAAAACAATTTTGTTTACATTTACAGGAAATAATGCTGCACACTTATTATTTACAATGTCACCTGAAAGTAAGAGCAGGCAATTAACATGGCACTTTTGTAGCAGTCATTGCAATGTATAAATGTGCCAGATATGCTAAACATTCGTATGCTCCCTCATGCTTCGGCCACCATTCCAGAGGACATGCTGCCATGCTGATGATACTCGTTTAAAAAAAAAAAAAAGTGTTAATTAAATTTGTGACTGAATTCCTTGGGGAAGAATTTTATGTCTCCTGCTCTGTTTTACCTGCATTCTGCCATATATTTCATGTTATAGCAGTCTTGGATGATGACCCAGCACATGTTGTTCGTTTTAAAAACACTTTCACTGAAGATTTGACAAAATACAATGTGAGATTACTAAAAATAGCTACAGCACTTGACCCAAGGTTTAAGAATCTGAAGTGCCATTCAAAATCTGAGAGGTGTGGAACATGAGTGTGGAACTCAGAGGAGTTAAAAGAGCAACACTCCGATGCAGAAACTTCAGAACCGAACCACCAAAAAGAAAATCAACCTTTTGCTGGTGGCAACTGACTCAGATAATGAAAATGAAGGTGTGTCAGTCTGCATCACTTTGGATTGTTATCGAGCAGAACCTGTTATTGGCATGGATGCATGTCCTCTGGAATGGTGGTTGAATCATGAAGGGACATATGAATCTTTAGTGCATCTGGCACGTAAATATCTTGTGACGCCGGTTACAACAGTGCCATGAGAACGCCTGTTCTTACTTTCAGGTGACATTGTAAACAAGAAGTGGGCAGCATTATCTCCTGCAAATGTAAACAAACTTGTTGAGCGATTGGCTGAGCAAGAAGTAGGACTGAGTGGACTTGTAGGCGCTAAAGTTTTACATTGTTTTGTTTTGGAGTGCAGATTTTTTTGGTACATAATTCCACATTTGTAAATTCAACTTTCATGATAAAGATATTGCACTACAGTATTGGTATTAGGTGAATTGAAAAATACTATTTATTTTGTTTTTTTACAGTGCAAATATTTGTAATATAACATAATATAAAGTGAGCACTGTACACTCTGAATTCTGTGTTGTAACTGAAATCAATATATTTGAAAATGTAGAATTAAATAAATGGTATTCTATTATTGTTTAACAGTGCGATTAAACGTGATTAATTGCGATTAATTTTTTTAATGGCAGGATTAATCCAGCCTACCTTAAATGATATAGTTGGCCTGTTTCCTTTGACACTCAAGTCAAAAAATGCATGAAAGGGCTTAGATAGGTAGAGGAAAAATATGCTCCTCTAGTAATTAGATATTACTCTAAATGAGGAATACATACAAGAATATAAGCAGTACAAATCAGAGGTCTCACAATTAAATAGAATGAGACCGCAGTTGCTGTTACATGAAATGTTGAATATTCTACTAGTTGCTTCGGTCTGCTTGACCTTGTAAAAGACAAGCCAACTCAACCGGATGAGTGGATCTAAGGAATACAATAAGCCTATATTTATTGTATCACTTATGGTATCTAACAGAAAACTGTATAAATCACAAGGATAAAAAAAATTCACCAGGTTGAGTCTCAACAACCATACCATGCCAATGCAGAAGTTCTAAACTTTAAGCATATCAATTGCCCCAGTCCCTAATAAGAAAAAGAATGATAGTAATCAAAAGGAAGATTGTTACCTATTTAAGCAATGCCCCAGTATGACACTAGGGAGTTGAAGGAGCGGAGGTTTGTTATTTAATGACTACGTCTTTAAAGAGATGATGTAAAACCATTTGCAAGACCAAAGGCATTAATTGGAGTGTTCTGACCAAATCACAATATACGTAATTATATTCTGCCTAACTAATTTATCCTGCAGTTTCACATTACTCACCTACTGTCTTGAACTGTTGCTGGGTACAGCTGGTGCAATCACTATGGCTGCACAAACAAATACCCACTTTAGAAGTGTTGCCCACAAGAATGAATGAATACAGATCCATTGGAAGACTTACTGCTTGTATCAGGTTAAAAATTAAACCTCTGAGGAAAGATGGAGCAAGTAGGATGAGCTGATAAAAACCTCATTGATATCTCCTGTTTATTACAAAAGTGCTAAGCAGATGGTGAAAGTACTAAGAACCCATGAGAATGAAATGTATGTCATAATAGGCAAAGTATGTGTCTAAAAAAGCTCACTGATTAGATGAAAAACTGTAAATGTTTCAGTGGCCTGTACTGGGGCTGGCAGCACTTCTTGTAAAGGTGGCCTGATTCTTCCCATTATAAGACCCTGTTTCATTTGCTTCTAATTTTGCCTAATTTTAACCATTTGGGGTGAAATTATCATCCATGCCAAGTGCATGACTCAGGCTGGATTTTTTGTTGTTGGGTTTTTGTTTTTTTGTTTTTTGGTGGTTTTGTTTTTGTTTTGGTTTGGGATTGGGTTTTTTTGGGTTTTGGGGTGTTGTTGTTTTTTCTGTTTTGAAAATTTCAGCCAAAATGGTTCAAAGAGAGAACCTCTTGAGAAAGAGGCAAGAACAAAATACATTGTTTGTCAAACATTAAACAAATTCTAGTGACCATTTCTATAGCAAACTCTAGTTCCCCCATGTTTTGGAACACAGACACTGAAATTTAGCAGGGGGTGGTCTTTTTGTCAGGGACGTGCCTTTTACTATCCCAAGGAAAATGTGCCCAAATTTGGACAAGTTTTACGTCAAAGTAGAGACTTGCTAGAGTTTAGAGCCTTACTAGAGTTTAACAGCTGTAATCTCTGAAGATTCCATCCTCACTGAGCATGCTCCCCTCAGAGCTCCTACATGTGATCAGACTGTGCATGCGCATATGCCATTCCCACAGAGAGACTCAACAGGCGAAGCCATACTTTTCCCTGTAATCGCTGCTTTGGGTTGTAGGGATGAGTATGGGCACCGAACTGAGAGCAGGGAGCCTGTCTCTCCTATGCTCTATGAACTCCATGTTGGTACACAGGCAGCACAGAGGATGAAACCATCGGATTCAAATGCAAAGGTGACAAAAATAAGACCTACAGCATTGCGCAGGAGGATTAGAACAGATTAGGACAAGAAGGGAGAGGAGCAAAAGCTAGGACTAGAGGATGGCAAAAAACAACATCTGGGAGCCAGGGAGTTAAACTGGGGGCAGGAAGCAGGACAGATAAGAATAGATGAGGAGCAGGGGGGCGGAATGGGGGAAAGAGGACTGGGAGTTGCCAAGCAAGAAGACTGGGACAAGTAACACTGGTCTACAATTTTTGAGAAGTCGTCTGCTTCAGAGATAAAATGTGCTATTTAGTATGTATTTTGATGAGCTGAATTCAAATATGGCAATTAAAACAACTGATTGGCTACTGTTTCTAAGATATTTAAGTTTTTACATTTGATGTCTATGTATATTGTGTAAATAGTAGAGTTTTCATCATAAATTGTAAACCTAGGTCTTTTCATGTGTTTATGGTTGCTTTACATGATACTATTTCACCTGTCCTGTTTATGTAACACTTTAAAAATCAGCAAAGGGGTTATATAAATAAAATGTATTATGAAACAAAAGGCAAAAAACTATTATGTACATAGTTTAGTCCTATTCAGTGTCTACTCGGCGCTTCTTGGCTTGTCTCTTGTATTCATTAAATGGAGCATCTCTTGTCACTGTCCAGCAGTAGTCTGCAAGCATTGATGGGCTCCATTTGCCCTGATAGCGTTTCTCCATTGTTGCAATGTCCTGGTGAAATCGCTCGCCGTGCCCATCGCTCACTGCTCCGCAGTTCGGTGAAAAAAAAATCTAGATGAGAGTGCAAAAAATGTATCTGTAGTGACATGTTGCAACCAAGGCTTTTGTATGCCTTGAGGAGGTTTTCCACCAACAACCTGTAGTTGTCTGCCTTGTTGTTTCCGAGAAAATGTATTGCCACTAACTGGAAGGCTTTCCATGCCTTTTTTTCCTCCTTGCCACGCAGTGCATGGTCAAATGCATCATCTCGAAGAAGTTCACGAATCTGAGGACCAACAAAGACACCTTCCTTTATCTTAGCTTCACTTAACCTTGGAAATTTTCTACGGAGGTATTTGAAAGCTGCTTGTGTTTTGTCAATGGCCTTGACAAAGCTCTTCATCAGACCCAGCTTGATGTGTAAGGGTGGTAACAAAATCTTCCTTGATTCAACAAGTGGTGGATGCTGAACACTTTTCCTCCCAGGCTCCAATGACTGTCGGAGTGGCCAATCTTTCTTGATGTAGTGGGAATCTCTTGCACGACTATCCCATTCGCAGAGAAAACAGCAGTACTTTGTGTATCCAGTCTGCAGATCAAGCAAGAGAGCAACAACCTTCAAATCGCCACAAAGCTGCCACTGATGTTGGTCATAGTTTATGCACCTCAAAAGTTGTTTCATGTTGTCATAGGTTTCCTTCATATGGACTGCATGACCAACTGGAATTGATGGCAAAACATTGCCATTCTGCAGTAAAACAGCTTTAAGACTCGTCTTCGATGAATCAATGAACAGTCTCCACTCATCTGGATCGTGAACGATGTTGAGGGCTGCCATCACACCATCGATGTTGTTGCAGGCTACAAGATAACCTTCCATGAAGAAGAATGGGACAAGATCCTTTTGACGGTCACAGAACATGGAAACCCTAACATCACCTGCCAGGAGATTCCACTGCTGTAGTCTGGAGCCCAAAAGCTCTGCCTTACTCTTGGGTAGTTCCAAATCCCTGACAAGGTCATTCAGTTCACCTTGTGTTATGAGGTGTGGTTCAGAGGAGGAGGATGGGAGAAAATGTGGGTCCTGTGACATTGATGGTTCAGGACCAGAAGTTTCATCCTCTTCCTCATCTGACTCAAGTGAGAATGATTCTGGTGTATCAGGAACCGGCAGTCCTTCTCCATGGGGTACTGGGCGTATAGCTGATGGAATGTTTGGATAATGCACAGTCCACTTTTTCTTCTTTGACACACCTTTCCCAACTGGAGGCACCATGCAGAAGTAACAACTGCTGGTATGATCTGTTGGCTCTCTCCAAATCATTGGCACTGAAAAAGGCATAGATTTCCTTTTCCTGTTCAGCCACTGGCGAAGATTTGTTGCACAAGTGTTGCAGCATATGTGTGGGGCCCACCTCTTGTCCTGATCTCCAATTTTGCAGCCAAAAGAAAGGTGATAGGCTTTCTTAACCATAGTGGTTATACTGCGCTTTTGTGATGCAAAAGTCACTTCACCACAAACATAGCAGAAGTTATCTGCACTGTTCACACAAGTACGAGGCATCTCTGCTCACTTTGGCTACACAGAAATGTGTCCCTTTGCAAAATCAAACACTGACAAATAAGAGAGCACGACACTGTATGATTTCTAGAGCTGATATAGGGCAATTTGTTCAGCAGAGTGATGTAAGCTTCCTTATGATTGCATCATCCATGACTTCTAGGAAAAACATGATGCAATTCATATCATGTATGACGCAATACCAGCTTCAGATTACATCATTCATTGTTTTGCCTAAAAAGCAAGTACTGTCCAAACCCAGTCATACATTTATTCATAGATCCTGTCAAAGATGTATTTTAGTCATTTCTGGTTTAAATTGAGATCCCTTCCCTTTATAACTCACTTATCCTCCGCCATTCCCAAGTGAAGGGTCGTATATACTGACCCAATAGCATGTCTTGAAAACTAGAGCCAATCAACAATTTTAAGCATCATTTTCGTTCTCAGTGACCCAGAATTAGTAAAGTTTGACTACGTTTATTTCAGAAGCATTTTGGCTGTAGAGCAGTGAATCAGTGGGCCAGGAAGGGGAGAGACAAGACTGGGACAAGTTGGAGGGGACATAGCAGAAAGGGTCAAGCTCGGGAGGAAATGGGCAGAAGAGCTGTACAGAAGATCGCATTTACCTCCAAAGTCTAGAATGGGACTCAAGATCCCTGAGTTTCACAGTTCCTCTGCGATTAACAAATGACTTTGAAACCCACTGGCATAATGTTCCATCTCCCTCGGGTGTTGGTCCAAAGAGGATAACAATCTACTACTGCTATCAGTTACTCCATTAGCTCAAGTAGTAGTGTAGTGGATCAAGTTCCAGCCCTTCTGATGACCTATGTCATCATATTATGACCTATATCATATTATACCACATGACAGTATTTCTTGTTTTTTTGTTCAGTTTTCTGCAATCAGAAAATTGGCATCCCTATCGATTCCATGACTTTCCACAACCTCCGTGACTTCTGCTGTAGCCAGTATGGCTGACCCCAGAGCCACCCAAGCAGCTGGTCCCGGGGACAGCCACACCGGCCGCTGTTGGAGCAGTTTCACAGCAAGCTGCTTGTGCGGCCCCGGGGACAGCCGCACTAGCGCCCCGAAGCATCCCCGCTGCTAGCTGCACTGACCGCTGCTCAGACAGCCCCAGGCAGCTGGCCCCAGAGACCACGTGAGCAGCAGCTAGTGCGGCTGGCCCGGTGGACCGCCTGAGCAGTGGTCCCAGGGGTGGCAGGAGCAGCCGTTGCTCAGTGGCCCCCGTCAGCTGGTGCCGCTGGCCTCAGTGGCTCCCGTCAGCTGGTGCCGCTGGCTCCTGGGTCCCCCCCCAGAGCAGGCCCCGCCCCCGTCCCCAGAGCAGCTCACACACACCCCAGCCCTCCCCAGAGCAGCACACACCCTGTCCTGCAGCTAAGATTTAGACAGGGGTATTTATAGTACAAGTCATGGACAGGTCACGGGCCATGAATTTTTGTTTATTGCCCATGACCTGTCCATGACTTTTACTAAAAATACCCATGACTAAATCCTAGCCTTAACTATGGACAACTAGAGAATTAGTGGGTTTATGCCATCGGCTAAAGTTTACAAAAAATAAAAGAAAGCCTTTTTAATGGATTTCAGACAGTACTATATCAAAGTACACACTGGGACATAATATCTCGAACAATATTTAGTTACTTAGAGCAAATGGCTGTAAAGCACAGGTATTTATCAATAATTTTTATCTAAAAGAATCTAAGTAATTTTTTATCATTAATATGTCTTGACTCTTAAAATAATTAAAATCTGTTTAAATATACTTAAAGAATTGTAATTTCCTTAAGAAAATATTAAAATTAAAATATCCACTTACAAAAATGTTAAATGCTGAATTCACAAGTTATGATGAGATCTACAGCATAGCAATATTTAAATATTCATACCTGATTCTTTCTTGCTCCCCTTTGCACCTTCTCGGCTCTTTTTTAATACCGCTTTTAACATTTTAATACTGCTCCTGAAAGAAGAAAGAAAAACAAAACTTTAAACACATAATAATGAAAGTTCACCCAAAAACAAAACTGCAACAGACAGGAGGAAGATAAAACTAAACACGAGAGTATTCATTTGAAACATGTTGATGGTTTACATTATTTTTCTATAACCAAGTTACATTGGTCAAACCAAATACTGAAGCTGCAAGGAATGTTTTACTACTTGAACCAAGTGATTAGGGGTTCACTATCTTGTTATAAAGCAAAAACAACATACAGCATTCTCCACATTCCACATATAATTAAGGTTATGAGGCTAAATCTGGATAAGTTACCGTAAGACACTCTGGCAAAAGAATGTCTGCTCCTGACCAGAGTTCATCAGGAAGGACAAAAATAATTTTTTTTTGGCAAAAAAACACCGTTGATAGTAAAACTTATCAGCACCTTCAAATGCTGATATAAAGAGAAAGTACAATAGAACTTCTATATGGACCAAATAGTTTTACTAACTTAATCCCCAACTCATCCCACTAAGAAGCCAATTTATTTAAAACCATCTTTGTGTTGTTTTGCCCCACAATCCCAAGTCATCACTACCAAGAAATTTTGCATTAAAAATAAAATTCCAGTCTCTGTTCCTTATCTCCCTTTCCACAGTGTAAAAAAACTAATTTTATGTATCATCAACTTCTGCAGCAGTTAATTAATTTCAGAAAGTTACAGACTACAGGAAGAGAAGAAACATCTGGAACAGAAACTTCTAAAAAAAAGTATTCTACTTTTCATGGAAATGAATATGAAACAATGAATGAAAGAGAGCACAAGAGTATTACTCTAAGAAGAATGGTCCCTAAACATAACTTTTTCATTAAACTTCCTGAAATATCCAAGAGTCCTCAACCTCATTTTAGCTTACAGATCTTCTATTGGAAAACATAATTCTACAGGTTTTGTTTTTTCTCTCTCTTTTCTTTTAAGCATCAAACAAGCATACAGCATGCAGCAACAGAATAAAGTAATTAACAGTATGTACTGTAAGAATTTACTCACCTTGTGCGGTAACAATGTTCCTCAAGATGTACGTCCCTATGGGTGCTCCACTATAGTGTCCCTATTGGTGCCTCCACTGTAACTGTGTCTTCGTCCATGCTCTGCTGATCGGAGAACTTTGGTAGCAGTGTCCATTAGGTCCGCAATTGCGCTGTCTCTCCTCATGCTGTGCCACGAGGCTAGCCAGTGCATGCAGGCCAAACATCCTCAATTCCTTCTCTACTGCAGAATCATAGCGAGAACTCCAAAGTAAAGGGGAGGAGGGAGGGTAATGGAGCACCCATAAGGATACACACCTCGAAGAACCATCATTACTGCACGTGGTGAGTAGCTTCTTCTCCTTCAAGTAGTGTCCCTATTGGTGCTCCTGAGCAGTACCCTCCTGGGAGGGGTGGGACTTCAGAGTCAGGTTAGTCAAAGATGATACTCTCGGGACCAATGAAAGTCTGAAGGGAAGGACTCTGTGTTGGTAATGGTCGTGCCCCAGGGTGAACCTGAGGAAACATCTGTGAGCCGGTAGTATTGAAATGGGAAAGTAGGCATCTTGTAGGTCGAGGGCCAAAAACCAGTCTCCCTGTTCCAGTGACAAAATGATCATTGATAAGATGACCATCTTGAACTTCTGAGCTTGGATGAACTTGTTGAGAGCTCTGAGGTCCAGGATGGGTCTCCAACCTCCCTTCCTTTTAGGTATTAGGAAATAACGATTAGAACCCCTTGCCTCGTAGATGTTGAGGTACTGGTTCTTTGGTTCCTAACTGCAGGAGGAAATCTCCCACCATAGTAGACTCTCGTGAGAACAGTTCCCAAAGGAGGACAGGGAAAGGCTGTGGAGCGGGTAGGAAGGTCAAGTGGATGGAATACCCAGATCTGATGATCTCTAGGACCCATCTGTCCAAGGTTATGCACTCCCAGGCACCGCAGAATGTTGCCATATGGTGGCCAAATGGGTGCATGGTCACAGATAGTAGTGGGGAGTGGTCTCACGGTATCTCGACCTGTCCGTCAAAAGCAGTGTTTAGGGGCAAGTTATTGGGTCAAAGACTGGGAGCCGAAAGGCCTTCCCTTTTTCCGCTGGGGCCAATAGTTCCATTGTGACAGGAACTGGGACAAATAAGGCCTCTGTTGGTGTTGAGGGCTAAAATATCTCCTTTGCCCCAGTGTATAGATTCTCAGTGACCTGAGAGTGGCCCTTCAAGGAGTGGAGAGAGGTGTCAGTCTTCTCAGAAAAGAGCTTCAAAATCTCAAAGGGAAGGTCCTCCACCATGGTCTGCACCTCCTTTGGGAAACCCGAGAGGTGCAGCCACGATACCCGTCTCATCACCAAAGCCATGGAGATGGTCCTGGCAGCTGTGTCGGTGGCATCAAGGGCCGACTGCAAAGATGTTTTTGCCACTAGTTGCTCTTCCTGGATGATGACCTTGAAGGAATCTTGAGAGCTCTCTGGCAGCTTATGAATAAAGTAGTGTAACGTATTGTAATTTGGGTAGCTGTACTTTGCCATGAGCACCTAGTAGTTGGCAATTTGAACTAAGGTGGCAAAGGAATACGCCTTGCTACCAAAGACATCAAGGCGCTTCCAGGCTCTGTCATAGGGTATTATCCTAGAGTGGTTCTGTCGACTACGAGAGTTCACAGCATCCACCATGATGGTATTGGACAGTGGGTAGGTGAATAGAAACTCTGATTCCTTCGGTGGAACATGGTATTTTTTGTCCACCCGCTTGCATGTCAGGGCCACCGAGGCTGGGTTTGCCACACCATCTTAAATGGGTCTAGGATGGTCTTGTTGATTGGTAAGGTGATTTTGGAGGTAGATGAAGCATAGAGTATGTGGATAAGCTGGTGGTGCGCATCTTTAACCTCCTACAATGGTATGCGGAGGGTGTCCGCCACTCTCTTCGCCAGCTCTTGGACCAAGCAGAAGTCATCCGCCATGGAAGGTGGCGACCGCTTCGTCTGGGGAAGAAGAGAATATGGCCTTGGGTGTGACCTCCTCCTCTGTGTCCACCTCTTGCACCTACATTTCTTGGGGTTCTGAGGCCCGTGATGCTGTAGCCGAGGGGGCATGCCTGGGAGGCTCTTAAGCGATGCTCGGTGCCCTCAAGGAAGGCTGTTGATGTTGCCGCCCGGGGTCCCAGTATGGCCATTGCGGTGGCATAGGGCCTGGTGTAGGTGCCCACCTGCATCAAGATGGTGGCTGGGCCATCTGGTGGTACGTTCTCAGACCCTGTTGATACTGGGTCCCATATGGAGCTTGGGAAGAGTATAGAGAAACCCAGTCCAGCTCACTGTCCGATCCATCACTTGTCATCAGAGGGGCATGGCATGATTGTGGGGAAATGCCCCTTGGTCGACTATGGGTCGGTTCCGTGATCTTCGTACTGAGGGGTAGATAGTCAGGAGCTTCCAACACAACCAGGTCACTGAACCAAGGGCGTAGCCACAGGTGGGCCTGGGTGGGCCACAGCCCACCCACTTAGCATCCAGGCCCACCCAAATCTAAGCAGGGCTGTAGTGCTGCCACAGCAGCCCTGGAGTGTCACTCAGGCACCTGAAATCCAGGACAAAGTTATGAACCTGCCCTTCAGAAAGCTACATTCCAACTGCTCTGCCTTGTCATTTTCTGAGCCGCCCCTGGCATGTGCCCAGCTCGGCAGGTGAAGCCCTTTACCTGGGAGCACCAGGGCTAGGAAGAGGGTGTGACGTCAGGGGAGAAGCTGAGCTACCAGAGTCTGTTATTGTCCATCCATCTGAAAGTTGAGACCCACCCAAATTTCCACTCCTAGCTACCCCTCTGCACCAGACTGATAGAATTCTGCCAGTACCGACTGTCCCAGCAGTAGTGGCGGAGCTGGGGGAGATGGGGACTTTGCCATACTGATCTCTCCGGTCTGGATGGCACCAACAACAGCTCACGTACCGGGAGCGTCTTAAGGTGTTTGCTCTCATCTCTCTGTACCAAAGATTTGGTGCCCATGCCCAAAGGGTTTATGGGCCTATCAACAGCACCAGACACTGATGGTCGCTGTTAGACATGGGTGCCAGACGATCTCAGTCCCAGGATACCAAGCAAGATGGTGATCAGTTTTGGCTATCCCTGGGCTCACAGAGGACTTCCCACTCTCTTTTTCAAGTTGTGAGGAATCCTCAGACCGTTTCTTTGACCCACTATCCTTCGAGGTCGAAATCTGAGGAGAAGACTCACGTCCGCCAGAGAGCTGGAATCGGAGAGACACTTCCATAAAGAAGATTTTTTGGCAGAGCTCTCTGTCCTTGCATGATCTCAGTCAGAGCTGCTGGCAGAGGGAACACCTTTGTTGGATGTGGCCCTCGTCAAGGCAGCAAATAAACTCGGAGTGCTTGTCCATGACCAGGATCGCGTCACTGCAAGTGCCACACTTCTTGAAGCCTGGAGAACCAGGCATACCCTTGTCCAGGGGCGTTCCACCCCCCCGCCGGGAGTTGACACAAGAACAAAGTCTTCTCTTCTTTTTGTTGTTGTGGGTTTTTAAGGCACGGTCAAATAAAAATCAAAAGAAGGCTAAAGGGTTTCTAAAAGCTAAATATTAACAATTGAAAGGGAGAGTTAACGATCCGCTAACAGACAGCTAAAGGCTCTGTCTCTAACCAGGGGCACTTGAGAAGGAACTAAGGACAGTTAGCCTGGGCACTGGATAGCCTCCTGATGCAGCACAAGGAAAGACAGCGCATGCACAGGCCCAATGGACACTGCTACTGAAGACACACCTATAGTGAAGCACCCATAGGGACACTACTCGAAGAAGAATACTATAACTGAGAGAATTATACAAAATTCACACAGAAAAAGCACCAATAATCAGTTTTCTATCTAAAAAGTTTAACTTTCTGAACAATTTATACACCATTTTATAAAGCACGACAGAAAAACAGTCACCACAGCAAACAGTCCTTAGGATTCCATGAATAACCTGTACAGCATAAGTTTCATATAAATTAAAAACCTGGGAGCATTCCACTGCACAATCTAAATTTTGCACAGGGGAGGTGAAGACATATACACAAGTAGGTCAATTTTTGCATCATGGTCAGATCTCATATAGTAAGTCAAGATCTTAGAGGGGGAAAAAAAGTCCTTTGTTAGATACTGAAAAGATAATCTAAACAAAAGTTACACTGATAATCAGGGTGGATAAAAATCAATGATTTTAAAAAAATGGATTTTTTTTTAAATTTAAATCACTTTTTTTGATAAAATGCTTTTTGAGGAAAAAACCTATCTAAAGATAGTTTTAATTAAGATACATTATAGCTCAATGATATCTCCTCACGGAATAGGGATTATAAATTCTAATTCTATAGTATGAGAAAATATATTCATGTAATGTTTAAGAAAAGTTTTCTAAACCTACATCTATCTCTGAGTTGTGAAGAATATGTATTAAGATTATAACAACCAACAAGAATGCATTTTTATGTAGAAATCCATGATTAAATCGAGTCTCCCTGACTAGTGATTTAAAACATAATTTAAATCAATTTGATTTAAATCATATCCACCCTGCTGATAAATAAGAGTCATTAGCAGTGCATGTTACAGGCATAGCATCATTGGCCATGTTCTGCAATGCCTCTCCACCAGGGCCAGCTCCACACACCAGCAAAGGAAGCAGGTGCTTGGGGCGGCACATCTGAAGAAGCGGCATTCCAGCCATTCTTGGGGTGGCACTTTTTTTTCTTTTTTGCTTCAGCAACTCTGGCCGCAGCTTTTTTTTTTTTTTTTGCTGCTTGGGGCGGCAAAAAAGCTAAAGCCGGCCCTGCTCTCCACTTAAGCCCTTACAAAACATCCGAGAGAAAACTTATGTAAAACTCCTCCTGAAGGTCGAAACAGACTGGACTTCTACATAGAGTGATTCCGCCGATGCGCACGGGCTGAAATAGTGGAAAAGCAGCATCACTTTCCCCATAACCTCAGCTGTGCAGAACACAACGCCATCCACAGCCACACTGACATCATAATCAAAACGGCTGCCAAAGGAGATGCTGTTGTCATCATGAATAGGTCGGAATATGAACGACAGGCTGCTAGGCAGCTCTCTAACACCACATTCTACAGGCCATTACCTTCTGATCCCACTGAGGGTTACCAAAAGAAACTACACCGTCTGCTCAAGAAACTCCCTGAAAAAGCACAGGAACAAATCTGCACAGACACACCCCTAGAACTCTGACCTGGGTATTCTATTTGCTACCCAAGATCCATAAACCTAGAAATCCTGGATGCCCCATCATATCAGGTATTGGCACCCTGACAGCAGGATTGTCTGGCTATGTAGACTCTCTCCTCAGGCCCTAAACTACCAGCACTACCAGCTATCTTCAAGACACCACTGACTTCCTGAGGAAACAACAATCCATTGGTGATCTTCCAGAAAACACCATCCTAGCCACTATGGATGTAGAAGCCCTCTACACCAACGTTCCACACAAAGATGGACTACACGCCATCAGGAACAGTATCCCCGATAATGTCACAGCAAACCTGGTGGCTGAACTTTGTGACTTTGTCCCCACCCACAAACATTTCACATTTGGGGACAATGTATACCTTCAATACTGCTATGGGTACCCGCATGACCCCACAGTATGCCAAAGTTTTTATGGCTGACATAGAGCAATGCTTCCTCAGCTCTAGTCCCCTAATGCCTCTACTCTACTTGTGCTACATTGATGACATCTTCATCATCTGGACCCATGAAAAGAAGCCCTTGAGGAATTCCACCAGGATTTCAACAATTTCCATCCCACCATCAACCTCAGCCTGGACAGTCCACACAAGAGATCCACTTCCTGGATACTACAGTGAAAATAAGCAATGGTCACATAAACACCAACCTAAACCAAAAACCTACTGACCGCTATACTTACCTACATGCCTCCAGCTTTCATCTAGACGACATCACATGATCCATTGTCTACAGTCAAGCTCTAAGATACAACTGCATTTGCTCCAATCCCTCAGACAGAGACAAACACCTACAAGATCTCTATCAAGTGTTCTTAAAACTACAATACCCACCTGCTGAAGTGAAGAAACAGATTGACAGAGCCAGAAGAGTACCCAGAAGTCACCTACTACAGGACAGGCCCAACAAAGAAAGTAACAGAACGCCACTAGCCGTCACCTTCAGCCACCCCCAACTAAAACCTCTCCAGCGCATCATTAAAGATCTACAACCTATCCTGAAGGACGATCCTTCACTCTCACAGATCTTGGGAGACAGGCCAGTCCTCGCTTACAGTCCCCCCCACCCCACCCCACCCCACCTGAAGCAAATACTCACCAGCAACCACACAGCACACAACAAAAACACTAACCCAGGAACCTATCCTTGTAACAAAGCCCGTTACCAACTCTGTCCACATATCTATTCAAGTGACACCATCATAGGACCTAATCACATCAGCCATGCCATCAGGGGCTCGTTCACCTGCACATCTACCAATGTGATATATGCCATCATGTGCCAGCAATGCCTCTCTGCCATGTGCACTGGCCAAACCGGACAGTCGCTACATGAAAGAATAAATGGACACAAATCTGACATCAGGAATCATCACATTCAAAAACTAGTAGGAGAACACTTCAATCTCTCTGGTCACTCAGTAACAGACCTAAATGTGGCAATTCTTCAACAAAAAACTTCAAAAACAGACTCCAACGAGAAACTGCTGAACTGGAATAAATTTGCAAACTGGATACCATTACATTAGGCTTGAATAAAGACTGGGAGTGGCTGGGTCATTACACGAACTGAAATCTGCTTCCCCATGCTAAGTTTCCCCCACTGTTACTCACACCTTCTTGTCAACTGTTTGAAATGGGCCATCCTGATTACCACTGTAAAAGTGATTTTTCCTCCTGCTGATAATAGCCCACTGTAATTGATCTGTCTCGTTAGGGTTGGTAAGGCAACCCCCATCTATCTCTTCCTACTGTATTTTCCACTCCATGCATCTGATGAAGTGGGTTTTAGCCCACGAAAGCTTATGCCCAAATAAATTTGTTAGTCTCTAAGGTGCCACAAGTACTCCTCATTCTTTTTATGTAGCCCATGTTATGGTTCCACAAGAGAACCAGTTCCCACAACAGCAAATGGAGATGAATTCCTTTCAAGAATCTCACTACCACTACTTTGTAAAATACCAATCTTCCATGAATGGAGGGATGAAAGGCTGAGATAATCACTAGATATGCCCTCAACAACCTAAGTGTAAGGCCCAACAACTGAAGATGCAGCAAATACTCCTGGATACAAGCCAGCATTGGCTGAACTCCGTGGGCCAAAGACCAGATCGAAAACTGGGCCTATTTTGCAAAATAGGCCATTCGGGTAGAGGGGTTTCCTATTAGTAAGTACAACCTGTTGAACAGCCACCAAACATTACTCTTCCTCCTCATTCAACCACGGAGCAGCCACATCGTGAGATACAGGGAACTGAGTGTGAGATGCTGAGTGTGACTGATTCTGTGTAAGCAAGCTGGGATGGAGAGGAAGGGATATGAAAGAATGAACTGACAATGCGAGAATAATAGAAAACCAACACTATGTCGGCCAAGACAGGGAAATGAGAATGAGCATGGCCTGATTCACAAGTCATGCTCAAGCTGGAGGTGTAACAATCAGGATTGGAGGAAAATCATATAGGAGAATCGACTGCCAGCTGACTTGGAAGGTATTTGTCAGGGAGCCCAGACTGAGGGCCCCTCAAGAGCAAAACAGGTGACATTTCCTGTTGTCCCTTGTAGCAAACAAGTCAATCAGAGAGATGTTCCAAGCTGTGAAGAGGATTCACTGGATTTCAGGGACCATTCGTGACTCAGGGAAAAATTCCTGGTGAGATGGTCCACAAGATGATTCTAGACTCCAGGCTATCAAAGTGATACTCTCTTTGATGCAGAACTACCACAGCCTGATTGCCTCTTGGCAGAGCACCCTGGAGTGTGCTCCCTCTTGTCTGTTCACCGAGTATATTGCGGTAGTATTGTCAGTAAGTATGTGAACCACAAAACCCCTGATGCAGTCAAAAAAAGAGTGACAAAGAGGGCCATTGTATATGTCCTAAAGCTCCAGCACATCGATATGCAGTGAGGCTTCCTGCCCCGACCACAGACCCTCAACCTTCAGCACTCCAGATATGCTTCCCAACCTATCAGGGAGGCACAGGTGACAACAGTCCGAGTTGGTAAGTGCCAGACAAAGGGAATGCCTTGACACACATTCCTCTGAATCTTTCACCAGTGCAAGGAGTCCAAGGTAAACAAAGGGAGGAAGACCAACCTGTCCAAGGGGTGAAGGATTGGACAATAAAAATTGTCCAATTTTGAAGAGGACCAAGGCGCAAGCTGGCATATGAACCACCTGAATGCATGCAGGCATGTGGCCCAGGAGTCTCAGGCACATCAGCACTATTGTGAAAGGTTGAGACTGCAGACCAAGACAATGGCAGCGAATCATCTGAAAACGGTCAGCAAAAACAGTTTTGAACTCAGAGTGTCTATTAGTGCCCCAATTAACTCAATTTTCTGAGTGGGGACCAATACTGACTTCCCAGCGTTTAGGATGAGGCCCAGATGGTTGAGTAAGCACAGTGCAATGCGTACAAAAGAACTAACTTCTTTTCTGGACTTGCCCCTTAGAATCCAGTCATCTAGATATGGGAAGACATGGATTCCCTTCTTCCTGATGTATGCCATCACCATGACCGTACACTGGTAAAAAAACCCAAGGGGCAGAAGACAGACTGAAAGGAAGGACTGTGTACTGAAAATGATGGTTCGTCAAGACAAACCAGAGAAATATTCTGTGACTCAGGAGCATGTGGAAGTAAGTGTTCTGAAGGTACAGAGAAGCAAAGCAGTCGTTCTGAGTCAACACGGGGAGGATAGTTGATAGGGTGACCGTATGGAACCTCAAGTATCTGATGTCTTTGTTGAAGTTGCAGGGGTCAAAAATAGGTCTGATTCCCCCCACCCACCCCCCCCCATTGGATTTGGGAAAAGTACTGGGAATAAAGACCTTGACAAAAGTGCTCCAGAGGAACCGCCTCCACCGCTCCCAAAGCCAGTAAAGAGCAGACCTCCTGAAGGAGCAAATATCTCAGGAGAAGGGTCCCTGAAGACAATGGGGACAGAGGTTGAGGAAGAACTGGATAGCATAACCCAATTTGACAGTGCTTAGGACGCAGCTGTTGATAGTAATTGAGCCTCAAACATCTAGAAAGCAAGCTAGCCTGTCCCCAAATGGAGTGGGGAGGAGAAACGGGGTAATGGAAGTCACAACTGGATTGCTGCCCTGGACAAACAAGTTAAAAACAGACACTTAATGGCATTGGAAGAAGGTGTGTAGACTGGCCAAACCCACAACCTGAATGCCTCCACACCTGGGACCTATACCCCTTCCTGGGGTAGTCCTGCTGTCTCTGGGGAGGGAACAATTACCCAAAGGGGCATTTCAGGTGGTACTGCTGCTGCTGACCTCTGGCATCTTTGTACTGCCAGCGTACACCCCCAAGGAATATAGGGTGGCCCTAGAATCCTTGAAAGAGTACAATTTTTTCTTGGTTTTGTCCGAAAAGAGGATCCAACTATCAAAGGGCACGTCCTCTATAGGGAGCAATGCCTGAACTCTGCAGCCAGGATGCCCTGCTCATGGTCACCATCGAGGCCATCATTCTGGCTGAAGCATTTGCCATGTCTAGCATGGACTGCAGTAATGTTATGGCCACCAAGGAGCCTTCGGCAATAAATGATCGAAATTCCTCCCTGGAGGTTTCAGGCAGCTGGTCTGCAAATTTAGACAGACGTCCAATTTACAAAATCGTATTTGGACAACAGTGCCTGTTGGTTTGCAATCCCCATTTACGGGGAAGAGGTGGTATAGATCTTTCTACCCATTAAGTCCATCCTTTTAGAGGTCTTTTCCTTAGGAGTGGACTTCAATCTGACCTGTCAAGCTCTGTCATTCACTGCAGTTACGATGAGTGAATTAGGAGCTAGGTGGAACCCCTCAGATCTCTGCATCAGGACAAAGTAGTGTTTCTCCAAACACTTTGTCATGGGTGGCACTGAAGCCGGCGTGCTCCAATTAATCCGTGCAGACTCCAGGAATGCCTTGTTAAGGAGGAGGGGCCACTCTCCTGAGGGAAGATGGCTGCAGGATGTCCAACAACTTACAGGTATTCTCCTGCAGGAACTCCATCTGGATGTCAAGGGAAGCAGCCATGCACTGCAAAAGGTCCTGGTAGGCCTTGAAGTCCTCAGGCACAAAAGGGGAGGAAGAGCCAGGCACAGCCAAGTCATCCGGGGATGAGGAAGAGGCAGTTAACTGTGCCGATGGGTCCCCTTCCTGAACAGGCAGACAGGGACGGGGCAATTCTAAAGGCTCCCCAGAGTGGGGAGGGGGAAACAATTGGCACCTGAACTTGTGGCAGGTTAACAGCCCCAGCCACTGATGTGACTAGTTATCTCGCCTTAAAGTGGGATGAGGAGTACAACCTCTGCAATCAAGGAGTATCTCATAAATTCCATGGGGGCCGCTGTACATAAGGGTAAGGCATTGGTGGTCAGTAGGCACCAGGCCACGGGACACCATCCTGACTGCAGGAAGAATGCAGATCTTGGTACCAATGCTGCTCCATGAACAGTCCCAGGTGTAGACCAGGAAATGGAGAGTGGGAGGATGATGCTGACCTGGATGCCAAGAAGTCTTGAGATTCTGGGGAATAAAGGTGAGGTCAGCCTCGACAGTACAAACAACCAGTCAGACTCATCCATCATCCAAAGCGGAGGGTGGGATCGGTGCCAACTGCTGAAACACCTCATCTGGCCCAGAGTAGCCCTCAACTGTCTCCAGTGCTAGAACTGGTGTTGGTACTGAAGCTAGTGGTAGTACCGAAGCAGCCGACAGTGCCGAGGTGGGGAGTGGGTAATGCTGCCATGGTAACATCAGCAGAGTGGAATGCAGTGATGCTGAGGAGTTTCCCAGTGCCAAGGAGGTCCATTGTGCCAAACCCAGCACTGGACTCACCTGCATGGTCTGCAAAAAAGGAACAGCGGGCTGCGGTGCCACCAGACCTGAAGGTTCAGTGGCCTGTTGATGCCATAGCCCTGGCAAAGTCCTGGAGCAAAGGAGATCTCTAGATGGAAAGGAAGAGAAAGTCTGCTGCCACATGATATGCTGCCAATTTGGACACAGTTGGTGCTGGCATCACCCTTGTCAGTACCAGATTCAACAGACACTCTGTCAGGGTTCCCTCCCCACTCTAAACTCTAGGGTAAAGACGTGGGGACCCGCATTCAGAGCCCCTAAACTTATTTTTACCAGCTTAGGTTGAATCCCCCAAGGTACAAAATTCCCTGCACCCTGAGAAATGCTTCTCGCTGCCACCATCAAATGTCTAACAGGAATCCAGGAAAGGAATCACTTGAACTTCCCTCCCCCGCAAAATACCCCCTCAAGCCGTACACCCCCTTTCCTGGGGAAGCTTGAGAACAATCTCCCAACCAATTGGTTACACAGTCATCTAAAAACCCACCCCCTGGGTTTTAACACCATAGAAAACAGTCAACTTCTTAAAAGAAGGATTTTATTAAAAATAAAGAAGGTAAAATCATCTCTGTAAAATCAGGATGGTAAC
Organism: Macrochelys suwanniensis; assembly: GCA_033296515.1. Lineage (NCBI taxonomy): Eukaryota > Metazoa > Chordata > Testudines > Chelydridae > Macrochelys > Macrochelys suwanniensis. The sequence continues at coordinate 30,502,459 of CM065784.1, read as the reverse complement.
TATTTCACAGGGCACTATATTTCCAAACTCAGAGAGATTCCCCCCTCTGGACAAAACCTTAACATTACAGAAAACCATGAATAACACCCCCCCTTGCCCCTTCTAACACAGGTTATACACCAAGCCAAAATTAAACAGAAATCTATACGCTATGCTATCTAAACTTACTTCAGAAAAGGGAGGTTTGATTTTCTGCAGGTTCCTTCTGTCTTCCAAGATCACTCTCTCTCAGACAAAGACACACACACAAAAACCTTCTCCCCTCCCAAAGTTTGAAAGTATCTTGTCCCCTTATTGGTCAGATGCCAGCCAGGACAGGTGTCAGTCTGGCTACCTGCATTTCTTAACCCTTTACTGGAAAGAGGATTTTATAGCACTGCATCAGACCCTCTCCCCCTTCCCTTCATATTTATGACACACTCCAAGGCCACAGCCTGAGTTGATGGTACAGGGCCTCTTGCATCCCTACACGGTATCAGAGAGCAGTTGGAAGGACATGCTTCATCCCACATGCCAGCAGCAGCTGTACTCTTCCTGGAGGAGGAATAAGTCTCCAAGAGGACTGGAGTGGTGCCGATTGGTTTTATGAGACCTTTTCTTCAGTGCACTCAAAGGAGAGCAATTTCTTTGAGACAGCACCACTCACCGAGATCAAGGGCGAACTCTGACCGAAGTAGGCCTTGGTAATGAAGCAGGCCTCCTGGAGAAGGTCTCTAGCCACCTGAGTCAATTTTGTGAATGATTCACAGATCAAACATCACTCTTTGATGTGAGCCCCACCTAACCAGAGCAAACATCTTATGAGAGAGTCGTTGTTGGGGATCGCCCCCCACCTGACAGACAACATTTGAACCATGGTGAGGGCATCGCCAGGGAAAACTAATATACACGAATACTAGGGTACTACTAACTATTGTGACGGAGCAGGGCCAGAGGGCTATAGGAAAGTGGTAAGGAACCAGTATGTTAGCCCCAGGCTAAACAAATCCCTGATACCTTATGGCAGTTGCTCCAGGTTAATCAAGACACCTGGGGCCAATTAAGAACTTTCCAGAAGGCAGGGAGGTTGATTGAGACACCTGCAGCCAATCAGGGGCCGGCTGAAACTAGTCAAAAGCCTCCCAGTGAGTCAGTGAGGAGCGTATGTCAGGAGCTGTGGAAGGAGGTTGCGTGTGAGGAGCTGGGAGCAAGAGGCACTAGGAGCTGAGAGTGAGAAGGTGTACTGCTGTAAGATCCTGTGGTGAGGATAAAGAAGGTGTTGGGAGGAGTCCATGGGGAAGTAGCCCAGGGAGTTGTAGCTGTCGTGTAGTTGTTCCAGGAGGCACTCTAAACAGCTGCAGTCCACAGGGCCCTGGGCTGGAACCCGGAGTAGAGGGCGGGCCCGGGTTCCCCCCAAACCTCCCAACTCCTATCACAGGAGGAGTTGATCTGGACTGTGGGTTCTACCAGAGGGGAAGGTCTCTGAGGCAAACAAAAATCCGCCAATAAGCGCAGGACCGACCGAGGTAGAGGAGGAACTTTGTCACACTATATACAACTAGAACAACAAAGTCCAAGGATTCTGAGGAATTATGAGATCAAGAATCACAGAGTTCCAACTCCAGCCACGGGTGATAAGAAGGAACTGAGGGGGATCGGGGCAGCACCACCTCATATAGCCACAAGGCTCAAGCACTGCCCCTCTATGGGTACTGCTAGACAAAATTATCTGGCTCTGGTGCACTGGGTGTACAAACAGCTAAGTGGAATGTACAGCTGCATCTACTCAAAGAAGAACCTCAGTGGCCTTTTAGAAGTCCAACATCAATAAAACTGAGGGAACACTAGGTTATTGTGCATTTCCTTTAAACAACTGGACTCAACTGAAATTCAAATGGCAAAGAGAGAAGACCACTAATAAGAACCAGAATGGATTTTAAATATTGTTGAAAAGTCTAGAACTTCTTAAAAACTAAATGTTGCAGCTGTATCAGGATTTTGGATGTTGATATGGGAAGCAGGGAGAAGTTGTTATAAAATTATATAGAAAGTTTTATACCCTTGGTTTTAAACAGAGAGAGACAGACCCCTCTTTATCCTGTGCACTCAACACATCTGTCTGTGTAGAAAAGGCCAGATTGGGAGAAATAGGTTTGTAACTCTCTCATATATGACAAAGACACAATTTTGTAAACAAACAAAAAAACAAACCAGAAGTGTTATATTCTCCCCAGACTTGACCCCTACAATTATAGGCAAGAAATATTAATATAGTCAAAAAACTAGTCTTCAGATTAAAATTTGGTGCCTGCATCAGTTCTCTGTCTAGCTAAATTGAAGGCACTCCTACAGCACAGAAGCTTTTTCTGGGAAATGGAGGTAGTGCACTGGGAAAAAATTACAAGATTGAAATGGAAGACTCTGAACTGGGGCTCAACTGCCATCCTCCTGTGTGTTCCTTATAGGCTTTGAACTTAAATAGACCCTACAGGAGAGAGTGCTAGGGAACATCTAAGCAGAGTAATTACAGTGCCTGACTCCATCCACCACATAGTGCTGCAGCAGTAACAATTCAATTCTCCATCCATAACCTCCTCCTCTGTCAGTTGCTTCTAGCTGTACAAAGGAGCAGAAAAGAAGATGATCTTCTCTGCAGAGGCCTTAGAAATCAGTGATACTAGCAGCAGCTCCTCACAGCCCCAGACTTCTGGGCAATTATTGCTAAGATGAGGAAGGATGAGAGTGGAAGCATGGAGAAGACTGCATGAGATTGGGGAAGAGGGAGGGGAAATAGTGTAGAGGTGAGACACCCATCCCCACCAACCCCAGGAAACGTGGAATGGATGCAACTTCAAGAAAAGATAGCACTCATCAATCAAGTATGTAGCCGCAGAGGAGAAATGAAGAACCATGCCTTTGCACTAAATATGTCAAAGAACTACTTAGATTTGGGACTATAAACCCACTGCCGTAAAAAGCTTACTTCACGGTATATATAACACACCTATATTAGATTTAATATACTTGACCATTTGTATTTTCTCCTCTCAGAAGAGAATACATTAGCACTACCACAAGATGAACATAGCAAGGTGTTCATTATAAGTGCAGACATTAAACATAGAAGTTACTCAGCAGATTGTGAGACCAGTGCCAACAAATCAGTAAAATGGGGGTGTATTTTAGGCCTTGTGAAGAGAAAAAGGTACTTTTAAAAGGATATGTGTCAGCCAATATGTTTTAATTAGGGCTGTAAAGCGATTAAACAAATTAATCGCGATTAATCACACTGTGAAACAATAATAGAATACCATTTATATAAATATTTTTGAATGTTCGCCACATTTTCAAATATATTGATTTCAATTACAACACAGAATACAAAGTGTACAGTGCTCACTTTATATTTATTTTTATTACAAATATCTGCACTGTAAAAAACAAAAGAAATACTATTTTTCAATTCACCTAATACAAGTACTGTAGTGCAATCTCTTTATCGTGAAAGTTGAACTTACAAATGTAGAATTATGTACAAAAAATTACTTCATTAAAAAATAAAACATGTAAAACTTTAGAGCCTACAAGTGCACTCAATCCTAATTATTGTTCAGCCAATCGCTCAAACAAGTCTATTTACATTTCCAGGAGATAATGCTGCCCACTTCTTGTTTACAACGTCATCTGAAAGTAAGAACAGGCATTCTCATGACACTGTTGAAGTCGGTGTCGCAAGATATTTACGTACCAGACGGATGTGTGTCCATGCTAATGACGGGTTCTGCTCGATAACAATTCAAAGCAGAGTGAACCGATGCATGCTTATTTTCATCATCTGAGTCAGATGCCACCAGCAGAAATTTGATTTCCTTTTTCGGTGGTTCAGGTTCTGTAGTTTCCGCATCTGAGTGTTGCTCTTTTAAGACTTCTGAAAGCATGCTCCACACCTCGTCCCTCTCAGATTTTGGATGGCACCTCAGATTCTTAAACCTTGGGACAAGTGCTGTCGCTATTTTTAGAAATCTCACATTGGTACCTTCTTTGTGTTTTGCCAAATCTGCAGTGAAAGTGATCTTAAAACGACATGTGCTGTGTCATCATCGGAGACTGCTATAAAATTAAATATATGGCAGAATGCGGGTAAAACAGAGCAATAGACATAAAATTTTCCCCCAAGGAGTTCAGTCACAAATTTAATTAATGAATTATTTTTGTAACGAGCATCATCAGCATGGAAGCATGTCCTCTAGAATGGTGGCCGAAGCATGAAGGAGCATACGAATGTTTAGCATATCTGGCACGTAAATACCTTGCAACACCGGCTACAAACATGCCATGCGAACGCCTGTTCACACTTTCAGATGACATTGTAAATAAGAAGCAGGCATCAGTATCTCCCGTAAATGTAAACAAACTTGTTTGTCTTAGCGATTGGCTGAACAAGAAGTAGGACTGAGTGGACTTGTAGGCTCTAAAGTTTTACATTATTTTCTTTTTGAATGCAGTTATTTTTTGTACATAATTCTACATTTGTAAGTTACACTTTCACAAAAAAGAGATTGCACTACAGTACCTGTATAAGTGAACTGAAAAATACTATTCCTTTTGTTATTGTTACAGTGTAAATATTTGTAATAAAAAATAATATAAAGTGAGCACTGTTCACTTTGTATTCTGTGTTGTAAAAGAAATCAATATATTTGAAAATGTAGAAAAGCATCCAAAAATATTTAATAAATTTCAATTGATATTTTATTGTTTAACAGCATGATTAATCACAATTAAATTTTTTAATCACGATTAATTTTTTTTAGTTAATCGTGTGAGTTAACTGTGATTAATTGACAGCCCTAGTTTTAATTATGTGGCATTTTAAAATGTGTCAGAACCTAAGGTAGATAGTGTAACACCATTAAAGAGAGTTAGCTGGCTATGGCATGACAGAATTTCTGTTTGTTCAGTTGTATGTTTTAAAAACTTAAGAAATTATGTACAGAAATCAAGTAAGAATTTAAAATTGTAAAGTCAAGCAAAAAAAAAAAAAGTTAGGAAATGACAGGTTTAAAGTTGCCGGTGCAACCTAAATTTACCCCTTTTGTGTGTATGCATTATGGTTCAGTCTTTCTAGCAAGTGTAATAGGGTACCAGTGGCAGCCCGCTCCCTATCCAGACTCAGCTTCTGGGGACAGGAGTCGATTCCAAGCATGCCTGGGGAAGGAGGTGGGGGCCTCCAGCTCACTCAGCGTCTGTCCCCAGAAGCTGAGCCTAGGCAGGGGGCAGCCTGCTGCTGCCACAGCCAGGCGCTCTCCCAGTCAGCGTCCCAGGCAGCGTGGCTAGAAGAGGACCTGGCTCCGCCCCTTCTCTTCAGGCTCTGGCCCTGCCCTATCCACTCCCCGCCTGGGCCAGCTGCTGGGGAGCCACTCGACCCTTCATGCCCCTCCAATGAATTGCCTATGGACCTTTGATTAGTAAACGTCTGGCACAATTTTTCAGCCCTGCATTAGAGGCTAGTTTTATTTGTACACTTCAATCTTGAGACAGCTCCATTTATTTGTAAAACCAAAGATGTAGGTTAAATTCCCAGTAGGTGTATGCCTACGGCAGTAATTTTGAAATATTACAGCACAAGAACCACCAGCACTCATAGTAGATGTGAACACCTAATACAAATCTCCTTTGCAGGGGAGGGGGGGAAACATTCAACAATACTTGGAAATGAAAGTTTATTTTAAAAGGTTGAATAATTTGCCGAGTTCTGCTACATGGATACATGCATGATGTCTAGCATTTCAAACTTCGTATGACTATATATGTTTAGGAAAATAAATTGTACAACAAATGCCAACAGAATGTTGCACAAATGCAATCTATTGAACGGATTTCTTGCTATAGAAGTAATTTTGTTTTCTGACAATGTTTTTAAAGATAGGAAACATCAGGAGGCAGCAATTCCTAATAGTAGATAGATTTAGGAGAGGGGGACTTTTTTGTTAAGAAGTTAGACAAAAATCTACTGAGACCTGATGTAGGCTTAGATTTAGGATAAACGGGGGGGAGGGGCAGAAGAAGAGGTAAACAATAAAATAACATATATCAGGCTTCTACACTGACAGCTCACACTAGGCAGAAGCAGCTTCAAAACTTGGATTTCTGTTTCTAAACTCTTTTCCTCTTCCTGAAACAGAATAAAATTCACATTTTTGAGTTACAAAAACACTTTGCTCATGTGCTGCCATTAATATGTGTAAATTCTACAGATTAAGTGTGTGTTTTAGTACTACATAAACACAGTTCTAATTCTTTCCTTATACTCCTGGCATATATCGCTACCTAGATTTCATACAAATCCAAGACTCCAGAACCAAAATGCTCATAAAAGTTTTCATGTGTTGCCTTGTAATGTCATCTTAAGATTTCTATAAAAGGCAATACGCTAAAAAATGTAAGAAAAATATTTTGGATAATTATAAATTTAAAAAGTTTATGTAATGGTGTAAAGATATAGTTTATGGCATTTGGAAAGTGTGTTTAACTTGGCAGCACAAACTGGCTAAACTGGTTATACATACTTCCACAAATTCCTAACTAATGTACATCTGCTACAAGGCAAGTCTTTTCTAAAAGACAAGATATCATGTAGCTCCTCCATATCGAATGCAGAGTTTTATACTATAGGCAATCTAGTTATCTAGTGCTAATAATCCCTTGTATGTTGGATAAATTAAAAATTGTTGAATTCATACTCATGAATAATTAAAGTTTAGAAAATGTCATCAAAATGCATCATATTTAATCTTTTGGACTGAAAGTTACACACAGTTTTGGAACTATTTCTCTCCTCTCTATCGTCAGAGACAATGTTGGAATCTACACTAATGAAGAATAACTCACTGTGTGGTATTTTAGATTAGAAAACAAATATGCTGAGAGATGTTTCCTTTTGTTTCTTTAAAGAAGGATATTTATAGCACTTCTCAGAAGCAATACTGTATAAATATAGGTTAGGGTTCTCTTGGTCATTTCAAATTTCATTATGTTGCAGATTCCTCAAAGGCGACTCAAGTGTTATCCTGGTTTTAACTTCTAAAACACTAAAAATTTACTAAAAATTCATCTAGTCAATTTCCATAGGTTAGCAGCTCCTTTCTTCTATCATTATTATTCACACACACATACACACACACACACCCCCAAAGGTATATAGACAGCTCCTTTCTTCTATCATTATTATATATACATACACACACACACACACACACCCCCAAATGTATATAGACAGTTTCTCCCATATATACTCTCACCCGTAGTGCCTCTGGTGGCAACCACAGTGAAACTCTCACCTGTTAACTGTTTTCTGTGATCCAGTTGTGCCTATGCAGGTGTGACGGGGCAAGGCCAGAGGGCTATAGGAAAGTGGTAAGGAACCAGTATGTTAGCCCCAGGCTAAACAAATCCCTGATACCTTATGGCAGTTGCTCCAGGTTAATCAAGACACCTGGGGCCAATTAAGAACTTTCCAGAAGGCAGGGAGGTTGATTGAGACACCTGCAGCCAATCAGGGGCTGGCTGAAACTAATCAAAAGCCTCCCAGTGAGTCAGTGAGGCGCGCATGTCAGGAGCTGTGGAAGGAGGTTGCGTGTGAGGAGCTGGGAGCAAGAGGCACTAGGAGCTGAGAGTAAGAGGGCGTACTGCTGGAAGATCCTGTGGTGAGGATAAAGAAGGTGTTGGGAGGAGTCCATGGGGAAGTAGCCCAGGGAGTTGTAGCTGTCGTGTAGTTGTTCCAGGAGGCACTCTAAACAGCTGCAATCCACAGGGCCCTGGGCTGGAACCCGGAGTAGAGGGCGGGCCCGGGTTCCCCCCAAAACTCCCAACTCCTAATCAGACACAGGAGGAGGTAACCTGGACTGTGGATTCTACTAGAGGGGAAGATCTCTGAGGCAAGCAAAATCTGCCAATAAGCGCAGGACCCACCGAGGTAGAGGAGGAACTTTGTCACATAGGCCATAGGAAATCATGCCACTCAGTCAGTGAAGGATCAATAATTTCACATCTGGGTGTCCTTCAAGCATTTCCCAGCAGCCTCTCTCCAGATTATGACTTCCACATTTGAACAATTAATATGAAATTAACTAAACTACAACAGGGACCTGTTGCACTGTTAATAACTAGTTCCTTTGAACAAGGATTTAAAATGGTGTAAGCACTCACACAGGCAGGGCAAAACCTTTGTTCCCACTATTTCAGAGCACAACAAAATCTCAGGGCAGGCAGGCCTCAAGTGCACTGATGCCCCAAGAAGAGCGAGGCCTAATTCAAAAGGACTTGCTTGACACTTGCATTCCTTTAACTATATCGTATAGTTGCAAAATCCTACCTCAGCACCTCAACATGGTGCAGCGGTGACCCTGGCCGTCTGACAGCTATGGTAGCGGGGCGTATGCCCTGGTAGGTTTTACCATGCTACAATGGTGTCGGACTATCCAATCCAGGGAGGAGGGTTGCTCTCTCAGAGGAAAGAGTGCTTTTCCTTCTCCTTAGAGGTTGAAGGCTAGCTAAGCTTGAGGAGGTACGCAAGCCTGCCCACCTACCCAGTGGGATGGCTTGAAGTTAACGGCTAAAACAACACGAGTAAATGCACGTTCTACGGTGGCGGAGCGGAAATTGAGCGACAAGAGGTTGCTAAAAATGTCAGGTGCTAGGCCAACATGGAAAAGGACAATCCTCGCTGTGTGTACTTACAATTGTAGGTCACTGGCAAAGGAGGAAACTTTAAACCATCTGATGGAGGAGAAGAAAAGGATAAAACGCGATATTCTCGGTGTCTGCGAAACCCGATGAAAGAAGGAGTTGGAAGTCAACTGGAAGGATGGAAGTGCTGTGAGGCTCGGAAAGGGAGATGACGCTAGAAATGTTGGAGGAGTTGGATTTATCGTCAATAAAGATTGGTCTTCGAAAGTCATATCATGCCAGCTAACATCATCACGTATCGGTGTGCTGCATCTTCAGATGGAGTCAAAAGCTACCCTCAAGGTCATCCAGGCCTACGCTCCCACAAGTGCAAGTGAGGACGACTAAGTGGAAGAATTCTACCGAGAGCTTGAAAGAGCTCTCGCGCAAAAGTCCACTTACACTGTCACGATGGGAGATTTCAACGCCAAGGTCGGGCGAGGGAAAGCTGGTGAAAAGTTCATAGGGAGATACGGCAGCAGCAAAAGGAATGAAAGAGGAGAGAGGCTGGTAGCGATGGCAGAAATGAAAGAACTGTACGTGGCAAACACCTGGTACAAAAAGAAGATCTCAAGAAGGTGGACATGGATCACACCAAACGCGAAGAGTAAGAATGAAATCAACTATATTTTAGTCAATAAAAGGCGCATCGTTCAAGACGTCTCTGTGGTGCAGCCATTCAACACCGGCAGTGACCATCGCCTGCTTAGAGCGAAGCTGATTTTCGACGAAGCGGTGGAAAAGAAGGCGTTACAGATGGCAAACAGGAAACAGCAGCCGAAGACATTCGATGAAGCAAAGCTGAAAAAAGCGATTTCTGGGTTTGACTGGAGCCAGATGGAAAAGTGTGATGAGGACTATAGTATCTTTGCTGACAAGTTGAGATGTTGCATAAAAGCAGCTGAAATTAAAAAGCTGAAGAAGGCGAAGGGAAGAATCTCGATTGAAACGAAAAGCTTGTTGGAGAAGCCGAGAAACATGAAAAGGAGCTCGGATAACAACCTCGAGTACTCCATTCTGTGCAAGCTTATACGGCGAAAACTGAAGGATGACTTCGAGAACTTCCGGAAAGAAAAGCTCCTTAAAACAGCTGAATCACGCAAGAGCCTCAGGACATGCAAGCGGGAATTGACGCAGTATAGATTGAGCGTAACAGCATTGAAGAACAAGGATGGAGATACAGTAATCGACAGAGCAGGGATGGAGGAGGTCTGCAAGGACTTCTATACAGAACTGTTCAAATCAAGAATCAACGTCCCCCTCCCAACCCTCGAAGAGTCAGAAGAACGCGTCCCTCCAATAATCGTCAGCGAAGTCCGAAGCGCACTACACCAGATGAAGAAGGGAAAAGCTCCAGGCAAAGATGGAATAACATCAGAAATGATTTATGCAGGAGGCGAAAAACTTTGGAAGGCCCTCGCTTTAAGATTCAGTCGATATCTTGAAGAAGGAAAAATACCATCAAGCTGGAAGGAGTCGAATACCATCTTGCTGCACAAGAAGGGTGATCGAGAAAATCTTAAGAACTACCGCCCTATATGCCTGCTCTCTCACATCTACAAGCTCTTCACAAAGGTGATAACAAATCGACTCTCGCAGAGTTTGGATGAACAACAGCCGAGAGAGCAGGCAGGGTTTTGAAGAAATTTCAGTACAATCGACCATATATTTACCCTTAGCCAGCTCCTAGAAAGAGCGAGGGAATACAAACTCCCGCTGTGCATTGCTTTTGTCGACTATGAAAAGGCCTTCGATAGCGTTGAGTTTAAAGCAATATTAAAGGCGCTCGCAGAGCAGGGCATTAACACGCAGTACATTAGTTTGTTGAAGGAAGCGAATACTGGATGTACAACAGACATTACTCTCCTTGAAACTGCCCTCCGCATCCCAATCGAGAAAGGCGTAAAGCAAGGAGATACAATTTCACCGAAACTATTCACTGCCTGCCTCGAAATGGTTATGAACAAGATCAATTGGAGGAGTAGTGTCAACATAAACGGAGACATTATCTCATCTCAGATTTGCACACGACATTGTACTAATTGCCAAAAGCACCAACCAACTGCAGAGCATGCTACGAAGACTCGACAAGAAAAGTAGTCAGGTCGGCCTGAAAATGAACCGCTGCAAAACGAAATATATGCGATCAGACGTTTTACGAAAAGCCCGAATAACGGTAACAGGGGAAGACATCGAAGAAGTGGAACAGTACATATATTTGGGCCAAGAAGTTAATATGCGCCAAGACCTGAACGGAGAACTCTAGCGAAGGATTCGGGCAGGATGGTGTGCGTTTAATTCCATCAAGGATGTCCTCAAAGGAAAAACTGACAAGACCACACGTAAAAATATTTTCAATTCAGCAGTGCTGCCAGCCATGCTGTATGGCAGTGAAACGTGGGCACTGACGAAGAGAGAAGAGCAACGGCTGTTGGTCGCTGAAAGGGCAATGGAACGAGCTATGTTGGGAATCTCCCTTCTGGATCGTATACCAAATGAAATCATCAGAGAACGCAGCGGTGTGAAAGATATTGTCGTGGAAAGCAGACATAACAAGATGCGATGGGCAGGCCACACAGCACGGCTCACGGATAACAGGTGGACCGCAATCATTGCTGAGTGGTACCCGTGAGAACAGAAAAGACCCCCCGGTCGGCCTCCAAGAAGATGGGAAGATGATATCGTTAAACGTTTCGGACGAACGTGGAGAAGAAAGGCAAGAGTGCGAGAAGAATGGCAGATGTGTTGTGATCGGCGCAGTCTTAATGACAGCTGAAGTCCGATCGATCCAGGTGATATCGTATATGGGATTGGGAGTAAGCATCCTGCCCTGTAGCAGACGAAAAGCATCCTCTCTCTCAAGTCAAATGTGGCATGCCAAGTCTTTCTGTGTGGCCCACCAGCTCACCTTAAAAAAAAAGTTTATAATTAAATTCATGAACAGTGATGCGCTGCGGATCATTTGTAATGACTTCCTTAGTAAGTAACTTAATGACAGTGCTTAATTTGTAATGAAAGGTGCCGGCGCTCAGCCCCAGCAAGCCCTGGCTCAAATTAAGCACTGGCTGGGCAGCCGGAGAGCAGCAGCTCCTGGCCGGGTGCCCAGCTCTGAAGACAGAGCTGCCACCAGCACCAGTGAAGAAGTACGGGTGGCATGGTATGGTGTACCACCACCCTTACTTTGGCGCTGCTGCTGGCAGTAGCACTGCTTTCAGAGTTGAGCAGCTAGAGATCCGCAGCTGCTGGCCGGGAGCCCAGAGGTGCCAAGGCTATGAACTTCAAGCCTAGAGGTGCCAGAGCTCAGCCCCAGCAACCTCCAGCACAAATTAAACACTGCTTACAGGACCTTAAGTTTTCGCTATAGCATTGGCTACAATTGAGCTAGGACACCACGCATTTTTTCATTCATGATAGAAATTGAGCCAAAAATTAATGTGAGTGGGACTAAACATTGCAAAGTCGACAGCAAAAATGAAGCTTTAAACCCTAACTGGGCAGCAGATTTTCTTTTTATTATGCCACCTCATTTAAATGCAAAACCTTTGTATTTAATATGCAAACTGTATCCATCTGTAAGGTTGTCAACATGAGGCAACACTTTGAATCAAAGCAGAGTAACTTCAACGCGGCCTATCATCCTGGCGGTGTTGCAAGATGTGACAAAACTGAAAATCTGAAGTCTTCGTATCAAAATTCAAAATGTCATTATCACATCATCCGCGACTATATAGGAAAGAGCAACAGTTGCTTCTCTTTGGATAATGTTGGTACTAGCTAAAAAGAAATAGCCTTTCCTGGATGCCGAGCTTGTGAAGGAGTGCAAGTTGGAAATGCTGGAGGAGGTTTTTGCCGGAGATACAAACAAAAATGACATTGTGAACCGTGCGAAGCAAGTTCCCATCTGATTTGATAGCAGGAGGTAATTTACGAAGATTGTTTATCAGCACTGCTTTTTGATTTGAAAAAACACCAAATACATGTCTCTTGCAGTGGACAAATAAAGCGATTTAAGTGACACTGCCCAGCTATCACTGTTTGTTAGATTTTATGAACCCATTTGGCAGCAATACACCCTTTACTCAATATACATCACTGCATCATTCACCAGACTGTCTTGTGTGGTAAACTGTGGGGACTAACAATGGGTATTGTGATGAGATTAGTGAACTACATAAGCTCAACTTCTAGCTTGCAACATCATCTTTTTAAAGCTATTTTACAAGATATTTCCGCCAAAAAGAGTGACCTCTTGCGGCACAGTGACATTCGCTGGTTAAGTGTGTTGGAGAGGTTGTGCAAGCTTCGAAATAATAGAATTTCTTTCAAACCACAAGACCAATAAGGCTTGCAAGTTCCTGGAATTTATTAATTATATCCCCTCTATGTCACAGGTGACTTTTCTGTGTGATATTATTACTCACTTGAATTCCATCAACTTGCAGCTCCAAGGCCATGCAAGCAACATTGGAGATCTGTTTGAAAAAATGCATTCCTTTCAGAGGAATCTTGAAATCTTTCAGACAGACTTAATGGGAAAGATGTTGCACTTTCCCACACCGCATTTTGTCACTACAGAGGAAACTTCTATGAAAAAGAAGCAAGTATTCCTAAACAATCTAATCAGAAATTTTAAAATGCGATTTGAGAATTTTAAAATTTCAAAGGATTCACTTTTGTTTGTTCATGATCCATTTGTTGTCTCCGCCGATGGACTTTGCCCTTATAAAACAAAGGACATTCTTGATTCAACTGATGAAGGTGCCTTTCAATTAGAAATTATAAGGCTCCAGAGCTCAGATGCCTTGAAGGCAAAATTCAGAGAAGTGGGACTTTGTGATTTCTGGACTCAATATGCTGACCAGTTTCAGAATAGCCAGAATCTAGCCATCTATCTTTTAACGATGTTTGGATCAATGTCTCTCTGAGAATCTGGGTTTTCTACCATGAACATTATAAAAAAAACAATACTGCAATCACCTGACAGATGAGCATCTTCCCCTGTGTATGTGCCTTGCCCTGACCTCTTACAAATCACTCTTCAAAAAGCTTGCCAGAGATCATCAATGTCACCTCTCCCATTAGATATTATCACAAACCCAGGTAATAATGATGATTTATAAACTTGTTAAAAGACAGAAAAACACTAATACTTATGTTGCAATAAAGGTCTTTATTGGCAGCTGATTTTTTGTTTTGTCAGCTTTCTATCCAAATGGCCCGCCTCTTGTCATAAAATTCTCAAATCAACCCACAGGTAGATCTAATTGAGTATCACTGATGTAGAGTTTAGACTTCTTTCTGCCCACCTAAAAGGACAGGACCATTCTGTTCTTTGTGTGCCACTATTTACAGAAGCTGCAACTGTCCAACCCAAAGGTGTTGGTTTCTGGCAGTCACATGCCATGCTAAAGACAGCTAGCATCATCACCCTCTACAACACGTTTGTGTGTCAGTTCTTGCTGCAACACCATATCATCTGTGCTATCCAGGTGCCCCTGTGAACTCTCCAGCTAGCATTTGGAGTTTGATGCATTCTTCCCAGATCCCATAGTAGTACATTCAGGGGATTTCACCTGCTTGGCTGTTCCAAGATTAAGACCAGTCAGTTCACAGAACTGCTAGTTTTATCTCCAAGGATGGTGGGATGGGGTCATGCCAAAGTCTAATGAACTAGGTCTTGGAAAGATACTGGGGCATGCCTACACTGCAAAAACAAAAACACCACACACACCCTGCAACCAGGGGTGGCACCAGCTTTTTTGTCGCCCTAGACAGCTGCGGTGGGAGAGGCTGCCGCCGAAATGCCACTGAGATCCCTGGCGGCCGGAGAAGCTGCCGCCGGGGATCTCAGCAGCATTTCGGCGGCCGCCTCTCGGGTGGCCGCCGAGGGACCTGAAATGCCGCCCCCCAAATCATGGTGCCCTAGGCGACCACCTAGGGTCGCCTAATGGTAGCGCCAGCCCTGCCTGCAACAGTGAGTCCAGCAATGCAGCTGGAGCCCAGGCTCTGAGACCCACCGTTCTCTCCAGGGTTGTGCTTCAACTGGGTTCAAACTCACTGACAAAGGGTGGGGTTGGGGTTTTGTTTTGTTTTGGGGGGGGAGCAGATATGGAGGTTTTGTTGTTTTTTGGGGGGGTGGTAGTGCAGTATCCTAAGGGATGTCTAAGTGCATCCCTAGTTAAGTGGATGATAAAAGTTGCTAGTGTTCATAGCAAGATAAGAGGTCACTAACTGATTTTTGTGCCTCAGATTTTACTCACTTTTGTGGTCTAATAAATCTTTGGGCAAGACACTGGAGTCCAGGGGATGAGAGGAGAATTTAGCACAGGCTGTAACTGTGAAATCAAGCCTTGGGAGTTTCAACCACAAGGAATTATCCTCTGTGGTTACCTTTTAAGACTTTCCAACATTTAGCCAAAGTCAGCATAGTATTGGGGGATTCCCAATGGGATCACGCCATCTTGTGCACGAGGATATGAATCAATAGCATTTTTCAGGAAAGAAACCATTCCTTTTAAGTTTACATCAAGAAGTACTGGAGAGCTGCGTAATGAGAGCCTGCCAGTTCACAAACACATTTTTAGTAGAACTTTCTGGCTTTCTTAGTAGCATCCTGAGTGGAGCATCCATTTTCTCTTCCAGCACCTCATAAGAGTACACACTTATATGGTATTTTGCAAAATGCTCTCCTCCCCTGGATTAGCTCAGTCAGTGTAAACTGGCCTGAACCACAAAGGTCAGGACTGTTTGGATCCAGGGCTTTGGTTATGGACAGCTTCTAGTTTAAACCAGGATATTCTGAGTTGAAGTTTCAACTTTGTCCACATATTAGCTTAATTATTGCAAGGCACAGCACAAACCTGGAAGACTGTATGATGACTGCAAGAAAAGGGAAAAAAAGAACTAGTGAAATGACAACACCACAAGAGCCAAGAGAGTGAAGATTTATATACTCTGACGGTAAGGAATTGTTTAATGAGAGTGCTTTAAAGTTTTAAACACTTATGTGATGATTCTGGTCATGGTCACTTAATGGGTTTTAATCTTTTTAAAAAAAAATGTAACCCAACCCCTTACCCTTTCATGTCTTCTTTATTCATTGTGAATCAGCAACAATTTTTAAAAAAGGGTACTCCAACTACATTTAAAAAAAAATCATTTGCAGGTCACCATTAATTCTTAAAGTTATGTAAAATGCCAATAAAGGACTATAGCTTCTTGTCAATGACAATGTTTATAGGAACATTTTCAAGTATGCTAGCTTATACACTATTTTGAATATTCAGCATGTAGAAACTATTTTCAAGCATGTGGAAAAAGATGGTCCCATTGCACCTCCATTCCAGATCACCAGTTGATATCCATTCCACAGAAGAATATTAGAAATAAAACCCATACATAAAGTTATTATAGATCTGGAGTAGGCAACCTATAGCACGCGTGACAAAGGCGGCATGCGAGCTGATTTTCAGTGGCACTCACACTGCCCGGGTTGTAGCCACCGGTCCGGGGGGCTCTGCATTTTAATTTAATTTTAAATTAAGCTTCTTAAACATTTTTAAAACCTTATTTACTTTACATACAACAATAGTTTAGTTATATATTATAGACTTATAGAAAGAGACCTTCTAAAAACATTAAAATGTATTACTGGCACAAAAAATCTTAAATTAGAGGGAATAAATGAAGACTCGGCACACCACTTCTGAAAGGTTGCCGACCCCTGTTATAAATAATCTATTTTTCTAAACATGAGGAACTCCCTTCTAAACTAAAGGTATACCAATATACACAAAAGACATTTGTTTTTGAGGAAGGACTGGTCTAAAATGGTATATCAACTAATACAGAAAATAGATTGTACCTTCCACGTTTGGGTGGGGGGGGGGGGGCTTTTAAAAACCTAGACTAACATTTTAGTAAGAGAAAAATACACCAGTCATTAAATGTGGGACTCTGATAAATTCTGTATCTGCTAAATGCCACTTGCTCATATGATTTATAAATCTATGTGGGCGCATCCAGGATATCGCCATGCCTAACTCTGCTCCTTCTAAAGTCAATGCAGAGCTGGGTGTTTTTGAAAATCGCACCCTTATTCAGGAAGAGGGGCGAAGGCAGTAAACCTTCTCATATGCCCTGAGGAATCTTATGTATTATAGCACAGTATCTCTCCAAGTTCCTGAATTCCTAAATCCAAGTTTTCAAAAGTGACTAGTGATTTTGTGCGCCTAAGTGGAGGCATGTTCAAGAGGCCTGATATTCAGAAGAGGGGGTTCACCGGTTTCTTAAAAATCAGGGTCCTTTAAAGCATCTCAATTTGGGCATCCAAAATCATTAGTCACTTATGAAAATGTGGCCCCAGCATTTTATATAGGTAGCCAAATCTTTATTGTTCTATTAACATCCAAGAAATGCATCTTGGTTCAAGGCAGAAGGGCGTGATATCTAGGATACAATGAAGTAAAATATAATTTCCCATTTGTGGAAAAACAGTAGGAATTTAAAGCTCAAAGCTTGATTCCACCCTGATACATGGTCTGGCAAGACCTGCAAAAAAGCAGAGAGCCAGCAGCTTAGTGAGACACACTTGACCGAACAGCTGGCCACTAAGAATAGGCTTACAAATGAGGAGAAAATTGGGCAGTGAAGAAAGCAATAAAAACAGAACTCATAAGAGCACTGAAAATTGTGCTGACATCCTTTGCTTAACTCAGCTTTTATGGACAGCACAGAAGTAACATGTATTTAAGCACACAAATTCCAGTCCAAACCCTTCTCCAAACCAGTAGCCCCAAAGCAGTTCAGAAATGACAGCATTTACACTGGGGACAGAGACTCAACAACAAAGTATTTATTTGATAGCTAGTAGTTCTGATAAAGGATTACGGTTGGGGAAAGCATTACTCTGGTCATGCCCACTGCTTAAAATTATTAGTTTCTGAATTGCAGGGTGGACTTTTAGATTTTCCTGGCTTTGTTCAGACAGTTCAGACTGGAGGAGCCTATTTTGAATCCTGACTCAGTAGTGACATAACAGAAGCCTGTTCAAGGGTGATCTACAAATACAAAATGTGGATTTTTGTCCTTTTTTGCTTCTTTACATAGTAGACCTGAATAACTACTTTCAAAAGATTTTTTTTCTACTTATTTCTAAACTTTAGAAATTCAGGTACTGTCAGTTTTAGAAGATATTTCAGGAATGTTTCCACTAACAAATTTTTCAGAAGTTTCCCCATCATTGCCAATGCTTTCTGGTCCAGCTGTGTCAGCAATTTTGGGAGCTCTTGTATGGACAGGTCACCAGCTGCTGCAGATATTTTAACTTCGTCAGTTACAATGCTTGTAACAGCCAGCATCCTAGCTACATAAGGTTCACAACATTACTAAGCATGGTGAGGCTGAATAAGTAATTTAACAAAAAAAAGTGTTCCTACAATAGACATCCCCTAAAAAGATTAGAGAACCAGTGATTTCATCATATCTCAAGTCAAGAATGAAAGTTGAACCATTGGAAGGGGAAGTGATTTTTAGTTTCAAACTCGTTTTCTTTTGTTAGCAACTGTTTTACCTTCATACGAAACAACAGTTTGGATACAGGATATCTTTGTTCAAGATTCAGCACTCCCAATCCCTCAATTAAAATGTTAGAACTCACAATAAACAAGAGGTTTTCAAGTAAAACCAGACTGATATTTCCATGATAAATGACAAGCCGAGAAAAAATAATCAAATGAATAAACCACCACGCTTGCTTCACACACCATAAAGCAGTAAAAAAAGGAACAATTTCAATTTTAAAAAAGTCCTCTGGTGCTAACTTTTAAAACAAAACAAAAGACAGGAAGGATCACCTTGTGCATAAGGCACTCGATTTGGGACTCAGGATATCCAGGTTAAATTCTCAGCTCTGCCACAGACTTCTTGTGTGATCTTAGGCAAATGAATTCCTCTCTCTGTGCCTCAATAGAATGGTGTTAACAAAACTGCCTTTTGTAGATCTTGTCTATGTAGATGGTAAGCTTATGGGGGCAGGGACTGCCTCTTACTAAAAGGTAGTTATACTGGGGTCCCCAGTCACAGGGTCTATAGCCACTACAGTAAGAGGTGATAAATAGTAAGTTCGATTGGTCTTTACTATCATTTCAAAGATATGCTGCACTCAATGTTTAATTAAACAGTGACATGGATGAAATAGGAAGTGTGCATGTCTTCTTTTTTGCTTCTTAATGCACAGGTAGCAGAATGCTTTTCTCACCTCTCAAAAAATAGAGTGGAATGGCATTTCCTACTTCTTTTCTAACCTTCCAAATGTCAGAAGTCATTGTCTTCCTTGTTTTATCAGTCGACTCCTTGGAAGACTAGACAAGTGGAGAAGATGCTTTGAAAGAGAAGGGGTGTTTGAATCTTAAGAGATTTTTCTCTGATTCAAAAAGGCACCTTTCCCCGTCTATTCATATTCAAAGAGCCACAGTCTCTGGTAGAAGAGACAATGTGCTGCACAAATACTAAAAAGAAAAGAAAGGCCCTTTGAATGTATTTTACATGGAAAAACTGATCAATCCTCATAGCTGATGCTGAGCCTGGCTCTTATTTTGTGAAGTAAATTGTGAAGTAAATTGTTTCTTGTGTCCAAGCAGTCTGTCTTTGGGTCTGATTCTAAATAGAGATAGAAAATAACTAAGGGCTTGAGGAGAGAAGAGAATGTCTGTGTCCCATTGGCAGAAGCAGGGGAAAAACCTCAAGGGACAGACTAGAATAGAAACACTACAGAAACTATTTGTACTCTAGTGAAATGTACATGCCACCCATCCCCCATTTTTAATTTTTTTAAGACTCCAAATACTATGCCAAGTATTTAAGTGTCAGTATCATATTCCAATGAAAAAAAGGTAGAATTAAATAAACTAGAACATTTTTGCCTACAAACTATGGGATAGCCTCATAAGCTATAGCAACAAGAATAAAATGCCTATATCACAATCTTTTAAAATAAAAACAAAAAAAGTGAACTTTTTGGTTTTCGCGGGATTGTTTTAAATAACTTAGCTGGAAGAAAAAAGTATTGTAGAAAACCGGCATTACTTAATCACAAAACAGTCTCATTAAATCTGACAGCAATATTGTGAATGACAAAACCAAGCTGGTGACATTGCGAAAGAACAGAACGAGTTGCATACTCCGTTTAATTCACTTTTTACTTCAGGAGTGTGCCAGGTGTACAATTTCTATTGACATGAATGCAGAAGTTCGATACTTAGCTGGAATCTGAAGTTATTATACAATCCTGAGCTATCAAAACAAATTCTTTCATACGGCATGTCTGTGACAGAGATAAGAGTATGCTCCACTTCCTCGAGAAGATGGAGGCGTGGGGTAATGTGGCATTAAATCAGCAAAACTTTGCATAATTCTGTTTTGAGTTTCCCACCTCTGTGTTTACCCACTCTTTATTTAAAAAAATCAAGACCCACTCCACCCCTACGATAAAAAGATCCACAAGGACAAATGCTAGCTTCCTGTTCCTGCTGGAAGACGAGGGCAATGCTATTCAGATAATACCCATAGGGTACCCAGTAATCCATAACTTCAAGACTATACAGAGACTTAGAAATATTATCCATTTCCCTTCCTCTCTCCACTAAAATGACGTGATAATCCTAGTATCATAGAGGATTAGGGTTGGAGGAGACCTCAGGAGGTCATCTAGTCCAACCCCTTGCTCAAAGCACGATCATCCCAGCCAGAGCTTTGTCAAGCCGGGCCCTAAAAACCTCTAAGGATGGAGATTCCACTACTTCCCTAGGTAATGCATTCCAGTGCTTCACCACCCTCCTAGTGAAGCAGTGTCTCCTAATATCCAATCTAGTCCCCGCCCCACCCCACCCGCACTGCAACTTGAGACTATTGCTCCTTGTTCTTTCATCTGCCACCACTGAGAACAGCAGAGCTGCATCCTCTTTGGAACCCCCCTTCAAGTAGTTGAAGGCTGCTATCAACCCCCCCTCACTCTTCTCTTCTGCAGAATAAACAAGCCCAGTTCCCTCAGCCTCTCCTCATAAGTCATGTGCCCCAGCCCCCTGATCATTTTCACTGCCCTCCGCCGGACTCTCATATTTGTCCACACCCTTTCTGTAGTGGGGGGAGGGGGGACGGGGGGGGGGGGGGGGGGGACTGGATGCAGCACTCCAGATGTGGCCTCACCAGTGCCAAATAGAGGAGGATAATCACTTCCCTTGATCTGCTGGCAATGCTCTTACTAATGCAACCCAATATGCCGTTAGCCTTCTTGGCAACAAGGGCACACTACTGACTCATATCTAGCTTCCCATCCATTGTAATCCCCAAGTCCTTTTCTGAAGAACTGCTGCTTAGCCAGTCGGTCCCCAGCCTGTAGAAGTGTATGGGATTCTTCCGTTCTAAGTGCAGGACTTTGCACTTGTCCTTGTTAAACCTCATCAGATTTCTTTTGGCCCAATCCTCCAATTTGACTAGGTCACTCTGGACCCTATCCCTATCCTCCAGCGTATCTACTCTCCCCACAGCTTAGTGTCTTCTGCGAACTTGCTGAGGGCATAGGCGCCAACTCCATGGGTGCTCCGGGGCTGGAGCACCCATGGGGAAAAATTAGTGGGTGCTCTGCAGCCATCGGAAGCCTAGCTCCCCTCCCCACTGCCTCACCTCACCTCCACCTCCTCCCCTGAGCGCGCTGCATCCTCCGCCTACCTTCCAGCTGTTTCGTGGTGTAACAAGCTCCGGGGGTGGGGGAGGAGCAGGAACACGGCGCGCTCTGGGGAGGAGGCAGGGAAGAGGCGGGGATTTGGAAAAGGAGTCCAATAGGGGCAGGGAGGGGGCGGAGACTTTGGGAAGGGGTTGGAATGGGGGCGAGGCAGGGGCTGGAGGGGGCGGGGTAGGGGTGGAGTCGGGGTGGGACCAGGGCAGAGGGGGGTTGAGCACCCACCGGCACCAGCAGAAGTTGGCGCTTATGGCTGAGGGTGCAATCTATCCCATCGTCCAGCTCATTAATAAAGATGTTGAACAAAACCAGCCCCAGGACCGACCCCTGGGGCACTCCGCTTGATACTGGCTGCCAACTAGACATAGAGCTGTTAATTGCTAACCATTGAGCCTGACAATCTAGCCAGCTTTCTATCCACCTTATAGTCCATTCATCCAATCCATACTTTTTTTTTTAACTTGCTGGCAAGAATACTGTGGGAGACTGTATCAAAAGGTTTGCTAAAGTCAAGATACATCATGTCCACCGCTTTCCCCATATCCACAGAGCCAGTTATCTCATCAGAGAAAGCAACCGGTTGGTCAGGAATGACTTGCCCTTGGTGAATCCATGTTGACTGTTCCTGATCACCTTCCTCTCCTCCAAGTACTTCAAAATGGTTTCCTTGAGGACCTGCCCCATGATTTTTCCAGGGACTGAGGTGAGGCTGACTGGTCTGTAGTTCCCCGGGTTCTCCTTCTTCCCCTTTTTAAAGATGGGAACTATATTTGCCTTTTTCCAACTGTCCGGGACCTCCCCCGATCACCATGAGTTTTCAAAGACAATGGCCAATGGCTGTGCAATCACATTAACCAATTCCCTCAGCACCCTCGGATGCATTAGATCTGGACCCATGGACTTGTGCATGTCCAGCTTTTCTAAACAGTCCTTAGCCTTTTCTTTCACCACTGAAGGCTGCTTACGTCCTCCCCATAGTGTGTTGCCCAGGACAACGGTGTGGAGATCTATTTTAACTAGGGTTAAAAGACCGATTTTAAGAGCTTAATTGACAACCCCAGTTAAAATCAATCACAGTTAACTCATGGGATTAACTCAAAAAAATTACTTGTGATTAAAAAATTTAATCGCGATTAATCGCTGTTTTAATCGCACTGTTAAACAGTAGAATATCAATTGAAATTTATTAAATATTTTTGAATGTTTTTCTACATTAAATATATTGATTTCAACTATAAAACAATACAAAATGTACAGTGATCATTTTATATTATTTTTATTACAAATATTTGCACTGTAAAAACAACAAAAGAAATAGTAGTTTTCAATTTACCTCATACTAGTGTAGTGCAATCTCTTTATCATGAAAGTTGATCTTACAAATGTAGAATTATGTACAAAAAATAACTGCATTCAAAAACAAAACAATATAAAACTTGAGAGCCTACAAGTCCACTCAGTCCCACTTCTTATTCACACACACACCCCATCACCTCCTTTCATGTAAAACATCAATTCTAAAATTTTGCATCCACTTACAGAAACAATTACTAAGAATGACGCCTATTGTTTTCCCAATGGAGATACTCAGTAGCTCTCTATAAATCCCTCCTTGCACCACAAGTTTTGCAGTGTCCACATAAAATAATCTTCAGAATGTCGCTCTTTCCCTCCCCTCACCCAAAGAAGTTTGAGAGTTTTGGTTTGAAAGAGTCCTTCAGGTAAGCCGTTTGATTTGCAGAAGTAGTACATTGTTGCACAAAAGTCACAAACAGAAAACAACTATTTCCAGATATAAATGTGGGCCAAGGCTTCTTTTGGCCAGCTTCCTGGTACATGTCACTTTAGCAATGAGGTTCCACTTCTCTTTAACGGTAGTCTGGCAACATAAATCAGGCCTGCAGTCCATGAACTCATATCACTCTCTCTCGGACAGTCTTTCCCTCAACTGGCTTGGTCTGCCCCCAAGTTTTTAATAGAGCTGTAAAAATGCTACGGTGGATTTCAGCCAGCCAATCAGAGGGCAGCACACTTCCTGAGCTTGCTTCAGAACTTACCTCACACAGATATTATTCTCTCTTTCCCAGTTGCTTTCTGGGAAGCCAACTGCCACGGGTTTCCCTCTGAAAACCCTGTGGCTGATCACAGCCTCCTGAGCCTTGTTAAATAGTTCAAATTGTATTACAGGCTGTGGCTGAAGGCTGAAATGCCAGACTAATATCCACTCCTGATTAGTTCTCTTACCCATTCAATCATGGCAGGTTCTTCTCACAAAAATATTAGCACAAAGGTAGGCAACATGTCAAAGAGGATGAAGAGCACTAGATATATGAAACATAGCATTAATTGGTTTGTGATTTACATCTAAGGCTCTGAGTAGGCAAGGTGTTATTTCCACTTTACAGAAAGGGAATAGAAACAGATGTTTAGTGACAGCCCCCACTCGCCCAGTTCACACAAATCCAGCAACAGAGGTGGGAAGATTCTTGAGATATGTATATACTCAAAGGTGCTGGAACTAGGGGTGCGGCAGCAACTCTTGGCTTGAAGTGGTTTCCATCATATACAGAGTTTACAGTTTTGTTCAATAACTTTTAGCACCCCCACTATAAAAATTGTTCCAATGCCACTGTCTATACTGCAATTAAACATACATGGTTGGCCCATGTCAGCTGACTCAGGCTCAAGCTACAGGGCTGTAAATCTGTAGCCCTGGTGTACTCTACAAGGTTAGGTCGAATTTAGCCATGTTAGGTCGATTTTATAAGCCATGCCTTCTTGGTTCGAATTTGGGGTAGTGCAGATGCAACATAGTGCAATTTGATGGTATTGGCCTCTGGGCGCTATCCCAGAGTGCTCCAATGTGACCGCTCTGGACAGCACTTTCAACTCCGATGCACTAGCCAGGTACACAGGAAAAGCCCTGGGAACTTTTGAATTTCATTTCCTGTTTGGTCAGTGTGGTGAGCTCAGCAGCACAGGTGACCATGCAGTCCCAGAATCACAAACAAGCTCCAGCATGGAGCGAACAGGAGACACTGGATCTGATTATTGAATGGGGAGAAGAATCTGTGCAGGCAGAACTCCGATCAAAAAGAAGATATGCTAATATATATGCCAAAAATCGCACAGGGCATGGTGGAGAGAGGCTACACCAGAGACACACAGCAGTGCCGCGTGAAAGTTAAGGAGCTCAGGCAAGCCTACCACAAGACAAAGGAGGCAAACAGTCACTCCGGGTCAAAGCCCCATACATGTCGCTTCTATGATCAGCTGCATGCCATTCTAGAGGGGGACCCTACCAGTACCCCACTACCGTCTGTGGACACCTGCAAGGGGGGAGTCTCACACAACATGGAGGAGGATTTTGTTCTCAGAAATGGATCTTCTTAAATTTTATTCTCCCTTTTTATCCCCCCTGCAGGTGAAAATGTTTCTATGCTCCCCGTATCATCTCCGTCCCTGAGGTTATCGCAGATTAGAAGGCAAAAAACCGCACTCATGATGACATGTTTTCAGAGCTCATGCAGTCCTCCCGCACTGATAGGGCACAGCTGAATACATGGAGGCATTCGGTGGCAGAGGCCAGGAAAGCATTCAGTGAGCGTGATGAAAACACGCAGGAGGAGATGCTGAGGTTAATGGGGGAGCAAACGGGCATGATCAGGCATCTGGTGGAGCTGCAGTAAAGGCAACAAAGAGCACAGACGCTGCTGCATCCATTGTATATCCGCCTGCCCTCCGCCCCCAAGTTCCATATCCTCCCCACCCAGATGCCCAAGAACGTGGGGGGAAGGGGGAGGCTCCGGCACCCAGCCACTCCACTCCAGATGATGGCCCAAGCAACAGAAGGCTGTCGTTCAAACAGTTTTGATTTGTAGTGTGGTTACAATAAGCAATGTGGCCTTGTCCTTCCCTCCTCCCCCACCCCACCTGGGCTACCTTGTGGGTGATCTTTTTTTTTTTTTTAAAAAAAGAATGCATGGATTCAAAACAATAGGGACTTTATTTCCTTTGCCAGCTGTGGTCGAAGGGGGGAGGGGGATTGGCTTACAGGGAAGTAAATTCAACAAAGGAGGCGGTTTTGCATCAAGGAGAAACACACTCCTGTCACACCATAGCCTGGCCAGTCATGAAACTGGTTTTCAAAGCCTCTCTGATGCACAGTGCACCTAGCTGTGCTCTTCTAATTGCCCCGGTGTCTGGCTGTTCAAAATAGGCCACCAGGCGATTTGCCTCAACCTCCCACCCTGCCGTAAACGTCTCCCTCTTACTCTCACAGATATTACAGAGCACACAGCACGCAGCAATAACAATGGGAATATTGGTTGCGCTGAGATCTAACCTAGTCAGCAAACAGCGACAGCGAGCTTTTAAATGTCCAAAAGCACATTCTACCACCATTCTGCACTTGCTCAGCCTGTAGTTGAACTGCTCCTTACTACTGTCCAGGCTGCCTGTGTATGGCTTCATGAGCCATGGGAGCAAGGGGTAAGCTGGGTCCCCAAGGATAACTATTGGCATTTCAACATCCTCAACAGAAATTTTCTGGTCTGGGAAGTAAGTCCCTTCTTGTAGCTGTTCAAACATCCCAGAGTTCCTAAAGATGCGAGCATCAGGCACCTCTCTCAACCATCCCACGTTGATGTTGGTGAAACGTTCCTTGTGATCCACCAGTGCTTGCATCACAATTGAAAAGTACCCCTTGCAGTTTATGTACTGGTTGGCAAGGTGGTCCGGTGACAAGATAGGGATATGCATTCCATCTATCGCCCCACCACATTTAGGGAACCCCATTGCAGCAAAGCCATCCACTATGACCTGCACATTTTCCAGAGTCACTACCCTTGTTGGCAGAAGGTTAGTGATTGCCTTGGCTACTTGGATCACAGCAGCCCCCATGGTAGATTTGCCCACTCCTAATTGATTCCCGACTGACCGGTAGCAGTCGGGCGTTGCAAGCTTCCAGAGGGCTATCGCCATTCGCTACTCAACTATCAGGGCAGGTCTCATCTTGGTATTCCTGTAATTCAGGATGGGGGAAAGCAACTCGCACAGTTCCATGAAAGTGGCCTTATGCATGCGAAAGTTTTGCAGCCACTGGGAATCATCCCATACCTGCAACACTATGCGGTCCCACCAATCTGTGCTTGTTTGCCAGGCCCAGAATCGGCATTCCACCCTATCAACCTGCCCCACTGCCGCAATGATGTCCCAGTTTCCACATCCCATGCTTTCAGGAACGTCTGTGTCCATGTCCTCCTCACAATCGTCCTCGTGCTGGCATCTCCTAGCCAGGTTCTGCACATACTGCAAGATAATGCGCGAGGTGTTTTCAATGCTCACAACAGCAGCGGTGAGCTGAGCGGGCTCCATGCTTGCCATGCTATGGTGTCTGCATGGGTAACCCACGAAAAAAGGCATGAAACAATTGTTTGCTGTTGCTTTCATGGAGGGAGGGAGGGCGGGAGGGAGGGGAGACTGACGACATGTACCCAAAACCACCGCGACAATCTTTTTGCCCCCATCAGGCATCGGGAGCTTAACCCAGAATTCCAATGTGCAGCGAGGACTGTGGGATAGCTACCCACAGTGCACCACTCCGTGAGTCGATGCTAGCCACGGTATTGAGGACGCACTCCGCCGACCTACTGCGCTTAGTGGGGACATACACAATCAACTGTATAAAATTGCTTTCTAAAGATCGACTTCTATAATTTCGACCTAATTTCATAGTATAGACATACCCATAGTGTAGTTGTCTGGGCTCCGCTGGAATCCGAGCCCTGGAACCCCACGAGGGTCCGGCTGGAGTCCAAGCTCTAGGACCTCACAAGCCCAAGCCCGAATGTCTACACCACAATTTTACAGACCAGTAACTTGACCCCAAGTCAGTAGATATGGATCAGTCCCAGGTGTTTAAATTCAGTGTAGACATAATCTCAGTCTCCTGACTCCATCCCCTGCTCTCATCTTAAGGTAGCTCTTACACTAAAAAGGGTTTGCTGGTATAACTTATACTAGTTCCCCTAGAGAAATAAGCTATAACTGCAAAGCACTTTTATGCCATTATAATAGTATCTACACTACAATTTTTATCAGTACAAAAATGCCATGCCCCCAACTGACAGTGCTATACTACCAAGAGTTTCCAGTGTAGACCAGGCCTCAGACAAAGCTTCCAACTCCACACCCTAAATTTCTTTATTTCCATAGGGTTTACAATAGTGTTAAAATACAAATACAAGAACATTTAAGAGACAGCCCAAGACAATGGAATTTATCAGAGACTACATTTAGCCCAGGAGACCAGCAGCTGTTACCACTTTAATCCAACAAAATAACTATTCCTCAGTAAAAGGCTATACTGGACATTTCTTCATCAAGCTACTTGCTTCCACTGATGCCTTTAGCAAATGGATTATTTCAGTAACCCTGTGTTAAAAAAAAATTCAGTCTACAATACTTGTACACTATGCCCCTTTTCCCCTCCCCCATCACTTTCAATCCAAGTCTTTCAGAATTGGCTACTGTTAAAACGTTTAAACAGCCAGAACTTTATCCTACTTTAATATGCCTTCCATGCTATACTTTAATCATATCATCCTTTACCAAAAAAAGGTATGAGCCAAATCTGTGTATTCTTTCCTTCCCTCAAGCTAGCTAAATATAAGTTACTTTAACATTCTATATAAATGCACTAAAAACTAATATGGAACAGAAGATTTCTCTCTCCTCTCCCTGAATTGGTCTGTACTTTGCTACACTTACTTACGACTGTAGCTTTAAAATCATATTATCTCCAATCTAAATTTAAATTAGCTAGTCTGAATTGCAACAACCAAATTCGGAGTTTTAGTTTCCTTTGTATAATTTTATTTGTTGGCCCTGCGCTCCATTTTTCATGTAACAATATGCAGCTTCCCTGGTGAATACTGAGGCAAAGCAATCATTCAAGCTCTTAAGAATATTAGTCAGTCACTACAGCCCACTCATCTCCTTTAGTTACCCACTGTCTCCTAACTTCCTTTTTATATTAATAGACTGTCTTGTGATTTATTACTGCACCAAATACTCTACTACATTTAACATGTTAACACTCCTTAAATTTGTGTAAAATTATTAAACATCTTCACATATCAAAGTTTTGATTACCTTTTTACTCATCCAAGTAATTCAGTCCTATAGTATTTTTATCTAATGGCACATACTACCTTCACACACAATGTTCATTTTCCCTTACGATTAGACACTCACTAAGTATTCTTAAAAATCAGATATCTTACCAAAGTTTACAAAGTTAGAGGCCTTTAAATGTTAGCTTATATATTTTTTGTGATCAAACTTCAGAAAAATAACTCTCTCTCCACCTACCTTCCCCACTCCAGATGCCACTGTAACTTAGCTCTGTGTCTCCCATTATCTTATACCACTTATTCATAGTCTGTCTACAAGTAGGCTAGTATAAGATTCTGATATAAGCAATATATTTATATGTACTTTGTATCTGAATTTTCATTTAATATTCTATAAGTATGTGGACAAGGAGTCCATATCCTACTCCTATTACTAGCTCATTCTCAAACATCTGATCATCTAGCACAGAGCTTTCCAAACTGTGTGTCGCGACACGTTAGTGTGTCGGCGGCAGTGTGTAGGTGTGTCGCGGGGCAGCAGGCATGCTCTGCTCCCGGGCGTGCTCCGCTCCCTGGCCGGGGCAGCGGGGCGGCAGGCGTCCTCCGCTCCCCGGCTGGGGCAGCGGGGCGGCAGGCGTCCTCCGCTCCCCGGCCGGGGCAGCGGGGCGGCAGGCGTCCTCCGCTCCCCGGCCGGGGCAGCGTGTGTGTCGCGAAATGATGCATGTGTAAAAAGTGTGTCACCAACATGAAAAGTTTGGAAAGCTCTGATCTAGCACAATCTCAGGTGCAGTGTAGATCTACCCTAAAGAACATGTATGAGAAATTTCAAGAGAAAAGCAGCAGCTTTTTTTTTTTTTTTTGAGGTTCTTGATGGGAATCCAAAATAAATAAATAAATAAAATCACATGGATTTATAACAGAAAGCTAGCTACAATCTCACCTATGGAGTCACTATCATGGCTCCATAATTAATGGCTTTACTACCTGCCCAATCTCTCACAAATATTCTGTTTCACTGACTAGCAAATCCTCCCTCACAAAAGTGCTATGCTTCCTCCTGGATTTAGCTAGCTTCTCAAGCTCTGATACTTTAAACTCCTCTCCATTCCTAAATCATTAAAAGCAATTTGTAAAGAACGGATTTTACTTTGGAAAGAAGGCATATGCTGAATATCCCTCAAAGTCTTGTTACTGATGGCAACAGAGCACTTAACACAATCAAATATCTTTAGAATTGAAGGTTCAGGG
Organism: Macrochelys suwanniensis; assembly: GCA_033296515.1. NCBI lineage: Eukaryota > Metazoa > Chordata > Testudines > Chelydridae > Macrochelys > Macrochelys suwanniensis. Next base: position 30,472,633 of record CM065784.1, on the reverse strand, counting down.
GCACCCCATCTGTCCTATATTTTAAAAGGGATGTCCCTATTTTCCCCCCATGCCCAGTATCCAAATAAGCAGCATTGGATTAGATACAAATATGTTTTCAAGCAATGATCAGTCAAACGATCATACAACTTTTGTAAGTCTCCTAGACTAGTGTGGCTGGCCCACTACATTTTTATCCTGTTTTTGTTTAAATAGAAAAACTATAGCCAGAGCTCAAACAGAAGCAATGGAAAGTTTGACATCAGAAGACTCTCCTGCTTTCACTCCCTTCATTTCAACAGTTTGAGAGATTTCCCAAGTCTAAAAATACACCAGCAAGTAACAGAACTACTTTAAGTACTATACGGTCATGAGAAATATTTGTAACACATTTCAGTAAAGCTTTAAAAGGTCACACAAGATAATGAGGCAGAGCTACCGATGTCTGGTTAAGGCACAGCCATAGACCTCCAAAGCATTTGGGCAAACTCCTAGCCTCACTGACTCCCATTGACCAACGGGACCAGCATTTCATTCCTTATGTGTAGTCAGTTTCATAGCTTCCCTTGTATGATTAAGTCAAGTGAGTTTCCCCTACTTCAACAGGTCTTTCACACAGCAAGAGGGAAGAGAAAAACATTTTAAAATAAAAAAAAATCCATAACTGACCAAGGCAGTCAGGGGTAGTTGTAGTACCTGAAATTCACTTTTTGAAATTGATTAGACGTCAAGTTGCCATAATCTTTTGATATAAGATACACAGAGGACCTGTTTCTAGAGCTGTCAATCCCACATCTTTCAGGAACAAACGGGTAACTCTCAAAAAAAATTTCACTTAAAAAAATGCACCACATGATCTGATAAGCTGTATCCTTTATTCCTCATTCAATGAACAAAAACTGCTATAGACATGCGGAAAAAAAGCTTCACGCACTAAAAAACAGAAACATCTAATGCACTTCTATAACTGCATGACAGGCTGCATTCTGCCAAAATAAAAACAAACCCACTGCTGTAAAATGGGTATTAATAACTAAGAAAAAATGACCTCTTATGAAACTACACAAACACATTCATAGTCAAATATTTACATTTTACAGATGTTTCTCAAAATCAGATACTAAGACTGATGCTTACACAGACACTAAAATTACATCCCATGCTGGAATTCTGTGTTTTTGTTCACTCAACAACCTAACTGCATTAATCTTGCCTATGAGCTATGCCACCTTCCCAGCACTTCACTGACACATGAAAGCTATGCCTCAATTCAATAGCAGATTGATGACTTCAGACTTAGAAAGGCAGAGGCTTCCAATATACCACTACAGCTACTGAGAAGGAGAATTAGACCCTGATGCCATATTAAAATACAATGAAAGAGGGGAAAGATGAGGAATCCTGAGAAAAACCTGCCTCTCAATCTCATGTTAGCTAGAAGAAAGCACTGCAATAGCACTTTTTCCACCAGCCTGGTTTTAGATTTGGTTTCCCAGATTTTATATATTTCTTTTACCAGTAACCCAGTTTTCTACTCTGCGGCTATTTTACCCTACTGCTGACTACCCACTTTGGCGTGTGTCCAAAAGGATTGGCGCCATGAGCATGATAAATATCTCCTTGTCATCAATGTCCACAATTTCTCAGGCACTCTCAGTCCCATCCTCTGCTCAACCCTTATCAACACACAAAAACCCATCCATCACTTGTGTGTAGTGGTGGTAGCAGTATAGTAACAAGTTGGTTCACATGACTGGGATATAGGGTAGACTTGTAGTGCTAGCCTGCATCCGGAAAAAAAAGGGCTGTTAGCCATACAAAACACAAGGACCCCATGCTCTTTTCTTGCCATCTACCTATTTTGTTTCCTAACTGGAAGTCACCCACCACTGCAGATAGGCCTGCTCAGAATTTTCCCCCTCCTTTTGCACGCACCATTAAATAACAGCAACTACACCTCTGGGTTTTTTTAGGATAGCCTTCAACAAGATATAATCTCAATGTGCTGACAGCTGACCAGAGGCAGCATGAAGGTACTGGTGGATCTTTGGTGTGATGCTTCCAGGATCCACAGTTTAGGGAGCAAGAATTGAAATACCAAGCTGTATGAGGACATTTTGAATAAGATGGCTGAGCATGAAATCCATTGAACAGAACTTCAGTGCCAGGAGAAAAAAGTATCCTTCCCCATCTAAAATATCTGCTTACACGGCAACATCATTTCTAGGCCATCACCTCCCTGGTGGTCTAGTGGTTAGGATTTGGCACTCTCACTGCCACAGCCTGGGTTCGATTCCCAGTCAGGGAAAAGTGACTTTATATCGAGGGGGGGGATAGCTCAGTGGTTTTAGCATTGGCCTGCTAAACCCAGGGTTGTGAGTTCAATCCTTGAGAGGGCCATTTAGGGATCTGGGGAAAAAATTGGGGGCTGGACTAGATGACCTCCTAAGGTCCCTTCCAACCCTGATATTCTATGATTCTAAGCCCCGAGTCCCCCTCCATGCCCTCCTGGCTGGGCCCTGGAGTTTTTATAGCCTGTTGGGGGGGCCTCAGAAAGGAAAAGGTTGAGAACCCCTGTGTTAAACAGCCCAGACAAAGTTATTTACCCTAAATGAAGAGTTAACATCAAAAAACACGTTATTTGCCTGCAGCCTTATCTATCTGGATAAAATTACTTAATTTCTTTTCTAAAATGCTTTCAAGATCTACGAGATATAAAATATAATTTACGCATCTAGGTGTCAAAATATGGAGTCTGGACACCTGATTATGGTACACATTTGAAAATTAGGCTGCTAACAATTTCTCTTTTAAATTGCAAAGTCTTTTATTCCTGTTAATGGAAGCTCACACTGGCCAAACTCATATCATCATTACATAAAAGGCAGGCTTCTGCCCATTCTGAGATGACAGTTTGACCAAAATAATCAGGACTCTAGCATGGAAAGCCATGACTGAAAAAGATTTGGGGGTCTTGGTGGATAATCAGCTTAACATGAGCTCCTAGTATAATGCTGTGGCCAGAAGACTATATGCAATTCTTGGATGCATAAACAGAGGAATCTTGAACAGGAGTGTCAGGGTTCCCTCCCCACTTTAAACTCTAGGGTAAAGACGTGGGGACCCGCATGAAGAGCTCCTAAGCTTATTTTCACCAGCTTAGGTTAAAACCCCCAAGGTACAAAATTCCCTGCACCCTGAGAAATGCTTTTTCCACTGCCACCATCAAGTGTTTTAAACAGGAATCCAGGAAAGGAAACCACTTGAAGTTTATTTTCCCCCCCAAAATACCCTCTTAAGCCCATACCCCCCTTTCCTGGGAAGCTTGAGAATAACCTCCTAACCAATTGGTTACACCGTGATCTAAAAACCCACCCCCTGGGTTTTAAAAACCATAGAAAACAGTCAGCTTCTTAAAAGAAGGATTTTATTAAAACAAAGAAGGTAAAATCAGCTCTGTAAAATCAGGATGGTAACTATTTTACAGGATACTCAATTTTCAAACTCAGAGGGATTCCCCCCTGCACAAACCCTTAAAGTTACAGAAAAAAAAAAGGAATAACCCCTCCCTCTCACACAGGGAACGTACCAAGCAAAAATAAACAGAAATTTACGGGCATTACCTATGTTAATGGAGTGGTATGCCCGTTTGGTCAGTTCTGAGGTGGCTGAGAACATTGGTGCGAATTCACTGCACAGCTTCTGGATTTGCTGGCGCTGCATACGTTTGAGGGTTATTGAGAGGTTTACCATTTTTACGCCACCGTCATTTTTTTTTTTTTTTTTTTTTATAGTAGACACCTTTAGGCCACTTAGCGTTTTTTGCTTTTTGGGCAGTAAACTGACAAATCTTTAATTTTGGGGGGAAAAAAGGCTTTAGAGAATTAACATGGTACACTTTAGGCTTGAGAGTTGAGGTGGGGAATGCTATGAGATAGTTAACAGCTTTTAGGCGTTCTTGGACCGTAAATGGCACCTTTTATGACGCTTTCATTTCATGGGCCTGGAGCGCCTTTAAGACCATGACCTGGTTCCCGACTTTAAAGGAACGCTTTCTGGCATGTTTATTATACCAGGCCTTTTGCTTTTTTTTAGCCTTTTTTAGGTTTTTTTTAGCAAGGGCTAAAGAGTCTCGGGGAGTGTTTTGTAGGTTGCTTACAAAGTTTAGAATGTTAGTTTTCGAAGAAGGCGTAAACCCCTCCCATTGCTGTTTTACCAACTGTAATGGCCCTTTAACCTTGCGACCATACACAAGTTTAAATGGTGAAAATCCTAAACTGGGATGTGGTACAGCCCTGTAGGCAAAGAGCAACTGCTGTAACACTCGGTTTCAATTGTTGGAGTGCTGATTTACGAATTTGCGTATTATGGCTTTCAAAGTTTCATAAAACTTTTTTACCAGACCATTTGTTTGATGGTGGTAAGAGGTGGCAACCAAGTGGTTCACCCCATGAGCTTTTCACAGGCTTTTTATGCTTTTTGCCAGGAAATTAGTTTTCGAATTAGTAAGGATGTCGGCGGGCCAACCTACCCTGGCAAAAAATTTTGTTAATGCCTGGCATACACTTTTAGCCCGGGTGTTGCTTAGAGCTACTGCTTCTGGCCATTGGGTGGCAAAATTCATGAAAGTCAGTATGTACTGCTTTTCTTTGGGTGTCTTTTTCGGAAAAGGACCCAGAATATCCACAGCTACCCGCTGAAATGGAACTTTAATTATGGGGAGTGGCTGGAGAGGGGCTTTGACCTGGTCTTGGGGCTTTTTTACTCTTTGGCACACCTTACAAGACCGGACATAGGTAGAAACATTCTTGCCCGTTCCCTCCCAGTGGAATGACCTCCCCAAACGGTCTTTGGTTCTGTTCCCCCCCAGCATGACCACTAGGATGATTATGGGCTAGGCTTAAGAGCTTTACCCGGTACTTAGTCAGAACTACCAACCGTTTCTGAGGACGCCAGTTTTTCTGGTGTCCACCAGAAAGAGTTTCCTTATATAGAAGTCCTTTTTTTATAACAAACCGGGATCAATTAGAAGAGCTGAGAGGCAGTGGGTTGCTTTGTCCCACTGTCCAAGCTCTCTGGAGGCTTTTATTTGCTTTTTGCTTGGCTTGGAACTGTTTTTTAGATGCTGGAGGCATCAGTTTCTCAGTGGGTTGTGGACTTGGGCTGGGTCCCATTGGAAGCGATGTAGGTGATGGGGTTGTTTTTGTTGACTGTGAACCGCTTTTCGCTGGTGCACGATGTGGTAATTCAGGCTCTGGCTGAGCCTTTTGTATTGAGTTATCAGCTGCTGCTGCCATTGCCGGCTCGGTGGTGCCCTTTGGTGTTGGCACTGTAGATGGGGTTGCAAGCGCTGGACACAGTGCTGGCAATGGTTTTGGTGCTGGTTGCTTCGCCAGTTTCGGTTCTGAGACTGGCTTTGGTTGGGTTTTTGCGACTGGATTTACGATGGCTGTTGCAGTCGTTGGCAGGGTATTCGGTTCCACCACCTTTATCTGGATTTTTGGTAGTACAGATGGGGTGCTGGTGGAAGTCTTAGGAACAGAGCTAGGTGTGACAGCTTGCTTAGCCTGGCTGCGGGTGACCATTTTCACCCTTTTGGCTAGCTTTACACAATTGGTCAAGTTTTCCCCCAGCAACATGGGAATGGGATAATTATTATAGACTGCAAAAGTCCAATTTTCTGACCAGCCCTTGTACTGGACAGGCAACACGACTGTAGGTAAATTAAAAGAGTTGGACTTGAAGGGCTGAATTGTTACTTGTGCCTCTGGGTTGATTAAGCTGGGGTCCACTAAGGATTGGTGGATAGCCAACACTTGTGCTTCAGTGTTCCTTCACGCTGTAACCTTCTTTCCGCCCACACTCACCGTTTCCCTTCGCTTCAAGGGTATTTGGGAGGCATCTGGGCCTGAGGACCTTTGGTGTGACCCCCGGTGCAATGAACTGTACTTGGTTGGGGTTCTTGGGGCAGTTGGCCTTTACATACCCCAATTCGTTACATTTAAAACATCGCCCAGCTGACTGGTCAGTGGGGCGAGGTGGGTTGCTGGAGAATGGGGTGGTGGGGCAATAAGGGGTCTAGGGTTTTCCTTGTGGGGCCTTGGGCTGCCCCTGGTGTTGTGGTGTGGTTTGGGGTTTTCCTTTCTGGTATCTCCCCAAACTATGACCAGGGTTGTTTCTTTTTGCTTTTTGCACCCCTTGTGTGCCAAATTTTCTTGTCCCTCTGCTGATCTGGGACTGTTCGTATTGATCAGCATAAACAGCAAGACTGTCTGCTGAGTCCATTTTTTTATTCCATAAACACTGTTTTATTTCATCCTTGGACATATTCAGGAATTGTTCCTGAGCCATCAAATCACACACTCCTTCAAAGCTAGTAACACCCCTTTCCTTGACCCATTTATTTAACAGCTCCTTTATTCGGTTTACATAAGCTACATTACTTGGTCCAGGCCCTCGGATAAGGGTTCGAAATTTTACTTTGTAAGTTTCAGGGGTAACTTGAAATTGTTTTAAAACAAAATTCTTGAATTTCTTATAGTCAGAAGCCTCAACAATAGGCATGTTATTGAATATGTTCAGAGCACTTCCAGTCAACTTTGCTACCAATGTTGTCATTTTGTGATTATTAGGAATGTTATGGAGATTGCATAGTCTTTTAAAGGTGAGAAAATATTCAGCAATATTACGGGATTTATCATACGGTGGACATAGTCGCTCCCATTTGTGGATTGTTGGGGAAGGATTGTTAGTGTTATTCAGTAGATTCCGCTCCACCCTGGTCTTCTCCATCTCCAGGGCATGCTTTCTCTCTCTCTCCTTCTCCTCCATAGCATACTTCCTCTCCTCCTCAGCATACTTCCTCTCTCTTTGTTTCTCCTCCTCAGCATGCTTTTTTTCCTCTTTCTTTTTCATCAATTTTCATCTAAGTTGTAGCAGTCTTGCATGTTTTCTCTCCTCCTCATCGGCTTGCAGTCTAGCTAGCTTAAGTTTAATAGCTGCTTCACTGGCAGTCATCTTAGCCTTTCTGTTTTTAATCTGTCTTAACCAGAGAGAGTTAGAAAAGAAAAAAAAAAACTTGCTTGGGTTTTCCCTGTAGGGGTTAACTACCTGCTTTTATATGTAGATACTCTAGCTCCTAGCAGCTTAACCCCTCCCCACTCCCTGCTTCCAAGCAGCTACAGGGAAGAGCCAGAGAGAAGAAAAAAAAATTTAAACTCCCTGTCTCTGGTTAAAAAAAAATTTTCTGGTTCAATATATCCCACCTCTGCCACCATGTCAGGGTTCCCTCCCCACTCTAAACTCTAGGGTAAAGACGTGGGGACCCGCATTAAGAGCTCCTAAGCTTATTTTCACCAGCTTAGGTTAAAACCCCCAAGGTACAAAATTCCCTGCACTCTGAGAAATGCTTCTCCCACTGCCACCATCAAGTGTTTTAAACAGGAATCCAGGAAAGGAAACCACTTGAAGTTTATCTTTCCCCCCAAAATACCCTCTTAAGCCCATACCCCCCTTTCCTGGGAAGCTTGAGAATAATCTCCTAACCAATTGGTTACACAGTGATCTAAAAACCCACCCCCTGGGTTTTAAAAACCATAGAAAACAGTCAGCTTCTTAAAAGAAGGATTTTATTAAAACAAAGAAGGTAAAATCAGCTCTGTAAAATCAGGATGGTAACTATTTTACAGGATACTCAATTTTCAAACTCAGAGGGATTCCCCCTCTGCAGAAACCCTTAAAGTTACAGGGGGAAAAAAAAGGGAATAACCCCTCCCTCTCACACAGGGAACGTACCAAGCAAAAATAAACAGAAATCTACTCGCTATGCTATCTAAACTTACTTTAGAAAAGTGAGGATTTGATGAAAAGATGACTGGTTCCTTTTGACTCCAAGATCACTCTGAGTCTTACAAAGAGCCACACACAAAGCTTTCCCCCTCCCAAGATTTGAAAGTATCTTGTCCCCTTATTGGTCAGATGCCGGCCAGGTCAGGTGTCAGTCTGGTTACCTGCATTTCTTAACCCTTTACTGGTAAGAGGATTTTATCTGCATCAGACCCTCTTCCCTTTCCCTTTATATTTATGACAAGGAGTAAAGAGATTATTTACCTCTGTATTTAACACTGGTACAACTGCTGCTGGAATACTGTGTCCAGCTCTGGTGCTCACAATTCAAGAAGGGTATTGATAAACTGGAAAGGGTTCAGAGAAGTAGTATTTTTGATAGTGACTGTAAGTAACCACTGAAACACTTTATCAAGTGTTATAGTAGATTGTACATCACGGGCAGCTTTTAAACCAAGATTGGATGTTTTTTCTAAAAGATATGTTCTAGGAAATATTTTGAGAGAGTTCTATAGCCTGTGTTATACAAGAGGTCCAACTAGATTATAACAATGGTCCCTTCTGCCCTTGGAATCTGTGATATAGCATCCTGAGAATTCTTCTACAGCACCTTGGTAACTCTGCAAGATGAGTATTCTACACAGTCTTGCTTTCAACTCTTTCTCCCCCACCCTATTTTTAACACTTTCCAAAGTGGTCTAATGAAACAGAACCCATCTGTACATGATAAACCAGAGAGGCCCACAGAGACTTCTAAAGAAATGTTGAATCCATTTTCCATCTACAGATCTAGGAAGATACATATAACAGCCTAGTAAATCAAAAATAAACAGAGCAAAAGAGAAATTATGTGACTCTAGATTTAAAAAATAATAATCTTTGCTGCATCTCAAAATGACATTACTTTATCTCCAGACAAGACAAACAGAGTGCATGACTGTCTGCAGTATCATAAAAAGGGATGTTTTCGTATATATAAATTAGGGATGTCAATTAATCGCAGCTAACTCACGCAATTAACTCAAAAAAAGTAATCACGATTAATCGCAGTTTTAATCGCACTGTTAAACAACAGAATACTAATTGACATTTTGGATGTTGTCAGGGTTCCCTCCCCACTCTAAACTCTAGGGTAAAGACGTGGGGACCCGCATTAAGAGCCCCTAAGCTTATTTTTACCAGCTTAGGTTAAAACCCCCAAGGTACAAAATTCCCTGCACCCTGAGAAATGCTTCTTCCACTGCCACCATCAAGTGTTCTAAACAGGAATCCAGGAAAGGGGACCACTTGAAGTCCCTTCCTCACCAAAAAAATATCCTCTCAAGCCCGTACCCCCCTGTCCTGGGAAGCTTGGGGATAATCTCCTAACCAATTGGTTACACAGTGATCTAAAAACCCACCCCCTAGGTTTTTAAAAACCATAGAAAACAGTCAGCTTCTTAAAAAAAGGATTTTATTAAAAACAAAGAAGGTAAAATCATCTCTGTAAAATCCGGATGGTAACTATGTTACAGGGCACTCAGAGACATTCCCCCCTCTGGACAAAACCTTAAAGTTACAGAAAAACAGGAATAACCCTTCCCTCTCCCACAGGGAATGTACCAAGCAAAATAACAGAAATCTACTCGCTATGCTATCTAAACTTACTTTAGAAAAGTGAGTATTGGTGAGGAGGCGGATTTTCTGTAGGTTCTTTCTGTCTTCCAAGATCACTCTGACTCAGACAAAGACACACACAAAAACCTTCCCCCCTCCCAAAGTTTGAAAGTATCTTGTCCCCTTATTGGTCAGATGCCAGCCAGCTCAGGTGTCAGTCTGGCTACCTGCATTTCTTAACCCTTTACTGGAAAGAGGATTTTATAGCACTGCATCAGACCCTCTCCCCCTTCCCTTCATTTTTATGACAGATGTTTTTCTACATTTTCAAATATATTGATTTCAATTACAATACAGAATACAAAGTGTACAGTGCTCACTTTATATTATTTTATTACACTCTACATTACATATTTGCACTGTAAAAATGATAAATAAAAGAAATAGTATTTTTCAATTCACCTCATGAGTACCGCAGTGCAATCTCTTTATCGTGAAAGCGCAATTTACAAATATACATTTTTTTGTTGTTACATAACTGCACTCAAAATCAAAACTATATAAAACTTTAAAGCCTATAAGTCCACTCAGTCCTATCTCTTGTTCAAAAGCCAATTACTACGAGAAACAAGTTTGTTTACATTTAAAGGAGATAATGCTAACTGCTTCTTATTTACATCATCTGAAAGTGGGAACAGACATTCACATGGCACTTTTGTAGCCAGCATTGCAAGGTTTTTACATGCCAGATATCCATTCGTATGCCCCTTCATTCTTCGGCCACCGTTCCAGAGGACGTGCTTCCATGCTGATGACACTCACTAAAAAAAATAATGTTAATTAAATTTGTGGGCAGAATTTTATGTCTCCTGCTCTTTGTGGCAAGGAATTGAGTAGGCAAGATATCCCCACATGATCCTATCTGGTAATGCACTCCTCATGCTGAAGAGGTAGGTGAAAAACCCGCAACGTTCCTGCCAGTTTTACCTGGGAGAAAAATTCCATCTTGACACCAGATTTGGTGATCAGTTTGACCCTGAGCATAGGATCAAGACACGCCAGCCCAACATCTGAGAAATATTTTTTTTTTCCCACTGCCTCAGAGCAGTGGTCTTCCCCATGCAATGTCCTGTCTCCATCCCTGATGCCTCAGAGGAAGGTAAATTATCCCAGGACACATCTGGTCAACTGTGCATTGGGGGAAAGAAAATCTTTCCTGATTCCCATAGGATGTGTCAAATGTGCTGCCTCATTTTAGTGACCAATGTAAATTGAGCATTCAGTAATTTATAAAATGAAGAGATGCACCATCAGAGTGAAATTAACACAATTCTGGTTAGTTTCCTTACTATTCAGAACACCCTGGGCAACAGAGAAACTGGCACAAATCACATCAATTTAATTCTGCTCCTGGGTAAAGCTATTAAATGAAGTAGGGGCAGGATGGATCCCTCCCTCCTCCCCCACAAAAAAGCTGCAATAGTGGGCAAAGTTTGAGAAAGTATCCCCTCTTCCCACTTCCACCAACAGAAGGATGAAGAAAGAGCTCCTTCTCATTTCTGCCAGACAGAAAGATGCAGCCTTTAGATTTATCATATAGCTGTTATGGAAAATGAAACTGCTGAGAAGAACCAGAGCAGAGCACCCAATTAATAAAACAAAGTCTCCCCCGAGAAGCCTCTTTCCCGTTTCAATCCCTATGTGCCACTCCAGCAGTAGACGGAGTTGAAAAGGCACTGCAAGGGGTCATCAGAGAAGAATTTCCCCAGGGTAGGCACAGCTCAGGGCCACCATAAGCTCTACTCTGCCGCCCTCCCTTTGCAAAGCCTACCAGAAGGAGTGGGTTAGAGCATTTCCATGGTGAAAGCTGCTATGAAAGCTGCAACAGCCCAGAAAGAAGTTGGCACAAAAAGGTGGTTTACTTTAAAGACACCTTTGCCCTGCTTCCTGTTGTGCTGTGCCTCCTGGAGGCGAAACACAGAATCTGTGCCCTGAAGTCTTTCCGTCTCAGAAAGTGGTTCACAATATAGTTAATGGCCATAGCTTTGGGCACAATTTTTATTTTCTTCCTTCTAACATTCAAAATATGACAAGTTCCTCTGATCAAACCTAAAACACTTTAAGAGCTCTAGCTACTCATTAATGGTCATCAAGATTATACTAGTAGCCAAAATTACATAAGAGGTTCTGTCCAGTGATAGCAGCACAGACTGTAGTTTACATTCCACAAGGATAAGAGAAGAGAAGAGAAGAAAGGACAACCTAAACTCAATATTCCTAAACTATATACTTAATGTAGGCCAATCTGTTATGAAATTAGTCCATTTTTGTCATTTGTGGTTATGATTTATGCTTTAGAGCAAAAAGGCATTATATAATTCTGCTCAGTCTCCATGTTTTATTTCTGAAAATTACAATTACAGTACAGCCCAAAGCGAAGCCCTTCCTCAATTTCTTTTCACTGCCCCTTACATGCAACTTTTAAAGCTAATTCTTTCATGCCTGCAAGGATTTTATAGAACAGGAAGTAGAAAATTACTGAAAATTTCATTTGTTACTTTATCGTGATAAAAGCTGATTAGGAATTATCAACAGTTTTAACTGTTGTGGGGTTTCTCCCCTCAGCCCACCTTTACTTTTTAATATTTATTTTATGTTAATTGCTGGCCAAAATTTTAGAAGAGTCTAGGAACCCAGTCCCTACTAAGAAAAAACTCCCACTGACTTCAAAGTGAGTTTAGCCCAAGTGTGAAATGGTGCTCCAAGTATACTAATAAGACTAGAGATTCATCACAAAGATATTTCTGGTGCAAAACACAAAAAAGAAGCACCTTTTCAAATTTCACATTTAGAATGTTCTGCGCTTATGGAGTGACTCTTCACAAAAAGTGTCAAACTGCTTCCAATAATCCTTTTTCCACTTTAATTTAAAATAGTCAGAACACATTGGACTTATCACTAGCACTGGTTGGGAATTTTCTGATGAACCAGGGTTTCATTAGAAAACACTGATTTCTCAAACCAAAAACAGTTGCAGATATAGAGAGAGTGGATTCAACGAACTTCCAATGAACCACAGGCAAGTCTCTGACAGAACCCTGCCTGGTTTCCTGCCAGCTCACCTGACAGATTGCTGGGGACTGGGGTAACCCTGAAATGCAGACTGCCCAGGAACAGAGTCCCCAGGTGTTCTGGGTTCCAGCTCCGCAAGGAACCTGAAAGCCCAAAGGAACCCAGCTTGAACCCAAATCAGAATAAAACCAAATTTCAAAATTTACTGCAAACTGGGAATTCCAAGTTTCAGCCAGCTCCACCTATCAATAACTTCTCCAAGCAACTTTTTAAAAAAAGTCTGTGACTATGTAGATACTAGTGATGGGCTCAAGCATCATCATTCAGATCTTAACTTCTCAGAAGTTTAGGCGTGTTCACAGTTTTGGTTCAGGCCAATCTCCTAAAAGCAAAAAAGAAAACACACTTGCAATGAAAGAAACAAATTTGTCTTATTGTAAGTGAATAGGTAAGGGCACAATTCTAAGTCTTTAGATTAGTTCACATTGTAAAGAATTCTTCCAAATGAAGCAAAATTGAAGTAATTCTGACCTAAACTTTCAGTCTTCAGATTTTCCAGCAATTAAAGACTTTTGCAGTTTAAGCACTAAGTCAAAGTCAGAACTATTAGTTCTGTCAGTTTTTTAATTTATGTAATACCTATGGTTTGTTAAAACTAAATTAAGTGCATTAAATATGCTTCAGCAAAACTACTAGAAACCAATACAACACAAGAAGTTTCAAAACTTTGCTAAAGTAATCAGTGTTCCCTATAGTCTGCCTTCAGCCATAAAACTGCAGAGTTTACATTCACACACTAAACAAACTTTCTTTCGGGGGGTTTCCTGTGTTACTAATAAGTTCCAGCTTCTCTCCTTTAAGATCTAAATTTAACCAACACTAACGTTTAGTCAATTAAAAAAAAAAAAAAAGCCCTACAACAGCAACACAAACATCCCATCTTACTGGCTACCCTGTTTTCTTCTTTGTAATTTATTACATTTATGCCCCTGTAAAAGATTCAGTAAATAGCAAGCTTACTCCATCACCACCCAATGTTGTCTGATGTTGTGTTTTATATACCAGTATGTGCAGCTAGTACCGGCGTTCACTTTGTTTAATTAGACACGTAAAGATGAACAAATGAACTTCGAAGAAGTCAGAGGTGAAAGCAAAACCTGAGTCACCACTATATGCACAAAAGTACTCTACCAACTGAGCTACAAGAGTAGATCCATTTACTTAAGCTGGGGTGGGCGGGGATAGAGAGAGAAAGCAGAGGGAAACCCTCCTTACAGGGTCTTCAGATTTTGTTATACTTTCACTTATAGTTTTTAAATGCTGATGTATTTTCCCACACTATTAGTTTAATTCTGCTGCTTTCCATAAAAACCCATTTTAAAGTAAATGGCAACATTCCTTATAAATCATTCTCCTCCTCCATTTCAAAATTGTAACTTTTAGAAATCTATCATAATGCCATACACACAATAAAGGAAACCATAACAACCTGCACACATGCACACGCACACCCCAACTTGAAGTTAAAGAAATTCACAGTGGAAGTCAGAAATATTCTTTTTACCTTTTTGTGTTCAGATTACTGCAATACTGGCATGCTCAGTGTGGAGTAAACACAAAGACACACACTACCACTGTCCCAAGGTGCTTATGATTTAAGAGACTGCAGGAGCAGACCTTTAACACACGAGTATCTCCTATTTATACAAGTAATTTCTACTGACTCAACTGCAGTACTGCTGACATGATCATCAAAATTCATAGTCGAGTAGATATCACTTATTCATTCTTATGTTGTGCACTTTTCTTTGGTGGATTAAGACTGATAGTATTTGTGGAAGAAGTGCTTGAGAACCAAAAAAGATGTAAATGAAACAATGCTTGGGAATCCAGTCAGAAAGCAACATACTGTATATACCAAAGGCCAAATTCAGAACTAACATAATTTCACTGTTGCAAGTGGGTGTAACTCCACTGACTTCAGAGTCGAATCTGGCCCTAGGAAACGTGCAACACAGAATCAGCAGAATTACATAATTTACCAGTTCCAGCTTTTAAATAAACACAAAACAGTGGACGGGAAAGTGGGGAGAACACAAATCCACACTTTATTGTAATTTTGTATCCACTGTGGTTCTATGTAACACCAAAGATTACTAGAATTGAAAATTACATTTAAAAGGTCCCTATTTTCCCTGTTTACTTTCTCATTTTCACCTATTGTTTGTATTGCAACGGGGCTTAGAAACCCCAGTCACAGACCAGGATTCCATTATGTTAGTCACTGTACAAACACAAAATGATGAGAGTCCCTGGCCTCAAGAGTTTACAGTCCTGGCAGGGATTTTCTAAGGAGCCTAAAAAGGTGTTTAATGAGAGCAGGAGCCTAACTCCCTTCCATTCCTTTGATAAAATCCCAATTTTACATATTTGACACTACTTTGGATACAGTCAATCTCCCCCTTGCTGGAGGGAAAAATTTAAATGTAAAAACTCTTATGAACACCAGCAGGGAAGCAGAGAACAACTTTTTTTTTAAAAGGAATTTTTTTTAATAAATAAGTTCAGGACATTATTTAATGAACACAAAAATCCAGTTTCTGATAAAGCAGTTAGCTGATTGCTAAGGTTAGTTTATAGTGTCCCTTTAATGAAATCGCCTAGTTTTCCAATGCTAGTTTTACCTCCACTGGTGTCATACTTCCAAAATACTTTAAGTATTAAGCATGTCTTTTAAAAGTTTAATAAACAAAGAGTTACCTTATAGAAATGTAGAGCATTTGGATAGATAAACCATACCAGAATTTTATTTTATACTGATAGTAAAAAAAAAAAAGGGGGGGGGGGGCTGTCATACCATCAAATCAAGTTGTATAAATATACACTAAGATAAGATGGGTAAGTTTCCCAGTTTAAAATGTAAAAGTGGCAAGCAACTGTGTTAGTCCAATTAAAAGGAATTTTTAAAAACAAGTTCAAAAGCCCATAATATATGTGTATCATCTGATCAGTGGAACAACCTGAAATACATTAAAAGCAGATTTTTCAGGATCAGTCTCTTTATGAAGCCATTGGACAGAAAAGCAAAAGGCAGGATGTTAGTTTAGGTGTTGCAATAAAATTCAAAAATGAAGCGATCAAGGGGAAAAGATGATATTTTGCTGAATTACTGGATTTAAGGTAATCTGGGTTCTACTTTAGATTCTGCCACAGACAGTGTGACCTTGGGCAACTCACTTAGCCTATGTCCCTTGGTTTCATCCAATGTAAATTAGGGATATCTAAAAGGGGTGCTGTGAGACTTAAATTATTGATGTTGACAGAGCATTTTGAGATCCTTGGATGCATGTTTCAGCACTATACAAGCATGGATTATAATTATATTATATTATAACCAGGTACAAGTGTTGGAGTGTCTCCTTACAAAATTTCTCTGATTCACAGTGATAAAAGGCTCAATCAATCATGTTAAAAAGCAATAGTGAAAGAGCAATAAAAACAATACAATAAAGAGTAGGCATCCTAAAGTTAATTAGCCAGTGCGACAGAATGTGTTGATTATTGTGCATATTAGGAAACTGATGCCTCTATCTACCTCCCTTCTTTAGGAGAGGGCAGGAGGCGAGATCAGAGTTTACAATTCCTTTGTATCCAGATAGTTTTTTAAATCTCACATTTTAAAAATAGTAGTTAAATACAAAATGAAATGGTCTCTGAGAATTATCCACCTGTTGGTGTGATTTAGTCCTTATTTCACATTATTCCTTTTCTTTGTCCACATACTAGTGATATAGTAAGCCCCAATGACTACTTTGGAGTGCCTACAATCTGAAGCATGACAATGCCTCCTGTATCTGCACACTACTTTAAATATAAAAAGTTAGACATTTCATAGAATCATAGAATCATAGAATCTCAGGGTTGGAAGGGACCTCAGGAGGTCATCTAGTCCAACCCCCTGCTCAAAGCAGGACCAAACCCAATTAGATCATCCCAGCCAGGGCTTTGTCAAGCCTGACCTTAAAAACATCTAAGGAAGGAGATTCCACCACCTCCCTAGGTAACCCATTCCAGTGCTTCACCACCCTACTAGTGAAAAAGTTTTTCCTAATATCCAACCTAAACCTCCCCCTCTGCAACTTGAGACCATTACTCCTTGTTCTGTCATCTTCTACCACTGAGAACAGTCTAGATCCATCCTCTTTGGAACCCCCTTTCAGGTAGTTGAAAGCAGCTATCAAATCCCCCCTCATTCTTCTCTTCTGCAGGCTAAACAATCCCAGTTCCCTCAGCCTCTCCTCATAAGTCATGTGCTCCAGCCCCCTAATCATTTTTGTTGCCCTCCGTTGGACTCTTTCCAATTTATCCACATCCTTCTTGTAGCGTGGGGCCCAAAACTGGACACAGTACTCCAAATGAGGCCTCACCAGTGCCGAATAGAGGGGAATAATCACGTCCCTCGATCTGCTGGAAATGCCCCTACTTATACAGCCCAAAATGCCGTTAGCCTTCTTGGCAACAAGGGCACACTGTTGACTCATATTCAGCTTTTCGTCCACCGTAACCCCTAGGTCCTTTTCTGCAGAACTGCTGCCCAGCCATTCGGTCCCTAGTCTGTAGCAGTGCATGGGATTCTTGCGTCCTAAGTGCAGGACTCTGCACTTGTCCTTGTTGAACCTCATCAGATTTCTTTTGGCCCAATCCTCTAATTTATCTAGGTCCCTCTGTATCCTGTCCCTACCCTCCAGCGTATCAACCACTCCTCCCAGTTTAGTGTCATCTGCAAACTTGCTAAGGGTGCAGTCCACACCATCCTCCAGATCGTTGATGAAGATATTGAACAAAACCGGCCCCAGCACAGACCCTTGGGGCACTCCACTTGATACCGGCTGCCAACTAGACATGGAGCCATTGATCACTACCCGTTGGGCACGACCATCCAGCCAGTTTTCTATCCACCTTACCGTGCATTCATCCAGCCCATACTTCCTTAACTTGCTGGCAAGAACACTGTGGGAGACTGTATCAAAAGCTTTGCTAAAGTCAAGAAATAGCACATCCACTGCTTTCCCCTCATCCGCAGAGCCAGTTATCTCATCATAGAAGGCAATTAGGTTAGTCAGGCATGACTTGCCCTTGGTGAATCCATGCTGACTGTTCCTGATCACTTTCCCCTCCTTTAAGTGGTTCAGAATTGATTCCTTGAGGACCTGTTCCATGATTTTTCCAGGGACTGAGGTGAGACTGACTGGCCTGTAGTTCCCCAGATCTTCCTTCTTCCCTTTTTTAAAGATGGGCACTACATTAGCTTTTTTCCAGTCATCCGGGACCTCCCCCGATTGCCATGATTTGTCAAAGATAATGGCCAATGGCTCTGCAATCACATCGGCCAACTCCTTTAGCACCCTCGGATGCAGTGCATCCGGCCCCATGGACTTGTGTTCGTCCAGCTTTTCTAAATAGTCCCGAACTACTTCTTTCTCCACAGAGAGCTGGTCACCTCCTCCCCATTCCGTGCTGCGGAGTGCAGCCGCCTGGAAGCTGACCTTGTCTGTGAAGACAGAGGCAAAAAAAGCATTGAGTACACTAGCTTTCTCCACATCCTCTGTCACTAGGTTCCCTCCCTCATTCAGCAAGGGGCCCACACTTTCCTTGACTTTCTTCTTGTTGCTCACATACCTGAAGAAACCCTTCTTGTTACTCCTAACATCTCCGGCTAGCTGCAACTCCAAGTGTGATTTGGCCTTCCTAATTTCACTCCTGCATGCCTGAACAATATTTATATACTCCTCCCTGGTCATTTGTCCAAATCTTCCATTTGTTAGGTAAAAGACTATATATGTGTATTTTTATACCCAATTACTATAGTGCGCAGGATAAATAGCTTGCCAACCTTCATGTTAAGGAAAAGGAACTCAGAGCAATACCAAAAAAAAAAAAAAAAAAACCCACAACCACCACCCCAAATAACCAATCCATCCATTATCTATTTTGTTTTTTTGGGAGGGGTGGGGCACTCTCTCGTAATTAACATTTGAACTGACTTTTCCTCACATTTTCTAGAAGATAAAAGAAAAAACAGTGTCAAATAGAGGCTTTGAATACCAACTTTTAGCGGAAAGAAAACCTTTAAAGCAAAATTAGGTGTTTAGAATACTACCATTGACATAAACTTGAACCTCCAGCAGTGTTAATAGGTGTCACAACAGGCCACGATCATATTCTTATAGAGATGCGAGTTGAAGAGTTGTTGATTAATATTTTGTTGCCAAGGAAAGTATTAATCCTGATAATATGAAATTCTATTAACGAAAAAGTGAACAGTTCAGTTAAGATTGCTCTGATGTCTTTAAAATAATACCCTCAGATCACAAAGTTGCCATGACACCAACTACAAGACTGTGGTTGCAGAGACAAAATGTCTCTTTATACAGGCTGTTATGGGAAGCTGAGCAAGCTTGGCTATGAACCAAATATGTTTGGGCTCTAGAGTGGACATAATTTATCATCATTTGGACATTCCAGTGGTTAGCTAAACCAAGAAAGCTGGACAGCTCGCACATCATAGCATTCAGATAAACAAACCTCATATACATTGCCATACATCGCCAACATCAGTATGTTTACACTGATAACCCAAAGCTTATTCACTTGCTTTCCTAGCATAATTTAATAATGACACTATTTCCCCATCACCTATTGTCAAATCACAACAATTAGGAAATCTCTGAGTAGGTTCATTTTTGGCAGTCATGTATCAGAAACTACACTGGGAGGAAATTCTGAAGGATGTAAGATACCACATTTATTTCCCTTACTTCCAGATACTTTTCAAATGAAAGCCATCAGGATATATTTAAAGACAATAGCCACCAAAAATATTGGCTGACATAGGAACTTTAAAAACAATTGACATGCAACGTGATTACCCAGTTTAAGACTCTTTAAATAGTCTGGATGAGTAAAGGACTCAAATACTTACTATAAATGAGCACCTTCCTGTCACTTGCAAATTCTTTCACTCCTACCAATCATACAAGTCTTCTGTAAAAAGAAATCTCAGCATTCCCGGTAGTAAAGCAGTAGCACACTTGCTTTGCCAACCAGGATAGTTAGCTTCCAAAGTAGTCTACAAAAGTGCCACTTTGGCAGATGCCACATGACAGGAACAAAATCAGTATCAAAAACTAGATGATCCAGTCTCCCTTCTTCCTAGCCCCTTCCCCACAGAAGTACACCTTTCAGACGTGTTCTATTTCCAAGTACACTTATTCACATAAAACCCAGATTTCCCTCCATCCACCACACAGAGAGTTATTTCACTCTTTCTTTGCCTGTTACTGACATCAGTTAAGTCATTACAATGAGGTTACAGAAAATTATGTGAAGTACACGTTAAAGAAACAAATCCAATATGATTTCTATTGTTTTGGTTTCATGCCATGCCTTTCAGTACATGGCAGATTATATTGAGAGCTGCAAATGCACAGTAATTCATCAGCTAACATATCTTTTTATTCTTTTTAGTTAGGATAAGATGATGAGACCTGGATTTACAAATTCAGGCAACAAAGCCACCTCTGATAGTACTATCTTTTAAGGTAGAAAAAGTGAATAACTGCAAGTCCTGCCTTCTCCCCCATGCTGTCATGAAACACTTCATACCTCCTTTGGGGTAGCTCAGTTTATCTTTTGACAATAGGGCAAGACAGCAGCATGTCACATGACATAGTGGCATATGCCCATTCTTTCTATGTGGCTGCAGTTACTGTATATACTTGATGAAACAAATGCAAAGCAATTTTGTAAGCTTCTTAACTACCCTTCCCTCAAATATCAATTAAAAACAGAGCAAGCATTATCAGATCAAGATTTCTTGATTTCAGAGTAGTTCCCAGGCTAAGCAGAAAGTAGATTTTATTTGTTCTCATGGAATCCTCCATTCCCAGAAACATCAGAAAAATCCTGAACTAAAAGATAGGGGTAGGCCGTGTCCTTGTGAGTAAAATCCATGGACACAATGATTCTACAAAAGCTGCACAAATAGGAGCCTTCAGCTTCCAGTTTGGAAAGGGACCGGGCTGCCTAACATCATTGTTCCCTCACTGCACCAGATGCGAGCCCCCCCCGCATCCCCCCAGTACTACGTCCAGGGGTCTGTCCCAACCTATCCTCTGCCGTGATACTTTATCCATGTGCCAGCCCGCCCATCTCCCCCCATACTCTGTCCACCCGCCAGTCTGAGCCCAGGCCCGCCCACCAGCCCGCCTCCCCCCTTCGATACAGGGTCCACATGCCAACTCCTGACCAGCCTGGCCCATCCCAAGTGCAGGAGCCAGCCAGTGCCCACACCCACCCAATTCCTCCCAATACCGTGCCCAGGTGACAGCCCGAGCCCACCCCCCATGCCGTGCCCTGGTGCCCCAACCACTCACCCATATCGTACCCAGGCGCCACCCCCAGCCCAGCGCCCCCCTACCGTGCCCAGCGCCAGCCCCAGCCCAGACCGTGCCCAGCGCCAGCCCCAGGCCCGTGCCCCCGCAGCGTGCCCCACGCCCCCGTACCATGCCCCGCGCCAGCCCCGCGCCCCCGTACCGTGCCCAGCCCCAGCCCCGCGCCCCCGTACCGTGCCCAGCCCCAGCCCCGCGCCCCCGTACCGTGCCCAGCCCCAGCCCCGCGCCCCCGTACCATGCCCAGCCCCAGCCCAGACAGTGCCCAGAGCCAGCCCCAGGCCCGTGCCCCCGCACCGTGCCCCATGCCCCCGTACCGTGCCCCGCGCCAGCCCCACGCTCCCGTACCGTGCCCCGCGCCAGCCCCACGCCCCCGTACCGTGCCCCGCGCCAGCCCAACCCCGCGCCCCCGTACCGTGCCCAGCCCCAGCCCAGACCGTGCCCAGCGCCAGCCCCAGGCCCGTGCCCCCGCACTGTGCCCCACGCCCCCGTACCGTGCCCCGCGCCAGCCCCAGCCCAGACCGTGCCCAGCCCCACGCCCCCGTACCGTGCCCCACGCCCCCGTACCGTGCCCAGCCCCAGCCCCGCGCCCCCATACCGTGCCCAGCCCCAGCCCAGACCGTGCCCAGCGCCAGCCCCAGGCCCGTGCCCCTGCACCGTGCCCCACGCCCCCGTACCGTGCCCCGCGCCAGCCCCAGCCCAGCGCCCCCGTACCGTGCCCAGCCCCAGCCCCAGCCCAGACTGTGCCCAGCCCCACGCCCCCGTACCGTGCCCCACGCCCCCGTACCGTGCCCAGCCCCAGCCCAGCGCCCCCGTACCGTGCCCAGCGCCAGCCCCAGCCCAGCCCCGTGCCCCCGCACCGTGCCCCACGCCCCCGCACCGTGCCCCACGCCCCCGCACCGTGCCCCGCGCCAGCCCCAGGCCCGTGCCCAGCGCCAGCCCCAGCCCAGCCCGTGCCCAGCGCCAGCCCCGCGCCCCCGTACCGTGCCCAGCCCCAGCCCAGCGCCCCCGTACCGTGCCCAGCCCCAGCCCCGCGCCCCCGTACCGTGCCCAGCCCAGACCGTGCCCAGAGCCAGCCCCAGGCCCGTGCCCCCGCACCGTGCCCCATGCCCCCGTACCGTGCCCCGCGCCAGCCCCACGCCCCCGTACCGTGCCCCGCGCCAGCCCAACCCCGCGCCCCCGTACCGTGCCCAGCCCCAGCCCAGACCGTGCCCAGCGCCAGCCCCAGGTCCGTGCCCCCGCACCGTGCCCCACGCCCCCGCACCGTGCCCCGCGCCAGCCCCAGCCCAGACCGTGCCCAGCCCCACGCCCCCGTACCGTGCCCCACGCCCCCGTACCGTGCCCAGCCCCAGCCCCGCGCCCCCGTACCGTGCCCAGCCCCAGCCCAGACCGTGCCCAGCGCCAGCCCCAGGCCCGTGCCCCCGCACCGTGCCCCACGCCCCCGTACCGTGCCCCGCGCCAGCCCCAGCCCAGCGCCCCCGTACCGTGCCCAGCCCCAGCCCAGACCGTGCCCAGCCCCACGCCCCCGTACCGTGCCCCACGCCCCCGTACCGTGCCCAGCCCCAGCCCAGCGCCCCCGTACCGTGCCCAGCGCCAGCCCCAGCCCAGCCCCGTGCCCCCGCACCGTGCCCCACGCCCCCGCACCGTGCCCCGCGCCAGCCCCAGGCCCGTGCCCAGCGTTGCAGCGCAGCAGAGTCAGAGCTCGGCACCTGCACCCCAAGTTACCTGTTAGCAGAGCGCCCGGCCGCTTACGCCCCAGCAGCCCCCTCAGCTTTCCACCTCGCGGCTCCTCCCCCGCCCCAGGCCGGGTCCCCAGGCGCGGCGGGGCAGGAAGCGGCGGAGCCGGGCTCCCAGCGGCACAGACATGCCCATGCACATTCCCAGCCTGAAACTTTCACACACACTTTCCAGCCCCACCCGGCCTCTGCAAACCGCTCCGCGGCGAGGGGCGCCGCTCGAGCGGCGGCGAGGCCACTTACCTCCCTTCCCCGCGGGGGCCACCGGCTCCTCAGCCCCTCTCCCGCTCCGGGCGCCTCTGGCTGGCCCTCGGTGCGCCCCGAGCCGGGCTCCTCCGCCGGCAGCCAGCGGGATGAGCTCATTGGAAGCAGGCGGCAACAACAACCGCCGCCTTACGCATTCTCCCTACGGCCGCCTCCCTCCCCCGAACGGGCAGACTCCTGCTGGGGGAGGGGACTGAGCTCCTGAATAGCACCCAGCTTACGCCAAGTACGCCCGATGCTCTGCCTTGCAGCCTCCCACGTCCGGGCCGGGGCTGCGCTGGGCCCGTGGGATCCCTGAGCAGCCCCTCATGTCCTCTGCGGCGGGGCTCCGTCTGCAAACAGAGTGCTGCCCTCACAGCCCAAAGTTACTACTGCTTGGAAAGAGGCGACCCATAAGGGAGCGATTAGCAGCGCTAGGTGGGGGACTCAGCCAGGTTGGTTTTGCTGTGGCGAGGGTCCCAGATAGGGTTTGCCTTGCCCGTCCTCCTGCCCTTGACATCAGCAATGCAAAACAGAAGCCAAATGCAAATTTAAAATGAATAAGGCAAGCCGATGGGGTCACCCGGGGGGAAATAATTTGCATACGGACTTGTGGGTTGCCCACCGCTGTTAATTTGGGAGTTGTCATGTTGTTACCTTCTCTGTGTTGTGTTCCATGTTATGAACTTGTGGATGGTGCTTGTTGTAAAAGTATATGTTCTTAACTCTTAAGAGTTCTTAACTCTTCTGCACTGCGTGTTCTTGTTAAGGTGTGTGTTGTATGTGTGTTCTAACTGGTGTGTACAGTGTGCCCTGGTGTTCACTGCTGTCATATGTCATACACTATCAGTGCTATAAAGTACTACACAATAGCCAAATAATTTGGATAGTGCAGATTACAAAAAAAGGGAAGATTTTTAATGTCTCAATGAAATACAGTGCAAAGATTCTTCATTATTAGAGGATGAAACTTCCAAAACTGCTTTAAAATCAACCCAAATGTGATGGTATCACTGGTATCACTCCAAATCACTGAGTCTTCACAGGCCTATGCTGTTTGTGTTTCAATTCAAATATATTTGTATCACCTTTCATAACATCTTAATACTTTTTATTCTATAATCTGTTTTCTTCCATTTTTACTTCTGCTTGTTTGAAAGTAAGTGGGAAGCTTAAAGCAGGGGTTCCCAAACTTTTTGCTGGCCTGACCCCATTTTAATTAATTATATCCTCCTGGGACTCTAGACACTAGGGAGGACACCATTTTGAAGAACAACATGGCATCCACTGCACAGCATGACCTCGTATGCACTGTATGTGTGAGGTGACACCTCATGTAGAACATCATTTTCCCCTGCAAACTGGCATCCTCCGCATAGCATGACCTCATATGTAAGGTGCATATGATGTCAAGCTGTGTGGAGGATGCTATTTGGTAGAGGAAAATGGTGTCTTCCACAGAGCATGACCTCACATGCACCACACAAGAGAAGTCATGCTGTGTGGAGCAAAATGGCATCCTCTGCACACTAAGGATCATCACAACCTCATCTCCTGATACTGCAACACATTTGGGGTCACAACCCACAGTTTGGGAACTACTGTGTTACACTGAACATTGAAGAAGGTGGGTTTGACCTACATGTAGCTATTATAGTTGGCAGAGGTAGTGATGACCTATAGCTAAGATTGCCCAACACTTTCTTTTCATTGCACAGAATGGACAGTGGTCACGGAATGAACTGGGGTCATGTAGTTATTGAGGCTGTTATCTGTACACCCCTTGCCTCATTTGTTGCAGAAGTTGGAAGATGTGTAGCCAATAAGACCGAGAGCTGAAGGAAGAGAAAGGATGATCCAGAGAGTGGATTTGTAGAGAGTTAGCCGGGCTGGGAATGTATATGTGAAAGTTGAATGCCATGCTGGAGAATTGGATTCTATCCTTGCCTCCGCCGCAAAGTTCCTGTGTGCTGCTGAGCAAGTTGCTTGAACCAGACATTCCACAAATGGCCACTAACTGTGTGTTCCTGATTTTCTGAATGCCCAACTTGAGACTCTTGGTCCAATTTGCAGAAGTACTGAACCCTCACAACTGCAACTGAGGTTAACGGTAGCACTATTCTGAACACAGTGATGCACGGATGTATCTGAGGACCCCCTAAAACAGTCTGAGCCCCTAGCATGAATTGCCACAATAATTCTAGTGGAGTTTTAACTCTGAAACATAAGCTATATATTTGCTGCAAAAATAGGTGTGTTTTTACATTGAGATAGCTAACTCGAGATAGCCATTTTGATGTAAAATCCTTGTGTAAACAAGGCACAGGTAGCTTTTACCTCGATGTAACAAGTAGAGGCCAACTCCGTACCTCCATCTGTGGATTACTTTAAACAAGATAAACACTACAGTGCCTTATCTGCACTGGGATTTTACTTCAGGATAGCTATCTTGAGTTAGATCTTGATGTAAAACATCTTTTTTGTGCAGTGAAGGCATACTGTTAGTGATGACAATTTAAATTTCATCATTAGCTATTTCATAGTTGATAATTTTAGCAGAAACATCCATCTAATGTTCTAATCCCACAATCCCAAACTGCCTCCCACACCTCCACAGGTACCACAAACCCCAACTATCCCCTGCCCAGATACCAATTTCACCCCATGCAATTTCTACTATTATTATGCTATTATTCATTATGAATCAAAAAAATTACAGCACATTGAAAATGTGGGGACAGAGGAAAATAAACCGAATTTAATATAAAAATAGGGGATTCCTGTGCAGACTGAGTTATTTATTTTCATATTTAATGAATTAAAAACCTACATTTTTAATCTTAATGAAGCTGCTGAATAATCATTAGAGTGCCAAAACATCCAGTTTGCCACGGTGTACACAGAGCCTTTCCACAATGCCAGTAAGAGGTATAGGATAGCGTCCATGGATGTGTTGATAAACATGTCATAGGATTATATACAAAAGTTACATCCCAACAGAATATTTAAACATGAATACCATATGTGGTAATAGAAAAGCAAAAACACAATAGAAACAAGGAGTGTTAGTGTCCTAACCGTGATGCAGTTAAATTTTATCTGCTGCTTGTGTTTTCATTTTGACTTTCTCTAACAGCTTAGTAGCTGAAAACGTATCCCAAAATAAGGACAGATTGTTGTGCACAACTCACTGTTTGGCTGGATACAGTACATCAGCTTCTCATCCTTTCTGTAGAGAATCCTTGGTGATGACATTCCATTCCCTCCTTTTTGCTTGTGTGATCGGGCCTATCTCTGGAAAAACGGAGATTTTTCTGTCCCTTAAAGGAGATGTCTTTTTTGGATCTGGCAGCCTTTGCGATTCTTTGTGTCTGAAATCAGAAACAAGAAACTAGGAGACTTACAAGTCCAGTGTTCTGTGATGTGTTCCTGGTCAGGATCCTGAAGTATCGCTGAATAATGTGATAGTCCTCTGTATCTAAGTCAAGGAGCTTTGGGATACTATTAAGAATAAAGTCAATTGGATTTAGGTCTTGCTGTTCCACAGGGAAGCTCAAGATCCAGATATTTTTAGCTGTAGCTTGATTGTGAAGGTTCTCTACTTGTCTCTCAGTACAGTAATACATTTGATCACACACAAAAAATCTTTCCTCTCATCAGTAGCTTCCTCATGGGAGGAGTTGAGTCCACAGCTGTTTTTCCACTCGCACTATTCCCCCGTCTGCCCTTTCAACTCAGTTGTTCAGATAATTTGTCTGAGCCAACGGATTTTCCAGCTTTGTTTCACAGAGGTTATGGCTCCTCTTAGATCCTCAAATTTATTATGCAAGAAGCCCTCAAGGTTTTTAAAGAACTGTTCTGATCACCAAGAGCCTCATCCTGAGATGATAAATACTGCAGCAGAGTGACCAGCAACATTGAACATTGGGGCCCAGGGAGCTAAGAATCCGATTGCTTTGCTTTGCTTTGTCATTGTCCATTTTCACTAAATTTGCTACTAATTTTGGGCTCACATCTTTAGCTGCTGTTTCAGTTCTATTTCTTTTGGTTTTGTTGGGCTATTTTTTAGATGCAGCTGCTTTATTCTGCCTAGTTCAACCCCATCTATGTACTTTTTGTTAGAAGATTGTTGACTTACTGAAAATTTCTTAATAAAATATATTTTATTGACTTTACAAGAGAAAAACACAAAAATGAAAATAAAAAATAAAATCAAGTTACAAATAGCTTTGTTAATCTACTTTATGATCGATAGATACTATGACTCCAATCCTGCAAGCTCTTCTGTGTGACCAGATCCCTGTGCAGAGTCCAAATGACTTCAGTGGTACCAGTCACACATATCAAGTGATTCATATGCATAAGTATTTGCAGAATTGCAATTCATCTCCTGCAACACTTTATACTGAATACACAGAAATAATTATGTATATGAGTAAGTGTTTGCAGGAACAGGCAGCACATTTTAAGCTCCTTGAGGCAGAATTTATCTTTTTTGGCTTTAGCATACCCTGCAAACCTATGGCACTGTATAAATAATAAAAATTAACTAAACAAATCTCTAAATATCACTCTGTTTGATAATTTTTTCCAATTAATAATTTCTTCCCTACACTTTCTTTCATCCTCTCTTTTCCAGTTCTGATACCTCTGTTGCCTCTCTTCTCCCAACCCTTGTTCCTGTTATGGCTACACTTTCCCAACCCCCTCCTGTTCTATTTGCTCTGTGTGCAGGTTGGCAGCAAAGTGAAATTTACCAGATACTTGACCTCTGTGCAAGGCCTGGCCTGGCAGACAGCACTTCAGAGAACAGGGTGCTGCTAGCAAATTTTGCTTTACTGCCAGTCTGCCAGCACTTCATTTCTGCAAGGCATACAGAGGAAAGATAACAAATAAAACCCTGTCATTACGCCACAGGAATTGTTGCCTTTAGGGGATAAAACTGTATTTTGTGGGTGTGTATGCCTGCCTACACCCAAGTTCTTACATTTTTCTATTTAAAAACTCATCTTGAGCTAGGGTCAACATCAGTGATCATGCTGGAACAGTCAGTGCTTGGAAAGAAACTAAGAAAACTGAAAATCTCATATAATGCTCCAGAACAAAAGCTGACAATTAATATGGCGGCTTAAAGCAAAGTAAAGTCAGAGATACTGTACTGCAAGATGAGATTTAAGTGGCCCATCAGATTCTCTTTTTTCTTTTTATGAGTCAATTGCAAATTAATATTAAATTTTTATTTAACTTTTCTACATTTTTTGTAGGCTGGGTGGGGAGTGGGGTAGGCAATGTTGTTTTTTGTTGTTGTTGCTCTTATGAACCAGAAAAGAAGCAATGGGTACTTAAACTTCTCTGAAAAAAAAAGAAAAGAAATTAAGTGTCACTACTCAGTTCATGCAAGTGTAACAATCCATGAACACATACAGACAGACACATTCTGGTCAGAAACAGCCAACCACACACATAAAGCGTGAAGAACAGAACCCATGATCTTAGGTTCCAGATATTATAGGGATCTACTGCAGCAGGCTAGAGTAAGTCCTCTAATTTCACTGCTCACACAGGGAACATACAATTAACTGGCTAGAGTGTATATGTACTCCACTACTCACTACTGGATGGAGTAAGAATTGCTGGACAGTGTGTCACATGTCCTACATATTGCTGACACTTTAGTTAAAGTAGCAGGATCTGTACTTTCAGAGCAAGTGGGATGTGGGTTCTATTCCAGCTGCCAGGGTGAAGCTCCAAGAGGCCATGATTTGAAGCATAGTGACCACAACCCTAAATTCCTAGGTGACCATCAATGTATTACACTGTAAACACTTGAACAAGTTTCCCACCTTCCATCCAGTAGAGGGAGTGCAAAAAAGCTAGTTAATTACAGGAGTTCTTGCTCACTTTCTGCAGTGGACGAAATAACATCTGAGTAGGGGGACTGGTTTGTGATGGCAATTTATATAAGTTAGTCTGTTACAGAAAAAGACAAAAGTAACAAATTTATTGTAAAAAATACTAACATTCACAGATACCATTATTTTAATTAAAAAATCTCTTTTTATTGGAAAATTAAATTGTTGAGATGTACTTAATTGCATGTAACTTATGGCAGTTCCTGTTGAGAAATGCACCACCAGTAGCCTCCTGCTTGGAATACATGAGCCCCTGTGACAAATCATTAGGTCTGTGAGATTTCCTACTTACTCTTAGTTTTTCCATGCAGCTCAGGTTTTAACTTGGCAGCCTTCATCTGCCTCATCAAATCATAGAATATCAGGGTTGGAAGGGACCTTAGTAGGTCATCTAGTCCAACCCCCTGCTCAAAGCAGGACCAATCCCCAATTTTTGCCCCAGATCCCCAAATGGCCCCCTCAAGGATTGAACTCACAACCCTGGGTTTAGCAGGCCAATGCTCAAACCACTGAGCTATCCCTCCCCCTGGATCACCTGATATGGTTATATCTGCTTGCCTAGATGCAAGAGTCTTTAAGCAGTAAAAATCATTAATAAATATTTTAAAATGTGAAAATGATTGAATCCATGAGACCTAAGGACAAAGCTACATCCTTGCTGTATTCAGTCAGTAAGGGCTGATCTGGATGCTCAGATTCCTAAAGGACTCAGTGGGCTAAATTTTGCTGTAGGTGATTATCTGAGGACAGGATTTGGCTCACTGATTTTAAAGTCCTTTTATCCTCCAGTTATTGCATGGCTTTCCATGTTCCTGCTAGAGTAGTTAATCTATTGCCTTTTGCCACTCTAGAGTTCCCATTGCTTTGGAAGGGCTACTAGAAGAAAAAGCAATATAATGACACAATTAGTGGCAGCAAAGTTATTACAAAAGAAGGCTATAACAACAAGATCAAGCCAATTGACTGGAGTCATCCAGATTCTACGCTTTGCTAGGATCCCTTCCTCTCCTTTCCGTTCCTTATCCTCTTCTCAGTATCAAAAAACTGACTATATCTAGAATCTTGATCAGGAGACAGAAATTATTAGATAAGCTTTGCCCCTATATTTTATCTTGGGATTATCTCACTTATGAATCTGATTTTACAAGGAATGATTGATATCTAAGGAGGAAATAAGAGATTTATAAGATCCTGTGACTTGCAGTATTTCATTGCTTATGGAAGGTACATACACAGCAAAAGCAGTGCATATACTTAGCATTGGCCCCAATTCAGCAATACTCTGAAGCAGTGCTTAAATGCTTTGCTGAATAGAGATAGACTTAAAATCTGCTTAACCTTAAGCAGGTGCTTAAGTGCTTTGTTAAACTGAGGCCTTAGTGAAGAGTGTCAGGAGTACTAGCTCAAAGGTTTGGGACATACCAAACACACATATCCAAGGGATGAGCAGATTACAGAAGAACATCCATGGTACAGAGTTTAGAAGAAAGTCATGCTCCAAAAGGGAGGAAGTTTTGAACTCAAAGTTTATCAGAAACTTACTGTATGTGACATTTTTATAAGTACTCGAAGAATAGTGAAGAATGATGGATAACCATCAGAGTAACGGAAAGGCAAATGTTTTCAATTTGAAGAAGCACCAGTTATATGTCTGGAAATCAATTAAGTGGAAAACTCTGCTTCCAATTTATTTTCAGTAGTGCCAAATTATTTTGATTAGTAGAAAATTAAGCCTTATCCTGAGGAAATTCCCCAGATGTAAAAAAATCTTTGAGTCTCCTTGAAAAATTAGAAGCACTGGAAACATTTAACTGATAAAAAAAAATTGTCAGTAAATCTGTTAACAAGGACAACCATGCTTATGAACAATGGTGTTTTATAATTCCTACAATTTCACTTTTTGCCACTCAGGAATTACCCACATCTGTGGCATTGGTCCAACATATAGATGGGCAGGGTAGATGTGTTCATTTATATTTCTAAGAGTCTCTAGAGAAAGAAGGTCTCAAAAGGGACCTCTGGAGTTTCTCAGATGGAAGAAATGATAATCCATTCTTATGGTTATGTTAATTTAGTCCTATCAACGTGGAGTTGAGACGTTCATTGCTACCATGATCTTTCCTCCCTGCCAGTGATTGTGTCCATCAGAAAGCCATACTGGAAATAAATGAGGGTTGGGTAGTGTTATTTCAAAGATTTGTTACAAATACTTTGCGTTTTTTTATATTTGTTTTTTTATTTTAGGGACAAATGAAGGATCCCAGATCGTAAATCACATGGGGAAGAGAAAGTTCAGTGCCCTTTTGGTGGTGGCTGGAGGCATGATGTCTATGTAGGGCAGAAGAAATCCTTCAAGTGAGCTGGGGAAAGTGTACAGAACAATGATCCCTGCTGCTCCTTCAGAAAAGGTGTAGCATTCTCTCCTCCCAGTACAGTTTGACACAACTGGTCACAGTGGAAGCAAAGTCATAGGCATGCCCCCAGTGCACTCACACACAGTCCTCTAGACTATGTTTAACAGCAATAGACACTACCAGGATCTAAGCCCTTAAACACAGTCTGTGACACACAAAACTCAGTAGACAGGACCAAAAACCAGGTTCTTAAAGGGGATGTTCCTGGATAAGATTTAGGGGGGGAAATTTTTCTTGAGTTTTCCTTTTCTGTTGTCTGCTGGCTGAGATTAGTTGTTACTGTCACAAACAAAGACATAGGCAGTCTTGCCTACTAGTCAGAGCTGGAGTCAGCGGCCAGGAACAGCACCAAACATCAGAGTCAGGAATCAGGAATCAGGGCTGGAGTGGAGTGGAGTGGAGTGGAATGGACTAGGCTAGGCTGGGCTGGGCTAGGCTGGGTAGGACCGGAACAAGGCTGGCAACAAGGCAGGATCAGGGCTGGAGCAAGACAGACACGGAAGATATCACAGCTGCAGGCATATGCATTAAGCAGCCAGAGGTTGGTTGTTGCTGTTGGACTTAAAAGTGGGCTTGCTGACTTCAGCAGCCAATGAGACAGCCCTGCTGTGGCTCAGCTGTGCTCATAGGCTGCCTAGAGACTGGGCAGGTACAGCTGCAAGCCATCATTCTTGACAGTTACTTCTATTTGGTTATTCTATACCACTCTCTGGGAGAATTAGTTTTATTTGTGTACCAGTATTAATGGTGTAGGGCAGTTACTGTAAGTCTAGTTATTGCCAGGTTGCTCGCACCTATTGTTTCAGTGTTTTTTTTTAGTACCAAATTTAAATACATAAACAGAAAGACAAGATAAATGCAGCCAGGGAATGGGAAAGGAAAAGTGCCATATAGTCTTGCTCATTCTTTCTTTCCTTCTGTGGCTTTTCTAAATAAATGTGCCATAAAATCTGGAGAAAATATGTTGCTGAATGTAAGAAGTGACACCACATCTATTCTGTCCAAAAATCATCTAATTTAAGTTAGCTTCAGGATCTTCTTAATGGTATTTAAGATGACCTTCAATCATTGCAAAGATCCATTAATCACATCAAACTCCCACACAATTTGTAATCCTATGTTAGTGTTTCTGTTTGATTAAGAAGTTTATAAAGAGCACCATCAATTTTTTAAATCATCAGTCCACATGCATATCTGCAATAGGGTCCCATATATGATTATAAATAGCTATACTTAACTTTATAAATGTATAAATAACTAAACTTGCAATGTTTAGTCCGTTGCTCCACTGAGATGTATCTAGGAATTTATTAGTCTTCAAGGAAAGACTGATCCTCTTAGCTGCTAATACAAACCTTGGACACCATTGTTTCTGATATATATATAGAGAGAGAGATCATCATCATCTTACTAATTCTACTAGCTTCCCAGTGAAGCTCTTAGGCTATTTCTACAATGGCAATTGAATGACAAAGCTTTTGTCTTTCAGAGGCGTTAAACCTCCCCCCGCCCCCAGAAGACAAAAGTTTTGTCGTGACAAGTGCCAGTCTGAACAGCGTGTTGTCGGCAGGAGCACTCTCCTGCCAGCAATACAAATGCCGCTCATTGTGGGGTGGAAGTTTTTTGTCAGCTCAGTGGCTGCACTGCCCAATTTTTAGCAGCATGGCTGTAACGACACATCTGTGTTGCTAAAAGCTGTGTAGTGTGGACAAGTCAATTTTGACCTATTAACTTTTGAAAACATAAATTCTGGTTTTGCCAACAAGTCTTCTAAATCCCTTAACCAGAGGGCATCTTCGGTCCTGTAGAGCTGATGATGTCAGATCTATGTAGTTTCTGAAGTTAACAAAGGCCTCCCTTGAACACAACCATCCTCAAGCCTGACCTCCTGAATGCAGCCAGACTGAAAATGCATCATGCAAATGCATAGAATCATAGGACTGGAAGGGACCTTGAGAGGTCATCTAGTCCTGTCCGCTGCACTCATGGCAGGACTAAGTATTATCTAGACCATTCCTGACAGGTGTTTGTCTAACCTGCTTTTAAAACTCTTCTATGATGGAGATTCTACAACCTCCCTAGGCAATTTATTGCAGTGCTTAATTACCCTGACAGGAAGTTTTTCCTAATGTTCGGCCAAAACTGCCCTTGCTGCAATTTAAGCTTCTTGTCCTATTCGAGATTAAGGAGAACAATTTTTCTCCCTTCTCCTTGTAACAACCAGGGCCGGCTCTAGGCACCAGCCTACCAAGCACGTGCTTGGGGCAGCACCTGGAGGGGGGCGGCACTCAAGGATTTTTTTTTTTATTTACCCGCCGGCCAGGGCAGCGGGGCGGCGGACGTGCACGGTGCCACGCTCCCCGCCGGCGCCCCGGACGGGGCAGCAGGCGGCAGTCGTGCGCGCTCCCCGCCAGTCAGGACAGCGGGGTGGCTGACGTGCCCCGCTCCCCGCCGGCTGGGGCAGCAGGGCCACGGGCGTTCTGCGCTCTCCCTCGGCCGGGGCAGTGGGGCGGCGGATGTGCAGTGGTCCCCGCCAGCGCCCCGGCCGGGGCAGCGGGCGTTCCGTGCTCCTCCCCCCGGCCAGGGCAGCGGGGCGGCGGATGTGCCGCGGTCCCCGCCAGCGCCCCGGCCGGGGGAGCGGGGCTGCTTGCGTGCCGCACTCCCCGCTGGCCAGGGCAGCAGGGCGTTCCGCGCTCCCCACCGGCAGGGGGAGCAGGGTGGCGGGCATGCCGCGCTCCCCGCCGGCTCCCCGACCGCAGCAGTGGGGCCGTGGGCATGCCACCCTCCCCGCCGGCCCCCCCCCCGGCATTTTGGCGGGGCGGCAGCGTTGGTGGGGCGGTTGTTTTGGCCGGCGTTGGGGGGCGGGGGCGGTGCTTGTGTGCTTTTTTTTGCTTGGGGCAGCAAAAAAGGTAGGGCCGGCCCTGGTAACAACCTTTTATGTACTTGAAAACTGTCATCATGTCACCTCTCAGTCTTCTCTTCTCCAGACTAAACAAACCTAGTTTTTTCAATCTTCCCTCACAAATCATGTTTTCTAGCCCTTTAATCATTTTTGTTTCTCTTCTCCAGACTTTCTCCAATTTGTCCACATCTTTCCTAAAATGTGGCTCCCAGAAATGGACACAGTACTCCAGCTGAGGCCTAATCAGCATGGAGTAGAGCGAAAGAATTACTACTTGTGTCTTGCTTACAACACTCCTGCTAATACATCCCAGAATGATGTTTGCTTATTTTTGCAACAGTGTTACACTGTTGATTCATATTGTGTGATCCTTGTGATCCACTATGACCCCAAGATCCCTTTCCACAGTATTCCTTTCTAGGAAGTCATTTCCCATTTTGTAAGTGTGCAACTGATTGTTCCCTTCTAAGTGGAGTACTTTGCATTTGTCCTTATTGAATTTAATCCTGTATATTTCAGTCCATTTCTCCAGTTTGTCCAGATCATTTTGAATTTTAATCCTATCCTCCAAAGCACTTGCAACCCCTCCCAGCTTTGTATTGTCCACAAACTTGACAAGTGTACTATGGTTTTATAAAAAAGAACTTCTGAAACAACAGTTAGAAATAAATTAAAGGCAGAGGAGAAACTGGGCTAAATTCAGACTTGGTGTAAATGGGTGCAGTCAATGAAGTTGTGTCTGTTTACATCAGTGTTAACTTTGAACTGCTATATCCAACCTTCAACAGTCTACTACATGCACCAGTTTATGTTAACTCTGATCGTGACTAGAGCAGACTATGAAGAAGTGCTGCAGAGAAATCATTTTGCCTTATAAAATGAACATATTTATTACAGAGACAAAGCGTGTGAAGTAATATCTTTTATTGGACCAACTTATGTTGGTGAGACAGATCCACAGAAGAGCTCTATGCAAGCTCAATAGCTTGTATCTCTCACTAACAGAAATTGGTCCAATAAAATATATTACCTAATCCTTTTGTTTCTAATATCCTGGGACCAACATTGCTACCACAACACTGCATACAAACATTTTATTTTGTGTTTTCATAAATCTCCTAAAATCTCACTGCCTACATTTCCCTCCAAAATACCTGTAGTATATTCAAATAGTTTGGGGTTGAGATTGTTCTGTTAGAAATGTATAATACAATAGGATCTGCAAAATAGCAAGATTCTGTAATCTACTCCTCTGAATTCAGTGCCAATGTAGTATGTTTGCCACTAATCTATTTTGATCATATTTCATTTCTAATTAACTTGTTCAAATATGAAGATGGTATGTGTGGGTGGATACTAGAAATGGTAAGAAGAAATGTGATTTCCCCCTTCCCCTCCCACCCCATAAATGATGTGCTATATAGATTTATAATTCATTTTTTGGGTCCAGTCCTCTGTGCTTTGTGCAAACCCTAGCATGATACTGAAAGAAATACATCTTTGCTTTTAATGCTTGCTCTTTAAAATTGTTGCAGTAAAATTTGTGTGTGGATTTAAAAGAATGGCTCAGTGATAGGAGGATACTAGAATGTGGTCACTGGACAGCTCAACCGGTGGAGGCTGTATACATTGTAGGCAAACAGCAACATCTTGTGGCATAAAAAAGGCAGGTATAATTAACAGCTAATGTTAATCTTTTCTCAAGTGCAGTTATAGCCATGTGGGTTCCAGGACATTAAAGAGACAATGTGGGTGAGATAATATATTTTGTTGATCCAGTGAAAGATATTACCTCACCCATCTTGTCGCTCTAATCTTTTATAAAAAGATTCTTCTAGACATGACTGTGGATCATTAACATGTCATTTGAATAATGTCCACTTAACTCTCAGCAGATAAGAAAAACAAGTTTAAAATTAGCCTCTGCTAGAGTTTGAAGTGCTCACAAAAACTTCAGAATCTTAGCCTCTCCTCCTTTCCTCTTCCCTCCCTTCCCCTCAATCCACTTTATTAATGTAGCACTTTAGGGCCCTAGTCACAGACCAGGACCCTGTTGTGCTAGGCACTGTACAAACGCAGAACAAAAAGACTGTCCTTCCATTTTCCAATCTCTTGATCACAAAGGCTTCTCGAGCACTAGACTGAACCTCCCACAAGTAATTTTCCATGACAAACACAATAAGATATAGAACGTGCCCTAATATTTGAAGGCAAAATAAATTGTTTAAACATTTATGCTCCAGTGAAGAGTAAATTGCATTGTTGTATAGTCAGTATATTTTCCAATTCCCCAAACTAGTGATGAACACCAGAGTATTTGTTAAATACTGTCTTTGAAGCTAGACCTCTCAAGATCATGTAAGATATGACAGTGAGATATGGAGTCAGTTAACAGTGTGTATCCAGTACCATCAATAATAAACAGGGCTGTCAGAGAGCTGAATCCATTAATCTCAGCATGTGTCCATTGCATAAGAGGAAACCAGCCATTGAGTAAAAGGAAGACTATAATTTCTTTGTCTCAGTAGCTGCAGATGACTGTGAAAATGGATATCAAGTACCTGGCTAGTATAATAAAGTCTTCTATAGAACATTGACTTGCCAGCTCCCTCTCTATCCAGAAAGCTTGACACCCTGGACAGCCAGATAGAGTGGAGGCCAGACTGATAGATCGTTGGGAGCGTGTGAAAGATCCCACCATACACAGTCTATACCAGAAAAACTATGTATCATGGCAATATAAAAATGGCCAGTGGGAAGTCTGCTAGACCAGCACGCATCCTGTTAATACCAAAGAGGACAGGAGAGCATAGTCTAGGAGCTGCAGAAAGGGAAAATAAGGAACAGCAGCAATGGACTCCAAGGAGTGACGACCAGGGAGGCGGCTCGCCGTGGCTGCCTCCCGGCTCCCCGCTCAGCAGCTAAGCGTGGAGCCGGGAGGCAGCCGCCCACCGCCCCCCAAATCCTGGCGCCCTAGGTAACTGCCTAGGGTCGCCTAGTGATAGCACCGGCCCTGTATGGGGGTTATGTAACAAGAGACACAATTACAATATAAATTACGCAGAAAAAACTGGAATTAGAACCCTGATTGAGATCCAAAAACACAGACCTCTGCCACTTCAGCTAAAGGAGAGCTTAGTTGGGAGTTATAACAGGTCCCTTATCTTATATGTTACACACACTTTACAGTGTATCTTGATCTGTCTATATTTTTAATATTGGGGGAAGGTTCATATGCTGGGAATGGCTTTGTATCTTGGTGTTCATTTTTTCAAGGTTGGAAGTGTGAGCTTGACAGACTCAAGGGGATAGGTTCTTATGTAAAGCTGTTTATATTTTTTTATTAATAGTTTCATGACTTAGATTACTTTTTTTTTCTCATTCCATCTATGGGAGAATGTCGAATTGTTGTCTATTCTTGGATAAGTCTTCGATGAATCCATGAAGCCTTCAAACAGAACTAATGAGGGAACTGAGCAGACCCTCTGCACAGAGGTAAATTTCACCTTCAGTAACCAACTCAGTATCTATTGAATTCCCATGGAGGTTTTTCCATGGAATTCATTGGCACTTGGTTTGAGGTCTTACCCATTTTTGTAAAGTGTTTTGAGGCCTATAGATGAAAAAGCACTATAACAATTAAACTATATTGCTGTTATTCCAACTGTCAAGATGATGAAAGAATATCAGACAGAGGGGAATATATTCCTCACTAAAAGTTAAAAATGAAAAGGACATTGACAAGAATATTTCATTTTTGTTCACTTTGCATTGTTTATAGCAATGGTCACCAACCAGTCGATCACAGTCAACTGGCTGATCCTAAAGAATATCCCAGTCGATTGCGAACTCCAGTGGTGTAGTTGGGCTCCCTGCCTGACCCAGCCCCATGCCGCTCCTGGAAGTGGACAGCACAGCCCCGTGGGCGGGGAGGCAGGGGTCTCCCTCTGCACGTTGCTCCTGCCTGCAAGCACTAGGGTGACCAGATTAAAGGAACAAAATATCGGGACGCATGGGGGCGGGGGGTCAGGGCCGAGCTGCCAAAGCAAAAAAAAAAGCTGAAGCCGCAATATCGGGACAAATAGTCATCGGTCGGGACGTGGGACAAACGTCTAAAAGTTGGGACATCTGGTCACCCTAGAAAGCACTGCTCCGGAAGCGCCCATTGGCCGGGAATGGGGAGCTGTGGCCAATGGGAGCTGCAGGGGCAGTGCTTGCAGAGAGGGGCAGCAAGCAGAGCCACGTGTTCCCCTCCTTCCCGTCAGGGGCTGCAGAGTCATGTTGGCCCCTCCCGGGAGCGGCATAGGGCTGGGGTTAGGGTGACAAGACGTCCCGATAAAAGCTCTCCTGTCAACTTAATTAATCCACCCCCAAAAAGCAGCAGTAGCTATGTTTGCAGGAGAAGCTCTCCCACCGACATAGCATTATCCACACTGGCGCTTAGGTCAGTGTAACTTATGTTGCTTGGGGGGGTGGCTTATTCACACTCCTAAATGACAAATTATATTGACCTAAGCTGTAGTGTAGCCATAGCCTCAGTCATTTAATACATTCTCTTCACCACTACTCTAATCCCAGAATATAGTTGGGTGTTATTCTCCTCTTGAATGTAAAACCATTTAAATCAGGATTAACTCTACCAAAGCCTGTTGATTATACTTATAAAAATAGAAAAAAAATAGAAGCAGCACTAGCTCCTTTATTTTTGCATGTGAAAGTCCATCAGCAGCACCTTTTGGACATGACATTAGCTTCTTGGGGGGGTGGAAGAGAGATTAAAAACATAGGAATTTATGCCACTTCAGCAATGAAAGAGGGCTGCAGTGATGAATTCTGCACATACGCACTGGCACAGAATTCCCCCCGGGAGTAAAAGCCGTCTTGGACGGCCTCCCCCCTGGGTCTGCTGAAAATAGGCCTGACCTGGAGGCTTCATCATTTGTTCTTCTTTCCAAAGGAAAATTGTTCCCTATGGTGGAAGAGAGAGGGGCACTCAAACCAAGAGAAGACATTCCTCTCCCCCATACAATTATATATTTTGGTAGGACATCCTTGAGCCAGAATGCAAATAGCCCATTATGGACCTGATCCTAGAGGTGCTGAGCACCTGCTTCTCCCATTGACTTCAGTAGGAATTGCAAGTGCTCAGCACCTCTCGGGATGAGGCCCTTTAATAGCCCTTCAGCCATTATTTGCCACCAGAATCAGGAAGGGTGAAAACAGCATTTTAAATAGTCTCAAAATCTTATTGACATTTTATTTCAGTAGATATCCCGTATTTTCCATTGACTTTACACCAAGTCCACTGTGGCTATTTTTAGCTTTGTTGCAGTGTTAATGGAATCATTTCACCCCCCTGAGAAAGTTTTAATTAATTTATATGCTATGTTTTGGACTTGGGTCTAGTCCAGGGGTGGGCAAACTTTTTGGCCCAATGGCCACATCTGGGAATATAAATTGCATGGCGGGCCATGAATGCTCACAAAATTGGGGTTGGGGTGTGGGAGAGGGGTGGGGCCAGAAATGAGGAGTTCAGGATGGGGCTCCAGGCTGGGGCAGGGAAGTGGGATGCAGGGGTGGTGGTGAGGGCTTCGACTGGGAGTGTGGGCTC
Source organism: Macrochelys suwanniensis (assembly GCA_033296515.1). Classification (NCBI taxonomy): domain Eukaryota; kingdom Metazoa; phylum Chordata; order Testudines; family Chelydridae; genus Macrochelys; species Macrochelys suwanniensis. The sequence goes on along the minus strand of CM065784.1, from coordinate 30,432,873 downwards.
TGGGGTGGGGCTGGGGATGAGGAGTTTGGGGTGTAGGAGGGTGTTCCAGGCTGGGACCAAGGGGTTCGGAGGGCAGGAAGAGGATCAGGGCTGGGGCAGGGGATTGGAGCCCCCTTGCTGCCTCTAGGTAAAGCCGGAGTAGGGCCATGCTGCTGCTTCCAGGAGCTGCGTGGAGCGGCCCTCAACCCTGCTCTCTGGCTGATGCACCATAATGGGGCAAGCCCCAGACCCCGCTCCCCAGCGGGAACTCAAGAGATGGATTAAAATGGCTGGAGGGCTGGATCCGGCCTGTGGGCCATAGTTACCCACTCCTGGTCTAGTCAGTAGAACAGACTTCCACTCATCAATCACAGACTACAGAGCACAAGAACTGTACCCCATATGATCAAAGTAGCTACTCCATAAGCTCAATAACTAACACTAACGTACGTATAAAGTAAATTAAAAGCTTCTGATTCACCTGACAGGATAGTTGCTTACAAAGTTGTGTGTGTAACTTACCAAGATACTGTGCTGGCTGGGTCTGTGTGTGGGGCACATCCATAGACACCCCCTAAAGGGGTGGCTTCTCAGGGGCAGGGGAGAGGAAGGAGGCAGTAGCGTAGCCGGGGGGGAGCAGGGGGAGTGGCCGCTCCCCCGTGAGCAGAAGCGGTGCCTTAAAAAGGAAGCTTCTTTTTAAGCGCCGCTTCTTGCACTCACCTGGCGGCGCTCCGGGTCTTTGGCGGCATTTTGGTGGCAGGTACCATTGAAGACCCGGAGCGAGTGAGGACCCGCTGCCGAAGACCCGGAGCGCTGCCGGAGGCGCCGTCTGGTGAGTATGGGGGGACCCTGGGGAGGCACTTTTTTATAGCGCCGCTCCTCCTGTGCTCCGGACCTGCCTACGCTACTGGAAGGAGGACTTTGACTGAGGAAGTAACCTGAGTGAAAGGTCACATAAGGGGGTGCTTCCTGCTTGTGTAAAGTGAAATGAAAGTCAGCAGCACCAGCAGTAGTTGGAGAGCTGCCTGTCTGCACCCTCGTCCAGTAATAAATACATGCTCTGCAGTTACTGAGCTCCTGCCTCTGTCATCATCATTCCATGAACTCTGCCTGCTTATGCTCACCCACCAAAAAAGAGACTGTGAGGTCACACAACACATTTCAATTATTTATAATCAGTAATACCTGAAGCATATTAAGGAAACAAAAGTGTTACTTAAAGGGACAAGAAAGAAGCCAATAAAATTTTAAATACAGAACTCTTCCCAAAATGACAGATCTACCTTACCTTTAAAACTTACATGAAGGCTGGAAAAAATGGCCCTTCAAAATGAGGGCTGAACTAGTGTAGACAGAAAGTAACTTTGTTAAAATGCTTATAAATTCTATATATTATGTATAAAGACTACATTAAAATAATATTAAGGTTTCAAGGTCTAGCACTCAAAACTTAGGAAGTGTCAGAATTAAGGTTGCCTGTGCATATGATCTCACGCTATTTCTCCCTCCTCCCTCCGATCCAGCCTCAGTGCACAGGATGGTTGCTGCTCACTGAGCAGCTATCCAATATTTTATTTCACCCTCATTATTTAAGGTGTGGCCCTATGCCTCATTTACTGCATGCTATTCAAACCTTGCATTGAATTCAGAATTAATGATTTTCTCCAGTAATCATATCTGAGTTCTTAACAACTCTTAATTTATCTTCACAACATCCCTGTATGATAAAGTAGTTTGTTATCCCCATTTTACAGCTGAGGAAATGAGGCTCAGATATTTATGTCTAAAGAGAACACTAATTTTAAGTGCCCCATTTGAAAAATCTAGGATCCAATTTTTCAGAGAATTAGCATTTTATATATTCACAGCTGAGCGCTCATTGACATCTATTGTGTTTGTGAGGCTAGGATCTTGCAGAAAATAGCTTCATTATCAGGGTTCTGCAGTTTAAATTTTCTGAATACCATTCATCCTGAGTACTGAATGAGACAGGAGTCCTGTGGGGGAAAAAAAAGTTGTGATAATGTAATTAAAGACTGTCTCATAATTAGGCTTGTAGGGATTAGATTTTTTATGGGTGTCAATAAATGTCAATTTCACTGAACAGCCACAAATTAAGAAAAAAATATTTCCATCAATAAAAACTGAAATTTGCAGATAGGCAACGTTCTGTTCATTTCCTCTGAAGGATCTGGCCTTGGCCACTGTTGGAAGACAGGATACTGGGCTAGATGGACCATTGGACTGACCCAGTATGGCTGTTATGTTATTAAGAAAAGTATTGCTTTAGAACATCTTAGAGTTTGATCTAAGGATATTTACTTTGTATTTTTTGATATGTGATGTTCACAATTTCTGTTTTAATGGCTATAAATCTCAACATCTACTGTCATCAAATAATTGCCTGGTCCCCCACCCCCAGTGTCCTACAATTGTCAAAATTTAAATCAATAAAATTGAAAACAATACTCAAACAGGTATTACAGTAAGGTTTAAAAAAAACTGATTTCTGCCCAACCTAATCATAATACATATGCACAAAGGAACCAATTTAAGGTTGCATAGGCAACCTTAATTCTGGTATTTCCTGACATCTGAGTGCTTAACTTTGCAGCCTAAAAATTCTTTCAATGTGAATGTATATATATATATATATATATATATATATACACACACACACACACACACACACACACACATATATATATTAGGGCTGTCAAGCAATGAAAAAAACGCAGTTTTAATGGCAGTTAAACAAGATTAGAATACCATTTATTTATATATTTTGGGGGGGTTTCTATATTTTAAAATATAAAAAGTCAGGGCTGGGGGCTCTGGGCTCCAGCCCCCCTCAGGGCACAGGGCCCCTGGCAAGCTATGGGCTGGGGAAACAGCAGCCCTGGGAGAGCAGGTGGCATCTGTCAGGTTGGCTCCCTCTGCAGTCTGGGTTGAGGAGGGCAGGGAAGAGGCTGAGCGGGTCCCAGTTCCAGTTCAGCCAGGGATTGGCTGAAATGAGCACACTTGAGCCGCCTGCACTAGTCACAGCCACCCCGACTCCACTCCCTGGGAGTGCCCTACACATGGGAGAACCAGACCCTGCCCCGAGGTAGCTCCATTGCCCATAGATTCCCCCCCACCCATCCTTAATTTGTAATGAAAGAGAAGCCCTGTCACAAATTAAGCACTTGCTGGGTGGCTGGAGAGTGGCAGCTGCTGGCTGGACAGCACCCAGCTGTGAAGGCAGCGCTGCCACCAGCAGCAGCACAGACACAAGAGTGACATGTTACAGTATTGCCACCCTTACTTCCGTGCTGCTACTAGTGGCAGCGCTTTCAGAGCTGAGCGGCAGCTGCTCGTCAGGAGCTCAGAGATACTGGGGCTATGAACCACCAAGTCTAGAGGTGCTGGGACTCAGCCCTGGCAAGCCCCAGAGCAAATTAAGCATTGCCCCACCCCCGTCCCCGCTCCCCATACATACTTCGCTACAGGAGCCTTCAATGCAGACAGACAGACACACACGAGTCCCATGGGCACTAGAGACTCCCCATGATCATAGCACCCTGGGTGGTGGCCCACATTGGCTCCCTGCCCTGTGTAAAAAGTGTCCAGACAACCGGGGTGGGCAATCAGGAGCCATGAGGCTGCTGTCTGTCAAACCCTTGAGGCTGAACTTCCTATGGTCTGTTTCCACAGCCGGTCACGGGAAGCAGAGTGCAAGCTAGTTATTGCTGATGCTGGTTGGCAGCCTGGGGATTAATACAAGAATCAAAAGGTAGGTAAGGAACTGTATGAACAGAGATTTTCAGATGCTCCAAGCTTGGTCAAATTTGGGCAGATTTTCACAGGGACACCAGGACAACTTCTCCACCGCTAGCCAAATGTCAAAGTCCTTGCTCCAAAGCACAGAGGTGCTAGAGCTTTCTCAGTGAAACAGTTGTAAAAACTTTTACATGAGCAAAACAAAATTTCCTCCTAACCTTGTTCTGAAAAAAAATGGTTGAATAATTTTTGCTGAAATTAAAATATATAATTTAGCCTATGGCAGACACCCAGAATGGAAAATTTCTGCCTAAATGGTTGAAGTCCAGCAAAGTTATAAGCAACTGAAAACGGGATCTTATAATGGAAAGTGTAGGACAACCCTAAGTAGAGTCACTCACTGCCTGTGCCACCTATAATATATATTCTGGAGGTCAGGTAGTCACATTAAGTGTCTCAGATTATTTAATACAAAGTGATGTCCTGTCAGTGTCTACACTGAACCATTTTCATCTAAAACTTCCCACCCTTGGTTCTACTGATGTTAGCAACCATGAGAACTGTAGTGTAGAGGAGTTGGCAGCCTTCCGTTTTTTTAAGCCACCTGGTCATCTGCTCAGAGTAAGTCTAGATGACATGGTGGTAAAGACATCAGTGGCCAATCTACACTACCATCATTGCTAGCAGCAGCAGAAAAATACTCCAGCATTGCAATGATTGGAAATCTTAAGGAAAACACGTTGTAGCTAACTAGTGTTGTTGTAGCCATTTTGGTCCCAGGATATTAAACAGACAAGGTGGGTGAGGTAATGTCTTTTATTAGACCAACTTCGGTTGGTGAGAGACAAGCTTTCGAGCTTACACAGAGCTCTCTTCCAAATCACCTGTCTAAGCTTGTCTCTCTCCCCCACAGAAGTTGTAAACTAGGCGACTGGTGGCATAACTACACTGGACTAAAACTATTTTCAAAGACAACTTCTTAATACATAATTACAACAACACAGTTAGAGCCATGTTCCTGCAGTTCCTCTCCTCATATGACTACTATGAGGAGACTTTTACAGAAACATGAAGCACCATGATGAACACTGGGACATACTGTGGCCCAACACTCCCATGCATGGAAGTAAGGAGGTACAAGGTGCTCACTCTCCTGTGCTGGCTACCCATATTATGGGGTGCAATGCTGGGAGTACAGTAAAGAAAAGCAGCCTCTACAGGACTACTACTTCCCCTCCCTTCCCAGTGGGTTGGGAGTGGGAAGAGCTGTGCTGGGGAAGTAAATTGTACCAACCCTACATCTGGGACAAATTACTTCTTCACTACCCACGCTGGCACCAGATAGGGGCTGGGAACTGTGCCTCGGAGTCTGCTCCTGGAGCAGCACAATCCATTATCCTTTACACGACTTGTTATCAAGACATGAGTTTGTTCCCTGCATTGTAGGGCTATCCTTTGCCAGTGGGGGGATGGACTTGATAAAAGAAAACCATTTCTTTTCCAACTCAGATTTCTGTGATATGATTCTCTGAAGATTTCATGAAAAAGATAGAAGATTCTACAAAGTCAGGTGGATGAAGCCATATAACAAGAAATTAGTATATTTATTAAGTGTTTTATTGCCAGAAATGGATGACAAATACAATACAGTTCAGCCAGCAAACTATTTCCCTATGTTTTGGTCCTTTTGCAAATAGCATTTAATAGCGGATTGTGGTTAGACTAGCTCACGGTCAAGCAGACATGACTATTTTGCTTTATCTCTTAACATTTCCGAGGTTGTTGGATAATGTAAATTCTTTTGGGCCATATACTCTTCTCCAGGGCTGGTCGTGGCTTTTGATGAGCCACTTGTGCTGCTGCTGCAGGAAATTTATGACTGATCTGAAAGATTAAAAGAAAAAAAAGTCACAACAGAAAAACACTTTTTTGCTCTCTCTTGACTGAATTTCATCTTGACAAAGATTTTTTTTTTTTTTTGTAAAAAGCTTTCATATTTTAGCAGACCAATCTTAAGTGTCTGCCACTGAAATGAACGGTACATACCCGAGACACAGCAGCTCCATGTGTTTGACTAGCAGTGAAAGACTCCCACCTGGTTGTCACCAACTACACTGCATACATACCAGTGTCAAAGTTACTTCACCTTTTTTAACATGTAAATAAATGACCCAAAATAGACAGACAGAAACACTACTACAAGGGGTGTCAAGCAGAGCCAATCAGCATTCCAGCGGCTGTTAAAGTCACTCTCAATCTTTCCATGTTCCAGTCGCTACAACAGTAGCCCATTGTGATATCTGAGAACCTCCTCCCAATCCCGGAGAAAACTGCATGTCTGAAGAATCTGGGAGGTCAGAGAAAGTGGAAGGAATCTAAGTTAGAACGGAGGAGTTAGGAGATGGGGGGAAAAGAGGGGAGGAGAATGGAGAGCCATGTGTACTGCTAGTTCTAAAGAAAAGGGAAAAAAAAAAAAAAGTCTGAGCTAATTTAATCTCTGATGTGACTTTGCTGAGCTTGTCACAAACCAGGGATTTGATCCAATGAGTTAATGTTACATAAAAGACATTTTCAGCATATAAATATTGTAATTGAGGCTTCAGTAAGCACTAGGTAAAACGACGAACAGAACTGTCTCAAGTTTAGGACTTCAATGACATTGTGTTTGTGTAATATAGGCAGAATCTTTAAAATCATAGGTAAGGGGAGTGCAAGTTAAGAAGCAGCTTGTAAAACAGGTTCTCTCAAATGTGCAAACTGCAAGTGGAGTCCTACAGTGGACCACCATGAAATGAACTGGATGTTGCTGTGGATTGCAACCAAAACTGACAGGAAAGATGCCCCATTCATAGCAGTCTGACAGAGAACTGCAGTACCATGGGAGTATCTGCAAAGGAAGAGGTCAGAAAACAGCACTGGAATCTCCAAAGTCTCACATTAGTCCTCAACCACGATGGTGGCATGGGCTATTGGACCGTGCTGGTGCTACTTCTGATGTATGCTGTGTGTGATGCCCAAGAGGATCCCCAGTGGTTGTTTTGCTGCCACTGTCTTGCCTTCTTGGTGTCTATTTTGCTGCGGCTTTGTTTGAAACTTATCAGGGCTGATGGGCACCTGTCCTTATAATGTGAACTTCCCTCAGCTGTTTCATATAGGTGATCTCCTTGCTTGTGCAGGTAGCCCACTTATCTGAGTTAAATTAATCTTGTGGTTAAGGCACAGGACTAGAATCCAGAAGATCTGGGTTTTCTTCCCAGCTCTGCCATGGACTTCCAGTGCCACCCTCAATTATTTTCCCCAAGTTTGTAATAAATCTGAAATTAATGTGGCCCTTTTAACAACATCAAACTATACAGTGCCTTGTTATACCCAAAGTATGTGTGTTCTATTAACAGTCACAGCGTAGTACAGAAGAGAGTTCAAAGTTACATCTTGGTAAATTAACATGTTAGAAATATCACAGCCTCCACAGGAAAACAAAAAACATCTCAGCAACTGATCTGTAGAATAATTTTTTTTAAATATCTAGTTGAATCCAGGACATAGTCCCCCATCCATCAGATTACAGCAGTTAAGGTAAATCAATTTTATGTTATAACACCTTGTCAGCATCTCTTTATAAGACTAAACAGGCATGTGTGCCCTATTCCACTACATATACTTACTTTCTCCAGTGCATCGGCTAGTAAGACACCCATCTTTTGCATTTTTGTAACACTAACAATTGAGCTGCAAAGCAAAAGATAGATTTTTTTCAGGATTTGTCTCCCCAAATGACTTAAGAAACCTTGAGAATAAAAGTAAGGATATAAACAACATAGCCTTTGTGATTCAGCTATAACTTTTCTCTATAATATGCCCGGGGGGGGGGGGGGGGGGGGGAGGGAGAGAGTTTAAGATCATCTCCCTATAATTGCCGGGTACATAGTTTTTCCTCTCAATTCTGTACTTGGTAACAGGAAACTAGAAACAAGATAATACTTTTCCATGGTGCCTGATCCCCCAGAAGGCCTCTTTGATGAGGAATAATTTCTCTGTACGTTGCTGGGCAGTTTCACTGACACCTAGGAATGTTTCAGTAAATCACAAGGTCTACACTGCAATAAAAGAAACATGGCACGGCTGACTCAGGCTTGCGGGGCTTGAGTTGCAGGGCTAAAAACTGGAGTGTGTGTGTTGGGGCTTGGCCTGGAGCCCAGGTTCTGAAACCACTCACCCTCATGGTTTCTCAGAGCCTGGGCTCCAGGTAGAGCCCCCGTGTATAAACTGCAATTTTTAGCCCCACAGCCTGAGTCGGAGTCAATCGACCCAGCCTCTGAGACTTGATGCCATGGGCGTTTTTATTGCAGTGTAGATGTACCCACAGTTTAAATTTTTACTCCTCTCCTCCCCCATCTCAAAACTGGGTCCATTATTATGGAAAACATTACTAATATTTTTAGAACTAAAAAATAAAAAGGTCCACTTTAATTTGAAAATAGGTCTATTGTCAAGCGCAGATGACTTATGCAAACAATGAGTTTTGATGTTTTTCCAGTGCATAGACATTTAATCGAAATTCAGATTAAACCAAGATTTGGAGGCTGTGAAATCGTATGCAGTTAAATGGCATCAATATTTGTGTGAAATTCTTCAAAAAAACATTGTGGATTTCACACAGATTTTATGATACTAAAGTTTCTGATAGATAAAGTGCACATATTTGAAGCATTTTCACTTGAGTCTACAGTGTTCCCACTGATGGATGTCTCTGCAAATGGGAAGACTAGGACTAATTATTTGTCTGTTGCTACCTATATTGAACTAGCCACGTTAAAAAGACAATTCTCACCTGAACAGGAAGATGCAACTACAGCTAGGTTTGTTTATTCTGTAGATGCAGCAGTAACAAGTGAATTTCCCAATGGTGAATTTAAAATACTTCAACAAATAGACATACCAACCAAGAACCAGATCCTACTACCCTCAGAGACTTCAAATTCCAAGGAGACTAATCACAGTACAAGTTGCACTATTAGGCCCCTACATTATCTGCCATTAAACTTTTTAACTTTGACCTACTAAAGATATTTAAAGTAGTCTCTCTGGATAGATTTCAAGTGGTGAGATTTAGGGAAATTGAATGAATGTATTTCTCATGAAAGGTGTCTGACAGTTGAAATCCTCTTTTAACGGGATTATATATATAAAACAGATGCTGTTCCCTACAACTGTGCCAAACCCCTACCTGGAGAGGCTACCTCTAGCATGAATAGTCCCATCTCCAAGCCTCCTCAGTCTCTTGGCTAAGACTGCCAACCAGAGTGCCCACTGTGATGAGACACCTGTTATGAGTCCAGTAGGAGCTAGACTCAGGACATCAACTCATTTCATACAGGCCACTTTACAGGTGTCAGATGGAAGTGATTTATATTACCACCACCTGAGCCACATTTGAATCAATGATTTAGAGGGGCAACACTCCAAGACATTATCAGCCCTCCAAGCCACACTATCCTCCTGTTTCCCTAAATCACTGGATTATTCTCTGTGAATGAGGGATAGTCTTTGCTCCATTTATCATGACGCTTAAGTCTCCTGAACAAGTTGACATGCATGCATTATGAAACAGTCAGCTACTTTAAAAAATACTTATTGTTAAAAAAATGAGACCTCATTTGTAGCTTTTACATAATTATATCTTGAAAATAAAGTTCAGTAACCCCTGCATAAAAAAATACTCCAGTAATCATTTTTCTTTCCAGCTTCTAATGGATTTTATAATTAGCTCTTTGTTTACTAGTTTTGTGTGCCAGAATCAATGCTGTCACCTCAGCCTAGTTCCAGGAATAGTGTTTTAGTTCAATGTCTTCAGAGCCAGCAAGGGAAGTGCAGTGCTGATTTCTGTGGGTCTGCCAAAACAATTAGTGGCAATTTGTTTCTCAGCTTTGAGAACAGCAAAAAAATAAAGTAAATAAATAAAAATAATTAAAAAAAAAATCTGTAATTTAGAGGATTTCCTGTAAATTATAGCATTTTTTAAAAGATCAGATTTAGTGCCAAAACTTGGGTTTAATTGCCAGGTCAGCTACAGACTTCCTATGTGACCTTGGACAAGTCACTCTGGGCTTGTCTACATGGAGACTTCTGGCATGTCTACACTGCAGCTGGAAGGTGTGATTCCCAGTGTGGGTAGGCAGACTCACACTAGCTCAGTTTGAGCTAGCAAGCTAAAAATAGCAGTGTGGATGTTGCTGCATGGGCAGCAGTCTGGGCTAGCGGCCAGAGCTTGGATCCAGGGGGTTGTGTGGGCTTGGACTTAGGTGGCTAGCACCACCAGTTCCAGCTGTGGTAGATTCTTCCTATGTTGTCAGTGGAGGACATAATTGTAAGGCTGCCTTCCAAGAACTCCCCACTAAGCTAGGACTTATAAAGTACGCTAGGAACAGGACTACGGGTGGAAGAGACATTCTGGGGACAGGGCTACAACATACAGCTCTGTGGTCCATATGGCAGCCTCGGGAAGCTGTTGTAACACAGATAGGCCTCCAGGGCTGTCTAAGGGCTTGTCTTCACTACCCACCGGATCGGCGGGTAGCAATCAATCTTTCGGGGATCGATTTTTCGCGTCTCATTTAGACGCGATTAATCGATCCCCGAAAGCGCTCCCCGTCGGCTCCGGAAATCCACCTCATCGAAAGGTGGAAGCGGAGTCGACGGGGGAGCGGCAGCGATCGACTCGCCGCCATCCTCATGGCCAGGTAAGTCGACTACGATACGCCGACTTCAGCTACGTTATTCACGTAGCTGAATCTGCGTATCGTAGATCGACCCCCCCCCCCAGTGTAGCCCTGGGCTAAGGTACAGTGGGGGCCACTCCAGTCCCTGGAACAGCCCAGGGTCAGGAGGGTGCTTAAAGCCACCTTAGCCCCATTTCCCCCGCAATGCAATTGTTTCAGGGAAAGTAAGACCAGATCAGATTTTCTAATATTAAAAAACACTGAAAAAAGAAATAGATATACAGAATTATAGATTCTAAAGCCAGAAGGGACACAAGCCACTAAATTTATCCTAGTTATGCTTGTACCGAGTTCATTAACTTGTGTTTGACTAAAGCTTAATTTATGTTTTAGGTAAACCATAATTTCCAGAAAGGCAGCTAGTTAATCTGAAGACATCAATGGAGAATCCACCATTTCTCTTAATAATTCATTCCAGTGACCATCCTCCCGGTTAAAAACAATTGTGCCTTCTTTCTAATTTGAATTTGTCTGGCTTCAGCTTCCAGAAATTGGCTCCTTGTTATGCTTTTCTTCTCTAGATTAAAAAGCTATTTAGTACCTGAAATTTTCTCCCTGTGAAGGTACTTATGCACCCTAATCAACTCACCTCTTTCTTCTTCTTTTTAAGCTAAAGAGATTGACGTCTTTAGATCTCTCATTTGAAGACAGGCATTTTCTCCGGCCCACTAATCATTTAAAATAAACAAAGCTTTTTAAAAAGGAGACTATAAAGAAGCAAAAAATGGGTACAATCCAATTATTTTTCTTTTCAGATTACCTTCAAATCTGCCTTTCATTTGTATACTGCAGTTTAGTGCTTACTAATTGCACTGTTCAAAACGGCAAAGCTTTATTCTTTTTGAAAACCTGATCCAACTTGCTGTTAATTTTATCCTTAAACATCAAGACATAACTGCAGATGAAATACCTTGTCTTCTCTTTTCCAGGGTTCTTGGGATTTTTCTCAACAGCTCCATTTTCTTGCTTTTTGGAAACTCTCCTACCTCCAGATTTGACTGTTAGAAGACAACAATTTACACTGTTTGAATAGCTTAAACAGCTACAGAACTGTTCCATCACAAGGTTGATTTAAAAAAAAAATAATAAAAAAAAAACAAAAAAAACCAAAACAACACACAAAAAACAGCACAACATACACTCAGGAAAACTGGTAATATGAGGAAAATTGGAAATAAGATAAAGATTAACTCTCTTGAGAGTTAGTTTGAACTCTCAGTTACGGTTTTTCTGCAGTGTGGGTGGAAGTTGAAAACCAAAATAAGCCCCAGAGAACCACCCAAGACTATCTTTAAACTTTTGGACTACAGCATGACCAGAATAAGTTCAAGCTATTGCAATCTAAAAAATCGTATCCTTAGGAATAGAAATTATACTGGTTCTAAAATGTGGCTGCCCTCAGGCATTCCTTCCCAGAGATCTTAGATAATTGTGTATTTTACACACACACACACACACACACACACACACATTTTAAAGTCGAGTCCTTCTACATGAGTTTTCAACATAGCATATGACTAACAGCAGGAAGACTATTTACATGATTTACTCAAGATACCCCAGAATAAAATTTTTTATATACAATACAAGTTATAATGCAGATATGAAACTGCATATTTATCATGCACTAGTGTTCTTTCAAGCTTAATTATAATTTATTAATATGCCTGCCAATCACAAAACCAATTAGTACTAATTAAGCTACAGATGACCTAACAATGACAATTTAAGTGTTGAGCAATGTCAGACAAATTCAACTTTTTAAAAGGAGCACGTAAAGATATTTCAGATAACTTGTCAAAGCAAATACCTTCTTCCTGTGCACAAGACTATTTGTAAATTTTATAACTGTCAAAGTAAATAAGAGCAAGCTGAACATAGATTTTTGGTTCATTTAATCTAGTTCTTTCGTCTTATGGCAAGGTTCCCACACTGCATTTTTTTTTAATATTAAAAAAACCCAAAAAAACAGCCAAGAGTTTCCTTCAGATCTATAGTTTTCTGTTATATGCTGAAAAAGAAGACTTAAATTCATAGTTATTTAAATGCATCACATTTTTTTATTATTTCTTTATAGCACATTCCTGAGTACATTTATTAATCACCCTGCTCCTCCTCTCAGCGTTGCCACAATCCAGTGTTTGAGAGTTTCAATTCAGTACTACAGAACTGATGATGAAGTCCCAAACACTCACATGTGATTTCACCTGATAAACAGGAGAAGATAGATGAGAAAAGAAACGGCCTTCATTTACAGACAAGTGTTACTCAAAATTTATACAGCAGCAATACCCTTCAAACAAGGAGTGGAATGCATTGCCTGTCACACAGAGTTTGGAATCCAAGGCCTCAATCCTGAAATCTGAATGTCACAGATGGATTCTTATCCCCGCAATGGGCTCCACTGAAATCACTGAGGTGCTGCATAGGTACAGGTATCAACTTGTGCAGATTAGATTGCAGGATCCAGGTCTAAAATTCAATAATGGCAGTAGAAGTGGCTACTACAGCTAGAGGGGTGTTGATAAAATGTTAAGGACCCAATTCTGTAGATGTAGCTCAGGCACACGCCCATGGACTTTAGTGTGAGTTTTGGCTGTGTAAAAAATGGGTTATAATTTTGTAAAGTAATCCAGAAAGTGGCTGTAATTCCTTAAGGGGACATTGTCAAATTTGGAAATTCTAAGACATGGTACACCTTTCAGTCCCTCCACACACTCCCTTTGTCAGTGTGAATTGTTTTTCACCTTTTATTTTTGAAAGCTTAGTTATTCTCTAAATAAAGGAAAATGCAAAGCAGCAGACTGGGACTCAAAATGGGATGAAAGCTCTCCTTAACACACCAGTCAGGGACTCAGGATTGAGTCTATTTCCAGCTCTGCTTGATAGCTGGTATAATCTTGACACCCAAGTTTTTAAAACAGCTGTTAGTTTTGGATGCCCACACCATAGGCTGCTTTTCAAAACAGGGACCCAAAATAACCCAATCGCTTCCAAAAGTATCTGCTGAACTCCCTGGCATAATACTTCCTTCCATCCTCATAGGAGCAAGACCACTCTGACTTGTAATGCACTTTGGGATTCTCAAACAGAAAGCTGTCGACGTCGAATCTGGTTGTTAACATCATCAGGAGAAACCCCAGGATAGCAGCAAACCCGCGTGAACACAGGGTGTGGAGGAAGTGGGAGCGTGGGGTCATCCCAGGAGCGAATGGGGAATCACGACAGAGTTTCGGCGATGATGGATACCTTGTCAGGTGCTCACAGTGGCTGGGTTACACCCCTCTCCCTCTGGGGAGCTGCAGCAGCAGCCGCAAAGGAACCAGCCCCGCAGAGCTGGTCATGGGGCCAGATTCTGCCGGGCGGCGCCGAAGGGCAGGGAGCATTGCCCGGCCAGGCAGAGTTTGAACGTCAGGTCTGCGCAAAGGCCGGGGGGTGCTAGAGTCTCGCCCCTCGCTCGCTGCATCCCCGACCCTGCACGACGGGCGGGGGTCACACGCACAGGGACCACGGGAACACATTACACAATGAGGCAGGTAGGATGTGTGTGTGTGCGTGAGAGAGAGACACCCCCCGGAGCATATTACACAATCAGGCGCGCGCAAGCGTGTGTGTGTGTGTATGTCCCCGTCCCTTCCAACCCAACCACAACCGCGGGGAGCAGCCGCCAAAGGAAACCACGCAGCTTCCCTGTGTGCTAAGCAGGGGCGCCTACCTGCCGGAGGGCGCCCGCCTTTCAGGGGGGATGGCGGAGCCGACGCTTCCTTCGCCATGGCAGGGGTGGGTAAGTGTGGGCGGGCGGCAGCCAGTCACAAGCCTGCAGAGGCGAGTCCCAGCTACGAGCAGGCGCACGGCGCTCCCTTTTATGGAGGCGAGGCAGGGCAGTGGGGCGGCCGCTGCTAAGCCGGAGGGAGAGCGTGTGTGGGCGGCGCTGGCGGCGAGGAGCGGGTGTGGGTGCGGGGGCAGCAGAGGAAGGGGCTGTGTGGTATAAGGGTGAGGGTACAGTGGGGGTAGGAGAGGAAGGGGCTGGGTGCAGTGGGAGTGAAGGGTGGGTAGGAGGAAGGGTTTGTGTGGTTTAGGTGTGAGGGATTGGGGAGTGTGGTACTGTGGGGTATATTTATGGAGTAGGAGAGGAAGGGGTATGTGTGTGGTGTACCGGTTTGGCATTGGGAAGAGGTTGGTGTAGAAGAGTTTGTTGGTGTGACAGTGCAGCGGACTATTTTACATCCAAACAAAATGTTTTGAATAAAGCATTGTAAAAAAACCTACAAAATACTTCAAAAAAAATTCAAGCTAATTATTAAATGAAAGTACACTTTAAATGTTGGGCCTAAACTAAAGAAACACTCTCAGATGCAATAATTAATCACTCTGTGCCTTGATGCTGTTATCCTCACAATACCAACACCCCTCTAAGGTAGGGAAGTATTATTATCGCAGTTTTTACAGATGAGAAACTGAGGCACAGAAAGGCTAAATGCCTAGGCCACGGTGTCACAGGAATTCTATGGTGAGCTAGGGAATTGAACTCTAGTCTCCCAAATCCTAACCTGGTGCCCTAATCTGAAAACATCTATATTGATGTAAGGGTAGATTAAAATATAGTCAATAATTTACCTGAGAAAGTAAAACTTTATTATTGTTAATTATTTGTATTACTGTAGCACCTAGGAGCCTTTGTCATGGACCAGGATCCCAATGTGCTAGGCACTGTGCAAACACAGAACAAAAAGATAATTGCTGTCCCAAGGATCTTGGAATCTAGTTATCAGACAAGAGTCAACAAATGGATACAGATAAATGGGGGAGTACAACAAGACAAAGAGGCAATAACGGTCAACATGATTGGCTGCTGGTGTGAAATGCCTAACCACTGTCAAGTTTTTTGAGCAAAGGAGAATTTTAAGGAGAGATTCGAAGGTCAGGAGTGGTGGTAGGCTTTTTGCTGGTCAGGGTGGAGGCTGTTTTCAAAGCCTGCCTCCTACTCCCTCAGCTGCCAAGCAAGCAAACACACAAACAGCTGGCTCATCACAGGAGCAAAAATGGCCGGCCAACCAGTCAATGGGGGGGGGGGGGGGGGGGGGGAGTAGGGAAGGGATCCACATGGCATCCCCTGGAAGTTGGTGCCCAGGGCAACTGCCTGGCTTGCCTACCCCAGAAGTGGCCCTGTTGAAGATAGATAATGAATAGACCTTTCATTTTCAGTTTTTACTGATTTTTAGCAAAATAATTCCTGGGTTTTAAAATAGCTACCAGTTTTTACTAATTTTTCACCTGAATTTTAGACCACTCAAGTACATTAAAATACTGATTATGTTAAGAAAATCCAATACATTAAGTAGATGTTTTATGTTAATAATAAATTAGTCTAAGTGTAAATGTGAGGCTGTCTATTAAAGTAAGGTAACGTAGTGGAAGATATATACACAAGCATGTGGATGCATGTGTCCATATTATGTACAGTTCATGAAATAAATTGCTTTTACTTTTAATGCTCTTACTTTTCTCTGTTGCTTTTTTCTATTCTCCCATTCTCCAATATTATTTAACCCTGATATTTACCCAGAAAACTGAAGTTAATTTTTTGTACTAATTTTCACCCCTTTTAAATATTTGTAATAAACACTGATGAATTCCCAGGAAATTTAAAACAAAATAGAAACTGAAAGCACAGTGCCTTAATGATGTGGTAGCATTTCATTTCCCAAATATGTGAGGCAACAGAAGCTGACATCATGGGCTGGTTGGAGATTAGCATCGACAGTTCGATAGTGAATGAGAGATAAGTGGCGTGCAGATTGACTAGGAAGGGCCTTGAAAGTGAATAGAGTAACTTATGTTTGATGCAATAGAGAAGGGGGAGTCAGAGGAGGAATGCAAAAAGAGGAATGATATGGTCAAAGCAGTGGTGTGACACAGAGGCTCACTGGTGGTTCAGTACCCTGTGTCAGCAACTCTTGTCAGGCCTGACATACTCACTACACCTAACACACTGTCATGCTATGTACCCAAAAGGTGGCATGTAATATATCATTGGAAAACTTAACTCACTGATCATTCATATTCTTGCATGATGTTTGTGTGGGGTGTGTACCAAGGGTTATAAATATATGCGAGAATTACATTCTTAAAATGTGTTTGGCAAGCAATGAATAAACACAGTCTGCCTTACACAAAGAATGTGTATTTGCTTTTCTGACCAGCCTGACAGATTTTGAGACAGTCTTTATAAAGAAGCAGTAAAGGACAAAAGCAGTGGGGGGTGGGTGGGTTTCTTTGCAGTTCCCTCTGAATGCTGGCCATGGTTTTGGTTAGCTTTGTAGACATCCCCCCCCCCCCGTCTGACTTGAGACTCTTAAAATATTCTACATGGCATTTGCCAAAAAGTGACCCTGCTGAATTTGACTCCCTCAGGGAACTGATGGGCAAGGTCCCCTGGGAGAATAACATGAGGGGGAAAGGAGTCGAGGAAAGCTGGATGTATTTTAAAGAATCCTTATTGAGGTTGCAGGAACAAACCATCCCGATGTGTAGAAAGAAAAGTAAATATGGCAGGCGACCAGGCTTAACTGTGAAATCCTTGCTCGTCTTAAACACAAAAAAGCAGCTTACAAGAAGTGGAAGATTGGACAAATGACCAGGGAAGAGTATAAAAATATTGCTCAGGCACGCAGGAGTGAAATTAGGAAGGCCAAATCACATTTGGAGTTGCAGCTAGCTGGAGATGTTAGGAGTAACAAGAAGGGTTTCTTCAGGTATGTTAGCAACAAGAAGAAAGTCAAGGAAAGTGTGGGCCCCTTGCTGAATGAGGGAGGAAACCTAGTGACAGAGGATGTGGAGAAAGCTAGTGTACTCAATGCTTTTTTTGCCTCTGTCTTCACAGACAAGGTCAGCTCCCAGACGGCTGCACTCCGCAGCACGGTATGGGGAGGAGGTGACCAGCCCTATGTGGAGAAAGAAGTAGTTCGGGACTATTTAGAAAAGCTGGACGAGCACAAGTCCATGGGGCCGGATGCACTGAATCCGAGGGTGCTAAAGGAGTTGGCCGATGAGATTGCAGAGCCATTGGCCATTATCTTTGAAAAATCATGGCAATCGGGGGAGGTCCCGGATTACTGGAAAAACGCTAATGTAGTTCCCATCTTTAAAAAAGGGAAGAAGGAAGATCCGGGGAACTACAGGCCAGTCAGTCTCACCTCAGTCCCTGGAAAAATCATGGAACAGGTCCTCAAGGAATCAATTCTGAACCACTTAAAGGAGAGGAAAGTGATCAGGAACAGTCAGCATGGATTCACCAAGGGCAAGTCATGCCTGACTAACCTAATTGCCTTCTATGATGAGATAACTGGCTCTGTGGATGAGGGGAAAGCAGTGGATGTGCTATTTCTTGACTTTAGCAAAGCTTTTGATACAGTCTCCCACAGTATTCTTGCCAGCAAGTTAAAGAAGTATGGGCTGGATGAATGGACTGTAAGGTGGATAGAAAACTGGCTAGATGGTCGGGCTCAATGGGTAGTGATCAATGGCTCCATGTCTAGTTGGCAGCCGGTATCAAGTGGAGTGCCCCAAGGGTCGGTGCTGGGGCCGGTTTTGTTCAATATCTTCATTAACGATCTGGAGGATGGTGTGGACTGCACCCTTAGCAAGTTTGCAGATGACACGAAACTGGGAGGAGCGGTTGATATGCTGGAGGGTAGGGATAGGATACAGAGGGATCTAGACAAATTAGAGGATTGGGCCAAAAGAAATCTGATGAGGTTCAACAAGGACAAGTGCAGAGTCCTGCACTTAGGACGGAAGAATCCCATGCAGTGCTACAGACTAGGGACCGAATGGCTGGGCAGCAGTTCTGCAGAAAAGGACCTAGGGGTTACAGTGGACAAAAAGCTGTATATGAGTCAACAGTGTGCCCTTGTTGCCAAGAAGGCTAACGGGATTTTGGGTTGTATAAGTACGGGCATTTCCAGCAGATCGAGGGGCGTGATCATTCCCCTCTATTTGGTACTGGTGAGGCCACATTTGGAGTACTGTGTCCAGTTTTGGGCCCCACACTACAAGAAGGATGTGGATAAATTGGAAAGAGTCCAGTGGAGGGCAACAAAAATGATTAGGGAGCTGGAGCACATGACTTATGAGGAGAGGCTGAGGGAACTGGGATTGTTTAGCCTGCAGAAGAGAAGAATGAGGGGGGATTTGATAGCTGCTTTCAACTACCTGAAAGGGGGTTCCAAAGAGGATGGATCTAGACTGTTTTCAGTGGTAGAAGATGACAGAACAAGGAGTAATGGTCTCAAGTTGCAGAGGGGGAGGTTTAGGTTGGATATTAGGAAAAACTTTTTCACTAGTAGGGTGGTGAAGAACTGGAATGGGTTACCTAGGGAGGTGGTGGAATCTCCTTCCTTAGAGGTTTTTAAGGTCAGGCTTGACAAAGCCCTGGCTGGGATGATTTAGTTGGGGTTGGTCCTGCTTTGAGCAGGGGGTTGGACTAGATGACCTCCTGAGGTCCCTTCCAACCCTGAGATTCTATGATTCCATGAATTAAAGCTGTCAAAATTTCCATTAAAGACCTGAAGATAACTTATGGATAACTGTGAAAAATACATTTAAGGACAATCCTGCCTCTGTGTTATAATTTGTAATATACACATATCTACTTGAAAGGAAGATTTTTGTTTTAAGCGTTTGTCTGTTCCTGCTGCTTATTCCTCACTTGAAGTCACCATTCTCACATAATCACTTCCACAGTGAATCCACTGTCCTGTCATAAACAGAGAGAAAAGCAGCAGAAGTAGTTAGGGCAGCAGTACCAAGGAAGCATAGCAACCATGCTGCTGGAAGAAGCTACAACATTTTAAAAAATTGTATTCTGATTGTGACTAGATTTTCCAAACCTCTAGAGGGAGTGAGTCTGAAAATTCTAAGTTTGAACAAGACATTTCACAAATTCAGTATTGTTAATATAAAATTAAAATCCCAAGTTTAAGATGAAGACAAGTTCGTGAACAACTGATAGGCTATTACTATGTATGAAAAGACATAGACATATGAAATTAGGTTTTTGTTATTTCTTTGAATTAATATCTTGTTATTGACAGATTTGTCTCAACTTTTTTGCTAAATCCTTTTAATGGTGAAGTTCAGCAAATATAGTACATGGATGAAGACTTTTTTTTTTTAGCCAAAAAATAAAATAATGATAATTTAATATAAGTATTTATAAGCCTTTTATTCTTCAACTTTTATTATTCTAGTCTAAAAATCTGTTTGCTTTTCAAAACCTAAATACTGATCTAAATTAGTGAGGGTTTTAGCCATAGCCATAAACTGCAAAGATTATTAGCTAGCTCAGCAAGAAGCACTTGCATTTCAAGGTACTAAACCTCCTTAAGTATTTACAATTAGTTTATGTGCTTAAAGAAAAAAAAGTTTTAAATCTGTGTTCAGGTATGAAAGCAAGAGTACAAAAGGGAATGACGGTACTCACATAAAAGTTATTCTTAAAGTGCAAGACATAGTCCATTAGAAACTCAAATATTTTCAAAATATTGTAACATATTGGACATCTGTAGTACACCAGAGGGTTGCTTCATCTACTTTTGAATCCATCTGGGCAGATGTTACTTACATTCCTGGCCTTTGGTGATTTGCTACTTGTCATGAGTTACAGTGTAAAGCTTCAAAATTTTAATTCCATGACCTAATGTAAATTTCAGACAGACATTGAGCCAAATTCAACACAGGTTTAAGGGGAGGCAGTGACTTCAATGGAGAAGGATGAATTGGCCCCGCTTTGAGGGGCGGGGGGACATAAAAGAACAAAAAAAATATTTATTTTATTTTCTGAATGATAAACAATAATACTCTAAAAGTTGTAGCTCCCATTTGGGAAACAATAATGTATGTATGATGCTGGCAGACCAGATGCTAGTGCATGCCAAAGACCCAGGTCAATTCACTTGTATATTAGTATAGATCAAAGTAATTGTTAAATGTATAAGAGTGTATTTGGTGTTTAAACTCCATGAAAACTAATGGAATTTTACATGCATTGTTTTTACTTATCTGTATCCTGTTATAATAGAGTAGCAAACATTTACACTGTGTTTACCGCTGTAACTATATAAATTTATCAAAAGGAGAAAGAAATCTTGTGAAAAGCAAATGAAGAACTTTTAACAGGAAAGTGCTAATTTCAAAGCAAGTGGTCATTGTGTATGATGATTGGAGGTCAAAGACTCAAAATGCATTTCTCACTCTCCATCACCAAGGGAAAAGCCTATGTGGATAGTGATGCTGTCAGCTTGTTTTCTGTGAGAAGAAGCTATAAGAATAGATTAAAGGAAACACCCTTCATCTCTGGATTATTTGGATTCTAACAGGGTGAAATAACTGAACAAGAAGACCGAGATCCACAGAGTTATTCTGGGTAGCCCTGAGAGACTTTTGGGAAACTGGTAGTTTATCACTGCCAGCATTTGGAATTATAGACTGTGACTCACCTGTACATATATTTTACCTGCTTTAACCTCTCAATAACTCTCACTTCCTTTTCTTAGCTAATAAATCATTAGTTAGTTTACTATAGAATTGGCTACGAGCATTATCTTTGGTGTAAGATCTGGAGTACCAAATGATCTGGGGTAAGTGACTGGTCTCTTGGGATTGGGAGCAACTTGATGTGATGGTGATTTTTGGTTTAAGTGACCTTTTATCATAAAGTCTAGTTTGTCTGTGTGGCAAGATAGTCCCCTTAGACTCTCCAGTCTGTCTGTGACTCCATGGTAAGACTGGTATAGTGATCTAGGAGTTCACATTTGTTACTGGCTTGGTGAAATCTAATTATAGAACATACTACCAGTTTGGGATGTCTGCTCTGTTTTGTGACAGTCTGCCCTGAGGTAGGCGCTCACGGTCGTGAGCCACTCCAGACAGTGTGACGGTATGGTGAAAAATACCAGACATTAGGTATTCCAATGGGATTAACATTTTAATAAATACTGAACAACATTTCTAAAAACCCAACTGATTCTTTGTGGTATCAGTCATAAACTTTCAATTATTCAAGAAATTTTCAGCTGAAAGTTGACTTTGTAGCCATTGTGATGGGGCAAGGCCAGATGGCTATAGGAAAGTGGTGAGGAACCAGTATGTTCTTATTGGGATCCGGGAAGTGGGCGGGCGAAGCCCGCCCACTGCTAAAGGATCCCCCCCTTCAGCCTAAGGGGAGGGATCCACAGGACCTGGATACCAAGTGAGTCCGGGGGACAAAAAATGAAAAAACAGGAACAGGAGTGCGGTCAAAGGGTCAAACAAAGCGAACCAGATGGGGACACCGAGCAGAGAACCCCGGACAGCGCCCACTGCTCCTCAAAGGTGTCAAGGGAGCCAGTGGATGCTGCCCAGAGGAACTCTGCCCGGATGCGTGAACGAACAGAGGATCGAAAATAGGCCCCACAGTCACAGGAGCCTCCATCGGCCAACCTCCTCAACCTGGTTTTGTAGATGGCCAGTTTAGCTAGGGCCAGGAGGAGGTTGACCAGGAGGTCCCGTGACTTCGTGGGGCCGCGGATTGGAAGTGCATAAATAAAAAGGTGAGGGGAAAAGTGCAACCAAAACCTCAACAAAATGTCTAAGAGGAGCCGGAACAGGGGCTGAAGCCTGGCGCACTCTAGATAAATGTGCGCCAGGGTCTCCCTCACACCGCAAAAGGGACATGTGTCGGGGATAGGGGTGAACCGCGCCAAGTACACGCCCGTGCTCACGGCTCCATGAAGGAGCCGCCAACTGACGTCCCCGGCGGGCCTTGGGACTAAGGAGGAGTAAAGGCTGGCCCACCGGGGCTTCTCACCCTCTAGAGGTGGCAGGAGGTCCCGCCATTTCGTATCGGGGCGGGACGTGAGGGTGAGGAGATGAAGGATGGGGAGCATGAGCGTGTATAGATGTTTCCTCGGCGCGGTCTGGAAGTGGACCGGCTGCAGTTCGTGCAGCCGGCTCACCGTGAAGGGACAGGGGACCCGGTTGGGACCACGGGGCAGGGGCCCAATAAAAAGGTCCGGAGGGCTTGGGGTGAAGGGAGGGCGGGGCGTACCCTCTCGCAGGACCCGGTCGAGGTAAACCCGAGCAGCGGGCGGCAAAGCAGCCTTCACCTCCTGAAGTACGCGCCGGGGAGTACGAGGTCTGGAGAGCCCCATGCGCTGAGCAAGCGTCAGGGGATCCAGCCAATCTCCCCGGTCGTAGTCCAGGAGGTCTCTGACCCTAGTGACTTCTGCCAGGACCAACCTCTGGCGCACCGAGGGGGACTCCGCCACCTGCACACGGAGCTGGGGGTTGTGTAGCAGGGGCTCCGCGAGGAGATCTGCCCCCTCGGTGGCCGCCACGGACCTGGTCGCTGAGAATAGCTTCCAGGTCCGGAGGAGGTCCTGGTAGAAGACCGGCAGCCCGTAGAGGTCTCGCGGAAGACCTCTCGGATGGAGATAAAGGAGCTGCCGGTCATATAGGAGCCCTCGGAAACGGCGCAGGAAGGCGTGCGCCAATACGCTCCACGCCGGACTACCTGCACCATAAAGGAGCCTCTGCAGGGCCTGGAGACGGAAGACATGGACCTGAGTGCGTGGACACTTCAGGCCCTGCCCACCCTCCTCCAGAGGAAGATGGAGAACCCCTGCAGAGACCCAGTGCAGTCCTGACCAAAAGAACTCCAGAATCGACGTCTGGAGGTTGGCCAGGAAACCCGGGGCCAGGACCAGGGTGTTGAGCCGGTACCAGAGCATGGACAGGACTAATTGATTGATTACCAGTGCTCTCCCTCGAAAGGAGAGGCACCGGAGCAGTCCTGTCCATTTCCGGATCCGCTCTATCACCCTGCCCTCTAAACCTTGCCAGTTCTCCGGCGGGGATGGATGCGTGGCAGAAAGGTAAACGCCGAGATAGAGCAGTGGACCCGCGCTCCACCTGATGGCCTGAAGCGCGGGTGGGAGGGAGCTCGCCTGCCACCCGTCCCCTACCACCAGGCCAGAGCTCTTGACCCAGTTGACCCGGGCAGAGGAGGCCGCCGAGTAGATCGTCTGGCAAGCCTCCACCCGCACCAAGTCGCCCGGGTCCTGGACCACGAGGAGCACATCGTCGGCGTATGCCGACAGGACCAGCCACAGCTCCGGCTCTTGGAGCACCAACCCTGTCAACCTCCTGCGGAGGAGACAAAGGAAGGGCTCGATCGCCAGAGCGTACAGCTGGCTCGAGAGGGGGCACCCCTGCCGTACTCCTCGTCCGAAGCTGACCGGCTCGGTCAGGGTCCAGTTGAGCCTGACCAGACACTCTGCGGAGGCGTACAGCACCTGGAGAAAACCCACAAACTGGGGCCCAAAGCCAAACGCTCGCAGAGTGCTCAGGAGGTACCCGTGATCCACCCTGTCGAACGCCTTCTCCTGATCCAGAGACAGAAGGGCGAACGACAGACCATCCCTACACCCAAGCTCCAAGAGATCCCGGACCAGATACAGGTTGTCGAGAATGGTGCGGCCCGGGACAGTGTAGGTCTGGTCTGGGTGGACCACGTCCGCCAGCACGGACCCAAGCCGCAGCGAGATGGCCTTTGCTACGACTTTATAGTCCGTGCTGAGGAGCGAGACGGGACGCCAATTCCGTAAATCGCGGAGGTCCCCCTTCTTCGGCAATAAGGCGAGCACAGCTCGCCTGCACGAAAGAGGGAGGACCCCGCCCTGCAAGGACTCGGCCCAGACTGTGACAAGGTCTGGGCCGAGGACGTCCCAGAACACACGGTAGAACTCCACGGTCAGCCCGTCCAGTCCCGGAGATTTATTAGTTGGCATGCGACGGAGGGCTTCCGAGAACTCGGCCAGAGTGAGAGGCAGCTCTAGCCGGTCTCGGTCACCCGTGCTGACCGTAGGGAGTTCGTCCCAGAGCACTCTGCAAGCGTTAGGATCGGTTGGATCCGGGGAGAAAAGGCTCGCGTAGAAGGCCTTGGCCCTCTCGCACATCTCCACCGGATCCGTGAGGGGGGTGCCATCTTCTGCGAGGAGACAGGTGACGTGTTTCTTAGCCCCCCTCTTTTTCTCCAGGGCGTAGAAGATGCGGGAGCCGCGATCCATCTCCTGAAGGAGACGGATGCGGGATCGAACGAAGGCGCCCCGGGCCCGATGGTCTTCGAGTTCCCGGAGCTCCTCCCGCTTCTCCCGGCACGCCCCACAGAGGGATGGATCCTCAGGGCTGGCGGCCAGACGCCTCTCCAGCTCTAAGACCTCCCGTTCCAACTGCCCTATCGTCTCATCCCTCCGTCGGCTGGCGCCCCGGGTGTAGTCACGGCAGAAGAGCCGGGCGTGTACCTTCCCTAGATCCCACCATCGCCGCACCGAGGGAAAGGCGTGCCGCTGCCCTCGCCAGGCCAGCCAGAACTCCCGGAAGGACGCCACGAAACCCACATCCTCCAGCAAACTGTTATTAAAATGCCAATAGGCCGGCCCCGGCCTCTCTGCGCAGAGAGAGGCCGTCACGGTAGCGAGATGATGATCAGAGAACGGGGCCGGCCGGACGCTGGAGGAGTGGGCCCGCGAAAGGTGAAAACGTGATAAATAGATGCGGTCCAAACGGGAGTGGTGCGACCGATGGGCCTCCACCCGGACAAAGGTGAAGGTTGAGCTGTCGTCCGGGTGGTGGTCGCGCCAGACGTCCACCAGGGAGTGATGTTCGACAATCTCCCTGAGGATGTCCGCTGCGGCCGGGCACTGCTCGATCCCCGAGCGGTCCCATTTTTCAAGGGTGTTGTTAAAGTCCCCGCCCAGGACCAGGCACTTGCGAGGATCCAAAGTGCCGAGGAAGGTGGACGCATGCTGATAGAAACGAAGTTGTTCTGGGCCCGGTGTCGGGGCATAGATGTTGACGAGATTGACCACGAGCCCCTCCATACGGACCCGTAGGTGCAGCAGGCGGCCCGGCACAGCCTCGGCAAACCCCAGCACCTCAGGCCGTAGGTCGGGGGAGAACAAGGTCGCCACTCCAGCCTGGCGAACAGAGAGATGGCTGAAGTAGACTCTGTCCCCCCATTCGAGCCGCCAGCTGTCTTCAGCGGCTGGATCCGTATGGGTCTCCTGCAGGAATACTACAGAGTACCCCCCCTCCCGAAGGAAGGAGAGCACCTGGCTCCTGCGGAGACCCATCCTACAGCCCCGGGTGTTCAATGTTGCGAAGAGGAGAGATGCCATGAGGAGGGCTGGAGGGGATCCTTGCTGGCAGAGTCACTCACGGCCCCCATCGGGGTGCGTAACAATCCGTGACCCACCCCGTAGGTGAGTAGTGAGTCACGGAAAAGGCGGACCCGTTGGTAGGCCGTGGCGGCCTGCTTCCCAGTCCCTTTGCCCTCCCCCATGAGGGCCCTCGCGGCCTGGAGGATTTGGTGGAAATCCCCCCATCGCTGGAGAGCGAGCTGTACTTTGTTGCGGGAGCCCCGGACGTCCTCCAGGAACTCCCGCAGCTCCTCTCTCAACGTATGGGGGGCCGGGGTTACTGGCTCCCGGCTATCAAAAGAAGGGGACCCTGACACAACCCTATGGCCCACCGAAACAGATAGGCAAGGGGCAGACCCTCGACGCAGCTCCTGCTGGGCCGGCACCTTAGGGCCCAACCTGAAATTCGGCTTAGTTGGGGGAGCCGGCGGAGGGAGAAGAGCAGCCTCTGGTGGGTCGGGACGAGGAAATAGTGGAGCCGCTCCCTGGGGGTCATCCTCCGAGAAGGGGAGGGAGACAGCCCCAGAGGCGGCAGTGTCATCATGGGAGGTGTGGGAGATTGAGATGGCATCAGGGGCGGGGCAGGGATCAAAAGTAGGGGCAGGGAGGGGGAGATGAGCAGGGCCGGGCTGAGGAATGGGTAGAGGATCCTGAGCCGCAGGAGCTGGGTCACTGGGAGGTGGCCTCTCTTGGTGTGGCTGAGGGATCTGAGAATTGGGAAGGGGACCCCCCACGATGCCGGGCTCTAGTATGATGGTTTGTGTTACAGCCACGGCATCGGGAGGTGGACAGATATTTGCGGGGTCCCCGCCTGGGAAGGAGAACTGTTGTCCCACCCCAATGAGGGGTACCCCCTGGGATTCGGGTCCCGGCCGCAGGGCACCGGCCTTCGCTTCAGGAGGCTTGGCGGCCGTCAGCGAGGTGTCACTTGCAACCGGGCAGGTGGAAGAGCCCAGGGGATCCTCGGAGGTGGGAGCGGAACCGGCGGTCAAGGGGAGGGAGCATGGGGAGAGGGGGGAAAGGGGCACCGGGGTGAGGTCATTGAGATCGAGACCTGCTGGTAAAGGGTCATCCTCCCCCTGGGTGATTGGGGTCAGACCCAGGGCCTCGATCTCCTCGTAGATGGAGGGCAGGTCACCTTCTGCCACCCCGGGGTTCTCCCCGCCGGCACCTGAAGCGATGCTCGGGTCGGGGCGCGCAGGGTCGACAAAAGGGGCAGAAGGGGCTCCAGCAGGGGCTTCCGAGGGAGGAGCGGTAATACCTTCCGGTGCTGCCACGTCTTTCCCAGCCGGTTCTGGCGGACAAAAGCCGCTCGGGGGTAAAGCGGAAGGCTCGGCATCAATGCCCCCCTTCCTGGTTTTCCGGGGGCTTCCGCATCGGTGGAAAGGAGCGGGGCTCGAGCCTTCCGCTTGCCCCGCTTCCCCTGTACTAAGGCCCAGCCCTCCATGGCATCATCTGGGGGCCGGCTAGTAAGGGTCGGGTCAGGGGGGAGGGACGATTTCTTAGGGACTCGGGGAGGTAGTGGTGGGGCAGCATAAGGGAGAGAAAAGTCTCCCTGGGGCGGGCCCTCTCCCACGCCCGGCGATATCCCTGCCTCACCCTCCTCCACAGGCCTCAGCAGACCGTTCGCAGTGGGCCTCTCCTGCTCGTCTGGGCTCACTGGGGGAGGTACTCCCAGGGCCCGAGTGGGAGCAGCGGTGGACTGGGAAGGGGGAGGGCCGGCTCTGGGCACCGGGCATTCAGGGGCGCCGGCGATGACGGGGCCGACGCCCTGCCGGGGCTCGGGGGTCTCGGATGCTCCTCCTTGCCGTGCCAAGGGACAGTCCCTCCGGACGTGTCCCATCACCCGGCAGAGGTAGCACCGGGCTTCCCCCGTGGAATAGTACACCCGGTAATGGGCCCCATGATAGGGGACCATAAAGGACCCCTCGCGCGCCTCCCCGTTACGTGCAGCCGGCGGCATTTGGAGCTGCACCTGCCGGTGGAACGAGAGGATGTGACGGAGGGTGGGGTCTTTGCAGCCCAGTGGGAGAGGGCTGACTACAGAGATGGGTCTCCCCAGGGCGGAGAGGGCAGGTAACAGGGCGGCATTGGGGAGGAAGGGAGGGACGGAAGTGAGGACTAGGCGGACGCCCAAGTCCTCCAGCGGCTCTAATGGGACGAACACGCCCCCCACTGCCAGGCCCTTCTCCACCGCCTCTTGGGCCGCGGCCTCCGATGCGAGGAAGAAGACTACCTTCCCGTACATTTTTGAGGCCGCTACGATGGCCGTGGGCCCCACCACCCTCGCCAACGCTCGCACATACGTTTCTACATGGGGCAAGGCAGGTACCAGGAAGCAACGGACGCCGTGCCTTCTGGTCAAGGTGGGAAAGGGGCCCCGGCCGCTATAGATGGTAGCTGAGGCGGTGGGCGGGTTAGGTGACGTTGCGGCAGGTGGGGGGGTTGCCGCCACCTGGGCGTACGCTCTGGGGGCCGGGGGTGGGACACCCGCAGAGCTGGTAGAGGGAACAGCAGGGAACGACGCCGCGGCTGGTGGCAGGGCCGCAGCAGTAGTGGCTGCCTCGGCCATGGAGGGCCTGGCCTTTGTCGCGGGGCCCTTACCCTTCTTTTTACCCTGGCCCTTCCTGCCGGCTGAGGGGGCTCCCCCAGAATCGGGTAGGGCGAGGGACGTGGCAGCAGCGGAGGTCTCTTCAGTGTCCGCCGCTGCCGGTGCCCCAGCGGGGGCGAGAGCAGGTGGTTCGGCAGCAGCGGTCGAGGTGGAGGCTAGGGAGGGTGACGGGGGAACAGGCGGAGGAGGGGCGGCCATGCCGTCTGGAGGGGCTCCTCCCTCCATGTCGCCTGCCATGATGAACAGGGGGGGGGAAGGGAAAACTCTTGAGAGGGGGCGGGGAGAGGAATTGGGGGACCACTCCTCTCTGCCAGGCTACAGGCAGGGGAGGAGGGCACTAAAAGTGGGGACAGGGTTCAGGGTTAACTCGGACTAGTGCGGGGGTAGGGTTCAGTCACCGACACAAGATGGGAAATCCGGCTCCTCTTGTTGCACTAGGGGAGGGGATGATATAACAGCATGGGGGTGCAGTGAGATGGGGTCAAAATTAAACAGGGGAGGGGCACAAGCGCATGGGAGGGGGCGTGGGTTCACGGAAGCGGGGGGCTAATCAGGGCAAACGGAGCTTCAGGGGGAGGGAGACAACCAACTAAGAATGGGGCAGAAAAACAAGGGACTAGTTTCAGGGCTAGGGTAGGGCAAACAAACAAGGCTGTAGAGGGAGAGGGGCGGGGCAGGCAAAACTGAAACTAGCAAGGGGCTGGGACCAAAAAAAAAAGGGGGGCAAACAACTGCAAGGGGTAAATGGGGCAGGTGGCAAGGGACAAAGCAAGGGACGTGCTGCTGGGGGGAAGAGGGTCAGTCTAAGGGAGGGGGCACGTGCACCCACGTGCGCTTGCACAAAGTCAATGGGTGGGGCTGGTTGCCGCTGCAGGCCCAAATGATGTTAAAAGGTTGTGGCGGGCCATGGAAGCAGCTAAGTCCAGAGGCCGTAGCACAAGGCAGATGGTGAGCAGCCAGCAGAGGTGGTGGAGGGGGCAGCGGTGGTGGTGGGGGTTATGGGGGGGCACAGGTGGACCAGGGGGCAGGCTCGGCGCCACACCCCCTGTGCCCCTACATACACAGTCAATACCCCCACCACTAGAGCACAGTTCGAAAGATTACTCAGTTCTTGGAGGCCCCCTCCACGGTGGTCTGCAGAGTCTCCGCCGACGGTCTTCCGGGTCTTCCTCCTCTGGGTACCAGCAGCTTCCTGGTAGCAAACAGGGCAGCAGCAGCAGCTCCAGCAACTCCAGGCGATGGTCCGGTGGTCAGGCAGGACCCCTCACAGATGGTGGTGGTGGTCACAGCAGCGGCTGGAGCAGGGGTCCCTCACACCCCTCCTCTGGGGAGAGGGCCAGCACAAGGGGTTGCTGCAGCAGCAGGCGTAGCAGCAACCAAAGTGTTGGGGGGGAGGGGGTTCAGCTGCCAGGCATCCAGCAACCAGAGAGTAGAGTAGTGGGAGGGGGGTCTGGCCCAGCCAGGGGAGAAGCTGGAGCAGCAGTAGTAGCAGCAAACAGCAGCTGGGAGGGCCCAGGGCCTAGCAGCAGCCCCAGCAGAATGAGCAGGAGGAGCAGCAGCAGCAGCAGTCCTCTACCTCCTTCCCGGCCAGAGGGCTATAGGAAAGTGGTAAGGAACCAGTATGTTTGCCCCAGGCTAAACAAATCCCTGATACCATGTTAACCAAATGGCAGTTGCTCCAGGTTAATCAAGACACCTGGGGCCAATTAAGATCCTTCTAGAAAAAAAACAGTGGCGATGGCTAGATTGATTGGGACACCTGAAGCCAATCAAGGGCTGGCTGGAACTAGTTAAAAGCCTCCCAGTTAGTCAGTGGGGGGGGATGTCAGGAGCTGTGGAAGGAGGTTGCGTGCGAGGAGCTGGGAGCAAGAGGCACTAGGAGCTGAGAGTGAGAGGGCGTACTGCTGGAAGATCCTGTGGTGAGGATAAAGAAGGTGTTGGAAGGAGTCCATGGGGAAGTAGCCCAGGGAGTTGTAGCTGTTGTGCCGTTGTTCCAGGAGGCACTCTAAACAGCTGCAGTCCACAGGGCCCTGGGCTGGAACCCGGAGTAGAGAGTGGGCCCGGCTTCCCCCCAAACCTCCCAACTCCTGATCAAGCACAGGAGGAGTTGATCTAGACTGTGGGTTCTACCAGAGGGGAAGATCTCTGAGGCAAACAAAAAAATCTGCCAATAAGCGCAGGACCCACCGAGGTAGAGGAGGAACTTTGTCACACCATGTAATTTTATTCTGTCATGCAGGTTGAAATTCATTCACTCTTCTGCTCATGGTAAAAGGGGCCAGAATTTCATCACTATCTATTTTCCAGTATCTTGGAAATTATTGTGAGTATGGTACTTACAAAAAAGTACATAAAAGAGTATGGTACTTTTTAAAGAGAGAATATTAATAAAAAGTCCAAATACAAAATTATATATTTCATTATCATCATCAAAGTAAATCCCATAGGAATGTGGCCACCTTATAGATTGAGTGTCACCTGGAATCGGTCTCTGGCCAGGACATACCACACGATCCATTGTCTACAGCCAAGCTCTAAGATACAACCGCATTTGCTCCAATCCCTCAGACAGAGACAAACACCTACAAGATCTCTATCAAGCATTCTTAAAACTACAATACCCACCTGCTAAAGTGAAAAAACAGATTGACAGAGCCAGAAGAGTACCCAGAAGTCACCTACTACAGGACAGGCCCAACAAAGAAAATAACAGAATGCCACTAGCCATCACCTTCAGCCCCCAACTAAAACCTCTCCAGCGCATCATCAAAGATCTACAACCTATCCTGAAAGATGATCCCTCAGTCTCACAGATCTTGGGAGACAGACCAGTCCTTGCTTACAGACAGCCCCCCCAACCTGAAGCAAATACTCACCAGCAACCACACACCATACAACAAAAACACTAACCCAGGAACCTATCCTTGCAACAAAGCCCGATGCCAACTCTGTCCACTTATCTATTCAAGTGACACCATCATAGGACCTAATCACATCAGCCACACCATCAGGGGCTCGTTCACCTGCACATCTACCAATGTGATATATGCCATCATGTGCCAGCAATGCCTCTCTGCCATGTACATTGACCAAACTGGACAGCTTCTACGCCAAAGAATAAATGGACACAAATCTGACATCAGGAATCATAACATTCAAAAGCCAGTAGGAGAACACTTCAACCTCTCTAATCACTCAGTGACAGACTTAAAGGTGGCAATTTTGCAACAGAAAAACTTCAAAAACAGACTCCAACGAGAAGCTGCTGAACTAGAATTAATATGCAAACTAGATACCATTACCTTAGGTTTGAACAGAGACTGGGAATGGCTCGGTCATTACGTTAATTGTATCTATTTCCCCTAGTTTAGTATCCTAGTTAAGTACCCTTAACACCTTTGTGTCAACTGTCCGCGTAATGGGCCATCTTGATTATCACTTCAAAAGTTTCTTTCCCCTGCTGATAATAGTTCCTTTCAATTAATTAGCCTTTTACAGTTGGTATGGTTACTTCCACCTTTTCATGTTTCTCTGAATCTATAAATATCCTCCTACTGTATGTTCCATTCTATGCATCCAACGAAGCAGACTGTAGTCCACGAAAGCTTATGCTGAAATAAATTTGTTAGTCTCTAAGGTGCCACAAGTATTCCTTTTCTTTTTGCTGACACAGACTAACATGGCTACTACTCTGAAACCTGTCATAAATTTACTGGTGTTTCTTTGATAGACTTTCCCCCTTGTGTTTATTACAAACATTCAAATATAAAGTTTCAACTTAACATTTTCTGTACTTTCGCACACACATCAAGACACATTACCCTCTGATCTTCTCTCAAAGGGAATTTTGTAGTCTTTATTTTGATCATAGTATGTAGTGGGTGGCAATCGGACTTTTCAGAGCTTGAGAAATGGCAGTATCTCAATTCTTTCAAACACTTCAGATCTCTGGCAGCAAACAAACTGTCTGGGGATCTCCCCAGATACCAACATTCTAACCCTTGAGTTAATAGCTCACTGGTCCTCTCAGTTTTTGTTGAAACAGAAATCTGCAGCCTGTATCCAAAGTGGTACAGGTATTGGGATTAGCACATAAAGAAATCTTCCCCACACCACTCTTCTGGCCTTCAAACAGCCCCCCCACCTCATTAAGTTCATCATTAGAAGCAAGTTCTCCACAGATCAGGACCCATCAATTCAAAATGGCACCAGACCCTGCCAAAACCACTAATGTAAAATGTGCAGACATACCTCCACTGGCACGATGATCAATGCTCTCTACAACACACCTTTCAAGATCCATGGATCTTACACACACCTATCACATGTGGTGTACCTCAACCAGTGCATCAAATGTGCCAATAAAAACTGTGTGGGTGATACCAATCATTGCACTCTCAAATGAAAATGATAAAAGACACAAACTTCCTATTATCCATGGGTGAACACTTTTCACAAAGTGATTATTCCATATCTGGCCCATCAGTCCTCATCCTCAAAAGAAACCTGCACTACACCTTCAAAAGGTGAGCAAGGGATCTTAAATTCATAACTCTGTTAGACGCTAAAAATCATGGTCTCAACAGAGACATTGGTTTTATGGCTCATTACAATAATTTGTAACCTACTAACCCTCCTTTCACCTATGACTGCAGAGGTGCTAATTGCCCATTTCATTTTAAGTGGTTTCTTGCAACATGCGTTAACCCCATATGTTCAACAATCTATCCCACCTTGTATTTAGCTGACACTCTCGGGTTATATTTTCCAGAGCTGAAGAAGAACTCTGTGAAGCTCAAAAGGTTGTCTCTTCCACCAACAGAAGTTGGATCAATAAAAGTTACACCTCATCCACCTTGTCTCTAATTATTTTATGGAAAATTTGATTTATTCAGCACTTGAATCTACAGTGCCAAAGTGTTCCTAGCCTGTAAGGTTGATGTTACAAGATTCCCAAGCCTCTAACCCCCAGTTTCCATTGTGAAACACTGATAGGGTTAGACTTGCCCACCCCCTTTTTTCCTCCAGTGCTCCTCGCCCTTCTTCCCATCTGACTGAATCCCAGGCAGGCCTGACCGTTGCCCTGTCCCCAATTAATTCATCCACAAATGGCTTGATTTTCTGAGGAGCTGAGAATTTGCAGCTCCAGATATCAGCACCTCTGAAAATCAGGTAACAAGTTTTCATTATTTGGATGCTTCCCTTTCCTGGAACTGATTTTCATATTGGCTTATGCAAATAATTCAGTCTCAGCAGCAACAGCACCATCTACTGTGGCTTCATGCAAACCTGAAAGGCACTCAGATACTACTGATGGATGAGTGGTACAAGAGTATAAATAGAACAGAATAGATTACTGGGGAGTTTACTAAAGAATCATTTTTACACTATTAATAATCAAAACAAACGGTTTCCTCTAAGTTAAATCCACTGTGGCAACTTCAATGTGCCTTATCAACCCAGTAAGGTGAAAGGCTTTTTCCACTTTAAATGTGTATAGTTAGGGATTAACTGGAATTGTATACAAAAAGTATCAATTTTTCTTGCTATATCTGGAACAGTTTATTTTTTAGAAAGTACATTATACACAGATTAGACATGCCACATTAATTTAGAATAACTATATACACTCAGCTATCATAGAAATGTCCCACCCAGACATTATTTGCTATTCCAGTTCTGCACTGAAAATTTTATTTCTATTTCAGTGTCAGGCTGTTTAGATCTAGTTGTTTTGCTAATTTAACCAGATATACTATATGTTAGCTTCCCTATTAATTGCTTAAGCTTTATATTTTCTTACAAACTGAACATCACCTTAATATTTCTGGCACATCATGCAGCCTACTAATGATTGGATATTTTACTTGTAAATAAGAACAACTAAGTATTGTTGGTATGATTAAAAATGTGATGCCCCCTCAGACCAAAACTGAGACCTTCTATTCTAAGTCAAAGAAATCCTGCTGGTTTTCCCACACTTGCAGGAAACAATACGCTAACATTTCACCTCAATCCCCCTAACATTAGCTTCACTAGTCTCATTATATGAATCATATGGTCTTCTCCTTCCATTCTGTTTTAATCAGCTTAGTGCATAATACTGAACAACCAAGAAAGGTCTTTCATCATTTTGAATATCAGACAAAGCTTTTTCTGCAGAGTGTTGAGACTAGCCAAAAGTACAGGAAAGGTCTGCTGCCATGCTTTTATCTTATTCTTGTTTTCCTTCGTGATACATATGACCAAGGAGCAAAAGTTTGAAAAATCTACTTGTTTTTATTATTATCCAAATGCAGCTGGTCGTGACATGGACACTGGAATCTCTGCTCTTTTATTTGGAGCCTTTCAAATATGTTTGACTGGTGGCTCGTAAATGAAACAGTGAGTCCTAGTCATCACAACAGGAGTCTCCACTTCCAAGTGTGTGAGTGAAAGCTATGCACATTTGAATTGCACCTCAGATATAATTACTATCCATTCAATTTATTAAACACTGAAATTTTTGTTCTGGCATCTTTAATATGTTAGCCTTATAAGCAGAAATTGTTTCAGTTGCACAGTGGGAATAGAAGTGCCAGTCCTGGAAAACAGACTAGCATATCATCTGCAGATAAACATAATGTATGCACTTAGCAAGCAGTCTGTGGATGCTGTGCAGTTGATTTTGCTTCATTTCTCTGCCAATAGATTGATGATTTATGTGAATATTAAGAGTTGAAGAATGCCCCTCCCTACCCAGGGCCACTCTGCAGAATTAAAGGCTAAAAGACACTGAAATAATGGTACATAAGGTCAATTGGATAATGTGCAAAATCCTTCTTCATGTCCTCCTTCTGTGTTGCAAACAATCTTTTATTGTGGTCTTTGTCCTATTCCTGCTCGCTCTTGTACTCTCTGCCCAACGTATTCCACATCTCATCATCTGAAATGACCCAGCCATCCCAGTCAATACTCCCTCAGCTTTTTCATGGTGGGGACTACCTGCATTTTGGCTCATACCATTGCACTGCATAACACATCAGCACCCAGCTGAGCATTCTGGTTTTGGCAGAGTAACCTCATTGTTCTTCTTTCTTCCTCTTTGGCCAGCATTCCAACCTGTGTGTCATGACTGGTCTAATCATGATCTTATATACGTTGCTCTTTATTTCTTATATTCTTATCTCAGATAATTCCTGTCAAGGCCCTCAATTTACACCAAGTGCTCTTCATGAGACTCCTAATTTCAACATCCACATTCCCATCATGGCTCGACACTGAACTGAAATACTTATATTGTTACACAGACTAACTCTATACCATCCAGTTTTACTGGCTTCTCATTGTTCCTCTCAATGAAGAATTGGATGTATTCTTTTGTTGGGTGATTTATAAGCCATTTTCAGCTCTCCTGAGTTCTAGGTCCCTTTTTGGTTCGTATTTATCTTCAGGGAACATGATATAATCTGTGAAAAGCATGCTCCAGGGAGCCTCTCCCCTAATCTCCTGCATCAAACTGTCCAGTACAGTTATAAGAAGGAATGGGTTTAAGGCTGATCCATGATGTAGGCCCACCATCACATTTCTTTTTTCAAAGCTTTGTTCTCCATGACTATTGTCATAGCCCTCACTGTGTTTTCCCACATGTCCATTGAGATCTGCGCTGATAATCAAGTGTTCAGTTTGTGGCACTTCACTTATCACTTGGTCAAATGCTATCTGGAATTTCTCCTCATCAGGCGTACACCAATCTATGGAGTGTCTCTGCATGTAGCATTACAGATTTGTCTTCTGCTCAGTGCTATTCTAACTTTCTTTAGCTGGTCACTCTTCCTTTAGATGTGCATTGCTATATCCTGTAATATTTCTGCTATCATTATTCCTAGTCCGTTCCTCCTTGCTACTGAGCCAGGATACATTATCTTGTAATCCTCCCTGGTAATAATGGATTTTGACCCTTTCCATTTTATCTCTAATATACAGGAAATGTGCACTGTCCTTCTCTTCAGTGTCTTGGCTATTTTTCTTGATTTCCCTGTCATTGTTCCTACATTCAGGAAAACTATATGTAGTTCTTGGGTTCACTTCTTTAGCTGCATGCACCCAGAATGTACAGCAATTTTAGCAGCAAGCATGTAACAAGCTCTATTAAGCAAGTTGCAAATTGTAATTTTTGGAGGCTTGTAACTCAGCCAAATTTGGGTGTATTTTGATAGGAGCACAATAAAAAGCACCTCCCTGACCCAGGACTGCCTTCCTCCCAAATTTTAAGTTACTGCTTCAAAACATGCTAGTACAAGAACCTTT
Source organism: Macrochelys suwanniensis (assembly GCA_033296515.1). Classification (NCBI taxonomy): domain Eukaryota; kingdom Metazoa; phylum Chordata; order Testudines; family Chelydridae; genus Macrochelys; species Macrochelys suwanniensis. The sequence continues at coordinate 30,396,217 of CM065784.1, read as the reverse complement.
CAAAGAAATGGTTAGAAATGTTTAATACCAGCAAAACTATGTATTTTTCCCAACCCTTTCCTTGAAAATAGCTGAAACTTTTTCACTGAATTATTAGCAAAATAACAAACTAAGGCAGAAACATGGTATGGTAAATATCAGCCTGAACAATTAAAGTTTGACAAAGTTATATACAATTGAAAACGGGCTTATAATGAAAAGTTTTAGGTAACCTTAACCATAAGCATCACTACCAGCTCTGCCTATAATACAGTCCATTTCCTTGTAATTTTGCTCTTGCAAAACTTTTTAGGATGTGGAGTCTGTGAAAGATGTTGTACAAAATAAAGTTATATTGTATATATCTACACTCATCTAAAGATGAATACATTCATCTACATATGAATGACTCATGTTTCACAGTGTCAAGTAATAAGCTTTCAGCCAAAACAAAGCAGCTAAATAAAAAGACTATAATACAAAAGGTTACTTTTCCAAACTAACACTGCCTTTTTTAATTTAATCTCAGCTACAAAAGCAACTCTGTGTCTCCAGAGGCATCTGATATTATTAAACCCTTTAGTCATATGTACCCTAGTGTTCAGGCTCTTTGTGTTTAAAAAAAAAAAAAGAAAGAAATCCTCATTTTGATTTCAGGGGTGAGATTTCAAGCCACAGTCTATAAAAGACTGATGTCAAACACATTCAAGGTCAGGATCTATTTTCCAGTCAATAGTGTTTGTTTAGTTCTTACTATGGCTCTTATCCTTTTGATTTCCATTTATTCTCTTCCTTGCATGACCTATTCTTCTTTCCTGAGCCAAGTGATCATATTTCCTTGATGCTCTTACAACCATTTTAAACAACCATTTCTATTTATTCGTAAACAGATTGTCTGGTATGCAGTATAACAAGTATTTAAGTCTAATTAAAAAAATAATATTCCCTCCCACATTTAACTCATTTTATTACTATAAATATGTTAATATGTTCTAATTCACCTCTGTGATTCTCTGCAACATAAATTGTCAAGTCTAATGGTTTAATTACATTATTATTTTTTACTTTGGGAGGCCAGCTGTACAGGAATTGCTTCATTAGCCAATTTATATCAGCTATCATATCGCTTTTTCCTAGAACTCATCAAATTTCATTAAAATTAACTAAACAGAGTTGTGTTAAGTTTGAAATGTATGTAGTCTCTTAATAAAATACATTAGGAGCAGGTCAGCAACAAATTCTCTATTGAAAATAGACTTAAGATGGCTCCTGCTATCCCGTAACTTTTAGGTTAGCTTGTTAAAATGAACTATCTATACCATATAACCATACAGAATACCAATATTTAACACATCCCTGATCCCTAATATGAAAGTTATTTTAACATGACTTATTTAACTAAAAAGCTAAAGTAGATTATCTTGAAAAGTGATTTAATATAGGGATTAATCTGTTTCAAGGCTTGGTGCTTATTATCTACAGATACAAACGATTGGGACTTCTGACACTTGATTTTTGGGGTACTGGAACTTTCACCAAAGGATGGTGCACAAATGTTTGTACATGGAACTGAGCATCTGAAAATGTAATTACTCTAACCCTGTCACACTTCAGGTGGAAGTAGGAACTAACCCTCTGCATCAAGAAAAGAATCTAGTGATCTGTGTGGAACTGGGAGCTCCTGAGTTCTATCCTCACAACCCTTTATTGTCTTGAACAAGTCACTTAATCTCTTTGCATCAGTTTCTCCATCTGTAAAACCAGAATAATAAAATTTACCTACCTCAACGGAAAATTATGAAGATTAATTAATGTTTATAACATGTTTAAAAGTTGAAAGTGAAAAGTATTATTTATATCAAAACAAAACAGAAAATCTTCTTGTGCCTCCTGTCCAGATTAATAAACAGGAAAGATGATCAGAATTTCTTATATTTCCCAGCACACATTCCCACTGATCTGGTAGGCACATTTCCTGTTTTGGTTTACTGATTGGTGGTTTACTTGACAAAATAAAATATTCTAGTGAGGAGGGAACTTAAAGTGTTTGGGGTTTAAAAAAAGTGTATAAACATTTGAAAAAGTTCTGCTAAAAACATTTTTTAAATGTGATCCCTTTACTCCACAATTCCTTGGAAGTCATAAGTCACCGTGTGCATATGCTACCATCCCTGTATAGGGCTGAGTCACTGACGCTTGCAAATTGCACCATGCGATTTCCCACTAATGAACTGCCACAGTGGAGGTGGCTCAGTTTAGTGGATGAGCTGCCTTACAACTAGAGGCAGCCCTTGCTTAAGGCTTATAGCTCAAGGCCATAGAATATAACCACCTGGGTTCCAATAGCAGCACTGAGGGGCAACAAACCCCCTTTACCCCGGGACTCTGTCACCAGGGATGTGGGGCTACAATGGGAGAAGGTCCTGTGCTCTCATAGCTAGACTCAAGTTGGGATGGGAGGTGCTGGAGAACCAGGGAATAACAGTGTGGAGGACAGAGAATGAACAACAGTGATAAAACCAGATCTCAAAAGATATATGTACTACACTGTGGGAGGAGAAGTGTTAAGGAACAAATATGTTCTTATTGTGATGGCTCATGATTATCTGGTATGGATGGGGCATCAGTTTTCTAACACACTGTTTTGGTTAATGTAGACAGGACAACATGCATCTAGAATCAAGTTAGGGATTGATATTATAGCTAGAGGCCTGTGCATAATGTAACTGTGCTATTGGGAAAATTGCAACATAATTGTCCTTTTTGAAACTGGTGCATAAATGTCCTCAAGAATCTCAAGTCTCATAAAAAAGTTTGTTAGATCTTATGTTTGGGAAGATAACTTTCAAAAGATGAACTGAAAGTAATCCGATGCCTGCCTGAGTCTGCTGCTCTATGGGGTTGGGAATGAAATCTTCAAAAACCTTCCCCTAAATGAACTTCCACCCCTTCCCAAATGCATCCTGTTTTCCCAGTACCAAAAGCCACAATCCTTCTGGCTGCCATAAAAATCTTCTCAGTAGGTGAAGCACCATTGTGCATCAATCCCTGTGTTAACTTCTAGGGGAACTTAAAGATATCCTCACAATTGTACATGAAATTTAGTAAGATGCCATAACTTCTGCTTATTCTACCAAATACAATAGGTGTCAGTGTAGTAGCCATGTTAGTCTGTGTCAGCAAAATGAAAATAAGAAAGAAAAACTTGTAGCACCTTAGAGACTAACAAATTTATTTCAGCATAAGCTTTCGTGGGTTAGTACCCACTTCATCGGATGCATGGAATGAAACATACAGTAGACAGATATTTATACAGTCAGAGAAACATGATAAGGTGGAGGTGCATAGACCAACCTTAAGAGGCTAATTAATTGAGAGGAACCATAACAGTTTCACCATTACCTTGCTGTTTTCCTATTCCCCTTTTGTTTATCTCCACCTATTGTCATTTATCATACAATTAGATTGTAAGCTTGTTGGAATGGGGATTGTGTGTGGACAGTGTCTGGCACAATGGGGCTCTGATCCCTCATTGTCAAATTGTAAATTAGTTTAGAAGACTTCACTAACAGGGGGAGCATAGGCGCTAACTTTTTGGGTGCTCCGGGGCTCACACCCACAGAAAATAAATAGGGGGTGCTTAGCACCTAGGAGCCATAGTGGGTCCTTGCCCCCACCCTGAGTTTCGTACCTGAGGTCTGCTAACAGCACATGCCTTAGCCCCAGACAGAGCTTGAGTGTGGAATGTGATAAGTTCTGCTCTGCTACCAACTTCTGCCCTTGGGGCAGGGAGTTTGTTTATAAACAGGCAGGGTGATTAAGATAACAAAATGTTTGTCATTAAATTAAATTAAGGATTGTTAGATGATCTCAAAAGCATTGCTAGGCACTCCAGTTAAAGATAGATAGGAATAAATCGTCCATTTTCAGAATGGAGAGAGGTAAACAGTGGTGTCCCCCAGGGGCCTGTAGTGTGACCAGTGCTGTTCAACATATTAATAAATGATCTGGAAAAAGGCAAAGTGAAGTGCCAAAATTTGCAGATGATACAAAATTACTCAAGATAGTTAAGTCCAAAGTAGACTGTGAAGAGCTACAAAAGCCAGATGAAATTCAATGTTAAATGCAAAGTAATGCTCATGGCAAATATAATCCTAACTATACAATTTAATAATCTAAATTAGCTGTTACCCGTCAAGAAAGAGATCTTGGAGCCATTTGCAGTACTCTGGAAGCACTCTGCAAATTTATAAGGATCCTTCTCACTGTGCCTGTATCATCCTGAACTGCAGAATGCTCATTCTCCAGCTTCAGAAGACTTAAAAATTATCTCCAGTCATAACTGAATAATGCAGCTGACCTTAATGTGCACCAAGACTGTACCAGGGAACTAGATGTAAATAAGATTGCTGACAGTTTCATCCAGAAAGCTACAGTAAGACATAATGTCTTTAAACTGGGATGTTAGTGAAGACAACTTGTAGGTGATTGCAATGAATGTAATATACTATAATTCATGATAATGTAATTATGTAGTTCATAACAATTTCATTATTAAAAGAGTAAAGATACCAATGATAGACACATATTCAATAACTAGAATATGAAAGAAGTGTATAAATATGCTGAAAATAGCCTCCCCCCAAACCTGGCAGCATTCGCCGCTATTGACCAGGAGATACTGCTGTCTTGTCTGGGAAAGGTGGTAGGAGTCCAGGGTAATGGCTAAAATGGTCTGAGTACTTCCTGGAGGGACACTCCCAACAAATAATGATGGGTAAATGCATCTCACTAGTAGACCCCCTCAATTCTGGATCCCCAGAAGGATCAATTCTCTCTCCAATCCTTTACAGCTTCTACATGCAACCTCTAGGTGAACTGGTCAGACAACATGGACCCAAGTGCCAGCAGGATGGAGGTGATACACAACTCTACCTATCCTTCACCACACATGACCACAGCACTACCACAAAAGTGTCTCAGTGCTTGGATGATATCAGCTCATAAAGGAAGAACAGCTGGTAGAAACCAAACACAAGCAAGACACAGGTGATGCTGGTAGACAGAAGAAAGCATTTTGAACAGTTTTCAGCCACAGTATAGTCTCCTGTGGGTTGAAAATACACACCTATAATTGGTCAGTTTAGTCTGTAGTCAAGGAATACTCTTCAATTCCTTGCTGATGCTAAGCTTCACATAGCAGCTTCCATAAATAATACTTTCATCTCCAGTTGGCTAGAAGACTCCATGCTGTCCTGGTGGGTGATGATCTTGTCTCAGTTATTCATGCCTTTGTCACTTCTTGACTCACTAAAGCAATGTGATGTAACCAGGCATGAAGCTTTCAGTGCTTAGGAAACTCCAACTACTTCAGAACACTGCAACATATCTCCTCAACAACAGAGGCTACCACATGCAAATCCACACTGTCTTCCCATAGAATTTCAAATCAAATTCACTGTCTCCATCCTTATCTTCAAGGTGCTGCATACCCTCGGTCCAGGATATTTAAAAGATTGCCTGAAGTTCTGGGATGAATATTGTGGTTGATAACTATGTTCCTCTGACACAATGATACATCCTACAATAAGGGTAAAGCTCATGTGTGCAAGACAGAACTTTCTTGGAACCTGGTTTGAGACTGGAATGAACTCCCACCAGAACTAAGGACCATCACAAACTACACCACCTTCCACTCCTAATGCAAAGTCCTTGCCTTCTTTAACATAAATACACAGCAACATATATATTTTTTAAAAAAACCAAAACACACCATACCCAAAACAAAATACTCCATTGCACACAATTCTCCCCTTGGGGAAAGGTTGAGAGAATAAACAACACATGACAACTGTATACACATGTTGCTTAATCATAGAATCATAGAATCATAGAATCTCAGGGTTGGAAGGGACCTCAGGAGGTCATCTAGTCCAACCCCCTGCTCAAAGCAGGACCAACCCCAACTAAATCATCCCAGCCAGGGCTTTGTCAAGCCTGACCTTAAAAACCTCTAAGGAAGGAGATTCCACCACCTCCCTAGGTAACCCATTCCAGTTCTTCACCACCCTACTAGTGAAAAAGTTTTTCCTAATATCCAACCTAAACCTCCCCCTCTGCAACTTGAGACCATTACTCCTTGTTCTGTCATCTTCTACCACTGAAAACAGTCTAGATCCATCCTCTTTGGAACCCCCTTTGAGGTAGCTGAAAGCAGCTATCAAATCCCCCCTCATTCTTCTCTTCTGCAGGCTAAACAATCCCAGTTCCCTCAGCTTCTCCTCATGTGTCATGTGCTCCAGCCCCCTAATCATTTTTGTTGCCCTCCACTGGACTCTTTCCAATTTATCCACATCCTTCTTGTAGTGTGGGGCCCAAAACTGGACCCAGTACTCCAAATGAGGCCTCACCAGTGCCGAATAGAGGGGAATAATCACATCCCTCGATCTGCTGGAAATGCCCCTACTTATACAACCCAAAATGCTGTTAGCCTTCTTGGCAACAAGGGCACACTATTGACTCATATTCAGCTTTTAATATATTACTGGAAGGTGCTCAGACACTACAGTGATGAGCATGGTATAAGAACCATGTTTAGTTAGTATTATATAGCATATAATGTTACAAGAAAGTTCTTTCCTGACTGCAAAAGATTAAAAAAAATCACTTAGCAAAATCATGAGTCAGCCTGTCATTCAGTCTGTTGGAAATGTAATCTAACTTGGCTAAAAGCTATCCAGAACAATCATACCAAGTAGATTCCTAGGTTTCAAACATGTACTTTAGCTACAGATCTGGTTATCTTTTTAAACCTATGCCAGATCTTCCTACACACTGATTAATTTCAGAATTCAGTGCTCTCATTTAAAAAATACCATTTGCTCACATCCTTCCCTCATGACATTACAGCAGTTTCTCTCATCTACATTTTCTTTGGGATCATGGTTTTTCAGACTCCAAAATTACTGATATTTGGCCTCTCTCTGGTAAATTGAGCCTGCTCACGCCTGTGTGTGACATTGGAAATGTGAAATCTTATTAGTTTTTTCTTAAGCTCCGCCAGTGACAGGCAATGTATCTCTTAATGGAGTCAATGCAGCCATTTATCTATGTGGCAGGAGCACAATGGAGACTAAAAAGCATTATGGTGCAGTAACATGACTCATTTTTGATTAATAGATAAAGTTTGTTACCCTTAAGTTAAAGTTGCTCTATGTCTTAGGTTTTTAGGTGCCTGTCATCATGGTAGTTCATAATAAAGTTGAACGATATGCATTCTAAGCCACATTACAGTTAAGAAACCTAAAAGCATGGAAAAAAACAAGTAAAGGAGGGTGGATACATTTTCAGAGACTCATAGCTCATATAAGTACTTAGATAAATGTTCACATATATATATTGGAGAGACAAGGTAGAGAGTAATATCTTTTATTGGGCAAATTTCTGTTGGTGAAAGACAAATTTCTGAGCTACATAGAACTCCTTCAGGTTTGGGAAAGATACAAGGTGGAACAGATTGTTTAGCATAAATAGTTAACACATTGTAAGAGATCATTCAAGATGAAGCGGCCAATTAACATCTCTGCAGTCATAGGACAAAAAAGTGGGTTACAGATGGTCATAATAAACCATAAATCCAGTGTTTTTATTAAGACCATGATTTTTAGTGTCTAACAAAGCTATGAATTTAAGCTCCCAGGGTAATTTTTAGAAGGTGTTATGCAGATTTCCTTTGAGGACAAGGACTGGGAGGTTATATATGGAGTTATCATTCTGTGAAAAATGTTCGCCCACGGATGATATGGTCTTTTATAATTTTTCTATGTGAGTTCATTTGAGAAGTCATCATCAGCTACTGCCACACACTGGAAGGAAAAATCAGTAAACCTACCTGGAAATCATGCAAAAAACCCAAACCAACTTTAAAAAAACCCTCATGACAGTCATCCAGCAGAAAATCAAATAGTGGAACCACTACAACTCCACAACCCACAGAACACCATCTCTGGGAGAAACCACAGCACCAGGACTCACCATATGGAGATTACACGACACCCCAACATCATCAATTTATCAAGACTATCCCTAACCAGAGCTGAAGTATCTGTACTCTCCAAGGGACCGAACTTCTGCCCCATCACAGAACCTGATACCATACTAATGTGGAGAACTAGAAGAATTTTTTCACCGACTGCCTGAAAGAATTATTTCACAACAATGATGACACCACCCACAACTATCATGTCCCTACAGACAGTCATAAGAAAAAAGAATCATTTGACTGGACATCCCACAGTGAATAGCCCACTTGATCATTACATTGTTTGCTTCGGGGAAAAAATTGACTATGAAATCCTTAATAAACATCGCATCCACCACAATCTCTCCACTGCCAAGAGGACAGTTAGGCAGTCCCTGAAATCCAATTACCAGATAGTGATCAAACCAACAGACATAGGGGGTGCCACAGTAATTCTCAACCATGAGGACTACGTTAATTAGGCCAACTAACAACTTTCTGACACTACCTACTATAAAGATTTCAAAGACGACCCCACACCACAATTAAACCAGGAATTTAAGGACATCATCAGATATTTCCCCAAACTATTCCAAGAGAAACTCTACAACCTCATCTCCCATAAACCCACCCCAGTGGCCATGGCACTGTTAATAAAGGAATATCAGGATTCCTAGAAACCATGCTCAAAATACTCACCACAAAGGGCCAGCTTCCTCCAGGATACAACTGACATCCTCCAGAACTCCACAACATTAACAATCTCCCACGGAAGAAAATCCTTGCCACAATTTATGTCACTTTCCTGTATGCCAACATCCCTTATAATGATGGCATCGCTGACACATTGCCATACTCCTCCATTTCATCCTCACCCATAACTATTTTACATTCAACAACAAACATTTTGTCCAAACCAGGGGAACAGCCATGAGTTCTAGGATGGCTCCCCAATATGGACAAATGCACTATGAAGCCAATGATATATCTGAGATACATTGATGATATTTCCATCCTCTGGACAGATGATCTAAACTTCCTCATAGATTTCCAACACAACTTCAACCACCACCACCCATCCATCAAACTCTCTCTAGAGCTCTCCCACACCAGCATCAACTTCCTGGACACCATGATCAGCTTCAACAATGGAACCCTACAGACAACTAACTATACACAAGAAACTCATGGATCACCACACTTATTTCACAGATCCAGTAACTACCCCAAACACACCAAGAAATCTATTATCTACAGCCAGGTACTCAGATACCACAGAACATGCTCTGAGGAGAAAGCCCGGGATACATAACTTACTACACTTTAAACTGCTTTCACCAAACAAGTATATTCAACCAGAAAAGTAGATCTTATCATGGAATGAGCCACCCAAATACCCAGAAAATATACTTCAATATGGGAAAAAAAACCTCTGACCACACACCCTTAGTTTTCACCTACTACCCCACACTAGAACCCATACAGGGTACCATTAAAAAATACTCGATGGGGACCACATCCTGAAAAAAATCTTCTCCAATTTCCCCTCTTCTGGCCTTCACACAATCCCCAACTTGCCAAGTTCATCATCAGAAGCAAGCTCTCCAGACATAGGGCATATTAGGGGGGGAAACGACGAGGAGTCTTTGTGGCACCTTAGAGACTAAGAAGCGACAAAGGGTCCTGTGGCACCTTATAGACTAACAGAGGTATTGAAGCATAAGCTTTCGTGGGTGAATACCCACTTCTTCGGATGGCTTGCATCCGAAGAAGTGGGTATTCACCCACGAAAGCTTATGCTTCAATACCTCTGTTAGTCTATAAGGTGCCACAGGACCCTTTGTCGCTTCTACAGATCCAGACTAACACGGCTACCCCTCTGATACTTAGAGACTAACAAATTTATATGGGCATAAGCTTTCATGGGCTAGAACCCACTTCATCAGATGGAGTGGAAAATACAGGCGCAGGTATAAATACATGAAAAGATGGGAGTTGCCTTACCAAGTGTGAGGTCAGTCTAACGAGACAATTCAATTAACAGTAGGATACCAAGGGAGAAAAAATAACTTTTGTAGTGGTAATGAGAGTGGCCCATTTCAAACAGTTGACAAGAAGGTGTGAGTAACAGTACGTGGAAATTAGGTTTAGGTTTTGTAATGACCCAACCACTCCCAGTAAGAGAACCAATTCTAAATGGCTCATCTGTGACAGACCCTCTTAGTTCTATGCAAACTGTTGCACAAGTTCCATAGTTGCTGCTGGATCATCATAACCACAACTGTCAGTTCTCCCAATATTTGGTGTATTTCTAAAAGTCCCAGCTTTTGGATTCATTTGATTACGTGAGAAACTCAAAGTCTCCAGCCTTCACAAATGTGGGGGGGAAAAGCTAAAGCCTATACTACCAAAAGGCAAATAAAAAGCACCCAACATGGTTTTTTTTAAAAGATCTTGTGATTTTTATGCCCATCTTATGATTTTTGAATGTTTGGGTTTGTCAATGCTGCATATCTTTCCCCTTAATCTCTCTTCTGTTTTCTCTTAAGAAATATCACAAAAGAGTAAATTTTCATAAGTATTGTTTGCCACTAGAGGGCATGTGACATTCAGTAATTCAATGATACTGTTCTAGCATTGCTTACCCTGATTTCCTAATGGGTCTTGTACAAAAAGAACTCATCAAAAGTGATTGATGTCCTTCATGGTGGGGAATATATAAGTAGACTCAAATTCTCAGGCAACTGCACATGATACAGGTATTTTCTGGACCATTAATGCTAAAGAGCTGATCCTGTAAACATTTACACACTTTAGTAACTTTATCCCTAGAGTTAGTCAAGTGTCTGTTAGCAGGATTGGACCCTTATATTACTGGCATTGCCCAAACTCTCAGACAAATTAATACTTTAAGAGCAAGTACGTGTTTGTGTATATTATAGGGATCACACCATTCAGTGATGGTCAAAAATACATTTGAACTTGGTCTATCTAGGGTGTCAATATTATTAGGTCACAGATACTGTAAGCAGTGAATAGACTATTCAAAACTATTAATAGTTTTATGAGCCAGTAGCACTTTGTTTTCCATATATGCATGCACAAGATCCAATTAATAGGTGGTGTAAGTTATACATCTGTAAGTCACTGTAAGTTGGTGTCCTGTATATACCAATACATAAGGCATTATGGAGTTGTCTTAGGAGTTTCATAGTTAAAGTTGTATTTTGCTTTACACTTATAGTGATGTGTGGAGTCCTTAATAAAAGAAGAAAAAGGGGCATTCACAGAATGACTGTCAAATACAAACTATTTCAACTTGGATGATGAACCTGAATTTTCTATTAACTTGTAACTGCCTGTGGAACATCCTTTGCAGGAATCTAAAAGACCAAAAATAATTTCTTTGTGATATTTGTAGGAGATATATTATATAGTCACAAAAAAGTTATACAACATTAAAACTTGAAAAACTTGATATTTAACCCAGTGTTCTCCCTACACATAAAAACAACATGGAAGGGCCAATGGTAGAATTTGTAAATAAACCAAATGCTAAAAAGTTATTGGCACTTTTCACTATAACTATTGAATTGTATGCAGTGGAGGAAGATAAGACATTACTTCCACTTTGCTTCCATCCTCTGTCACTCATCAGATGTCCTCTCCCCGGCACAGATAGTGCCACCTCCATTCCCCTCTCCAAAATGCTACAAATAGTTAATGCAGCATTAGAGCTACACAGTTATAAATCACAAAAAAATATTAAGGTTCTAACAACATTAACTTGGCCACACTGGACATTTTGTGAATTTTATGACAAACTATAATATTTTAACAATATATGTAACAAGAAGAACAGAAATTATATATATATATATACACACACAACACAGAGGAATTAGTACAGCTTCCAGAACATTAATTTGTGTGTTTCTAGACATTTTTATTGTAACTGTGCAAACAATGTTGTGTTAACACAGATGTCTGCATTTCATTTCTCAGGTTTAACTAAACAAAAATGTCTCATGTGTTTAATAATGTTACTACTTACATTGTCTAAGCTAGACTTTGAAATTCTACCTCACTGATGTGAATTGAGAGGGAAAAGGTTGAATTGCTGCTGCTCATGTCTGGCTGGACACAGTTTCGAACGAGGCTTGGCTAGCAATGCAGTGGCATGGAGTTACATTGTGACTGATGTAACTACATAATGAAAGAAGAGAGAAAAATAATCTTTAAAAAAGTAAAGGTTAGAATTGGCAGTGTTCAGAATTCTATCAAAACTGTGAAAGATCCTAAAATTGATTAATCAGGAATTTTGCCATGCCCTTACTCTTATTCCTGACATTATGGCAGATTTTGGGAGGATTTTTTTCTGTGGGCTTCACAATCTATCCTTTCTCAGGTGTGTGGGTTGGGGTGGGGTGGGGTGGGGTGGGGGGAGAACCATAAAATTTGTAGTGCACTCTAAATGGCTTTCTTTGTGCAACTATTTACATCTGCTCTTAACACACAGGGCTGAATACAAATGACACAATCTAGCCCCATGTGTATATTAGGGGGACAGTTAAAATCTCCCTCATGCAGGTTGTTCCAGGAGTTAGGAATTCCAAGGCACCAATGAGCCCCGCTAAAATATTAGCAGATGCCCAATGAGCATGCTCAAATGTGATGTTTCAATTGTGAATAATTTTTTCTCTATCAAATCTAGTCAAGTTATTAGGGCTCAGTGAGGGCTCTTATCCATGTATTCAATTTTAAGTTTCAAACTTCAGACATTTTTAGCCCAGTTCAACCAAGTGTGGTTAGAATTTATTTATTTTTACAGTGGGAAAACTTTCCCTCCACTGTCCCATAACTCAAAAATGGCTCAAATGGTTTTGCTCAGTCTTTTATAGAAAACTCACCTTCAGACAAAGAATCAGAATAGAACACTTCATCCCAAAGGGGGAGTGTTGCAGAATGTTATGGGGGTATGAAAAATGGGCATGGGGGTTATAATGGAACTTGTTTTGCAACCTTTAGTATTGCAGACATGACCAGAGCCCTCTACAATTAACATGTCTGTAGCTGTTAATAAATGCTCATTCGGTACTTCCAATGTCTATGGGCCTAATGATATTGACAAAATAGACAAGACTTTAAGGTTAGAAAGGACTGTTGTGATCAATTAGTCTGACCTCCTGCACATTGCAGGCCATAGAAACTCACCCACTCACTCCTGAAATAGACCCCTAACCTCTGGCTGAGTTATTGAAGTCCTCAAATCACTCTAAATGCATTTTTGACAGTTGCTGAATGGCCTGATCCTCATTTCATTATAGTGGGTTGTAAGTGTGTGCAAAATTTGGAATTAGATAAATCCTCTTCTGCTAAGTCAACACAGTAACATCTCTGAGAGTGACTGACAGCTTTAAATAGGATCTGGATCAATAGGAATGTGGGGGGGATTTACAGCCAAATAAAAAGGATTATGCATTTTGTTCCCATGTCAACCACTCATGATTCTTTTTTTTTCTCCTGGTGTCACGAGTAATTTAGCCTTTCATGCTAGATAGTGATCTCAGTCCTATCCATCTCTCTGACCACACAGGGGATGAGCTGGCTGATTCTAGTGTTACTTGACAGTCTGAATCATTTGAGTAGATGGTCAATGAATTGTGCTCCACTCCAGCAACCTGATTATAAGCTTTTTATAACGAGCCAGATGTCTTTTACACTTCACTCTAATGGAGATCAAACCCCTCTGGTGGTGTGGGATTGCTGTATGGGGATATGTAAGGGGACAGTTCATTTCACACTCTTCAAATTTGAGAAAAAATGAGCCCATACCTACCTTGAGCAAATAACTTGGAAAAAGAAATTAACCAATTAAAATGTCAAAAAACCTGTGTTATGATTCACTCTGTAAAGCAATACAGTGAAGAACAAGCAGCAAATAAAATAAAAAATCAGCTTATTACCAACAGGGAAGCTTACAGTTAAGCATGATTCCCAATACTAGGGATGTACAAAGGAATAGTTATAGCAGACAGGATGCTGTGATGCCTAAGGATTGGTCTACACTGGGGACTGCTCTAATCTGCACTCTGACACCCTCAAAAGTCCTGCAGCTTTACCACCATGTCTCGAGCAGAGAAGGGCTAGATGCAGCTGCCTCCAGTATTCAGTTCAGGCTCAGGGTAAGTCTTAAATGGGCCCAGATCTCAAACAAATGCAAGGCCCCAATTCTGAAGGGAGCAGTGGAAGAGAGGGTCATATCATAAATGACTGCCTATTGGATGACCATTCTTTAATCTTAGCTTGATCAGGCTTCAGATTTTGGCATCCTGGAGTCAGAGTTGTGGTGCTCCTGGGGAGGGTATGGTATGGTTCTTGGTACTGGGAAGTAGAGCTGAGGGTTTGTCATGTGACAGTTATGGGAGGCTCTTTGCAGATATGTGGCCTGATTCTCAGTTCCTGATGAGTTGTAATCACTGCAGAGGGGTGACAGAGAGTGGGGTAGGTGTGACTTTATACCCCTTCTGTGGCTTCTCAACTCTGGGGCTGACTGGGAAACAGTATGGCCCCCAATATAAGGTAGAACAGTCCAAGAGCTGATCTATTTTATGCTCTGCTGCCAGTAGCCCAAAGAAGCAGTTCTGGCAGCCAGCAATATCCAGAGCACAAAGGTGTTCCAGCCACATCCCCTTCTCACTGGCAGCCCCGATTGGAGGAGTTTGAAAGGGGATGGCATAGAGCTGCTGCACTCGTCAAAGCTAACTGAGCATTTCTCATACATAAGGGTATTCCCACCAGGATGGATCCACTGGGTTTCTAGCCCCTTTGCATTGGCCTGGAACAAAGAGTTGGGCCCAAGGTGTAAGGCTGGGATGCGTTCACTTACTTGAGTGATGGGCACAGTGCCTGGTGCCTGGAATGGACCACACTGAGAATGCCACACTCAGGGCAGATTGCAAGAAACAGAGCAGACAATCCCCCCAAACTGGTGGTTTATTCTATAATTAGATTAACCAAGCCAGTAACAAAAGAGCTTCTGCAGTGCCATGCTGGTTAACCAGAAGCCAAACACAACTCCCCTTAGGCATTCCTGCCCTTGGCTCTCATCCAGATAAACAGGTCTACTGTAGTGAGAGGTTACTGAAAATCCAATTCACCATATGTGAGGTTCTACTAATCCCCAAGGATCATACACTTACCCCAAGGTCAACAGGTATCTCAGATCTTACCCAACTATCACGCTATCATGCAATCCTTAGTAAACTAACTAAAGAATAATTAATAAAAGAAAAAATTGAATTCAAAATGGTTAAAAGATCATATACATACAAATGATCGCAAAGTTCTTAGATCAGGTTTGTAGCAGTGATGGAATAGACTACTGACTTGCAAAAGTCTCTCTGATAACTTCCAAAAGATTAGAAGGTCCTCAGTCCATAGTTCAAAATACTTCTTTTAGTCGTAAATAGTCCAGAGAATTGAAGAAGGAAAGAGGCAAAATGGAGATGTGTCCGGTATCTTTTATATCCTCTGCCATGTGCTTGGCAAGTTACTGTCCCAAACAAAGCCCACAGCCCTTGTGGTATGGAAAGTTACTGACAAAGATGGAGTCCAGGTTACATGTCCTCATCACATGTCCTTGCATGGTTTACTGAATCACAGGGCAGCCATTGGCTCCTGGCTGTTTGAGACATCCATAGGAAAGCCCTACTGGGTTTCTTCAATGGCCCATTGAAGTGGAGTGGAGTGGAGTGTCCTTAGTGGGCCATCAACACATAGCTGTCTAGCCCTGATCTAAATCTATCTGGGGGGTGTCATCCAGGAACACAACACATGTTTGAAATACAAATGCATAGCCAATATTCATAACTTTTAAGATGATACATGCATATAAACAGGACAATCATAGTTAGACATTCATAACTTTTCTACTGATACCTTACATGACATACTTTGTACAAGATTTGCTGCAATTGTATAACAGCGGTAACAATAGTGATATAAATGGTCATCTACAATCATACAGCATCACAGGTGCCATATAAGACAGAGAGGCACAAACAGAGACTATGATGGAAATTGCTGGGCAGGGGGAACTCAGCCTGTTATGTTTCTGTAAAGCAGATCACTGATTGGTCCAATTCTCCTGTGCATCAGAGGCCCGGCCTGGATTAGTGGGCCTGTTGAATCTACGGTTAATCTATGATAAATCAATGCTGTCTCATGGCAAGCTACTGAAGCGCCACTGGAGTGGTGTCAAGCACGTCCTTCCCTTTCTAAAGAGCCATGCATGCTACCCTTTAACAGCACTAACACTTCCTACTGACCTAAGAGCAAAGGACTGAGACCGGCTTTCCCATGTGGCAGGATAGTGCTGCATTGCCCACTACCTCTAGGCTGTTTGGACCAGACAACTCTAATGAGCCAGTGTGCATATAGATTTCACAGTGCTTACTAGCTAGATCCCTGCTTATCTTCAGAAATAACTGCAAAATGATCACTCTGTCACAAAGTGCTTCACAGGCAGGTGCAGGTTTCATTTTAGTGTAAATCGGGATAAACGTTTGCATTTTATAGTCCATACCAGGAACACTCTGATTTATAACATCCTTACATGGTTTTGTATGACTACACAGTACATTTGAGATGCAGGTTAGACTGAAAGAATTAAGGTCCTTCCTTAAAGATTTGCAGGTGGGATTTTCAAAAGTGCCTAAGCAGTTAGGAGCACGAGTTCCATTGTCTTTTAATAGGATTTGTGCTCCTAACAGCTGTAGGCATTTTTGAAAATCTCACCCTGTGACTGTATGGTTAATGGAAAAGTGGAGAATACCTTCAGACAGGATACTGGAATAACAGAGGTGAAGTGGGCTCTCCCAAACCACCCTAAGGAGATGGTATCTCTTTCCACTGTTTCTATTATTTGTCCTCATTCCTTCACTATAAGAGCTACATCCACTGTAGTCTGTTGTCATAGTTTGTTACGATACTTGTCTATTTTAGACTATACACTTTTCTGGACAGAGGAGTTATTTTCTTACTTGAGTGGAAAGTACCACACACTAAATAATACTATGTAAATGAAATCAAAAGGGATAAGAACAGATTGGAACAGAACCACTCTGAACCTTGTCCAATATGCTCTCTCTACTCTGCCATCCGTGCTGTCTTCATAACAGTTAACAGAGCATAGGAGAGCAGTGCGGGATCCATCCCTTCTCACAAAAATGCCAGGGTGCAAAGCAAAGAAGGACCATTGAAAAAATGCCACGAAAGAAAGCTGGAAGCCCATGGAATGCTGGGACAGAAATAACGCATCACAGGACATTTACTGTCCCAAGATGTTCTGCGATCCGCTCCGTCATCCCACAACACCTAGGAGCAGAAGGACTATGGGATAGGTACCCACAGTGCATTGCTCACACTGTTGATGATGGTGCCCTCACTGTGGATGCGATCTGCCAACAGAGGGAGCAAGTGTGAACACAAAATTGCAATTTTTATTATGTCGACTTTTGGGTGTTGACATCACTTCTGTCGACACAAATTGGTAGTGTAAACATGGCCTAAGTAAGATGAGGTCTACCCTAGCATCCATAGTCTGCATAACCACAGCATCCCGTAATATATTACTCAGGGTTTTTACCCCAACCATCTCAGGTTTTGTCTCAAAATAAATCCCAGTGACAACAGAGGCATGCGAATCCTCTCTTGACTAGCAAGAACTATGCCACTATTTTCTCTTAGTGTAACGGAAAGGTCTAAGTATATCTATTGTTTAAGCCCTGCCACAGTGCTGTCACTTAACATGCTGTCCACTGCACTCTGTGTCCATCTGCCACTACTAACAGCCAACACCTTTTGTGCCCAACTGTAATTTATACAGACTTAATATCAGTGCCTAAGTAATTCACATGCTGATGCTTAAGTGAAATGACTTGCCATTATTGCCAGTATACTTCCTGCTCTAAACACCAGGACATGAGAATTGATGCTCATTTTTTTTGCAGCCATTTGTCTGACTTCTTAGAAATGAGCAAGTTCTCCCTTTAAGTATAACTGCAACCTGATTTCTGTTTTTCAGTCATTTGCCTCTAGGTGGCATACAGGCCATAATAAAGACAGACAGAAGAGGCATGCATTGAGGCGCTTTCATCTGCAAATTACATTGGCCTTTGCTTCACTGTAACACATACACTTGAGCTGCCAAACTGGCTGATAGCAAAAGTCTTTATGCATATTTATTTACAAATGGTAATAATCTAAGAGGCAGAACTAAGATGGGGAGGGGGAGGTTGTTTTGTATTTGTTGTTAGTTTTGTGTATTTTTTGTAAATAACTGCAGTAAATTGAAATCACCATCTCAGCAAATGGAAGCTCCAGTGAATTAATCTCAGATAAGCATCTCTGTTGTCCTTCTCACCATGTCTCTGAAGTGAGAAGAAGATGGTATTTAGGATTTTATAACTGTGGTAGGGCCAGGGGAATAATAAGTTGCAGATGTTGTTGTGCAACCTTTACCAAGGCAAACAGTTAATAATTGATACAAATGAAATCCTACAGTGAGGCAAAGAATGACCTGTAACAAAGCAAATTGCTATGGCAGCTAATTGAGCAAGAAGTACCATCTATAACCCCATGAATTAATTCAGTTTTACTTGCACACTGTATATCAATGCTGTGGTGGAGTTGGGGGGCGGGGAGGGAAGGTCATGTTTCCTAACTGAGCAAGTCTATTAGTCACTATGCTAGTATAAAATGGAGTGTGCAATATTAAACACAAAAATGAAAAATAGTGTTAAGTGTCAGATGCTTTCCACAAAATGCTGGCAGGTACACTCATCCATATAAAATTCAGATACTTTAAAAAAACAACCATCCTTATCTGTGTTAATCAGTAACACCTTACACAATCAAAACTCCAAGGAATGTCAAAAGTCAAATTTACTTTTTACTTTTTCTAAATGCTGTTTGTTTACTTTTTGCACTGCTTTGGAGTTGGTTATAACAGCATATCTAATAGTATTGTTTTTGGCTCTCTTATACACCTCACTCACAAAACCCAGTCAGATCTGTTTTACCAAGGTTTATCCCAAAGCCCTTTAGTATGCCTAACTTTTAAACATGGGGTTACAGAATCTCACATAATATTGTATCACCTGCTGGATAAGATGACTGATAAAGTGTCATTGTGCTATTATGACCATGCCAACCACCCTGCTGCTCATTTGCCTCCCCCTCAGCCTACACTGGATTCTTTTGTCATCCTTTTCTTGTATTGTCAAGCTCAAGGGGAAATGCAACTTCTTCACCTTCGACTCTGTGCTTAGACAATTACCTCACTCCTCATTTAGGCTACTCTGAGGTCACAGTTCAAGCTCCTTCTCCCCAAGAACAAGCGACCCAATTTAGCAGCATCCCCTTCCAGTTCTGGTTGCCTTAAATAGAAGCAGAAGCTCCTTGGCACAGTTAAGAACATACTGAAGATATACCTTAAACAGAAGTTAGAACGATATTTACTTAGGCTATGTCTACACTACGGACCTTACAGTGGCATAGCTGTACTGCTGCAGCTGCGCTGCTTTAAGGTTTCCCGCGTCGCTGATTTATGTGAGTGGGAGAGAACTGCCAATAATTAATAATAATAAAGCTGCCAATCCAGTGCCTTTCATGAACAGATGAACTGATGAAGATTTTTTTTTCAGCCTGCTCACTCCAGGACTTAGTGCATAGGAGAGAAACTGGACTCTTGTATACTGGAAGATGCGGGGTGGGTGTAGGGGAAGATGCAGCTTCATATTATTTGTGGTGTTTTCCTCACATTTGTATTTGCTATTCTCAGTGACTGGCCAATAAATCTTACTGATTAGAAATGGGACTGGGCTGCAAACTTTAGATCTGGATTCAGACTCCCCCAGTGTTCAGATCCCAGTTTATGATTTGGCCCACAGAGTTTCCAGCAATGGCATTCAGATTAGAATTTCCCTGAAATTTGTAGGTGTCTTGCTTCCAGCCCATGTCTGTCACTGACCACCTAATAAAAAACTGACATGTTTTTGTGCAGACATGGAACTCCAACGAATTTGGGCTAATTTTAATGTAAGTCCAACAGTACAAGCATCAGCATTCTGTGTATACACTGTACTCAGTTTGTTTTGAAGGCAAGAGTATTTTGTGTTTTGGCTTTGGCAAATGCTGCAGTGCCACCTGTTAGATAAGACATTCATATGACAGATGCCAAGCCCTCATTTTCTACAACAGACTCTGAGGCATCTGCCTAAGTAAGACCCTGCATCAGATCCCTGTGAAAAAGTATTTTAAAAAGCATCAGACCTTTCATTCTTGCTCTAGATTGATGAAAAGCTGCCACTTCTAGTGAGTCCTTCTTTCTGCAAACAACAGGCAGGCAGCTGCCATGCTCACACATTCCCTTGCAGATGGGAGACTGCATCAGTCCCCAGCTACAGTAAGTTTGTAGTTCCGTACTGAGAGCCATATTATGCGAAGTGGGAGTGCAGGTGCCAGTTGTCATGGAGAAGTGAGTTCTTATTTTTGCAGGTATTGGGCTTTGTTTGCAAGTTGTTTGATACATCAATTTGCAGCCAATTCTAAAAATTACCTCTATGCCAATGACAAGCTTAGGTGAACAAACTTTGCAATAGGATGAACAGGAACAGCCAGCAAAGACTGTGTAAATATGGATGTTCTTAATTTGTCTTTGCCACAGGGTGGCAAAACTCATGAGTTTGCTGAGGTAGCTTTTTTGGGTTAGGTCAGACGATGAAGAACTGGAATTTGCTCCCTATCAGGTTAGTTTGAAGATTTCTCTTATAAAAATATAATGTGGTGCAAGGTTTAAGATGACTATAAGCTTTTCTGGGCAGGGAAGAAACACATACGGATATGTCGGTACAGAGCCAGGAACACTTACCGTACAGAATGAATAATAATGATACTAATTAAGGAAGCTCCCCTGTGAGATGCAGTTTGAATCACATAAGGCAGATGTCTCCAAAATATTGTTCTCTCATCTCATGGGAGCCATCCTAACTTGCCTGTTGTATTAGGACATGCACAAGTGCAGGGACCACGGTTTTAGGGGCCTCTTCTAAGAAAGTTGTTGTGCTGTGGTAAGTGGTTGGATACTGAATGGAATAGGTCTAAAATTTTGCTCCTTTATTGCACACCCTCCCAACACTATGACACAATTACCACTAGGTTATAATCATGTGCTTATATTTTTTCACTGGAGGATCTCATGTCCTTTTACAAAGGCAGGTGAGTATTGTTATTACCTTTTTTTAAAATGAGGAAGTTGGGGTACAGAGTTTAAGCCATTTGCCCAGGTTTCCACAATAAGTCAATGGCAGAGCAGGAAGAGAACCCAGGTCTTCTGACTCTTAATTCTCTACTCTAGCAAATGGAAAGGGCTGCCTCCCTAGGAAAGATGGGAAGAAGAAAGATAAACCATAGCTGGAATTTGCACCCTAGAAATAAATACATTGGCTAGCTCAGCTAAAGTGAAATGAAGCTAGACCTGGGAAGTAAGTTTTCAGATTCCAATTCAGGAGATCTGCTGAAATGTACCATGCAGAACCCGTGGCGTATAATCCTATTTAGTTCACAGATTATTATTTTATACTCTAAATAAGATACCTTGAATATCTGCCGATATTTACTTCCCCACAAGCTGAGAAGCATTTCAGACCAGGTAACTTGGTTCATTGGTTTGGGACATGCATAGAAATTTTGAGAAGCATCCTAAAATGATACTCTATTGCCCTCACTCTCCTGGGTCACAGTGTACTTGTGGACATTAAAAAAGGACCTGTACACTGTGCCTGGTTTTTGGAATTGTCCAACAGATAAAAGGGATGAGTGTTAGCAAGAAAAAGTGTGTGCACCAAAAGCAGTAAACTAGCAATAGTCTGAGTATCAGCTAGACATCATTAACAGCAGGTATATGCAATAGGAAAGTGACAATGGTTAGGTCCCAACTCCTTCACTCCCCCCTGCCCAGTTTCTGTGTATGTTAACAAATTGAAATCCTGTCTATATCATATGACTGAACATACAGGATTGGTAGCATTTTATGCACTGAATATTTAATACAATATTTAAAAGAAAAATAGAGAAGGTAGGACATATCCTGGATTCATAAGCATAGGGAGGGGAGGAAACAGAGAGAACATAAGAGAGACTATAAGGAACATATGGCCCCAGCTCCCAGTCTCTCAGGCCAAGGCACTGATGCCAAAAAAAGGTGAGTTCTGCATTGGCAGGAGGTGAATCTGTCTCTTGTGGAGAACAAAAATGGGGAAAGAAATGATCTGTAGTGTATTTGCATAGCCTTCTGTTCTCTATCTGGCTCTAGGGAAAGGCCTTTTTAATGGAAATACTTGGTTCAGATGATCAGCCCTGTTATTTGAAGGCTACAGTAGTCAGTCTCAGAAAATAAATCTCAGTTGATCATCTGAACAGAATATTTTCATTGGAAAAAGGGCTTTCTAGAAGCAAGTATTTCTCAAACATATAGAATAACCTCAAACACTAATTTGTCTGGCAGTCTGGACTACTGTCAACACTCTAAGCGTTCAAAATAAGAAAATAAGACATTTGCCATATCCCATGTACTGTTAAGAACTCACCACTTTAAAGAAATAGTCACTCCATACGAAGCAGGCATCTCCACTGCAACTCCATTCACAGGTTCTATTAAGACCAGCAAGTACTTAATGCTTTTTCCATCTGCAGAAAGATGAAAACAGGCATGTTCTTCACACAGCTCTAAAGAATACACATTCTATTCTGCTACCCACAGCTCAAACTGTGGAGTAGACATTTCCCCTCCCTCCTCCTCAGATTTAAACTGGCACATTGAGCCAGTGAACATATGTATTTATCTAATCATGCTGTGCTAACCATATCCCTTTACATAATATTTCAATTCCCACGAGGAAAGACATGGCCAAGTTTTAGCTTACCTTAAAACAAATAATCACTGTTGGATATTCTTGTGTCTGCTTAAGAACAGGTATTTGTTAAATAAGAGAGTTTATTTGTATAGACATTCAAAATAAGCAGTTTACTTTGGTTTAAAAACCAGCTCTGAAAACTTTAATGAAATACAAATTTAATGGTCTTCTTTCTATCCGCAGTAGAGAATTCATCATGACAAAAACAATAGATACTTCCAACTCAATTAGTTCCCCATTATTATTATTTTGTCCTACAGGAGACCATTTCTGCATGTTTATGTCAGGAAGTTCATAGCACATTTAATATACTTGTATCGTAAACTGTTCCTTTGAGTTAAAAGGCATCTGAACATTGCAGAAAGGATACTAATCCTCGGGCTTTTAGAAAGTAGGGGGAAAACATTCACGAACCTATTATTTGTCCCTATGGCTAAAGCAAATGAAAAACTCCTCAAAACACACCATAACCACACCCCCCAAAAAATGTAACACACCCAACTCAAAGGTTAAGCAAATCTCTCTCCAAAGAGATATATTGGAAGTATTTATGTGCCAGCTCTTTCGTAATGATAATAAAGCTGACTGCTGTGCTGGATGCTTTCTCAAGCAAATAGTCTTGTGAACAATAATGATCAAAATAATACAAGAATATGAGAAAGAGATTTACATTTAAGTTCCACACACTTAATCATAATGCCCTTCCCACAGTGGGAATTTCAATAATTATCTTCACGCTGCTTAATGATTCTCTAAACTCAAAGTGTTTTATATAAAAAATTAAATCTCAATAAAGATCTCACAGATTTGTTTTATTCTTTTCTTGATTTTCAGATTTCTCTGCTCTCTAGTCACCCAGCATTTCCACTTTATATCATTAATACAAACACTGAGAAACACAGTGTTTGTCTTTATTATCTTCTTCACTTCTGAAGGTTAGTGAAAAGATGTGCAAAGTTATTGATGAGTGAGAGAACCACAGGAAGAGGATTTCAGTTACCAGCTTTAAAACAACATAGACTAAGTTTAATGATTTACTTTCCTATACAGCACATTAGCACATGCAGTGATATAGACAGACACATTACATGATCAAAGCAGCGAAATCTTAGGGTAACAACCCAGGCAAAATACATGTTAGAGGGACATGTGATCATATATACTAAGCCAGTGTTAGACAAGCCCATCCCAAGCATCTGTGCTCCAAAGGAGTCCAAATCCCATATGGGGTGCCTTTTTTTTTTTTTAAATGAGCCATTGCTACACACATTAATAAGCACCTTGCCATAGTCTCAGAGAACACAGAACCTGGGCTCTTCATCACCTAGCTCTCAGGTTTCTAGCACTTGAGCTAAAAAGAAAGTCTTTGAGATGTAAGTAGCAGGCTGTCTTAGTCACTAAAACCTAAACTTGCTCACACACACTAAGTCAGTGTATTACACTTCTCACACGCTGTTTTCAACTATGCCATTCTTAGATCCTTAGATCGTCTAATAGCCTTGTCCTTCAAAAGTAAACAGACTTGCGTGTTCCATGTTACCCTTTATAGCCAACCAAAGAGTGCCTCATTCACCATTGGCTTGAGTCTTGTGCAGTCATTTACATCCCTGCTCAGTGGGTGTAAAACACTCCCAACATTAGAACTGTGGCATTGTATGGGTCACTTAGCTTATGTGTAAATGGCTACACAAACCGTGAAGATGGTGCTGGTGAGTCATGCACAGAAAATCTCGATGGGAGCCTTAACCAGACCAAACCCAGGACAACCCTTCTCAAACAGTCAGATCGCGCATCAAACGCTGCTGCTTAGGGTGACCTTGATAAGCTAGCCCTGAGCTGAAAAACAACCTCCAAACCCCATAAAATATCAGGAAATTAAAATGTTTGCTGTTTCCTATTGGCTAACCTCAGAAACAGGGCTGTTTGTTTTTTCAATTTTTACAAGCTTATGTTAGAAATACGAAAAGTGGCTTGCCACTGGATTTTTCTTTTTTAAACGAAATGGGTATCTCTAGCGTTTTGTTTTATAAGAATAGAGTCCAACTAGGATTTTGATTCTGGTTTCCCTTTGTTGTTCTTAGTGTGACTGACTAGGAGTAGCACAAGAAAGAATACATCGAGTGATTCTAGATAAACAATGGATTATTTCATATAGACTAATAAATCATTCAGAAAAAATCAACCCATCCCATTATTGGTAGCTGTTTCATGCTAACCCCTAAAATAGATCACCAGGAACCTCAATCTGCTTTGCTAGTCCCAAGATACAGTATCTGGTTCAATATGACTTGCTGTCAGTCACTTTAGAAACTGTGGGTGCAATTCTGCCCTTGGAGGCATGGCTGGATCTCCCACTGATTTCAATAGATGCATGCTGCAGGCCGAAGAGTCTATTGGAAAAAGCAGCAGACTGTCTTCTAAATCCCAAGGTCACATACAATAAGCCAATAGCAGAGCTAATGATAGAATCTAGGTCTTCTGAATCAATCACATAAAGACATGATGCCATTTTTTTAGGTGGTTTATTGGTCTGACACTCACTGAATAGACTAGAAAAGAAAAATCAACTGGGGAGCCACTTCAAAGTCACTTAACTTCTGTGTCCCACTTTTCCCATCTGTAAAATGTAAAGATCTATGGCTGCAAAGTGCTATATAAATGCTAAGTATTATTAAAGGGCAGAATTTGACATTGTGTCTTAGACTCTTGCATATAAAGAAGAGAAAATGGCTATTATATCTGCTTTGGATGTAGTCATGCTGTCTGAGTACCCCACCATATTTTCTTCTAATTTAGTTCTCTGTGAAATGCTGTGGTAAAAAGATAGGTTGTATAGTAAGTACTGAAGGTACAATGGTGAGATTATTCCTGATTTCTCTTGGGAGCATGGTCCATATGCTGAGTATGGCTGTAGAAAATACCTTACTTCCTGGACTCTCAAATTTATATCTTGGATTATTTAGTTCTTTTCTTGAAGACAAGCACAGCTGCTCTAGTGGGTTCCAGAGGGTACCTCTGTGATAACATGGGCCTATCCAGAGCTCTGTAAATCAGAAACAGATCCTCAGAAATGGATCTTAGAAAGGGCCAGTGCAAGTTGCAGCACACTGGTATAATATACTCTCATCCATTGAGAGGAGATTATACCTTCATTGACTAGAACAGATGATGCTAGGGAGTCACAGTATTGCCAACCTCAGGCATTCAAAAATCGTGAGATTACTTTTAAACTTTGATTTTTAAGCCAATGTCACTTTTGGGTTCTTTTTGTCTTCTGGTTTCATAGGCTTTAGAGTTCCCATTAGTAATCCTGTCCCAGTGATGGTTCTATGTTACCATCTCAGAGATAGCTCATATTCAAAAAGATCCAGTGAAATACCAGCAGATGAAAGAAAATTAATAAGGGACCATATTTTCTGCTTTTAGACTGTGACCCCTATATTCCAGTTCAAAGATATGCTTTTGCCAGAGTGGTACAGTGTAATGTTCTGAAAACAAGACTAAGAATCAGAAACAACTCAGTTCTGGTCTTGGCTCTCACAACAACTTCCTCCCTGACGCTGGCAAGTCATGTAGCCTTTCTGCTCTCAGTTTATCCATCTGCAAAATGAGGTTAATAATAATTGCTACACACTTATCTACACCAGTGAAAATGTGAGGCTTAATCAGTTAGGGCTGAGTTCTGCTGCCTTTACTTATGTTGAATACTGCCATTTAAATCAATGATAAAACTCACTGTCAAGAGTGGCAGAATCTTTCCCTGAAAGTTTTAAAGGGCTAAGTATTTTTAACATAGGATATTTATTTGGTGAGAGCTAATTAAAATTGCCTAATGCTTCAGCACTACTGGTTGATAAAAGTTAAAACAAAAAAAATCAAATTATTCATACATGCAATCAAAACATACGCTCATAAGTATAAACCAGTGTCTGATAACAAAACACTTTACATCTTAAAGTCCCTGCACAGGCATAAATTGATTAGTTCTCAGAGCACTCCAATGAGGTAAAAAATTACAGTGACCATTTTACTTATGGAGAAAGAAAGAGAATCAATAGCAGAATCAGGATCGACACTCGAGAGCTTCCCCGTCACCTCCTATTTAGTCCAGTAGGCCAGTCTGCCTCTTGCTGGCTGAAGCAGCAAACAAGTCTGATTAAACCCAATCAGAATGCACCTGTTCAATAGCCCTGTGGTATGTAGCTGTCACTTCACGGACCTGCATCAACCCCCCCCCCTTTTTTTTACTGGACTATGACTTTATAACCAGATATACTACAGTATCTGCTTGGTAGCATATCATTAACTACTTGAATCCTGAGAACTGCAAATGCTTACAGAATTGCTCACTGGTCAAGTCAAACCATTCCTGTATGTGGGCACAGGAACATTAAAAAAAGCCCTTTTATGAACATTGTCAGAGCTGACAAGTTGTCCATGGCCTAGAAACTCTGCCTGGGATTTAATGAAGTCTTTGAAATTACTGAAAAATGACACCATCAAAAGATATTACATAGAAAAATTAATCAAAATCCGTTTTTAATGTGTTTGGTGGAGACACCTTTATCTAGACCTTGCTTCTAACAACCTGCTCGGATATGTTTGAGTTAAATAGTTGTTTATATCCATTAGCGAAAGAGGATTGTTAGACGTGTAGATATATCCAAAGTACTCTGCAAATACCTGATTAATAGCTATAGAATCTGTAATTATAGCACTGTCAAGAGCCTGAATGTCCTCAATAAATCTCCTCTCATCTGCCTTTTTTGGTTGCTGGGAGAGGAGTCAACTTGATTTATTCCCTGGTTCACATATTTCCACTTTATTATGCCTTTGAGAATGCAGCTTTTTAATGGTTGGAGTTTAATTCTGGTCTAGTTTGCAACAAGTAACCTAAGACACCAATGTCCTTGTGGAAAATAGGCTAAATTGCCCAGATTGGCCTGACTTTCTGCTGCTTTTCTTTAATTCTCCCTTTTTCAGCAGCAGGTCTCCTCTTCTCACTCTGGAGACTACTAGTATTCCTCCTTGCTCTGGTCACCTGATAGGCTTAGGGCACTGCCTTCAAAGGTATTAGGTGGAGGCAGCAGCTTCTCTAAGGCTGCTGTTTGCAGCATAGGATTGTTTATCAGTCTGGATTAGGTTTGGAGTCTGTCTTTTGAAGGATTGTGCTAGCACAAGTCTTTAAAATGGAGGGCCTCTCTGCTCAGCCTACACATTAAGAGTTTCATGACACTGTTCTTAAAAAGGGAACTCTGTACCCTTAAGCAGAATTCCTCAACACACACTTGTGCAGAATGTTGTGAAATGGCGGCTTCCCATCATCCCAGAGATGGTGGCATAAAGTAATTAAGTGATTCATGGAGATATATTTCTCTGTGTTGATAGGCATATGACCAAATCCATAGAGCTTCTGCCCACCAGCAACAACTATTGGAGTCAATGAGGGATGCTGGAAATTAATGTTATTCAGAACTTGTCCCATTCTTTGCAAAGTGCTTTGGGATCCTTTGGGATGAAAGTTTCCATGTAAGTGTAAGATATTACTAATGTATATCGAGCAGCCAAGGTGCTCCTACAGTGATGAAGTCAGAATCAGCATTGTAGATGTGCATTTCACTTTTGGAATGTTGTTCAGGAGCTTGGGGAGTGGGAATCTTATGATTGCTTTTAAACTGGAGTGTCTTACACAACAGAACGACACACAGCTACAGTTTTCTCTGCACCACCTTTAAGTCCCACTGTTTTCTTGAAGCATAAATGATTACCCAGTGTTGAGTAAAAGCTTTAAATAACAACCTTAATGTAAGGAAAAAAAGTAACCAAGAACTGTACTTAGACTGGAGGTGAATTTGTTCTGTAATAAACTTCTAAAATACAGGTTTTAGTGAAAAGCAGACCATTGTTTTAGATGTACAAGTCATGTGAAATCCATTAACAAATCACTTCAGGGACTGGTGGGAGATGGAAATAATTTAGAATAAAACATTTCCATGATCACCAGCTGAGAATGGCAAGGTTCAAATTAAGAACAGTTAATATCACATAGGAATGCAATTCTTTTTTGTGAACTCTAGCCCCAAAGCTTAGCTTTGTGCAATTATGCTTAATAATAATACAACCTCATTTGTCTCAAACAAAAAAACAAACACAAAATCCCTCAAATGGATGCTTCATTGTTTGTTTTAAACACACACTGGGCAATGTGGTGTAGAAAACGTAGCCCTTAGCTGACTGGTTAAGTTCATCCTGACTTTAACGAATCCAAACATTGCTATGATGATGATTACATCATATTATATTCCGAGTGCCATAATGCGGTGTTCATAATGTGGTGGGTGTTGACACAGAGCAAATACAGATGAGATGCTCAGTACCACAAACATTTGAGCCACCACTAATTAACTAGAAATGATTTAATATAAAGTGGAAAACCCTGCACTGTTTTGCACTGGAAGTGCTGGGGAAGTTGCAAAAAGATTCTTCCCAAGCATGTTCATGTAGGAGCTGGGAAGAATATGCACCTAGAACTCCACTGAAGGTCAACTAAGTTGTCTGGTGGTTTCATATAACCCCAAGGAGGGAAGGTCTTCCAGGCTGTGTGTGTGACCACACTCCCAGACCACATGTCTGGGACACAATTATGATGTCACAAACTGAGGATGACCAGTGGTTTTGCAAAGGCGCAAATACATTTTTAATCCTATTTTAAATGGCCTTGGTAACAAATAGGGGACAAGAGAAATATAAGTACAAAAACAGAACAGTTTCTAAATAGATGATTCTTGTACTGTTTGGCAAGAGATGTCAGCAGCTTTTTAACAGGGTTATGAACATTTCACCAGGAAGCACAGCAAGAAAACAAAAATCAGACTTTTAGATATGAAAATGTATAACTATCCATACAGCAGAAACCTCAGTGAAGCAGAGGTATTGTCCACTCATCAAAAGAACTGAGAACTCCCAATAATTTAACTTTTGTATAAGACTTAATTCTAGGCAGGTGCTTGATTGGTGCACATGAACTCCACAAAAGAAAAAAAATCTTTTCAATGTTCTGCAAACAGCGACAACTTTGTGGTGTAGGTGGAAATAGGCATCATGAAATTTTATACATCATCGGGGGGAGAGGAGTTATTTCTAAAATTGCAGCACTGTCCAACAGCTGGAAACTAATTAAGTATTGGAATACTTTTCCAGCTCTACCAGCAGCTTATAATACTCTGCAAAAAAGTTGTAGTGTCCTGTAACATCTGATAGCATCTTAAAATTCACTCAAGTTTTTTCCTCTGCACCAAGCGGTCAGTTCTCCTGTAATATCTCTCTGTTGTTCTTCTGAATGGCTGTTCACAGGTGCTTCTCCCATGTAGCTGTAATGTAGTTAAACATGTTTTGAGTCCTAATCTGTTGAGTTCTTCGTTATTTTTTAAATAGTGTGTGACAAAATGACTTACAACATGAGGCCTGTAAATAAATAAAAAGATTTTGTTGTGCTTTCCCTCTAATGTAGTTAGCAGATTGAGTAGCACGCACACTCGTTAAATTCTTCCAGATTCCACTCTTTCAAATTAACATGCTTCAGACTAATGACTGAAATCCATCTTCCTGTTTTCTCTCTCTGTAGGATAATAGTACCATAAAAAAATATGAACTTCATGCTGCTTGCATGTCCCCGCAGTTATCAGTTCTGTTGATGGCACCTAATGCCAGGGTGTTGATAATTGAATCGTAGAAGTGTAGGATCGGAAGGGACCTAAATTGGTCATCTAGTCCAGTCCCCTGCACTCAAGGCAGGACTACTTAGTAGTTTGGTGTTAGTCTGTCCAGGGGACAGTCCCTGCACTCAAGGCAGGTGTTGTCTGACCTGCCTCCAATGACGGAGATTCCACAACCTCCCTAGACAATTTGTTCCACTGCTTAACTACGCTGACAGTTACAAAGTTTTTCCTAATGTCCAACCTAAATCTCCCTTGCTTTAATTTAAATCCACTGCTTCTTGTTCACCCTCATCCTTGCAACAACCTCTTATATACTTGAAAACTGTTATCAGGTCCTACCTCAGTCGTCTCTTTTCCAGACTAAGCAAACCCATTTTTTTCAATCTTTCCTTACAGGTCACATTTTCTAGACTTTTAATCACTTTTGTTGCTCTTCTCTGGACTTTCTCCAGCTTGTACACATTTTTCCTGAAATATGGCACCCAGAACTGGACACAGTTCTCCTGCTGAGGCCTTGTCAGTGGCAAGTGAAAGAATTACTTCTCATGTCTTGCTTACAATACGCCTGCTAATACATCTCAGAATGTTTGCTTTTTTTGCAAGTGTTACACATAGAAATATAGGTCTGGAAGGGATCTGATGTCATCTAGTCCACCCTCCCTTGCTGCGGCATGATTAAATATACCTAGAGCATCCTTGACAGATGGTTATCTAACCTCTTCTTAAAATCCTTCAAAGACAGGGATTCTACAACCTCCTTAGGTAACCTACGCATGGGCCACATTTACTGCAGTCCTGTTCTATATAAACAGTGATTATTTTCTTATCAATGGCGGTTGATTATTTTAAGTATGTAGAGCTCAAGCTCCTCACCAGATTCTAATAGTTGTAAGGAAGGTGAAATTGTGAGTGGAAAGTATTTGACAATGTTCATAATTTTGAATTCTTAAATGCAGTAATTTCTATCCGGTTCCAAAGACTAAGAGAGGAACGAGAGGTAGGTCAGTGGAGAAGTAGAAGACATTGAACCCCTCATCTGAAAGAAGAAAGTCTAATACATAGCACCATAAATTATTGATTCTGGATGAAAACATTATAAGCCTGACATTCATCGCTATGTAATATTTATAAGCTGAGAACATTCCTACTTCCACTTCCTTTCAGAAAGAACATTTGGGAGGAGGAATATTTCTACTTGTACCATGGGCAGCCTCATTTGCTCTCAACCTCAGACACCACCTTTATGCCCACACTGCACAAAGATTCCATTCTACTTTGAACTCTTCTTTTCTATCCAGACTCACATCTCAGACATTTCCAGATGTCCCATAGTTATTTCAAATTCCCCACACCAAGAACGTGTCTTTTCCTCACCACTTGTTGATAACTGCACTAATTTATCCAGGACCACAACTCAATTAAATTTTGTATTTCTCTTTCATTCATACCTCACATCCTAACTCGTTCCCAAGTGTTTTTGATCCATCCCCATAAGAGTTCTAGAACCCATTAGTCTCTTTTACAATTGCTAAAATCACGGTCCTAAATTTTCAAACCTAACTAGATTTTACATAGTACCCTGCATAATCTCTGACATGGGTTGGGGCAACACTCAAGAAAGGCCCAAGGTAACTCTGCAGTGAAGACAAATTCTAGGTTTGGAACAGCCCCCATCTAAGTGGAAGAAAAGCATTCTTCCTCTCCTTTCCGAAATCTATCCTTAAAACTCATGTTTTGTCTAGCCTTCCATGGACACTTGTTTATATGTAACTATCCCAATCAGACTAACTCCTTAGGGCAGGCATGGACACTTTGTAAAACCGTATGCACAACTTTCACCTTATGTCCCTTAAATTTGGCTCTTGTCCATAATAAACATTTCCCTTGCAGACAGGACCACAGACCTGAAAGCTGTATCTTTTGTGGCCTTTTTAGTAAGGGCTGGTCCACACTAGGGGGCAGGATCGATCTAAGATACGCAACTTCAGCTACGTGAATAACGTAGCTGAAGTCAAATATCTTAGATTGATTTTAAAAAGTACTTACCGCGGTCCACACGGCAGCAGGCAGGCTCCCCCGTCGACTTCACTTACTCCTCGTGCAGAGGTGGAGTTCCAGTGTCGATGGGGAGTGCGTCTGGGATCGATTTATCGCGTCTAGACGAGACGTGATAAATCGATCCCAGAACATCGATCGCTACCCACCGAATCAGGCGGGTAGTGTGGATGTAGCCTAAGAATCTCCAAATGGGAACCCTTCCTTGATTACCTCCTTAGACCCTTTGGCAGGACAGCATCAGACCCAGCCTACTGGTATCAGTTATCTCTCATCCTCCCCCACTTTGTCTCCCTAGAAGGGCCCTCAGTAATACCTCTAATTATCCTTTGAATTGCCCCCTTCTTACTTATTCCACAAAAGTTATTTCCACATATGAATCTTCCAAGAGAGATGTGTATGTCTCTTACTAAGTCTCCACTGCATTTCTTCTAAATCCATTCAGGATTATACTTGCTGCTTTGAATAAAGTTTTGGCTCCTATTTCTCTTGTACCACATTTACAATTTAATGCTGTAGAAGGTGTATACAAAAATGATAGTTTCCCAGCTTCTTGGTGGCATTTAAATTTCCAAATTTGCATCCCCTTTCCCAAGGCCATCTGCTCTTTGTTCTAGTTAAGAATGCCTTTTCCATTTTTATTGTCCTCCCTGGAGATGTCAACCTGAATGCACAATTGTGAGCTTGATTCTCTTTAAAGGAATTCAGCCCATAACTGGGCACCTGACATTTTGAAACCAGACTGAAAGTCTAACTGGATCACAAAAATCAGTGTGCCAGAAAGGAACAATCTAGCCCAGACCTGCATAACTCGTAAATCGGCGAGGGCCATATTAGTCCAAAGAAAACAGCTGAGGGCCGAAACCCCCCGGCCCCGCGGAAACACCCCCCGCCGCCACGCTGCCCGCCCTACGGAAACAATCCCTCCTTCCCCAGCGCTGGGGTGCGGAAGCCTGTAAAGGGGGAAAGAAACAGCGCGCATAGGGTGACCAGATCACAGCAGTAAAATAGGACCTGCCCCCTCCCCGCTCGGTCCCACCATCACACCCCTCTTCACCACCCCAGGGGTCACTACATAACTGCACACAACAGTCAATCAAAGCAGTTGTAGATAAATCTCTGCATTATGCATTTTTGTATAACTTTTATATGACTTTGTATTGAACCTTGGTAATATGTTATAGCGGGCCCCTAAGGTAGTATAATTAAGGTAAAAGAAAAATGTCTTTTTGCTAGAAGTAGAATAAGATCTTCCCCCCACTTTGTATTCAATTGCCCTGTTCAATGAATGAGGTGTGAATGAGGAAGGCGTGGAAGGCAGCACCTCCAGACAGCTGCAACCCTTGGAGAGGGGATGGGAACCAGACCAAGGACAATCAAACTTGTCAAGTGGGCTGACTAGAGAAGAGCAGACATGCTGATGGTTAGAAGCAAGCACCTTCCTTTGGGAACACCCTCTTTGTAGCATTGGGACAACCCCCAGCCCAGAGACAAGCAGCAAAAAGGACCAACAGACACAGTCCCAGATTTTGGGCCGCACACTGAGCCCACCTACTCACCCCCCCGCAGGCCGCACAGTGAGCCCACGCGGGCCGCATGCGGCCCCTGGGCCGCATGTTGTGCAGGCCTGATCTGGCCCAATCATCATTTCTTTTCAACTCTCCCCACCAAGTCTGAAACAGTGTATGAAGGGAATTAGCCAACAAACTTACTATAGAGTTCATTTTAATTGGTATTACACCAAGACAAGACAACAATGTGTAAAGTACATGAGATCAATAAAAAACAAAAGTAAGTGAACATAATGATATCTGTGCTACAGCACAGAAGAACCAGGCCTGGAGGGATTTCCTTGGTCTCTTGCTTCTGAACTCAACTGAACTCAGTCTCAGCAGAGAGGCAGAGTCACTTCAGCACATTACCGCTCAGTACTCAAGTGGCTTCCTCCATAGTCTTTCTTGGAGCACCACCACAACTGGATTCTGAGAAAAGAACACCATGGACTGTAGCCGTCTGCAGAGGAAACATCTCGCTTCAGGAAGCAAAATTGTGAACTAAATCATAAATCCTCCCCCAACAAGCAAATGATAAAATCCAGGCTAAAAAGATACAGACTGTAGGGGGTGGGAGATCTTGAAATACCTTGCTAATACTTCCTAATAAAAGTAATTGCCACCTTTTAAAGTTATTTTATTCTGTAGCTTTAGGCTCTCAACACAGTATAGCACTATGAGGTATTATTTTATTAGATATTTGTACAGAGCCCATCACCACACATTTAGATGTTTACAGTCAATTTTTTAAACAGACAATACATACACATATGAGTAACCCACAGGCGTGGCTTAGTGGAATTTCGGCCCGTTAGGCTATATTCTCTGCACCCAACAGCTGTAAATTGCTATGATGACAGTTAATTAACAGCCTGCTAAATAATCTGTTTGGAGGTGGCTCGTAATAACAATAGACTAAAAATGGAATAAATTAAGACATTCTGCATTAAAAACAGATCTTTTTGGAAACAGAAGGCACCGTCTGCAGACATGGGGGGCAAATTGTGCCCATGATTATACCTATGAAACCATATGGTAATCTGTGTGGGGGATGGGTTCCAGAGCTGTCAGAGTTTGGCCTATAACTTGTTACTAATTTTGTTGGGAATTTTTCATTCACTAACGCAGAGGCAGTGGTGTTCTAGCAGACAGAGTCAGGAAAACTGGATTCTACTGCTCGCTTCCTGTGTGACCGTAAGCAATTCAGTTCACCTTTCTGTGCCTTAATTACCCCAACAGTGAAATGGGGATACTTGTAAAACACTTTGAGCTCTATAAAGAAAGTGAAACAATGGCAAATGATTATAATAAACGCATATAAGAAGGTTAATAGCATCAATAGCATGGGACAAATGCATGATTTATTACTGTTTTTTTACACAAGAATTGTAAATGGAGCAACTGGAATATGGGCCAGATGGTCCGGTTGCTGGATGAAATTTCTGTGAAGTAAAAAAAGGGGCTTAAATCTATTCCAACTTTTTTTCTGGCAGAAACACGATAAAACTGTGAAATATCCTGGATTCACCGAACAGAGAAAGTAAAAACCACTAGGCTAGAGCAAAAAACAAAGGAGGCAAGTGCATAATTTCATGCTTTGGTATACCAGCTTGACAAATAATAAATGTATGAACTACAGAAAACTGGGGAAATGGCCAAAATGGTGTGAGATATTTAAACTTCTTACAACATGCAATTAGAATTCACATTTGTTGTACTTGTTTTTGTATATTACACACAGAAAATAAAAAATGAGCAGGGAACAACTTTCCATGGATGAGACTTCCACATTTATTTTTCTTCCATGTGCATAGACAATGGCAGTGAAGTATCCTATGAAAGAGGCAGGAAATGAGAAAAGTGTAGATATTCGTGACTGTACTTTGTGCTTCAAAATTACACTATTCATTTCAAAAACAAAAATGATATGTTTTTAAATTTATAACAGTTCCTTGTATTTTCTTTTTTTGTTTAAAGATGTCAGCTTTCCAAATCTGTTTTCAAATGACACACTGCATAACAAACGATGGCACTTTTAACCAAGGTGGCGTTTCCATATTTACACCAATGAAAGAAATTTACAAGACGTAATAGCATACAATCTCGACATTTAGTAATAGCAATAAAACAAGAAGGGCATCCATTTTATTTTTCTGTACAAACTATCATAACAATACTTTTATTCACATTTTAAAAATCAGCTTTAGTTTGATCTGACCTAGACATTTTCCAAATTCATTTTACTCAATTCTCAAACCTTTCATCACATCGCCCACACCTTCACCAGACTACAGGAACTACAATTAATTAGATCTAACGTCTAAACAGAGCAAGAAGTTCTCCCTTCCAATTTCTCTCTCACCTTCCCGATAAGTCCTTGAAAAAAGCTCCTCCTTGTTCCTCCTTTTACTTCACTTTCACATTTCACCATCCAAACAGCAAACAGGCCATTCCATTTCTTCCCAAGCAAGATTAGAAGCTATAGCATTCCTCTGTGTGACTTTCTGATGCTACACCCAAGAATCAGGTGACCCTGGGTATTGTTCTGCTCTGTAAGAGGGCCGTCTAGTGGAATAGAAGTCTACGTAATTTGTGGTTGATTTCAGTCCATATTGTGTCATGTAATCTGTAGTAGCTGGAAAATGAACTCGATCATCAAAATAGGGGTCTTCATAGCTATGTGGGGACTGCAAATATAATCTGTATGCATCATAGTTCTTTCTGTTGGAGTCATCTTGACTATAGTACAACTGCTGATGCTGTTGACAAAATGGACAAATAAAACATTAATTTTTAAAAATCAGATTTTAAGGGAAAAATATTTGAGTTTCTTTTTGTACCTGTGGGTAAGTTTTCAGAGTTGTGTCTATAATGGGCTTTATTGCATAGATGTAGCTATATATTATCCATTCACGCAATGGAGTGATGTGGCTACATCTTTGCATACTGATCTCTAAAACGTTACTCTTTTAAGCCACTATGATTTTTCAGACCCATAATTCTCAGTGGGTGCAACTCCACCAATTGGGTCAGTATCCCACAGAAGACTTTTTTTTTTCTTTTTTTTTTAAAACGAGTGTGAAGTCTAACCAAAGGTTAGATGAAATAGTGGAAAAAATTCTTCACCCCCCCATCTACTCTACACCTCCACAAGTGCAAATACACCCACTTTGAATCACAGGTCTGGGGTGGGAAAAGAAGTAGACACAGCCATATTCATAGGCGCCGACTCCGTGGGTGCTCCGGCGCTGGAGCACCCACAGGGAAAAATTGGTGGGTGCAGAGCACCCACCAGCAGCTCCCCGCCATTCCTGGGGCCCGCGCCCAGCTCCCCGCCAGTCCCAGGACCCACGGCAAGCTCACCTCAGCACCGGGAGATGTTGCGGGGCCCCGCAACGTGACCCGGTGTCGGGGGTGGGGCCCGGCATCGGGGGCGGGGCCCTGCCCCTGACGCCGGGCGTCAGCCCCCACCGGCGCCACCGGAAGTTGGCGCCTATGGCCATATTTACTATCAAAGATCCAGATAACAAAAGTATCTTTAGACTGCATGGATTATGACTCTCCCTTCAGAAACTACAAAAAAAGCAAGTCAGGAGATGGGTCTTACAACCAGCCACAAGAAGAAGAGATGAATAATTAAAGTCAAGTGATTAAAAAAAAGGAAATACAGATGCAATAAACTGGTAAGTTATTTCCAAATACAACAACACTCTCTAAATAACTATTTATTAGAAGTGCTTTCTCTGAAGCATATGTATAATGTGCAATGGTATACTCTCCCTTTAGTTCTATTAAAATAAACAATACTATCATTATATGTTGAGCCTTGCTGTCAGTAGTCTTTTAAAATGAGATTTCAAAAATTACCTGTAGCCGTCTATTTTGTTCTCTTGCTGGTGAGGAATAGGAACTGATGTAAATTGGTGAAGGTTTGCTGGACCCTGTAAGAAAATATAGTATTTTATCATTTAATGTTTGTCAATATCTTTAGTTTTTACAGTACCTATAACAAATGAAAGTGGCACTTGTATATTTAGAAACTTTCCCATCCTGCTAGTCCCTCACTGTGTTGAAACCAGTGGAACTGTTTTACAAGGGCCTGACATGGTTTACTATATCAAGATATTATCATTACTGTCATGACATCTAAAGTATTAATGACAGTGGCTAGACCGTGAACCTTGCACATTATTATTATTATTATTATTTTTAAATAAAATCTACAAGCTTTCCTTCTAATTTATTTCCATGGCACTGGGATTGAGGCTTTCCTTATGCTGAATATGAAGGCAGAGTCCATTGGAACATATTTAAGGTTACAGTTGGGAAATTGTTTTGTTTTCTGTGGCTATTTAAATAGGTTTCCCTCCGTATGTCTGAGGTGAAGTGAGATTAGGCACCTGACTACAGAGATAGGAGAAGCATGAGTATTTTCTGCCCTCCATTTATATCTATAAATAATTTAGAGTGAGGAATCTATCCCAGCTAGGAAC
This sequence comes from Macrochelys suwanniensis, assembly GCA_033296515.1. Classification (NCBI taxonomy): domain Eukaryota; kingdom Metazoa; phylum Chordata; order Testudines; family Chelydridae; genus Macrochelys; species Macrochelys suwanniensis. The sequence goes on along the minus strand of CM065784.1, from coordinate 30,357,421 downwards.
TGAACCAAGATTTATGGGTCCAAAAGTAGAAGGTTTACTAGTTGGGGTAAAGGAGAATCTCCATTAGCCGTCACCAGCAGCATAAGCTTAATCTTCTTCCTAGGGTGTTGCCACTAGAGGGCAAAATCATTACCCTGGGTGAAAATGAAAAACGAATCATCATAAAGAGGAGGAGTAATTGAACACTGGCAGTAAAATGACTTCCCTGGACATATACTCTGAGGGCTTGTATTCAGGACTTTTGGATTGTAAAGCATGAGCCTTTACTGCCTGAACTAAAAGATCAGGTAATTATCTAAACGCAGGAACAGACTCACATAATCCTTTATATATGTTTTAGCCACTACAGGGAACAAAACATTATGGTGTTAGTGTGGGCTACAATAAGTTAAGTGAGAGCAGAATGTTTTGAGCTCAAGATAGACTGGAAGCTAAGAATTCCTCAATTCTAATCTTTGCTCTGCCATCAACTCCATCTGTTGCTTTGATCAAATTGCCTGATGATTAGCTTACACCTTAGATTCCCCTTATGTAAAATGGTGATATGACATCTATGATTTACCTCACAGGGGTGGAGATGAATTAAAGTTTACAAATCAATTTACAATCTTCTAAGTGCCATTTAAATGTTAATTATTATGGTTAACGAACATTTTTGAGCACTCACAAAAGGGTGTGTTTTACCCACATAAAGATACAAACCATGGTCACCATCTACCCCATGTGATAGTTTATCTATGAAGTTAAGAAGCCTCAAAAATAAGAAAGCAAAATAAATACGGTAATTTTCAGAAGGGGGCTTATACAGATTATTTTTGCAGTCACTTTTTTCTTCACTCTGCTTACTTTCTTTTAATAAACTAATATACTATTTCAAAAGGAACAAACCCCATACCTATAACAAATTAGTTTATTGGTGCCGGAAAAACAAAAACCAAAACAAAACAATAAAAAAAAAGTTATGTGATGTGTCTATGCAAAAAATATTACTTTACAACAATGCCAGCAGGACAAATAAATCTCACAATATATGTTTTAACAGGCATTTCCTTAGAAAAGAACATTGTATTTGCAATGTAGCATTCCTGATGTAAAACACCCATTTACTGCCATAGTAACCATACATTATTAGTAAACAGTAGTGTGAAATCACAGCTTAAAAGACAACAGCACAAATGAGATCTGTTCCTCAGCAGTAGTTAAATTTCCCCAGGATTTTTTTTTTTTTGCTTAATGAACCAGCTTTTTAAACAGGGAATTTGTGTTTTTCCCTGTTCACTCTGCCTTACTTGGGGAGCATAATAATGTGTAAGACAGTTGAGATCAGGGAGAATATGAAGTCTTGCATATTTCCCCGCCATATATTTATGAATAAAGCCATAAAATAAAAATTAATATTCAACAACATGGTTTGATAATAAATGTTCAGTTTGGTGTAATCAAAGATCACTTTTAAATGGGAAGCATCACGTTTTATTATTCACTGAACCACAACCGTCCCACATTTTTAAAGACAAACATGTAACCTGATCTCTTCTTTTTTGGGTAAACTGGGCATTTCTAAGAGAAACAGCAAAAAATAACCAAAACAAAAAACCCATTTCTGACACACCCAGTAAAATTAATAAATAAAAATGTAAAAAGGGAAGAAGCTTAAGTAACTGAAGCTCGGGGCAGCTGAGATGTCAAGATACATGCCAATTTTTACTCATACAAATTCCTTTGCAGCACAATATTTAAGTTGGCTTCACATTTTATTACATTGATGCATTGTTTTTAAAACAACAAATGCAAAACAAAACAGTATAAAATGGTCATATCTGGGAGGAAAGTGATTTGCTCAAGGAATCAATGGTGAACAACTGACATAGCATTATTGTTCAAGACAATTTTGTTGTTGCTGAGGAATGCAACAAAAATAGTCCAATCCCTAGTTTTTAACTGCACACACTACATTGTCCCAGGCCGAATGTGAGCTACATAAAAGAGTATTTTAGAAGCATTTTGTTTAGAGTAAATCTAACTGGTCTCTTACCAGTATATATGTCTTTATGCGTAATGACATCACCTTGGCTATTGTAATACTGCATAGAAGGTTGTGTCCTATTGTATTCAGAACGAGGTTCTCTAATTCCTAACAGTGCTGGCGATGAAGATGTGCTGCCAACTGATGAAAAGGAGGTAAGAGAAAGAAAGAGCATCAGTGTTTGAAAAAACCTTAGGAAAATGAGAGTGATAGCTGGAAATATGACAATGAGTTTGGTTATAGAATCATCACCACTCTCAAAAATATTGTCTGGTACAAGAGAGGTCAAATGTCTTCAACAACCCAAGAATCATAAGAACATATATGAACGACCATATTGCATCAGATCAATGATGCGTCTAGTCCAGTATCCTATCTTCTGTCTGTGGCCAATGCCAGATGCTTCAGAGGGAATCAACAGAACAGGGCAATCAGCTGCTTCTGGCAGTTAGATACTTAGGACACCCAGAGCATGGGGTTGCATCCCATATCATCTTGGCTAATAGCCAATGATGGACCGATCCTCCAGGAACTTATCTAATTCTTTTTTTAAACCAGTTATACTTTTGGCCTTTACAACATCCCCTGGCAATGAGTTCCACAGATTGATTGTGCATTGTGTGAAGAAGTATTTCCTTTTGTTTGTTTTAAACCTGCTACCTATTAATATCATTGGGTGACCTCTGGTTCTTATGTTATGTGAAGGGGTAAAAAATACTTATTAACTTTCTCCAAACCATTCATGATTTTGTAGACCTTTATCATATTCCTCCTTTTTTCCAAGCTGAAAAGTCCCAGTCTTATTAATCACTCCTCATACGGAAGCTGTTCCATACCCCTAATAATTTTTGTTGCCCTTTTCTGAACCTTTTCCAATTTCAATACATCTTTTTTGAGATGGGGTGACCACATCTGCATGTGTATTCAAGGTGTGGATGTACCAAGAATTTATATAGTAGCACTATGATATTTTCTATCTTATCTATCCCCTGCCTAATGGTTCTTAACATTTTTATATTTTTTGACTGCTGCTGCACATTGAGTGAATGTTTTCAGAGAACTATCCACAATGACTCCAAGAACTCTTTCTTGAGTGGTAACAGCTAATTTAGACCCCATCATTTTGTATGTATAATTGGAATGATGTTTTCCAATGTGCATTACTTTGCATTTATCAACACTGAATTTAATCAGCAATTTTGTTTCACAGTCACCCAGTTTTGTGAGATCCTTTTACTCTTTGCAGTCTGCTTTGGACTTAACTATCCAGAGTATCTGCAAATTTTGCCACCTCACTATTTTCCATCTCACCCCTTTTTTTTCCAGATCATTGATGAATATGTTGAACAACACTGGTTCCATACAGATCGTTGGGGAACACCGCTATTTACCTCTCTACATTCTAAAATCTGACCATTTATTCCTACCGTTTCCTGTCTTTTCCTGTCATGAGAGGACCTTCCTTCTTATCCCACGACTGCTTTCTTTGCTTAAGAGCCTTTGGTGAAGGACCTTGTCAAAGGCTTTCTGAAAGTCAAAGTACATTATATCCACTGGATCACCCCTGTGTACATGTTTGTTGACCCCTTCAAAAAATTCTAACAGATTGGTGAGGCTTGATTTCCCTTTACAAAAGCTGTGTGGACTCTTCCCCAACAAATTGTGTTTATTTATGTGTCTGGTAATTTTGTTATTTACTGTAGTGTCAACCAATTTGCCTGGTACTGAAGTTAGCAATTACAGGCCAGTAAGCCTAGGATTGCTTCTGGAACCTTTTTAAACATTTGCGTCAAATTAATTATCCTCCAATCATCTGGTACAGAAGCTGATTTAAGTAATAGGTTACATACCACAGTTAACTTCCGATTTTTAAATGCTCCCTGTTTGCCTTTAACCGCTTCTTTTACTGGGTTGTTTAGTCAAGGTGGCACTTTTCTGGTCCTCTTACTATATTTTTTAATTAGGGGTATACATTTAATATGAGCCTCTGTTATGCTGTTTTTAAAAAGTTTCCACGCAGCTTGCAGTCACTCTTGTGACTGTACCTTTTAAATTTCCATTTAACTGGGTTCCTCATTTTTGTGAAGTTCCCCTGTCTGAAGTTAAATGGTACTGTGGAGGGGTTCTTTGAGATTTTCCCTCCCACAAGGATGTCAAATTTAATTACATTATGGTTGCTACTACTGAGCGGTTCAGCTATATGCACCTCTTGGACCAGATTCCTGTGCTCCACTCAGGACTAAATCAAGAATTGCCTCTCCCCTTGCGGGTTCCAGGACTAGCTGCTCCAAGAAGCAGTCATTAATGCTGTCTTGAAATTTTATCTCAGCATCCTGTCCTGAGGTGACATGTACCCAGTCAACACAGGGATAGCTGAAATCTCCATTATTGAGTTTTCTATTTTTGTAGCCTTTCTAATCTCCTAGAATTCACAATCATCATCAAAATCCTAATCAGGTGGTCAATACTATATTCCTACTGCTATACTCTTTATTATTCAAGCATGAAATTTCTATCCATAGAGATTCTATTATACAATTTGATTCATTTAAGATTTTTACTATATTTGACTCTATACTTTCTTTTACATATAGTGCCACTCCCCCATTAGCATGATCTACTCTGTCATTCCTATATATTTTGCACACTGGTATTACTGTGTCCCATTGATTATTGTTCTACCAAGTTTCTGTTATGCTTATTATATCAATATCCTCATTTAATAACAGGCTTTCAAATTTACCCATCTTAATATTTAGACTTCTTGCATTTGTATACAAGCACTTATAAAATTTGTCACTTTTTTGCTATCTACCATTATGCGATGCAATTGAATGGGGACTCTTTCATTTGACTGTTTCTCTTCAGTTACTACCTGTACTTTATCAACTTCTATCCTCTCTCCTTTACTAGGATATAGAGTATCCCCATTAATAGAACCTCCCCTATGGGATGTTTCTGTCTGAACTGTGTGCTCCTCTGCATCTGTCAGCTTTCCACCAGCCCCTTAGTTTAAAAACTCCTCTATCACCCTTTTTAATTTTACATGCCAGAAATCTGGTTCTGCTTTGGTTTAGGTAGAGCCCATCTTTCCAGTATAGGCTCCTCCTTCACTAAAAGGTTTCCCAGATACTAAGAAACCTAAACCCCTTCTCCTTATACCATTGTCTCATCCATGCATTGAAACCCTACTGTTCTGCCTGTCTAACTGGCCCTGTGTGTGGAACTGGAAGCATTTAAGAGAATGCTACCGTGTAGGTTCTGGACTTCAATGTCTTACCTAGCAGCCTAAATTTGGCCTCCAGGACCTCTCCTCCCCAGCACTGCATATATGTCTGTCTAGATGTCTTGAGAGATCCACAACCTTCAGATTTGGCAGGTAATTCCCTAAGCAGTTCTCCTGGTCATCAGACACCCAGCTATCTATGTTTCTAATGATCAAATCTCCCATTACTATTACCAGTCTCTTCCTAATAACTGGGATTCATGTCTCCTAACAACAAAAGTTTTGGAGAGTCTGTTTTAATTCATTGGTATGTGTAAAGCACTTTGAAGGAAGCATTATTATAGTATATAAATATTATAGCGTAAAACATACTGTGTTTTGTTTTGTAACAAAATATAAAAGAGAAACCTTAATTCCAGTGCACTGGTCTGAAAAGCAAGACTGATAAATAATCCAAGGGCTAAAAACTGTAATATCACTGAAAGTAAGGTAGGCACATTCAAAAGTACCCTGAAGTTCTAAAAGGGACATACTAGACCCCCCTCAAGTGGAAAAGCCCTTCAACCAACCTGTCCACAAAGAGGGAAAGGTTTATTAACTGACCTGACTGAATCATAGGTGACATTTGCTGATTTGTTGTAGACAAGGAGGGATGTGATTTGAATCTGTCTCGTTCTAATGTTGATACTGGTGTAATAAAATGATTCTGATTCCATCCATCCTGTGGAGTGGGAAAAGGAGTATGTCAAAATGAATTACATTTTATTAAAAAAAATGGTTCAGAATCATTGCAAAGTTGTTTCCAGATGAATGCTAATTTTGTCAGAACCATACTTGTAATTTACCTTTTTATAAATGCTACGGAGGTCTCGGTATTGCCATAATGTATTCAATACCTGAGCTGCTGCCTTGACTACTTTCAATGATGATCTAAGAAGATAAAGAATATTATATTATTAAACAGGATTGACTCTTGTAAAGAAAGTGCATTTACACATTACAGCTTGAAACACTATGTGAAATGGTCTGGGTAGTGAACAGTGAACAGATTACCATGTCACAAAAATTCCACTACTGCAACTAACAGATTGGCAGTCTCAGCAAAGAGGCTGTATAGGACTGTAAGACATATCTTTACACTAGAAGTGATCCCTTCAGGTGAGCCTTGAAACACACGAAAAGGCAGTATGGGTATGTCTACACCACAAAGAAAAAGCAGTGGCTTGGGCTCGTGAGGCTTGGGCAGCGGGGCTGTTTCATTGCTTTGTAGACTTCTGGCCTCCCCCTGGAGCCAGGCCTCTAGGTCCCAGAGCTCAGGCTCCAGCCCGAGCCCAGAAGTCTACACAGCAATGAAACAGACCCACAGTCCGAGCCCGAGTCAGCTGGCATGGGCCAGCCGTGGGTTTTTCTTTGCTATGTAGACATACCCTATGGGGTAGTCAGGACTACTAGTATCTGTGGTGTACATGTTTGTGAATAAACAACTTCTCTCTCCAGGGCTGTCAATCCAGCCACTTCATGAAAGTATATGATACATAAAATAAAATTAAAATACATCATAATAAATCATTTACACTCCTGCGTCTAAAGCAATCATCCAATACAAATATAAAGATTATTGTAGGCAGGGCTGGTAACTAGTAATAACATTGCCTATCTCTTCCCATTATAAGATCCTGTTTTCAGTTTCTTATAACTTTGCCACACTTTACCATTTGGGCTGAAATGTTCTGTGTCAGGTATCTGCCTCAGTCTATTTATTTATAAATTTCAGCAGTTCCCAGGAAACCAAGATCAGTGAGTCTCACCACTCCTCTGCTTTCAGCAAATATATATGAAACCCATGGGCAAAATGTCCCATGCCCCTCTAGTGCTGGTAGTTCAGTGTGCAGGATAGACCTTCTTTGGAAATAAATCAGGGTGGTGTTGTAAAGGAGGCTCTTATCTTTAGAATCCCTGCATCATTTGTTGCACAAATTGGAAGGTGTGTCATGAATGAGGCAGGAGACTGCTACAACAGATAGGAGGACCTCATGGTAATAGCAGCTGAATGCTGCCCTGAAGAATTGGATTTTATCACTCCCTCTGCCACAGAGTTTCCATGTGATACTAGTGAGGTCATTTAAATCAAACTTTTCACAGGTGGTCATTACTTTGCCCGCCCCCGTTTTCTGGCTGCCCAACTTGACACCCTTGGAGTCTGATTTACAGATGTACTGTGTACTCACAACTGCAACTAAAGGTAATGGGAGCTGGGCTTTGAGCATATAAAGTGCTATGTAATTGTAAGTACTCTGAATAATAAGGCTGTAAGCATCTCATATTGGGCACCCAAAATTAGTGGATACTGTTGACCTTAATCTCTCTGTGCCTTAGGTCCTCAGCTGTAAAAAGAGGATAATACCCTCTCATCTCACAGGGTTATTATGAAAATAAAATTAATTAATGATTGGGAAGCACTCAGTTATTACAGTGATGAGCACCATAAAAAAGCCCATGAAGAAATTAAGAATTCTTATTTCAGAGCAGGATTTGTAGTGTGCAGTAAGACCTAGGACCAAACACTGAGCAATGAGGAGAAAACAAAATATTGAAGAGCTGCTCATTAAGTGAGCAACCTCCATGCTGTGCATGGATTGAGACAGAGGTCCTGTGGAAAAAATAATATGTAATCATATATAATTGAATACTTCATCATAATGTTATGCACAAGGGGGCCAGATTAGGGTTCCACAGGCAATATTAATTCTGGCATTTCCTAACTTCTAAGTGCTTGACTTTTCAATCTTAACAATGTTTTATTAACTTTTGTGTGTGTGTTTAATATTCATAACAGCATTTTCAGATACTTTTATCTTATAGGTCCAATTAATCTGACTACAGTATATTACTGTACATCCCCGATAAGCTTTATATGGAGAATACTGTACAATGTAAATAACTGGCAAGTACTATATGGAAATAATAGAGTTTGCAGCTGTGGGAGACTGCTCGTCTTATCAGCAAACCTGAACTGAAGGAACAAATCCTTTTTCTGCAGGAAATTCACTTTACAAGTTTTGTTTTCTTGTTTTTAATCTGAAATGGATTAAAGAAACATTTTACTTGGAAATCTAGCTGCCCACTTGCCTGTCACCCCTTCCTTTTGTGATGTTCACCAGTTTTTCTATTCCTCCTGTGTCAGCCAAAGCTTTGGCATTTTCCATGTTTTTACTGGTGACCTCATGCAAAGCACAGCAGATTGCTGCTACAGTCTCATCAGACAATATGCTTGGGCCACTGCCTCCTGGAAGGCGATTCACCAGATCTCGCATAGCGTATTTACCTACAAAAATCCATAAACCAAGTTAGGAAATGTACTTTGCAATTTACATTTGAAACATAAGCACTCTGACAAGAAATATATAAGTCTAAAAGAACAATGAGGAAAGTAGAATAAAAAATCAACACTAAGTGGAAAACTGAAATAATTCAGATTGCACAGAGGCAAGAGACACTGTAGTGTAATTTGCTAAATGAAAAATACATTGCATTTTTCTTCTGGATTAGGAAAAGACTGATAAAAATATTATGGCCATGTGCCAATGTACACAGACATACACACTGATCTGTGAGCTTATTAATTTTAGTTAAGGATGTTTAGCAGAGCTGTTTTATAGCAAGGGAGAAGCAATGTTACAAAAAGATTACTTAAGCATCTTTCAAACAACTTAAATTTTATAGAAATGTGTAAGAGGTTACACTTGTGCATATTCCAATCTTCTTTAGGCAGGACTTGAATTGATAGGTGGTTATTGCATGATCACATTTCATTGCTTCTGTGATAGTTTAAAAAAAAGTTGAATAAAGGAATAAAAGGTTGAGAAAATGTTGGAACTTGCTATCACTTACCCTTTCCCCTAATTCAAGTCATGCCTTAGTTGCTGACAGATATTATGATTATTTGAAACTCTTTATGCCTTTAGGTGGACACAAACCACCACTTTACCAGAAAATAGCTCAAATAAAACTGTTTAACGATGTTTATGTATGTACACTGAGGGATATCTGCTGACGCATCCATATAGGAAGAGATGCAATAACGAATTTGGCTAAATAAAGCGGGATACAAGGCACAACTTGGCCTTAATACTGGCTAGTTTAGAAATAGGAATTATTGATGGGAAGTAGAATTGCTACAGGAAAAATGACATTATTTCTCATCACTGGGGGAGCGGTGCTCATATTGAGGCTTCCTTTTAGAGAGATGTGCAGAAGCCTTTCAGTGGTTTTGGAGGTATTACCAGACATTCTATTCACCTCATTTATCACCCGTAAAAGATTAGATCTCAGCTCTTTCAGATTTCAATTACCAACTGACAAACAGGAATAATCACTTTGCAAACAAAGGAAATTAACTAAAGCTAAAGTAAATATTTTTTTTGTTTAGCCTTCTTTGATAACTGAATGGCTATTAATGGATTTTTATTGAAGACATATATTTATATATAATGATGAATAATGAATAGATGGGATAAACTTTACATAAAGGAATTAACTTTTATTTGCATAATGTGTCGGGGGAGAAATTCTGATCCTTAACCACAAAAGAAAGCATATTAGAAAACTGCAATATTTTTTAAAACCAGAAAACTTGGGATATATTGGTACCGTGACCCCACCTACCTTTGAGGAAGCTAACCAAAAGGTGAAGTGGTGGCACCTTTGAATTCCACACCCTAGCAGGTACTACACCAATCTACCTTGACATTTGCTAGAGTGTTTATATCCCCACATTTAAAAACCAACAGATTTTTCCTCAAGGTTTTTATTTAAACACCCCCCCCCCCATATATAACCCTATTATTTCCATAATTAGACACTTTTTCCTCTTTCCTTGGTTGGATCTTTCATCTGTATATCTTACATTAGGTACACACATTTTCCAACTATAACAGGTCTATTTTAAAGTGAAACTTAATTAATTTTTGCAAATATGGCTTTCAGAGCAAAAACATGCCAAACCTCATTTTTGTTAAACAAATATTTCTTCACATACAAATTTAGGAAATGCAGAGTTATGTAAAACAAGGTGGCAGAATTATATTGCAAAATTCCAAGAAACAAAAATTGTAACCCTCTCAGTACTTCTAATGCTATTTTGATTTTATTTATTTAGATTGGGAAAAAAATCTAACTCTGGGGTCCACGTACAAGACTTAAAATTCCCAGCAGAATAATCATATTAGTCCAGTTAAATCTGGGTATGTCTATTTTGCAAAAAAGACCCGTGACAGCGAGTCTCAGAGCACAGGTCAGCTGATTCGGGCTTGTACTATGGGTCTAAAAATAGCAGAGTAGTTTGTTCAGGCTTGAGTCTGAACTCTGAGACTTGGTATGAAAGGCGGGTCTCAGAGCCCCGGCTCCAGTCCAAGTCTGTGCATCTACATTGCTGTTTTTAGCCCATTGTGTGAGCCCCACAAGCCTCAGTCAGTTGACCTGAGCTCTGAGACTTGGGGCCTCAGGTCTTTTTTTGCAGTATAGATGTACCCTCCATTGCCACTGACCCCACTATCACAGTCAAACCACACAAAAACAATTATCCCATACCCATCAATAACCCCATCCCCGTCTCAAAATTCTGTAGAAAACTAGATCAGTTTTGCAGCATGTCTGGAGGCTTAACAAATCCAGGCTCTGGTAAACAGAAGAGGGGGCCCATTCCAGAGTTGAACAGCCTCAGGAAGAATACTATGCCAGTATCTCTCTTTCCTACACTTAGAAAGGTCCAGTTGGGTATCATCTGGATGCTGCAGACACTGTAGCACACATCTTCTTACTGCCTTCTTGTTCGCCTCACAGACATTGAGCAAGAGAGGGGAAAGAATAGAACCCTGCAGTATCTCTACAGGATAAGGTCTCAGGGTGCATAAATGATAGCCCACAATCACCTGCTGGGTGCTCCAATGTAAAAAGGAGTAAAAACACTTAAAAAGGGCTCCCATCTACTCCTGCCAAAACTTAGAGCCTGTTAATGCCTTATGATCAGCTGTATAGTATGATCAACTATATTTGACTGAAGACAATGCATAGGTCTAATAAAATCAACACAAACTTTATTTGTTCACCAACAGAAGATCACTGACCAATGCAGCTATTGCGGTTTCCATCCCATGCCTGGATATACATAGACCCGTAGACTGATCAGGGTTCTATGAATCTGAAGACTGTTAACATTACCAAAGCTGCTTCACCAACATCTTTCTCAATCATCCTTACCTAAACCACAAAGCAGTGAGTACTTATCTATAGTTGGCAAGATCATTTTTATGATCATAAAATTATTGCATATCACCCAGACTACCCAGGATAGAGAAGCTTTATAAACAAAATTATTATAAAACTGTACTTGCAGTTGCATTTACATTTCTGAGCATGAACTGTACCTCTATTTGTACAAGTAACACTGGCCTAATTACCACACTAGTCTAAAAACAAAGCCAGAAAGACATTTCTTCCTGTTCAAAAATTAAGATTTTCTGCATCATGACAAATGTTGACAGAGTTAATTTAGACTAGAACAGTCAAGGGTGAGGCATTGCAGCATATGCTGTTCCACTTCCTGTGGTTGAAATTGTAAGGTTTCATATCTAGGGCAGGACAAGTGCTTATATTTCAGCAGAAAAGTATATAAGATGAGAAAGGCACAGGTTGGAGGTGAAGAGAGTTCATCATTCGTTTAGAAAAGGGAAATAATTAATGAATTATCTCTAGAAGAGCAGCCCAGTCAATTACATATCGATGTATACTTAGACCTGGAGCTGGTTTCTGGTGGAGTGGGGTTTTTTATGGCAGGAGAAACAAAACAAAACAAATCTGATATTGTCAGAATAAAGCATTTATTTGTGTGTTGAGACATGAACTGTTAAATCCCTTTATGATACAGGACCTTGTAGCCCTTTGAGAAAGTTACTAGTTAGCTTCAAGAAAGGGGAGTGGTACTTCTCATCATGTTCTACAATGAAACTTCCTGTCTGATTTAGTTTGAATTCAAGCAACTTCTTTCTGCTGTAAAGGGACTGGCTGCACAGGTTGACTAAGACAAACAAATAAGACAATGTTGGTCCAAAAAGCTATTTCTGCCAAGAAGATTAAAATGTATGTGACTCTAATGATGTGATATGATAAAAAGGACTACACAACTAGCTCACATGGTGTATTCTCATCCTAAAATAAGTTTTCTCCCTAAAAGCACTAAAGGAAAGATTGCCTTGTGCTGCTATCCCTACATACTTAAGTACAGTTACATATACTTACCAATAAGCTCCTTATTGCGAACATCTAAAGCCATATTCCTTAAGGCAGTTGCCACAGAAGAAACAACTCTATCATTATCCATTCTCAGAAGTTCCACGAGGATTGGAAGCCCTTTTTCTTTTCTGACAGCAGCTCGAATATATGCTGCAAACTATTACACAAAGCTCAATTACTTACACACCTACCATTTTAAAACAGCATCAATATGATCTTTTACTGTATTACAATTCATACATGTTTTAGTGGGAAAGTTCCAAAGGCAGACACAAGATGTGGGTGCCCAGTTCCCATTACTTGGTGCTGGGAGTTAGGCCTGCCCTCTGGGCCACTGAAAATGTTCTCCTTGTAAAACAATGTTTAAACATATGAATTAATAAAAGAAATGTACTGCCAAAGGAGATTAAATCTATTAGAGAGGGAATAGTATTTCAGGAAAAAGATTGATTAAAAAAGTCAGCTGCAAAAGCTTGAAAATCCCAAATGATATCTGTCAGCTATTTTTGTGTAGCATAGAAAGTAATGAATATTTTTATCTCTATGACAAATACATAAAAGTGATTAAAAAGAGATGTCATGTGCTGCCTTTGCAATGCACCATAGGTGAGGGCCACAAGCAGGAGTGCACAGTTGGAATATAGCAGCAAATAATACAAATAATGCCCTGCTCTTGTTAATATCCAATTAGGTGTGGCACACGTATTCAATGGGAAAAACCTACAAGTTTTCATTATTTTTCTAAATAGCGGTAACTGAATTTAATGCCATTCCCAATAAACCACCCATTTTCTGCTGCTAGCTCTTCATTGCCTTTCACTGTGAAAGTCAAAAGGAGAGGAATGGAGAGGACTGTACGGGAATTGAGACCAAGAGAAGTGTATACAGTTTTCTCTTTCTCATCTTTACCAATGTTTTCCCCCTCACATATTTTATTGGTAAACTTATTTAAAAATGAAAACCAGAAGAACTTTATATTATGATATTTTGTATGACAACTACGAATACTATTACTTAAATAATGGATGTGGTACGGTTGGAGATTTAAGCCAATGCCCAGCAATCTTGAGCTCCTGAATGCCAGACCCAGGTCTGTCATTAACACCATAAGTGGTTTTGGACAAATCATTTAACCTCTCTCCCTTGAACTATACTTCTGTAAAATGACAATAGTATTTGCTTATCTATTTCATAAGACAGTTTTGATTATTAGACAATTTTTCTAAGGCCTGGTCCACACTGGGGGGGGGAGGGGGGGGGAGAGATCGAGCTAAGATACGCAACTTCAGCTACGTGAATACCGTAGCTGAAGTCGAAGTATCTTAGTTCGAACTTAAAAGTACTTACCGCAGGTCCACACAGCGCAGGCAGGCTCCCGTGTCGACTCCGCTTACTCCTCGCATGGAGATGGAGTTCCGGTGTCGACGGGGAGCGCTTCTGGGATCGATTTATCGCGTCTAGATGAGACGCGATAAATCGATCCCAGAACATCGATCGCTACCCGCCGAATCGGGCGGTGTGACGAACTAGGACTGTTGTTAAGGTTTCCCTGAGTACTGTGTGGGTGCCTTGGGTTCCCCTATGCAGTGTTACAAAGCCCGAGAAGGCAGGGGTGGGCAGAGGCCTGGACACAAAGAATGGCCCTGTCTCCTGGCAACAGATGGCCCCGGCCCCTCCCCTGCAAAGGTGAGAGATGAAGGTGTTGAAACAAAGGGATCAGGTGACCTCCTGGCCCTGAAAGGAGACAAAGGGGGAGGAGGGGCTGGAGAGTCTCAGTTTGGGGCTGGCCGGAAAAGAGGGGAGAGAGGCAGACAGGGTCTGGCCTCCCTGCCCCGTTTGGAGCTGTGGGGTGAAATGCAGGGAGCCCCCAGGCTGGGGTCTAAGCTCCCTGCCCCCCGGAAGGACCCGACTGAGGGGTCCTGGATGTACTAACAAGCTCTGGTTGGACTGTGTTCCTGGTATCTCTAATAAACCTTCTGTTCTACTGGCTGGCTGAGACTCCCAGTGAATCCGGGGAAGAGGGGTGCAGGGCCGGACTCCCCCACACTCCGTGACAACTGGTGGCAGCGGTGGGATGGTCTGCACCCCGTGGAAGGCGCTTCCTGCAGTAAGTAACTGGGAAGCAGTAGAACGAAGGGGGGCTAACGAGGTCCAGGCGTGCTGACGGCTCACAGAGGAGCGGTTTCGGGGAGCGGAGGAGCTACGCTTAACCCCTGGGAGTGTGTGACCAGCGAGAAGGACTGTGCAATGATGGGGTCCCCCTGGGGGCTGCAGTGAGCAGTCCCAGGGGCGGAGGAGCCTGCGGCTTGGCCCTGGGAGAGAGAAGGATTTTTGCAGTGACAGGATTCCCCTGGGGGTGCCGTGAATGGACCCAGGGGCGGAGGAGCTGCGGCTCGACCCTGGCAAAGAGGCGGTGACCTGGAGAAGGGCTGGCACACTTGGGGTTCTTCCTGGAAACCGTGGGGAGCTAAGAGCACACAGGCCTGCGAACCCACAGCAACTTGGGAGCAGTGAAGTAATGGCATATCGCTTTCTCCTTAAAAGAAGCATTGTAACCCTGTGCAAAAAGAAAGGGATACGCATTGGAAAGCTCACTAAAGCCCAGCTAATTGTGCAGCTGGAGAAGGATGACCATTCTAAGGAGCAGATTCCTGACCCCGATGGGGCTACAGCAGGATCTGGGAGCAGCTGGAGCGGTAGCCTGGCATCCCCAAGAGTCTGGTCCCCAACCAGACGGGGGTCTTCACGATCGGGTTCCCCAGCAGGGGATCGGAGATGGATAAAACTGAAGCTAAGTCCAAAAAAGCAAGAGGACTGTAAAAAACAGCGAGAGCCCGAGAAAGATCTACAGGAAAAGCATGAGCAGCAGCATAAACTGGCGGTGGTGGAACGGAGAGGCATAGGGGACTGGCCAGGGGTAAGTGGGGATAGATCCCGGGGTGCCAGCTCCGCAGGGAACCTCGATCCTAAATTGCTGCCCCTGGTTAAGGAGGGTGGGGATGTAGAGGCCCACCTCACTGCCTTTGAGCAGGCTGGTGATTGGAACCAGGGACACCATGCGAAAAAGCCCCGGGATCTAACCCCCTTGCTGGGTCCCAAGGCCATAAACTCCGCCAGCCAGATGGGTGGGATGGTGGATGGATTTCCACTCCTGGCCCTGGACTCAAGCCCTATGGACCCCCAGTGGGAGCGGAAGGTGATGTTCAATGGAGAGACATTCTTGGGGTGGCGAGATCCCGGGACAGAGAGAACTGTGGTCAGGCCCCGGGTGGTGCACCCCCACCAGATGCTGAGTGGCTGTGTGACCTGGGTGAGGGTCCCAGGGACGGACCCATTCGCCCTGCCTATGGCCCAGATCCCTGTGCAGACCCAGGAGGGGTCGGGCTGGCTGGTTGTTGGGGTTCTCCAGGATATCAGCGGTGAGGTGCTGTTGGGGGGTGACTGTGTATCTTTGGGACAGGATCCAGGCCCTGGCCCTGTAACGGCCAAGAATTTAAATTTAAACTCAGGGAACCAATTGGCAAAGAGGAAAATGGTCAGTAAAAATGCAAATAACCTGGCTGGCAGGGGGAAGGAGCTGCCAGGCCCCGGTTACCTGCCTGCCTGTAACCAGACCCCTAGGGCGGGGTGAAACAGAGAGATGCTCCCCACCCCCCTGCACAATGAAAAGGTGGCTCAGGCAATCTCTAATGCAAAGAGCAAAGCAGCGAGCTCGCTGCCTGGCCCCACAGGGACAGCCAGGGCAGCGCTAAGCACGGGGGGAGCGAAAACCCCAGTTAAGTCGGGGAACACACAGGCAGGGCAGGACAGCTGCCAACCAGGCTGGCCTGGTCCAGAGGTGCGGCTGGGAAGTGATTCCACGGCAGGGAGGAAGCCACCAGGAACAGGGCTCAGTGGGGCGGTAACCCCAGGCCTGGCCAGTGAGCTGCAGAGGGATCCCGCCTTGGAAAAGCTAAGGAAACTTGCTGGCCACAGCGCTGCAAACCCCCTTGGGGAAGACTGCAAAGACGGATCCCTGTAAAAGAAGGAATCCCTGTGCCGGAAATGGGCTCCCCAAGGGGAAGTGGAACTGTGGGGAATCATAAGGCAGCCGGTGGGGCCCCAAAAGTATCATCACTGGCTATTGTACCTGGCCCGGGGTAAGGGAAAAAATCCCTGGAGGTCCCTGCCCATCAGAAAGGAACCTTTCCAGAAGGTGGCTATGAATAGGGTGGGCCCCCTCAGCAGGGCAACCTGGTCAGGGAAGAAATGCATCCTGGTGGTAATGAATTTCGCCACCCGCTACCCAGAGGTGGTGGCTCTGTGCTCCACCGGGGCAGACGCGCTGCTGACCATCTTCAGCAAAATGGGGGTCCCCAGCGAGGTCTTTACAGACCAGGGATCCGAGGCCATCTCAGCCCGGCTCCGGGGCGTGTGGGAGAAAGGTGGGGTCTGGCCCACCTGGGCCTCTGCATATCACCCTCAGTCCAACGGGCTGGTGAAAAAAGTTCAAGGGACCGTGAGGCTGATGCTAAGAACTTGTATAAATCAGCATCCACAGAACTGAAACAAGTACCTGCCCCACCGATGGCACAGGAAAGTGCCCCAGGAATCACCAGGGGGCTTCCCTTTCAAGCTGTGGTATAAAAAAAGAGTAAGGGGACCCCTAGAACCGGTAAGGGATGATTGGAAGAAAAAGGGGGAAGACCCCCTGGTGGATCTCTCCCCTAAGATGGGAGCCCATCCTCCCATCAGGTGTCCCCCATTCAAAGTAACTGGAAAAAAAGCCCAAAACCTAAAAAAAGAGGCCAAGGACAGGCTGGCTTTAAAGGTAAACCAGTCATTCAGCAGCCCAGGGATGGCCAAGGTAAAGGCAATCAGAGATTGGCCTGTTCCC
Source organism: Macrochelys suwanniensis (assembly GCA_033296515.1). Classification (NCBI taxonomy): domain Eukaryota; kingdom Metazoa; phylum Chordata; order Testudines; family Chelydridae; genus Macrochelys; species Macrochelys suwanniensis. The sequence goes on along the minus strand of CM065784.1, from coordinate 30,340,003 downwards.
CAAACCAAGGAACAAGTCCAGGCCTTTAGCAGGATGGCGGGGTACTACCAGAGGTTTGTACCCCTCTTTAGCTCCCTAGCTGCCCCCATCACAAAGCTAGGTAAGAAGGGGAAGCCGAACAAGGCAGTCTGGACCGAGCAGGGCCAAAGGGCTCTCTGTGCGCTGAAGAAGGCTCTAATCCAGGGGCCGATAAAGCGAGTAAACCCAGACCGGGCCAAGCCCTGTACAGTGTTCACCGAAGCCTCAAACACATGGCTGGGCGTGGTGCTAATGCAGGCCTATGCAAAGCGGGGGAGACACCCCATCGGGTATCTAAGTAAGAAGCTGCTGTCCTGAAGGCAAAACGGTCAGGCCATAAAGAGGAAATGCCTGGCCATGGGGCAGGCCCTTAAAAAGCAGCAGCCGGATCTATTTGGGTGGCGCTTTACGGTCTATAGTCACCACCTCGCCCCGACGTGGCTGCATCCAGGAAAAGGGGCCAATGCCAAGCGGCTGGTAACAAAAACACGTGGTCAGAGAGGGAACCAAATCAAAAGGGAGGCTCTTAACCAAGAGAGCCCGAATTACAGCCCTCCAAACTGGAGCGCTGGGAAAAAACCTAATCTCAGCTTAAACCCCAGGGGTTTTGAAATGAAAAAAGGGCACGGGCCGCATAAACCTTCCCACATGCAGCCTGCGGGTGCCATCAAGCACACCCGACCTAAGGGAGCACGTAAAACTAAAACGGCCTGGTGTAACCAGGTTCGAACTTCCCCAGGTCACTGGCTAAAGTGACCCCGCTCAGTTCGGTCTCGAAGGGGGGAGAGATGTGACGAACTAGGACTGTTGTTAAGGTTTCCCTGAGTACTGTGTGGGTGCCTTGGGTTCCCCTATGCAGTGTTACAAAGCCCGAGAAGGCAGGGGTGGGCAGAGGCCTGGACACAAAGAATGGCCCTGTCTCCTGGCAACAGATGGCCCCGGCCCCTCCCCTGCAAAGGTGAGAGATGAAGGTGTTGAAACAAAGGGATCAGGTGACCTCCTGGCCCTGAAAGGAGACAAAGGGGGAGGAGGGGCTGGAGAGTCTCAGTTTGGGGCTGGCCGGAAAAGAGGGGAGAGAGGCAGACAGGGTCTGGCCTCCCTGCCCCGTTTGGAGCTGTGGGGTGAAATGCAGGGAGCCCCCAGGCTGGGGTCTAAGCTCCCTGCCCCCCGGAAGGACCCGACTGAGGGGTCCTGGATGTACTAACAAGCTCTGGTTGGACTGTGTTCCTGGCATCTCTAATAAACCTTCTGTTCTACTGGCTGGCTGAGACTCCCAGTGAATCCGGGGAAGAGGGGTGCAGGGCCGGACTCCCCCACACTCCGTGACAGGCGGGTAGTGTGGATGTAGCCAAAGTGTTTAACGTAAAGGGCTACAAAAAAATCGAACTGTATGTTGTTTCTCTAGACAAGAGAATACCAAGGACAAATAGGATATGAAAATAATTAGATTAAAAAAACTGAACAGAATGGAATCTCCCTAAATTAATCTTAATTCCAAGTATGTGTGTCCACATCACAAAGACATCTTGAAATTTGGCACGTTTGGCTCTGTGTTCAGACAGGCCTTGGACAGGAATTACGGAACTGCCAGAGGCCCTGCCAGGGTGCCTGAATGCACTGTGCTTGACTTTAGCTTATGCTTTGACATTTCCTTTGCTTTTCTAAACTGAGGTCAGGCAAGTATTAAAGAAGCGATGCATTTGGAGCAGGATGCGGAGGATCCTCCATTTCCATTGACTTCAATGTGAGTTAAGGAAAATGCCCACCTCAGAGGAGCCACTGCGCATCTCTCAGGACTTTGGGTTTCATTAAGAAACTCAGGAGGAATGCACTGTAGGACCACTAACAACACTGATTAATGGAGAAACACCATATGCACTTTAGGAAATGGCATATTCTACACTGCTCTGGTGTCATGATGTTGTTAAAGGAGAACAGTTGGTTGCAGTACAAGTGTAGTAGAAGAGGTGGAAATTAATTTGCTACAGGATTATGGGATAGGCTTAATAGAATACCTTCCAGTTGCCTGCAGAAAGATTCTGGAGAGATCCTGCAGAGCCCTCTAAAGTAGCGGGGTTGGAGCTTTCTGCTAGAAGTGTTAGATATGGTTTTACTACAGATGGGTGCCACAGCATTTCCACACCCTTAGGAGACTTTGAAAATCCCGGTATAGGGCCAACTCCGTCCCACTGAGAAAGAAACACACATTAGCTGTAAGTATATTGGTTTAAGCAAAATTGAAATAAAATGTTTATATCTTAATTTAAAATACTGGATATAGTCACCATATTATTGGATATGGTCAGTTTGCTCCTGGACACAGTATTTTACTATTGGAAAAATAATACTTGATGTTTTTATAATAGAAGAAAAATACAAACCTGATCTTCTTGTGAAGTTCGTTTTTTCTTCTTCTTTTTTTTCCCCCAGCAGCTTGGCTCTGAATCTTTGCTGGGTGATTCTTTCCCTAACAAGTCATCCAATTCATTTATACCCAGCAGACGTGCCTGAGGTACCTCCAATTCTAGGCGATAGGACAAGTTTCTCAGTGTGCACACACAGTTCTCCACTGTCTGGAACCCAAAGTATGGAGATATCCTGTAATTAATATACTTTCACAAATGGTGAAACAGCATATAAACAAATCAAGTACAAGTGAAAATATTATTGGAGCACAGGACTGGGGAACAAGAGCTCCCAAATTCCAATCATTAGTCTCACAATGGCTCTCTCTATGGCTCTGGGTAAATTATAGTCTCTCTGCTTGTTTTCTCAACTATAAAACTGGTGATAATAGGGGCCTACCTCACAGAGGTGGTATGAGGATTAATTAAGCATTTATTAAAAAGAGTTTTGAAGATAAAAAGCATTCTAAGTGCTAATTATTATCCCTCCCCCAAAGAATGGGTGCTTCATCGTTGTGAGAATTAAACACACAGAATAAATAAATTTGTGTTCCACAACAGAATTTGATATTGTGCATAAATAAATGTGGGGGGGGGGGGGGGGGAGGTTTTGTAAAAATAAGTAGAGCTCAAGAGTTTTGTAGTTGACTTGCACTATCCAAAACAAAAACGACACATCTGACAACTAGTCTGATACCTAGAAATTACTTAGTTAAAATAAGCACACACCTTGCTGTCATAATCTGATGTGTTCACACATGTATGGATTACATATAGCAAAGAATCAACCAGCCCTTCACAAGACCTCATCTGCTTCCGTGCCTCTTCTCCTGCAGAGCTTAGATTCCTAAAGTGTTAAAATGCAATAAAAATTTCAATCAATATACTGTATATTTATGTATGGTATTCCCAGTCATACATGTATGTTCTAATCAAATCATTTGCAGAAGGAAAGTCTTTTTATACAGTCGGTTAATAATCTACTTTGGGAAATTACAAGCAAACATGGCTCAATCTGGTGTGTTTCAAACACACACAAGAAATTGTTCTTCAGAAAGTCTCTTTATGAGTCAAGAGTAAAGCAGTAGTTGGCAGGGATAGTTTAGCGGTATTCCAGAGTGTGAAATGGACACCAACAAGTTCAGGGAAATCCCCCTGCTTCTATCTCAGCACTGTATATCAACTCTGTAGGTTAAAGCAGTGGTTTTCAAACTGCGGGGCGTGACCCAGTACCGGGTCGTGGAATTTAAGGCACTGGGTCATGGTGGCTCTGGTCAGCACCCGACCAGGCTGTTAAAAGTCCCATCGGCGGTGCTGCCCGGTTAAGGCAGGCTAGTCCCTACCTGTTCTGACACCGTGCTGCGCTCTGGAAGTGGCCAGTGGCAGGTCCGGCTCCTGGGGGGAGGGGAGGGAGTGGCACAGGGCTCCATGTGCTGCCCTCACCCTGAGCACCGGCTCTGCACTCCCATTGGCTCGTTCCTGGCTAAAGGGAGCTGGAGGGGGGGGAGACAGTGCTTGCGGGTGAGAGCCATGCGGAGCCGCTTGTGCGCCTCTGCCTAGGAGCCGGACCTGCTGCTGGCCGCTTCCAGGGCGCAGTGTGGTCTGTGGTGCCAGGACAGGCAGGAAGCCTACCTTAGTACCCTTGCTGCGCCGTTGACTGGGAGCCGACCAAGGTAAGTCTGCGCCCCAACCCCGTGCCCCAATCCCTGGCCCTGAGCCACCCCTCAAACTCAGAGCCCCTTCCTGCACCCCAAACCCCTCATCCCTGGCCCCACCCCAGAGCCTGCACCCCCAGCCCAGAACCCTGACTCCCTCCCACATCCAACCCCTGCCTCAGCCCAGAGCCCCCTCCCACACCCCAAACCCCTCATCCCCAGCTCCGTTGGGACATTGGCATCAACAATTTTCTTCAACTGGGTCACCAGAAAAAAAGTTTTAAAACCACTGGGTTAAAGGAACACAGTCAACTTGAAATCTCATCAATTAAAAATAATAATATAAAAAAGTCGTCTCATGTACTGCACATGGCTCCTGAATTCCCTGTCATCTTTTGTGATTTTATGTTTTCCTATTTGTAAAAGTGCTCTTTTTTTCTTTATTTCTGTTTGAAACACCCGCTTAAACAAGAGATGAAACAGTGAAACTGACTATACAGTGTCAAATGCAGAAGGTAAATGGATAAGGAAAAAAAAAAAAGGAAAAAACATATTTGTCTCTAATTGCTTTCATTTATAGTAATCTCAGATATGACTTGTAACAATAGCAGGTAAAAAAAGTTCATTCAATAGAACAATTTTTAACTTGATAGTGTCCATTTAATTTTTGTACATTGTTTGCTATCAGTAATGTTTAAATATTCAATCTAATGAAGCACTCCTAGTTTTCTTACTTAGGTTTTTCATTAAAAATAAATGCCTCTAAATAGTTGTATTTGCTTCAGAATTCAAATTTATTTTTCATCAAAATTAAGTTTTAGATTTTATATAATCTTATTAATGATGTGAATAGTATCACATTATTTTTGTAGAGATGGCTTTCCTCAAGTTAATTCAAGGTTTGAAAGAATAAGTTTAATGGACAGTACCTTAAGTATCAAGACAGTGGTGACTGGGGGGAGGGATAGCTCAGTGGTTTGAGCACTGGCCTGCTAAACCCAGGGTTGTGAGTTCAATCCTTGAGGGGGCCATTTAGGGGTCTGGGGGCAAAAATTGAGGATTGGTCCTGCTTTGAGCAGGGGGCTGGACTAGATGACCTCCTAAGGTCCCTTCCAACCCTGATATTCTATGATTCTATGACTGATTAATAAGGAAAAGATTAGCTATGAGCACAAAAACAATAGAAGCTTAATCCTTACCAAGTAGCGGCATTAATACATAATAAAATAGTACCTCTGAGCTCCTAAGTTTGTATTTATGCTCTTTTCCTACTAATTGGCATGCAAGGAAGAACTAAGAAGGTTAAAAAAGATGCAACTATATTATTTAAGAAATTGCAATTTAAAAGGAATTTGGATACATTGTTGTATAACTTGATTACTATGTTAACAGAGATCTTGAACACGGTGATTTACCTCAGGCATCCTGTAGTATTGCGCAGAACTAGAGAAGTCTGGAATTTAATTTTATGATCATCATCAAAGGAAGAATTATTCCATCCAGAATGTGGAACTATCACAGTGTTAGTTAGTGTTGACAGAGCATCTCGAATGATTGTCATCTTTACTGCATCACATGAGGACAAGTTCCAGAGAACTCCTAAAAAGGGAATTCCATTGTACTATTTAATGTCAGAAGATAACTGGTAACTTTGATTACAGTGAACAAATATAAACCAGTAGTAACCACATAATATCTATCTTCTTAAACATAGGGGGAAATTAATTTACCTATATACAACCAAAAGAAATATAGTGGATTAAGTCTGCAATGCAACCTTTATACTCCACATATGACCAACAGGTGGTCTGCAAAGTTGCCCTTAAAAGATTTATTTTACAGGCTGGGGAGACAAAGTGGTTCCCAAACTTTGGGATATGTTTTCCCCAACATTCCTCGGTCTGGCTGATCCATCAGGGAGCATGCCTGTAATTTCAGATCAGCAGTGTACCAATTAAACTTCCTGATGGAACAGACAGAACATGCAATTATTATCACAATGGACCTAATGTTGGGTAAGCTGGTGGGTCCCTGGTGTGCGTAGGGGGGATGAGCGTGAGAGAGCAGGTGCACAAGTGAATGCAATATACTTCTCACATCAAGGGAAAAAAAGAGAACCTTAGAAAAAACTCCCTCTGTTGATCTGATGGGGTACAAAAGAAAGATGCACTGAGGAGGACAGAGCCCTGTTTCTGTTACCTGACAGGAAAGGGAAAAGTCCCCATCACCATAGGCGCCGACTCTGTGGGTGCTCCGGGGCTAGAGCACCCCCGGGGAAAAATTGGTGGGTGCTCAGCACCCACCGGCAGCTCCCTGCCAGCCCCGGAGCCCGCGCCCAGCTCCCTGCCAGCCCCGGGGCCCGCACCCAGCTCACCTCAGCACCGGGCAATGTTGCGGGGCCCCGCCCCCGACGCCGGGCGACGTTGTGTCGGTGTTGGGGCCCCGCAACGTCGCCCGGCGTCGGGGCCCCGCCACGTTGCCCGGAGCGGGGCCCCGCCCCCGACGCCGGGCGTCAGCACCCAGCGGCGCCAACGGAAGTTGGCGTCGCTGCCCATCACATTCTAGAAGCCAGGAGGAAGATACTCCTATACTTCTCTAGTAACAATACAGAGACACCCAGAGTCCCAACATAGTTGCCAAATATTCCTACATGCTCCCCAGAGATATATACCACAATCCTGACACTTGTACCTCCAACTGCTAAACCTGTACGCACAGGAGCAGCGCCAGGGCTTTTGCCACCCTAGGCAGCTCCTTGGCTGTAATCAGTGGCGCTTCGGCGGCAGCTCCTCCTCTGAAGCTGCGTTCTCGGCGGTCATTTTTCTTGCCGCCCAGAGAAAAACCTGCTGCCGAATCGCCGCTGAGATGAGTCGCTGCCGAAATTCCGCCGAGGTGGCGAAATGCTGCCCCCCAACTCCTGCCGCCCTAGGCGACCACCTAGGGTCACCTAGTGGAAGCGCCAGCCCTGCTTACACATCTTAACAACCAACCAAACTAGCAACTCCTCTCAAACAAAAATCTTCCCCGCACTCCCCACAAAATTACAAGCACCAACTCATAGTTCTTTAGTGAGAGAGAGAGGTAGAGAAAATGCTGTAAAGTTGGCACAGGATGAGAAAGAAAAGTGATGGCCAACTGTGTGGAAAATTAACTTAGTACTAGGGTTCTAAGTAAAGTGGCATGCTGCATATATTCGCCACCCTTGAGATGCTATCTTGCGTGCAGAATCTAAGTTTTCAATTTAAAAAAAGGGAATCTGAGAAGTAAACTGATCTCAGCTCACCTTAAGATGTTAACTCTGAAACTCAGTGATGATAGTTAATGTTGACATTTAAGTTATTTCACTACTGAGCGGAACATGTAAGAAAAGAGATGACAAAGGTCTGTACAATTTACTGTGAATGACATCTCATTTTGGACCCATGAATGAATATTGCTTATGAGAATACTGCCACTTCTCTTTTTTGCTACAGTCATAAAAGAACTAAGCCCAAAGAGCCCAGCAGACTCCAAAGGTGTATATAAACGTAACCGGAGAAGCCAAGCCCCTGGAGTCTAGCAGAGCAGACATGATGATATTTTGATCATCTTCACCATACACTGTGATTAGTGTCTCATTTTGTGTCTCAGATGTGTGGACCTTTGAAGAATATCACTTCTCTACCTGCTCTGATATCCCATATTTGACTCCTGGTTAATGCTTGCATTTTGTATGGTAGGTAAATATGTATGCAAGTTAGGTGCTCCTCTGCTTTTAGCAAAATGCCAATACAACTTTTACATTACAAAAGCTGACCTTCACTACTCAGGGTTAAATTTAAATAATCCTAGACACAGGAGTAAATTCACTTATTCCTGTTCATAGAGACAAAACACTTGGAATCAGAGTTGCCAAATTCCATTCAGTGTACAAATAATTTACAGTAAAAGTTTTAAAATTGTATTTAAGCTTAGGTCATGTGTATTGTTTTAGAACACAATTTACACCCAACATTATTTAAGATGCAATGTCCTGGTCAACTCCACTTCAGCTAAAATGACTTACAGATTGGGACAGAAGTCTTAGGCTGCTTTCATTTCTGCTATTTGAAAAGAAATGGTCAGTCTGTACTCAAACATATAAAAGGCTTTTTTTTTTTTGGTTAGACTCTATACAAAAGACATGCAGACAGCAACTTTATCATCAGGAAGAGTGCTCCAAAAGTTGCATACCAAACTTCACCATAGAAACCAAAGAATCAAGACATACTAGATACAATTTAACAAACAATTTCTTGGCATCAAAGAGAATTGGAAATAAACCAGTGATTTATTCCTTCCCCTCTTTAGCAAGGTTATATGTAGCTGAAATAATATTCTGCAGTACTAAGCACTTTGTTGGTGCTGCTGTAGTGGTTACACTCTACCACCACTATATGAAAAATCATCATAAGAAAAAGCATTAGAAAGAGGTTGGTCAATTCTACTTATCCCTTTGCAGTGAAAAAATTTCTTGGACCAGCTAATGAAATTAATAATATCTGTGCACTCACTACCTCATTTAAAAAGTAATAAACCACATCTCCTCCATCTTCACTGAAGGGGTGACACTTGATGGGTCATGAAAAATGCTATTAAGAAAGTAGTAAACAGAAAAGAGATCCACCCTAAGGGACGACAAGACAGATGAGAAGGCAGAGAATACAAGAGTTATATCCTTTCATAAGAGCAATACAACAAACAAGATAAAGTACATGCTGTTAGATTCTAATATGGCACAGACCCTTTTAATAGCAACAGCAATTACTTTCAATCATTTCAAGACAAAAGTTTTAAGAAAGAAGCAGAGTAAAGTTTGTTCTTGTTACCAATACTATTTTGCACTTTTCTAATTCCTTTCGCTGTCAAGTTTTACAGCTATTTTAATCCTCACAGTACCCTCTTGAAAAAGGCAAGAATTACCAACCCCAGTTTTCAAGGAGTTAAGATGGTAAGGGACTCATACAGGGTAGCTCAGGTTAAATTTTTCAAAAGTGGTTTCTGATTTTGGGTCACCAATTTGAGACCCCATGCACGTGATTTTCAGGAATGCTGAGTCCATAACGCCAGCTGAATGCTTTTGGCCACCCAAAAATTGAGTCAGAAAAATTTTGAAGCTTTTAAATTAAGTGTCTTTCCCAAGGCTGCAGAGCAATTCAGTGCGGCAGGAGCAGAGTAGAAATAAATTAATAGCCCTGTTTTCAAACCATAAGATTATATTCCTCCTCCTCATGAGTAAAGTAAATTAGGGTGACAGGCATGCTACAGTAGAGAACAAAAAGGCTTTGGAACAAACAACTTCAACCTAAACTTTCTCCCCAAACTTGGCAGTTCCCAGGGTATGCCCTTTGCTCTCACAGCTTTTGTTGGAGCTAACAAGATCCACCTATTACGTGTGTCAACAGAAATTATTTTAGTTTTTATCCCTATCCAGGGCCCGATAGCTTGCCACCCTGCTACAGACATATAGTTTATAAAAAACTAAACCAAATCTGAGACCAAATCTAAGGAAAGATGGATGTATACACACATATTTGAGATCAGTTGGACTAATATAGTTTAACAGATAACACTGGTCTACAATTTTTGAGAAGTCGCCTGCTTCAGAGATAAAATGTGCTATTTAGTATGTATTTTGATGTGCTGAATTCAAATATGACAATTAAAACAACTGATTGGCTACTGTTTCTAAGATATTTAAGTTTTTACATTTGATGTCTATGTATATTGTGTAGATAGTAGAGTTTTCATCATAAATTGTAAACCTAGGTCTTTTCATGTGTTTATGGTTGCTTTACATGATACTATTTCACCTGTCCTGTTTATGTAACACTTTAAAAATCAGCAAAGGGGTTATATAAATAAAATTTATTATGAAACAAAAGGCAAAAAACTATTATGTACATAGTTTAGTCCTATTCAGTGTCTACTCGGCGCTTCTTGGCTTGTCTCTTGTATTCATTAAATGGAGCATCTCGTCACTGTCCAGCAATAGTCTGCAAGCATTGATGGGCTCTATTTGCCCTGATAGCGTTTCTCCATTGTTGCAATGTCCTGGTGAAATCGCTCGCCGTGCTCGTCGCTCACTGCTCCGCTGTTCGGTGGAAAAAAATCTAGGTGAGAGTGGAAAAAATGTATCTTTAGTGACATGTTGCAACCAAGGCTTTTGTATTCCTTGAGGAGGTTTTCCACCAACAACCTGTAGTTGTCTGCCTTGTTGTTTCCGAGAAAATTTATTGCCACTAACTGGAAGGCTTTCCATGCCTTTTTTCCCTTGCCACTCAGTGCATGGTCAAATGCATCATCTCGAAGAAGTTCACGAATCTGAGGACCAACAAAGACACCTTCCTTTATCTTAGCTTCACTTAACCTTGGAAATTTTCCACGGAGGTACTTGAAAGCTGCTTGTGTTTTGTCAACGGCCTTGACAAAGTTCTTCATCAGACCCAGCTTGATGTGTAAGGGTGGTAACAAAATCTTCCTTGATTCAACAAGTGGTGGATGCTGAACACTTTTCCTCCCAGGCTCCAATGACTGTCGGAGTGGCCAATCTTTCTTGATGTAGTGGGAATCTCTTGCACGACTATCCCATTCGCAGAGAAAACAGCAGTACTTTGCGTATCCAGTCTGCAGACCAAGCAAGAGAGCAACAACCTTCAAATCGCCACAAAGCTGCCACTGATGTTGGTCACAGTTTATGCACCTCAAAAGTTGTTTCATGTTGTCCTAGGTTTCCTTCATATGGACTGCATGACCAACTGGACTTGATGGCAAAACATTGCCATTCTGCAGTAAAACAGCTTTAAGACTCGTCTTTGATGAATCAATGAACAGTCTCCACTCATCTGGATCGTGAACGATGTTGAGGGCTGCCATCACACCATCGATGTTGTTGCAGGCTACAAGATCACCTTCCATGAAGAAGAATGGGACAAGATCCTTTTGACGGTCACGGAACATGGAAACCCTAACATCACCTGCCAGGAGATTCCACTGCTGTAGTCTGGAGCCCAAAAGCTCTGCCTTACTCTTGGGTAGTTCCAAATCCCTGACAAGGTCATTCAATTCACCTTGTGTTATGAGGTGTGGTTCAGAGGAGGAGGATGGGAGAAAATGTGGGTCCTGTGACATTGATGGTTCAGGAGCAGAAGTTTCATCCTCTTCCTCTTCCTCGTCTGACTCAAGTGAGAATGATACTGGTGCATCAGGAACCGGCAGTCCTTCTCCGTGGGGTACTGGGCGTATAGCTCATGGAATGTTTGGATAATGCACAGTCCACTTTTTCTTCTTTGACATACCTTTCCCAACTGGAGGCACCATGCAGAAGTAACAATTGCTGGTATGATCTGTTGGCTCTCTCCAAATCATTGGCACTGCAAAAGGCATAGATTTCCTTTTCCTGTTCAACCACTGGCGAAGATTTGTTGCACAAGTGTTGCAGCATATGTGTGGGGCCCACCTCTTGTCCTGATCTCCAATTTTGCAGCCAAAATAAAGGTGATAGGCTTTCTTAACCATAGTGGTTATACTGCGCTTTTGTGATGCAAAAGTCACTTCACCACAAACATAGCAGGAGTTATCTGCACTGTTCACACAAGTACAAGGCATCTCTGCTCACTTTGGCTAAACAGAAATGTGTCCCTTTGCAAAATCAAACACTGACAAATAAGAGAGCACGACACTGTATGATTTCTAGAGCTGATATAGGGCAATTTGTTCAGCAGAGTGATGTAAGCTTCCTTATGATTGCATCATCCATGACTTCTAGGAATAACATGATGCCATTCATATCATGTATGACGCAATACCAGCTTCAGATTGCATAATTCATTGTTTTGCCTAAAAAGCAAGTACTGTCCAAACCCAGTCATAGATTTATTCATAGATCCAGTCAAAGATGTATTTTAGTCATTTCTGGTTTCAATTGAGATCCCTTCCCTTTATAACTCACTTATCCTCCGCCATTCCCAAGTGAAGGGTCGTATATACTGACCCAATAGCATGTCTTGAAAACTAGAGCCAATCAACAATTTTAAGCATCATTTTCGTTCTCAGTGACCCAGAATTAGTAAAGTTTGACTACATTTATTTCAGAAGCATTTTGGCTGTAGAGCAGTGTAATTTAAGCAGTTATCTAGTCTACTTCATTTCTATCATCCTCCCCCCGCCCCCCTCCAGCTTGGAAACACAGCTTGAAAATTCATCTAACTTCCCAGTTAATATTCACCTTTCCCTGGATGAATTTGTAATTTACTCTTCATGTATCATATTTCACTACTTATAGAGCAGAATAGAAGTACACAAACCTCTAGAGAAAGCTATTAAACAGCATTTCCTCAATAGACCATTACAACTACTATTATAAATGATATGATTAATTTTTCAATTTTACCAAATCTGTAAAACATTGTTAATTCTCCCTTCATTATACAAACATTTCTGGCCACAGAGAAATGAGACAGAGCAAAACCTTCTGGGCATGCAACAAAGCCCATCTTTTTCAAGGCTGTTGAGTAGAGGTGGGTGAAGGCAGATATATTTATGGGCAGTCCTCTGTTTTATGTTGTGATTTATGCATTTTATGTGGTACATTCCTACACTGGCTTCCTGTTGAACAACTGAGATTTTTCAAAAGCTTCTAATTCAACAAATTTGAGTGGGTTTTCACAGGAATGGCAAAAGGCAGATCTCTGATACAAAGGCCACACCTTCTGCCAAATTTAAGGTTTCTGCTCCAAAGCATGGTAGTGCTAGAACGTCTTCAAAAAAAAAAAAAAAAAAAAAAAAAAAAAAAAGAGGTTGCCAGCATTTTTAACATGGGAAAAACAACTTATGTTTCTTTACTCTTGTTCTCAGAAATGGCCAAACAGTTTTGGCTGAAGTTAAAGCCTGAGGCAGATGACCCAGCAAGGGAAATTTCAGCAAAATGGTTAATGTTTGACTAAGTCATAAGCAACTGAAAATGGGGTCTTATAATTGGATGTACTGGGTAACCTCAATAATAGACGTTTCTGCCAGTCTCATCTATGATGCACACATGAAGTTAATATCCATGTGAAATTGCAGAGTAAGACAAGAAGTTCCACTTATCATGTACCTTGAACTGCCTTACCTGAACTCTGCATGAATCCCTCTCCATACTCGTAGTCTAAAGTTACATCTACATTTATTATGGCATGTAGAGTACAGAGACTGCACGAGTATAAATACCAGTGTAGATGGTGAGGCATGTCTTAGGTGAGTGGAGTATCCTATATGCCTGAATCCTAGGGTATGTACCATACATGGCTCTCTACATGACCAAGCAGTGCCTTCCATGTCTACACTGCTAATTTTTAGCAGTGCAGAATCTCACTGCCTCCCCGCTGCTGGAATCTTTTTTCACCACAGTGAAAGGCTCTGAGAGGGGGTAGGCAGCAGGAAAAAGCTCTGGGAGTGGGGAGCTGCTGGTGCCTTTTTCTGCTGCCTCCCCCACCAGAGTCTTTCACTGCAGCATGTAGCTTCCTGTGTAATGCTTGTACTCTACATGCTACCACAAGTGTAGACATAACTTAATATTAAAAAACATGCGTTCCTCTAAATGTGGAATTTCACCCCCAAAATTTCACTGCTCTGAAATGCTGGCTGGGCAACATTCACTTCTGCAGTGGTGACAAGATTAAAGTCCAGTATCTCTATCATGGTTATTGGGTTAGCTGGATCTGTGTCCCATTTGAAAGCTTAGGACTTGTCTACCCTTAAAAGGCTGCAGCTGCGCTGCTGTAGCTCTTTGGTATAGACACTACCTACACCAGTGGGAGGCTTTCCCCTCTTGGTGTAGGTAATTCACCTCCCCAAGAGGCAGAATTCTTCTGTTGAACTAGCGCTGGTTTACACCAGGGGTTCGGTCAGTATAGCTACATCTCTCGGGTGTGGATTTTTCACACCCCTGAGAGACATAGCTATACCAAAGTAAATTCCTAGTGTATACCAGGCCTTTGTCATCCCTTTTCCAGTGGTATAAAGCTTTCATCTCTAACGCTTTAGAGTTACAAGATTTTGAAGGGTGTGGGGGATGCTCTGTATTAATCTATGAATACTATATGTTTGATATGATTTTCTAAAGCCTTGTCTTCACTGATAAAAACGGTGTGTTTTTTTAATCTCCGGGTAACTAACATGCATGATCTAGGCTAAAGTAAAAACACACTGACCAGACACTTGAGTTTTACTGCAAGGTAAACATACATATGGCCCCTCCCGGGGTTGACCTCACAAAGATTACTGTGCAGTAAAACAATGTTCCAGTTGGGAGAAGAAATTGAGGATTGAACCTGGTATTTTCTTTTATATGGTTTTGTTTATTTACAAGGAATGTATAAAGTTCTGCTGCTCCGAATGCAGGAGGAACCAAAAACAAAAGGAGTCGTTTCTTAGCTTACAAGCCCAAGCTTTTTTCAGACAGCAATCCCCAACCAGATCCTTTCTTTAGGTGTCTCTCAGGACCACATTGGGCCTATAGGTTGCTGTTTGGCTTTCTTGCTCTGCCTTTGAGTCTCTCAACTCGCTTCTCAACTGTCAGTGCAGCTGTCATTCTGGTGTCCCTGTGCTGGAGGGCAAGAGCAACCTTGGCAAACAGATTCAGGAATGTGGCCTTTCACATCCAAAAGTTCTGCAGCCACTGTTCATTGTCCCAAACCTGCAGTACAATGTAATCCCACCAGTCATGGGCCCAGAAGTGGCTCTCCAGCATCTGAAACTGCTCCATGAATACCACCAATAACCTTGAATTGTTTTTCACTGTGTCCCTTAGCACCCTGTGTTGGAAGAAATCATTTCCCCCATTGTGTGGTTTTACCTGTAGCTCTGCAAATATAGGAGGATTGTGCATCCTGTATTTGCAACTTTCATGAGAATAATGCAGAGGTCTGCAGGCTCCATGCTTCTGTCAGATGGTGGAATCAAAAAGTGTCAGGCAGATTTGTGGGATTCTTTAAAAAGGCACAAAAATTATGGGATATGGATGGCATTATGGGATGGAGAAGGTTGCATGCTGGGAACTTGACCCCTAGCTTCAAGAGATCCCAGGGTGTCATTTCTATATCCCACAACACATTGCAAAAATTTCCCAAAAGGCATTGCAATGGACAATGGTGCATGGCACACTGGGATACCTACCTATGGTGCACTGCACTTTGCACTGACAGTAGAAAAGTGCAGCTGATCCTGTCCACCTACCTATTTAAGTAGATAAACCTCAACTGGTAGGGTGTAAATACTGCCCTGCTACTCCCAGTCTTTCTCTGTCTCTCTGGGATTCTGAAGAGAGGGGCACTATTGGGAGGAAGGAAAGAGGTGCCATGAGAGTGGGAGAGTCCAAGTGGAGAGGCAGGGACAGCTCATGGTGTGGGGATGAGGCCATAGAAATGAAGCCAGAGGCCTCCCCATGTCACAGTGTGGCTAGATCTTGGATTACCTCAATCTGGCCCTGGGCTGTTGGTGTAAGGAGTCAGCCTCCTCCTGCCTTGTCCATATTTGAGCTACTGAAGTACTGTGAGAGGTATGCCTTCAGTTTGTGGAGTCTGAACTGTTCTTGAAGTCAGAAGAGGAGTAGGGAGCAAAGAGTAGAGACAGAAAGGAAAAATAAATAAAAAAGAATCAGATTTAGAGAACTCAACAAAACTGTGAAATACAGAATATAAAGGAAGGGTCAAGTCTCAGCATTGGTAGCAGTGGGAGATTTAAGACAAGTAATGAAAAGTAATGGAGCTGTGATGGGGGAAGAAATTCATTAGTGTGAAGAAATGAAGGAAAAATTCAGGAGAATGGGGAGGTCAGTAAAGTGGAACAGAAAAATAGTATCTCAGAATATTTATATTTCCCTTAGTTACATGAACAGCAGCCCTCTGTGAAATACCAAAAATATATAAAATGCAATATGAACAGCAACAAAAAATAGCATTTTTCTATTCAGATATCAATGGTGTGTCCTTTTCATCCACCGTCAAATTAATGCTTAGCAAGATGTTCATGCCTGCAGCCTCCCTCTTTCACGGTGGTCTTACACAGTGAAAAATCCATTTCTGTACCCAATTTGTGCTTATTTTAAAATATAGTTAATGAAATATAGTAAGTTCACTAACTTCTGAACTGGTTTAAAACACGTGCTAATATCTTTGTATTCTGTGTAGTTAAGAAAAGGATGAAGTGTTGAATGAGCACAGTAAGGTTTGGTCCACAGTAACAAAATTACCTGTTGCTGACACTGAATTTGCAGCAACAGGCATAGCTGTTCACAGTTTAACTGCAAGTGTAACCATGTAAAAAATATATATAGCACCATTTTGAAAACTTAGGCTACAGGTTTTAACCATAGTTTCCTAAAATGGTGTGAACACACTTTGTCCTTTGCTATACTTGCAAGGACAAAATGTGTTCAGCAATCTGTTGCCAGCTGATCATGTTCCTTTCCTGGTATGAGAAGAGGAAGCCCCCCAACTCCAACACATGATATGAGATTTTCACCCACAGAAAGTGTCAATCCTGGGCCAGCAGAAAGTGGTCTGCTTATTGAGATTCTCCCCAACGGGATGAAAAGGATCCTCTAGATCAGGGGCGAGCAAACTTTTTGACCTGAGGGCCACATCGGGTTTCCGAAATTGTATGGAGGGCCGGTTAGGGGAGGCTGTGCCTCCCCGCAACAGCCAGGTGTGGCCCGGCCCCTGCCCCCTATCAGACCCCCCCTGCTTCTCACCCCGACAGCCCCCTGGGACTCCTGCCCCATCCACCCTCACCCTGATCCCTGTCCCGACTGCTCCCGCACCCTCCGCCCCGACTGCCCCCTGCCACCCCATCCAACTCCTTCTCTCATTCCTGACTGCCCTCCTGGGACCCCACAAATGATAAAAAAATGGTTCTGATTCATACTTGAGAGTTTTTACAAAATCTTTGGAAACACAATCAGGCCCAGCTTCTTTCAAAGGTAAAGATGCAACATAAAATGCAGGAATTTAACTGAATTGTCATATTGAAGAGAAGTGTGGGAGCTTTTTAACCTATAGTTTACTAAATTAGTTAGAAAATAAAGCATTCAGCGAAACCTTGTAATAAATTAGATGAGGAGACAATTTAAAAAGGTTATTTCAGTGATCCACAGTAGAATGAAACAACTGTACAAGAATATTCATTCCTACTTTTTTTGGTCTACCAGGCACAGAAATTCAGAAAATAACGTGACTACATTCCACAGTAGATGAGTATTTCCACTCATTCATATTGACGTAAATAGCTTGTCACATTTTAAAAGTTGTTTCCTAGTTACAGCTTGTAAGTTTTTCAAGACTATGAGAGTCTCTTTGTGTGATTCGTCAATGCCTACCCCAGTGGGATCCTGATCCTGCTTGGACTGTCTATGCAGTATTGCACTAAAAATAGTAAACATTTTTTGAAGTTCTGTGGTACAACAATATACAATAATTTTGAGTGGTTGACAGTCTGTTGAATCCTGGCTGTTGAAGCCACTTGGAAACAATCAACTTTTCTGCATAGCAAGTAATTTTCCATTTACTTCAAGAACAGGTTTGACTTGATTTGGGCAGGCTTGGTTGCTATCATGGGAGAAATTCTGCTTCTAGAGGGAACAAGTTAAATACATTCTTTGATTTGGGATTCAACCAGTTTTGCTGACTGAGATTCTGAAAGTATTAGGGGAGCTTTAATCTATAAGCTGAGAGTTGGACTCATTTTCCTCATTGCTTGTAAAAGCAAGTGAGGACATATTGGTTTTTTTGACAGTTAAGGTTAATACCTCCCTGTAGAAGATGGGATGCCAATATTTCTCAAATGAGTGAATACTAGGCCTGTACTCAAGAAGCCATTTCTTGATACTGGAAATTCTCTCCAACTATTGCCTTGTCTTTAACTATCCTTTTGGAGACAAGAGTATTGAGAAGGTTGCAAAAAGGGCAACTCTGTCATCTAGAATCCTTAGATTTTCATTCATGCTATTTATTCTGGTTGAAGACCTGCACTAATATTGTTAGGTGACAAACTCCTGGCAATGGACTATGAATAGGTATTCATGATGATTCTTTTAAATCTTTCAGTAACTTCTTATACTGTTAACTATGAGGGCTTTTTTTTAAAAAAACACTTGCCAGCAGATTCTGTGTCTGGGATGGATGGTATTACGCAAGTAGTTTTATTCCTGTCTGAGAGGTGGCAAGGGGTTTTTAAATAGTTGCTCCTCTAACCTAAGAATCTCTTGTGTGGGGGCTCTGCAAAGCTCTGTTTTGCCACCAGATTGAATCAAAGTGTATGTGATGTTCCTGTGGTAAGATAGTGAGATGATATGGGTGTGAGCCATCAGTTTGCAAATTAAATGTGCACCATCGGGCCCAGATGGTGCTAAGTTTGTCCTTTACCTGTTGAAACTCAAACGTAAGCTGTGGATAAAGGTGAGATGGCTGGAGTTCATTCTGGAGAAGATGCTGAGGATGTGTCCACTTTTTTGCCCAAAAAGTTTGCAGTTTGGGAGTGATCTGGGATCCCAACCTTTTGTAGTGCCCTAGGTGGTGTCAGTCGCAAACACCACCTGGTTGAACATGTATCCAATTATGTATTTTTGACCTTTCCTTTTGGTTTTGGACTTTGTTACTATAATACAGATCTTTGTCACTTCTAGAAAACACTACTAAAATGTGCTCTACTGGGCAACACTTGAAGACCATTTGAAAACTATAACTGGTGAAGAAGGAGAGGTTACTTACCTTGTACAGTAACTAGAGTTCTTAGAGATGTGTGTCCCTATGGGTACTTGACATCAGGAAGTGTGCACACCTGTGCGCTCTTGACTGAAGCTTTTCATCAGCAGTGTCTGGAGGTTCATGCCTGCGCCCTAGACATCCTCATACTTTGGTATGAGGGTATATGGGAGCTGGAACGGGAGGGCAGACCTGCCATCACTCCACAAAAATGTGGTAAACGGACTCCAAGGCAGAGGGGAAGGAGGGTAGGTAGTAGAGCACCCAAAGGGGGACACCGCTTGAAGAACTCCAGTTACTGTACAAGGTAAGTAATCTCTCCTTCTTTGAGCAGTGTCCCTATGGGTGCTCCACGTTAAGAGATTCCTGAGCAGTACCTCAGTTACAGAGTAGGGTGTCGAGTAGGCAGATTCAGTATGGACCATAGAACAGTGTCATAAAAAGCCACATCAGATCTGTTTAATGGAGTTAGGCGCAGGATTATTGTAAAATGGGACCCTACCCCCACCCTAAATTATTCCAGTGGGATGAGAAACAACCCATCTCTCATGACCTCAAATGTTATCCAGAGGAAGAGTCTGGGTGTAGTTTCCCACCTGTGAGAAGGTAAGATACTAATAATTTTAGGGGACTTTCTTCCCCCTGATCTACCTAGCGAGGTTACACCAGCAGGGTTTTGCCTACTGGGTCCTCAGAACACTCTGGGATTGGGTTTAAGGCTGCAACCAAATTACCAATTACCCTCCCTTTTGAGGGACATCACAGCTGCTTGTGAGACCCTGACTGAGGCTCAAAACTGGAGACTATGGCGAAGGAGCTTCCAAATCGCCTTGCCCTTTCGTCACAGCACCTCCTCCCCAGTTGCTCCTCTTACCCACATCAGATGTGTCTGTGAGGTTGGGTGCTTCCACCCAGTTACTAGATAGAGTTAACATACTCTTAACTGGGGTAGTAGCTATATCTTGAACTAAACTGTTTAAAAGGGCACACACACAAAATAGCAGATCAAAATCAGTTTTATCTTTCCCAGGAACAGCATAAAAACAGGAGAAAATTTGTTAGCCATTTCAAAATATACTAAGCAGATCAAAGGTTTTAAATATACTAAAGCAATCCTTGTACTACTTCCTACACCCCGATGAAAAAGCATACTATTTACTCTGTAGGTATACCTACAACCCCCCCACACTTTAAACAGCAAGTCTCTTTCTCCTTAGTAGGTGTGAGTGAATGAAGACCCACCTCCTAAGTGGGTGAATGCACTGGCTGAATACTCATTGGGGGGAGTGGTTCTCTCACCGACCCGGCAGTCCAGTGTCAAATGAAAATGGGGACAAAAGGAGAAAAGAAAAAAACCTGTCCTCTTCTGAGCTTAGGACTGCCCGGCCTGCTGTGAGGTGGGACTGCCTTTGTTTGGTGCACAGCTCATGCATGTCTTTGCCTTGGGAAGGGACTGGGAAAGCCTCCACAGATCCGGCTGCAGTTACCCCACAGGACTCTCCAGCCTCTTCCTGACCCAGAGGCTGCTAAGAACTCCCCAGGCCGATTCTATTTACAATTCCCTGCCTGGTTGGTCTCAGGGCAGTATAAGGAGAGGGGCTACTGGGCTCCCACAGCTCGGCCTCCTCCCAGCTACTCCATTTACTCTCCCTAGCTAGGGTCTCTGTGACTGACTCTCATTCCCTTTACAGCATGTCTCAGACACTCCCTACAGGCCCATTCTGTTTCTAGTGCTGTTGTTCACACCCCTCTATGGGGTCCTGCCTGGCTGGGTCTGTCACTGCTTCACAGTGGGTTTTCAGCTTTCTGTACTGACCGTCTCGTACTGTACTGTTCTGAGCTTGCTGGCTCTCACACACGTGTCGTTGTCTTTAGGCAGCTCCTCTCCGGCCTCTCACACTGCACTTCTCCTGGCTTCTGGTCACAGCTCCTCACCCTGTCTGGTGCTGCTCTCTCTGTCTTTCCCGCAGCACACACAGAGGCCAGGACAAAACACTACAGTTAAAACACCTTCAAAATCCACCAACCATTCACAGCCTCATCAAATACCAGTACTACTGCCCCTTTACAAACAAGCCCACCTCCTGTCCCCAACAATCCATCACCCACATGAATCAGACTACATAAAGTAGAAGTCTCAGGGTATGTCTACACTACCCGCTGGATCGGTGGGCAGTGATCGATCCAGTGGGGGTCAATTTAGCGCGTCTACTCTAGATGCGATGAATCGACCCCCGAGCGCTCTCCCGTTGATTCCTGTACTCCACCGCCACGAGAGGTGCAGGCGGAGTCAACAGGGGAGCGGCAGCAGTCAACTTACCACAGCGAAGACGCCGCAGTAAGTGGATCTAAGTACGTTAACTTCAAATACATTATTCACATAGCTGAAGTTGTGTAACTTAGATTGATATCCTCCCCTCCCCCCCAGTGTAGACCAGGCCTCAGTTCATGATTCTCTGTCACCCTCTTTATCCACTAACAGCCATCTCTCCTGGACAGAAGCAGGGCTTTCTACCACAGTAATGATATGCGAGAAGTAGAGGGGACTCAATTTGTTGATGTTGCTACTGGCTGGCTTCCTTCTTGAGAAATTTTACACTAGTTCTCAGATTTGAATTGTCAGTTTATGGCAGAGCTCTCTTGGTGGATGACTCAGCAATTATTAAAAATTTCTTCTGGGTTCTAAAATATATAATCTGGATTTTGTACTCTTATGGATATTTTTCTACTGTATAAGACCCAAAAGCACCTGAAATTCACAGGCTAACCCAACCTAGTGAGAGGTAAGTAAAATAACATAAAATAAAATAAATTAGCCTGCCCTTTCCAGGTGTCCAAAAAACGGTATCTACACACATAATAATGTCTGTATGTGGGGAACTTGAGGAAAGAAAGAGGAATTTCAGAGTATGATCAGCAGAGCCCCACCTGATATAGTTAATGCATATTCTGGAAATTAAGCTGGAATGAGTCAAAGACTACTTAGGAATAACTGGTGCAGAATGCCTAATAAGGCATTCTTACCAAAGAAGCATAATCCAACCTCCCCACCCAATTGACTAGCCTCTTTGACTGCAGAGCTTAAAAGGGCAGCAGAGCAATGGGTCAGCAGCAATGGAGGCTGCATTCAGCTAGATCAAGACCTTAGTCCTTCCTTCACTAAATGTTTCTGAATATTTTGAGGTTATTTTAAAAATAAACAATTAATGTTCATATTTTGATTATTATAAATGATTTTGTACATCACTTAATATATGTTACTATTTGATTAACCTATAATTAATAAGGAAGTGATCAACAGCAGGCAAATGCAGTACTGAATACAACTGATAGAAGGATGGTCAGATCACTCAATATTAAATTTACTTTTGGAAAAACAACTAAGGCTGCTATACACATTTGAATAAAATTATACATACTGCTTTAAAGATAAAATGTTCAGGCTAAAGTTATTTTGAAGTGCCACTTAACTATTTAAGACGAATACATCAAACTGTTTTATAAACAATAGCCATTTAACTAATATTTAAAAAAACCTAGTTTTTACCCATTGTCAAATACAATTAAGGCCTTGATCCTGCAAATTCCTGCATGCAGGCAAGCCGTCGTACTCATGTACAATCCCAAACAAGTAAAAATAAATAAAATTAAAAAAAAAAAAACCCTTAAACCCCCACACCTCTGGATTTGTACTGCTTATGACTGACCCATGGCTCACAGGACATGTGGGGGAACATGGATAGGGTTACCTACCATATGTCCGGGTTTTCTTGGACAAAGGCTTTTTTCAGTCTCTGTTCTCCGTCTGGGGGAGATTTTAAAAAAACAGGAAATGTCCGCGGGTTTTGCAGAGCAGACAAGGTGCAGAAAGAGCACTTATTGGTCTGCTCCCTGATTGAGGCCCTTATCCCCTTGCAGAGAACAGTGTGGGAAAGGGACTGGCCCAGGTCATACAGGTGGGAAAGCCAGGAATAGAGCCTGATCTCCTGAGACAAGCTCTTCGCATTCTCCCACAAGCCAGCCCAATATGGCACAATACAAAGAGACTGCATCCTCATATACCCCACTGAGCAATGACTCATTCAGAATTTGAGTGAATGAGCTTCCAAAGCGGAATCGTTAATGTGGAATGAGACACCAGATAATTAAGAAAACTTGTGTTCTTCCCAAAGTTTATCAGTGCTGTTTATCCTGAAAAACCTCAAGTTAATCCAAAATTCCTTTCAAATGTAGATAAACCCAGAGAATGCCAGATTCTGTACTAACTAACTAATGCCAGCCTAACTCATAAGAGTTCACTAAATTCAAACCAAGCCCTGTCCTCACGACAACATCAACCCAGAGCCTCCTCAGCCTGTCCCCTGCCTTCATGCTGACCTTCCCTACTGCCCCTTCAGCCTGGCCATCTGCTTTAATCCTCACTCTCACCTTCCCATTCCCTTCTCTCCCCCATTTTCCTTCCAGCCCTTCTAGCAGAGCTGGAGCTTGCTCTGAATGAGTCCTGCCCCAGGACCCGCAGCCCTGGTGGCCCACTCACCATTGGCTCCAGCCACATGCAGAACCTGTTACTGAGTAACTCACCACAGACACCTGTTCTTTCTTGTGAG
The DNA here is from genome assembly GCA_033296515.1 of Macrochelys suwanniensis. NCBI lineage: Eukaryota > Metazoa > Chordata > Testudines > Chelydridae > Macrochelys > Macrochelys suwanniensis. Next base: position 30,316,559 of record CM065784.1, on the reverse strand, counting down.
GGTTGAATACAGAGACCCCATGCCCCTTGTGTTCACAGCAATCTCCTTCCCATTTCTTTGTGCCACAGGCTGAGAAGGGAGCAGGTTATCAATTAACAACAGAGTCCAAGGAATCCATCTTCCCAGGTCACCAGGTACCAGTATATGCCTGCTATTCTCTGAACTCTCCTCCAGCTAAACTCCTAATGACTTTGGCTAATAGTAAACAGAGTGATTATAGAAAGATAAAGCTGAGACCCAAGAATCTTAGTGGACAGCCCTGTCCCTTCCACGCTGCCATGTGAAACACCATTGTTAGTAAATACTAACCCTTTTAGTCCTCTTTTCCTTTTTGTATATTAAATTCATTCACACATTATTCTCAAAAAAATCATTATGGTATTAGCAAAGAGTATGTTTGAATAGTAAGGCCAGAGTGTTGGTTTATAACCTATGAGTGACCTGTATTTGGGAATTTTATGTGATTGAGTGTTGAGCTGTATTTAATTATCATCAGCATCTTCAGATGTGGGAATCCAGGTGTCCAGGGAAGAGACACCCTCAAACTATTAAAAATGTCTACAGAAGTATGTAATAAACAAAACTGGGTGATTGATAAGGGATAATTTTTATGGCAGATGTTTTCTGTAATAGATGAAATAATAGCCCATTGAAAGATGTTTTTAACTCATTAAAAACTATCAGTTTTTACAGCTCTTAGAAATAATGACCAGATTAGAGATTCCTTTTTATTCATCAATCAGGTAAACTGAGTACCATAAAAGAAATTTAATCAGTAATGTCAAAAACAAAGAGACAGAGGCTACGTCTTTACCTGACACCAAGAGTGATGTCTCTCTTCTTTCAGTATTCTGTATAGTGTTAAGCTAATCTGATTGATAATTTTTGATTAAATAATTCAGTTTGAGCCTGTTATTTGACAGTCTTGAATTGTTATTAAATTCAAACATGCAACACTGTCCTGACCCTGCTGATTCAGTCCTATCTATCTATCCCTGTGTGATGCTTTCTCAGGGTGCCCAGAACCAGGACCAAGTGTTATCCTTCTGCTTCAGCCAGAGAAAGTTTTGCTGGAGTTTAAACTGTGTGCCAGCTCCCTGCCACACCAGTCTGTCCGCCTCCTCAGCACACTCCTTGAGACTCTGACGGCCTTAAAAATGCCTTGCAGGTAACATTCAGGGCATCCCAGTTCCCAACCCTTCATGAAGAATGTTCCTCTGCAGCATCGAACCTATCACTGACCCTGTTTAAATGCTTACTATTCTTAAAATAGCATGATGCATTGAGATTGGTCAGTAAAACTTTAGCCTGCAACATTATACATAAAGTCTCTAGACCGCCTTTTGGGCTCAGACAGAGCCTGAAGAAGAGCTCTGTGAAAGCTCAAAAGATTGTCTCATTCACCAACAGAAGCTGGTCCAATGACAGATATTATTTCACCACCACCCGTCTCTCCATTTCTAGAATGGTCATTTGTTATCTAATTAGTCTTTCCAGGGTAAATATGTATCAAAGTAGTTTCCAATTCGTTGTGTACTGATGAAACCTAGAACCTCCACAAAGCACAGTTTATCAACACTTTTTTTTGTTTACATTAGCAAAAATGGCTAGGAAGACAATAGTAGCAGAAATATCATGGTGAAAAGATCCTTAAATATCACCTGCAAAATCGCCTTTTTCTTTCTTGCTCCTGGAAAGTGTGTTGATATTCATTTCATTGTTTGCAAACTTCACTTTATTTTGTTTTTTATTAACTATTGATGCTTAAAAATGAAACCCAGAGACTATAGATTGATTTGGAGTCAATAACTGCTTCTAAGCGCATACTAATTCTTCTTGCTCTAGCTTTTGTAACAGCATTAAAAGTATGCATTATACACAAAATACACCTTGAAAATCATAGTGCTCATAACTAGTTCTGAATTACTGTTGTACTTTAGGTAAATGATGTTACTAATTTTTCCACCACAGGGTATTTAAATCACATGCCGTGGTTATGGTTTTGTCCCATTTTGAAGGCTCAAGAAAGGTCTGATATTCTTGAATTGTTTAATTCTTTATGGGGAGATTGTGACAGGGACACTTGCCTCTCGTGAGTGTCTCCTGTTAGCTGGGTGCGATGCTGTATGTTCTCCTGTGCCAGGTGCTGCCCGTAGGTTATTGACCTTACTAGATGGGTCTTCAGTGGCTCAGCCCTCCAGCCAAGTCATGCAGTCTAAAATGAATGAACTCCTTCTGGGGTAGCAAAGAGTTTGACACACTGTCTGCCATCACCAGGGCCTTCACCCCATCTCTGGGCCCCTTTAAGTCCTGCCTTTCACTTGGGTTTTCCAACAGAGCCTTGTCCTTCTCAGGCCTAAGACCACTTTACTCATAGGCTGGTGGGTGGACCCTGGGCCCGGCCCCTACCCCGAGTCCCAGCCCAGGGACGTTGCACACAGCAGCCATGTACTGCTTCCTTTAGTTTGCTGCTGCTGTTCCCTGGGCCTTTTCCCAGGTGGTCTCTTTCTCTTCACCCTGACTTCAGGGCTGAAGTTCTCAAATCCTCTTCCTCCACCCTGCATGAAAGTACCTCCAGAACCTGTCTTCTTGTTCTCTTCCTGAGCTCCTGGACTAGCAACAAGCAACCCTGACCTGCTCAAATTGCCTGCTGGGCCCTGATTGGCTGCGTCTATGCTGCCTCTCTCGGCAGGCCTCGAGGACTTATTTTCCTTCACTGCTCCTTTCCTGAGGCAGGGTGTAGTAGAACCGGGGGAGCCTCCAACAGGGGGCCATGATGGCCTGGTACACCCCATCACAGAGATATATTAATGGGGCACAGAACATGCATATTTATTCCTAGGTTTTACTATTTTTCAGTATGCCCATGATTCCTACCAATGATTTGAACATAGATGGACAAAACAGTTAAGTTTACATTGATACAGCAAACTTCCAGACCTTCAACAAAAACCTTTAGAAAGGTTGATAACAGAAAACTTAAAAATACTGTCAAAAACCTAAGTGTCTTAACTATCTCTAACACAGTAAAATTCCCTTGTATGAACATGCAATTAGGTTAAGTATCTATACCCAGTTTGATGCTAAACCTTCTGTAAGGTTACCTAGTTTAACAAAAAAGGAGACTTAAAATTAATTTTGAATTTTTACATCTTAAGACCAGATGATGATGTCTGAATGATCATAATGTTTGAATTATCTCCTGAAATGCCCCTCAATTTTAAGCATTCTGCAGAAAATCTCGCCTCAGATATTTGTTTCAGTAAAATAACTGTTTCAATTAATTGATATCTTTATCAACTTTGCTACCACTATTTTAGGAATATTACTGTGCAATGTGTGCTTCAAACATAAAACTCACACAATTTTCATAAACAACTCTTTGCACTAATATGAATAATGGGCTACTTTGGAACTCATAGGATCCTTACACATCAACACAAATGCAGAATCTATATTTAGTTCTGGATATGGTTTCTATCTCCATGTTTTTCTGCCTTTTCAATCACCTTATTAGATCACTCAGTATTGTTTTTAAATAATGGCAGGTTCCAGTTATTCAGCATTCAGCAATTTCTCCCCAAATCAGGTTGTTTTCCGGAGAGAAATTTTCTTTTCCTGAAATTTCAAGTTCCCAGATTTCAGGTTTTAAAAAATGTGGATATGTTCTAGATCAGGGATCCCAAACTCAAATCATAGAATCTCAGGGTTGGAAGGGACCTCAGGAGGTCATCTAGTCCAACCCCCTGCTCAAAGCAGAACCAACCCCAACTAAATCATCCCAAGCCTGACCTTAAAAACCTCTAAGGAAGGAGATTCCACCACCTCCCTAGGTAACCCATTCCAGTGCTTCACGACCCTCCTAATGAAAAAGTTTTTCCTAATATCCAACCTAAACCTCCCCCTCTGCAACTTGAGACCATTACTCCTTGTTCTGTCATCTTCTACCACTGAGAACAGTCTAGATCCCTCCTCTTTGGAACCCCCTTTCAGGTAGTTGAAAGCAGCTATCAAATCCCCCCTCATTCTTCTCTTCTGCAGGCTAAACAATCCCAGTTCCCTCAGCCTCTCCTCATAAGTCATGTGCTCCAGCCCCCTAATCATTTTTGTTGCCCTCCGCTGGACTCTTTCCAATTTATCCACATCCTTCTTGTAGTGTGGGGCCCAAAACTGGACACAGTACTCCAAATGAGGCCTCACCAGTGCCGAATAGAGGGGAATGATCACGTCCCTCGATCTGCTGGAAATGCCCCTACTTATACAACCCAAAATCCCGTTAGCCTTCTTGGCAACAAGGGCATACTGTTGACTCATATTCAGCTTTTCGTCAACTGTAACCCCGAGGTCCTTTTCTGCAGAACCGCTGCCCAGCCATTCGGTCCCTAGTCTGTAGCAGTGCATGGGATTCTTCCGTCCTAAGTGAAGGACTCTGCACTTGTCCTTGTTGAACCTCATCAGATTTCTTTTGGCCCAATCCTCTAATTTGTCTAGGTCCCTCGGTATCCTATCCCTACCCTCCAGCGTATCAACCACTCCTCCCAGTTTCGTGTCATCTGCAAACTTGCTAAGGGTGCAGTCCACACCATCCTCCAGATTGTTAATGAAGATATTGAACAAAACCGGCCCCAGCACCGACCCTTGGGGCACTCCACTTGATACCGGCTGCCAACTAGACATGGAGCCATTGATCACTACCCATTGAGCCCGACCATCTAGCCAGTTTTCTATCCACCTTACAGTCCATTCATCCAGCCCATACTTCTTTAACTTGCTGGCAAGAATACTGTGGGAGACTGTATCAAAAGCTTTGCTAAAGTCAAGAAGTAACACGTCCACTGCTTTCCCCTCATCCACAGAGCCAGTTATCTCATCATAGAAGGCAATTAGGTTAGTCAGGCATGACTTGCCCTTGGTGAATCCATGCTGACTGTTCCTGATCACTTTCCTCTCCTTTAAGTGGTTCAGAATTGACTCCTTGAGGACCTGTTCCATGATTTTTCCAGGGACTGAGGTGAGACTGACTGGCCTGTAGTTCCCCAGATGTTCCTTCTTCCCTTTTTTAAAAGATGGGCACTACATTACCGTTTTTCCACAAGAGCCGCATGAGGACTAGTGCATTGGCCCGAGGGCCGCTTTACAGACACTCCCCCCTCGCGGCCCCCGCCCCCACTCCACCCCTTCTATGAGGCCTTGCCTCTTCTACGCCTCCTCCTCTCCCTGCTTCTCCCCCCCATCCTCCAAATCTGAGCCTCATACTCAGCCTCAGTGTTACACATATGATACAAAAGTATAGTAAAAAATGAAAAAAAATTAAGAGTAATATAGTATGCTATTAAAAGTCAATTTATTAACTTTTTTTATTAACGTCTTTAACTGTAATGTGAAAAGTCAGTGCTAATTTTGATAGTTGTTTCATTTTTGGCCACTTAGCTGTAGCGTTTTGCATCAACCAGAGCATCAATATTAGGTTTGATATCCTGAGGTGAAACCAATCTCAGTGTTGCTTTCAAATGTTAATCAGTGAACCTTGACCTTAACACAGATTTGTTAATCTTCATGGAAGAGAAAAACTGTTCACATATATATGTACTTCCAAACATTACCATTATCCTTGCAGAAGCAGAGAATAATATGGGAAATCTTTCTTGTGAAAGAAACCTGTAGAATTCTGGAATTCCAACATCTATATACTTCTGCTTCAAAATGGTATCACACTGAAGCTCCACTGACTCCATCTGCATTTCCTCTGCAACATTATCAATGTTCAACAGCAAATGGTGTGGAAAAAAGTTGAAAATGTGGTGCAAGTACCTTGAAATCTTTAAACTGCACATCAAACTGTTTGTGTAAGTTAGAAATGATATCTGCATATTCTTTCAGGGATTTGGGTTTAACTTTTCCTAAGGAATTCAGAGTCGAGAAATGGACCAAATTGCTAGCAGTCAGCTGTTTCCCCCACAAAGTAAGCTTGACTTTGAATGACTTAACACTGTCATACATCTGTGTTATCACCTGTTTTCTACCCTGAAGTTTCAAGTTCAGTGTATTCAGGTGATCAGTTACATCTGTTAGAAAAGCAAGGTTGCAGATAAGAGTGGAATAAACAAGCTGTGGAACCTCCTTGTTTTTCATTTTCATGAAGGAATCAATCTCCTCTCTAAGTGCAAAAAAATGCTTCAAAACATTTCCATGACTCAGCCATCTAACTTGAGTGTGATACAGAAATTCCCCATATTCACTGTCCATACTTGCTAGAAAAGAAGTGAACTGTCTGTGATTCAGCCCTCATGCACGTATAAAATTAATAGTTTTAACAACTACATCCATAACTTCCTTCATTTGTAGACTTTTACTACACAGGGCTTCTTGGTGCAAAATACAATGTATACCGGTGAAGTTAATTCCTGGTATATTGAGGTTGTGCAGTTTGGTCTTCAATAATCCAACCACACCAACGTTTTCAGAGCACATTGATGGCACACCATCCGTAGCCAAAGATACAAGTTTGTTCCATGGCAGCATAGCTTTTTCAATGCACTCTTTCAGTCCTTGAAATATGTCACGTCCTGTTGTGCTACCCTTCAGTGGCATTAAATCTAGCAATTCTTCAGTTATATTCAAATTGCAATCCACACCTCTAATGAACACCACACACGGTGCGGTATTGATACATCTGTACTCTCATCAAGATCAATTGAAAATGCTTCGAAGTCTTTTGTCATCTGAATCAATTGTTTTTGCACATTATCTGCTAAATCCATTATCCTGCAGGCAACTGTATTGGCAGACAAGCTTATGCCTTCAAAAACTTTCTTCCTCTCAGGACATAAAATTTCGCTGGCCTTCATAAGACATTCTTTAAGACATTCTTTTACGAATAGGTCTTCTGTAAAAGGTCGCGATGATTTAGCTATCATTTCGCTTATCACAAAACTTGCTCTTACTGAACCTTCGCTAGACTTGTTAATCCCCGAAAAGAAATTTCTTTGCTTGGCAAGTGCTGCTTTAAATTGCTGAATTTTTTCCTCTCGGATTTTTCCGGTGAATGCATCATATTTTTCACGGTGCATCGTGTCGTAGTGCCGACGCATGTTATACTCCTTGGGAACAGCAATCCTTTGCTGACAAATAAGGCATTGAATTTTATCTTTTACCTCTGTGAAAAAATATAAATTCTCCCATTTGTCTTGGAAAACTCTTTTCTTCCATGAGTGTTCATTTTTTTGATGAAGTCATTTCCAAGCGGTTTTAATAAAATATATACACTCAGTAATGCACCTCACTCAAAGGACAAAACACGCACTTAGTTAGATTTACTTCTGTTAAAGCCCCCCCCCCCCACCCACCTGCACTGGGCTGTACCCCCACTCCACTCCCTCTTCCCACCCCTTCCCTGTCCCCATTCAATCCCCTTCCCCAAAGTCCCCACCCCAACTCCACCCCCTCCCTGCTCCTATTCCAACCCCTTCTCCAAATCCCTGCCTCTTCTCCCCCTCCTCCCCTGTGCGCACGGCTTCCCGCTCCTCCCCTGGAGGTAGGTAGAGGAGTGGGGAGAGGAGGCGGGGAGCTTAGTGTCCACAGAAAATAACTTGGGGGGGGGGGTGTTGAGGGGAGTTTGGTGGCCACAGGAAGTAACTCGGGGGGGGGGGCGTGGGGGGCGCAGGGAGCTTGGCGGGCCGCAGGGAAGAGCTCCACGGGCCGCATGTTTGAGACCCCTGTTCTATAAACTATTTGCACAGTCAAGGGCTTGCCTTTATCAGCTGCCAAAAATCATAAGCCAATATCTCCTAGTGAAGAAAAAGAAATCCAAACAGATAAAAAACATTCATTCTTCATAATTCTTAGTTTATCTGGAATAATAAGAAAAGTCACATCCATTCCATACCATAAGAAATGACACTGGAGGGTAGGACTTCATAACCCATTATGCTAGAACATATGTGCTGTAGTTAAACCATTGGCGATTGGAATCCTTTTTAAAAAAGGGAACTAACATAATTAGTGCTGAGAGATTGCTAATGAGACAGACAATTTATTTGATGGAAAAAACCCATGAAACCCCTTTTACGCACATGAAAAAATGCACACTTGTCCTTCATTACAGAATGAAGGAAAGTGTTACACTGAGAGGCACAGTATAATAAGAAATGTGATGAACACTTTGAAGCACTAATTAACAATGCTGGGATTTATCTGAAATTTAAGAGAGACCATAGCTTTACCCAGTGGTGTAGACCTGTACTACAGACATTTTTCAACATTTATCATGCTGTGTCTGGGCAAGAATATATTCATGAGGCACTGCTAGGGTGTGGTTTGCCATCTATAGCACTGTATTTCTAGGTTTTGCAATGGTTAACTGAATAATTGAAATTATTGGATATTTTTGCTTGAGCGCTTTAAATTCTTTTTTTTAAATATACTGATACTTTTCAAAATGTCTTAAAAAACTCTAACAGAGGTATTGGAGCATAAGCTTTCGTAGGTGAATACCCACTTCTTCGGACCCTTTGTCGCTTCTACAGATCCAGACTAACACGGCTACATCTCTGATACTTAAAAAACTCTGACCTTCTACAGTTTATAGGGGTCTCCAAACTTTAGGAGACGAGGGCCACATTAGATTTTTCTTTAGGAGACGAGGGTCCTGCCGCCAAAAAGCGTTTGAGCTGCCGCCGAAATGCCACTGAGGCGGCGGCATTTGAGCTGCCGCCACCGTGCCACCAAACAGCATTTGAGCTGCCGCTGAAGTGCTGCCGATGCGGCAGCAGCAATTGGTTGGGGGGCCGGACAAATTGAAGCTGTGGGCCGGATAGACAATATGGTGGGTTTTTCAAAAGTGCTTAGCATTGATATAACTCGGCTCTAACTGAAGTCAATGCCATTAACTTCCGCAGGGGCAGAATTAGCTCAGCACTCAGCACTTTTGAAAATCCCACTTGTAGTTTTTTTTAAAAAGGAGCCTGAAGAATCTATAAGACTCAAGGTCACCTTTCTTTAAGCATCCACTTGAAATTAATTAAAACTGAAATGAATAGATTTATTTGAAAATTCTATTGTTACTCACAAATTACGTGCTGTAATTTTGTGAAAGATTATAGTGTATTCTTCATACAAAATTAAAAGATTGAATTCCTTCTATGACTGAAAATCTGAACCCATCCTTAACTTTGCAATTCAGATGTATCCAGCACATATCTGGTACAACACAACACACAAGCTAGACTCATTTTAGTTTAAGAACCATTAAATAACCTGCCTGTTTCCTCTTTATAAGGATATAACCATATTCCTGGTAGAAAAAGCTCCAAAGTCTGAAGGATAAGGAGTTTATATAGCTTAGGCTATTTTTATTACCAGTTAACATGAAGCCCTATCAAGCTATTACTGTATTTTGCAGGTATTTAAAATTGAACATTAAAATTTTAAATTGAAGAAAAGAATTACATAGAAACAGAAGGCTGTCAAACAGCTGAAACAAAAACAATTAAAGAAAAGTGAAACCTCTTTGGCTTTCTTATGCTCTTATAATGTCTTTAACTCCATACTATCAGCATGTAAATCATCTTTACATTAAATAATAAATCATGTCTGTTTATTTTTTACTCTGCAATTTGTGCTGATAAAAATTGAGCTCCTTTGTATGATGTGATCACAAGATGCCATGATTTATTAAATGTACAACCAGGTGTATTTACTTTCCATTTAGTGCATATAATGAAATGGATATTTGTAGGAACATACCATTTTTAAAATCACTTCACTAGATTGCAAATGGAACATTTTGTCATACATCAAGCAATTTCCCAGAACATCTTTTCCCATGACAGCATTACATATTACAAAAGAGATATGCAGTCCAAAATTTAGCTTCGCATTCTGATTTGAACAATTGTATGGTTATGCAAAAGGCCAGGAGCCCACTGATGCATACTGGACAACTAAATTTTTAAGCTGTCATAGAAATACACGTCTAATCAACTAGATTTAAGGCAATTAAATACCTCTAGATTTATGAATTGAGTGATGATTTAGACAAATGTGTTCTATTTTAGAAAATGGAAGTTGATTTTTTAAAAACTAGATGCAAGAGAGTTTAAATTTTCATTGTTTAATTGCTCCAAAACAACTGATGCTTATTATCTCTCTTGATATATTTAGAAGTGCATTGGCATATTGATAAGCATATGTAGTTGGTAAAAGTTGGAACATCTGTAGGTGAGACTCTAGAGCTACAGTACTTACACCATAGTCAAACAGTTAAATAATTTACCTTAGCTGTTGGTTAAGGTAACATTTCAACGACCTTTCGCATAATTTTGCTGAATGTTCTATGTTTGTTTCACACATTGTGAATGCTAATGCTATGTAAGTGTTATACGTGTTGAACACATTTTAACACTTACAGCTGTTTAGTGTATTTCAAATTGCATTTAATCACAGAAACAAATGTTTATAATAGTATGCCTCTACATATATTCAAGTATCTACCAATACAATTGTAATATTTCTATAAGATTATCTTTAAGTATAAAATATAAACTACTGTGGTACTGACAACAATAAACATCAGCAAGGAAGTGCTATATAAACTAAAAAAGCTAAATAATTCAGAATATCTAAGCACTACATCAAACAAGGAACCAGAATACCAAAATACATGCTTACTTCTGGGTCCATTTTTGGAATTCTACAAGATCAAGTTTAAAATAGTTGTCAGTAGAATCCTAAAAATGTAACAAAATCAGTAACAGGGCTTAATACAACAACATTCACATGCAGGAATTGAGGACTGCATCTGTGCATCCAATGTATCCCTAAATTGGATGTTTAGTTATTCTACATTTTTCACAATGTATCCATGGGTGTATACAGCTCATATTTAAGTGACAATAGTCACAATCAAATGATCTAGATTTATATATTGACCAAATTAGTAATGCACAAAGAAAATTCTAATGGATATTCCCTGCAATGTTAGCATGCATTTTCCAGCCAAATAACTTAGCTTCAACTGCACAGAGAAATATAATTTACTTCACCACATGCTATTTCCTTTCCAAAACATACCTGTTACGAGCTCTCTTATTTCTGCATCAACAGATTTTCTTAACAATCTCAAAAGGGCAGGTATCCCACCAACATTCTTCATTGCTATTTTATTTTCATCAGTCGACTTTCCATAAACAAGGTTTCTCAGTGCGCCACAAGCGTTCTTCTGAACTTCAAGGACTCTGTGATCCAAAAGGTCAACCAGATGCTTGATTCCTCCTAACCTACATACCTAGAAAATAATTCTCAATATTAGTTCAAATTAATGGTTAAATACGTTTATTCTGTGCATAAAATGAAAAAAGTATAAAGAAAATAAATATCTTTCTATTCCAAGCAGAAATGTTGTTGTAACATGGAGACTTATCAATATAACACTCATACTTATTGCACAGCTTAGTGTTTACTGGCACTTCCATTATATACAACTATTTTTAGACATTTATAAAGCAATTATTATTGAAATCTTTACATGCTGTTTGCAAGTTACAATCTGTACCACAGTACTTCCCACATCTAAGAATATCTCTATAAGGAATTCCAAGAGTACCACAGTAATGCTAGAGAAGCAAAGTTAAAGAGTTTTAATATCAGCTATATAACTTCATTTAAATGAGAGTTTTGGCATAGAAAAGGTCCCTTCTAAGAAGCAAGATTTAGTTTACAAAAATGTATTAAATAAACAACTACATAAAATAATAACTATAGTAGGAAAACCTTCATACCTGTTACTTAAAGAAAAAGAAAAGGGAAAACTTAGGGTTAAATTTGGCTCAAAACAAGATTAATAGCATTATTTACATAATAAATAATACAGTCTAATTAAAGCAATCTTTAAAAATCCCTCAACACTGTTTACAACACAAATATTGCAGCATTGTATTAGCATATGAGAACCAGAAAATGAAATCTACAAGGAGCAAAAATGAAATCGACTAGCCTATTTTCTCTATTCAAGCTTCCCCTCAACAATTAGGGCCTGAAACTGCTCCAACTGTCCTGAGGTACTTTCTTTTTGAATTTGGTCAGCCTATTATAGATGGTAAAGTTGTACATGACCATCAGGGCAGATTGAAATCCAGAACCAGACGGAGGCCAGCGAGCGCTCTTTCCTCCCAAAGAGGCCTATTCTTTTAGCTTCCTTCTCATTAGATGTAGACCTGGCCTGTCACTGTCATCACCAGTGAGTCAAGGGCCAGGTCAAAGCAAATGTATCCTGATCACTTAATGAGCACAAAATAACTCTTCACTGTTCACTTGAACCCCAGAGCTATGGTGGCCAGCAGCTGCCAGAGTGTGTTGGCTGATTCAAGGATGGCTTTGTTAATTGGCAGTGCCATCCTACTTGGACCTGTGCTGTGCAGAATGTTCAGCACTATATATAGAGCTTCCTGGATATCTTCCAGAGGAATATGAAGGGTCTCCACCACAGATGTAACCAGATCCCGGAAGGCATTGAGTCATCTGGGGAATGGTGGGGAAGCTTCACCCAGAGAGTATGGCTCTGGGTCTACCCCATCTTCGTAAGGGATTTGGCAATGGGTTTTGCACTCAGACTCGTACCAGCTGGCATTCCAGGCAGACCTCCCTCAACTGCTTGGCTGTCCACAGAAATGACTTACAAATACTGAATCTGGAAGGAATATGGGCTTCCCCCAGGTGGAACACAGGGAGCATGTGGGGTGTGAGCAGGGATCACTAGCATATATAAGGGGGAGTCTCAGTAAGAGCACCACACCCCAAAATATACTAATCTAAACTAACTAAACTATAAACTAACCATTCCTAACTATTTACAGGAAAAAGGCTGAAGAGTTCCAGTGAGCACTGAGGCTCCATCCCAGACCACAAGTGGTGACAGAGAACTGAGATTGCGGCAGTGAAGCAGCCGCTTTATGCCCTCAGCGCATAGCACAAGGAGAGCAAGAGTGAATGTGTGGACCAAACAGATACTGCTAGGAAGAATTCTCCGGAACTGAGCACATGGAGCACGAGATACCTAAAATGCACCACATATAAATTACAGTCCATATAGGTACAAACACTCAAGGAAGATTGAAAATTTAATGAAAAGTTTTAGTGTGTCGATTTATCCCAAGACAAGAACACAATTCTGAAAAATACACAGTATTAGGGTCTAGCCAAATCTATCAAATGGAAATTTTTAAGATGGAACCTTATATGTCAAATTATCTAAGGGTGGTACTTAGTTTGCAAGATGAGCAGAAGAGGTTCGGAAGGAATTCTGAAATGCAAAACCATCAGTAATATCATTCAAATTTTGTAACTGATCAGATCAACTCTTCTTATTTAGAAAAAAGAAATAAATGAACGGCTGGTGAATCTGAACTTTTTTTTTTATTCACCTGTTTAACAAAAAAGTCTGTTTTTAAAAATAAAGTCCTAAAGTCAATCAATCCTTACTTTAATCTAGTTTACTATTGTTGAGGTTACAGTGCAATTGACAGTCTGGTATACACTTGTTTGTACTTCCACAACACAATATAGAGCTACACTGCAAATTGGCACTATATATTGTGACGGGGCAAGGCCACAGGGCTATAGGAAAGTGGTAAGGAACCAGTATGTTCCTATTGGGATCCGGGAAGTGGGCGAAGCCCGCCCACTGCTAAAGGATCCCCCTCTTCAGCCTAAGGGGAGGGATCCACAGGACCTGGATACTAAGTGATTCCGGGGGACAAAAAATGAAAAAAACAGGAACGGGAGTGCGGTCAAAGGGTCAAACGAAGTGAACCAGATGGGGACACCGAGCAGAGAACCCCGGACAGCGCCCACTGCTCCTCAAAGGTGTCAAGGGAGCCAGTGGACGCTGCCCAGAGGAACTCTGCCCGGATGCGTGAACGAACAGAGGATCGAAAATAGGCCCCACAGTCACAGGAGCCTCCATCGGCCAACCTCCTCAACCTGGTTTTGTAGATGGCCAGTTTAGCTAGGGCCAGGAGGAGGTTGACCAGGAGGTCCCGTGACTTCGTGGGGCCGCGGATTGGAAGTGCATAAATAAAAAGGTGAGGGGAAAAGTGCAACCAAAACCTCAACAAAATGTCTAAGAGGAGCCGGAACAGGGGCTGCAGCCTGGCGCACTCCAGATAAATGTGCGCCAGGGTCTCCCTCACGCCGCAAAAGGGACATGTGTCGGGGATAGGGGTGAACCGCGCCAAGTACACGCCTGTGCTCACAGCTCCATGAAGGAGCCGCCAACTGACATCCCCGGCGGGCCTTGGGACTAAGGAGGAGTAAAGGCTGGCCCACCGGGGCTTCTCACCCTCTAGAGGTGGCAGGAGGTCCCGCCATTTCGTATCAGGGCGGCACGTGAGGGTATGGAGATGAAGGGTGTGGAGCACGAGCGTGTATAGATGTTTCCTTGGCGCGGTCTGGAAGCGGACCGGCTGCAGTTCGTGCAGCCGGCTCACCGTGAAGGGACAGGGGACCCGGTTGGGTCCACGGGGAAGGGCCCAATAAAAAGGTCCGGAGGGCTTGGGGTGAAGGGAGGGCGGGGCGTACCCTCTCGCAGTACCCAGTCGAGGTAAACCCGAGCAGCGGGCGGCAAAGCAGCCTTCACCTCCTGAAGTACGCGCCGGGGAGTACGAGGTCTGGAGAGCCCCATGCGCTGAGCAAGCGTCAGGGGATCCAGCCAGTCTCCCCGGTCGTAGTCCAGGAGGTCTCCGACCCTAGTGACTTCTGCCAGGACCAACCTCTGGCGCACCGAGGGGGACTCCGCCACCTGCACACGGAGCTGGGGGTTGTGTAGCAGGGGCTCCGCGAGGAGATCTGCCCCCTCGGTGGCCGCCACGGACCTGGTCGCTGAGAATAGCTTCCAGGTCCGGAGGAGGTCCTGGTAGAAGACCGGCAGCCCGTAGAGGTCTCGCGGAAGACCTCTCGGATGGAGATAAAGGAGCTGCCGGTCATATCGGAGCCCTCGGAAACGGCGTAGGAAGGCGTGCGCCAATACGCTCCACGCCGGACTGCCTGCACCATAAAGGAGCCTCTGCAGGGCCTGGAGACGGAAGACATGGACCTGAGTGTGTGGACACTTCAGGCCCTGCCCACCCTCCTCCAGAGGAAGATGGAGAACCCCTGCAGAGACCCAGTGCAGTCCTGACCAAAAGAACTCCAGAATCGACATCCGGAGGTTGGCCAGGAAACCCGGGGCCAGGACCAGGGTGTTGAGCCGGTACCAGAGCATGGACAGGACTAATTGATTGATTACCAGTGCTCTCCCTCAAAAGGAGAGGCACCGGAGTAGTCCTGTCCATTTCCGGATCCGCTCTATCACCCTGCCCTCTAAACCTTGCCAGTTCTCCGGCGGGGATGGATGTGTGGCAGAAAGGTAAATGCTGAGATAGAGCAGCGGACCTGCGCTCCACCTGATGGCCTGAAGCGCGGGTGGGAGGGAGCTCGCCTGCCACCCGTCCCCTACCACCAGGCCAGAGCTCTTGACCCAGTTGACCCGGGCAGAGGAGGCCGCCGAGTAGATCGTCTGGCAAGCCTCCACCCGCACCAAGTCGCCCAGGTCCTGGACCACGAGGAGCACATCGTCGGCGTATGCCGACAGGACCAGCCGCAGCTCCGGCTCTCGGAGCACCAACCCCGTCAACCTCCTGCGGAGAAGACAGAGGAAGGGCTCGATCGCCAGAGCGTACAGCTGGCCCAAGAGGGGGCACCCCTGCCATACTCCTCGCCCGAAGCTGACCGGCTCGGTCACGGTCCAGTTGAGCCTGACCAGACACTCTGCGGAGGTGTACAGCACCTGGAGAAAACCCACAAACTGGGGCCCAAAGCCAAACGCTCGCAGAGTGCTCAGGAGGTACCCGTGATCCACCCTGTCGAACGCCTTCTCCTGATCCAGAGACAGGAGGGCGAACGACAGACCATCCCTACACCCAAGCTCCAAGAGATCCCGGACCAGATACAGGTTGTCAAGAATGGTGCGGCCCGGGACGGTGTAGGTCTGGTCTGGGTGGACCACATCCGCCAGCACGGACCCAAGCCGCAGCGGGATGGCCTTTGCTACGACTTTATAGTCCATGCTGAGGACCGAGACGGGACGCCAATTCCGTAAATCGCGGAGGTCCCCCTTCTTCGGCAATAAGGCGAGCACGGCTCGCCTGCACGAAAGAGGGAGGACCCCGCCCTGCAAGGACTCGGCCCAGACGGTGACAAGGTCTGGGCCGAGGACGTCCCAGAACACGCGGTAGAACTCCACGGTCAGCCCGTCCAGTCCCGGAGATTTATTAGTTGGCATGCGACAGAGGGCTTCCGAGAACTCGGCCAGAGTGAGAGGCAGCTCTAGCCGGTCTTGGTCGCCCGTGCTGACCGTAGGGAGTTCGTCCCAGAGCACTCTGCAAGCGTTAGGATCGGTCGGATCCGGGGAGAAAAGGCTCGCGTAGAAGGCCTTGGCCCTCTCGCACATCTCCACCGGATCCGTGAGGGGGGTGCCATCTTCTGCGAGGAGACAGGTGACGTGTTTCTTAGCCCCCCTCTTTTTCTCCAGGGCGTAGAAGAAGCGGGAGCCGCGATCCATCTCCCGAAGGAGACGGATGCGGGATCGAACGAAGGCGCCCCGGGCTCGATGATCTTCGAGTTCCCGGAGCTCCTCCCGCTTCTCCCAGCACGCCCCACAGAGGGATGGATCCTCAGGGCTGGCAGCCAGACGCCTCTCCAGCTCTAAGACCTCCCGTTCCAACTGCCCTATCGTCGCATCCTTCCGTCGGCTGGCGCCCCGGGAGTAGTCACGGCAGAAGAGCCGGGCGCGTACCTTCCCTAGATCCCACCATCGCCGCGCCGAGGGAAAGGCGTGCCGCTGCCCTTGCCAGGCCAGCCAGAACTCCCGGAAGGACGCCACGAAACCCACATCCTCCAGCAAACTGTTATTAAAATGCCAATAGGCCGGCCCCGGCCTCTCCGCGCAGAGAGAGGCCGTCACGGTAGCGAGATGATGATCAGAGAACGGGGCCGGCCGGACGCTGGAGGAGTGGGCCCGCGAAAGGTGAAAACGTGATAAACAGATGCGGTCCAAACGGGAGTGGTGCGACCGATGGGCCTCCACTCGGACAAAGGTGAAGGTTGAGCTGTCGTCCGGGTGGTGGTCGCGCCAGACGTCCACCAGGGAGTGATGTTCGACAATTTCCCTGAGGACGTCTGCGGCGGCCGGGCACTGCTCGATCCCCGAGCGGTCCCATTTCTCAATGGTGTTGTTAAAGTCCCCGCCCAGGACCAGGCACTCGCGAGGATCCAAGGTGCCGAGGAAGGTGGACGCCTGCTGATAGAAACGAAGTTGTTCCGGGCCCGGTGTCGGGGCATAGATGTTGACGAGATTGACCACGAGCCCCTCCGTACGGACCCGTAGGTGCAGCAGGCGGCCCGGCACAGCCTCGGCAACCCCCAGCACCTCAGGCCGTAGGTCGGGGGAGAACAAGGTCGCCACTCCAGCCTGGCGAACAGAGAGATGGCTGAAGTAGACTCTGTCCCCCCATTCGAGCCGCCAGCTGTCTTCAGCGGCTGGATCCGTATGGGTCTCCTGCAGGAATACTACAGAGTACCCCCCCTCCCGAAGGAAGGAGAGCACCTGGCTCCTGCGGAGACCCATCCTACAGCCCCGGGTGTTCAATGTTGCGAAGAGGAGAGATGCCATGAGGAGGGCTGGGGGGGATCCTCGCTGGCAGAGTCACTCACAGCCCCCATCGGGCCGCGTAACAATCCATGACCCACCCCGTAGGCGAGTAGTGAGTCACGGAAAAGGCGGACCCGTTGGTAGGCCGTGGCGGCCTGCTTCCCAGTCCCTTTACCCTCCCACATGAGGGCCCTCGCGGCCCGGAGGATTTGGTGGAAATCCCCCCATCGCTGGAGAGCGAGCTGTACTTTGTTGCGGGAGCCCCGGACGTCCTCCAGGAATTCCCGCAGCTCCTCTCGCAGCGTATGGGGGGCTGGGGTTACTGGCTCCCGGCTATCGAAAGAAGGGGCCCCGGACACAGCCATATGGCCCACCGAAACGGACAGGCAAGGGGCGGACCCTCGACGCGGCTCCTGCTGGGCCGGCACCTTAGGGCCCGACCCGAAATTCGGCTTAGTTGGGGGAGGTGGCGGAGGGAGAAGAGCAGCCTCTGGTGGGTCGGGACGAGGAAATACTGGAGCCGCTCCCTGGGGGTCATCCTCCGAGAAGGGGAGGGAGACAGCCCCAGAGGCGGCAGTGTCATCATGGGAGGTGTGGGAGATTGGGATGGCATCAGGGGCGGGGCAGGGATCAGATGTAGGGGCAGGGAGGGGGAGATGAGCAGGGCCGGGCTGAGGAATGGGTAGAGGATCCTGAGCCGCAGGAGCTGGGCCACTGGGAGGTGGCCTCTCTTGGTGTGGCTGAGGGATCTGGCAATTGGGAAGGGGACCCCCCACGATGCCGGGCTCTACTATGATGGCTTGTGTTACAGCCATGGCATCGGAAGGTGGACAGATATTTGCGGGGTCCCCGCCTGGGAAGGAGAACTGTTGTCCCACCCCAATGAGGGGTACCCCCTGGGATTCGGGTCCAGGCCGCAGGGCACCGGCTGTCGCTTCAGGAGGCTTGGCGGCCGTCAGCGAGGTGTCACTTGCAACCGGGCAGGTGGAAGAGCCCAGGGGATCCTCGGAGGTGGGAGCGGAACCGGCGGTCAAGGGGAGGGAGCATGGGGAGACGGGGGAAAGGGGCACCGGGGTGAGGTCATTGAGATCGAGGCCTGCTGGTAAAGGGTCATCCTCCCCCTGGGTGATTGGGGTCAGACCCAGGGCCTCGATCTCCTCGTAGATGGAGGGCAGGTCACCTTCTGCCACCCCGGGGTTCTCCCCGCCGGCACCTGAAGCGATGCTCGGGTCGGGGCGCGCAGGGTCGACAAAAGGGGCAGAAGGGGCTCTATTGGGGGCTTCCGAGTGAGGGGCGGTAATACTTTCCGGTGCTGCCACGTCTTTCCCAGCCGGTTCTGGCGGACAAAAGCCGCTCGGGGGCAAAGCGGAAGGCTCGGCATCAGTGCCCCCCTTCCTGGTCTTCCGGGGGGCTTCCACATCGGTGGAAAGGAGCGGGGCTCGAGCCTTCCGCTTGCCCCGCTTCCCCTGTACTAAGGCCCAGCCCTCCATGGCATCATCTGGGGGCCGGCTAGTAAGGGTCGGGTCAGGGGGGAGGGGCGATTTTTTAGGGACTCGGGGAGGTAGTGGTGGGGCAGCATAAGGGAGAGAAAAGTCTCTCTGGGGCGGGCCCTCTCCCACGCCCGGCGATATCCCTGCCTCACCCTCCTCCACAGGCCTCAGCAGACTGTTCGCAGTGGGCCTCTCCCGCTCGTCTGGGCTAACTGCGGGAGGTACTCCCAGGGCCCGAGTGGGAGCAGCGGTGGACTGGGAAGGAGGAGGGGCGGATCTGGGCACCGGGCATTCAGGGGCGCCGGCGATGACGGGGCCGACGCCCTGCCGGGGCTCGGGGGTCTCGGATGCTCCTCCTTGCCGTGCCAAGGGACAGTCCCTCCGGACGTGTCCCATCGCCCGGCAGAGGTAGCACCGGGTCTCCCCCGTGGAACAGTACACCCGGTAACGGGCCCCTTGATAGGGGACCATAAAAGACCCCTCGAGCGCCTCCCCGTCACGTGCAGCCGGCGGCATTTGGAGCTGCACCTGCCAGCGGAATGAGAGGATGTGACGGAGGGCGGGGTCTTTGCAGCCCAGTGGGAGAGGGCTGACTACAGAGATGGGTCTCCCCAGGGCGGAGAGAGCAGGTAACAGGGCGGCATTGGGGAGGAAGGGAGGGACGGAAGTGAGGACTAGACGGACGCCCAAGTCCTCCAGCGGCTCTAATGGGATGAACACGCCCCCCACCGCCAGGCCCTTCTCCACCGCCTCTTGGGCCGCGGCCTCCGATGCGAGGAAGAAGACTACCTTCCCGTACATTTTTGAGGCCGCTACGATGGCCGTGGGCCCCACCACCCTCGCCAACGCCCGCACATAGGTTTCTGCGTGGGGCGAGGCAGGTACCAGGAGGCAACGGACGCCGTGCCTTCTGGTCAAGGTGGGAAATGGGCCCCGGCCGCTATAGATGGTAGCTGAGGCGGTGGGCGGGTTAGGTGACGTTGCGGCAGGTGGGGGGGTTGCCGCCACCTGGGCGTACGCTCTGGGGGCCGGGGGTGGGACACCCGCAGAGCTGGTAGAGGGAACAGCAGGGAAGGATGTCGCGGCCGGTGGCAGGGCCGCAGCAGTAGTGGCTGCCTCTGCCATGGAGGGCCTGGCCTTTGTCGCGGGGCCCTTACCCTTCTTTTTACCCTGGCCCTTCCTGCCGGCTGGGGGGGCTCCCCCAGAATCGGGGAGAGCGAGGGACGTGGCAGCAGCGGAGGTCTCTTCAGTGTCCGCCGCTGCCAGTGCCCCAGCGGGGGCGAGAGCAGGTGGTTCGGCAGCGGCGGTCGAGGTGGAGGCTAGGGAGGGTGATGGGGGAACAGGCGGAGGAGGGGCGGCCGTGCTGTCTGGAGGGGCTCCTCCCTCCATGTCGCCTGCCATGATGAACAGGGGGGAAGGGAAAACTCTTGAGAGGGGGCGGGGAGAGGAATTGGGGTGACCACTCCTCTCCGCTAGGCTGCAGGCAGGGGAGGAGGGCACTAAAAGTGGGGACAGGGTTCAGGGTTATCTCGGACTAGTGCGGGGGTAGGGTTCAGTCACCGACACAAGATGGGAAATCCGGCTCCTCTTGTTGCACTAGGTGAGGGGATGATATAACAGCATGGGGGTGCAGTGAGATAGGTTCAAAATTAAACAGGGGAGGGGCACAAGCGCATGGGAAGGGGCATGGGTGCATGAAAGCGGGGGGCTAATCAGGGCAAACGGAGCTTCAGGGGGAGGGAGACAACCAACGAAGAATGGGGAAGAAAAAAAGAGACTAGTTTCAGGGCTAGGGTAGGGCAAACAAACAAGGCTGTAGAGGGAGAGGGGTGGGGCAGGCAAAACTGAAACTAGCAAGGGGCTGGGACCAAAAAAAAAAAGGGGGGGCAAACAACTGCAAGGGGTAAATGGGGCAGGTGGCAAGGGACAAAGCAAGGGACATGCTGCTGGGGGGAAGAGGGTCAGTCCAAGGGGTATGGGAGGGGGCACGTGCACCCACGTGCGCTTGCACAAAATCAATGGGTGGGGCTGGTTGCCGCTGCAGGCCCAAATGATGTTAAAAGGTTGTGGCGGGCCATGGAAGCAGCTAAGTCCAGAGGCCGTAGCACAAGGCAGATGGTGAGCAGCCAGCAGAGGTGGTGGAGGGGGCAGCGGTGGTGGTGGGGGTTATGGGGGGGCACAGGTGGACCAGGGGGCAGGCTCGGTGCCACACCCCCTGTGCCCCTACATACACAGTCAATACCCCCACCACTAGAGCACAGTTCGAAAGATTACTCAGTTCTTGGAGGCCCCCTCCACGGTGGTCTGCAGAGTCTCCGCCGACGGTCTTCCGGGTCTTCCTCCTCTGGGTTCCAGCAGCTTCCTGGCAGCAAATAGGGCAGCTCCAGCAACTCCAGGCGGTGGTCCGGTGGTCAGGCAGGACCCTTCACAGCTGGTGGTGGTGGTGGTCACAGCAGCGGCTGGAGCAGGGGTCCCTCACACCCCTCCTGTGGGGAGAGGGCCAGCAGGCCCCCTCCCCCCAAGGGGCAGCTGCAGCAGCAGGAGTAGCAGCAACCAAGGTGTTGGGGGGGAGGGGGTTCAGCTGCCAGGCAGCCAGCAACCAGAGAGTAGAGTAGTGGGAGGGGTGTCTGGCCCAGCCAGGGGAGAAGCTGGAGCAGCAGTAGCAGCAAACAGCAGCTGGGAGGTCCCAGGGCCTAGCAGCAGCCCCAGCAAGATGAGCAGGAGGAGCAGCAGCAGCCCTCTACCTCCTTCCCAGCAAGAGGGCTATAGGGAAGTGGTAAGGAACCAGTATGTTAGCTCCAGGCTAAACAAATCCCTGATACCTTATGGCAGTTGCTCCAGGTTAATCAAGACACCTGGGGCCAATTAAGAACTTTCCAGAAGGCAGGGAGGTTGATTGAGACACCTGCAGCCAATCAGGGTCTGGCTGAAACTAGTCAATAGCCTCTCAGTGAGTCAGTGAGGTGCGCATCTCAGGAGCTGTGGAAGGAGGTTGCGTGTGAGGAGCTGGGAGCAAGAGGCACTAGGAGCTGAGAGTAAGAGGGCGTACTGCTGGAAGATCCTGTGGTGAGGATAAAGAAGGTGTTGGGAGGAGTCCATGGGGAAGTAGCCCAGGGAGTTGTAGCTGTCGTGCAGTTGTTCCAGGAGGCACTCTAAACAGCTGCAATCCACAGGGCCCTGGGCTGGAACCCGAGTAGAGGGCGGGCCCGGGTTCCCCCCAAAACTCCCAACTCCTGATCAGACACAGGAAGAGTTAACCTGGACTGTGGATTCTACTAGAGGGGAAGATCTCTGAGGCAAGCAGAATCCGCCAATAAGCGCAGGACCCACCGAGGTAGAGGAGGAACTTTGTCACAATATATATATATGTATCACACTTACACATAGTGACACTATTATGAAATTGAAATAACAGTGATAAGGTATTAATCTATTATATGAAGCCATTACTATGTCAGCAATCTCTAATACTGTATCTACAGTATACAAGAGATTGAACCAGTGCTTACAGTTATTTATATGATAAGATTCCTGTTGCTGGAACCTTGTCTCTTCTAAATTCTGTACTGAACCAAACACACTGTCAATACTCGAATTATCTATTTATTTGGTATCCATTACAAGTTCTTTTTACTTCTGCTCCTTTTGATGCAAAGAGCAATATTACAAAATATTATAGTTTTAGCTCCATTCAAGTAAGGCAAGAACATTCAGAGCAAAGATTATTTTTTTTTTCTGTTCTTAAATCTCCCTATTGTGCCTCCAACAATACAGCTCATGTAGTAACAAAATATCATGAACACATGAGATTTCAATGACATCTAGACACATCAAAGTGAGTTAAGAAAAGAGTGATGGTTTTACGTCCATTTCCATGCCTTAGTCATAACTTGATTGAATGCTGTTTTGGGTATTTAATATAAAATGAAATCTGAATCAGAAATCCATTCACAAGACCTTTTCACAGAACAACCATCCATCTATTCAAAGAACTATTCTGAACCAAACTATAACAATTGTCATTAATACCAACGGGCACTTCCTTTTCTAAATGAAAAAAAGAAAAAAACCAAAAGAACTCATGCAAAATGACAGTTCATGAAATGAAGTACCAGTAATGTAAAGTATTCAAGGAAAAATGCAAGTTGTTGATAGATGTTCTTTAAATATGTTCATTGGTTAATCATTCTGTTTAGTTTCATAGGCAATTTAAATAGTAAAGATTGGTTCATTGTAGATAAGCAATTTGCATACCTTCATATGTTTCAGCAATGCAAGCATTTTAGTTCATTTTGCAAGGCTTTTAATATCCTTGATATTCTAGTAAATCAATCTGATCCTTATAATAGTGATAAAATAATGAATCTAAATAATGAAAAATTCAAAGTTAAGGTAACTCTAGATAAGGCTTTACTGATTTGGGTGGTAAAGTAATTATAGGCCCTCTCCAATCCAAAATAGCCTCTTAGCTGCTTATCTCTGATTGGAAGGGGGCATTCTCCTCGTTCATAGATCCTTCCCAGGAGTCACAGACTCCATCAATCCTCCTCAAGTTGATTAAATCTCCATCCAGCATCCTAATGTAAGGGACAATTTCTCCTTGGCTGATTCAATGTTAGCCAGTCAGGGAAGAATTGATAAAGGCCTCTCTGAAGCAGTCTCTTTTGAAAGATTTGAAAACACTCCTCTCTCCTACTAGAGGCCGGCACAAACAATTTATTTCAGCTCTAGTGTTACAGAAATTCCTAAGGGTTGCTTAGTCCCAATGGAGACTGAAGGGAAAGGAATGATGGATCCAGTATGTGGATCTCATTTGTGAGATTTTTCCTTTCTCAGAGTAGTTCTACAAACCCACAGCATGGAGCTGGAAGGACTGGGCTATTTTTGCTTTTCATGAAGGGGACAAATATTTTTCCTTTTCTCTTGGATAGGCTGACCTAACAAATTCAGTCTTTGGGGCTAAAAAGTCATGGAGTAGGCCCTATGTGTACAAAGTGTGGCTTTAATACATATATAATAATACTGACTTGGTTACTGTATAAAGTTAAAAGTATACATATCACAAATAGTCAGTGCTAACTAACTTGAATTAAATAAACAAGCAGGAACTCAGATTAATATGTATATGTGAATTGATACGACATTCAAGTTCAGTGTAACTTTTTCCCTCTCCATCTTATTATGTATGCATTTAAAATAGGAGAAAAAAACATTAAAAAGGCTACTTTTTATCATTTAAACATAAACCCAATAAAAACAAAATTGAAGCACTGTGTAACAAAAACAAAGACTTCATACAGACCAGTAAATGCAGATAAACACTATCCCAGAAATCCTTAAACGTGTAGTCCTGCACCTAATATGAAGCAGTCTTACCACAGGGAGTCAGATCATCTATAAACCTCTCTACTTCACACTGCCACCACAAACCTTAGCACAGAAACAGACCCAAGATTTAAAAAAGTAAAAGTAAAAATAAAAATATATTTTAGCTGAGTGTATCCAAGAGCCATAAGCCAAAATATAGAGTTCAACTACAAACTATACTTCTGAAACCTATTAAGGAAAGCATTACTTTCACCTACTACCTAAGGTCAACATTGTTACTATTATTAGTGATTATTAGTGCAACAGGATTGTGCTGGGGAGCAAGGTATTCCATATTTCCTTGCCATGGTTAAACTGCATTGTTGATTACATCACAGGACTGGAGCACAACCTCTCTGGGCCTCTTACCGACCCTCAGGTGGTCGAGACCTTGACTCTGCCCTCCCCCCAATGCACCATCCAGTATGACTGAGCCAGTATAATCTCTGACTGACAATAAATTGCTGCAGATTACTTCACCTCGACCTCCAGAGCAAGATGTATGAAATTAGGGATTGAATTGCCAACTCAGTCACACTTCAGTCCCTGGTCTGCTCCTGGGGCAGCGCACCTATGCACTCTCATTTCCTCGGAGCTAGTGGTAAATCCACAATCTAAGTCCTTATAATCGTAAATCTAGTCAAAGAATATTATTACTTTATGCCCACAAATTTCTAATAATTGGACACAGTCAGAGAAAGTGGGTCCAAAACCCTAACAAAAAGATTAATTTGGCCTGATCCCACACCCATTTTTCAAGTACAGTAAATGGTAAAACTCCCACTGACTGCATGGAGAACAGGACTGAGCCTTTGAACTGCAATGTAAGTTTTATTAAAGTTTAATTGTTGTTTTCAGACATATATACTATAGAGAATTTTGAGCTCTCTCTCCTGTAAATCAGTATTTATACTTAATCCTAGTGAAATAGGAATCCAATGCAAATTTGATGAAACACAGGTGCAGGGGTTTGTGCCAGTTTCTTTACGTTTGGGGCAAATAGGTTTATAGATTCCAAGGTCAGAAGGAACCACTGTGATCATCTAGTCCGACCACCTATATAACACAGTATGTTTTCAAAAGGGGTCAGAAGAAATCATTAGACGCTGAACATTTTTTTTGGTTGCACGGTGCATTTCAAAATAGCAATATTTAACCTGTTTTTTTTTAAAAAGAATATCAAGCATTTCATGAATAACAATGAGCACTTAAAATTGGTTTTCTAACTCCAAACAAGAGATAGCATAGAACGTTTTCTTCTCTTAAAATGAAAATCTGGGAACAAATTTAACTATGAGATGCAAGTGCTCCACCATAACATGAAGTATTATTGTTGAGAATAGAACAATAAAAATTGTTGAGTAAAGGGAGATCAAGGATTTCTACTAAAAGAGACTATAGGACAAAAACCAAGGACATCCCAGATGTGCTCCCATATAATTTGCTGGTTGGGTTATTAGCTCCATCTCCATTTTTTTACCTAAGTATTTTAAAATAAATAACACTGCATAACGGGAATGGTGAATAAGATGCACATGTGAGATGCATATGACAACAGATTCCTTCAACAACTGATATTTGATTGCTGCTGTATGAAAGGAATAAAACGATGGCCAGTAGCCCTTGTATGTACAAAGTTTATATAAATTCTAGACATTAACTATGTTCTTCCATGTACCGATATCTTCCCTTCATATCACACTTGAATATTTATGGAGCTATGGACAAGGTTGTTTTGACTAGTGCTTCACTGTACACAACTTTTGCTTAAAATGTTTGCATCAAAGAGAGTGGAAGCAACACCTTAATTATCAGTAGTAGTTCTTTAAATGCTAATTTCATTAAGCCTACATTTAAGAAATAACATAAGGTTTGACATCAGGTTAAATACTAGTAATACAATTTTGCTGGATTACCCACTTTTAATGATTTTCACTTGATATTATGAGAGAAGTGTTAATATATCTAGAATTCTCAGAATTAACATGCCTTTACTACAAACATATGCTTAAAAGCATCTATATCAGAGGTGGGCAAACTATGGCCTGCGGGACTGTCCTGCCTGGCCCTTGAGCTCCCAGCCGGGGAGGCTAGCCCCCAGCCGCTCCTATGCTATCCCTCCTCCCCCGCAGCCTCAGCTAGTCACGCTGCCAGTGCTCTGGGTGGCACACCTGCGAGCTCCTGCTGGGCACCACGGTGGCGTGGCTGGCTACAGCATGGTAAGGTGGCGGGGTTGGGGGGGGGGGGGGGATAAGGGGCAGGCGGTCCCTGGGAGCAGTCAGGGGACAGGGAGCAGTTGGATGGGGCAGAGGTTCTGGGGGAGAGTCAGGGGATGAGGAACAGGGCGGGTTGGATAGGCGTGGGAGTCCTGGGGGACCTGTCAGGGGACAGGGGTGTGGGTAGGGGTTGGGGCAGTTAGGGGACAGGGAGCGGGGGGGAGGTTGGATAGGGGGTTGGGTCCCGGGTGGGGGGAGGGGGCAGCTAGGGCAGGGGGGAGGTCCCGGGAGCGGGCGGTCAGGGGACAAGGAATGGGGGTGTGTGTGTTTGGATGAGGAGGGTTCTGAGGGGGGCAGTCAGGGGGAGGGGTTGGATAGGGAGTGGGGGCCAGGCTGTTTGGGGAGGCACAGCCTTCCCTACCTGGCCCTCCATACAGTTCCGCAACCCCGATGTGGCCCTAGGGCCAAAAAGTTTGCCCACCCCTGATCTAGAGCCAAGTGTTAGTCACCTTTTGTGATCAAAATAAAAGGGAAAAGTGTACTTGCTCTTTGTTTGCAGTTCTTCATGAAACAGAAAAAAAATAATCAACACTGTACCTCAATTTTTACTTTGTTATCTCCAAAGCACAGGTGCTGAAGGTAGGCTGCTGCATTTGCTTGAACTGATGGGAACTGGTGCTGAAGCATGTGAATGACTTCAGGCAATTCTGGATCCCGCCATGCAAACTCCCTTCATTAGATAAACAAATTCAAGGGAAGGTGTTAGTTTATACATATGTTTTACTCCCTATAGTTACTGGAGAGTCTTGGCAGTTTTCTAAAATATTTGCTGCCCTGTAGTATCAAAAGTAAAAGAGGAAACTAAATGTATGAAAATGGTTCATTATTTCATTCCACCTTTCAGTTTTCCCATCAGTTTTCCCTTTATATTTTTTATTCATCACAGCAAAAACATTATAAATGTCCATATTGCTTTCTTCAGTTAGATTGCTAATACACATTGTATAGCTAGAGTGAAATATATATACTTTAACTCTACTTACTGAATCACTGAAATCTATATAAACCTCCTTAGTGGGGGAGCTAGGGAGAGGATGACCCATATGAAGATACCTAGTTCTTATAAATTTAATTTAATTCAGCGGAGGACAGGTGTAACTCATACAGAGAATTTTTTTTTCTGAACATTTAACACATTTTTACTGTTTTACAGTTAATTATACTTGGACAAAAACAGGACTGATATGAGTGGCATTGTCAACCATATCAAAATAAAGGACCACGAGGCTGTAGCAGCTTGAATTGTTCAGGGACTGTGGATTTACAACTAGTTTTATTGTAACTGTTTCACCGAGGACACAGCTATTTTACGTAGACAAAAAACTGGCAAGTCATTAGACATGATCATGAAATTTATAGCTTTAGGAACTGATCCAGTGACATTTGTTGGGCTATTTTCTCTTTCTAAAGAATTTTAAACAAAACAATACAGAAATCTTACTCTTGCTGAAAATCCAAACAAGTGAAGCAACTACAGTTCCAAGAACAGAATGATAATGTTGTTCCAAAGTAATCCTTTCAAGCAGTTAAGACTCAGAATGTGACATATAATTCTATTCATTTGGTTGTTGACCTTCTAAATATCCTCTTTTAAAAGACACAAATTATATAAGTTTGGGCTCAAGTTTTAAATACTGCCTATATTAAGAAAGATGTGAACAAAAGCTAATCATTATATATATATAATTCAAAATGTTTAAATCGAAACAACTGTTTCCATTGAAATTTGAAATATAAAATTACAATTTTATATATATATATATAAAACTGTAATTTTATATTTCAAATTTCAATGAAAACAGTTGTTTCGATTCAAACATTTTCCGCCAGTAGAGGTTGCGGCAGTATGGTAGTACATATGAACCAGCAGTTAAAACTGACTAAACACAAGGTAAAACTGTTTCATTGTGAAAGCAAACTATAATGCAGAAAGCAAAGAAATAGTTCTAGTGGTGAAAAGTAAATTAGATTTTTTAAAGGTCGGTTTTAATAATAAATGGATTTATTATTAACAATGGCATGGAATTTTAGGAGTATTTTTTTTGGTAGGTTCTACACAAAAAAGTAATACTGCACTTCTCCTGTTAGCTCAGCAGCAGTACTTAACACTATTCCTAGAGCTAGGCTTATTCTTGCTGACATCATCAAGACAAGAGTACAAGTGAGCCAGTTAAATGAAATGAACTGTCTCCATTAGGAACACAAGAACTATATGATTCTCCCAATGGAAAAAATGACAAAATTGATGGAAAAAGAAATTTTATTTTCAAGATTTAAGGATGTGATTGGATATACCAACCCCACACTGAGTCAACAAGGGTTAATGAGCTACAGTGGGCTCAGTCAGCCCTGCCCTGCTATACCTGCACTTACTGTCAGATAATGACAGGCTGGTTAAATAGGGAAGAGGACAGCCTAGTAGGTACACTGACCAGGGAGAATAGATCTACCTTGTGCTCCCTGAGGAAAGGACCAGACCAGAACCTCCACAGAGACTCCTGACTGCCAGAGCCCTCTGGAAGAAGATAGGCCTGGCACAGGACTATTGGTTTTGGTTTGGGGCCTATTTGTTTGCTTTACTACAAAAAGACTATTGGGCTGTCTGTGCTGCCTCGGATAGCCCTGAGGGGCCTAATGAGACTATAGCAGGGAAACCCTGTCCAGTCAGGGTGTCAGGAACTGCATCAATCAACTCAGTGGACTTTTGCACCATCCTTGAGTCTGCCCTGTAGTTTGTCCCTGAAGAACCAGTGGTCACACAGGAGCATTCCAAACAATGGAGTGTAAAATAAACCATGTTTGTTAGTCTCTCTTTAAAACATGGGTGTCTAAAACTTGTTAACATCGCCACTGTAGTCTGACTATAACAAAGCAGATTTTTGGTTGTCCTAATTTTAACATGGAGATACAGGCCCATGGATTCTAGAGGCTCCAAAAAGCGTGAAAGGTGTTTTAAAGACAGAGAGGGAACCTGATAGCTGCTTCAATTACCTCACAATCCAAGGGCCAGATTATAAATTTCCAGAGGTCACTCCACCAGATTAAAGATAAAATAGAAAAACTATACTGTAAAGCTCTCTGGGCTTTATCTAGCCACATGTCTGATAACCTTTAAAATGAAACAAGTGGATATAGGAGGATAAAGATGTCATCCCTAGCTGTTGGAGTAACATGCATGTGTTGCTAATGTCTCTTTAAAACATTTTAAAGTCAGTTAGTGAATATTACCAAAAAAAAAAAAAGGAAAAAAAAATCGAGATCAGGCATTGGAGATAACAGACAAATCAGGTGCATTTCTTGTTTTAGTGATGAAACAATGAAGATGGGACTGACTACACTCAAGACAGCTTTATCTGTACTTATACACCTTATTGTTCACAAACAAAGTAGGGTAGGCTACGATTTTTTCAAAAGCATTGTTAACTGTGGGTGATAGTCTGTGAATGTCAGATATTGGACATATCAAAATAAATTTCGCTCAGACCAGAGTCATAGTAAGCAACTATTGTTGACTAAACTGCAAGAATGGAGTCATGAAGAACCAGAGGAGTAATTCTGAAAATAGTATATTTCTTAAAAATAAGTGTGGTTGCTTCTACAATTTATATTATATATATATATATTCTTATAAAATGTTTTATAGGGAACATTTCAGATAATCAACCTAGTCATAATAGTTTAAAAACCATCAGACTATGAAATTATCATACTATAAATAATATATTACAAAAACATGAAATTCTTGACTTAGAGAATCCAGAGGTTAATATTAGTTCTTTGTAACACATTAGTTCTTTCTAACTAGTTCTTCAATTGAATGCTCTCATTACTTTATATTTTATGGAATATTTATAATGCTGTTAAATTGCTAACAGTCAAGATACTATAGCATAGCAAATTTTAAGACATAAAACCTAACTTGTGCAATACTTTTTACCTTAAGAGGGGTCTGGCTGTAACAGGGAAAGACAAGATCTGGATAATGGATAAGAGATGGGAATTTTATACAGCATAAGAATTCTTCTTATATTTTCCAAAGCATTTATTTCTCAATGTACTGTAGCTCAGACTCCATTTTATATTTTGACTAATACAGTATTACAAGACCATGGAGAAAGATGGTAATTAGCTTCCTATGAATACTGTGCCTACAACTTGTACAACAAATATACTAATGCGACAAAGAAAAAGAGATTTCTCACAATCTCCCTCTTTTGTTCTAATATACAGATTAGAGAATAATGCATACCTCTTCTTTATTTTCACCAAAATGAGTCTATGGGCTTGTCTACGCTTTGAAATTTACCAATATAATTATTCTGGAATAGCTATTTCAGTAAACTTCCAAGTGTAGACAAGCCCTTTGTCCAGGGCCGGCTCTAGGCACCAGCAAAACAAGCATTTGCTTGGGGCAGCCAAATTGCAGGGGCGGCTGGGAGCCCTGGGAGTTGTAGTTCCTTGGTTAGCTCCCTGCCTAGAGTCAGCCCTGGAGCAGGGAAAGAACTACATTTCCCAGCATTCCCTTGGCCGCTATCAACAGGAATGGGAGGGGGAGGGAGTGAGATAGATGAGACACGCTCTGGCTTCCTGTATTAATGTAAAGCTGGCTGCTGAACGGTAGGGATTAGGGCAACCAGATGTCCCGATTTTATAGGGACAGTCCTGATTTTTGGGTCTTTTTCTTATATAGGCTCCTATTACCCCCCCACCCCTGTCCCGGTTTTTCACATTTGCTGTCTGGTCACCCTACTAGGGATACCATATTTTAACATTTTTTTTTAAAAAAGGACACTCCACTGGTGTGACCTCACCTTGCCGCCCCCAAAGAAAGAATTGGGTGGACAAAATGGACAGTGCACCTCTCTATCTGAAGCCTAGCAAGGGAGGTAGGTGGATCCCACTAGAATTTAAAATGAAAAGTAAGGGAGGGGAGGCTCTACTAGAGGACTTGGGCAGCTTTAGATACTGTAAAGCACGTAGGAGGATTTCCACCTCTGAGCCATGGAAGCAGAAATTGACTTTTCCTTTCCAGATGTAGCTAATATTCAGAAAGGGAATCTAGCACCTGCATTCCAGACTTGAACACCCTCAAAATTCAGGCATGCTCAGACTCATTTTGGGCAGCTGTTACTTCATTTCTCCCAAATCAAATATACTGATCCACTGTAACTTGCAGTAGAAAAAGTAAGATAAAATTGAGCAAGAAATGCTTCCCAGTGGTTATTAGGACTGGAATTGCTATTTTTAACAGCCATTGTCTTTTTTTTGTTTTGTTTTATTTGTTTAAAAGGAAGACAGTGATATTGCATTGTCAAATTCCCCATAGAAACAAAGAATGGAACAAAAGAATAATAAAGGCACCTCAACTTTTCCTCATTAATGTAGGACAGTCTTATAATATGCATCCAGATATCCTTCAATCACACGAGCTGAAAATTGTTCCACTTTACTGCAGTTCTGTAACCATATGGGAACCAATCCTGTCTGTGTTCTGTGCACATCCAAAATTCCTACTGAATGATCTGCCCTGGGACCAAGTTACCAGTGACCCAGGGCTGGGGCGGTAGGGTGTGTGTGTGTGTGTGTGTGTGTGTGTGGGTGTGGGTGTGTGTGGGTGGGTGGGGGGAAGGGAAGCCCAGGGCTGGGGCGGTAGGGGGTGCGTGGGGGGCAGGGGGGGGGGGGGGGGTTTGGGAAGAGCCCAGGGCTGGGGTGGGGGGCAGCCAACATTTTTTTTGCTTGGGGCAGCAAAAAACCTAGAGCTGGCCCTGCCTTTGTCTTTCTGATATTTTTAAAGACCTGGTTCAGTCACCTTTACTCTGACAAAACAGTACCTTAGTCCTCAAATACATCTTTTAAATCAGTGATACTCAGACCTCAGTGGTTCAGGAGCCAAATTAGCAATCACCATTACCCATAAGAGCCACAGTAGCATGAATTCATTGTTTCATTTTATAGCTATACCTCTATCTATCTATTATTCTCCCAGCAAAATGACTGACCAAGTATTCTACAATTAGTTAATAACATAGTAAAAGCATCCCAATTAATTAATAATTAAATCACACGGTGTTTTAATATCATGTGCTGCAAAGAGCCACAGCAGACACATCAAAGAGCCACTTGCACTCACAAGCTGCAGTCTGAGTACAACTGTTGTTAATCAATATTTAGTATGTGGAGGAAGCTAATGGGCTACATGTTAAAAATGCACCAATGGCCAAATACCACAAACATGGCTTGTTAAAATTTGTAGCACTATTAAGTTGACCCAAAGAAGTGGTTTGAAAGTTCACTAATAGGGGCCAAATCCTGTTTGTTCTATCATGCAAGTAGGCCCATTACTGTCTACAGGACTACTAGAATAAGTAATACCAGAAAAACAGTCTCCATTTCCATGTTAAATGCATTTATTCTCTGTTAATATGAAGTAACTGTTTTCTGCCTTTGCAAAATGGTACACTTATTCCGAAGATTTCCCAAGCAACTTTCCTTATAACGAAAGCTGTTCATAAATAGAATGATCTAGTATATTTAGATATGTGCTTACTCATTTTCAAAACCTGGCAAACATGTGTGACAATTTAATAAAAATACTCAATGAAAACAAATGAAACCTTTCATGTTCACAAATGTTCCTCAAAGTATATGAAATTTCCTTTTAGATATCCTAAACTTGGAAGAGAATTACAATAATTGTTATCACAAATGTATGCAACAGTCAACTACTGTAGCAAAGTAAAAGCAATGCACTTACTGGTTTAACTTCTGAATAATTTTATAAACTGTTACTCATTAAACCTAAATTAATCACAATGATCTGTATAATACAGAACTGAAAAATGCACTACTAAGTTTTTCTATTTAATCAAGGAACAATTTTAGAATCAGATAATTCTTGCAATGGTACATGATTCTTGAAAGCTCAGTTGGACTTGCCTAGGATCTTTCTGTATGCTGTCTATGGATGGAGATCTTGTTGTACCATCATCTGCTGGCGTTGCATGTTGTAGCCTGTTATAACTGGACTCTGACAGTCGGTACTGCATTGACCTGTAGGGTTCCGCATAGGCAGCTGTTGTGTTCAGGGGATAATTATTTCTTTGGTATGCAAGTGTGCTACGCTGACTGGATGACCTTTGCAGATTTCCAACACCTGGTGTAAAATCAATATTAAAATATGCTAGATACCTTTTATATACATTTGTTATGAGACAATTCTTGGTTTAAATAAAAAGCAAGCAAAATTAAAGTTGAAGTGAGACTGAAATACCCAGCGGTCTAAAAAGCTATCATTGGATAGGGCCCCAGTACCTCTCATATGATAAATCCTTACAGAAAAAGTTCCAAGGACGATAATGGGCTGATTACACAAGTAAAGTTATTGTGGGATCAGGCCCAAGTTATTTCTAAATAAGATTAAGTGTTTCAGTATTTAATGTCGTAAGAACTACATGTGTCAAATATATTAGCGGTAAACCAGGAACTGAAGAGGAACCTGGTTATAAACAGAAGAGTGTCAGAGGTGTTTAATAACATTCGATTGTATGCATCTATAGTACTGAAGAAAGAAAAATGGGAAATAAAACAAGCTGCTCTCCTGATATTAATGCAAGTCTGTCCTGCTTGCTTGGGTAAAATATTAACTGGGGATTGAATTGGATTTAAAGATTCTTTCAAGGGACTAATCTCAAATGGTTCAGAAAAACAAAAATGGTTCACTCGTGTGTGAAACGAGGTATGAATATGAACCTTCTTGATTAGAGTGTGTTCTTATGGGATTTTCTGCTCTTCTAAAAAAAACATAAGGATATTAACTGAACTAGAACTTTAGTTTTCAGTTTCACAATTGAGCTAAAACTTTGACAAACTTTACCTGGTTCAATTTTGCTTTGCTTAGTTGTGGCAGGTGGGACAGGGAAACTGTAAAACTTGTGCCTCATTCATAGTACTCTGAATGCCTCAGCTGGTGCAAAATTATTAACAAGCAATTTAAAAGGTTTAAAAACATTATTATAGGTATTGTGAACTGTCACTCTGAAGACTTACACAGTAAAACCTTCCTAATTCAGTCCAGTGATTGGGAGACCTATTGCAAACTACTAAATTGTGCAAATTAGTAAGTGAACAAAAGATCTAAAACCAGATTAATGAATCACAAACGTACCATACCTTTTCCTTTTATTTGAGAATTTCAGTTTAGCTGCAATTATTTATGATAGTACTTCATAGTATGTCATTGTATATTCTGTCATATAGCATATAAAAGTAATTAGATTTTAATACTGGATCTTACAATATAGAATTCCAGTATTAAATATTTGAGAAGTTGGGTGAGACCACGTGTTATATGGAGCAAGTTGTGAATTAGTGCAGTACAATTTAGCAGAGTTTTACTGTATTGATAAAACAGGAAAAAGTGAGAGGAAGGATATGATAAATATGGGTCAACAGTGTAACACTGTTGCAAAAAAAGTGACCATCATTCTGGGATGTAGTAGCAGGAGCGTTGTAAGCAAGACATGAGAAGTAATTCCACTCTACTCCATGTTGACAGAGTATTGTGTACAGTTCTGGGCAGCACATTTCAGGAGAGATGTGGACAAACTGGAGAAAGTCAGAGGAGAGCAACAAAAACGATTTAAGGGCTAGAAAACATAACCTATGAGGAAAGATTGAAAAAAACTGGGTTTGTTTAGTCTGGAGAAGAGCAGACTGAGTGGGGATATGCTAACAGTTTTCAAGTACATAAAACATTGTGACGAGGAGGGTGAAAAATTGTTTTAATTAACCTCTGAGGATAGGACAAGAAGCAATGGGTATAAATTGCAGCAAGGGAGGTTTAGGTTGGATATTAGGAAAAACTTCTTAACTATCAGGGTAGTTAAGCACTGGAACAAATTGCTCAAGGAGGTCGTGGAATCTCTGTCATTAGAGGTTTTAAAAGAACAGGTGAGACAGACACCTGTCCGGAATGGTCTAGTTATTAAGAAGTCCTTGAGTGCAGGGAACAGGACTAGATGCCCTATTGAGGCCCGTTCCAGACCTATACTTCTTACACTTCTATGATTGGCTAGTGAGGGTTTAAACCAAGAAATATTGGCAGAACTACATAGGTTGTAAATTATTGGCCAATATGTCTTCAAAGAACTACAAAACCCACTCAAGAGGGAAGAATACAGAAAAATTGTAATGCTTCAGTATGCTATAATATATAAATAGGAGACTGGAAAAGACAAGGATCTTCTAAGCACTGCAAAAAACAAAACAAAACACCCAACACACAATCATGTGGCATATTCCTACCAGAACACCACTCAGTGCTTAATAAATAAATAAATACATACATAAATAATAATAAAAAAATCCCCTCCAAGTTCTCTACCAATATGTCCAGGAGAAAATCTACCCCAAATTTAGCATTCGGTTTAACCATGCGAACATATACAAGAATACCATTGTATCCTGAAATATCACCAGTCTTAAGAGAAACAAAAGTAAAGTAAGACTCATAGAATGACTTCAGTAATGAATCTTGTAATGGTGACATTTCATTTGATTAGAACAAATATTTAAAACAATTTGTTTTCAGAAATTTGGCAGAAGATATAAACAACAGTTTTAGTCTATAAAATTTGCAAACCAAGTCTTTGTCTAGGTCTATCTAGGAAAACAGTGAGACACATATGTGCATGCACAAGGTCAGACATATGTAGATACATTTTAATACTATTGCTAATGTTTGCCACCACATACAAATTTTATAATTCAGTGGGGGAGGGCCATATCAAGTCTTGCTGTGTGCAAAGGACTGGTCTTTATTTTGAGTTTATGACCTATATTACACTGAAAAGATTTTGAGTCTAGCTCAGGGGTTCCCAAACTTGGTTTGTGGCTTCTTCAGGGTAAGCCCCTGGCAGGCTGCGAGACGCTTTATTTACCTGAGTGTCCGCAGGTACGGCCACTCACAGCTCCCAGTGGCTGCGGTTCGCCATTCCCAGCCAATGGGAGCTGCGGGAAGACATTATTGTGTCTGTCAGATTTAGGTCTCTTCCTCTTCTTCACTGATTTATGGCTTCTATTCTATTATTTTAAATGAGCAACACATATCTATCATCATACATATTGACAGCGTGGCAACAATTTACATTTGCTCAAGTAGAAAATGAATATGTAAATCAAGAAAGATTTTTGGGGCAAATCATCTAAATGTGAGGAACTCTGAAAAACTTCAATTCTATACCTACCTGACCCAGTTCGATATAGTGCTGTCTGGGACCCTTGGTGTAGCTCAACTGCTCCATGATTTGGACTGCGGTACACGGGACTGTAATAGGTTCTCCCTTCATATATGGGGGTGATGTGTAGGTCAGGAGATATAGCTGAACGTAATTCTTGTCCAAGCTGACTGTTCTGACTAGCATACGAACTCCTCAAGCCTAGAAGCAAGAAAAAGGTAAATATGTATAGTATGCAATTTGTGGCAATTTAAGTCAATTTAAGTCAACTGGAATTCAGAGGCTTTGTGGGAGTTCTGCCTAAACTTTGTAGAGTTGTTAGAAGTAAAGCACTGCAGTGAAATCAGTATGGACTACTTTTAATAAGCAACAGCCTGGGTATCCCCAAACATAATGGACATATTTCTGCTCCACCTTCATCAGAAAATCATCCCCATTAAGTAAGTGAATTGTGATGGTCCTTAGCAATTTTACTGTTAGTCTTTTAATTAGCCTAAGTGATTATATGTCCTCCACAGTAAAAAGGAAGTAACATGGAAAAATTAATGCTTGTTTTTAAGGGTTTTTTTAAAAAAGTAACTAGGGAAATATGAAGTGCTCCGATTTTGCACAGTACTTTTCAGGAACATGATGATGCCATCATTTTACCAGTAACTTCTATTTTTAACATTTTTTAACCTGGGCTTTTATGTAATTTAGGCAAGCAGATAAATCAAATTGTTCCTGAAACTTTAACATTTATTCTAAAAGTTTCAAATGTTATTTGTAACTTTGCCTATTCAGATCTTGGAAACATTTCAAAACAAGAAAGAATAGAAATCTGTTTCATACTCCAATTTGATTTTCACTTGCTAAACGAATGGTTTAGTTGTAATGTACTAAGGTTCTTAAATGTTTTGTATCAAAAACTTCAAAACAGTTCAAGACCATTATTTCTGGATTTGATGACTGCTCTGCAGAAAGCAACAGACTGTTAAACACCATTACATAACATTTCTCTCTCTTTGATGACAAATGTAGCAAGATATCCCCCAATCTATACTGTGCTGCCAAGCAGATTACAAGATTCTGCAAAAACTATGCACAAATGAAATATTAAGTTCACCTCCTGTTGCTGCTGAAGTCAATAGGTGGCAATATTCTCATTGGCTTCAATGAGAGCAGGATCATGCCACCTGCAAAATATTACACTTTACAGCCAAGCAGTAACAAATGTAGTTTGAGTCAAATGTTTAATGGCTATTTCATTACAAACAAACAAACAAACAAACAAACAAACATTTACAGGAAGACTGTATTTTCTAAATTTAAAGGTCCTAGGCTCATTTTGTGTTCTCCTTCCAATATTTGAAGGGCTAACTGGAGAAATAACCAATTATAAGAAAGTATTTTCTTGGTATTTATTTAAATCATTACAAATTCATAGACTATTCAGTTAATGAGGTTCTCTTAAGTGCTCTTAATTCATGGATTCCAAGGCTAGAAGGTACCATTGTGATCACCTAGTCTGACCTTCTATATAACACAGATCGAGCTTCCCCAAAATAATTCCAAGAGCATATCTCTTAGAAAAACATCCAATCCTGGATTTAAAAATTGCCAGTGAGGGCAAATCCACCATAGCCTTTCATAAATTGTTTCAATGGTTAACTATCCTCATTGCTAAAATGTTATGCCCATTTCCAATCTGAATTTATCTTGCTTCAAATTTCAGCCATTGGATTGTGGTATAACTTTCTTTCTGTTAAACTGAAGAGCCCATTGTCAAATACTTGTTCCCCATGTGGTACAGACTGATCAAGTCACTCTCCCTTAATATTATCTTTGTTCATTCATCTGATTATCCACCATGAACCCCAATCTTTCTCAAAGTCACAGGATGGGTGATTCTCTCCCAGAAAGCAGTAAGTATGGCCTACGTTCTTTGTTTCTAGATGTACATGTTCACATTTATTTGTATTAAAAATGTATATTGTTTGCCTTTCTCAGTATATTTAAATATGCATTATAAGGAATAATTACTGTTAATAAAATAGATGGTAGTGATATATTAATAGTCTGCTACAGTAAATTCAGACAATTAGAAAGAGAAGCTGATCATTAAACAAGTGCATTTCAAAGGAAAATATTTTTTCAGAATACAAACATCTTCTAACGTCCTTAGCTATAATACACCAAAGGAATACACCACAAATA
Organism: Macrochelys suwanniensis; assembly: GCA_033296515.1. NCBI lineage: Eukaryota > Metazoa > Chordata > Testudines > Chelydridae > Macrochelys > Macrochelys suwanniensis. Next base: position 30,277,312 of record CM065784.1, on the reverse strand, counting down.
AAATGGAATTAAATAAAATAGAAGATCCATCCAGCTAATTAATTATAAGTTATTTTTGAAAATGACTAATCCCATGGCAGTTCATATTGCATAACTGTAAACATGCATTCTGCAGATTTGTTCAATCCTTCAGCTAACTAGAAAAGGCCAGTTAATAAGGGTATGTTTAAAAGTCTACTGTAATTTTATTGGGAAGATAATTTATTTACTTTGTTTTTAACAATAAATTCAGTCATTCGGTAGTTTAACTGGCTGGTAAGATATATATGGCCAGATCTGCACATTTTCTATGAACAAGATTTTGCCCAGGTACCACTATGCAAGCTTCCCCCCTTATCCCCTGTAAATCCTGTGTGGCAGTTTCCTGTCCTCCACACCAGAGATTCTGTTATAGGTCACCAATGCAGTATCTATAATTCTACCTAACCTAATATCCAACCCCTCTCTCTGTCTCCCAGGCCCTAGTTTCTTTCTGGACTGCTAACCTTTCTTCCTTTTCCTCTGGTAAAAGTGTATTCAAATATATCCTGGTATCTCCACCTTTTAAATATGAAAATCCTAACCTTGACTCTGCCTCTGCTTCCAACAACTATCCTGTCTTCACTTATTCTACTTTAGCTTCAAACTCATTGAGTAGACTGTTAACAGCTTATGCATTACCTCACTCACCTCAGACTCAGTATTTTACCCATTCCAATTTGGCTTCTGCGCACTCCAATCTCTTGAAAGTGCTCTCAAAATTTGCAATCACCTCTTTATGACTAATTCTTCAGGCTTATATTCCATGTTCAAACTTTCTGCTGCCATTGATACAAGACACACACCTCTCCTTTAGCTTTTGTGACTTGCCTTCCCTCCCTTGGTTCTCTTTCTCTCATTCTGACCACCTTTCAGCATCTTTCAACGACATTATCTTGTTTCCATTCTCTCTCTCTCTCTCTGTTGGAGCTCTCTCAAGTTTCCTTCCATTCTTGGCTCTCTCCTCTTCTCTTTTCATCCCCAGTTTTAGGGTGACTTCATTAGTTCCATGGGCTTAACTATATTCTTTAATAGGATTACCCGCAAATATACTTTTTCTTTGCATACCTATCTCCTGTGGTTATAACACATGCATCAGTTTCTCAGACTAGCTTTGCACCCTTTACTCTTCTTTCCCTGATTTGTTCATTTTGATTCTCCCCCAACCTTAGAGTTGCACTAATGCTAGATTTCCCGACTCCCAGGATTATAAACACAATTGATCCAAAATTCCGCCTTAAATACAAATAAATTACACAAACAGAAACTACAGAATTAATCAAGAGTCATACAATAACAGTTAGTAAATAAAAGTGAAAATACAGGTACTGCAACTAGTCACACAGAAATATGATCGGATTTGTTCACAAAATCAGGTGGGGTTCAGGAGGAACAGTGAAAGGTTCCAGTCCACAGAAAGTTCATAGTCCAGAGAAAGCAGTGTTTTATTTACACTTCAAACAGAGTTTTTTTCAATCCATTTTATAAAATGCATATGAAATTGCAATCATGCTTCCTGTACATAGGTCTTAATTCTAGGCATTGCATTTTAATAACCATTAATTATGGTTACACAAAATGTTAATATTTGGACTCAGATGAGTAGATAAAATGAGGGACATTATTACACAACTCCAAATCATGATTCTTAGAGAAAGAAGTGATATTATACCTTAACTTGTATTTTAATACCTTTCTCAAAAAATCTCAAACCTGCCCTACTATGATGTCTGAGAGGAAACTCTCTGGTCAGCATCAGGGCTTCTAGGGACATTAAAACTTGTTCAGAAAAAACGATCTAGATGGTGGGGAGAGAATAAGTGATTCATCCAAAGTAAATCAGGAAACTACTCTCAGAACTAGGATTAAAATTCAGGTCTTCTAAACTTCTAAACCTACAGTTAGATCCACTAGATCACCATGTCACCTCCCAGGCAAGTCATTTAACCATTCTGCATTTCAGTTTCCTCAGGACAACTGCATTTACCACACTGACCCTCTTCTGAGACCACAAACCCAGAAGAAAGAGAGGAGCTGATCAGCCATTCTACTATCTCCTCTCTCAGCTTTTACAGCAGTGCACATTTTTTTGAATTGTGCTAGAGCAGTGGTTCCCAAACTTTAACAACATGTGAACCCCTTTCACTAAAATGTCAAGTCTTGTGAACCCCTTCTAAAAATGAATATTTCCAGGGATTTTCTCTTTTACCTGAGTATAAATTATAAAAACAGTGATCTTGGAAATGTAAAATTTGTTTTTATGACATGTTTATTCACACTATTATTATTTATCATTACAGTATTTTTATTACATTATGAAAACGGCAACACTCTTCCAAGATCTCACTTTCGTAGCCTGTATCACTTTGAATAAGCCTGTTATAAGACCAGGCTCCTATGTTTCATCAAGGAGTATCAGATGTGAAACAGCAGGAAGGTATTTAAGAAGCCAGCTCAAAGAGTTCCTCCTACACGAGCATTCAGGTCTTGAGTAGTCCAGGCAAACAACACACATTACAAGAAAGCTTAAACTTGTTCATAATAATTTTAAAAACAGTGCTAGGTGCCTATTTAATTTTAAAAACAGCAAAAAATATCCATCTCCCTTTCCATTTCTTATAAGGATTCTTGACATTTAAATCTCCTCAGTGTGACATATATGTTTGCTTTGATCTGCATAGCTCTTGGAAGGCCAAGGGACAGCTCTGTCCGCCATTAGGGAATTTTTTCCCAAGAACGCCCTGTAACATTTCGTGAACCCCCCAGGGGTTCACGAACCCCAGTTTGGGAACCACTGTGCTAGAGGCTGCTGCAGTACTAACCTTTTTCTCCCCTGTCCAAATTTCCTCCCCTAGGGTGGGTCCAGTAGGTGGATATAGTGTCAGTGGTCAGAAATCTGATCACATATCAATTTGAGTCTAAGGTTTCAGGGGTTTTTGCTTTATTCCCCCTGAAAAAACACAAGAACTAATTTATATTGGGGAAAATGTATTTCCCCATCTTTTCATAACTGCTGAAGGGAGTTTATTCAGACTTTTTAAAATAAGTTAACTTTGGACAGAGACAAACCATAGAATATTTCACTTTCAAATACAAATGCTTTGGAAAGCTTTTAGTGGAGGTTATAAGAGAAACTGTTCTGCATCCTAGACTATAGCTGTTGCTACTTGCTGCTCTCAAACTAAAAAAAAAATATTAAAAATGTAACAAATCTGTTTCTAATGTTCTGATTTGTCAATTACTCAAATGAGTCCTTTTTCCTAAGGGCTGAGCATGCCCATGGATCAATGTATTTAAGGTGGTAAAACTGCTCACAGTACAAAACGAAAACATTAATATTAGTACAGTACTTTGAAAAATGTAAAGTACAAGATAAATGCTAAGCATTATTATTATAAAGGATTACTATCACATTATAGGTTATCCAAATCCACTAAATTGTATTCATTTTGACTGCAAAATCTTTCTGGTCTACATGCTAAATACTGATTTTTGCCTTATCAGTTCACAGGTTTCTATTAATCATATGGAAAGGAAGGGGAGGGAGAGGAGTAGCAGGTAGCTAATTCCTGCGGTGGCAGTGGGAACAGAATGGGGAGTGCCTGGACTATCAGTGATAAAGAAAAATTAAACAAGCACTTTAATCTGCATTCACAGTGAAATAACATGCTTTTCACTGCAGGATCACACATGTGGCTCTTTTAGGTGGAAATTAAGGGACAAGAAAGGGTAATACACAAGTACAACTTCAAGGTCTAACGTAACTAACCTAACAAGCATTTACCTTCTACTCCTGAGGGAATTCTGCGCCTTTGTGCATGCACAGAATTCATGTCCCCTGCAGATTTCTTTGCTTCCCCGCAGAAAAATGACTTTCTGACAGGGAAGCAAAGGGAAGCTGCAAGAGCAGTCACACACCACACCCTTGCTGTGCAGGTACGTCATTTTAGGCATCTTGAGCAGCTGGCAGAGAGGTAAATCACCACAGGGCTGAGGACACCCCAGCCAGTGGCTCCTACCTTGAGCAGGGATCAGCTGCTAGTTCCAGCTGGGCTGGAGGCAGGAGAGGATGGGATTTCCTATTCCCCTGCAAGGAGTGGCTGGGGCTGTGTCAGACCCACTCCCAGAAACCTCTCCCAGCTGCAGGAAGCTCAGCATCCTCCCCTGCTTCCCGCCCTCAGCTGCAAGGGAGGGGTCACTCTACAAGGAGCTGCTCCCCCATCTGCCCAACCTCCATGCATCTGGATCTCCCATACCCAGACACTCCTGCCAAGCCTGACCCTCACCCAGAACCCCACTAGCCCTTCATACTCAAACCCCATCCCATTGAACCTCAACCCCTGCATCTGGAGTCCCCCTGCACCCAGACCCGCTGCCTCTAAACCTGCACCCCTGCATCCAGACCACCCCCCACTGAGCTTCCTGCACTCAAATCCCCACCCTTATGAGCCTTATCCCCCACATCCAGACCCCCATCCCACCAAGCCCCACTCCCCCAGCTCCCAGGCCCCTCCTGATGAGACCCTCACACCCAGACCCCTCCGCTGAGCCCCAACCACTTTCACCTGGAAGCCTCTGCAGAGTCTCATTGCCCCTGCACGTGGAATCCCTCCAACGAGCCTCTGTGCATCCAGATCCTCCCACACCTAGACTCCCCACTGAGCTACCTGCATCCAGACTGTCCCCCACAGAATAGTCTCACCTCACACCTGGATCCACCCCCACACTTGGATCCTGCCTGGTTGAGCCTGCCTGCCTCACAGTTGGGGCAGGACCCCAGGGTGTTTCTGGGGCAGGCCCAGGCCTTGTGCTGTGTCAGGGTCGGTTGCAGCCTAACCATTGAGTCCATGTCCCGGGGGGGAGGGAGGGGGAGGCTGCAGGGTGATCTCTCATCTTCGTACAGTCAGTGACCTGTGTTCCCCATTGCCGTGCTGGAGCCTCTACATTTGTTTACTGACAAATAAAACTTTCAGAATTTTAAAATATTGTGTGCAGAATTTTTAATTTTTTGGTGCGGAATTTTTAATTTTTTGGCGTGGAATGCCCTCAGGAGTAACCATCTCAAATAAACAAGTTCTACTTTTCAAGGCTGTATATGAGCTATGTCTAAACATACAGTAGCTGCTCCATTTGCCTGCACAGTCACTGTAATGCTAATACTTAATTTGTTGTGAAGTGCTTTGAGATTCATGAGCTAAGTATGAAAAGTACTACATAAAAATCAAATAATATTAATGACTTATGTAAAACAAAGTTAGGTTGTATGTAAGTTCACCCACACCACTTGTAACTTTGTATATACGCTATACATATGTATTTAGATACAACTTAACTTCTAATACAGTCCACATTTTTTGGAAGAATCTTGCAACTTCATCTAAGTTTTAAAAATAAAAGTTCAGAAAGCATGCTATGTTGTACATCACTATTGTAATCTGTTAAATTGAGAGAAAATATGGCATTTGCTCCAAACTTCCACGGTCACAAATATGAATGCAATGCACCAGTTGATACATCAGCAATTATAACTTGTTAGAAGAACCTATAATAATAATTTTTTTACGCCACAGTGTTTAATCTGTATATTTATAATTGCATTACTGATTTTCTACACATGAAAGTGTGCACCAAGTTTTAAACAGTGTCTTTACCTTTTTACTAACCTGTAAGGCTATCTGGACGTGGTGGTACCATTCTCTCATAGATATCATATTGCTGTCCATACTGGTCAATGTCATGAATTGTTCTTTGTAGTGTTGTTCCCAAATGCTGTGGAACTGCAGTCATGCCAGTGCGTTTTGGGGAAGAAGATCCCATCTGGGCTTGGGATGGAGACGCTACTCTTGTCTGTGCATCAGTTAGGGCAAGAGGTGAGCCCACTCTGACAGATGCTTGGTATTGAGAAGTTCCTCCACTGGGGTTAGCTGCCTGCCTAGATGTGACTGAACTGATCCGCCGTACAGCTGCTGGTGAAGCAGGTCTCTGTGTTGTATAGGGAGATGTTGCTCGCTGTACAGGTAATGTTGTGGATGAATATGCGCTAGAAGTAAGGGGTCGTGATTCAGTAACTGATGGAGAACCATAACCACTTCCTACAGAAGTTCTCAGTGACCCCCTTGAAGGAGAAACACCTGTGCTGATAACGTAAGAAGGAGACTGTGCTCTGGATGGAACTGAACTAACACGTCTCATTGCTCGGTTGGCAGCAATATTTACGGAGGGCTATTTAAGAAGAAAAACAAAATGAGTTTTATTAATTTCAAATATTTTGGCCCTCTGATTTATTTTCATTTTTTATTGAAACAGAAAAGCCATCGGAAAAAGCATATCATTCAATACAGTATAACACTGACCACATAAGTAAAGATTAAATTTTACAGTAAATTTTCAGTCTCTGTACTTCTTACATTTCCTTTATATTATGTCTTTCTCCCTGGGAAAACACATTAGTTGAATTCTTCACTTATTCTCCACCTCTTCTCCATCTAGAATGTTCCATAATATCAAATCAAAATCTGAAGACTAATATCCCTCCATTCTGTACTTCTGAGTGCTTTTCTGCCTCTTTTTTTGTTAACATACTAAACACTTTTTCACCAGTTCTAATAACTAATTAGTGTTGAATCCTATCTGTAGTTATATACATAGTTCTATTATAAAAGAGATAAAACTGAAAGAAAGTAGGACTGGTACCAGTCTGATTCAAGAAAGAGCTGAAAAAACAAAGGGTAGCAGAAGGAGATAAAACAAAAATTGCCTGTCTTTAACATAAGACTTACACACAGGCATAAATCTATGATTAATATTTTTGTCTTTAAAGTTAAATTGCTTCAACTGTAGTTTTATCAAGATAGGATACAAATAATGTACTCTTTTACCTGCTGTACTTAGAAGAGTTTATTGGGTTTCAGTTACAATGAATTACCAACACTGGGTGCATAATAATTTAGCAAATAAATACTCTTCTGGCTGTCTACCACCTAATATTTACCCAGAAAAATGTTACTATTTTGTTAATTTGAAATGTTTCAAAGGAACTTTATTAATTCTTGCACATAATAAAAAATCTAGAACTAGCCATATATTTGTGTTCAAAATGTATTTCAGAGCAACAACTAAGCTGAAAAAAGCATTTGCTATGTTGCGTACCTGAACTAAAGTTTGTCCTTCAGCCCGTGAGTTTCTCACCAAATGATTACTAGTGGTTCCAGTAAGTGACTGCTGCTGTCTATTTTCTGACTTTCCCAAGTTCTGGCTGTTATGGAAACTGCTTACTTCCTGGTAACCACTGTCAGAATAAGAATTCATTTGTGTTGAACTTCTTGAGTTACCTACTGACCCTGCAGATATGAAACCAGTATGAGAAAAAAAGCTATTACACAGTTCTGACACAATCAATAAAGAAATAAACTTCCAGTATTTAAAATGAGTACAACAGACCCTCACTTTCATGGAGAGATGTCTGTTCTGGTGAGTAGAGGTTCCCTTGTTCTGGCTCTGTTCTAACCTGGTAAGTATTGATATGGACACTGTCGGACACTCTGGGTTTGCTTATATCTGTAGTTGGCACATCTGAAAGCAGAGTTCAATTAGTTAAAGCTAATATTGCTTATATAACTGCCAGTACTTTTCTAGTACTTTGTTATTGTTTCATACACCACCTGTTACAAAGAACTTAGATGCTATATAATAGGAGAGGCACAGTTCCATTGGTATGACAGTACCAACTAATCATACACAATTTATCTGAACCTCACACGTGAGAAGCTCTTCAAGCTAGTTTCTTACATTTCTGAAGGTGGTATAAAATTTTGAGTTTTGTTATACTTTCCCTGCCTATTTTGATCCAAAATGCAGATTCACATCTCACAACTATGCAGTGTATTATTTAAGATGTGAGTCTACTCTTAAGTGACTGCAAAAATGGCACCTTCCAATTTAATGGATATCTACACTGGCACTTTTGTTAGTAAAACTTTTGTTAGTCGGGGTGTGAACAAAATACACCCCACCCAATCAGCATAAGTTTCATGGACAGAAGTGCTGGCATAGACAGCGCTATGTTGCTGGGAGATGCTCTCCTGCCGACATAGCTACTGCTGTATGCTGAGGGTGATTTAATCATGTTGACAGGAGAGCTCTCTCCTGTTGGCAAAGAGCAGCTACATGGGAGACCATACAGCAGAGCAGCTGCAGCGGTACAGCTGTAAGGTCTCTAGCCTTATTCTCTGAGTATTTCAATCTGCAGACTGTAGTGCAAAATAAGTTGTTATTTGTTAAGTCCTTTATCACTACAGGATGAGCACAATTAAAAGGCTGGCTGAATTCTATTCCTACTTTTGCATCACCAACATAAATGTTTACGAAATCATTTAGGCACATAAAAATCAGTTGAGTACAATGAGCCTACACAAGTGCCTCTAAGAACCTAATTTGGCAGGAATAACCTTTATTAATATGAATGATAACATGTAAAGGAAAGAATCCAGCTTTACTTTCAAATCCCAATTTAAGATTGCAGAACAGAGTTAAAAAAACTATGTTTACATGTAAACTTTCACATTTGATAAGAATCATTGAGACACAGCAAACATGGAAACCCATGACTATATTTTTAGTTACATTTCAAATCGGAACCATACTGCCTATCAGAAATCAATGAGAAATCTGAAACAATGCTTGAACAACTTTCCTTATTATGTCTATTTTCCTCTGAGCACACAAATTGTTTTGTCATTGAATGGTGCTTCACAAAAGATGTGTTACTAGTGTTGATTTTAGTATTTTAACAAGAAAATAGACGAGTAAAACTTTTAGTTTGGGAAATCTCTCTTATGTAAGAATTACATTGACTTTAATACATAAAGAAAAGGTGTGTGTAATTTCATCCTTACACTATCCCTTCAAATAATTCCTTGATTATATCCATCTTGATTTTTGTTAAATTTTATTTTCATGACAAGCTTATACTTCCAGTTTTGAGCAGTGTATGACCTTTTGTTCTGTAGATCTTACAATTTTTGCCCCCATTTTTCACTCGTGATCAGTTATCATTATAACAATATTCTCTCCTGCCAAAAAAGTACAGAATGCACCCTCCTCTAAACTTGCTGTTAACATGGCTCCATTAAGTGACAGGCAAGGGGGTGTCTATTCCGACATAAATAAACATCTATAGTTACACCTGAACCCAAATGTATTCTGTTTTGTAGTACAGCTATTAGATGCTGAGACAATCACTAGTTCCTCTTTTGGGATCAGTTTTACTGTTTTGTATTTTCAAGAGAAAATAATCTCTGCAGATATATTTCAAATAACAAGTTTCAAGTGGTATGTTTTCATTCCTTCAGAAGTGATTTTGCTTCCAATAAATGGATTTTACAAGATGCCAGCAACCCCTTTAGATTAATTTAATTGAAGATGGTTTCTGAATGGCTTCAAGATGTCAATGAATATTTTACATTCAATAAAAATGATTTCTCCCAAAATATTGGATTGCTTTGCTTTCATTATCTAAAAGTTTTTCAAGACCAGAGACAAATGTAGATGAGGTTTAAATGTGTAATGGGGTGAAGGCGCCTACATTAATTGTAATCACTCAGAAAAAAAAGACGTGTGTCATGTGGACTTCTGCTCAGTGCTCCTGCTTGGTCGAAAGAGAAAAAAAATAAAAATAAAAATCTTAGGACGTATAAAGAATGGGATAAAAAAAAGTAACAATGAACATATTTTGTCATTATATAAGTCAGTGATACACCCTCAACTAGAATACTGTGTCAAGTTCTGTTTACCTGGTCTCAGAAAGATATAGCAGAAATAGAAGTGGTTCACAAATGGGCAATGAAAATGATCAGTTTAGAACAGGGGTTCTAAAGTCCCGACCCCATTTTAATGGGGATGCCAGGGCTGACTTAGACTTGCTGGGGCCTGGGGCTAAAGCCAAAGCCTGAACCCCACTGTCTGGGACCGAAGCCTAAGCCCTGGGCTCAGGTTGTGTAATCATTTTTGTTGTCAGAAGGGGGTCGCAGTTCAATGACGTTTGAGAACCCCTGGTTTAGAAAGTAGATTAAAGAAATGACAATATTAGACTTAATGATGAAAGTAAATTAGGCTCTCCAATTCACATGGTCTCATAACACAAGAACAAACGGACTTTCAATTTCAATGAATGGCAACATATTTTTTAAAAAAACCTTTTATTGGTTTTGAACATAATGAATAATTAACCTGTGGAACTCAGTCACAAGCTATCATTGAGGCCAGGAGCATAGCAGGATTCATTCAAAGAAATGTTGGATATTTTAAAAAGCACAATGATGGAGGGATAAAAACCTTTATGCTTCAAGGCATGAACCAACCTCTGTGGGGATTAAGACAACATTTCCCATATTGGCATGTTATTCTCTAATTGAGAGAACTGGGGTTTTTAAACATTTTCCTCTGAAGTATCTCCTACAGACACTGTCAGAGACCAGATATCTGACTAAATGGACAAAGGATCGGGTTTGACATGGCAATTCTTATGATTTAGGAAAGGTATTTTAAAATAAATGTTCTCATTGCTTAAAAATTCTTCAGCTCTAATAAAAGGAACTATAAAGAGTCATCTCTCTCAACAAGTATCAAAGGAAATTATGTTTCATATGATTATGTGATAATGGATTCCAGAATGTGATCTTGTCAAATCCAAACTGGTTTGTCTTTCAAGAATTTTTCAGATACTTTGAAAATAAAGGTGATGAAAGTCACTATGATAATGTTGACACTTTGTAGAAATGTGGATTCACATACAGTAGGTTTCTGTTCAATGTAACAGAACAAAGGTGGGGGCAGTGCAACTTTCACTCTTTTGAAAAAAAATGCATGTAGTTGTTTACGTCTTCAAAGAATTCCAATTTGAATTTTGAAGATAAAAGTCTAATATCAGCTATTTTTAAACCTATCCTTTCAATTAATCATCAAATCTTTAGGAAATAAGGATATTTCAAACACTTACTGTAATGGCATACATCACAAAATAACAGGCAGGTCATAAAATGTTAAAGGGTTAGGTAGTGAAATAAAAGTATTAACTTTTCTCAGCAATGTAGACTGCTCTACTATTTTGAAGATGGTTCATTCGTTTAAATGCAGCATGACTTAGGCTCTTTCCCAGAACTACATTAAATACATAGCATTAAAGGGGTGCTGATTTATTAGAGGTACCAGCCTGAAAAAGGAATATTAAACCATCAACGTTAGCACTCTAGTAAGAAATTAAAAATAAAACAAAACAAAAGAAAAACTCTTGGCATTTTTCAAACACTGTGGGTTACCCCTAGTATCCTACACAAGATCCTCCCCAAGAAAATAATCTCGAAATCAAAAACCCTGACTTTGGCTAAGTGAATAATGCTTGCTATATTGCCAGTGCCATTACATTTTTAAATTAATTTGTTTGTTCAGTACTTCAGTAATCTTGTTTCTTTTACTTCTGGTTTCCCAAGCCATAACTCTGAAGACTATCTCTGAAAAGGCCATCTTAGGATCCTATGGAATATTCTGAATATATTATATATATATATAGATTTGGACTTATGTCTTATAAGGCTACAGGTTATTTGGAAATACAGTAGGTGATATTTGATCTTTGGTAGTTTGTTTTTTTTAAACGTAGCCTGATAAAATCTTTAAGGTATTTTGATATGCTATTTTATCACTTTATTTTGTCTCATACTGTAGTTTGTTAAAAATGTATAAACTTTAAATAAAAACACAAACCAGAAAGCCATTATTCAAAAAATAATCTCCAACTGGATACTGGTATTACTACAGAAGCTGCATACATATGAGACAAGGACCCCTCCTTCCTATTTTACTGTAGTAGCTAGATTCTTGGTTTGGAAGGACCTGACCATCTTGGAGCCATGTCTGAAGCCACACTTTTTTTCTGTGCTATTATCCGACTGTCTACTTTATTGAAGATTGGTTTTGTGAAAGGCATTTCCATGAGGATTGCTAAGAAAGCCAATGAAAATACAGGATTAAACCACTGTGGGAAAATTCATGTTAATGTTGCCAAATGCAGCAGTGTATATTCTCCCCTCCTCACACCTAGCATGAGGTCATAATTTGTTATTTTATTATTAAATATTTATATTGCACTAGCACCTCAAAGATTGGGGGCCTGTATGAGTGCTGGACAAACATAAACTTGCTGTTCACTGCCATGAAGAACTTATGATTTAAGATAAGGGGCATAAAGATGGGAAAGTAAAGGACCCAGTTCTCTCCACACACACACACACACACACACACACACACACACACACACACACACACACACACACACTCTCTCTCCTTATAAGCAGAAAATATGCCCATTTGCTCCTCAACTGCGCTATTAATGTATTGATTTCTTATAAAAGTGTCACATCAGAGGTGGCCCTTGAGATGAGGGTTGGGAGGGAAGGTAATTTAGTGATCTTAGAGTTAAGTACAGGGAGGTCTTCCCATTCCTAAAAAGAACTTCAGAAGACAGCATGAAGAGGAGCGTGTGCAAATGCATGTGTAGCTGACAGAAGGACAGACAAGGCTGGAATCATTGGTGGAAAAGACAAGGAAGTGGGGAAATACGATATAAAAAGCAATGCAAGACAAGTGGTAGAGCACAATTTGAAGGGTCTTGAAAGAAATAGAACTTAATGTGGTGAATCAGGATAGGTCAGTGGAGGAATTCAATGGGACAGGTGATGTCAGAGCAATGGCTGAAGAGGATAGTCTCAGTAGCTGTGTTCTGAATAATTTGGAAGGGCCAATATGAGTCTCAAGAAGGCTGGAGAGGAAGCAGGTACAGTAATCATGACACGAGATAAGGGCTCAGATGAGAGTTTTGGCTGGCAGCACAGAAAGAAAGAGCTCTTAGAAATACTATAGAGGAAAAAAGGCAAGTTCTGGACATAGCCTAGATGTGTAGGACAAATTGAAGGTGACCCCTAGTTTATGGTCTTAGGATACAGGGACAAAGTTGATGTGTGTTCAACTGCAACAGAAAATGGAGGGATGAGTGGGGTTTTGGAGGAAAGATTAAGTGTCATGTTAACGTTGATGGCAAAGAGAGGTGCATTAGGATGGAGAGAAACAGAAATGTCAGTACTCAGTGTAGAAATGATAGGTGAATCATAACTGTGCGAGATCACTTAGACAGGGGACCCAGAGATAGAGCCCTGAGAAGCAGAAGTCAGGTAAGAGTTTTAAGAATGAGGTACCTAGTAAGAGGCTAGGATTGTGGACAGGGGACTCGAAGTCTGGATAAATGCTGTTTAGCAATGAATATAGCAGAACTACAGGAGAGAACAAGTTCGTAGTTGAGAAAGTCCACATGGTCAAAAGATATTCTTTCAGAGGCATTCACTGGCACAGGAGCATCGATAAGAAGTAAATCTTTGGAGTGAGCCAAAGTTTGGGCCTGAAGACTGAGGTGGGAGAGACGAAGAGGGAGTGCTAGAATGTTTTAATTTGCTTTAAAAAAATATCAAAATTCGATGTGACAGCTAAAGGTAAAGAAACTTTCCCCAAACCCTGGTAAAGGACTAATCAGGTATGTTAAACTGGTGGAACGCAGGATGAAAAACAGATGAGGTATGAAAGCAACTGCTATTACAATGTGCTTCAAATGATAGCTCTAAAACACAGGCACAGTTTATTTGTGCCTAAACTTATGAAGCAAAAAAGAAACACGTTGAGTTTTACTGGCACGTAGATCTAAATAAAATATCAAATGCCTCAATAATTGTGCAAGCAACCATAAAAGAAAATCCACATTACAAACTGTACTCCCTAATTTGCCTCTATGAGCAGGAGGTGTTTAATATCTTTCAAATTATAGATTAAAAACAATTAATGTTTCCCACTAACTGCTGACAAATTCATAGGATTGGTTAGTCAATCAACACAATTACTTGATGGAAGAACATTTTTAGGTCAGAAACATCTGGGTTATTATGACATTGCAATCAATTCACTATTGCAACTATTATGACCATGTTATAAGTAGAATTGACATGAAGTGCTATTACATCAAATCATTTCAACATGAATGTTGCACGGAATATAGGATAATATATGGATGCTGAAATGTCTCCCTCCTACAGCTCCTTCAACATTGTCTGGATGACTGATTATGAGAGACCAATATTATTAACAGCCTTGAGTAATAAGTTTGCATGGATAGAATGCTACATTTAAATTATTGTACATTTGTCTCTAACTTAACCACTTTAATCTTTAATTTTACTTTCTTTTTGTCTCAGAACAATACAAAGGGTGCCATCTATATAATATCAATGGGCTGTACTAAATCAATTTCAATTGACAACAATAATCTTCACTATTTGAAGAGACACAGAGGAAGAATGAAGAGGGAATCAAAATGGCGTGTGCAGTGATACACAGGCATTACTATGATTGGGATCAGAATCAACACTCAGCATCAGTCCCACATTCCTCACCTAGAAAACACTGACAGTTCTGAAAAAAACAGGAAGATCTGTAAGGATTTGAAAGGAGTTCTGGGTGTTGGTAGGAATGCACAATAAAATGGTTTGTTCCCTCTCTAGCTTTTTGTGTTACCATAAATCATGAGAACCAAAGCCCTCGATAGCTTTTCATACATGATTACTGATCTAATATTCTATTTATGAGTGTCTGCAAAACAACATACTTCATGTTATATCTCTGTTATAAATTCTGTACAGTTGTACTGGTGCATAAAGAGCTTTCACTTAAGTTCACATCTTATCACGTGCTGATGTCTTTCTCTGCTGTAAATTACTAACTTCAGAGGAAAAAACAAAAAATGATTTAAGGTGGTGTTCTCATTTATCTTTAACTTCAGTATTTTTTTTCAGGTCTCGGTTTGTAAAGAATCCTGTGCCGACAAGTCTTCAAAATAAAGCTTAATAGTAAAAATATAAGAAAGCAAAATCTACCATAGTGCTATTATTGCTTCAATTTAAAGGTAAACAGTGTTAAATAAGACTTTTACATCAATTTACATTATAAGCAAACAATACAATTTGTTGTAATATATATTTTTTCATTATTACTCAGGCTCAGCAATTGCTCTAGATCAGTGGTCCCCAAACTTTTTCAGTCATGCCCCTCTTGAGCACCATGGCCAGGAGCCAGGGCTGTGGCTGGGAGTGGGGCCACAGCTGGGGCCAGGAGCGGGGCTACAGCCAGGAGCGGGGCTGGGGCCGCGGTAAGGAGTGGAGTCATGGTTGGGGCCATGGCCAGGAGCAGAACTGCAGCTGGGAGCAGGGCCGGGAACTGGCGTCGACACGAGCTGCGCCTGCAGTCGGGGCGGGGACAGGGCCAGAGAAGAGCTGGGTCAGAGTGGGGTTGGGTGGAGCTGGCCTGAGCCCTGCCGCCCCTCCCCCAGAACATTCCTCCACAACCCCTTCCCCCACCCCCTGCAGGGGGTGCACCCCACAGTTTGGGGACCACTGCTCTCGATGATCCCTATTTAACGAACACTATCAATGGCACAATATAGAAAGATGTGGGCAACATCCTCCTGAGTCCTCAGCTTCGGTGAGATTTTAAATTGGGCATAATATTAGGGGAATCCCATGCAGCAGAAGCACTGTATTCCTAGGCTCCTGCACAAGGCATAGAAGTAGGGTGACCAGACAGCAAGTGTGGAAAATCGGGACAAGGAGTGGGGGGTAATAGGCTTCTATATAAGAAAACACCTCAAATATCGGGACTGTCCCTATAAAATTGGGACATCTGGTCACCCTACATAGAAGTAAGGGTCACTTAGAGCTCCAGCTATTACTGCTGTGGATACACAACTTTGATAAGTGTAACCCTTATTCCAGGAACACGGAGGGAGAGCAAAGTCAGAAAAAGGGAAAGAAATATACAAATGGAAGGAGATTTGAGGGATGAGAAAAATAGAAAAAGATAGAAGAAAAACTAGGGCAGAACTGCTTAAAGGGAAGTCATGGAGACAAATAATGACTGAGAAGAAATTGGCTACATGAGAAAATGAGGAGGAAAAGAGACGATTAAGATGTGCATGTGTGTGTTTGTGTGGAACACAGAGGAGGAGATGAGGACAGGACAAAGAATGAAACCTCTCAAGTGACATCTCGTTTTTCAGCTATGAAGAGATACTGGAACATTAGATAAACAAGCAAAATGGGATAAAAATTAACAGAAAATATGGAAGGGAATAAGAGAAGAAAAAGTTAAATTTCTGATGACTTTAAAATGCTTTCAGATATTCCACAGGACAAAACTTAAACCCTCCTGCAATTAAAACTTCTGGTAAATTCAGCTTTTCACTTATCTCATCTCCCTCATCCTCACCTTAAATTGGGGGAGATATGTATGAATGTTCACATAAAACCATATCCAACTTCTTGCCAGACCACAGAAGTCACTAAAAGTTGGATTCTGATATACTGAGTGTAACAAGGTTAGAAACTGATTTGCTATCCCTTAAAAAGTGTTCTAAGAATGCCCATAAGCACTTCCATGTTCCATAAAAGTAATTGAAAAAACAAACCTAGGCTGCAGCGAGTATCAGCTTTGTTTTTTGGTTTGTTTTTAATATAATATGCCTTCCACAAATCACCTAGGCAGACAAACTGATTACCAGGACTACAGTTTAAACTAATTACAGTGGTGTAAATACTAAGCTCTTAAATCTAATCTAGAAAAGGGGGAAAAAAAGGGAAAAGACCACAATCTTAATTCAGAGTTGAGAGGGACACATCTTGTGAGAAGTACTGTGAGAAAAAGTCAAGCCCATTTTCCTCATTTTATGACTACCCAACCTGAGAAAGGGCATAAATAAAAGGGAAGTCCAAGGGTCTTATAATTAAATATAAACCAAAGGAGGTGAAAAAATTACTTTGTTCACTTCATAAGAAATTACATTCTGTGATGTCTCAATGCCTGGTTTAACTTTCTTTAGTAAACCCAGGAGGCAAAGGTCTTGCAATAATTTCATACACTATTTTTTCCTAACTTCAGCATAGGAAAAAACCAGAAAACAACGTATGTTCTCTAGGTATATTCTCTGAAATGATCTTGTGGCAGGAAACTGTTTTGAAATCATTGTCTAACTATGTCCCATTGGTAAATTGCTTCCTGAAAACCTATCACAGTGAGGAAAAACAAACCAAAGTCAATTTACCTTTAAATTATGCAATAAAAATCTTGATTTCACACTTCTGGCATTACAACTGTCACCATGGTGATTTTAATGTCACACACACAAGACTGAGTTTATTGCAAGGAAGATTAGAAAAACATGGCAGCATATTCAATTATTACGATTTATATAGACCAAGAAACAGTTACCTACCTTCCGCAACTGTTGTTCTTCGAGATATGTGTTGCTCATGTCCATTCCAAGTAGGTGTGTGTACACCGCGTGCACTATCGTCAGAAGGTTTTCCCCCTAGTGGTACCCGTCAGGTCAGCTCTGGAGCCCCCATGAGTGGCGCCTTCATGGCTGTGGATCTAGGTCCCTTCCGACCTTCCGCCTCTACGGTTCCTTCTTGCCGGATACTCTGACAGAGGGGAGGCGGGTGGGTCTTGGAATGGACATGAGCAACACATCTCGAAGAACAACAGTTATGGAAGGTAGGTAATCATTTTTTCTTCTTCGAGTGATGGCTCATGTACATTCCAAGTAGGTGACTCCCAAGCAGTCCCTGGAGGAGGGGTTGAAGTTTACCAAGTTGCAGATTGCAGCACAGCTCTACCAAATGAGGTATCGTCTCTAGCCCGCTGTGTGATGGCGTACCACGACGTAAAAGTGTGAATAGACGATCACGTTGACACCCTGCAGATATCCTGAACAGGGACCTGCGCTACGAACGCTGCAGATGAAGCTTGCGCTCTTGTGGAGTGCGCCGTCAATGCTGGGGATGGTATCTTTGCCAGGTCATAGCACATCCTGATACAGGACATAGCACGTGATCCAAGAAGAGATTCGTGGGTATGAGATCGGCAGGCCCTTCATTCTTTTAGCAATGGCGATGAAGAGTTGTGTCGAATTCCTAAACGGCTTTGTCCACTCAATGTAAAAAGCCAGCGCCCGTCTAACATCTAGGGAATGGAGCATGCGTTCCCTGTCATTAGCATGAGGCTTTGGGAACAACACTGGTAGGAAGATGTCCTGATTTACATGAAATTGTGAGACGACTTTAGGGAGAAAGGCGGGGTGCGGCCGCAACAGCACCATGTCCTTATAAAACACTGTATAAGGGGACCCATACATTAAAGCTTTGAGCTCAGACACTTCTGGCTGAAGTTATAGCCACGAGAAATGTCACTTTCCAAGAGAGGTAAAGCAGAGACCAAGTTGCTAGAGGTTCAAAAGCCTTGAGAGGGCCAGGTTAAGGACCCAGGGAGGGACCGGTTGCCGCACCTAGGGGTACAGCCTGTCTAGCCCTTTAAGGAAGCGTCCAACCATGGGGTTAGCAAATACTGACTGTCCCGCTGCACCTGGGTGGAAAGAGAAATAGCAGCCAGGTGCACCTTGATTGACGAGACTGCTAGGCTTGCCTCCTGGGTTTACTAAAGAAAGTTAAACCAGGGAACTGTACCATGGCGAAGGTGATCGGCACTGCATCATAGTAGGCTTGCCCCTATGCTGAACCGGTGCTGGCACACAGGCCGGTGGAGCGGGGGACTGTGCCGTCATGGCAATCAGTTCCCTGACTGACTTGAACAAGTGCACTGTTGAGGGAGCATCCAAGTCCTCCTCCAAATCTTCCCGCACCAGGGAGTCCACTGGGGCCGGACTCAACGGACCTGCCCAAGAGGACAGAGTCGATGGCACCGGTCCAGGAGGACCCAAGGTTGGGTGTCCCAATGCAGGATGCACCCCACTGGTGCCCGTATGTTCCGCTACTCTAGTAGGGGAGCGCACCCTGTCAGCCCTCTTTTTCTTGTGCGGCACCGACCACTAGGGAATCGCTTGCTAACGGAAGAGAGAGCTGCTCCAACGACCACCACAGGTGGTAAGCAGGAACTGAAGAGGCGGTGGGGCAGCAGGGACCTATATAGATGGCCATGAAGGTGACACTCCAGGGGGCTCCATAGCCAACCCGCTGGGTACCGCTAGGGGAAAATCCTTCCGATGATCGTGCACACGGCGCGCACACACCTACATGGAATTGACATAAGCAATCACTCGAAGAAGAATCAGGAATATTTAATCAAAGTCTAGGCACTTTTACTGTAAATATGCTAAAATAATTTTATGGTTCAAGATGGGCACTGTAAGTTAGTAATTCATTTCACTAAAAGTATCTCACTAAATACGTATCAACAAATGTGAAATACAACCACACCATATTTCAAGATGTTGGGAGGAAAGGTAGGCTGAGTTCAAAGGATCTATGGTGGCCATAATTACAAATTAGCCTGAGGTATCAAAATATCATATGCCCCTCAGATTACACTGGTCTACAATTTTTGAGAAGTCGTCTGCTTCAGAGATAAAATGTGCTATTTAGTATGTATTTTGATGTGCTGAATTCAAATATGGCAATTAAAACAACTGATTGGCTACTGTTTCTAAGATATTTAAGTTTTTACATTTTATGTCTATGTATATTGTGTAAATACTAGAGTTTTCATCATAAATTGTAAACCTAGGTCTTTTCATGTGTTTATGGTTGCTTTACATGATACAATTTCACCTGTCCTGTTTATGTAACACTTTAAAAACCAGCAAAGGGGTTATATAAATAAAATGTATTATGAAACAAAAGGCAAAAAACTATTATGTACATAGTTTAGTCATATTCAGTGTCTACTCGGCGCTTCTTGGCTTGTCTCTTGTATTCATTAAATGGAGCATCTCTTGTCACTGTCCAGCAATAGTCTGCAAGCATTAATGGGCTCTATTTGCCCTGATAGCGTTTCTCCATTGTTGCAATGTCCTGGTGAAATCACTCGCTGTGCCCGTCGCTCACTGCTCTGCAGTTTGGTGGAAAAAAATCTAGATGAGAGTGCAAAAAATGTATCTTTAGTGACATGTTGCAACCAAGGCTTTTGTATGCCTTGAGGAGGTTTTCCACCAACAACCTGTAGTTGTCTGCCTTGTTGTTTCTGAGAAAATTTATTGCCACTAACTGGAAGGCTTTCCGTGCCTTTTTTTCCTCCTTGCCACGCAGTGCATGGTCAAATGCATCATCTCAAAGAAGTTCACGAATCTGAGGACCAACAAAGACACCTTCCTTTATCTTAGCTTCACTTAACCTTGGAAATTTTCCACGGAGGTACTTGAAAGCTGCTTGTGTTTTGTCAATGGCCTTGACAAAGTTCTTCATCAGACCCAACTTGATGTGTAAGGGTGGTAACAAAATCTTCCTTGATTCAACAAGTGGTGGATGCTGAACACTTTTCCTCCCAGGCTCCAATGACTGTCAGAGTGGCCAATCTTTCTTGATGTAGTGGGAATCTCTTGCACGACTATCCCATTCGCAGAGAAAACAGCAGTACTTTGCGTATCCAGTCTGCAGACCAAGCAAGAGAGCAACAACCTTCAAATTGCCACAAAGCTGCCACTGATGTTGGTCATAGTTTATGCACCTCAAAAGTTGTTTCATGTTGTCATGGGTTTCCTTCATATGGACTGCATGACCAAGTGGAATTGATGGCAAAACATTGCCATTACGCAGTAAAACAGCTTTAAGACTCGTCTTCGATGAATCAATTAACAGTCTCCACTCATCTGGATCGTGAACGATGTTGAGGGCTGCCATCACACCATTGATGATGTTGCAGGCTACAAGATCACCTTCCATGAAGAAGAATGGGACAAGATCCTTTTGACGGTCACAGAACATGGAAACCCTAACATCACCTGCCAGGAGATTCCACTGCTGTAGTCTGGAGCCCAAAAGCTCTGCCTTACTCTTGGGTAGTTCCAAATCCCTGACAAGGTCATTCAGTTCACCTTGTGTTATGAGGTGTGGTTCAGAGGAGGAGGATGGGAGAAAATGTGGGTCCTGTGACATTGATGGTTCAGGAGCAGAAGTTTCATCCTCTTCCTCGTCTGACTCAAGTGAGAATGATACTGGTGCATCAGGAACCGGCAGTCCTTCTCCGTGGGGTACTGGGCGTATAGCTGATGGAATGTTTGGATAATGCACAGTCCACTTTTTCTTCTTTGACACACCTTTCCCAACTGGAGGCACCATGCAGAAGTAACAATTGCTGGTATGATCTGTTGGCTCTCTCCAAATCATTGGCACTGCAAAAGGCATAGATTTTCTTTTCCTGTTCAACCACTGGTGAAGATTTGTTGCACAAGTGTTGCAGCATATGTGTGGGGCCCACCTCTTGTCCTGATCTCCAATTTTGCAGCCAAAAGAAAGGTGATAGGCTTTCTTAACCATAGTGGTTATACTGCGCTTTTGTGATGCAAAAGTCACTTCACCACAAACATAGCAGAAGTTATCTGCACTGTTCACACAAGTACAAGGCATCTCTGCTCACTCTGGCTAAACAGAAATGTGTCCCTTTGCAAAATCAAACACTGGCAAATAAGAGAGCACGACACTGTATGATTTCTAGAGCTGATATAGCGCAATTTGTTCAGCAGAGTGATGTAAGCTTCCTTATGATTGCATCATCCATGACTTCTAGAAATAACATGATGCAATTCATATCATGTATGATGCAATACCAGCTTCAGATTGCATAATTCATTGTTTTGCCTAAAAAGCAAGTACTGTCCAAACCCAGTCATAGATTTATTCATAGATCCAGTCAAAGATGTATTTTAGTCATTTCTGGTTTAAATTGAGATCCCTTCCCTTTATAACTTACTTATCCTCCGCCATTCCCAAGTCAAGGGTCGTATATACTGACCCAATAGCATGTCTTGAAAACTAGAGCCAATCAACAATTTTAAGCATCATTTTCGTTCTCAGTGACCCAGAATTAGTTTGACTACATTTATTTCAGAAGCATTTTGGCTGTAGAGCAGTGTTACCTGTGCGCTATTATCATGCTTGAATGCAGTATTAAAACGAAGGTGGCTGTAAGGGAGAAACCAAACAGGAAATGAAACCATAGCAAAGATAAGGGGCTATGATAAGGTGTACCAAGAGTCCTTTGGGAAACAATGAGGAAACCAATAATTGGGGGGGTGGGGGGGGCATGGATACCCTGTGCCTGGTTCCAGCTAATCTGGTGTGCTGTATTTTTCCCCATACCAAAACCCCAGGATCAAAGGGTATACTAAAACTGGTCTTAAGATACTGGTCTTAAAAAGAAGGAGAAACAGAAACAAGCAGGACAAACTGTTTATTCCAACCATTGGAGAAATGGTCAGAGGTAAACAGGATGAAGTTTAATAAGGAGAAATGCAAAGTGCTCCACTTAGGTAGGAACAATCAGTTTCACACATACAGAATGGGAGGAGACTGTCTAGGAAGGAGAACGGCAGAAAGGGATCTAGGGGTTATAGTGGACCACAAGCTAAATATGAGTCAACAGTGTGATGCTGTTGCAAAAAAAGCAAACTTGATTCTGGGCTGCATTAACAGGTGTGTTGTGAGCAAGACACGAGAAGTCATTCTTCTGCTCTACTCTGCGCTGGTTAGGCCTCAACTGGAGTATTGTGTCCAGTTCTGGGCACCGCATTTCAAGAAAGATGTGGAGAAATTGGAGAGGGTCCAGAGAAGAGCAACAAGAATGATTAAGGGTCTAGAGAAGATGACCTATGAAGGGAGGCTGAAGGAATTGGGTTTGTTTAGTTTGGAAAAGAGAAGACTGAGAGGGGACATGATAGCGGTCTTCAGGTATCTAAAAGGGTGTCATAAGGAGGAGGGAGAAAACTTGTTCATCTTAGCCTCTGAGGATAGAACAAGAAGCAATGGGCTTAAACTGCAGCAAGGGAGGTTTAGGTTGGACATTAGGAAAAAGTTCCTAACTGTCAGGGTGGTTAAACACTGGAATAAACTGCCGAGGGAGGTTGTGGAATCTCCAGCTCTGGAGATATTTAAGAGTAGGTTAGATAAGTGTCTATCAGGGATGGTCTAGACAGTATTTGGTCCTGCCATGAGGGCAGGGGGCTGGACTCGATGACCTCTCGAGGTCCCTTCCAGCCCTAGAATCTATGAATCTATGAAAAAACCCCAGAGATGGAGGTAACTGCACTAGATGGAACATACCAAAGTTTACAAGGAAAGTTTAAGGGTTAGGTGAGGGGTCTCCAAACTTTGCGAGATGAGGGCCACATTACATTTTTCAAGGGGCTTCGCGGGCCGGCCTGTTCTCTTGAGCTTACCCTCCACCGAATTGCCGCGGGACTGGCGGACCTCCCGCAGGCAAGCCGTGGCGGCTTCAGCGGCGGGTATTCTGGGACCCGTGGGGGCACCCCTGACTGCTGCCCTCTGCGCCCCGCCGCCAAGGCAGCAGCGGCCTTTAAACTGCCACCGAAATACTGCCGAGGCGGCGGCAGTGTTTAAGCTGCTGCCAACGTGCCGCCAAAGCAGCAGCAGCGTTTAAGCTGCCGCCGAAATACTCACTGCCGCCGACGTGCCGAGGCGGCAGCAGCAATTGGTTTGGGGGCCAGACAAATTGAAGCCGCGGGCCGTAGTTTGGAGACCCCTAGGTTAGGTGACGGGAATAGGTGCACAGATCCTTTTTTGGTTTTACCTCTGTGTGCTACATACCTTGGGTAAAGGAATAAATAATGCCCTCTTTTGAAGAGCTGTTTGTCTGACTGCACATTTATACTGTCACAGGCTCCTGAGGGGAAACTTGTATAGGGCCAAACTCAACTGGAAAAACAGAGGGACTGCAGCCTAGAGATTCAGTTTGAGTGGCTGGACCTGGGGTTCTACCCAGACTAATGTGCAGGAAGCCAGGCCAGTTACCCAACAGGGTGCACTTGAGAGACTAAAAGAACTCTGAAGTGCAGATTATCCGTGATGTAGCCTGAATAAATGATCAAATTTCTAAAAGTGGATTCTTTCTACAGCAGAAACTGGAAAAGGGTGGGTCTACTTTCACATTCTATAGGAAGTAAAAGAATCCCTGATCTACAGAAGTGATTCTTAAAAAAAAAAAATGCAGCAAGGCAGTTATTAAACTGGCACCAATGTCTAACTGAAACTATAATTGGAATTTTATTTCACCAACAACTGTGCTTAAGATATAAACCTGTAATTAGAGGCAGCATGAACTAGTGCAAAGGGCACTGGACTGTGAGTCAGGAGATTTGGGTTCTGTCGCTGGCTTTGACAGTGCCCTCAGGCAAATAAATCTCTTGTGCGCATTTCTTTTCCAACTCTGTCTTGTCTGTCTAGATTGTGAACTCTTCGGGGCAGGGACTGCCTCTTCAGTGACAAATTATTGAGTTTGATGGAGGAATTATTGATTGAAATTTTATTGGCTGTGTCATAAATATAAAGAGAAGGGTAGCATAAAATCCCTCCTTGGCAGCTGTACTAAATTGCTTTACCCGGAAGGGGTTAAGAAGCTCAAATAATCTAGTTAGCATCTGACCAGAAGGACCAATGAGGAAAGAAGATACTTTCAAATCTGGGGGGCGGAGTGGGGGGGGGGGGGGGGGAGGATTTGTTTGTGTCTCTCTTTGTTGTTCCCTCACCAGACGGAGGGAGACCAAGCAGGTACAACATTTCCTGAAAATATACCTGGAATAATAGATCTAAAATCACAGAAATTGTAAGTAGGCAAGGAAATGCGTTATCTTTTGTTTTGGCTTGTGAATTTTCCTATGCTACAGAGGTAGTTTTATTCCTGTTTTTGTAATCCTCTGTGTTTTAAATTTTTTTATTTACCCTGTAAAGTTACCTTCCATCCTTATTTTGCAGGTGTGATTCTTTTACTTTTTCTTTATAAATAAAGTTCTTCTTTTAAGAACCTGATTGAGTTTCAGTGTCCTAAAGACAAAGGGTCTGGTCTGTGCTCACATTGCTAACCAATTGGTTGGTATATTATTCTCAAGCCTCCCCAGGAAAGGGAGTGAAGGGACTTGGGGGGATATTTTGGGGGGATAGAGATTCCAAGTGACCCTTCCCTGAAATTTTGTGTAAAACATTTGGTGGTGGCAGCAATACCTTCCAAAGACAAGGAAAGGAATTTGTGCCTTGGGGAAGTTTTAACCTAAGCTGGTAAAATAGGGGGGTCTTTCATGCGGGTTCTCACATCTGTACCCCAGAGTTCAGAGTGGGGTGTGTGTGTGTGTGTGTGTGTGGAACCCTGACAGGCTGTTTTATGCAGGAGGTCAGATTCGATCATTATAATCTAGAATCTTCTGATTTTAAAATCTATGAAGATTTCCACCCACTGTCACTGTCTAAGATTGATAAGAAGTAGAATACAACACACCACAGGAGTAACCTTCCTTGTTTTAGGAAGGGAAGCTCCCATATGCACTGAAGAAAGTGAATAGAAAAAAAAAAAAGATTGTTTTGA
Source organism: Macrochelys suwanniensis (assembly GCA_033296515.1). Classification (NCBI taxonomy): domain Eukaryota; kingdom Metazoa; phylum Chordata; order Testudines; family Chelydridae; genus Macrochelys; species Macrochelys suwanniensis. Next base: position 30,251,827 of record CM065784.1, on the reverse strand, counting down.
CAAGTTTGCCTTTGCCTAAACAGGAAGGAGCTGCAAAAAGAAAAACAAATAATCTTCAAACTGAGACATCATGGTATAATTGTCACAGACATTATCCGCTATGAAGAGTAAATCTCTATAGTACATAAAGGAATAATTGCAGACGAGACCCAATATACAAAAAAGCTTCTCTTATAGTTTCGCTTTTCTCTCAAGAAAATTCACAAGAAACTACTATACAGACAAAATTATAAATAGACTAATTGTAATACACTTTACAAAAATAAAAGATAACGCACAAGTGTAAACAAAACTATTATAAAAACATAATAAATACACTACTTTCCACAAGATGCTTTCAACAGATACATAGTATTTGTGCTATCAAGGTTAATATTCAGTTTACTTTAGAACAGGTAGTAAATTTTGAGAGAATGCTAGGAAAATAAATTGCTTTTTTAAAACATGAGATGAAAAGTTTACATAGAAAAAGATTGTACCTGCTGATCTCCAAGGAAATGACTTCTCGGTAGAGCTATAGAAAAAGGGAAAAAAAGTTGTTTATTTCCTTTATCACTAAAGTTAAAAAGGGGGCTATTTTGGATTTATAAACTAAACATTTTTTCTTAATATGAAACTATCCAAAAACCAGCAAAGAATTAAAAAAACCTCAGATGCTTCTCAAGTAAATGTTACTAATGTAGTGCTTTCTGTTCTGCACAATTGAACATTCAGAATCATTTTGAGTTATACTCTATTGTATTAATCATAGGAAATGCCTCTAGGTATTTCACAACACAAAGTGGCATTAAACCTATCTGCAATAGGATTTATAAGTGCATGACTTGTGATATACACTGCATACCTGAGGTGTGACATCATCAATATAATGCTGTAAAACATTTTGCAAGATTCTGTACGAAGACACTATATTGAAATTAATTACAACTAACAAAGGCTGATGTAAATTTTAGCGGATGTATTCTATGTAACATTTTCCAAGGCAGTTTTTTTGATGTCTAGCACATTACGATGAAAAGTAAAACACTAGTTATATAACTGAATATGCGTATTTTTGAAGGTTAAGACAGACAAAACAATTTTAGATGTTAAAGGATCTACACGACCTGTGCAATAAAGTCTCACCAGGTAAGTATGTTATCAGTATAGCTCTACAATTGTACATTCCTTCACATTATGAATTTATTTATGACCATTTAAACTCTTCCCCCCGCCACATTAACATTTTCAGATGTTAATATATATTTGACTACTACTGCATTTGCAGGTGGATGAGAAATTCAAATTGGCATATCTGTGTATTTCATTAGAAGAATTTATGCAAAAGTATTTCCACACACTAGGTACAACTGACAATCTTTTAAAAACAGTCAATGCAAATGATAGATTTAGTAGAGTACTGCAAAATATTCCAAAATACCCTTATGCTTGAAGACAAAAAGGACTCTCCCTAACATCAGTTTTCCATAAGATTTTCTAGGAAAATGGAAAGCTGGTCAGAATATTTGTTACATTATGCTACTTTCTAAATTGGCTCTTTTTTCCTTTACAACTCATCACCTCTGCCACATTACACAACAAAATCTCAGAAACTCAGTTTGAATTGAGAAAGCTAGCTGGTTATTATCTTCCAAAGTAAGCATGTATACAGGACCTTTCTGGGGTCTCTGTTACTGAGTGAACAAACCAGTAGGAGAACACTTCAATCTCTCTGGACACTCAATAACAGACCTAAAAGAGGCAGTTCTTCAACAAAAATACTTCAAAACCAGACTCCAACAAGAAACCGCAGAACTGGAATTAATTTGCAAACTGGATACCATTAAATTAGGCTTGAATAAAGACGGGGAGTGGCTGGGTCAATACACAAACTGAAAACTATTTCCCCATGCTAAGTTTTCCCCTACTGTTACTCACACCTTCTTGTCAACTGTTTGAAATGGGCCATCCTGATTATCACTACAAAAGTTTTTTTCTCCTGCTGCTAATAGCCCACCTTAATTGATTAGTCTATTAGAGTTGGTATGGCAATCCCCATCTTTTCATATTCTCTGTATATATCAATCTATCTACCTACCTACTGTATGTTCCACCCTGTGCATCTGATGAAGTGGGTTTTAGCCCACGAAAGCTTATGCCCAAATAAATGTTAGTCTCTAAGGTGCCACAAGTACTCCTCGTTCTATCTATAGCTAGTACCTGCTTTTTTTTACTACTAGTCCCTCAATCCACAGTAAGTAATTTCTTGCACTTCTTGGGAGGGTATCCAAGCCAATGTTGTGTTAACCCTTACTTTTAGTATTTTACAAAATGCCAAAAAATTGCATTAGACTGAAATTTAGCATGTAAGATTACAGCTAAGGAGTGATCTGGGATGGAAGATTGCCAGATATTCTTTTCAGTCATTTGATGGTACAATAATACAAGTTTAGGTTAAAATGTTTACTCAAGCTGCTCACTTGCCTTACATCTTTATTTACACTATACCATATTTTCTATAAAGGCTGTGAAGAAAGAAGTGGTCCAACATAGCCTGCTGAAAGTCTGGGTATCTGAGCTCTTGTAGACATTTCATGTTGCCTGAAAGGCAGCATTATGCCAGAATTAAATTGGGATCAAAAGGTTGAGTATACTTGAATTTAGATATGACAATCAGTCACCTTACACCACCACTGCTACATGAGCTTAACTGTCAGAAAAGGTGAATGTACTGCTCTTTTCACAAACACTCCTTCCCCTGCTTGCAATTCCCATCTCCACCCCAATTCCAACTCATTTGTCTAAAGCCCCCTTACTCTAACAACGTGAAAAGTACACTGCTATCTCACTTCAAAAATAATTACCCTGAATAGTTTTTCCACAGCCAAGGAACTGAGTCTTTTCACTTTAAATAAAAATTAAGGGTATTTCAATTCTGGATATGACCCATGGGTTATGCACATGTTCAGAGTGTTTCTTCATGTAGATTTTGTGCCTAGACACAATAGATGTACAAGTCAGCAAAGTAAAGTGTAGTCAACCCTGCTGGCTTTTAGCCTGCATACTAAACTTTACAGCTGTATTTGAGTGCAAACATTAAAAATGATTTTCATACGAACAAACATGAAAATCCACATTAAAACTGTGATTGAGTTAAGTTTAATACACATGTGCAGGGTGAACAGATTTGTATTATCCAGGATTGAACGCTGAAATCTAATCTTTCTACATGCATTTGCTCTTTACTGTACACACTCACGTGGATTTATTGAGTTCTGTATCATTCATTGTCCTCAGCCTACACTCCAACACTTGCCTTCATCAACACTCTAAGAAATATAAAGAAGTTATTCAGAATGACAGACATTGTAGCTACCAGTGTCATAATCCTAATATCTCCCTAAACATCAGAATACATCCCACTGATCAGGATCTCTAATTTTCCTACTGGAGATTAAAGCAGTTACAGCCCTAATTATTGGGATGGTGCTAATCATATTGCGGTGATGGGTGAGGGTGAAAAAAGCTTAACATAGAAAGCTGGGCCCTTGTATACACAAGTTCGTGAAAGTGATTCTCCCCACTCCCCCGTGATGAGTACCTGGATCAATGTTCCCTCTAATTTTTGACAGGCCATGTGCGGAAAAAATTTCTTCTGTGCAAATTTTTGACAGGCTGTGTGCGCAAAAAATTTCTTCTATGCAAATTGTTGTGCTTCTGTGCAAATTTTTGTGCGCATGGTGTTTCACCGTGTGCGCGGGGTTTAGGATCTGTGTGAGCACGCACAGCTTAGAGGGAACAGTGACCTGGATAGCTGGGTTTCCTGCATTTGCAGGATTTGTGAGAGTGTAAGGGCTTGTCTGCACATGAAACACGGCAGTGGCCCTGCTGAACCACTACAGTACTTCAGTGAAGACACTACCTCTGCTGATGGAGGGCGTTCGCACATTGGCATAGGTACTCTACCTTCCTGAGCGGCAGTAGCTCTGTCAATGGGAGAAGTCTTAAAAAGAATCCTTAAAAAGAGGTTTTATACTTAAACATAATCTGTTGCTTATGGAGCAATATGAAAAAACAGAGGTATCACACACTGGTCATTTGTCTCACATTTTGATGGCTTGTCTCATATTGCCAAGCTTTAAGGTAGAGAGGTATGATTGCTGGTGATGATACATGAGCCACTAGAGATAGACATACACCTCATGAGTCTGAGTCACTATCTTTTTTGGCTAGCAGTGTCCACTGTGTTTCCATAGGAGGAAATAAAGGGCAGGGAAACCATGACCCTCCCTCAATTAGAGAAAGTTAGGCTTACTTATGACTAGTGTTCAGAACTCATCTTTTGAATGCTGTATTAAAAAAATCACCTACATCTACATGAGAATGCCCAGTAAATATGTAGAATAGATAGTTTGGGGTTTTTTAAAAATCAAGATAATATCCTCTGCCAACACATGTTAAACAAAATGACAAATTTACATTTTGAATATATTGGAACTGTGTAGAGTGTAAATTACATCAAAGGGTGCCAAATTGTATTTTTTGGCAGTCCTGAACTTCAGGGCAACAGTTAACAGTGAGGTGCTCCCAGAATCTGCATTAGGACTGGTGTTTTAAATATTTTTATTAATGATCTGGAAAAGAGGCGAACAGTGAGGTGACAAAATCTGCAGATGAGATTATTTAGATTAAGAACTTCAGAGGGACCTAAGAAAGCTAGATGAGTGGGCAGCATAATGGCAGATGAAATTCATTGTCAACAATCACAGGGTAATGTACAATGGAAGGAATAATATGAACTACTCATACAATGGACTAGATTCTAAATTTACAGTAACCACTCAGAAAACAGAAATGGACATAATTTTGCAGTGGTTATTATGATTCATTATTTGTATTCCTAGCAGTGTTTGAAGACCTCAATCAAAATCCAGGTTCTGCTGTGTTAAGCATTGTACAAACATATAAGAAGAGAGAGGCCACAGAAGAATTCTGCTCAATTTGGGAATGGAACAAGAAAAGAACACTGAAGATTTTACAATGCCATTACATAAACCAATGGTACACACTCTCTGTCAGGGTTCCCTCCCCACTCTGAACTCTGAGGTACAGATGTGGGGACATGCATGAAAGACCCCCTAAGCTTATTTCTACCAATTTAGGTTAAAAACTTCCCCAAGGCACAAATCCTTTCCTTGTCCTTGGATGGTATTGCTGCCACCACCAAGTAATTTAGACAAAAATTCAGGAAAAGGGTCACTTGGAGTCCCTATTCCCCCAAAATATTCCCCCAAACCTCTTCACCCCCTCTCCTGGGGAGGCTTGAGAATAATATACTAAACAATTGATTACAATGTGAGCACAGACCAAACCCCTTGGTTTTTAGGACACGGAAAATCAATCAGGTTCTTAAAAGAAGAATTTTATTATAAAGAAAAAAGTAAAAGAATCACACCTGCAAAATCAGGATAGAAGGTAACTTTACAGGGTAAATAAAAAGATTTTAAACACAGAGGATTCCCCTCTGACTCTGCTTCTCAGTTACAAAACAGGAATGAAATTACCTCTTAGCATAGGGAAAATTCACAAGCTAAAACAAAAGATAATCTAACGTATTTCCTTGCCCTTACTTACAATTTCTGTAATTTTAGATGGGATCATTTCAGGTATGTTTTCAGGAGATGTTTTACCTGCCTGGTCTCTCTCTCCATCCAGAGAGGGAATAAACAAAAGAGAGCACAAACAAAACCTCCCCCACCCAGATTTGAAAGCATCTTCTTTCCTTATTGGTCCTTTTGATCGGGTACCAACCAGGTTATTTGAGCTTCTTAACCCCTTACAGGTAAAGATTCAGTACAGCTGATCAGGACAGATTTTATGCTACCCTTAGCTGTATGTTTATGACACTCTCCCATAGAATATGGGTTCAATATTGGTCATCCTACTCATTAAAAATGTATCTGAGGTGGAAGGGGTCCAGAGATGGGCGACAAAAATAAGAGACTGCCACATGAAAAGACATTGAAAGAGTAAGAACTGTTTGTCTTAGCGATGCAATATAGAAAAGTGACAAAGGAACACAAAGCAATTAATGGTATAGGAAAAGGTAAATTGGATTCTATCTATTCTTAATACAAGAAAAGGATATTCAATGAAATTGAAAATCAAAAGAAACCTTACACCATACATAGTTAATTTGTGGAACTCACTGTCACAAGATATTACTGAATCCTACAGCTTAGTAGGATTTCAATAATTATCTGGAAAACTGGAACATTCACAGTTACATTAGATACATTAACAAGTTTAAATAAGGGATTATAAACCCTCAAATGGATCAACCTCTAAATAATGGAGATTCAGGCAAGTCATTCCATAATTAATTGTCCACTACAGGGTTTCTGGCATGTTCCTCTGAAATATCTTGTTCTGGTCAATGTGAGAGAATACTGGACTAGATGAACACCTGTTGGACCCAATATGGGAAGTCCTATATTGCTAGCAACTTCTGATAACCTAAACAAATCTGATTCCTCTGAAGCTTTTTGGATAATTATGATCTTACTACTGTAATAAAATTCTTTCACCATGTACAAAAATGTCAACCACTACATCTGAATTTAAAACGAGTCATTTTTTAGTTCAGTATGGAATTAAATTTACTGTGTACAGTACTCAGTTCTCCAACACAGTGAGTCATCAAGTCCAGCTCTTTTATTTACACACTCTAATCACAGTGAGTGCTGTAACCAGTTCTTTATTATTAAATTTTAGTATTAAAATTAGGTTAAAAAAAATCTGATTGTAGTGATTCATCTGCATTTTTTGCAGAAAGCCACCTCTCATCACAAAATTAATTTACATGGTTTATAATTAGTTTGGTGGTATGACATCATACATTGCAGTAATATAAAAGTCATTTCAAATCAGACTTTTCCAAAATCTGAACTATTAAATACCAGACTATACACATTTTTGTTCCCCGTGTGCTTGACTAAGGAACTTTTACTCCTGGGGAAATTCTGTGCTACTGCGCTTGTGCAGAATTTATGTCCCCTGCAGATTTCTTTGCTTCCCCACAGAAAAATGACTTTCTGATTGGGAAGCAACGAGAAACCACAAGAGCGGTCATGTGACCCTCCACAGCAGCATGTTTCAGGTGCCCAGGGCAGCCAGCAGAAAGATAAATCACCGTGGGACAGGAGGTGGAACTGGGGAAGACCCAGCTGGTGGCTCCTACCCTGTGCCGGGTTCAGCTGTTAGTCCCAGCTGGGCTGGGGAGGACGGGACTTCTGCTTCCCCTGCATGGCATCCAGCGCCGGGTCAGGCCCACCCCCAGATTTCTCCCCTGACTGTAGGAAGCTCTGCAAACTCCCCCTCCCCTCACTTCCTGCACCCATTGCTCCTTAGCTGCAGGGAGAGGGATCACTGCACAGGGAGCTGCTCCCTCATCTGCCCAACCCCCATGTATCCAGATCCCCTTATACTCAGACCCTCCTTGCGAGCCTCACGCCTCAACAAACCTAGAGCCTCCCCGAAAATCCCCCTCCCCCTGCACCTGGACCACCCGGATGAGCCACAGACACCCGATCTCCACCCTACCAAGCCCCAACCACCTTCACCCTACCAAGCCCCAACCACCTTCACCTGGACCTCCCTGCAGAGTCCCATTACTGTTGCAACCAGAACCCTCCAACAAGCCCTTGTGCATCCAGATCCCCCCCACACCCAGATTGCCAGGCAGAACCCTCTGAACCCACACCTGGATCCCCCCACACTAAGCCCCTCCACACTTGGATCCTGCCTTGCTGAGCCTTTCTGCCCACACCTGGTGCACCTGGCATGGACGGGCAGGGCCCTGGGGTGTTTCTGGGGCAGGCCTGATCCTTGCTCTGTGTCAGGTGCAGCCTCAGCACTGAGTCCGTGTCCTGGGGGGTGGGGGGAGCCGCACAGTGATCTCCCACCTCTTTGCAGCCAGTGGCCTGTTCTCCCCAATGTCACATTGGAGCCTCCACATTTATTTGAGAAATAAAATTTGCAGAATTTTACAGATTTTTAAATTATTGTGTTCAGAATTTTTGGCACAGAATGCCCTCAGCAGTAAACTTCATCCTGAATTAATACAGAAATTAAATAATAATTATACTTTTAGATAGCTAGAAACTTTGAGGAAATCAGAGCACCCGATATGCATGAACACCTCTTTCCAGCAGAGACATCTTGCTGCATCCAGTGGAATGTCCTACACCAGCTAGGATGGCACAATCAGGTGAAGTCAGGAATGCCTTGCATGCCACTGTTTCTCAGATGGACCAAGATTCCCTTGACTTTGCCTTGTAGTCTGCTTGCTCTCACCTATATTGCTCAACACATTGGCACTCAGAGAAATGATGCCATTAACACACACAAAGATATTTTATAAATGAGGAGTATCTGATGTTTATTTTATAGGAAAATGTTTAATACTCAATTGATGGTTTATAATATTTTACTGAATTCATCTGGAAGTTTTTTTTAAAACAATAAATCTGCATATTATATTTTATTTATATTGTGAAAAAGGAAATGATCTATTACACACAGCAGAGAAAACAAACCATTCTAGTAGTTATGAAAATCATTCAGTTTAAAATCAAAAGTCTTCATATAGCCACTGCATTAGATTGTTAGAGTTAGCTTGAATGCTTCAGTTTAATAGGAATGCTGGCTGAATTTCCGTCAGCATAAATGCCCTACAGGACTTTTAGATACACATTTTAAATTCCAGCTGGTGGGGACCATTACCATTTGGATTTTTTCCTCCCAGAGGAAATTGACTTGTGGCAGAAACTGTTTGCAATCAGAATGGCAATGAGAAGTAATTAAAAATGGTTGCTTGAAGAGCTGTGCTTCAGTAAACTGCTCCAAATAAAACTACTTCTGGAGGTCTGTATCTCTACCATTCACTGCCTGCAAAGTTGATTTGTTGACAATTTGGCTGCAATGTGACAGTACAGTAAAGTTTTGTTTTCTTTTTGTTAAAAGGTTAAATGACACCTTGTGTTGTTACCAGTAACAAATGTGCATTCAGTACTTTATAGTTAAATACAAAAATATTTAAGTGGTGTAATAAATTTAAGAGTTCTACTTCCCAATAGTACTCAATTTTCATCAGCTACACTGGAAACAGTAACTAGTGAGGGGAGGGAGATGAGCTGACTACATGATGCAACAGGTTAACACAACGAGCCTTTCACCTGGCAGGATAGGCAGCCTGTTTAATAAAAGTTTAATTATCTCTTCTTAGTATGTATAGACTTCTGTCTGCATCACAGATTTATCACACAATCTGATAAAGCTGACAGACTCTGCTCAGGAGAAGCCCAGGGCTGAATTTGCAGTAATAATGCAGGTTAGACGTGAGTGAGGTGCATTGATAGATGTATGATTATGGAAAGCTGAATATCCTACCTGCTGCTGCTGAAACAGTCTTTAAAGAACAAACAGGTACACGGAAAAGCATATTACTATTCTTCCCAATCCATCATTTACAATATATTTCAAAATTTTGTACTACTGATTTAAACCATCAAAAACAATTTTGCTGTACCATTTCTGTCTCTAAGGCTGTCTCTCCACACCAGAGCCTAAGCCAGCAAAGCTCTGTAGGCACAGCCTAGTACAGACACAATGTAAGCTGACAGGAGTTCCTCTGTCAGTACAGTAATACCACTTCCCCAACCAACACTAGCTAAGCAGACAGAAGCACTCTTCTGCTGGCATAGATGGATCTGTAGGGGTGCGGTGGCGGGGAAGGGGCCATGTTCCCTCTAATTTTTCCCACCCATGTGCAGAATGAATTTTGTTATGTGCACCAATATGGAGGTGATGTGTGACACATCACCTTCATATTGGTGCACATAAGAAAATTAATGTGGTGGGGGTGGGGCTGAGGGGTTCGGAGGGTGTGAGGGGGCTCAGGGCTGGGGCAGAGGGTTGGGGTGCAGGGGTGTGAGGGCTCCAGCTGGGGATTCAAGCTCTGGAGAGGGGCTGGGGATGAGGGGCTCAGGGCTTGGGCAGAAGGTTGGGGTGCAGCGGTGTGAGGGCTCCAGCTTGGGGTGCGGGCTCTGGGGTGGGGGCTGGGAGTTTGGGGTGCAGGAGGGTGCTCCAGGGCATGGGAGAGGACTCCCCCCAGGGGGGGAAAGGTGCCTCTCCCCGCTGGGGTAGCTCCATGGCTGGGCCTGCAGGATAGGCACCCTTTCCCCAGCCCCAGCAGGCCCTGGCCATGCCTGGATCCAGTCTGGGGGCCCTGGCCATGCCTGGGTCTGGACTGGGCCATGCTGCCCCGGCTGTAGCTGGGGCTAGGCTGGGCTGTGTCGCCCCAGCCATGGCTGGGTTATGACGCCCTGGCTATGGCAGGTTTGGGCCACAGCAGAGTTGGGCCCAGGGGAGGACCGCCCAAGCCGTGGCAGGTCCGGCCGCCCTGGCCGCAGCAGGTTGGACCTGGGAGAGAGGCGCGCCCCTCCCCTGGCCATTGCAGGTCCCCAAGCGGGTTCCCTGAGTGCCTGTGCGACGCTAAATAGGCTACTGCATGGCTGTGCAGCTTACAGGAACTTAGGGAAGGTGGGAGATGGTGTGGTTTCAGGCACACAATTTCCCCCCCCCCCATTCCTATCCAACACAGCTATGCCTGCATAACTTCGTAGTGTGGGGAAGGAATAAATATTCTTGTGATTTCAGAGGGTGTCAATGAAAACCTGAAGACACTAACCGATTATCTATGTATAAATAAAACTATGGCAGAGGAAACTTTTTGACATGCAAGTAACATAATACTAATAGATTGTGGCTCTGAGATGCAGCTGAAATAGGGCTGCTCCTCTCTGTCACTGGCACACCACTGTGACTCAGGCCTGGTCTACACCACAAAGTTAGGTTGCATTGACCTAGTTGTGCATGTATCTACACTTAAAAATTTGTCTCCCACGATGCAAGTGCCCTGTTACGACAATGCTCCATCATCTCCCCAAGTGGCACTGAAAATTATGTCAATGTACTGAGGTCGACGCAGCACAAGAGCAGACACTATGGGCTGGTCCACACTGGGGCGGGGAATCGATCTAGGAAACGCAACTTCAGTTACGAGAATAGCGTAGCTGAAGTCGACGTTTCCTAGATCGAACTAAGTTTACTTACTGCGGGTCCATGCGGCGCAGGCAGGCTCCCCCGTCGACAGCGCTTCCTCCTCTCGGCGTGCAGGAGTTCCGCAGTCGATGGGGGAGCGCTTCTGGGATCGGTTTATTGCCTCCAGATGAGACGCGATAAATCGATCCCAGAAGATCGATCTCTACCCGCCGAATCGGGCGGGTAGTGTAGACCTACCCTTAGCCCTGGTCTACACTATGACTTTAGGTCGAATTTATTAGCATTGTATCAATTGATCCGTGCACCCATCCACACAACGAAGCCATTAACATCGACTTCTAGGGCTCTTAAAATCGATCTCGCCACTCCACCCCCAACGAGGGGATTAGCGCTTAAAGCGATATTGCAGAATCGAACTAAGCTTAGTGTGGACGCAATTCGACGGTATTGGCCTCCTGGATCTATCCCACAGTGCAACATTTGACCACTCTGGACAGCAGTCTGAGCTCAAATGCTCTGCCCAGGTACACAGGAAAAGCCCCGCGAACTTTTGAATTTCATTTCCTGTTTGGCCAGCGTGGTGAGCTCCAGGTGAGTGCAGATCTCATCAGCAGAGGTGACCATGATGGAGTCCCAGAACCGAAGACGAGCTCCAGCATGGACCGAGTGCGAGGTACGCGATCTGATTGCTGTATGGGGAGACGAAACCGTGCTAGCAGATCTACGGTCCAAAAGAAGAAACGCCAATACATATGCCAAAGTCTCCAAGGGCATGCAGGACAGAGGCTACAACAGGGACGCGCAACAGTGCCGCGTTAAAATTAAGGAGCTCAGGCAAGCCTACCAAAAAACCAGAGATGCAAACAGCCGCTCTGGGTCAGAGCCCCAGACATGCCGCTTCTATGATGAGCTGCATGCCATTCTAGGGGGTGCAGCCAGCACTGACCCACCCATGTGGTATGACTCTGTATGTGGATCATCAGAAACCACCGAGGAGCATGTTCGGGAAGAGGAAGATGATGATAATGATGCTGAAAATAGCACACAGACACAGCAAGGAAGTGAAGAAGCCCTTTTCCCCGACAGCCAGGAACTTTTTGTCACCCTGGAGCCAGTACCCTACGAACCCACCCAAGGCGTGCTTGATGCCGGAGAAGGGACCTCTGGTGAGTGTACCTCTGTGAAATTAATACATGTTTTATAAGCAAGCGTGTTTAATGATTAATTCGCGGCCAGTACAGCTACAGCTACTGGAAAAGTCTGTTAACATGTTCGGGGATGGAGCGGAAATCCTTCGGGGACATCTCCGGAAAGATCTCCTGGATGTACTCCCAAAGCCTGTGCAAAAGGTTTCTGGGGAGGGCAGCCGTATCCTGTGCTCCGTGGTAACACACTCTACCACGCCAGGCCAGTAGCACGTAGTCTGGAATCATGGCATTGCAAAGCATGGCGGCGTATGGTCCCGGTGTTTGCTGGCATTCAAGCAACATCCGTTCTTTATCTCTCTGTGTTATCCTCAGAAGAGTGATATCATTCATGGTCACCTGGTTGAAATAGGGGAATTTTATTAAGGGGGCATTCAGAGGGGTCCATCCCTGCTGGGCTGTTTGCCTGTGGCTGAATGGAAATCTTCCCCGCTGTGACCCACGCGGTGGGGGGAGGGGGAACAGCGAACATCTTGGATGTGTGTCTGTGTGTCTGTGTGTGTGTGGGGGGGTGTCCATTAGGTTCGCGCTGCACATTAACCCGAAAACCGCCACCCCTCCCTTTTCAATTGCCAACCCGTTTTAAATGGCCAACCCAATGGCTGTTTGTTATGGGAAATGAGGGGGTTGCTGTTTGAAAACAATCCCACATGTTATGAAGGTTAAAGAAGCCTATAGACTGTGGCTTACCATGGCTGCCTGCAAGCCGAATTCTGTTGCCTGCCGGACCTGCTTGTGTGATCTCTCACACCAAACCGGCAGACCCTCAATATAAGAGGCAAAGTGCAACCTTGGACCAAATGCACATGTGCTATGTAATGTTTGGAGCATTGTTCTCTAAATATGTGTCTTTTAAACTACTCCTCTCCTGTTTGTTTCCTCCCACAGCTGCAAATGTTTCAACGCCACCCCCCCAGAGGCTAGCGAAGATTAGAAGTAAAAAAAAAAAAAACAAAAAAAAAACCTCGAGACGATATGTTCTCAGAGCTCATGCAATCCTCCCAAACTGAAACTGCCCAGCAGAATGCGTGGAGGCAGACACTGTCGGAGTCCAGAAAGGCACAATTTGATCGTGAGGAGAGGTGGCGTGCTGAAGAGAGTAGGTGGCGTCAGCATGCTGAGAGAAGGCAGGATGCAATTCTGAGGCTACTGGAGGATCAAACGGAAATCATCCGGCTTATAGCTGAGGAAAGGCGTATGGTTCAGGAAAGGCTGCCTGAGCCCAGACCGCCGCTACAGCCCCTGTGTAACCAACAGCCCTCCTCCCATAACCTCATCACCGAGACGCCCAAGAACACGTTTGGGCGGCCTCCGTGCACCCAACCACTCAAGCCAAGAGAACAGTCCAAGCAACAAAAGGCTGGCATTCAATAAGTTTTAAAGTGCTGTGTGTCCTTGTCCTTCCCTCATCCCCTCCTCCACCACCCATCCTGGTGCTTCCCTTCCTCCACCACCCATCCCGGGCAACCGTGGCAGTTACCCCATATTTCCCCCTCTTTGTTTGACGAATTAATAAAGAATGCATGATTTTTAAGCAACAATGACTTTATTGCCTCTGCAAGCGGTGACCGATGGGGGGAGGGCAGGGAGGTTTGGTTAAAGGGAAGTAGAATGATTCAAGGGGCGGGGCTTTTCATTAATGGGAAAAAACAGAACTTTCACACACCATCCTGGCCATTCATGAAACTGGTTTTCAAAGCTTCCCTGATGTGCAACGCACCCCGCTGTACTCTTGTAATAGCCTTGGTGTCTGGCTGCGCATAACCAGCGGCCAGGTGATTTGCCTCAACCTCCCACCCCGCCATAAACGTCTCCCCCTTACTCTCACAGATACTGTGGAGCGCACAGCAAGCAGTAATAATAATGGGAACATTGGTTTCGCCGAGATCTAACCTAGTCAATAAACTGTGCCAGCGAGCTTTTAAACGCCCAAATGCACATTCCACCACCATTCTGCACTTGCTCAGCCTATAGTTGAAAAGGTCCTGACTACTGTCCAGGCTACCTGTGTATGGCTTCATGAGCCATGGCATTAAAGGGTAGGCTGGGTCCCCAAGGATAACTATAGGCATCTCAACATCCCCAACGGTTATTTTCTGGTCTGGGAAGAAAGTCCCTTGCTGCAGCAGCCGAAACAGACCAGAGTTCCTGAAGATGCGAGCGTCATGTACCTTTCCTGGCCATCCCATGTTGATGTTGGTGAAACATCCCTTATGATCCACCAGTGCTTGCAGCACTATTGAAAAGTAACCCTTTCGGTTTATGTACTCGCTGGCTTGGTGGTCCGGTGCCAAGATAGGGATATGGGTTCCGTCTATCGCCCCACCACAGTTCGGGAACCCCATTGCTGCAAAGCCATCCAGTATGAGCTGCACATTTCCCAGACTCACAACCCTTGGTACCAGCAGCTTGGTGATCGCCCTGGCTACTTCCATCACAACAGCCCCCACTGTAGATTTTCCCACTCCGAATTGATTCGCGACTGACCGGTAGCTGTCTGGCATTGCAAGCTTCCACAGGGCTATCGCCAGTCGCTTCTCTACTGTGAGGGCTGCCCTCATCTTGGTGTTCTGGTGCTTCAGGGCAGGGGAAAGCAACTCACAAAGTTCCATGAAAGTGCCCTTACGCATGCAAAAGTTTCGCAGCCACTGGGATTCATCCCAGACCTGCAGCACTATGTGGTCCCACCAGTCTGTGCTTGTTTCCCGGGCCCAGAATCGGCGTTCCACTGTATCAACAAGCCCCATTACCACCATGATGTTCACCTTGCGGGGGGGCCTTTTTTGAGAGAGGTCTGTCTCCATGTCCTCATCACTGTCCTCAGGGCACTGCCGTTGCCTCCTCGCCTGCTGTAGCTGTAGCAGCTCCTGGTTCTCGTTCTACATATACTCCTGGACAATGCGCGTGGTGTTCATAACGGCGATAACAGCCGCGGTGATCTGATCGGGCTCCATGCTTTCCCTGGTATGGTGTCTGCAGGACAGCAGAGTGGGAGCAGAAGCAGCGGGTGGATAACAATGGTGTCAGCAATATGGCGCCCGCATGAAAAAAGGCACAAAAGGATTTTGGGCTCCCCCCTCCGCTGCTTTCTTGGAGGGAGGGGGGAGCAAGGGTTAGGCTCCTTTCCTTCCAACAGCAGATGGTGCAATATGCCGGGAAGCAAGGGTTAGGCGCCTTCCCTTCTAGCAGCAGATGGTTCAATAGGCTTTATATCCATCATCATCTCCTGGCCCCCTCAAGGATTGAACTCGCAACCCCGGGTTTAGCGGGCCAATGCTCAGACCGCTGAGCTATCCCTCTGCCCGTGTTCCAGGCAGTACTGAATCTCCCTTAAACAAAACGTAAAAAAGAGAATGACCAGAGTCACTCTGGTCACTCCCATTTATGTCCAAGCACCCCCGGCCAGCCACACCATAGGCCGCCAGCCAGGAGCACACGAATTTCAAGCATATTGTATGATCTGCAGCTGTGTAGTCCCGCGACTACGATCATTTATGGCCTATTGCACCATCTGCAGCTAGAAGGCAAGGAGCTTATGCTGTGTAGTCCCGCGACTACGATCATTTATGGCCTATTGCACCATCTGCTGCTAGAAGGAAAGGAGCTTATGCTGTGTAGTCCCGCGACTACCAGCCTCAGGCGGAATGGCCCCCTTAAGGATTGAACTCGCAACCCCGGGTTTAGCGGGCCAACGCTCAGAACGCTGAGCTATCCCTCTGCCCGTATTACAGCATGACTGAATCCCCACTAGACCTAATGTCCAGGCGTACACTGGAGATGTACGGTAATTGTGAGCTGAGCAGGCTTCCGTAGCAAACCCGGAAACGCCGTAAACCCCGGAAAAAAGGCGCGAAAAAGATTGCTTTCATGGAGGGACGTTTGATGGCTTGACGACATGTACCCAGAACCACCAGCGACAATGTTTTCTGCCCCATCAGGCTTTGGGATTGCAACCCAGAATTCCAATGGGCGGCGGAGACTGCGGGAACTGTGGGATAGCTACCCGCAATGCAACGCTCCGAAAGTCGGCGCTAGCCCCGCTACTGTGGACACAGTCCGTCGACCTCATGGTCTTAACGCTCTTAAGTGGGGACACACACAATCGATTCCATAAATTCGGGTTTTAAAATATCGACTTCTATAATTTCGACCTAATTCTGTAGTGTAGACGTACCCTTAGTAACTTATGTTTACTCTTACAGTCCTCTAACAGCTGTCACACAATACCAGACACTGAATACTCTAGTAACCCTTGTGAAATCAACTGCCCAGAGGTCACAATGACAAGAAAGGTCCCCCTCTCCTTTAAAGCCCTTAGAATTTTTGAAATGCCTTTTCCTGATTGTCCAGCGTGGCAAGCACATCTAGCAGCTCTCCATTGTTGTGTGCAGCTGCCCATGCGGGCTCCAGATGCTGTCTGGCCTGGAGTACATAGGAGATATTAGATCTCCTGGGCCTGTGGGGAGAAGAGACTATGCAGGCACAGCTATGGACCAGTAGAAACATGGACATCTATGAGCAGATTGTATGGGGATGCAGGTGAAGTGGTACAAAAGGGATCAACAACAAGTCTGCATAAAAGTGAAGGAACTGCATCAGGCATATCAAAAGGCCCGAGAGGCCAACAGGCAATCTGGTGCCACGCTGCAGACCTGCCACTTTTACAAAGAGTTCCATGCCATAGGTGGCAGAGACCCACTACCAGCCTGCAGCCTACCAAGGACACCTCTGAAGAGCCTCAGTAACAAGCCACTGGCATGAACAGTGAGGATGTGGAGGAGAAAGAGGAGGAGGATGTGGGGGGGGGGGGGGGGGGGGGGGGGGGGGGGGGGGACGGGACCAGGGAGACCAGCTATCATGCAGTACCTGTTTGGGACTCCAGCACAGTCCAGCCAGTCCCAGCAGTCGAGCATGGGTGAAATGAAGGGGAAGGATCTTCGGATAAGTGTGTAATTCTATTTCCCATTACATGATATACTGATGGTGCCAACTTTAACAGAATATACCTAGTTACTTTTAATTAATTTACTTGTACTAGGAGAGGTAGCGGTACAGAGAGAAGTAGCATTGTTATGTTTTTCATTCCCGGTGGGGGAAGGGGGGTGAGGGGGAGCTGGGGAGGGAGGAACAGAGCAGTTTGTTTACATACACAAGGATGTCCCTTGAATCCTCCTGATACATCTCGATAAAACTGTCACAGAGGTACTCTGCAATCCTCTCCAGATGATTTCGTTCTAGGGAGGGCAGTCTTATTTCTTTCTTCATATGACACTTTCCCCACCTCAGTTGGGGATAACTTTGGCAGGCACCACTGTACAATGTAGACTAGCAGCATATGGGCCTGGGCGACTTCGGAGGCCAGCAGCACCTGTGTTCTCTGTACCTTTGTCACCCTCAGGAGTGAGATATTAGCTAAAATCATCACTGCCTGTGGCAAATGGTACCATTGCCCTAGATCAGGGGTCTCAAACACTTCCTGCGGCCCGCCATAGGCACCAACTCCACTGGCAGCCAAGCTCCAAACATTACTGAGAGTTTATATTTTATGAAAACCCCTCTTTGCATTACAGTTTTTAAAAAGTTAATACATTGACTTTTAATAGAATACTATATTACTCTTCATTTTTGACTATACTTTTGTATCATTGTATGAAAAGCTTTCAGTGATGCGGCCCTCGGGCCAATTTACTAGTTCTCATGTGGCCCTCGTGGTAATTTGAGTTTGAGATCCCTGCCCTAGATTCATAGTTTCATGCAACCGAACAATTCCCTCCTCATTTCCCTCATCACTGGTGGGCCATACTCACCATGGCTGTTGCTGTGAGTGGTGCCGTGCACAGGCACTCTGAAGCGGAAGCATCAATAAACATACCTTGTTTAAAAGTTTAGAGAGTTCTGAATCTTAACTTTTACTTTCCATTGTGACTATACTGACAATGGTATCTCTGTGTATTTGATCTACAGCTGCTGCTGTTGCAGCCTTGAGGGGTTCCACCTCTGTACTTGTGGAACCCCTGAACCAGATAAGGAAGAGCAAAGAGAGGACTCGGGATGACATGTTCAATGAAATCTTGCAAGCCAGTGCTGCATCAGACCATGAGCAAAGGGCCTGGAGGGTGAACATTGCAGACAACCCAGAGAAGGAAAGAGTGGATTGGAGAAAAGCCCAGGTATCACAGCAGGAAAAAGGAGAGGGAGATGCACCAGGACATGGGTCTTCTCCGGCAGGAAACACAGATACTACCAACTCTTGGGGACCTACAATCAACAATCACAAGCCTGCCCCCCTTTGCAGTTCATGAAAACTCCATTACAGCACACCCTTATGCCCTCACTTCAATATTCCATGTGGTATAAATGGCTGCATCCCTACCCCTACCACTCCACCCGGGAGATGTAAAGGAGAACCAGAGATTCACATACACTGACCTGAGAGAGCCAGGGTTGCTGTTTGTGTAGGTAAAATGGACATCAGTGTTCTTTCCACTTGTTAAATACTGTTCCATAAATTTATTAATGTATTTGCTTTTAACTTGCACAGAATTTTCTTTGCACAGAACAGCAAAGTAGAGCCCAGTACACCACAATGCATTACTGTGGCTCACTAATAAGAGTGCTCTTTCAAAGCTTCTCTAAGCCATATAGCTCTGTGTTGAGTTCTTCTGATAGAGCTAGTGTCTGGCTGTTTAAACTCCGCAGACAGCGGCTCCACCTCCACACAGGTAGTAACTTTTCCCCCTTTGCTTCACAGATATTATGAAGTTCACAGCAGGCAGCTATAACCATTAGGATTTTTTTTTCCCCACTCAGATCCAATCTTGTGAGTAAACAATGCCAGGAGCCCTTCAATCTACTGAAAGCACATTCAGCTGTCATTCTGCACCTGCTGAGCTGGTAGTTGAATCTTTCCTTGGTGTGAGGCAAACCCACAGCCAAACTAGGGATGCTCCCTCAGCTGCCCCTCCTCCAGTCCCCCTGCAGTAGGTGGACAGGGCCTGCTCTGCCTCCACAATCAGGTCCACAACTCCCGCTTCCAGGCCTTTCAGAGATTCCTTTGTGGGGCGGGTAGTCTGGCATGGAGCGCGTTGGTGCATACCTTCCTAAACTGCCTCCAAGGGCACTGATATGACCACCAGCTCTTCTACCTCCATCCGAAGGGGTCTCTCATGCAACCTCTCTGAGCTGCTGGTCTTCTACCAGGACCTCCTCAGAACCTGGAAGCTAGTCTTGGTGAAAAGGTCAGTGGTGACTGCTGAGAGGGAGGATCTCCTCACAGAGCCCCTGCTACACAAACCCCATTTCGGTGGGCAGGTGGTGGAGTCCCCCCCGGTGCACCAGAGCTTGGTCCTGGCTGGTGCCACCGGGATCGGAGGCCTCCTGGACAATGATTGGAGGGACTGGGTAGACCCCCTGGTGCTCGGTCAGCCCATGGGGCTCTCCACCCCTTGTATCCACCAAGTAGACTCCAGAAGGTGAGGGCAGCCTTACTGCTTGCCTCTCGGGCTGTACTCGAGCAGGTCCTGTGGGAGCGTACTCCCTGGCCACCTTCTGGACCTCGCCATCGGGTCCCTACCTCGCGAGTCCCGCCCCGGCCACCCACTCTGAAACACCTGAGCCGCTGCATGACCTGCAGCCCGTCTTTCTCTAAACCGCGCAAAGGAAACAACTGTGTGTGTTCATGCTCCATACTCTTCATTTTCTCATCCTCGTGTCCTGCCTCAATACCAAGTGGTAGGACCTCCTACCAACTGTGGAGGGTGAGGAGCCCTGGTGGGCCAGTCAGTATTCTACCCTCAGCCCACTGGGAATATTAATTGGCAGCTCCTTCATGGATCCATGAGCATAGGCATGTATTTGGTGCACTTCACCCACCCCCCGACACTCGCCCTTTTTGCGACGTGAGGGAGACCCTGGCACACATTTACATTGAGTGCGCAAGGTTGCAGCCCCTTTTCTGGCTGCTCCAGAACCTTCTTCTCAGGTTCTGGCTGCACTTCTCCCCGCACCTCCTGATATGTGCACATCCCATCCGTTGGCCCACAAAGTCACGAGATCTCCTAGGAAACCTCCTCCTGGCATTGGACAAGAGGGCTGTTGGATGGGGAGGTGCTCTGCGACTGTGGGGCCTATTTACGCTCCTCCCTGAAGTCATGTATCAGGGCAGAGTTCCTCTGGGCCACATCTACTGGCTCCCTGAATGCCTTCGAGGAACAGAGGGGTGCTGTCCGGGGTTCTCTGCTAGGAGTCCCCCCTCTGGCTCCCTGCTTTTGACCCTGTGACCTTCATTTCTGTCCCTGCTTTCTCATTTGTTGCCCCCTGAATTTACTTGAGTCCTGGGTCCAATAGTTCCTCCCCTTAGACTGGAGGAGGAGCCTTTAGATGTAGGTGGACACAATCTCAATAGTTGTCCCTCCAACAGAGCCGCAGCGAGTCATCACTCAGGCATGCGGCAATAACTCAGCTGCACCGACTTACCCTTCCACACAGAGTCTCCAGTCATGTGGCAGCATGACCCACAGGCTCAGGTACTTTTCCAACCCCACTAAAACTGCAAATCAGTCTGTTTAACAGCACTACACAGCCAGGAACCCTCGTACTGCTTCGCAGTGTAACACTTTCTCAAGACTCCCAGCCTTGCCTAAGCCCCGTTCCAGCCCTGTCCTGGCCCTACTCTGACCTCTGGACTGGTTACTGACCTGCTCCAGCCTTGCTTCTACCTCCTGACCCCTAGCTTTGACTTTTGGCTTGTATCAGGACTCTGGCTATAGTACTGACTTGGCTTGTCCATGGACTCTGATCTGGGTTCTGACCCTGGCCAGTCCCGAGAGTTGGTTCCAGCACTACGCTCAGCCCAACCCTCAGCTCAATCCCAACCCTACATACAGCTTTAATCTCAGCTCCAACCACTAGGCGTGACTTCGAGAAGGCAGTGCCTGGCACTTGGTGCTTATGAGGTGGCTAGTGTACAGCTTCACGAGATAAACGGAACAAGGGGTGGGCTGAGTCCCCCAGGATTACCAATGGCATTTCAACATTGCCAATGGTAATCCTCTGGTCGGTGAAGAACGTCCCTGCATGTAGCTTTCTGAAATGTCCTGTATTCTTTCTGAAGAGTCCTGCATTCTTAAAGATGCAAGTGTCATGCACTTTAAAAGTGTCACTAGAGATCCACCAATGTTAGCATAACAATAGAAAAGTAGCCCTGTGTTGATGCACTCTGTGGTAAGGTGGTCTGGTGCCACAGTAGGGATATGCGTATTGTCTATTGCTCTCCCACAGTTGGGGAAACCCATTGCTGCAAATCCATCCACTATGTCCTCCACATTGTCAAGAGTCTCAGGGCTGGTCCACACTACCCCCCAAGTTCGAACTAAGATACGCGACTTCAGCTACGTGAATAACGTCGCTGAAGTCGAAGTATCTTATTTCGAACTTAAAAGTACTTACCGCTGGTCCACATGGCGGCGCGCAGGCTCCCCCGTCGACTCCGCCTGCTCCGTTTGTGGAGCAGGATTACTGGCGTCGACGAGGAGCACTTCCTGGTTCGATTTATCGCGTCTAGACAAGACGCAATAAATCGAACCCAGAAGATCGATTGGACGCCTCCGATGCAGCGGGTAAGTGTAGACCTACCCTCAGTCCCGTCTACCAGGAGATGATTAATGGGCCTGCACACTTGCATGACAACTGATCCACTTGCATCCACAGTGGATTTTCCAACTTTAAAATGATATCCCACTGACTGCTAGCAATCTGGAGTTGCAAGTTTCCGCAGTGCAATGGCCATTTGCTTCTTCACTGCCAGTGAAACTCTCATTTGGGTGTCCCTGTGCTGGAAGATTGGGGCCAGCTCAGCACGCAGACCCAGGAATGTGGCGTTGAGCATCTGAAAGTTCTGCAACTATTGCAAGTCATCCCAAGCCTACATTACATGATCTCACTAGTCAGTGCTTGCTTTTTGGCCCCAGAAACAGCTGGCTTTTGCATCTACAGCTGTTCTGTGAATGCTAACAACCTTGAATTGGGTCTCGTTATGTCTCACAGGAATGTCCCCTCCAAGAAACAGTCATGCTCCTAACTGATTTTGTTCTTCTTATGACTCTGCAAATAGCAGAGGATTATGCACCCTGTGCTTGCAATTTTTATGACAACAATGCAAAGCTGTACAGGCTCCATGCATCTGTCAGAAATGGCGAATAGCAAGAAATGCCACACCAGTTCTTCGTTTTTTTAAAAAAGGCACAACAATTATGGGATATAGATGACATTATGGGATGGAGACAGTTGAATGCTAAAAAGCTGAATGCTCCCAGTCACCCCTATGTGACTTGTTTCTGCCCCACGCAGGGCCGGCTCCAGGCACCAGCAAAGGAAGCAGGTGCTTGGGGTGGCACCTCTGAAGGGGCGGCATTCCGGCCATTCCTGGGGTGGCACATTTCATGGGTGTTTTTTTTGCTTCGGCAGCTCCGGCTGCGTTTTTTTTTTTGTTTTTTGGCGCTTCGGCGGCTTGGTGCGGCAAAAAAGCTAGAGCTGGCCCTGGTCCCACTGACTTTAATCACTTCTTCTTGCTTTTCTGCATAACCAGGATTTTACAGCCTCGATGTACAACAATATTGGGTCATGTGGAAATATTTATTAGCAGATAAAACAGATACATAACTAATCAATGTAAGAAGACTTTATTGTCAGTAACCAATTTAAAAGAAATTACATAGTAATATACATAGGTTTATAAGGAGTTAATTAGAAAAAGTTTAATTGGAAGATGGTATTTTATGTAGCAAAAATGTTAAATATTTGTCTTGGTCAGTCAAACAGGACACTTTAGGACACTGATAATGTTCTGAAGCTTAGTAAAATCACATTTTACTGACACATGAAGCCCTAGATTAGGGAATGTTGTGTTGTTCTGAATTAGTATAGAATAAACTAACCAATGATGCTCTTAGTTGGTGGCTGGACTATGTGAGTAACTATATTTAAATCACAAATTCAAGATACAAAGGCAGCAGCTCTCAAAGGTGAACTAAAATTGGAGCTTTCCCCTGTCCAGGCCAGTAAAGACTAAGCTAATCTTGTCTAAGCTAAAAAATGCTGCTTGTGTAAACCACACACCTCCTGGGTGTGGTGTTCTGTTCCATCTAGTAGCACCAAGACCACTTAGAGAGAGAAAGATGAGTCTGCTCTACAGCCTTGACTAACAGCCAGTTGGCTTTTAGCTCATGCGGTATAGGCTCATGCACTAAGCTCCACAGGTTCCCAGTTCGATCCTGCCCGCCAACGACCAGGGTCTGTCTACATTACACTTGCATCTCTTAGAAGCAGCATGTTCTCAATTTCATTCCATGGGTGATAGCTAAGAATAAATGAATCAAAGAGATGGATCTTGTAGGCTCTAGGATGTAATATCCAACTCTCAATTTTTATCCAAGTGTCCCCTATGAGCTGTAACATAGCATTACACTCTGAGTAGCAGAGGATTACACCCTTAATCAGTGTCCAGTGCAATTGTAAAAGCAAGAAGAAAAGGGGTCAGAATGAAGCTTGGTGTTTGTGTAAATGTAAATTTAAGAACACCACTCCTCTGATTTGATATCCATAACTGCCCATGTAAGCTCCTTGGGGTAAACCATTGGACAGGTGATCTTGGATTCCATACTATGAAAATATGAAGCATTAATACCAAAAATCTTTGGATTACTATTCAATTAAGGGTTTTTTTTGGTAAAGTATCAATCAAATATTTCAAATCAGACATCACAAGACTAAAAGAATGAGTATAGTACCTTTACAGTTAGCTATGAAAAAACTATAGCACAAATACCCCCAGAAAATGTATGTGCTTGGAAATTTTTACTAGACTCATTATTTACATATACCAAAAACAAGACAAACTGATTTAATTTAAGTGCTAATTTTCCCTCCTAAGCCTCATTAGCTTAATTATGTAAATGGCTATTTATTAAACCACAATGGAAAGAACCAAAAGATAAATAAAACTGCATTTATGTCTAATACAGAATGTGATTTCCTATCTGGTAGGTGGTAGTAGGACGGGGTGGGCAAACTTTTTGGCCTGAGGGCCACATCGGGGTTGCAAAATGGTATGGAGGGCCGGGTAGGGAAGGCTGTGCCTCCCCAAACATCCTGGCCCCGCCCCCTATCCGACCCCCACCCAATTCTGAGGGATAGCTCAGTGGTTTGAGCATTGGCCTGTTAAACCCAGGGTTGTGAGTTCAATCCTTGAGGGGGCCACTTAGGGATCTGGGGCAAAAATTGGGGATTGGTCCCGCTTTGAGCAGGGGGTTGGACTAGATGACCTCCTAAGGTCCCTTCCAACCCTGATATTCTATGATTCTCGCCCCCTAACTGTCCCCCTCAGAACTCCCAACCCCCCCTGCCCCGCTCCTTGTCCCCTGACCACCCCCCACCCTAACTTCTCCCCCAGGACCCCACCCCCTACCCAACCCCCCACTCCCTGTCCACTGACTGCCCCCACCCCTATCCACACCCCCGCCCCCTGACAGAACCCAGGGACTCCCACGCCTATCCAACCCCCCCTTCCCCCGTTCCCCATCCCCTGACCACTCCCCCAGAACCTCTGCCCCATCCAACCACTCCCTGCTCCTTATCCAACCCCCCGGCCCCGGCCCCAGCCCCCTTACCATGTCGCTCAGAGCAGCATCTGGCAACTGCGTGGCCCGCCGGAGCTAGACATGCTGCCCTGTAGGAGCTTGCAGCCCCGCCCCCTTACCATGCAGCTCAGAGCGGCAGGAGTTCAGGCCCTGCCGGAGCCAGCCACACCACCCACGCTCCCCAGGAGCAGCGGGCCAGAGAACTTGCGGGGAAGGGGGGACAGCGGGGGAGGGGCCGGGGATAGCCTCCCCGGCCGGGAGCTCACGGGCCAGGTAGGAAGGGCCCACGGGCCATAGTTTGCCCATCCCCGTAGTAGGGGATAGGAGTATATTACCCATATGTCACTGCATAAATAATACCACGTCAGTTCAACACCTGCACTGACATCCTGATTATTTTGGATGTAATCAAGGTATGGACTGTCTGCAAAAAACTCTTAAAGGCTTGAGCCTTACACATTTAAGAGGCCTTAACTGTCTAAGAGATAATGTCTTTCCCTTTGAAGTGGAACGGCAGCTGAGGTGAACTGGGACTTTAATGAGAGGTAACTGGAGGCAGGCCATTTTGAATGTGGGACCTTTAGAACTCACTCCCTCATGTAGCAATAGAGCTCTAGTTGTTTAACTTATAAGGCACTGCAAAGACCCAGCTTTTTTTTTTTTTAGGTGTGCACATGTAAGAGAGAGAGAGAGAGAGTGAAGATGAAAAACAGATGGGGAAGGTTGTAAAAGATATATTTCCACATGCAAGGTGTTTTTGTATGCATCAAAGCCTTACAGAGTAGAAAAACTAATTTTATGTTAGTAACAATATTGTCAAATGACAGAGGTGAAGTACTTCAAATATGAAGCAAGAGATGATCTAAAATTAGCTGTGTAATTGGCCTTACATTGGAAGAGGTGTTTTTGGCAGGCACAAGAACAATTTGGAAAGGCCATAGATAGGGGACCATATTTCCCTATACTGAAAAAGGGACACCGGGTAAATGGTGACACCAGGTGGCCTGAGTCCCACATGAGCCCATGTGTTGCCGCTCACCTTGAGTTGACATCACAGATGTCATGACTGTTTTGGCAAAAATGGACATTTGTCCCGTTTGCTCTTGTCCAAATGTTCCTCTTAGGGCAAGAACAAATAAGACAAATGCCCAGTTTTGCGAAAAAAGTCATGATGTCTGAGACAGAGCTTAAAAGGGAGACTGTCCCGACCAAATCTGGACGTATGATCACCCTAGCCATAGATGAAATTAGCATTTCTACACATTAAATACACTATCTCCATAAAAGGAGATCACGCCAAATCTTAACTGAAGTCACTGTTTGAAGAGTAGAGAAACACAAAGATGAATTCAAAACAAACAGTGATAGGTGTTAAGAAGATGCTCTCTAGGTGAGTCTTAATTATTAGGTTCATTGTAACTGGAAGTCCAGGTACAGTCATTTAATGAAAGTGCATGTTAAGAGCTTTAATAGTGAGTGTTGAATGTAACAGGCTTCAGTTTCAAGGGCTGCCGATCACCTAATTTTCTGGAGGACATGTAATTACCCACACATATTTATAACCAAAAACATTTCTAATTACACAAAAAAGTGTACTGTAATGACTGCAATTCTTCTATACACAGAATGAAATGTTTTTTTAAGATGACTGACAATTATTGATACATTGTGTCAAACATACAGGATTATGTTTTACACTAAAAATATTCAAAAGTATGCATATACAAGGAATTTTCAGAAACAAAATGCAAAGAAAATATTTTAAAAGATGAATAAAACTAGATAACCTTATTCAGAAAAAATGTTGCAACACTATTACTGTACTGTATGTGAGCATGCTGTCTAGATTTGTGTCGAAATAGCACCCTAACTTGGTTGCAAATATTTATAAATGAAGTACTCCTTGTTTGACAATTTCTGAGAAGTATTTGAAAACACAAATTCAGTACAAATATTATGCCCTCATAAATAATAATCAATAGTTATTGGAACCATTAGTTTACTGATTAGCTGCAAATAAATAAATTAGCATAATTGCTTTTTCAAGTCCATAAAATCAATGTGATAACTTCTCCCCTCTACTGTGTTATGATTTAGGATAACCCAAGCAAAATTAAAGCTTTACTTACTGCTGTGAAAGATAATCAATGAAGCAAGAGGCCTTTTAATACCAGCTCTAGTCAAACAGCATTTTTGAATGCTGAATACAGTAATGAAAGCTGAACAACTTTTATAGAAAAAAATTACCTGCAGCACCCAAGACAATTGAATAAAACATTTAACTTGGGGGTATGTGGAAAATAAAGCCATGAAGGCTTGTACCTTGTGCTGGCAATACTTGGTGATTCTGCGCCAAGCCTACATCTTTCTAGCTGACTGGCAACGATTTGCCTTTCCACTTCCAGCTCTCTGGTGAGTCTTTGAAACTGGAGCTCCTGTAATTCCAAAATAAAAAAATTAGGCATTCTAGAGTTAAAAGTACTTGGTGTACATCAATATTGGAACATTAATCATTATGCATGAAAATTTTGCCTTGGTGTGACTCTTAATTAGCTGAAATAATCTATAATCACAGTAATACACACAGTGTGATTTTACAGCTCTTTAATATTCGTAGTATCTTTTGATATAATCTTTTCTATTAAAAAGAGAAAGAAGCAGACCTGAGCATCTTTTCTATCTAATCTGTGATTTCAACTCTCTCAATATCTTCCCCTGATGCAGCACTTTAACAAATTGTGGTTTACAATACACCTTCCTCAGTGGTGTCTGTAACTGAGGCATATCGCACAATACTACAACTTATTCTCATCTGTAGAACTTTAAAACATCATCTATAGTACATGATGATTTTTGCACTAAAAATCCCAAATACATTAATTATTGTACAGTTTCCAGGCTGACAGAAATATGTTGCAGAGACAGTCTTTCACCTTTGAAAGCTATAAAAAAAGAATTCTAATTCTAGACAGTCTTGTTATAGTTCTCTACCGTAAAAGCATCATCCCTCCCCCACTATCAAAAATGCAGTCATATGTAATGTAGCGCTAACAAGAGATAGCTGAAAATGCGGAAGGTTAAACCACAGCATTTTAGATTGTTATTAAAAGCTAAAGAGATTTTCTATAGAAATTATACTCTGCAATCTGTACTATATAAAGGGAAACAAACCATATTATAGGAAGAGACATTTTACTTGTATTTAGACAGCTTTGTAATCAAGCAAAGGGGCTGTATCTGAGCAATTGTACAGTATTTGCAATTCAAATTCCATATCCATTGTGCATTCTTTAAATACTGAAATACTATTTTAAAAAGTGTTTAAGTATGCAAGTCAGACTATATAGAGGTGTTTTTTAAAAGGTAATTTATCAAAAAACTGTAGCTCTCATAACAGTTGTTCTTTGAGGTGTGTTGCATATGTCCATTACACTGCAGGTGAGTTGGCATCTCATGCCCAGGTGCTGGAAAGTTTTCCCTAGCAGTACCCATAGGGGAGGCCCCACTCACACCTCAGCAACTTGCATGTTGAGTGGAAGGTGCAAAAGGGATGATCACTAACCCCCTTCAGTTCCTTCACACTGGAAAGCTGATGATAGCCTCCAAGGCATTGGGGAAGGAGGGTGGTTTGTGTAATGGACATATGCAACATCTCGAACAACAGTTACAAGAAAGTGAGTAGCCATTTTGATTCTTTGAGTGCATGCACATGTCCACTACACAGTAGGTGACTCCCAAGCAGTTATCCTAGGTGTTAGGGCTCTGAATATCATCAGAAGAGGGTCTGTAGGGTCTTCCTACATTTGTGTCTTCCCTTGATGTAGCAAACAATGCATGTCTGGTGAACATAGTACAGAAGACCATGTCACTGCCTGCAGATGTCCACAGTAGGGACATATGTCACAGATGCTGCTGAGGCCGAATGTGCCCTGGTTGAGGGTGCTGTCATCTTTTCAGGAGGTGCTACACCTCTGGCAGCATAACACATAGTGATGTAGCTGGTGATCCCTTTTGAGAGTCGCTATGCTGTAACTGGTTGAGCTATCATATATGTTCTGCATATTAAACAAGCACTGGGAAGAAAACCGAAAGGACTTTGTCCTATCCAAGTAAACAGCCAAAGCTCAACACACATCTAGAGCATGCAGTCTTCATTCATCCTTGTGAGCATGCAGCTTCGGAAAGAAAACCAGTAAGTATATAGACTGATTCAGATAGAAATCAGGTATCACCTTTTAGAGGAACTTAGGGTGTGACCTAAACCAAACCGTATCTTTGTAGAAATGGTGTAAAGCAGGTAAGTGAAAAGTGCATTTGGCTCTCCCAAACACGGAGGTGACTGCCACTAAGAACACTACCTTCACTGAGAGGTATAGAAGCGAGCAGGAAGCTAAAGGTTCAAAAGGAGTGTCAATAAGAGCAGACAACAATAAATTCAAATCCCAAGTGGGTGCTAGATCCCAGATAGGTGGAAACAATCTATTGAGACCTTTCAAAAAACTGGTCATGATAGGGTTAGTAAAAACAGTTCTAACCTGGATTCAAGGGTAGAAATGGTAAGATAGCAGCGAGATGCACTCTAAATGAGCTGAGGGCTTGACCTGACTCCTTAAAATGCAAGAGATAGTCCAGAATCGTTTCAATTTTAGTCGAGTCGGGAACACATTATGGGAGGCTGCCCAAATGGATAAGTGCTTCCACTTACTCAGATAAGAAGTTCTTGTGAAAGAATTTCTGCTAATAAGGAGAACGTTCTGGACTGCCACTGAGCAGTGTGCCTCCTCAGCATTTGACCACTAATAAACTATGCTGTGAGGTGCAGTACTTGAGGATTCAAGTGCAACACCCACCCATCTTTCTGAGTGATGAGGTCTATAGTTAGTGGCAACACAAGGGTTCTCGAGTAGACAGCTTGCATAGTTGGAGTACTATGGCTACCTGGGCCAGGCTGGAGTTATAAAGATCCATCTGCCTCCATCTCATTTCAGCTTGAGAATGACCCTAGGAATCAGGGGTACTGGTAGATATACATACAAGTCCTTTTCCATGGAAGCTGGAAAATGTCTGAAATTGACCCAGGGCTGTGATCTGAGACTCTGAAGAAGTGGAGAAGATAGGCAAGGAGTGTGAATATGCATCATAGACAACACACTCTCAGAGAAGAACAGTTACTGATAAGTAACTTCTCTTTTTAGTTTGATTGACTTCCATATATTCCCACTTGTGAGAGATTGGCAAGCAGTACAGCTCCGTCAGACAGTGGGTAAGGAGCTGCAGGTGAAAAAGGGTGGCAAAACTACCAAAATGAACATCCGTTCAAGATGGCAGGCCAAGGAAATATTAGAAATTACTTAATTTTACTCTCCCAGATCAGACCTCAGTGAAGGACACATTTTTGTTTCAAGCAAATACAGAGCTTCAAGTAATAGCTGTGCAAATTCTATTAAAAGGATAGTATGAAATCATCCAGTGGATGTTACCTTCAGATTAGCTGAATACCATTTATCATCTCCAGATAAGTCAAGTAAGAAAGAGACTTGGGGATTTCTGAAGATCCAACTGGTCGCACAGAATAGAGAATTCACCTGTGAATGGCTGCTCCGCCCAACTCATAAGCAAATCAAGTGTGTCCACAAAGAGATGTACAATGGTGGATGGAAAGAACATTCTGCAAGGAACAAGAGGACAAGATGGTGTGCTGTTTTCCCAAGCCAAGACATGAGACGTGACTATGACAGAATAGTGTTCTGAAGCGTTGGTGTATAATTGGCACTGCTTCATGAGATACCTCACAGATGATAGACTACTGAAAGAGAAGACTGGCCAAGCACTGTTGGATATCATTCTTGACCTTCCCAAAAAAGGAAAACAGAGGACAGAAGATTCTTGAAGTGAACTGCTGGCTAGGTAAATGGAGTAAGGTAGAGCGTTTTGTAGAATATTGGTCCACCATCTCTGAGCACAGGAGGTTGTAGAGATGGTCTCTATTTCAGTAGAAGGGGAACCAATCTGCTAAGGGATAGGCTGGCTAGAATAGTTAAGAGGGCATTAAACTAAACCCTTTAATCTAAACTAACTGAACTTCAAAAATGGGAAGGGTGACAAGAGCAAATAAGCACTCATTTAGCATGAAATCAAGATCTTAAGAAAAACATTAATCAAGACAACCAAGGAGGTGAAGAGAAGCAATTATTTAATTGCTATATACAATGCTAGGAGCCTGGGTAACAAACAATAGGAATTAGAATTGTTTATTCAGGAGCATAAATTTGACCTATTTGATATTACTAAAACCTGGTAGGAAGAGTTGCTTGTTTGGAATGTTAAAAACACCAGTTAGAACCTATTTAAGGAAAAATCAAGTGGGCAAAAAGTGTTTCCGTAGCACTGACAACTCAAGTAAAATGATCTTGAATGCTTGTGGATCAATGTTCTAACAGATAAAGCAGAAGATGGAATACTAGTTGGTGTCTACTACAGACCACCAAATCACACTATAGAAGAACAGGATGACCGGAACCATAAGCAACAACCTACGGGGGGGGGGGGGGGGCGGCAGGGGAGGAAGTTACTTTATCAAGGGGAACTTCAATCTGAGTAACATATGCTGGAGATACCTGCTACCAGTGTTAAAACATCCAGGGAATGTCTTAAAATTACTAGCTCAAAGAGTATCAGAGGGGTAGCCGTGTTAGTCTGGATCTGTAGAAGCGACAAAGGGTCCTGTGGCACCTTATAGACTAACAGAGGTATTGGAGCATAAGCTTTCGTGGGTGAATACCCACTTCGTCGGATGCAAGCAGTGGAAAACTGTGGAAAACTCCGATGAAGTGGGTATTCACCCACGAAAGCTTATACTCCAATAACTCTGTTAGTATATAAGGTGCCACAGGACCCTTTGTCGCTAGCTCAAAGAGTGTTGCGTCCAACGGGGGGGGGAATTCTATATTAGACTTCATATTGACAGATAAAGAAATTATAACAGAACTAAAAATTAGTGCTAGCTTAGATACAAGTGATCGTGACTTGATCACATGCAAATATATAAGCCTAGTGCTTTAAAAGGGCCATTTTCACAACGCTGAAAACAATGAGATTTTTAAATCAACAGGCCAAGATAACTTGCGTCCATGAGTTTTAAAAAGCCAACAGTGATGAAGCCTTAGAACACTTAAGAAATTATAAAGGACTGGAAGAAAACTAATATTATGCCAATATTTTAAAAGGGTAAATGGGACAACCCAGGTAATTATAGACCTATAAGCCTGACATCTATCTGGGGCAAAGTAATGGAATGGCTGATATGAGACTTGATTAAGAAAGAATAAAAGGAAGATTATATAATTAATGCCAACCAATATGGTTTATGGAAAGCAGATCATGTCAAACTAACTTTTTTTTTTTAAAAACACAACATTGCATATTTGGTGGATTAAGGTAATAATGATGATGTAATATATTTATACTTCTGTAAGACATGTGACTTGGTATCATATGCCATGTTGATTAAGAACGTAGAATGATACAAAATCAACAAGGCACACATTAAACAAACACCAAAACTGGGAGACTGGTAAATAATGAAGAGGACAGATTATATATACACATAGCAATCTGGATTGCTTGGTAAACTGTGCACCAACAATGAATGTGTGTTTTAACACAGCCAAATGTGAAATTATACATCTAGGAACAAAGAATGCTGAAGTAACTTACCAATAAAATATTAAGATGGTTCACACAAAAGGAGTTCTATGACTTAGTGAAACAGACCATACCATGATCTCTTTGTATCTGACAGCATGATCCTTGTTGAAGTGCCTCTTTTTCCTACAGAGAGACTGCTCGGAACTATTGTCACTAAGGAACTTGTCTACATGGCAGCTACTGCGTGGTAAGCCAGGCGTGAATCTACAGCACACCAGCTTGTACAGTAACATCCCTTGTGGACATTGCTATGTGCACTGAAATGTCCCGGAGGGTGGTTTGGCTTATTACTTTGAAAACACAGTAAGCCAAGCTGCGCTTTGAGACTTTCAGGGCACTATAGCAATGTCCACATGGCACGTTACTGCCCAGCAAGCTATAGATTCATGCCCTGGTTTGCCATGTAGACAAGCCTTAGGGATGCTGTCCCTCAGCTCCATCCTGACAACTTGGATACTTAGCTGTTGGAACCAGTTTTAATGTTTACTTACATGGTAACCTTTATACGAGAATGACCTTTTTCAGCAGTATGGTATTTATTGTCAAGCTTCAGCACTGAGGGAGGCTTATTGGCCCCAATGCTTGTGCCTGGAACACCATTTTAAGAGATTATCTCCTAGACTTATACAATACCAGAGCCCTCTTGTAAAAGGAAATTCCAGAGCCAAGTCTTTAAGCCCTGGGCCCTTTTGCAGAAGTCCTTGCAAGCATCACAGCTGTAGGATCAGAGCTACACCTCTTGAACCTAAATTTTCCTACACTAGGAAACAAGTTTAGCAAAATATTTTACGACAGTCCAAAAACTACAACACTTAAATTAAGAAAAGCATCTATACTATATCTGACAACTTATGAACTATTTCATAAAACAAATATAACCGAGAAAGGGAGAGGCTTGTTCCACTATAGCTCCGTCTCAAGGAATGGGGGGGAGGGGAGATCTGTGGGACTTAAGGTATTTACACATTCAAGTCCATGGAATGTTTGGCTTCAGAGAATTGTGAGCCTCCTAGCTGTCAGCCTGGGCTCAAAAAGGTTCTGTTACTTTGTGACAAGGTGTGCAACTCCTATAGAGTGGCTCTGCAGCAATTATGTCATGAAAGAGAATTATCAAATACATCTTAAAATAAAATATTTGAAAAATCACCTTCCCATTTAACTTATTTGCCAAAACCAAGTTCGGAATTCTGTGTTTCCTCTTCAAATGCTGATGGCAACATCAGAAGCATTTGAAGACTAGAAGATATCTGCATCTGCTGCAGAACAATATATAATCTTGACAGTCTGAGATCAGGCAAAATGTATCCCATTCGGTTCTATCTATAATATTTCGTTCTACACACATATTCTGTTAATGATTTAGAATCGCAGGTTTTTGTTTTTTTTAAAACCCACACATTTTGTATGTTGGAAACCATTAAAGTACATCTATAAAGAAGAATATTTTTTAGTCACAAAATTTTACTTTCTGTTTATAATTCTATATATAAAGCAGGTACCAAACTGGAAGTAGTTTCAGTAGTCATACACTATCAGTGCTATAAACCAGTGGCCTATTTTCTGAGATGTTATGAGGCTATTTGCTTATTAAAATGTATCTGTTTGACCATTGTTAATCCCCAAAGCCACACTGGTTAAAAAGCACATTTTAAAATATTATTTTTGGTGACAGGTTTTCATTTCTATAAAGATTAAAATTATAGATTATGTAGAATGAAGAAGAATGTGAATTCCATGATGCAGCTGTGGTTTATGAAAAGGTGATATTAATTGAACTTTACTGGCTTGGCTTTGCTAACTTCAAACATTGTTAAAACAAAAACTAGCAAGCCTGAATCCATCAGTGCCCAGAGATGTATACTGTACAACCTATGTGAGTAAATGATACAGCGCTTTGGTAATGCTCATTTTGGCAAGGCACTAATCTGGTCATAAAGGGTAAATACATTACAATCATTTACCCTAATACACAAAGTAGATCCATACAAGGAAAACTCAGCAATAGTATCTGTATTACCAAAAGGGGGGGGGAACCCCAAAAATAAACAACTAAACCCCACAAACTGAGGTTTAAAAGAAGGCATAGAAAAGTACTCAACTACTCACAAATAATAATTAGTAAATTTTAGTGGAAAAGACTAAATATCTTCTGTACTGCAAAATCCAATTTCAGTTAAATCTAGAAGAATTATACTCTCACCTAGGTTTTTGGTTTTTTTTTTAAATCTATATTTTTTTGGTGAGCGAAAGAGAGCACGAGTACATGTACATGTGCACGCTAAGAACTGATATACCTGGTGCCAAAATGTTGGGTCATTGTTCACTGATGTTATGTCACGCTACAAATGTATTATCTCCTAATGTTTTTGATTAGTTAAAAAAACCTGCACAAACTAAGTGATGAATTGTAACAAGATATTCACCTCATTTCTTTTGAGGAAGCTACATTGCTGATTTTATGCCAAATGTTATTAGTTGTGTATTTTTAGCATTCTTGGTAACTTTTATATTTTGGGGCTAATTGATGGCAAGAGACAATAGTATGCAAATCAATAGGTGCTAAACATTAAAGCCATGAAAGGAAAATGACCAATCTGCCAATTTCAAAGCACTATGATACACAGAAAGACTAAACAAATTTTTGCCCACACAAGCAAGGAAGATAAAAATGGCTATAAAAGTCACAAAACTGAACAAACTTTACTTTTGTCTGTGTTCAGCATGTAACTCTATAACAATAATCGCAAAGCATTACATGTTTTTTTAAAAATTGGATGCTGATGCAAATCCCAATTCTGCAATAAGGTAAGCAAAGTAATGTATATCATATTTACAGTAGTGACTGATTTATGAAATTCAAAATTACATTAATACTGAACATTAACAAAAACAAATTGCCATATGGTATAATAATGTGTATGTATTGATGTAATGTTAATTATTCCCCAGAAAGTATAAAAAAAGTGACCTATTAGCCTTCTGTAGCATGGAGTCGCCATGTACAGTTACTATCCAGTCAAACATACTATTTTTATTTTTAGTATTACTAGCCATTATGTAAATGGACATAAGAAGGAGGTATATCCAGTTTATTTTTAATTGCTCATTTGTTAATTATTCTTCTTCTGAAGTGCAGTAAGAAAGCCAATAACCATTATAAAACTTGGTCAACACAAATATTCTAAAAAAAAAAGTAGAGGTACATAAGAATACAGAATATAATGAACTGTGGCCTAATCTTTACAAATTCTATTACTAAAAGGAAGCCATTTCATATAAACTGCATAATAAAAAGTTTTAGAATTTACCTAGCAATTGTGAAACTTTTCACTGTTTTCTAGTGTAAATCAAATGATTCCATTTCTGTAGCATATTATCATTAGGGCTACGATTTTGTCACGGAATCTGTGACTTCCAAAGACCTGTATGACATTAGCCCGTGGTGCCTGGGATCTGGGATCTGTGGTAGTTGGGAACTGCGGGGGCCCCGAGCTCCCAGCTACTGCGGGTGGAGGGTGAGACACCATGAGCAGAGCTCCAAGCCGGGGACCCCCACAGCTCCCCATTTTGTCATGCATATTTTTAGTAAAAGTTACAGATAGGTCACTGGCGTCCATGAATTTTTCTTTACTGCCTATGACCTGTCCGTGACTTTGCCTCTGCAGCTTCCTCTCTCCAGTTTCACTCCACACCTTGAATCAGACCATGTTGGGGGTTTCTCCTCTCCAGTTCTTTCTGCTTCCAACCTCTCCTTCCTCCCGCTTCCATTCTTTCTTTTTTGAAAAACACTGCATCCATCTTTTCTCTCCTGTCCCCCTCCATGTTCCTGTCATTTATTGTCCTCTCAACCCCTCCCCATCAGTTTCCTCTCCTACCAAGTTCTCATCCTCAGTGACTTCATCTTCAATCTTGATGACCCATTCAACCCCTGGCTGCATATTTCTTTGCCCTCATGTCTTCATTCAACCTGCAGCCCTTGCTCAGGTCTCCCACTCACCAAAAGGCCATTCACTTGACTTTGGATTTGATTTCTCTCTTGCTCCCTGTTCGACCATCACCTGGTCTCTTTTGTTACTGAGCCACTGTTGTTTATAAAAGTTCAGACTGTCTCTGAAAACGCTGGACAGACAAAGAACAGGTTGCCAGGGGCTCAAAAAGGTGACCCATAGCCAGGACAGTATTAAGGTCCCACAGTAACTGGCTCTTTCACAGGCAGGTGGAGAAGAATGACTCTCCTTAGAAATAATCTCACCACCATAAGGTTTGAGAAAACTGACTTCCCTTGGATAGATGGATGAAATGCAGAGATAATTGCCAAATGAACCCACAATGAATTGAGTGAGAGACCTGAAAACTGAAGGTATAATAGGCAATCCAAAATGTCCTGAATACAGGCCAGCTGCATTTCCAGAGCAAGAGACCAAACTGAAAATCACTTTCACTTGGCCAAATAAATTGCCCTAGTAGAGGGCTTCCTGATTTTAAGCAACACCTGTTGAACAGGTTCTGAACATTATTTCTCCTGCTCACCTAGCCATGCAGCATTCATGCTGTAAGATGCAGAGTGCAAGATGCAAGGTGCTGAGTCAGTACATGGGATAAAGAAGAAGAGATATGGGACACTGAACAGACAGTCTGAGTAGCTTGGAGAACCCACTGTGGAAGTCGGTAGAGGGAATTTGAAGTTATATTGACTTATGGCATGGATATCATTCTAGACAATGTTTTATAGCTCTAGATAATTTATTATGTTTATTTAGCAGATGTGTTTTCTAAATGGCTTGTCATATGCCTAGTAATTTTGAGTTGTACAAGTATACCACTGATCATACAGGAACAGTTATTTCATAAGATATCAATATGTTTGGGAATTTCAGCTGTGCAGAATTGGCCATTCTATGGGACATTGGACCTAGAACTGCCATAGTAACTTCCTGCTTGATTGGCAAGATACACTGAAGAGAGACCTGCCTAGGAGGGGGAAACCCTAGTGCATGCTCTCCCTCCGTGCAATTGCTTGAGTTAATAAAGTGTATCTGCCTTGCTGCACCCAAAGAAAGAGTGAGAACTCTGTTTTTCTCCGACACCACATTGCCTTGGATGAGCTGGAGCAATGAGAATCTGTTTGGCATGTTTCAACTTCAGCTTAAGGATGACCGATAGGATGTCTGCGGTTGGAGAGAAGGCGTACATCAGAGCCAATGCCCAACTGAGATGGAAGATATTGGTTAAGGAGCCTGAACTCAGACCCATTTGATAGAAAAATTGATGGCTTCAATGAACTTTATTTTTTGAGTTGGTATTAGTATCGATTTCTCTTCATTCAATATGAGACCCAGATAATCAAAGAGACAGTTTCAATTAGACTTGTTCTCTGGACTTGCTTCTCACTAACCAATCATCCAGGTACAGGAAAACAGTAATTTATCTTTTTCTGATGTATGCGGACACTGCAATCATGCATTTTGTAAAAACAGGAGATGCTGAGAACAGGCTGAAGGGAAACATAGTGTACTGGTAGCGTTGGCCTGCCACAACAAATCTCAGAAACCTCCTATGGCTCAGGAGAATCACCATGTGGAAATAAGCAATGTGAAGGTCTAGGGCAGCAAATCAGTCACTGTGCTTCAGTGTGGAAAGGATAGTTGGTAGGGTGACCATATGGAACCTCAAGTATCTGCTGTATTTGTTGAGACTGTGGAGATTGAGGATGGGTCTCATCCTCCATTGGATTTGGGGACCAGGAAATACCAGGAATACAACCCCTTTCCCTGTTACTCCTTTACAATTCTCCACGCAAGCAGAGTCTGGACCTACTGAAGGAGCAGTGTCTCGTGAGTGGGCTCCTTGAAGAAGGATGGGGTAGGTGGGTGGGGGGAATGCACAGGAAATTGTGAGATCAAGTTATGCCACATGTGCTTTAGAATTTGATGGGGAGTAAAATTTATACCAAACTGAGGAGATGGAGACAGAGAGGTTACAATTGGAACACTGCTCCGGATATGCAAGTCAAAATGGCTGCTTTGAGAGTGGAGGACAACAAGTTGGCTGGGTGAAATTAGACCTAGAAGACTTCCTCCTCTGTGATCTACGACTCATCCTGGAAAAATCTTGCTGTCTCACAGGAAAGGATAACTGATGGAAAAAACGCTGAAAGCTGCTTCTATTGACCTCCATATTGACTCCTCTTTGTGGATGGAGTATAAACATCCAAGGAATGCAAAGAAGCCTGGAAGTCTTTAAATGAATTTAAAATTTTGTCAGTCTTCTCTGAAAACAAAAAGTGATAATCAAAAAGGTAAATCTATGTTCTGCTGGACATCAGGAGCTATGCCGGAATTTTGCAACCACAAGGCCATCCTCATGGTCACAGCTGATGCTGATGCTTCATCCAGAATTATGGCAACAAAGTCTTGGCCATCAGAAGGCCCTCCACAATGAACACCTTAGACTCGTCCCTGGAAACATCTGGTAACTTATCTGTGAATATGGATATAGCATCCCAATTAAAGCCAAATTTGGACAATAGCACCCGCTGATTTGCAATGAGCATCTGCAATGAAGTCATATAAATTTTCCTTCCCATCAAGTCCAGTCTCTTGGATTCTTTGTCCTTGAGGGTGGACCTATATCTCCCTCATTGTGACATGTCATTTACTTCTGTTACCATGGGAGAGCTAGGAGCTGGATGGGAGTAAAAACACTCAGAGCCCTGCATGTGGACAGAATACTGCTTTTCAGAATGTTTAGCTGTAGGTGGTAATGAAGTTGCAATATTCCACGGGGACTTGGGGCTCCAAAGAGCTCCACTTATTGGGAAAGCCATTCTCCCTGGAGTTAATGACTGGAGGATATCCAGCAACTTATGCACATTCTCCTGCACAAATGCAGCCTGAATTCCCAAGTGGAACCCATATGCCTGAGAAGGCCCTGGTGTTACTTAAAGTCACTGGTCACTGGTAAGGAAGAGACCTGTACTGCACAATCATTCAGAGAGTAAGAATAAGGGTGTGGAACCAATGGGGGCTGCTGTGGGTGGGCAGTCGGGAAAGAGTAGGTTCATGTACAAGCAGATCCAGCTAAGGAAGAATGACCTCAGACTGTACTTGTAATAGAGGTGGCACACAGGAAGAGAAATCGCAGTTGGAATCAATGATTTTGCCCT
Organism: Macrochelys suwanniensis; assembly: GCA_033296515.1. Taxonomy (NCBI): domain Eukaryota; kingdom Metazoa; phylum Chordata; order Testudines; family Chelydridae; genus Macrochelys; species Macrochelys suwanniensis. The sequence goes on along the minus strand of CM065784.1, from coordinate 30,212,012 downwards.
GGACTCTGTCGAAGAGCAGGATCTCAGACCAATGCACATCACAAGGATTCCAAGGAGGCAATTGGGAATAGAGGTATAGCATTGGGGGTGGCCAGTAGGTACTAAGCCGGGATCCCTACCCTTTCTTTGGGAACGCTGCTGATCCTGGTACTGATGGTTAGCTCAGGATGGTCTGAAACGCTTCTGAAAACAGTGATTTGAAGGCATTGGGGAACCAGATCTTAAGGAGCCTTGAAAGTCATCCAGTGGGAGCAGAGGAGCCACCTCCGAGGGAGCAAACAAATGATCAGCCTCATCCAGAACCTAATATGGTGAAAGCATCAGTGCTGAGGATGAATGAATAGTTGATGCTGTCAGAACCAGAATAGGCATTGTACTTCAGTACTGTAGCAAATGACGTCTGAGACAGAGGTTAGCATCAAACCCAGTGATGGGTTCTGTAGTAAGGACATCGTTGGTACTGAAGACAACATCTGTGCCAATGTACTACAGGGTACCACAAAGGACGTTGGCTGTGACTCTGAAGTCTGAGCCCCTGATGTGCAGAATGCGATGCAGATGAGCGAGACAGCTATGTGACCACATCAGATGGCACAATGGCACAGCAGAAGAGGACTAGGTAGAAGCTATGCCCTGAATTATAGGGGAATCAGGAATGGAAAGGCAAAGCAGATCTGATGCTGCACGGGATGCCAATAGAATGGATATGGTCTGTGCTGCTGCTGATAGCGAACTCACTGGAGTCTCCATGGCCAGTACCGTAGTAGACTGTAAAGAGTCCAATTGATCTTGGTGCAGAACTGGAGAGTGGATAGACATGCCAGCTCCATTGTGCATAGTGGAGGACTCATAGTGCCGGTCAGCATTTCTCTTAGAAGATGAAGAGGAGTCTCGGAGTCCTGGAATGGTTCTGATTCATCTTGTGAGACCTCTTCTTTGGAGGACCCGAAGGAGGAGAATGAACCCTCCTCCTCTTAAGGGAAGTGCTGAATCTTGAGCCAGGAGCCACATCTTGTCTAGGCTCTGAAGGAGAGCATGGGGCCAGATGATCTGAATATGTTCAAGTGCAAAAGTGGGACTTATAATCTGTTCTGATAGATGCTGTTTCAGAAGCTCCAGTAGCTCCTCTCTTTAATGTTCTCTTCTCCCAGGTATAACAAACCCATGTATGAAGGTCACTATAACCCACATGATGGACAAGGTTTAAACCCCAGTGAGGGCATCTATCCATCCTCACTACTGTAACTAAACCTAAGGGTAGTAATAAATTACACTAACAATGAACTGTATATAATAAAATCCCAGAGAAAATGGACAAACAGTGTGAGGTAAATCACCAGAAGAATGCTCTGACTCTAGCTGTTGGCAGTAGGAAGGAACTGGGTTTGGGGTGGTGCCGCCCTTAAATAGCCAGGGGAAGGGCTACAGCCCTGGGGTGCAAGTGCTGCCCCTACAAGTACTACTAGGCAAAGTTCTCTGACTTCGGTGTCCTGGGCACACACATAGCTGAGTGGAATACAAGTCTGCAATAAATTAAAGACAGAATAGTTACGTTCGGGCTGCATTTTCCCTACTCTGATCCTTAGTGTTTTGTGAAGCTAAACTTGGATGAAAAGCAATTTAAGAATTATTTCCTTACTGAAGACTTTTGTACATATATATACAAAAAAGGAAGGTAGGATAAAGCATAGAGTTTCTACAATAATCACTGTAACAGGAAAATGATGTGCTATGAACATTATTCAAATAAGATTAAATACCTTAAGGAAAACGCTATTAACCCAGACATTTATGTCTCTATATGGACAAAATTATTCATATCTAGTATTTCTAGGTCCCTCACAGCACATTTACTATACAAAGGATGGTGAAAAATTGTTTTCTTATCTATACAGATGAGCAATTATAACTGAAGGCAACAGCAAAGAAACTGATAAAATCAAAATCTGAAACTGCTGGAATTGCTTTTCTTCTAGAGTCAATCATGCTTGTATTGTTCTCTGTATTATTAAAAACCTTAAGCTACCGCCAGGGGAAAGCTTTTTCCTGCAAATTTTTCCTCTCCAAAAAACGATCACTGAAAAGCAAGAAATTCAATGCTGAGTGATCCAGTCATCCGTTTAATCTTGCTGAGTCAGCAGCAATTCATTTTAAATCCTATAGCATAACATTTGCAAGTGCAAAGAAGAAGTGATTCCACAGATCTATAATTTCATTCTGAGCAGCAGTTGGAAACTAGCTGCCTTTCAATTTCAAAAGAAATTACAATTTTGAAAGGCATCATCATAGCAGGGATTTAAGTAATAACTTGATATTGACAATAAAACGAGAAATGCAATATCTTCAAATGTGAATGAAAGGAACAGTTAACACAGAACCACAATTGAAAAACCTTTATCCAAGTCTCTTGAAATTGTATCCCAGAGGAAAAAAGATAAACCAACAAAATTTTGGTGGATAGTTTTATGTAAATCCAGCTTCGGTACTTTCCTGATGATACCCCTTCCCATCAAAGTATGTAAACTTTAAACTCTTTTGAAAGTATATTTGTGGTTTTCTTTAATATTTCCAATTTCACAAGAATAAAATAAATATTAGAAAGCCATGATTTGTTTGTTCCAGTTTCTCCAGAACTATGCACTTTTAAAGATTTTGATTACACTGCAGACATTTTGAATGTTCCACACAAAGCATTATTATTGTAATATAAGAAATTAGACACCACTAAAATTTCCCCTGATGTCTGTAAACATTCCCTCCATGATGGACTAAGGACTATGAGTTTGTCGACCTACAGCCACCGCAGCAATTAAATCAGCTATTGGTGTCCACACTGCCCTTCTTCAGCTAGTGGTATGTGTCCTCCCTGGAATGCTTACACCGACTGAAGTGGGATATTGTGGGGGCACTGACAGCTGGAGTGTGGGAAACTGGTTGATGTGCGGGGCTCACAGCTGGATCCACCTTCCCCCAGGACTGACTGCTGGAGCTGAAATGTGAAATAGTGGCAGCCAAGGAGGTCAATTTCACAGCTGGTAGGCTCCCTGCTGTGAAATTGAACCTATCACTGGGCTCAGGGCTTGGGATGTCAGCTCCAGGGCAGGGTGGGAGGACTCTAGTTGTCAGCCCCATGCAGGGCTGACTGCCAACAGGCGATGTAAGTAATGCATGGTCTACATGGACACAGTGTTGCCCTAACTACATCAACCAAAGCACTGTGCCTGTTGCAAAGGTGGAGTTATTAATTCAATGTAGTGGGCAACTTACATCGGTGAAAGCACCACTGTAATGTAGACACTGACAGAGTTAGGTTGACATAAAGCTTACGTTGAGCTAACACTGTAGTGTAGATCATGTCATAGTCCAGAGCTCTTGCTGAATTGGGCCCTTATCTATATTCGCAACTGCATTGGTTTAGGTCAGTGGTTCTCAGGGCCGGCTCTAGCTTTTTTGCTGCCCTAAGCGGACGGAAAAAAAAAAAAAAAAAAAAAAAAAAAAAAAAGAAGAAGCCGTGGCTGGAGCTATCGCCAAACCAAAAAAAAAAAAATAAAAAAATAAAAAGAAGAAGCCGTGGCTGGAGCTATCGCCAAACCAAAAAAAAAAAAAAAAAAAAAAAAAAAAAAGGCCCTTGAAATGTGCTGCCCCAGGAATGGCTGGAATGCCACCCCTTCACATGTGCCACCCCAAGCACCTGCTTCCTTTGCTAGTGCCTGGAGCCGGCCCTGGTGGTTCTCAAACTTTTTTTTCCCCCATGGACCACTTGAAAATTGCTGAGGGTCTCGGTGGACCACTTAATGATCTTTCCAAATGTTGTTTGTACTGTTAGCTAACTATTGTAAAGAGCTTCGGATAAAAGTGCTATATTACAAAAAACAATAATTAAAAATATTTTGTTCTACAAATAAAAGCACACAACTCCTATTTTAACATCAACAGTCTTAAGTTTCTAATGCGATGTATGTGCCCTCTCTCCTGTGCTGCGGCAGCCCCCGAGCTGGGGCTGGGAAGGGGTGGGGGGGGGGGGAGAGAAAGGGTCTCTCCCCAGCAGTCGCAGCCCTGGAGCTGGGGAAAGTTGCCTCTTTCTCTGGCCACTGTAGCTCTGCACGTCCCAAATTCCTCCCACCCCCTCTTCTCACCCCACTTCCCCCTCCCACCTACCTCCTATTCCCCCCAAGGCCACCACCTCACCTTACCTGTGCGTCTTCTCAGGGGCCAGGCACCTAATTAGTGGAGCCACGCCTGTGCAGATCCACTAATTAGGTGGGTGGGCCTTCATTCTCTTGTGCGCGGCCATCCAGCCGCACACCTTAGAGGGAACTATCTGTGGACCACCTGAATGGAGCTCGTGGACCACTGGTGGTCTACAGACCACAGTTTGAGAACCTCTGGTTTAAGTAAAGGTGTGATTTTAAACTGATTTAGTTAAAACGGTGAACAGTCTGAGATTTAAATCTGCTTTATAATAATTCAGTTTATCAAACTGATTTAAGTTGTAGTGCAACTTTGAATATACACAAGGCTTGGATCCCCTGTGCTTAAGAAAAGCTATGAGATTGCTTTCAATAATCAATTTTTAAAAGAACCATAAAATGTGAACTATTTTTCTAAAGTTAATCGATGTGCAAAGTGAAGATTATTTTAAATCACATGGGAAATTTATTTGAATTACGTCAGTGGCGGATTTAGAGTTAGTGGAGCCCTGTGCGCAGCTTCATTTTCGGGCCCTCCCCCTCGGCACCCAGCAAAGAGAAAGAACATTCTTTCTTATCTCCCCGCCATTTTTCATTCTTTGTCCTCCTCCTATATTATAAGTAATGGGAAGCAAATGAAAATAAAGTGAGGTACTTTGATTGGGGCAGGGGTTGGGATGTAAGAGGGGGTGCGGGGGTTGGGCTCTGGGCTGGGATAGGGGGGTTGGGTATAGGAGGGGGAAGGGTCGGGCTCTGGGAGGAAGTTGGGGTGCGGGCTCTGGCTGGAGGTTTGGGTGTGGGAGGGGTCAAGCTCTGGGAAGAGGTTTGGGTGCAGGTTCTGGGCTGGGGCAGGGAGATGGGGTGTGGGATGGGGGCAGGAGGGCGGCGCGGCTCCCAAAGCGACCGGCACACACACACACTCCTCTGGCAGTGGCTCCTAGGCGGCGGCGGACGCACCAAGGGGTCTCCTCACAGCACTGCCTGCACTTCCCGGCCAATGGGAGCTGCGGAGTTGGCACTCGGGGCAGGGACAGCACACGGAACTCCCCACCCACTCAGGGACATGCTGGCTGCTTCCGGGAGCAACGTGGAGGGAGGGAGGCAGAGCGGGCAGGGAGCTGCCTTAGCCTGCTGCTGGCACTTTTCTGTGCGCCCCTTAGGGGGAGGGGGACAGTGGGTCTCTGTGCGCTGCCCAGGGTGGGAGCAGAATGCGGAGCCGCCTCCCCTCCCGTTAGGGGCGCACAGAGACGTGCCAGCAACTGGCCACTTCTGGGAGCAGCATGGAGCCACTGGCTACGCCTGCCTGAGCACTGCTGCACAGCTGGCCAGGACTCTGGGGCAGGTTGTCAGATGAGATTTGTCCTGCATTTTGGGGGGCCCCCTGTCATTGGTGGCCCCATGCCACTGTATAGTTTATTTCATGGTAAATCCGCTTCTTAATCACGTTAAACAAATGAAATACTGTCACTATTTCTTCTTCAATGGTTAAATAAATAGTCAAGGTGTGGCAGCTTTAACTATTTTAAAACATAGAAGCCCATTGTAAATGAGAATGTTTATTGAGTAAAAGGAAGTTAAGCAGTAGCAAACAGTGTGTATCAATCTTGGTTTGAGTGGAATAAAGTAAATAATTGCACTGGAAAATGTTCAGTTCTTGGATTTTTGTCCTATAGGAATGGTATTTAATTACTGACACTGGCATATCCATATCAACAGAAAACTGAATACCAAAAATTCCTACATTTAGATTTGTAAGGTCCTTACCTCTTTCTTAGAACTGATAAAAGTAAGACCTTTCTCTCTCTCCCATTTCTTCTCAATTCGCTCTGTTATGCTCAAGTACTACAGTGTATTCAGGAAAGTTGGCTGTTATACTGAAGCTTGTGTGCTTTAATAGCTACACAAACCATAAGATGTTAGATTTCTTGCTTTGATCAGAAGACTGTTATTCGAGTAGTTAATACATTTAACATGCTTTCCTTTAATAAAAATAGGAGAATGATATATTTCTACATTTGCTTAAAAGAGGCTAAAACCCTTCTCCATTTGCTCCCCATTAAAACAAACCAAGGTGTGAAGATTATAATATATTCATTTCACATAAGTACATGGTGTCAATCTACTGTAGACAATAACATAGTCCTAAACTTAATATAGATAAATCAAGCATTATTGCTTTAAAATTGTTTTTATAATTGGATCTGGAAGTTTTCAAATGTTAACTTCCTCGATGCACACAAATCCACATTATGACTACTCAAGCATAATTAAGACTGCATTCATAGTTTTTAGTTTAAGTGAGACGTAAATCCTTGCATTAGGCATGAAAATAATCACAATTAAACCATTTTATTCAAAGAGATTTAATTTTGTGAAAGTTACAAGAAAAATGTATTCAGTGTTTAGGATTCCAAAATTATTAAAAATTACATTGTGAAGTTTTCAGTACTTGTGTGTAAATGCTTCTCTGGAAACTTACCTGTCTATCTTATAAATGACTTTGCTTTTACTTCCAAAAGTTTAGGTAGATACAGATTATTGCAGAGTGGTAGCTCTGCTATAGTTAATGTTGTGTAAGGGATGAGTCTCTCCTGTGTGAGGCTCCAGCCAACCCACAAGCGAAGAACTGGTCCTGGGACTCCCAAACCACAGGAGGAACAGCAGTTCAGTCTGCTCAACATCACTCCAGGGCTTGGAATGCTCTCCTGCCTGGTGGTGGCAACAGACTTCCCAGGTCTTAGCCTGCTCCAGCCTTGTTCCCAGTCCTGTTCTTGTTGCTACTCTGCTCCCAGTCCTGCTCCAGCCTGCTCTTGCTGCTGCTGTGTACCTAGTCCTGCTCCAGCCTCACCCTGGACTCCTGATTCCAGCTCTGAACACTAGGCCTGACTGCGCCAGCACCAAGCCTAACCATCTCCATCCCAGTTTCTGAGAAGCTGGGCATTTCTTACAGTTAAAAGATGACTATTTTAAGTACTCTAAAATCTACATCTTATTCAGTTTGTCTCAAAGTTTGCTGTGCCTTGTAGGGGTGCAGGATAGGCGTAGTGGTCCAAACTTGGAGTCATTTGAGCGAGGGGTTCCTGAGATACACTAACTCCTCACTTAACGTTGTAGTTATGTTCCTGAAAAATGCAACTTTAAGTGAAACGATGTTAAGCGAATCCAATTTCCCCATAAGAATGTATGTAAATAGGGGGGGGTTAGGTTCTCCTCCTCCTCTTCCCCACCCCCACAGTGGTACGCACCGAGTCCTTGCTCCTCCCTCCTCAACTCCGTCGGAGGGAGGAGCAAGGACTCGGCGCGTGCCTCCCCCTCCCTCCTCCCACGGCAATCAGCTGGCTGGCGGCGTTTTGGAGCAGGAGGGAGGGAGGAGGAGCGAGGATTCCGTGCGCAGGCTCCCCCTCCCTCCCCTGCCTTCTCAACGCTGCCTGCCAGCTGATTGCCTTGGGCAGGAGATGGGGGGGAGGCGCACCGAATCCTCTCTCCTCCCCCCTCCCTCCTGCTTCAAAATGCCGCCAGCCAGCTGATTGCCGTGGGAGGAGGGGAGTCCTCGCTCCTCCCCGCTCCCTCCTGCCCGGGGCAATCAGCTGGCTTGAAGAGTTTAGGAGGCAGGAGCGAGGACTCGGCGCACCTCCCACCTCCCCCCCGCCTCCTGCCCGCAGCAATCAGCAGGTGGGCGGCGTTGAGAAGAAAGGAGAGGGAGGGGGATCTTGTGCGCACAGAGTCCTCGCTCCTCCCTCCTGCTCCAAAACGCCGCCAGCCAGCTGATTGCTGCGGGCAGGAGGCAGGGGAAGGCGCTAATCCTTGGGGTCTGCCGGGGCAGATCTCCTCTATTACACACCCTACCAGTTGCATAGTAAGAAAGCTCCTGGCCTTGCAGAGGTTCTTGTAGTCCCTAAGGCCTCAGGGGCTCTTGCACAGTTTTTGCCATCTACAGGAAGAAGTTAGAGAAGGACAAATCTTGGCGCTCCTAAACACTGCAAGGAAAGAAATCATTCTGCTAGTTCCTAAATTCCACAGGGTTAAGGACAGAAGATGGTATAAAAAGGAACAAACCCTGCAGAATCTCAGGACTCCTGTTTTTTAGGACTCTTTCTTATATAGGCACCTAGTAAATATAAGTATAGGCACTATACAAGTAGTAAGTAAATCCAAATTTACCACTATTTAAGTAAGTAAATCCACTATATAAAAATCCAAAGTATATCCACTATATAAGTAAGTAAATCCACTATATAAAAATCCAAAGTATATCCACTATATAAGTAAGTAAATCCAAATGTCCTCCAAAATATAGTATATAAGTGGATATACTTATATAGGCACTGGATTTACTCAGTCATTTCTTTGGATTTACTCATCTCACTTCTTTTCTCGAATACTCAGCAAGGGCTCTTAAATCCTCTTCTTAATCCAGTGGAGCTGCTTAGTGCTATGACATCCTTAAGCTATCAAAATGAAGGGTTAGTAACCTTAGTTTAAGCCCCGTGATTGGGCTATTATGAATTCTTCTTAATTTTTTTAAAGTTTTCATATGACTTATCTGAACTGCTGAGGTGGGAGTAACAGGAGAGACCAGAGACACAATCTCAAAATGTTCCCCATTTTCAGAAGATCGCTGCTTGATGCTCTTCAGGAATGGCACATGGATTTTACTACTCCCAGGAAGGAGCAGTAAATTATGAGTATGAGTGAGTACTGCAGCAGGAAGACAGCATTTGTGACTTCTTGGCACCAACTGGAAGAGGGCACAGGAGGTGCAAAAAGTTTTACAGGAATCCCCTGGGTCAAATATATGCATAATAATTCACTAAAGTGTGTCATGTGAGGTCTCTACCTAGAGCCAGTGATCACAGTCATTGTGAAATGTATGTACGGATACTATCCAAGGAATTATGCATCTATACTGAAAGTTATATTTTATGACAGATAACAAGGAGGTGACCTGTCTTGGCCAGGTCCTATCAGGCAGGGGGTAACACACACTTATTTCCCTGTCTGGTCACTGTGTATCCCAATGTATGCCTATAGTATACTGAGTCAGATGTTGATTAAAGAAACTGAAATATACAAGAAAGGAGTAGACAGGAAAAAAACACCAGCGGGGGGATATCCCCTTTATGAATAAGGACAATGAATTGTTCTGATATACCTATGGATGAAAACAGGCACCTGGGATCTTTCACCAAGGAAACAAAATATTATATTCTGGAAACCTTGACTTCTATAGAAGAGTAGACAAAACCTTAACAAGAAAAATGCATTATGATAAATATGAGATGTTTAAAAGGAGAAAGAGCATTCACATTTTTTAATATTGATCTAAACTATGAATTTCAAAGTAAATCACTAGCTCAAACAGTTAAAACCATCCTCTCAAAAAATGAAATTAATATGACATGACACAAGAAATCTGAACAAATCTGTTTTCTGCAAATTACTGAAACATTCTTGCACAACTACCTTAGGAACACATATGGTTCTTATATCACAAAGTTTTTCATTAGCTTTTTTGCATTCAATCCAAATTTCAAATCTGATTTACAAAAATATTTCAGGGCACGAACACAATGGGTACAGATTACCATACTATTTCTCTTGATTGCAGATAAATGAACACGCATCCTGCATGTTCAGATTTTGACACGTACACTGTTGAGGTTTATATTTCCTGGGGGAATTCTGTCCTAAAAATTCTGCACAGTATTTTAAAATTCTGCAAACTTCTGAATATTTTATTTGTCAAAACACCACAAAATAATCACATCACTTTCAATTATTTTGGTAATTTATTTCAAAATACCTGTCAGCAAGTATGTCTGCAACAATACAGACAACAAAACAGATTCAGAAAATGATTTTTGACAAATAGATACTTACTAGGTACACTAATACAGAATGTTGAGTAATAATTCATTTAAACTACAATACAGAAATGTATTTCCCACATCCTGCAGAAGCAGTGCTAAGGCTTAGCGAAGTTAGGGTAACAGAGGAGCTGAGGGAGAGGGAAGTAATTGCTCAGAAGGAGCCTGGAAGTGAACCTGGAAGGTTTTGGGTGGTGGTGACGGGGAACAGGGTTTTTGTTTGGTGGGGAGGGGCAGGGGAGGCATTGTTAGGGATTTGAGGAACCTCCCACATGTAGACCCTGGCTGCCCCCTAGCAACTGTCCCAGTCTTTCCCTGCACCCCTCCTCCCCATGTGTCCTTACCTCCCCCTTCCATTCAACACCTGGCTCAATGCTGTCACTCCACTAGCTCCTGTGCCCCTGCCCCAGTCTGTACCCCCCACTAGCCCTTTTGAACCCCAGTCTATGTGACCCCCCAGCAACCCTGTGTGGCCAGCTCTGTCCGTCCCGTCACCCGGCCCTGCAGGCATGTCGCTGTGAGAAAAGCAGTCTCTGCTGACTCTCCCTCTCTGTGGCTGGCTGCTCTGGCTCGTGAGCCAGCTGCCCTCTCTTCTAGCACCACAGCAGCCCCTGGAGGGCAAATGGGGTAATTGTAGCACCTCTCCAGCAGAATGTATTATTCTGCAGCGGAAAAAAAAAAAATCTGTGGGGGACATGAATTGTGTGAGTGGAGCAGAAGTCCCCCAGGAATAGGAAAGGAAACACCTTTTAGAAATTCTTGAGTTGGAATGGGTCAAGGAAACAAACAAGGAGTAGAACATAATTAATTCTGAAAAGCATACTATACTTCTGAACTGATACAGAAGAAAATAAAAATACCTGCTCTTTTACAGAAGCTAGAATGGTAGTGGCAGTAGTCTCTGGCTCCATGCCTGGGCCTGTGGAGGTTTCCTGGGTGGTCTGCTGCAGCCCCTCCTCCACCAATGGGGTCTGCTCAGGAGCTGGCATATTGCCTACAACCAAACAACATTTAACTAGTTAATATTTTCAGCTGGTGATGTTTAAGTAAATGCAAATCTTCTGGCATGGATTTTACTTCTGTAGGCTTTTTCATGGTACCAAGTATGCACACATTTTGCAGAAAGAGAAACTGAGACAGATTAGGTGAATTGCCCAAGGCCTGTGCACAGTGAGATAGAGTGTGGCATAGCTGGAATTAGAACTCAAAAATTCTAAGCCTCATGATCAATGAAATGATATCGTCTAAAAGGCTGAAGACAAAAAAGGTGCTATTAAGGAATGAGAATTATATATTTTTTTAGTTAAAAAGGTTAATCAATATGAACAGTACCAAAGTAAGCATCCAGTAACACATCATAAACAACATGGTACATGTACAGGAGACATACAATTCAAGAAATCAACTTTTATAAGTAAATGTTCTAAATAATCAATACATATTGCTGTGCCATCTGCATATAGTGCTCCCATCTTCCTTGACAAGCAAGAACAAAACAAAACTGAGAATTAACTTGCTGAATTCTTTTCCAGAGCAAACAAGGCTTTATGCATAGTTGTATTAATACTCTGCACTCTTATAGCTCCTTCCAGTCTAGCCTCTCAGAATGCTTTACAAACATTTAATGAATTAAACTGCAACAACCACTCTATATAAAGGTAGATAAATATCTTCATCTTCATTTTTACAGAGGACAAAACTTGGGCTTCATAGCAAACTTGCGGCAGTGCCAGGCATTGATCACAATACTCCTGAATTCCTAGTCAGTTTTTAATCACATCATCTCTCTCCTGCCTGCTGATTCAACCTTTAACTCTTGCTTAAAGGAAAAAGGATTGTCAATGCAAGACTGTGTAAGTAAGGTATAAAAAATTGCAAATGTGTACAAGAAGCGTACTTTTCCTGTAAAACCCTCAAAAGTTTTTTTTTCTTTAAGAGGCACGTTTTAGTTAATGTGCAAGTTTACTCTTGTGAAATGTTAGGGCTGGTCTACACTACAGGGGGAGGGGTCGATGTAAGGTACGCGACTTCAGCTACGTGACTAACATAGCTGAAGTCGACGTACCTCACTCGACTTACCTCGCCGTGTGGACCCAGCAAAGTCGAAGGCTGCCGCTCCCCTGTCGACTTCGCTTCCTCCTCGCGTCGGGGTGGATTACCGGAGTCGACGGGAGCACATTCTGGGATTGATTTATCGCATCTAGATTAGACGCAATAAATCGATCCCCAAAAGATCGATTGCTACCCGCCGAATCATGCGGGTAGTGTAGACAAGCCCTTAGTTTTAACTGGACAGATATAGACCCTGAATGTGGTTTTTTCCTTCACTTTGTAATCCTTGTAGAATTTGCACTTTTGAAAGAAACATTTTTCACTTTTAAATATCTATTCCTAAATGCATCCGCTTACATTTTATGAATTCCCTATACTTGACTGCCAACTGTAAGGCAGAAGAGTATCTTGTCCAAGATGAACTTTCACAGATGTGTGAGATAGATTCTGTGATATTTAAAAAAAAAAACTTAAAAGAAATTAAAATAATTAAGAGAAATTAGAGGAGAAAGGTGTGGAAAATAGAAATGTAAAACCAAAGATTTTAAAACTTTTTATATGATACTGATCTGCTTCTGGTGAAATAGAATACTTTCACTTATCTTTACAAGTTTAGAACGTTTTCTAGACGTGCTTTAAGTAAAACCACGCAGAAACTGACTAAAATAATCCGGGTTGTTTAAAAGTAAAAACAGAAATTAACGGCCTTTACAGCAATGATAACGTAACATCTAAACTGAAGTAACATCAGAAGTTGAAATGAAGATGGGATGAGTGGGGAAAAACATGTTACATATATACACACACTATATTTTATTTCAGTATTATATTGTTTGGCAGTAAGAAACAAAGAAGGGAATGTTGCTTGAAGTGAATTAGTATAGACCGAAGTGTTTAGTAATCAGATTAAAGAAGAACATTTGTTGTTGCAATATTTTTATTGTATTCATTGTTTTTTTTATGTTGAAAGTAGCAGTACAGAAAAAAGGGAATATCACTATAGTGTTTCAGTTCCCATTGACACCGTGTGACAGTCACCAACATGCTGCTTCGTAGTATTGACAACATCAAATTTTAAAAAGTCATGAGTCAAACCCAAAGAATCACAAGGCTTTTTTTTTTTTTAAATCAAATTTTTAGTCAAATTTTAGGTTCTTACTATTTGCCTCCTGGATTTTGAGATTTTTGGGGTACGTAATAGTCTCCATTCAGGGTCTGGTTGGGAAGCGTGGCCTGGTGGTCACAGCCACAACCCCAGACTGCCAAGGGGGTTGTGGGGAGGGGAACCCAGGCCCTCCCACTCTACTGGGCTCCAACCCACGGCCCTTTTAGTTACGAGTTGTCAGGGTTCCCTCCCCACTCTAAACTCTAAGGTAAAGATGTGGGGACCCGCATGAAGAGCTCCTAAGCTTATTTCTACCAGCTTAGGTTAAAACCCCCAAGGTACAAAATTCCCTGCACCCTGAGAAATGCTTCTCACTGCCACCATCAAGTGTTTTAAACAGGAATCCAGGAAAGGAAACCACTTGAAGCTTCCTCTCCCCCCCAAAAATACCCCCTCAAGCCCGTACCCCCCTTTCCTGGGAAGCTTGAGAATAATCTCCTAACCAATTGGTTACACAGTGATCTAAGAAAAACCCACCCCCGGGGTTTTAACACCATAGAAAACAGTCAACTTCTTAAAAGAAGGATTTTATTAAAACAAAGAAGGTAAAATCATCTCTGTAAAATCAGGATGGTAACTATCTTACAGGGTACTCAATTTCCAAACTCAGAGGGATTCCCCCTCTGGACAAAACCTTAAAGTTACAGAAAAAACAGGAATAACCCCTCCCTCTAACACAGGGAACACACACCAAGCAAAATAAACAGAAATCTACTCGCTATGCTGACTAAACTTACTTTAGAAAAGTGAGGATTTGATGAAAAGATAACTGGTTCCTTCTGACTCCAAGATCACTCTGAGTCTGACAAAGACCCACACACAAAGCTTTCCCCCTCCCAAGATTTGAAAGTATCTTGTCCCCTTATTGGTCAGATGCCAGCCAGGTCAGGTGTCGGTCTGGTTACCTGCATTTCTTAACCCTTTACTGGTAAGAGGATTTTATCTGCATCAGACCCTCTCCCCCTTCCCTTTATATTTATGACATGAGTAACCTGGCAACCAAGACGATTTAAGGCTGTCCTCTATGGGCCTCTTCCTCTCGTCTCCCCCACTGGGGTCACCTCAGTCCAAGGCCTTTGCCTGATGAGAAAATCCAAATCCCAAGGAAGCAAGAGGGAGTCGCCACTGTCCAGGGCCACAGAATACTTCCCTCTCTGCTTGTCTCTGCGAAGGGTCCTCCCTTTCCCCACGGAGGGCTCCTTTGGGCAGCTGCATTAGAGCCTTTAGGTTTCACTCTTCTCTCCTGAAGCTGTGGGCTGCAGGTCTGTTCACCTTTAGCACTGCTCGCCAACTGAGCTAATTCGCTGCCTTTTAATTCCTCCAGCAGATGGAGCATTTGCCGAAGGTTTGGCGGGCAGGGCTGGCTGAGCCCAAAATGAGCCCTTAATCCCCTGTTGCTCAGTATGGGGTTTACACACCCCACCACAGGGTACAATTTGGTCATATATGTAAGCTTTTCTCTGTGACCATGAGGACTAGAAACTTATATTTTTTTTTAAATGGCAACCTATGATTCCCATTTAATCACTTGTTTCCAGGAGCTGGGTCTTTAAGTAAAACATCAGGTATCATGAGATCCACAGTAGAAGTGAAGAGTTAGTAAAAGTGCAATAGACAGAAGCAATTACTCATTCAAAGGCTATTTGCACATTAAGTGGGATATGATTGACCCAACTAAGAGATTGTGAATTCTAGTGCCACTGCCCTCCTCCAGCAACCTTTCAGATCAAAGTACTTAGTTGGGTTGTCTGTATCAGTGGGTTAAATAAGTAACTGAAGAAGATTATATAACACATGCAGATTGTGTGGTTTTAATAATAATATTGGTGCCATATGTCCACAGTCATCTAGGCATTTTAAAACATAAATAAAAGCAAGTACCAAATTAGCAGCGAAGGCAATTTACCAAAAACAAAGCAAATGAAATCCAGACCAAACAGAAAAAGATGCTCCTCTCCCTACACATATACAAAAAAGTCTTCATTCCCACCTTGATTGATACTAGCTATATACTACGGCATATAACCAATTTGGTAATTAGAATTACTAATGATCAGTCAGTCAGCTTACTATCACTTCCATGCAGTAGGTGGGCTGTGCTAGTTTTATTGACCTTCTGCAAGAAGCACATTTCATAGAAAGCTTTGAGGAGGTCACAAGGGCAGGCATTTCTGAAATCCTTTCCATGTATTTATCCTTGCACATATTAAAAAGAATAAAAATACCAACCCTGATCGCTGCAAAAACTTGTACTTCCAGTTTCTACTTCCATTAAAACTGAGCCCTAGTTGCCCACCTTTTATATTTGTGGCTAAGGCAGTCTTCAACATTAAATAAAGCCACCACAGAACAGAAACATTGTTTAGTGATTCCTCTTCCTCACAATGTATTTAATTCTGCAGTCCTATCGAACAAAGACTAGCCTTCTCACAGTCTGCAAGCTTTGACCAGAAAATGAGATCATGCAGACTTACTCACCAGCACAAAGATAAAACAATACAGACTTGGGTATTAGCAGCATGCTGACTATCTCTCAAACCATGTATTATATATTTAATATTAATGTAACTCAGATCTCTGCTGTTCCAAATCTGCATCTCTAGTGAAGAGAAGCTTGCAAAATTTGTGAATCACCAGCAGGAGTAACTTTCAACAACCCATAAAACAGAGAAGGGAAAAAAAGGTTAATTTTTGTCCATCTCCCTTTGCCATTTGAGAGTTCTTATGGCAATTCACTAGACAAAGCTCTCCCAGTTTGGTAAAAAGTACTTTCTTAACAGGTGCCAATTTCTGTAGCACCAGACAACCTCCTGAAAAGAGAATTAATACATGACAGGGTCCAACAAGTTGTTCATATTTCTTCCTCCTTTCCATTTACTCTTGAGCAACTGATTGTTAGATTCAACCTATTTGAATACTGTGTTACCAGTTTGATCAATTGCTCTTTTTTGTCTAGCGAAAGGGCTTGCTTACACTTGAAATTTGTTGCAGGTCAACTTGATGTTATTTCATATTAAAGTGCCTTGGGACTACAGACAATTTTTTTTGTTATGAATCATCTGGTTTTTTAATATGCATTATTAAATCCACTTTGAAAGTGGGTTGCTGAGATGTGGGATGAGTTTACCTTCCCGAAACGAACAGTTGCCAATTGGCCAAGTCCTCATACTGGTATCCCATACTGCTTTACTGGCTAGCTGAGTGATCATGTCTGTTTAGCTGTGTGCCCCCCACTGTCCCGGGCGTCATCCTGACCAGATATCACATCTCTGTTTAAATGGTGGCACACAGCCAGGTTCTGTCTTTTGCAATTCCAGCTGCTGTAGAATTCATAAGGGTGCCACCATATTGGGGTAACTTCTCACTCTCGCTCTCTTGTCGGCTTTTAACACCACTCCCACACCCACCCACTACTCAGAATGATGGCTGCAGCAGAGACTGTACAAACTCTCCCCACCTTCATTTCTATAAAATATGCAAACATAGAAAAACCACTTCAGGTTGCTGTGTACTGCTCTCCCCACCACATTCCCCAGCATGGTGCTTATTGGTCTCTCATCTGCATGGTTAACACCCTCTTCCCTCTAGCATAATGGCAGCACTATGTGGGAAACTATTTGAAGAAATGCACTTTTACTCTAGCAGTAAATTCAGAAAAGAAAAAGCAAAAAAAATCATGTTTCTGGCTCACAGTATCTTTAATGCACTTAGCTTTGAGCAAACATGAGTCATTATAAGTTGAATCGCCAAATCATGCTGTGCAGATATTTCCTAAAAGAACGATATTTTAAAGAATTCTGCCACGCTTTGAGTTACTGAAGAATGTTATTGATTTGTCATGCACTTTATGCTTATCCATGGAGTTAAATATGAGAAAAGGCACAAATAGGGCTCTAACCTGGCAATGAGACTGCACAGCAAAACAGCTCTCTTGGCACTACCCATGTACCTTGTGGTTCCCTTCCACTCCTGCACCAGCTCTGGGAGGAACCATCCTAGCAAACAGCATCACAGCATATCTTCCCAGTTTGCTCAATGAGTTTTTGAACAGAGTACTCTGTCTTTTGGGGACACGGCTCAGGTTAACATCCTACAAAGTATGGACAGAGTACAGAAGTTCACATGCAATTACTAGCCTGCAGCTGCTTCCCCCTATTTAGTTAGCTACCACCTTCTCCCCAGTAACTCACAGCCCATCTAGAATTTAGTACCCTATCCCCCAAGTTTGCAGACCAAACTCCTCCCTGCCATCCACCTCACACCACAGGGCTGGGGGCTCCTAAAAAGGAAGAAAATGTTCTAAATGTCTTACCATCTCCAAGGTCACTCAAGACTGGGAAGAACCAAAAGAAATGGAATTCCAAAATTAAAGAAAGCAATATTTTATCAGTTTTGGCATGGAGACTACAATTGAAACAACAACTTGTTCTTTTTCTCCATAGCACCAGATTGGGGGGATGAGAGGAGGGAGAAGAGAGAAAGACTGATAAGGGAAATGGTTAGCACCTCACAGACACAGCTGCTAAGGATGATGGGAGGCAAACAACCATCTTGGAGCACATGGCCTTGAAACCTTCTACCTTTACACAACTTTATGAATCTTTTTAAAGCGCACAGTGTTCACCTTGGTGTATTCTTTATTAATGAAGTAGTGAAAATGTGCTTACACTCATTATTCCAAATCTTGCACAATTCATTGAAAAGTACAGCATCATGGTCACAACAGCCACACGTACCAAAAAAAATCAACAACAAAAACATACACAAGATTACAGGCACTATCACAATTCCCACAAAGTGCACTAAAACCTCAAAAATAAATGTAACAATACACACATCAATCATGATTCAGTCATTGTATTAGTACACGTACACAAGACACATTCAGTAATGCTGATAAATTTCTTACGCAAAGAGTGTATGTACTTTTGTAAGTGGCACCTAGACTTGAAGTATGGGTACAATGCATTCCTCACTGTGTCCCTGTCTTCGCATCATTTTATAGAAGCCTCTAATATGGCTATTGAAAGTTTTCACCAAATTGACCCATCTCCTGCTGTCATCCATTTCCAAGGCTCTTTCCCTTGCTCTTAAAGGCAGAGCAAAACACAGCAAGCAGCTATCATAAGAAGAAGATGTTTCTAAGTCTCCACATCAGGATCCTGCATCTACTTTTCAGTCTTCCAAATGCACCATCACAGTAATTCTGCAACTACTCAGCATATAATTTAAACACTATTCATAAAGACCACGGGAGCAAAATTCCTTTTTGCATTGCAAAAGACAGTCCAGAGTTTTTGAAGATATTGGTGTTATGGACCTTTCCAGACCACCCCACACGAATATTAGAAAAATACCCCTTTCTATTGATTAATTCTGAGGCCTGATGGGGGTGGGCTGTTAAAGAATAGGCAAGTGTCCCATCAATGGCTCAATATAATTGGTGAACACCAAGCCTGCAAATCCATTAATAATAACCTTCTGTGCATTGCCCAGTCTTAAGATTTGGGGTTGCGGGAGAAGGGAAGAATCACTGGAGTGGAAGGAAAAAATCACCTTATTGCTAGCACCACACACCTCCACAACAGCTCTGACAGTTGATTTACCAACCCCAAAATGTTTAGCTACTAAGCAGTAGCATCAGGTATGGCAAGCTTCCAGACAGCACAGTCATGCACTTCTGCACATGAAGGGGAGTTCTCATGTAGGCACAGATCTCTAAGGAAGCTGCTTTCCTGTAGGTATCCCAAAATGTGGCAGAATAGAATAGAATAGATCTCAGAATGCATACAGCACAGAAGTGGAGAAATCCACCATAAGGTCTGACCAGAATGCCAAGTACTTTTTTTCAAAACATTGTTGTGTTGTGTGGTAGCAATGCTATGAGGCAGAGCTACCTTAGCTGCAGGATAACAGCATGGTGCATATGCTCTGCTCATGCAAAATTTGTTGTGGATCACTTAACACAGATACACAAAATCCGCGGGAAGTTTTATGAGCAGATATGCCCTACCCAACTGATCTGGCCAATTGTTTCACTTAGCTATGCATTTTCTTTTCTCCCTCTGCTCTTCACCACACCTTCTTTTCTGCATCACTATATCCTCTTCTCCTTTAAAGGGCACCTTTAAGTTGATCAACTGGTTGTTTTTTTTGGTGCAACCAAAGTTAAAGATTAACTCTTCATCATTTTCAAACTCTGATGTAGTACGTACTGTAGAAGGAGCTGGTAGTGACGCCTCTATTTAGGTTGCCCAACACTTTCATTACAGAATATTCTTGCAACTTTTTTGAGAATCTTTAACATCCAAGTCTGCAGCAGGCCTGACATTCAACAGGAACAAGGTCCTAGGGCTTCAGGTGTATCTTTCACTTGCCCCATGAAATTACATTCAAGTCTGGTTGAGATAAATTCTTGAAAAAAGAAATCACCATTTCCTTTCTGTTTCTTGCATTCCTTATGAAAATGTTGGCGATCTGCCAAAATAACTGAAAATGAACTTTGTAAAAAGCTGAAAGAGCCAGGCCAGGCACCCCATAAATACATCTCTGAAAACACACACATCCCCAGCAGCCTACCTCCCCCCCACCTCGAGACACCACATTGGGCAGGAATCCTCCAGTTCTATGGATTAAGGAAGGAAAAGCCAGACTGGAATTTCTATCGAGTCACGACAAAACCTGTCACATGGTTCCAAAGGCCCATCCCTCCCCCTTTGAGAACTTTTTTCTGCTGTCACCTAATTTAGCTCCTGTAGCTCAAGTGATGGCAGTCTGTGCTGCAAAGCTGAAGATACAAGGTTTAAACCCTGATGATGCATGACAGAGGGGGTTGTTACAGTTGTAATGAACAGCATTTGTTTTTGCCTTTTTCCTTTAAAACGGTTAGGGAAATCTGTATAAATAATGTTATTTAGGATGCAAAGTCAAGCACTTTAAAGTAGAGCCGGTCAGGACTTTTTTGACAATTACTTTTACTGGAAAATGCCAGTTCATCAAGACAAGTAATTTATAGAATAAAGCTTTTGTTGGGAAGATATTGCAGGCCCAGGATGGAATTTCTGGACCACATGAGAGAGACACTCCCTGTACACCTGCTCAATAGCTCAGTGGTTAGGGAACTCAACTGGGATGTAGGAGGCTCAGGTGCAAGTCCCTGCTCCAAATGAGGCAGAACAGGAACATTAATCTGAGTCTCCAACAGCCCAAGTCAGTGTCATAATCACGTGGCTATAGAGTCAATCTCTCTCTCCTTCCTCTTCCCACTCTGCTGGAGCTTTTCCACTTTGTATATAAATGATTAAGAATCCATTGGACCAGAGAGAGACTAACTCCACAGTCTGGTTAGTCCTAACCACCTAATTTCAAGAGGTCTCATTTTTGTTCCAATGTAGAAGGGAAAAAAAAGAAGTCAACCTTAATTTTTTTTATAACAGAATTATTGGCTCTCCAGCCAGCCCAACTTGAAAAATAGGAAGTGCCAAATTTATGGTTGCCCACACAACCTTAATTTGGCCCATTTGTGCCTACACATTATGTTACAGTTTTTAAATTACATGATCACATACTAGTTTTTCCACAAGATCCATCTCATTCAGTGTAAACGTAGGACACAAGAGGTCAACACAAAGGTTGCATGGGCCAATCTTAAATTTGGCATTTTCTAACTTTCAAGTGCTTTACTTTGCAACCTAGGTAAGTCTTATCATATATCTTCTACATAAAAAAATAACTTAACAGCATACAAAATGCAGAACAAAAAACAAAAAAAAATCATACCCTGTCACAGTAATGACACAGCAGGATTATGCAAAGTATGAAGTGTCAAAATGAAAAAAATCCCAAAGACTAAATATTAAAATAAAAGAAAAACAAAAGTAAAGTTCAGAATAGACGATAAGAAGTTTCAAGCAGATGAGAAACGAGATGTCATGTAACAATGTATTGATTAAAAAATTATACATTACTAAACAAATGGTATTCCAGTACTCTACTTGCATTATCTTTCACAAAAAGTGACTAAGACATTCCAGAGGAAGGTGGAATAATGAAGGTAACCAGGAAGTTATGAGAATGAGATATGAACTACATCCAGATCTAGTTGAAATCTATCCTACAATCCTAAAAGAAAATCTCTTTCTCAAGCACAGGCGTTCAGTGGCCTGGACAACATTGACAGATTAGACCTGTCCTTTTTACAGCAAATGGAGACATTCTAAAGCAGTGGTGGGCAACCTGCGGCCCATCAGGGTAATCCACTGGCAGGCCGGGAGACAGTGTTTACACTGACCGTCCGCAGGCACGGCCGCTTGCAGCTCCCAGTGGCCGCAGTTTGCTGTTCCCGGCCAATGGAAACTGTGGGAAGCAGCGGCCAGCATGTCCCTGTGGCCATCACCGCTTACCGCAGCTCCCATTGGCCGGGAACGGCGAACTGCGGCCATTGGGAGCTGCGAGCAGTCGTGCCTGCGGATGGTCAATGTAAACACTGTCTCGCGGCCTGCCACCGGATTAACCTGATGGGCCACAGGTTGCCCACCACCATTCTAAAGGCTGTATTACACCCATACAAAGAAATTTCAGACTCCCCTGCTGCAGATCTGGTTCACCAATTATTACTAAAACATTGCTATTGAAGAAATGCCTAGATGAGATCTCAAACAAGCTGAGGTCCCATTATGACTGGCAAGATGTATAGTAAAATGACACTCCCTGGTCCAAAAAAATCTTACAAGTCTAATACAATTTAAATAACTCATTTGTAGACTAACCAAACTGGACATGCCTGGTTGCAAGAAAGCCCCCAAAACATAACTGATCAGCAGACTGCTGATCTTGGACAAGGGGCTGGGACTAGAATAACTTTGTACTAGTTAGCATTGAATCTCAGGTCTGGAAAAAAGTTAAAAATCTTAGGAGGCAATTATTCTTTCTGGTAGAAAGGATTAGCATCTCCAACAACAAAAATGAACACCCTGGACTTTTTCTTTCAATATACACATTTTATGAAAGATACTTTGATTTGTCCCTTGAACATTAAACTCCCTAATGAAGAATCCTTTTATTCTATTTACACAAAGACTATTTTCACGCCTCAGGTGGCCTCGTAAGAGATGTTTTCTATTTCTTTTTTTTGGCTCGCTAATAAGAGGTTCATGTTACATTTGTACAACTTGCAGATTGTACAAAGACATATCTTGCAGGTTCTGAAGACTTGTTTCAGAAGAACTAGTATGTAATATTGTAGTTTTCCCTATTATGACACAGATAATCTGCTCTTTAGGACTTTTACTTCACAATCCACAAAATGGCTTCTCTTGATAAATTTCAGGTAATTCCACAGTTCACGTGCACTTGTTATAGCATTTAGTAATCACTCAGACATTGACTGAAACAGATCTCTATCACACGCCTTATCTCAGGTCGAACTGCCTGTCAACTGCATATCCGAGCCCCTGAAAAGGTACAGTTCCCCACATCTTCCTTTCCCAGTCCAACTTAACATCAACAATCTATCAAAATTTACATAATTACAGAATTTAAAATACTTATAACCAACTTACTACCAATGTTCAATTACTCATGCAACATTGCTTGGACTTGAGAGTCCCCCTTGTGGATATCAGTACAACTGTTGTCAGGAGGCGGTAAGTAGAGCCAGACGGGAATTTACAGCAAAACAGTTTGGCCAAACTCTGCTGCCTTTTTCAGGAGGCCCTTTATTATATTGATTCTGTTTTCCACCAGCCCATTGGACTGATAATGGGGACTAAGGGTTACATGTCCAAACCCAAACGTCACCGGCCCGCAAATGGCTTGAACTCACGGCCACCAAAACTATGGCTATGTCAGGTGTACCATGTCTAAAAAAAAATACATTCAATGTGTCCATCACCTATTTAGCAGTAGTACCTTCTAGTAAAAACTAGAAAGTGAGAGTAATAGTCTAGAACAAGTACATAATTTTTTCTAATCAACATAAGCAAATCTGAATGTCGATTTGCTCAAGGGGGACATTTTTTCCTGTGCAACCAACATGGTTATGCTTGACTTGGCCATATTTTTGGAATATACAAAAATCTTGACAGCCTCCTGAATGTCACTTTGCATTTGAGAGCAGTATAAAATGTATCTAGCTCTTCTAAGATTTTTCAATCCCTAAATGACCTTAATGTATCCTTAATATATTTTTCTGTAACACCGTAGGGATCACCATTTTGGTGCCTTCAAACAGAATCACATCTAGGACTGAGAGTTCCTCCTTCAATGGGTATATGGAGCTGGGAACCTGCTAATAGTCTTGATTACATTCTGCAGGGTCCCACCTTGAGTCATAGTTCTGACAAACACTGTCCATATTTCATTTGAGATAGTCTGTCCTATTTTATTTTAAATTGTATTTTGTTGTTTTTATGTTAAATACATACAGATAGATGCACAAGATGGAAATAACAATTCAAATGTTCATTAGTTGCAAACCTGGGGGGTTAAAAAACCCCTGAACCTGTGGAAGTCATGCAGGGCATCAAATATTAAAGTGACTAAATAGATAAATGAAATGAGAATATAAACCTATGAGAACTGGGAACAACAGTTTAGTTTTAAATCAAATTGATATGTACAATTCTAGCTCTGGAATTTACTCCACTGCATTTTTGTCAAACACTCTACAGAGTGTCTGCAATCATTATCATCTCTCTCAGGTTTGTATTCAAGTTGTAAATTATACATTTGTAACTGAAAAAAAATCTCTATTCTAGAGGCAGGAGAATTACCAGGCCCCATTTGGTAATGACATTAAGTCGTTTGTAGTTAGTTTCAGCTTAACATTGGCCTCCCGTAAATAAAGACATGAAACTTTTTACAGCCATAAACTAAGGCTAAAGATTTCTTCTCTTTTTGAGCATATTGACATTCAGTTTTTGTTAGAAACTGATGCATAAGCCACTGGTCTCTAGATTTCACCATAATGTTATAAGAAAATTGTACTAACTCCCTCATTGAAGGCATCTGTGCACAACTTAGCTTTGTGCATACTGTCATAGTACCTTAGGACTGGAGCCTCTAACTAGTTCAGTTTCTCAAACTCCTTATTAAGATTAGCATCTCATGTCCATTAGACATGTTTGCACAGTAGCACTCTCAGGTTGCTGGCTTGGGCAGCTAGATTAGGCACAAAATTCACCATTCCAAGGAATTTTTGTACCCTTCCATCATTCCTTGTCTGTTAGGGCAGTCATGCTGGTCAGCATCTCAACCTTGCTGTGATCTACCTGTACACCTTACTGTGTTTATTTCTATCACAAATATGTTATTTCCATTGCCCAGTCTTTACATTTTTCATTTGTCTACCTTTAGCCCAGCAGCTCTGGCTCTTTCCAAAGCGTCCAGAAGCCTCTGGTCATGCTCTTCTACTGTTTTTCCCCAGATCAAAATGTTATCTATGTAGACCTTAGCACCTGTTATGCCATCAAAAATTTGTTACATTTTCCAGTGTTTATAATTCTATAAAGATAAAATCTTCTCTCTCTAAAACACCTCAGGTACCAAAACAATCCAAATGGCAGGCTCCACAAACACCCAAACGGGGGTGCTGAATCTGCACAAATGGGCACAGTTTTTCTAAGGGCACCTGCTAGAACCCTGTTGACACATCCAGTGTAGAAAATGTTTAGCATTTGCCATATCCCCAAATATTTCTCCCCTTGTAGGTGGTGGAAAGTTTTCCCTTTTCACATATTTGTTTAATTCTTTCGGGTCCAGACATAAAGGAAAGGTTCTGTTCTCCTCCTCTTCCTCCCCCCAACCTGCACACAATAACCAAAGAGTGTACTTACTCTCTTGGTTCTTCTACCCTGGTATATGTCTGTTTATAATTCTATAAAGATAAAATCTTCTCTCTCTAAAACAGCTCATGGTGGATTAAAGAAAAACCACACACAAAAAACCCAGTGATTTTTTTTAAATTGATGTTTTAAAATTTAAATCAGATTTTTTTTATTTGAATTAAATAAGGGTTTATTTAAAAAAAATCTATTTGAAATTATGTTTGAAACGGACAGCCTATGTTGAGGCTTAAATTTATTATAATCAATTAAAGTAATTTAAATTAAATACAAAAATAATACTAAGTGGTACGTTTGCTGCCAAGTTTTAAAGAAAGTCACTGGCTAAGCATCTGGAACCTGATTTGTTGAAGTGTTAAACCAGCTTTTGAAAGCAATTACCTCTTCTGCAGATGCAGAGAGATTATTTTCTTCTTTACAGTTTATTTGCCTAGCTCAATTCAATGACTAGTTCATTCAAAGTTAAGAAATCAATTAGAAATTGATAAAGCAGGACAGCTTGTTTTCCTCTACCAATCTATGAATAAAAACAAGGTTTATTAGTTCTAATATCTTGAAGGACATGTTGATCAGAAATAATCAGTTCGATTCACTAACTTCAGATAATACTTCCTTTGTTTAACTGATTAATTTAAAATGAAAAAATATGTTTTGATAAACTTTTATTTTATATTAGGTATCTAGCACATTTAAGGTAGTTTTATTTAATAAAAAAATAAATTGTAATTTTTGCACATTTTAATTGAATTTCCATCCAAATAGAGGTTGACACAAATCACAAACAAAAAAATTAAATCTTCGTTTAGTAAAAAGTTAAGATATAAAATTGCTTAAATAAATTTGTACAGAAACAGTATATCCCCTTGTGTCATGGGGTGCTTTACTCACTGCTGGAGTGCCTCCCTGTGGCCGCATCTGGGGTTTAGCTCTGCCAGGCTGACACCCTTTCCTGTGGCTGCACTCCGTCACTTTCTTTGCATCTCGCTCTCTTGGGACTCAGCTGCTCCTGCTTCGACCAGGTCACCTTCTGGGGGTGGGTTTGTGTTCATAAAGCCTCTTGAGACCCACTGTCCCAGGCAGTCTTTTACCTTGACGCCTCAGGTAAGCGGCCACTGGCGCCATACATTTTGTGAACACAAAAGAGGCCAGAGGGCAGCGCCATGAATTCAAAATGGGGTCTGCTCATTATGAAATGGAGGAAATATCTGACCTTGGAATATGGAAATAAACGATCTTCAAGTCAAGTACCAGTCTCCTGGATTTAGGGAGGGGATAATGGAGGCCAGGGAAACCATGCTAAACTTCAACAGCTTGAGAACTTTGTTGAGGCATCGCAGGTCCAGAATGGGAAAAAGGCCCCCTTTTGCTTTCGGGATTAGGAAGTAGCAGGAGTAGAACCCTTTTCCTTTTATGTCCTGAGGGACTTCCTCTACCATCTCCATGTGCAGGAGGTTCTCAACCTCTTGGATGAGGAGTTGCTTGTGAGAAGTGTCCCTGAAGAGGGGAGGAGAGAGGGGCAGCTGAGAATTGCAGGGTATAGCTACGAGATACTATCTCTAGCACCCAGTGGTCCGAGGTGACCCACAACAGTGGGATGAAGACAGACGAGAAAAGAACAAGGTGGATCTGGGAAGATGACTGGGGTGTCGTTCTTGAGTGTACTTTCAAAATGAGCGCTTCTGGCCCCTGGGATGCTTCTTGGGCCAGGCTGCATGGGGGAGGTGGAGGAGCAAGGGTGGCGAGGAGCAAAGCTTGTGTCTCTATCCCTTTTCCTCACAGACCCCTGACGAGGCTGCCAAGGCCTTGGCAGAAGCGGCCAGAACTGCTTCCTTGACAATTGCAGCGTATGCAGACCCAGGGAGCGAAGGTGGCTCGAGTGTCCTTTAGGCCAGGCCTGCACAACATGCAGCCTGGGGGCTGCATGCGGCCCGTGTGGGCTCACTGAGCAGGCCCGTGGGGGGGTGTGAGTAGCTGGGCTCACTGTGCGGCCCAAAATCTGGGACTGTCTGTTGGTCCTTTTTGCTGCTTGTCTCTGGGCAGGGGGTTGTCCCAATGTTGCAAAGAGGGTGTTCCCAAAGGAAGGTGCTTGCTTCTAACCCCCGAGGCCGTCAGTAAGTCTGCTCTTCTCTAGTCAGCCCACTTGACAAGTTTGATTGTCCTTGGTCTGGTTCCCATCCCCTCTCCAAGGGTTGCAGCTGTCTGGAAGTGCCTGCCTTCCACGCCTTCCTCATTCACACCTCATTCATTCAACAGGGCAATTGAATACAAAGTGGGGGGAAGATCTTATTCTACTTCTAGCAAAAAGACATTTTTCTTTTACCTTAATTATACTACCTTAGGGGCCTGCTATAACATATTACCAAGGTTCAATACAAAGTCATATAAAAGTTATACAAAAATGCATAATGCAGAGATTTATCTACAACTGCATTGATTGACTGTTGTGTGCAGTAATATAGTGACCCCTGGGGGGCGAAAAGGGGTGTGATGGTGGGGCCGAGCGGGGAGGGGGCGGGTCCTATTTTACTGCTGTGATCTGGTCACCCGATGCACGCCGTTTCTTTCCCCCTCTACAGGCTTCCACACCCCAGCACTGGGGAAGGAGGGGTTGTTTCCGCAGGGTGGGTGGCGCTGGGGTGGGGGGTGTTTCAGCAGGGCCGGGGGGTTTCGGCCCTCAGCTGTTTTCTTTGGAGTAATATGGCCCTCGCCGCTTTACGAGTTGTGCAGGCCTGCTTTAGGCCATGTAGCCATGCATCAGTCTATTCTGCAAAGAGACCATTCCCATTAAATGAGTGATCTTGAATTAAGACCTGCATTTCTTGAGACAGGCC
Organism: Macrochelys suwanniensis; assembly: GCA_033296515.1. Classification (NCBI taxonomy): domain Eukaryota; kingdom Metazoa; phylum Chordata; order Testudines; family Chelydridae; genus Macrochelys; species Macrochelys suwanniensis. The sequence goes on along the minus strand of CM065784.1, from coordinate 30,184,064 downwards.
AGCGGTCTGAAGCCAAGAGCTGCACCTCTTGACCACCGCCAATGTGACCACCCTAGCCACTGAGTCAGCTGCGTCCCACGTCATTTGAAGGAAGCACCTGCCGCAGTACCCTCCTCCACCAGGGTGCCAAATTCCTGGGCCAATTCCTTATAGAAGGAGTCCCATATTCCTTACAGAAGGAGTCCCATAAATTAAATTTGTATCTGACCAAGAGAGCCTAGTGGCTTGCCACCCGGAACGGAAGGCTGACCGTTGAATAAAATTTTCCTCACAGCTTCTTGGCCTCTTTATTTTTTGGGGTCAAACTGATGTGCCCCAGCTTGTCCTTTTTGTTGACCACTGAGACGACCAGTGAGCCTGGAGGCAGGTAGATATACAAGTACTTGAATCCCTTGGCTGGGACGAAGTACTTTTTCTCAGCCCTCTTGGAGGTGGGAGGGATGAAGGATGGGGTTTGCCAGAGGGCCTTGGCAATTTTCAAGACCCCATCATGCATTGGTAGTGCAACATGTGCAGGGATAGATGCCAAGAGCACACTGAACAGGGTGTCCGCCTGCTCAGCCATCTTCTCTAACTCTAGGCCCAAGTTATCAGCCACCTGTCGAAGCAGGGACTGGTGCTCTGTAAAATCATCCAGCAGGCTGGCCCTCAAGGTCCCGCCACTGCCTCGTCTACTGCTGGGGAGGCCCCAGGCCATCATTCCCTGTGGGGGAAGGGGGTTTCAGGGTGGGCACTCGCTCCTTTATCCTGACCTCTGAATGTGCTTTGCGCACCGAGCCCAGTGCCACTGGTGCCGTCAATTGTTGCTCTGAGGCAGTGGCCAACGAATGGTGCAAAGGGGGCATAGGCATCACAGGCATGCACATGCACTCCAATAGGGCCACTGCGCTGGCCACGTTGCCAAGGCGGCATCACAAAGTCTCAGGTGCCCAATCGCACTGGTGATGCCTCGGTGAGGGGCTGAACTCTCTCTCTGTGCCAGAGGAATCCCCTTCTGGTGACCAATGTGGGGCCATTGATGTCTGCGTCTGTAGGCTAACCATCACTGCTAGAGACCGGTGCTTCGAATAGGAGGACCAGAGCTGGAGCCAGGGAGGCCGGTACCATGACACAGATCATTCCCATGGTGCATGGGACGGGGATCTGTGCTGAGAAGATGACTGGCGGGTGGGCGAACAGTGCTGGCGATATGGTGACCAGCGCTTTCCCCTAGGTGACCTGGGTCTGAGGGTGGAGACTGCGATCACGGTGCCAGTGATCTTGCGCAAGCTGCAGAGGACCTAGGCTGTGAAGCCAGAGATCTGCGGTGCGGAGTCAGAGAGCACTCCCTTGGCTCTGGGGATTGGCAGTCCTCAACTGCTCTCTGGGGAGTCCTAACGGCTGGCTTGCCCTCATAGGGAGCCCTTGCCACTTTCTGCGGCACACGCAGTGCTGGCAGCACTGGTAGAGGCTTCTGCTCTCTAGGCACTGGGAGAATCTGGGAAGGCATCAGCCCTGCCACAAGTCTGGGTCTCCTACCATTCCTGGGAGTCGGTGGCGGATCCCTTGGGGACTAGGGGCCCTGACTGGAGAGGCAAACCCATGTGGTTTCGGTGTGCGTGGGCAGTCCAAACTGGGTCCTTTGCCTGATACTCCATGGCCTTTCTTGCCTGGAGCAGGGGAGCTGTGCTTCTTGGCCTTCTTTTTGGGCACCAGCGATGGAGAGCAGTGCTGGGCAGAGCCCAGTGCTGGGAGTGCACTATGCACTGAGGCCAAGGTACTAGGGGTAGAGTCCAGCTGGGAAGGCTCGGAAGCTGGGCGGAGAGCAGCCTCCACAAGGAGGGCCCTCAGATGGATACTGCATTCTTTCTGGGTCCTGGGTCTAAAATGTTTGCAAATGTGACACTTGTCCTTCACATCGGATTCCCCCAGGCACTTGACTTCAGGCAGCTGCTATGGGGGTCACAAACAGGCATAGGCATGTTGCAGTCCCAGCAGGGCTTAAACCCCAGAGACTGGGGCATGCCTTGCCTGGGGACTCTAACTTCCAACAACACAACACTAACTACTATAAACAAACTATTTACAAGGCCCTAAGGCTCCAAGTCAGAAGAAATAAAAACCACTAGCCCTTGGTAAGCAAGGAAAAGGCGCTCCAACTAACCACCACGGGCAGTAAGAAGGAACTGGGAGGGCGTAGGGCAGGCAGAGCCTAATATACCGACGCATGAGTGTGGCACTCAAGAGGGTGCCACAGCCGCCTGTATGGATACCGCTAAGGCAAAAATACCTGATGGCCGCGCATGTAGGTGTGTGCACATCTAGAATGGAATTGACATAAGCAAACACTCGTAAAAGCTCATTTTCCAGTGCGTGTAAAGCATGCTTAGAATCTTCTAAATAAAAGTTTTCTTTAAACATCAGCATTGCCAACTCTCACAATTTTATGAAAAGTTTTGCAATATATATGATATGTTTTTAATGACACCACAACCGGCATGTGAGAATCTCAACTCTAATTTTTTAAAAGAAAGTAATTTTCTAGCCCTCATGATTGTAGAGAAAAAGCGTGAAAACATGACCCAAGTGTACCTTAAAGACTCAAGAGCCAGGAGGCAACTAAAAAGAATGCAACATTTTATAGCTCTCATGGCTTTTAAGCCAATCTCGTGATTTTTTGGTGGGTGACATGATTTTTACACGCTTGTGGTTGGCAGTACTGTGACAATCAGTATTTTCTCCCACTTTTCACATACTGGAACACAATTTTAATTCTTTGAATTTATATGAAGCACTAGCCAATATAATTTTGTTTCATTCACTTCCTGGTTTATGCATCGGGATTATTATAGCGGAAGTTTGATTCATTTAAGCTTGATTGGGTTCAGCAGCACAGAAATAATTAAGAGACATAAAAGAACTAGCAGGGATGCATTTCAATAGTTTTAAAATAGTTATAGAGCAGAGTCCACAGTACAGACTAAAAACATCTGAAAATTTATAATTATTGAGAACTATGGGGAAGATTCCTTCACATTAAACAGCTTAATCTAGCCATTCTGGGTCAGGCCCAAAGATTAAATCATACAGCAGATAAACATTTATCATTAAAGTAAGATCTTTTAACTAATGTTTTGTACTTCTAGAGCTTCTTGCCTCCAAGGATCTGAGAACACTAACAAATAATCAACCAATTAAACCTTTAAACATCCCTGTGAGGCAATGTATTATACCTATTTTAAAAGGTGAGTAAAGGGAGGTAAAGGGAGGTTAACAGATTTATCCAGTATCACACAGGAAGAGAATCCTGGAGGCCCAATTTGTAATCCAGACCTCTAATTAGTAGTTATTGCCTCCAGTATTAGAAACATCTAGATTACTTTTGCCTGCTATGAAAAAACGCTTACTTACGTTCATCCACATAAATTTGCAAGAGAACCAACACAAAGGATTCCCATCTGACAGATGCTCCCACTACAGATGGATAAGATCTTTAGAGGAATTGAACTGCTCTATGTAATATGCTGAGAGACTCCAGACTCCATGTGTTTTCTAGATATCTAGAAAATAACAGTCTACATGTAAATCCCTCACTTTAATAAATTGCTTCTAAAACATATTCTGGTTCAGTTTGGTAACTTGAGGACCATGATCTCCATGGGTGAAATCCTCACCTGATTTTAAATGTCACGTCTATTGATTTCAACTGAGCAATGACTATTTATTAGGGCTGTCAAGTGATTAAAAAATTAATTGCAATGAATCACACTGTTAAACAATAATAGAATACCATTTAAATATTTTTGGATGTTTTCTACATTTTCAAATATATTGATTTTAATTACAACACAGAATACAAGGTGTACAGTGCTCACTTTATATTTTTGATTACAAGTATTTGCACTGTAAAAAAAAGAAATAGTATTTTTCAATTCACCTAATACAAGTACTGTAGTGCAATCTCTTTATGACGAAAGTTGAACTTACAAATGTAGAATTATGTAAAAAAACCTGCATTCAAAATTAAAACAATGTAAAATTTTAGAGCCTGCAAGTCCACTCAGTCCTCCTTCTTGTTCAGCCAATCACTCAGACAAACAGGTTTGTTTACATTTGCAGGAGATAATACTGCCCGCTTCTTGTTTACAATGTTACCTGAAAGTGAGAACAGGTGTTCTCATGGCACTGTTGTAGCTGGCGTTGCGAGATATTTACATGCTAGATGTGCTAAAGATTCATATGTCCCTTCATGCTTTGCCCACCATGCCAGAGGACATGCTTCCATGCTGATGACAGGTTCTGCTCGATAACAATCCAAAGCAGTGCAGACAGATGCATGTTCATTTTCATCATCTGAGTCAGATGCCACCAGCAGAAGGTCGATTTTCTTTTTTGGTGGTTTGGGCTCTGTAGTTTCCGCATTGGAGTGTTGCTCTTTTAAAGACTTCTGAAAGCACAATCCGCACCTCGTCCCTCTCAGATTTTGGAAGGCACTTCAGATTCTTAAACCTTGAGTCCAGTGCTATAGCTATCTTTAGAAATCCCACATTGGTACCTTCTTTGCGTTTTGTGAAATCTGCAGTGAGTGTTCTAAAAATGAACAACATGTGGTGGATCATCATCCGAGACTGCTATAACATGAAATATATGGCAGAATATGGGTAAAACAGAGCAGGGGACATACAATTCTCCCCCAAGGCTTCAGTCACAAATTTAATTAACACTTTTTTTTTTTTTTTTTAAACAAGCATCATAAGCACGGAGGCATGTCCTCTGGAATGGTGGCCGAAGCATGAAGGAGCATATGAATGGTTAGCACATCTGGCATGTAAATATTTTGCAATGCTGGCTACAAAAGTGCCATGCAAATGCCTGTTCTCACATTCTGGTGACACTGTAAATAAGAAGAGGGCAGCATTATCTCCTATAAATGTAAATAAAGTTGTTTTTCTGAGCGATTGGCTTAACAAGAAATAGGACTGAGTGGACTTGTGGGCTCCGAAGTTTTATATTGGTTTGGTTTTGAGTGCAGTTATGTAACAAACACAAAAAATCTACATTTGTAAATTGCACTTTCATGACAAAGAGATTACACTACAGTACTTGTATGAGGTGAATTGAAAAATACTATTTCTTTTGTTTATCATTTTTGCAGTGCAAATATTTGTAATAAAAAACACTTTGATTTCAATTACAACACAGAATACAATATATATGAAAATGTAGAAAAACTTCCAAAATATTTCATAAATTCAAGTTGGTATTCTATTGTTTAACAGCGTGATTAAAACTGTGATTAATCGCGATTAATTTTTTTAATCGTGATTAATTTTTTTCAGTTAATCATGTTAATTAACTGCGATTAATTGACAGCCCTACCATTTATACAAGTTGAAAATCTGACCGTGTGTGTTTAGCTTATTTCCACACTATGTACCCCATCTCATCTAAGAGTGACTTCACCAGAATCTGGATGAGAGTCTCTGAAAAGAGACTATCATGGGAATGAAACCCATTTGCTGCATACAGTATTCTTTTATATACTGTGATCCTTATATAGCTGGTAGTCAAATAATATTCCTAGTTCTTTTCCAGTCCAGTTATGGAAGTTATTTTCATTCAGAAATTTTAAGTCCAGAAGGGTCATTACAGGGTAAGAGTTGTACAAAGGCACATAGGGAACATCCTATTTATACTTAATAATGTTAATCTAAAACAATTATCTTCCCTATAAAAGCTGATTACGCCATTTTTGCAGAGCTACTGTTTTGTTAAACACATATATTTAAGAGAACTTTTTATAAAAACAAAGGACAAAATTAAAAAGTGGTTTCTCCCATCTTCCTGGGCGCCATCAACAATATCTAACATTATTATTTCCTGATTTTAATGATAGTTTTTCCAAAGTGGGGAAAGAAAACCTTAGAAATTAAAATAAAATTCACTTTTTAAGTAGTGGAAATAATGACAAGATAATTACAGATATAAAAAAGTGTAATTAAATGGGGATATTCAATTATTTATACATGCCTAGAAACTAATTATGGTATATTATACATGAATTTTAATAATCAGATGTGTTCTACCAAACCACACAAAAAGGTTAAGACTTCAATCAACTAAATGTTTTACTCTGTATTTTGATACAGATTTTCACAAAGCTAAAATGAGGATTTTAAAACATTGTTCACTAATCAAATTAACTAAATCCTTTCAAATATTCCATTTTATTAAGACACTATAAAATTTAAAGACTTACAAGAACTAACCTTTTATTAAAAAAAGAAAAGATTAATTGTTGGTTTAGATTTCCATTTTCATAATATATAAGCCTACTCTTCCTTCATTATATAGGTCGAGGAAAACACTTATGTAATAACACAGGAAATACAGTCATACATGACAACTGTAGAAAAGAATGCATTTTCTAGAGCTCACTTGAATGATAATTCAGCTATGTTCACCAAATAAACATTACACAAGACTTCTTTAATTGTTTAAAAGAAACTTGTTTTATAGAAGGAAACAATTTCTAATTACTGATATCTGACTGGATGTTAGAGTACAGTATAAAGTAAGCAACAGGAAACAGGATAAGCACAAAAAAAAGGAGCTAACTTCCCTTTCAGCAGAAAACAGGTCTCAGTGTTCCTGAAATTCACCTACATAGAAGATAGAGTAAAAATTTGTGCAGAAGCAACATTGAAGTTACTGTGTCACATATCAAAAAATGTTACACAGTAACAAACATAGCCATTTATAGCCTCAGTTACTAGTTTTAACCTTGGTTTGTAGATTACTATGAATACAAATCTACTACAGATAGTGTTAAAAAAAAAGTTAGAAATATTTATCAGAGAAAGATTTTAAAAATTAGTTCAGCGGATGTAGTCACTATGTAAAAATAAATTGAATATTATGGTTACTAGTTATATATTTCAGCATTTACTCCCCTACAATGTTAATCAAGTTGATTAGTACAGTCTGTAGTCCTAAACAGCCCTAGAAATTAAATGGCTATTAGGATCCCTTTTGTTCTGCTTTCTACCTCTGGAAGAAAGCATAACTACTGAATTTTAGAACAGTTTCAACTATAGTCATTTGAGATCTGCAGTTTTGAATTTTTGATTATTTTTCAACAGTAATTCACAATAATGTTAAAAAACCAAACACCACTCTTGTATTTTGCTTTCAGTAGCAGAAAATAATTTTGATTGTGGATCTCCTTTCACTGTTTTATCTTAATATTTCTGCTTGCTTGCTGCCTTTATGTTCATTTTGTCTTGATATTTTGTCTTTATTAAAAATTACGTTGCTTATCTCAGTAAATCTATGCTCCTGCTAAACTCATCTTTTGCAAGAATGCCTTGGGTAACTGTGGCGTTTTTATCTGCAATTTTGATGTTATCTACCAGTTATCACACAATTACTACAGTACAAGTAAAATTAAAACAGGAGTTTAAAGGAAAGGAAAATTTTGTTTCAATTTGACAAAACAAGAAGTCGCACATTAAGAATTAAGATTAATAGAGTTTTCAGGCTTCATAGAATTAATTAGGTTTAATAGAGTTTTCTGAAAACTTGACAGCTTTTACAAGTAGATTGTTCCAGGGGGTTGTTTCAAGTAGTGGTAACATTACTAGAGTTTTAGATATTTTTACAATACCATCCCATCACCATTTCCCCTACCCACTCCAAAAAATGGTTAGTTTGAAGAAACTTGGGAAGGGCTACACTACTTGGTAATGTGCTCATTTTCTGGAAGTATTCTCATTAGTTGCCAGTATTGAAATGGATTGAGTTTTTAGTCTGTGTTTCAGCTTTTCATGTACTCTTTCTAGCATATCTACTGCAGCAACATAGGGATAAAAATATTCCCAACAGAAAAGTGTCAAGTAAGAAAACAGCTTTACCGCTGTTAGCTTTAACTCTTCACACTTAAAACAGCCGCCACTGTAATCCAAGACCAAACATATTCAACATATTTTAAAATTCTGAACTGTTTAAATTGAGATGTCAGTCATATTATATAATTTTACTAATATTACCATTTTACACGAAGAAATGTAATTCTCTGGAAGTTTCCTTCAAATGGTCATTATAAAGATAGTTAAGGCTTCTGCATTCTGGATACCAGGGACTGCTGGGACACACACATTCAGTGTGTCAGAACTGATAGGCAGGCAGGGGCATAGGAGCTGCTCTATAAGCTCTACACTACCTGCAGATTCCCCTCCACAAAGGAGTATTTCTACAGTAGCAGGTTAAAATGGCTAAAGCAGCTTTTTGCTGCCAGAGTAGAACAAAGGTGCCACAACTTTGGGCAATATTTGGACTGTTGCATATAATTTTAATTTGTTTCATTGATTGATATCTATTAAAAAAGTAATGTTCTAGCTTCAGATATACACAAAGTCATTAATTACTACAAGCATGAATTCAAAGCCTGGATACAGCCTGAGGCAAACAATAATTTAGTGAAGGGAGAGTGCAAGAGAGAAGTTTAATAAAAATATCCAGAACAACTTGTGCCAACCAAAAAACCCTCAAATATCTTTACTTTCATGTTGCAACACTTGACTCTCCTTCCTTCACCCTTTTACTGTCAAATTTAGATTGGAAGCTCACCAGGTTTTAACTATATTTTCTTCAATGTCTGAAAATTGCCTTGCACATCTACGGCATTAAGAAGAATAGTAAACGGTAAACACACTGAATTTTTGGGCACACTTATTCAAAAATTAGCCTTTGAAAGCCTAATCACAAGTTAATTATTTAAAATACAGTTTACAGGGTTTCAAATAAAAAAAACAAATGATGGAAACATTACATTATAAAGCCGTTTATTTAAGGCTTGCCATATTATGTTTTCAATTCACAATTTGAGAGGTAGATAAGATGGGGAATGATTATACATAAGGCTTCTCAGTAACCTATTATAAACGTAGTCTCATAGTATTTTTGCCATTTCAATAAAAGCCATGAGTGGGACATTTTATCACTGGACTTGAAACAGATGCACCTTCTGTTGACCTAAATGTATTTATGTACAGTTTTTAACATAGCTATAATTGTATTAGAAATGTAAATGTCAAGCACACAGAAAAGAAATTATTTGAAAGCCCCATTGCCGTAAAGGAAAAGAACAAAGGGTACCACAGAGAATTTAATGTGATTTTACCCAATTAATGCAGTTCTCTGCCAGTTAAGTTCTTGTACAACCAGTCAGGTAAGAATACAAATGACAGAGCAAATATTGTTTCAACATGCCTAATATGGGCAGGGCGAAGGAGAAGCTGTGCCTCAAAGGCCTGCCTCAAACATATCTTGCCCAGAAAGTAATATAACTCCACCTTAGTTTTTCTGACTCTCAGAAATACCTCGGAATCCTAGTAAATACATAGCCTCTGTGTAGATATGGTCTCTAATTACTTCTTTATTTAATGCTTTTGTTTAAATTGTGACTGCAAAGGAAAAAAACTAGGTTGTGCCCTTTGTTTCTCTATGGCAACACTTTCAAGTTTTTTTGCTGCTTTTTTATATTAAACATTAAAGTGACTGTTAATTCAATTTGAGATTAAGTAAAAAAACATTCTGATATAGATCTTTTCAAATATTTTTAAATTCCTTTAAAAATAATTTTCCGCCCTCTTGCTTTCTATCTAGGCAGAGATCAACCAACCAAATAAGCTTAGGTACCCTCTCCCCTCTAGTTGCACAAACCTTCATACATCTTGTTGCCTATTTGTCCCCAGTTCAGTGATGGCACTATTGTTCCTCGCAAACACCCTCTTGAAGAGCTCAGGGAAGAAACCCAGCTCTGTCAAATACAGACAGAGAGAAAAATTCTCTATTTTTTTTTCCAGTTAGCATCCTGTTAGGAGTTACCCATAACTTTGAATTTTCAAAAGATGAAAGCGTGATTTCAAGTTCATAGCATCCCTTTAGGATTTTGTCTACCCTGTTATTCAGTTACTCTGGCTGACTAGAAAACTAATAGCTTAGGGCATTACAATTATCAAAGAAGGAAAACTCAAGCAACTAAGAGAGAATAGATTTTTATTTATATTACTATAGTGCTTAGAGGGCACCAATCAAGCATCAGGGCCTGTAGGCGTTTTAGGCCCTCTCGGGGGCGGCTGGGGACCAGACCGCCCCACTATACCATCAGGGTTTGGGGGAATTAGCACAGTTAACAGTGAGCCCAGGCCCTTGGACAGGGCGGGGCACAAACAGGGCTCAGGCCCTCAGGCAGGAGCTGAGCAATAGTAAGTCAGTAGGTCCTGGCCCTTGGTCAGGGTGGGGCAATACGCAGTTCACAGCTCAGGCCCTTAAGCAGGGGCTGAGCAGTCAATAAGTCAGTATGCCCTGGCCCTTGATCAGGGCGGGGCAATCAGCAGTTCACAGCTCAGGCCCTTAAGCAGGGGCTGAGCAATCAACAAGCCAGTAGCAAGCCCAGGTCCTGGCTCTGGAGAACCTGGGAGAGGGGGAGACTGCCACCCACACGTTGGGTGGCAGGGGGGACGCAGGCCCACCCACTCCACTGCGTCCCAGCCCGGGGCCCTAGCAGCGGCAGAAAAACCCGCTGCTGAGTCAGTGGGGATCCTGGCCGCAACACACTGACGTTGGCTCTGGCAGTGCTGCAGCCAGACTAGAGTTGGCTGCCCCCGGGCTACTTCCAGCTTCCCCCTCTCCGGGTACCTGGACCAGGGGGGCGTCCTCCATGAGGTCGCAGACCATCGGCACCTCAGCATCGCAGGCAGGCGGCAGGCTCGGCGGGGTAGGAGGCCAGTGGTAGGCCTGGCAGCTCGTCGGGGTAGCAGGCTGGCGGCAGGCCTGGCAGCTCCTCGGGGTAGCAGGCTGGCGGCAGGCCTGGCAGCTCCTCGGGGTAGCAGGCGGGCGGCAGGCTTGGCTGGCCCGGCCAGTCCTCCGGTCGGCTGGTGGTCGCCGGGGTCTCCCAGCGGGGAGCTGTACCTCTGGTGTCCGGCCTCTCTGGTGGCTGGCGCACAACTGTGGTCTGAGGGCCGGCTTTTATACTTCCTGTGCCGCCCCCTGACCCTTGAGGGGCGGGGCCAGGATTCTCCGGGTCCGCCCACTTAGGCGTCCGGGGAGTTTTCTCTCTCTCTGGGGCGGCTGGGGACCAGACCGCCTCGCTACAGGGCCCCATTGGGCAAAGTGCTGTACAGACATACATTAAAAAGGACAGATTCTTCCCCAAAATGCTCTATGTTATGACAAGACATAACAAATTTATAAGAATCCAAAAAGGAAAGAAAGTAGTGGTAAAGCAGGTTATTGTATATTAAACAGAGGTCTGTGCGCACCACCTGTCTAGCATTTCAGCTAGTAATACTTCATAGGCGTCATACTATAGGGGAGCTTTAAAGAGGAAATTGAAAGATAAGGTAGCGATTTTGTGGATATTTTCTGGGCACTTTTATTACATGGCATTTTATTCAGATTATTTAAACTTTGTATTTTATTAAAGCCTATTTTACTCAGACACATGACAAAAACAGTTGGGAGTAAAAAATCTTTGTTAGAAATCCAGATGCCTCAGTCTTTTAATTAAGATCTGAGAATGCTCTCAACTCCTTTTCTCTGGTTCACCAAAACAATAGCCAGCAAAGAAAAAAAAGACAACTACATTTGATAGTCCTAATCTTTAAAGCTTTTCAGTATACAAATAATTAGGGTGACCAGATGAGAAGACCCGAAAAATCGGGACTTCCCGCCCGAAGTTGTTGAGAAAAAAAAAAGAGGAAGAAGATCGGAAATCAGGACCAAGCATCGGTCGGGAAGCGGGACAAAAGATGAAAAAATTGGGGCGGTCCAGATTTTATCAGGACATCTGGTCACCCTACAAATAATGGAGAAAAAAGCACAACTATTTTTCTTTCACAGATCACCTTATCACCTTTTATTGGTACCCACCATTTTGACTCACAAAATGTGTTAAAGCTCTGTAACCTGAAGTCTTCAAATCAAGAGTTGAGGACTTCAGTAACTCAGCCAGTGGTTATGGAGCTAATACAGGACTGGGTGGTTAAGGTTTTATGGCCCATGATGTGCAGGAGGTCGGACTAGATGATCACTATGGTCCCTTCTGGCCTGAAAGTCTATGAGCTCTGTGGGAGTGATTGGATGTCAATTGTTTCTGATGAACTTTGCAGCCTTCACTAAACTGTTCTTTATTTGGTCACCAAGTTGCCATGAGCTGTGTCCCTTTCATCACCACCTTAGGGTGGCCAAGGAAGTTGAACAATGCTACTGTATGTTGGGAATATGGATGACTCAGGAAGGATATCAGCAGCAAGGCCTTTGGTACCTTATTTCCTCTGTTGGTGGACAAAGGAAGGAAGAGCAAGAAGAAAACATCATACATTTATTGATGCATAAGTGTAAATCAAGGCCAAGTTGCCTGATTTCAGTTCCTCTGGGTTTTTTCCAGTAATAGTTTTCAGGAACATAGGATGTTTATAAACAGGATCCAGCTCTTCCCTTTAATGAAGGATAAGGTCTCACACTTTGCATGAAGAGACCTGGTAGGACCATTGTTGGCACAGCTGTCTCCAGTAAGAAATACAGTTCTACACAAAGCAAAAACGAGGACTGGGGGTGCTGCTATAATTTTTGAAACTGACCTCAGGTATCTCTTGCCCCAATACTAGGTCCAATTTAATGAGTCCATCTGATGCGATAGTCTTAGGATATGGATAAGTTAGGGTTTGTGTATGTGGACAGAGTAGATTTCCCCATGCACTCACAAAGGCCATTATCCTCCACTATTTGCTACAGTGACCCCTAAACTTCCTCTCTGCCAACTTCTTGCTCATAGTTCACCATGGTTTATAGAAGATATGTGACAGATGAAGCAAGAGGGGAGAACAAATAGAACACCACTGGCTGAAGTCTTCTGCCAAGTCTGACCAATTGCCATACAGATTTTTTTTTTTTTTGTTTAAAGAAATTGCATGCTGTGGTCGCGCAGGAAGCAAAAAGATTTCTTTGCTTTCACTCTAGCTTCTGCACAGCTGAACTATTTTGAGTAGTTGTCAGTTTAGTGAATCTGACATACCTTCACCTACTTATAGAGTCAAGCTTTTTTTTGACTTAAAGAATTTTCCTGATATTTTTGCAGACTAAATTACTCTGATGTGGACTGAGCTCTCTACTGGTATGGAAAACAAAACACTGTTTTTAGGGGACAAACACTGCATCTCCTCTGCATTTCAGTCAGTGCCACTCACTACTATAGAAGTGCTGCAGCAGCTTCAGACTGCAGACTGCAAATTGGACTCATCCTTCCTTTGCTGGTAAAGGCCAGCATGGAAGTACTTGGTCCACTATTGTTGGCTGAGATGGTCAATGTTTTCCTATAGGAGGGAGAGAAAAGGGAGGCAAGGATTCCAGTGGCTCTCAAAGAATCTAAATGCTCAAGAAACCAAACACACCGTAGTGATAATTTAGTTACCAACTAGTTACCAATCACTCATTTTGGGGAAATTCATTGAGATGGTTGTGGCAAGACAATTTTGGCATTTTCTTCATTCTGGGCAATCTGGTTATAGGCCTGGATAATGGGTAGCAACTACATTGTTTGTATTAATTGATTAGTTGTCTAAAATATCTACTCTGACAAACAAACTACGGCTTGATACAGGAATCAAATAGTGAAATGCAAGAAGTCACGCTAGATGATGACAATAGTGACTTCTGGACTTAAAATCTATTACCTGCTGCTAGGGATACATGAAGACAAAAAAAGTCTGTGGATTTTTTTACATCCATCAGTATCTTTTGACATGGTTGACCATGAATTTTTGTTGCCTCCTTCGCAAACAACAGCAGGGGTGGGTAGAGGTGCTTGAATTTTTCTGAGAAAACCCAATAGGCAGTTGTGTGGAATTGTTCTTCTGTCCTGAGATGTCTTCCTTAAAGGATGCTATAGGAGACTATATTGCCATCTCATGTTCAAAGTAAATATCAGCTACTGCGTAGGTAGGTTAACAAGGAGACAAGGATTGTGATGTACTGAGTATATAGATGACTCCCAGCTCTGCATCTCCATCATAGATATTAGGCCTGAGAAACAGAACAAAACTCCATTTATAAACATTTGAGGCATGGACAAAGGCTAGCTGGCTGTGTCTTATTCCAGATAAGACCGCGATAACATTGATGGGTTTCAGGAAGCAGACAGAAATTATATATCAGCACTCTTCCCTGAGTGAGACCACCAATTGTACAAAACAGGCACACAATCTGAAGGTGCTAGAGACCAGGCTAGGGATCCAAATGGTGACTGTGGCCAAGAGCATTTGTTTCCATCTGCACTTGGTGAGAAGAATGGCCATCTTTTCTCTCTGATATGGACCTTGCCAAAATTATCAATGCTTTTGTCACCTCAAGGTTAGATTACTTTAATGAACTCTACATGAGGCTACATATTGAGACCATTCAGAAGTTGAACTTAGTGCTGCCTACTCAGTAAGTGGAGCTGCATATTGGCAGGGACATGCTGGCTGCCGCTTCCCGCAGCTCCCATTAGCCAGGAATGCCAAACCGCGGACACTGGGAGCTGCGGGGGCCGTGCTTGCGGATGGTCAATATAAATAAAATGTCTCGCGGACCGTCAGCGGACTACCCTGATGGGCCACATGCCGGAGGTTGCCGACCCCTGCTTTAGTCTATCAAGCCTAAGTGGTTTGGGACCCAGCTACTCAAGAAACTGCTTTTCCCCTTATGACAGACTGTCAGAATTAAGATTTGCAGAGGCATGCAAGGTGGAACCCCCTTAATACAGATGAGAGGAAACTGATGCCAGGGTATTGAATGAAGGGTCCTTAACAATGGAATTTACTTCCATCCTCCACCAGAGCTTAGATTTGTTCTTTATTCAGGCATGCTGCTAATTCTGTTTTTATTTCTCAGGAAGAAGGATGGGCTGTAAGTTGGGGAGGAATACATTTATGAGCAGTCTTTTTGTATTTTGAGAGTTTAATTTGTGGCAGTGGGGCCCAGTCGAAAGGATGAGTACATATACATTTTATTTATAAATTTTAAAAACTGAGCAAAATAAATTAGATAATTTGTTCTTGCCTGCATTTTTGGGAAAGTGTGTCTTTCAATTCATTTTAAACCTTGAGTGGGGGTGGGGCCAGGAGAGGACAAAGAATCAGCTCTTCTTGTTCTTGCTCACCAAATACAACAACAACCAGATTTTGAATCTGCACTATGAATCAGAGCAAAGTCAAAGATGAGTCTTTAAGTTGACAAAATGTTACTCTTTCCTCCTTCCTCCCAGCAAGATGCCTTTTTGCTGCTCCCAGTGATAACAGAGTACGCACCATGCCACATTTTTTCTCACATTGCTAGTAGAAGAGTGGGAAAAAAGAGATATTTAGTCACTCCTCAAGTCATCCTGTATACAACTGAAACAAACAAATTATATAGTTATATTACAGACATTTGTTAAGATAAGTCTTTGTATAATGTCTCTGAAGTTTTTATTGGATATGTTATTCACTTCCTGACAAAAACTGTTGGGTAGTGTTATCGCTGTCAAAGAGCTGTTTTTCAACTCAGAGGTAGATGTACTTAATAAATTATAAGGCCTGACAGGACCACTGTGATCATATAGCTTGACCTCCTGCATAACACAGATCATGGGACTTCAGTTAAATAGTTCTTTGTTGAATTAAAGCACATCTTTTAGAAAAATATCGAATATTGATTTAAAGCCAGTGACAGAGAATCCACCACAAGCCTGGGAAAGTTGTTCCAATTATTAATTACCCTCACTGTTAAAAATGTGCACCTTATTTCTAATCTGAATTTATCTAGCTTCAACTTCTAGCCATTGCATCTTGTTATAACTTTGTCTGTTAAATTAAAAAGCCCTCCATTATCAAATTTCTGTGCCCCATGTAGGTACTTAGGAATGTAATCAAGTCACTTCTCTTTGCTAAACTAAACAGATTGAGCTCCTTGAGTCTTTTACTATAAGTCATGTTTTCTAATCCTTTAATCATTTGTGGCTCTTCTCCGAACCCTGTCCACTTTATCAACAGCCCTCTTAAATTGAAGACCCCAAAATTGGACACAGTATTCCAGCAATAATATAATCTCACTGTTTACATACCCAAGGACTGCATTAGCCTTTCTGGCCACAGTGCTGTACTGGGAGCACATATTCAGCCCATTATCCACGATGTTCATCAAGTCTCAAACCAATACAACACTTTCAAAAGACAAGTCTGGGAGCTTAAATTCATCACTCTGCTAGATGCTAAAAACCATGGACTGAACAGAGACATTGGATTTATGACTTATTACAATCTACAACCCACTAACCCCCTCTTTTTGTCCCATGACTACAGAGGCGTTAACAGGCCACTCCACCTTGAATGGTCTCTTAGAATATGTACTAACTACTTATGCTAAACAATCTGTTCCATCTTGCATTTAGCTGTGATGCTCAGAATGCCTTTCCCAGACCTGAAGAAGAGCTCTGTGTGGCTTGAAAGCTTGTCTCTCTCACCAACAGAAGCTGGTCCAATAAAAGATTTTACCTCAACAACCTTATGTGTTTGCAGTTGACACTAAACTGGGAGGAGTGGTAGATACACTGGAGGGTAGGGATAGGATACCTAGAGACCTAGACAAATTGGAGGATTGGGCCAAAAGAAATCTGATGAGGTTCAACAAGTGCAGAGTCCTGCACTTAGGACGGAAGAATCCCATGCACTGCTACAGACTAGGGACTGAGTGGCTAGGCAGCAATTCTGCAGAAAAGGACCTACGGGTTACAGTGGACGAGAAGCTGGATATGAACCAACAGTGTGCCCTTGTTGCCAAAAAGACTAACGGCAGTTTGGGCTGTATAAGTAGGAGCATTGCCAGCAGATCGAGGGACATGATTATTCCCCTCTATTCGGCATTGGTGAGGCCTCATCTGGAGTACTGTGCCCAGTTTTGGGACACAGACTACAAGAAGGATGTGGAAAAATTGGAAAAAGAGGCCAGCGGAGGACAACAAAAATGATTAGGGAGCTGGAGCACATGACTTATGAGGAGAGGCGTAGGGAACTGGGATTATATTAGTCTGCAGAAGAATGAGGGGGGATTTGATAGCTGCTTTCAACTACCTGAAAGGGGGTTCCAAAGAGGATTGATCTAGACTGTTCTCAGTGGCACCAGATGACAGAACAAGGACTAATGGTCTCAAGTTGCAGTGGGCGAGGTTTAGGTTGGATATTAGGAAAAACTTTTTCACTAGGAGGGTGGTGAAGCACTGGAATGGGTTACCTAAGGAGGTGGTGGAATCGCCTTCCTTAGAGGTTTTTAAGGTCAGGCTTGACAACGCCCTGGCTGGGATGATCTAGTTGGGGATTGGTCCTGCTTTGAGCAGGGGGTTGGACTAGATGATCTCCTGAGGTCCCTTTCAACCCTGATATTTTATGATTCTATGTGTCAGTTTTATTTTTGCCACTTTTCCCAACAATATATTGGGTCATTCACATACTGATCTTGCCAACATCAAACCACTGTCTCTTTAAAACATGAATAGGTACAGCAAGAAAAAATTCAGGTCAGCAAAGCAACAGCTAAAGGTCTCTGTAGTTAGAGCAAGAGACGCAAAGCAGAGAATGCAGATTTAATTAAAATTGGGACACCGTCTCCTAGTCACTGAGTATCCATGGAAGGGACTGGGTATTACAGAAGATACCTGCTACATTTCTAATATTAAATTGCAGGCCTTACAATACCACGGTGCACAGACAATTTAAACAGAAGTTAACTAAGTGAGCGGTGTGTCCAACCTCCATTGAATGTTTTCCTTTTATTTCTTAATCTCTCCTCTGAGCCAACCGCAAGGTTGAGGGAACAGAAATAATCCCAACCTTTTTCCAGCCAAGCGTAAACAAAGTGTCTTTCTTTGTATTAGGATGGGCTCTTTGCTTACTCATTTTTCAAAACAGCATGAGTGAGTAGAAAAAATAGTTTTCAAGTAAATTTTCTCCAGTGTATTCATAGCATTTTTATATACATTAGACTATACAGTCAACACTTTATTTAGGTTATTGGTGCAGAAAAGGTATAATTCATATGTTTGCAGCTGCTATCACTTAGGCCTGGTTACATAACATTTTCGTAACAATTTAGCTACTTTGGTTAGGGGCAGGGTGGATAAGAATCAACGATTTAAAAAAACTGAATTTTGTTATTTAAATCGGATTTTTTGATAAAATGCTTTTTGAGGAAAAAACCTATCTAAAGATAGTTTTAATTAAGATACATTATAGCTCAAAGATCTCTCATCATGGAATAGGGATTATAAATTCTAATTCTATAGTATGAGAATATATTCATATAATGTTTAAGAAAAGTTTTGTAAATGAGTTCCAATAGTTCATGGATTAGGGACCCAATTTTATGGGGTTCCAGGGGCTTCTGTATAGATTATTCTATCTACCCAAAGGGACTCAGTGCTCAGTCTAGAAGACACCATCAGAGATGCTTAGTTTTGCAGTTCTCAAACTGTGGATTTGTCTCTCCAGAGATAACATGTTTGTTAACAGTGAAAATGTTTTTAAATAAATAAATAAATAAATATATAGAGATGCGAAATAACAGACCTCAACTCTATTGTCCCTCTGCAAATTTGTGTATACAAAGTCAATCCCTTACCTCTCTCTAAAAATGTAAAGTTTCAAAAAGTTCAATGAATAGAAGATTGTTGGGGGTGGAATAGATCTGGACAAGGAGAAGAAGTCTGGAGATAAATGTGAGAAGGGAGGGACAGGCAGTAGAAACAAAAGTGAAACTGTTTGAGCAGCATATTCCAAAGGTCTTGAGGTCTTTTTGAGTGTAGCCTTCATTGATTTGAGATCTACCATACCATTCTCTCACTACAAGGGAAAACCTATAATGGCAGCAGGCCGTAAAAGAGACCCAGTTTGGAAATATTTTAATGAAGTTCCTCTACCTGTGGGTAAGACAGGCATGCGTGCAAAATGCAAACAGTGCAACAAAGAAATGCAAGGCCTGGTTGCCCGAATGAAACATCATCATAAGAAGTGTTCCTTCTCAGGAGGAAGCTGCATTGAAGATGATGAAAGGAACATGTCTAAACATGCAGGATC
This sequence comes from Macrochelys suwanniensis, assembly GCA_033296515.1. Lineage (NCBI taxonomy): Eukaryota > Metazoa > Chordata > Testudines > Chelydridae > Macrochelys > Macrochelys suwanniensis. The sequence goes on along the minus strand of CM065784.1, from coordinate 30,164,937 downwards.
TTCAGGTGGGTAAACTTTTTTATTTCATACTTCTTTCTTAAGGACTGCCTGTCTTCCTTCTGGACTATTCTTGAATTCTCATGTTTGAGCAAAATGTATAGCTGTTACTCTATGGTACTATCATTTTAGATGAAGATGTGATAAAAAATAAATAGCTGAAATAGGCAGATCTTCCTTTTACAATTTTACCTTTAGCGTAGTACTGAGTGTCAGTGAATGCAATGAGTAATACTGAATGAGCAGTATGGTAATAATAATTAATAATAAATTAATAAATAATAATTAAATATCCTACATATAGGATTCTGAAGACTATCCACTTTCAAGATCACCACCATTTTCTATAGTTTCAGAGTTATCTGCCAATAATAATGTTTCAGTCACATCATGTATGTCACATAGCCACAGTAGATTACCTGTAGCAAAAAAAAATCTCCATCATCCAGAAACAACCATAGATAAATTTGTGATAAGAACCAACAGATTACAAAAAAGGGTGGTGCAATGTCCACAATGATCCTGTTGTATGTGCTTGTATGACAACAGAAGAAGGGAATGTCTTCCTTACAGAAACAATTGATACATCAGGAAATGCACACACAGCAGAATATTTACAAGAAGTAGCAGTAAAAGCTATAACAAACTGTGGAAAAAATATTCAAATGTCTAGTACGCAGCGTGGTCAGACAATGCTGAAAATGTATCCAAGATGAGAAGAAATTTAGAAGACAGTCCCAAGCTAATAACATATGGTTGCAGTGCTCATTTGATGTACCTCCTACCCAAAGACTTCAGTGTTCCAGAAATCAAGGCTAATGTTGTTGAAATTGCAAAATACTTCCATAACAACCACTTTGCAGCAGCTGCTCTGAAAAAGGTGGGAGGAACCACGCTAACTCTCCCACAAGACACGCGATGTAACTCGGCAGTGGACTGCTTTGAGCACTATATCAAGAACTGGCCTAATCTGATGACAGTTTGTGAACAAAATTGTGAAAAAAATAGATGGCACTGTCACAGCCAAAGTTCTCAACATTGGGCTTAGAGAAATGTTGAACACATGCTGAGTACCCCGAAGCCTATTTCTGTACCCTTGAACCAAATGCAGGGAAATAGCTGTTTTATTGCTAACGTTGAAATTTGGAAGGAACTGAGTGAGATCTTAAAAAGAGAAATATGCAATGACAGAGTTAAATTACAAGCATTAAAAAAACAACTGGGACAAGCATTATCTTCAGTTCATTGCAAATATTCTCAATACTTGGTATCAGGGTCAAACCTTAACTGCTGAAGAAGAAGAGTTGGCTATGACATGGACATCCAGCAATCATCCCTCCATAATGCCAACTATAATAAACTTCAGAGCTAAGGGTGAACCATTCAAGAACTATATGCTTGCTGATAATGTTTTAAAGCAAGTCACACCAGTGAATGGGTGGAAGTCACTTAAGCACTTGGATTCAGAGACTGTTGAAGTGATAATCTCACTTTTAACAGCAGTAGTTTCTTCTGCTGGTGTAGAAAAAATATTTTCTTCCTTTGAACTAATTCATTCCAAATTGAGAAATCATTTGGGACCTGAAAAAGCAGGAAAGCTTGTTTTTCTTTTCCAGATTATGAACAAACAGAAAAATGAAGGTGAAGACAACTGAGTTAGCCGCAGAAGCCAATATTTAAAGTTTCTCATGTTGACCTGGCTGACCTAGTCGATTTAATTTTTGTTTGTTTTTTTAAAACTATTTCATTTAACTATTTCAGTTAAAACCAATTTAAAAAAAAAACCAACCCTGATTTTAATAACTTGAATGTTTAACTGAATTCAAAAATTCATATGCTTGTTTTGTTAAAATATGTTTGCTGTTGAAGAAAAAAATTCAGAATACATTATGTTGTTTTAGTTAAATAAAACAACTTAAATGTCTTCTGGTGATGTTCTTTTCCTAATACAGCATGGCAAGAAAATCCTCCAAATATTAATGATTAACCTGTTGAATTGGAGATATTTATGAAGTCATTGGGAGGTGAACTATCTGCTTCAATTACCTTTGGTAAATGAAATAAAACAATTATTCATTTTCGAATATAGCTGTAAAACTAATCTAAAAAGTTCTCAAAATAAATCAGTGTTTAAAAATGTATAGTGTGTACCTTCTAAAAATGAAACCTACATCTATCTCTGAGTTGTGAAGAATATATATTAAAGGTTATAACAACCAATAAGAATGCACTTTTATGTAGAAATCAGTGATTAAATCATGTCTTCCTGACTGGGTAACAAGCCTTGTGGATGGGGAGAAAGCAATAGATGTGGTATATCTGGAATTTAGTAAAGCTTTTGATACTGTCTAACATGACCTTCTCATAAGCAAACTAGAGAAATATAGCGTAGACCAGTGGTTCCCAAACTCGGTCCACGGCTTCCTCAGGGTAAGCCCCTGGCACGCTGGGCCGGTTTGTTTACCTGCCGCCTCTGCAGGTACAGCCGCTCGCGGCTCCCACTGGCCGCGGTTTGCTGTTCCTGGCCAATGGGAGCTGCTTTTTTGCCGTTCCTGGCCAATGGGAGCTGCGGGAAGTAGAGCGGGCTGTTTCCCGCAGCTCCCATTGGCTGGGAACGGCAAACTGCGGCCAGTGGGAGCTGTGAGCAGCCGTACCTGCGGAGGCAGCACGTAAACAAACCGGCCCGGCATGCCAGGGGCTTACCCTGGGCAAGCTGCGGACCAAGTTTGGGAACCACTGGCCTAGACAAACCTACTATAAGGTGGATTCACAACTGACTGGAAAACCATACTCAGAGAGTAGTTATCAATATTTCACAATCAAGCTGGAAGGGCATATCAAGTGGGATCCCACAGGGATCTGTCCTGGGTCTGATTCTACTCAATATCTTCATAAATTATTTGGATAATGGCATAGGGAGTGCACTTATAAACTTTGTGGACTATACCCAAACCCTTTGGAGGGTGGGATTAGAATTCAAAATTATCATTTTTATATTCTTCCTTCATAATATGATCTAGTTTCCACTTTTTGTATGACTCTTTTCCTGGTATAGCCAGGGTGGTCTCATACTTCATATCTTTGCTATACATTGGGATAGTTTGCTCTTTACCCTCAATAATGTGTCTTTTAAAAAAAACTGCCAACTCTCCTGAATGCTTTTTTCCCCTTGGACTTGCTTCCCATGGGATCTTACGTACCAATTCTCTGAGTTTTCTGAAGTCTGCCTTTTTGAAGGCCACTGTCTTTATTCTGTTTTCCCTCCTATTATTCCTTAGAATGATGAACTCTGTCATTTCCTAATCACTTTCACCCAAGGTACCTTCCATCTTCCAATTCTCAACTAGTTCCTCCCTGTTTGTCATAATAAAATCTAGAATAGCCTCTCTACAGTTGCTTTCTGAATAAAAGTACAAGTTTATATATATATCCTTGATATACAAGGTAACACCTCCTCCTCCCTTTTTTCCCAGCCTGTTCTTCCTGAACAAGCTGTACCCTGCTATACCAATGTTTCAGTCATGTGAAATATCCCGCCAAGTTAATCTATGATGCCAATTATGTCTTGTGGCGGGCTTTGCACTTCGTCACCCCTTTGTTTCCAGGGGGGGACGAGGTTAACCCCGCCTCCCTGCGCTTATGGCAGTTCGACTACCTCCCCGGTAGTCAGGGCCGTCTGGCCCAATGGTCAAAGTCCTTCTAAATCCCCTCCCCGGGGGATCACGGGGCCTAGCGGCCGGAGTCCATCTATCTCCTTCGAGTTACGAAGGGGGTGGGTGAAGTACGTCTCCACACTGATGGAGACTGGGGTTCAGAGACCCCCGGTAGGGGAGCCCGTGGCCCACCCGCCTCCACCGGGCTCCGACCCAGGGCCCTGTCTTTAACAGCGTGGTCCTCCCCGGGTCAGCGGGGAATCCTACCGCAACACGCTGCCCTTAGAGTGGTGGGGGATACCACTCCCTTCCCTTCCCTGGGTCACTTCCTACCCCTTCTCCGGATGTAGCAGTCCCTGGGTCCTCAGGGTCTTCAGATTCTTCAGCCCCCAATGCTCCCTGGGGTTCTGACAGCTGCCAGTCTCTGGTCCTACGTCCCGGTCTCTCAGTTCCCTCCTGAACGAGGTACTGCTGCTCCTGGGCTGGAGCTTCCGCTGGGCTTCCTCCTCCCTCAGCCGCCAGCCCTGACTGAGCAGCTCTGCAGGCTTTTATACTTGGCTCCCAGTTGGAGCATGCCCAGCAGAGCCTCAGGGGCGGGACTTCCTCTACCAGCAGGGAAGGGTTAACCCTCTCAATACCAGTGCGGGGCCAGCCTGCCCCGTCACATGTCATCATTGTGATTATTCACTAATATTTTGAGTTCTTCCTGTGTATTCTCCATACTTCTGGCACTAGAATACAAACATCTAAGATGTTCATTAGATTTCCCCTCTATAGTCCCTCTTGTCTCTCCTTTGTCCTTGCTGTGATTGCTCATGTTCCTCCCAGATTGCGACCCTTCATCCAAGCCTCCATGTCCTGGACTTGGAAGGGCTTTTGTCTCCTGCCCTTGTCAAACCTAGTTCAAAGCCTGTATCACTAGGTTAGCCAGGTTGTGTCTAAAGATACTCTTCCCCCTTCCTTGCTAGATAGACTCCATCTCTGCTCAGCAGTACTTCTTGGAACAACATCCCATGGTTGAGGAAGCCAAAGCCCTCCCGGCGACACCATCCACAGAGTCATTCATTCATCTCCAGGATTTATGGACATGCTCAACTTTAAGATCATGAGTAATCCCCACTGAAATCACAGGGAGTAAAGTTACATACCTGTTTAACTGTTTGCAGAATCAGGGCTTAGATTTCCAATATTTGTTTTTTGCTTACAGCACTGTAGCGAGGCGATGACTCACCAGCATGGCACCTCCTGCTGGTCGTCCTGGGAATTAGCTCTCTCCAGCATATGGCGTGCCCTCTGCAGGCCGGTGTCTCGCCTGCGGCTGGCCCCATGTCCCTCCCAGATCCTGGTGCCCTTTGCCCTGGGGTTCTGCCCAGCAGTACCCCCACACTCTGGGTCTCCCCTCCCAAGCTGCACCTTTGCAACCCCAGTACCTATTTTAGGCCCTGCACAAGGCCTGCAGCCTGGGGAGTTGCCAGGCTGGAACTCCCCAGCTCCTCTTGCCTTCCCCGAGCCCTGCTCTACTTTAGGTACCTTGGTCTCAGGCAGCTCGGCCCTCTCTTTCTACAGCCAGAGAGAGACTCCCCAGCTCCTGGCCCACAGCCCTCTTATAAGGGCCAGCTGTGGCTGCTTCCCCAATCAGCCTTTCCCAGCCACAGCCTGCTCCAGGGCTGCTTTTAACCCCTTCAGGGCCAGAGCGGGGTAATCACCCCGCTACAGTACTTTTGTAAAACTCAGATACCCTAATAGCAGTAGTGTTAAAAACAAAAAAATTCCACAGCATTTATATTTTAGTTCAACCTAATGAGCCTTTAGTTTCAAATGAGCCTTACAAAACCTCAACCTAATTCAACATCAATAACTTCAAAAATTATTTAAATTATTTAAACCAATTATTTAAATTGCTCCACCCACCGTAATGTAGACAATGGGTTAGAAATTGCTAGGTGAGGAGGTATTTCCTTGTGTGACAAGCATAAATACTTAGAATCATCAATGTTCATCTGAATATTTGTCTACAATCACTAGTAGTACAATCAAAAGGTGGTAAGTGCCATGTCACTGATTTTTTTTGACAGACAACGCAGGCAATATAGCCAAGAAGAGACTTTTGCAGTAAATAGTTGGTATTAATATAACAGCATAGGGCTTTTCTGCATATATTCCAAATTTATTATCCAAAGTCTTGGAAGGATAGATGAAATATCTACATAATTACATTTTTTCTCACTTTGCAGCTGATGAATACAAACAGGAAGGTGGCCAGGCATGTTGTCATGCCTCATGAAATACTTTTGCAAAGTGCCTAGAAGTTTGTTCAGAGTGGGCAATTAATGAAACCCTATGAAGACTTAATTATTTGTCTAACAGGTGCACTGAAGAATTACTTCAAATACCGAAACCAGTAGCAATGGCACTTGATTTTCGATACTTGGTTGTCTACAGCAGTTTTGCAACAGTATAATAGGATACCTTACCATGAGTAACACTGAAATGTCAGTTTAAAATATTTGGTAGTTATTTATGTTTATGCTGTGTATTTTATACATATATAATATAATAATTAAAATTATTACTTTGTAATAGCACTGCTTTTCAGGTTAGGTTGAGACTTTGTAAATCTGACTTAAGTGATGGGGGAGGGGCGGAATTTGACTTAAATCACCTTATTTTAAATCCCTTCACCCTAATTAAACAAACAACAAGATTAATCTTATTGTAACATGGGGTCATTCTGAAATTAAGGAAAGTATGTTCAGATCAAATAAAAGCAAGTGCTACCTTCAGACAGTGCATAATTTGTGGAATTCACTAACAGTAGCAACTGAGTCAAATACAATGGCTGAATAATTCTGTCTATGTTAATGCACGGGTTAGCTATTTTTGGACTTTTTAATTATTTACATACCCCCAGAGCCAGAGGGGGAGAAAACAGAAAAAAATATCAAATCCCATGTTTCAGGGCATAAAACGGAATATTTCGTTCCTCCCTCCTTCCTATGAGCATTAAGTATTGGCCACTGACAAGTCCAAGATTCAATGAACCAACAATCTGGGAAATCCTATATTCCTTTTAGCCTATTTATTTAGAAAATTTAGCACATCTAAAGTTGTTAGTTGTTTTTTTAAAAAAAATCAATATGCAGCCTTGCAAATTACCTTTAAGGACTATTACAAATGTATCATGGCAACCATGTATGAGAACAAGACTCTGTTAATGCCAAGCTAACAGCTTCAAACAAAAATGTAAAAAAACATTGTTCACAGTTCTTCAAATGCTCTGGAGTAACACTAAGATTGTTTAAATGTAAGTTTATCTAATAGAGCAGCAGGAACTGAATGTAGATTTTGAAGTTTCAAACATGAGAACTTATATTATTAAAATTCTAAAATATAAAGACTGACAAGTCTAATGCCAAATGATAATTATTTTTTTATTGATTTCCTATATAGAATTCAGATATCATTGTAAATTGACAAATCAACATAAAATGGCAGCTATATTTTCTGCTTTGGTGAATGGCAAATGCTATATTTTTCTATCTTGTATAATTATGTGTCTTTACTGTATGATCCAGATGGCAGGTGGGAAACTTACCAGGTAACAACATTCACTTAATTTTTGGCAACATATTTTTATTCACCTTCAAAACAACAAAAAGGAAATTCAGAGTAACTCAAACCCCTATAAAAACATTCAGCGTAGGTTGATATTTGATCTTTTGGCTAAAACAAAGTAGAATAGTAATTTGTTATCTAATACAGACTCAATCTGAGACATTATACCCTGGATTTGCAAGTGGATGGGCTTTTTCTAATGGGTTTTTTCTATCTATAACTCTGGACCGACAGTTGACATTGTTGGATAAAAATGTATAATGAAACTTCAGTTGTAACTATTGTACTTTTTTGTTTTAAGACAGCTTTAAATTGGTTAATTGCACCCCTGAATTTTACAGAAAGCTAGATGAAACATTCTATTATTGTTATCTCATCCTCTCTCCACTTGCTAATGTTGCCAACCTGTTACCTCTTGTATTTAGAGAGTAAGCACTTTGGAGGAGGGACTATCATTTACTATGTATCAGTTCCAAGCCAAGTATGACTGGACCTCAGTCTGGTTGAGGTGTCTGGGCACTACTATAATACAATGATAAAATTGCTTTTACCAATGTTATCTAGAACTATTATTTGAATGTTTTGTATCTTATTTTCTTTTATTAATTAAGTTTCTTTGCTGATTTTTTTCAAAGAAAAATAAAGCACAAGATAACTATGTAATCTGACTTTTGAAAATATAGTTATTTTTAGATAAACTATAATATTTGAAGAAAGTGTGCAGCACATCATCAAGTCAACAACGATGTAGTGTAAATGCAGCAACTCTATGCTAACAGACTGTATGAAGATTTTTTTCTGCATAAAGTCCTTTAACTGAAAACAACATTCAGTAACACATGAAAAAAGCAGTACAGAGGTCAAGTGCTTTTCCCTTCACTTATGACTTTTAAAAAACTATGACAGTTTGTCCAGTGCCAATTTATTTTTTAAATGGTGATGCTACAAAAAGTAGCTTTTTACAATGGAAGTGTTAACAAGCTGAAAGAGTGATACTAGTAAGTCCTACTGCATTTCAGTACATTACATAATCAGTAACAATCTCATACTTGCAACTGGCTCTAGAAGCAGCTTCCCAAATATAATTTTTCTTGCAGTTACACAACAGCATTTACTTGATGCTTAGGAGAGCATCACTCCTACCCAACCAAAAGAGTAACTTATATCATATACACAGGCTTAGAAAGATTAGATTTCTATTGGTATGTCGGTAAATGTTTATTTCACTGTATATACAAAACCTGATCAAAAATACTTCCATCAATAATAATCAAAATTTACAGATAGGCAAAGTTAGAAAAATGCTGCTTGAAAGTTTATTTAAAGCTATTTACTTAGTATATTTTTAAATATGATGTTGATAATTTGTGTTTTAATGGTTATAGTTTTACCTTTTTGAATCTCCAAGTCTACTGTAATTATAGTAGTCTGACCCCCAAAATTTCCCACAACTGAAAATTTAAATAAATAAAAAGTGAAAAAAATAATTAAAAATAAACATTTTGAAATTATAAGAAAAATATTGAATTCTGCCAAGCCTATATATGTCCCAGAATCCCCATTGCAACAGTAAGATAAAACTTCCATTAGGACACACTACATTCCAACAGGTTAATGGACATTCAATAAATGGACTGCTAAAGTTAACAATTTAAAATCTACTTTGTATTAATGGATCTTCAATTAATCAGTCATACAATCAGGGAAAAGCTTGCCAATCCAAATAAATAAATACATATTTGCCAAGGTGGATTTGATTTAAACAATGATTTAAATCACTAATCAGGAAGACTCGATTTAATAATGGTTTTCTACCTAAAAGTGCATTCTTGTTGGCTGTTATCTTAATATATATTCTTCACAACTCAGAGATAGATGTCGGTTTCATTTTTAGAAGGTACACACGATACATTTTTAAACAGTAATTTATTTTGAAAACTTTTCAGATTAATTTTACAGCTATATCAGAAAATGAATGATTGTTTTGTTATTTCATTTACCAAAGGTAATTGAAGCAGATATTTATGAGGTCATTGGGAGGTGACCTATCTCCAATTCAACAGATTAATCATTAATATTTGGAGGATTTTCTTGCCTTGCTGTATTAGGAGGAGAACATCACCAGACAGACATTTAAATTTTTTTTTAACTAAAACAACAACATTATGTATTCTGGATTTTTTTTTTCCTTCAAAAGCAAATATATAATATTTTAACAAAACAAGCATATGTCCCTCGCTTCTCATATTTATCTCCAGACTTCCTCTCCTTGTCCAGATCTATTCCGCCCCCAATAATCTTCTATTCATTGAACTTTCTGAAACTCTGCACTTTTAGAGAGAGGTAAGGGATTGACTCTGTGTACACAAATTTGCGGAGGGACAATAGAGTTAAGGTCTGTTATTTCGCACCTCTATACATTATTTATTTATTTATTTATTTCAAAACATTTTTGCTGTTAACAAGCATGTTACCTCTGGAGACACAAATCCACAGTTTGAGAACTGCAAAACTAAGCATCTCTGATGGTATCTTCTAGACCAGGCCTGCACAACTCGTAAAGCAGCGAGGGCCATATTACTCCAGAGAAAACAGCTGAGGGCCGAAACCCCCCGGCCCCGTGGAAACATCCCCCAGCGCCGCCCGCCCCACGGAAACAACCCCTCCTTCCCCAGCGCTGGGGTGTGGAAGCCCATAGAGAGGGAAAGAAACAGCGCGCATAGGGTGACCAGATCACAGCAGTAAAATAGGACCCGCCCCCTCCCTGCTCAGCCCCACCATCACACCCCTCTTCACCACCCCAGGGGTCACTATATTACTACACACAACAGTCAATCAATGCAGTTGTAGATAAATCTCTGCATTATGCATTTTTGTATAACTTTTATATGACTTTGTATTGAACCTTGGTAATATGTTATAGCGGGCCCCTAAGGTAGTATAATTAAGGTAAAAGAAAAATGTCTTTTTGCTAGAAGTAGAATAAGATCTTCCCCCCACTTTGTATTCAATTGCCCTGTTGAATGAATGAGGTATGAATGAGGAAGGCGTGGAAGGCAGGCACTTCCAGACAGCTGCAACCCTTGGAGAGGGGATGGGAACCAGACCAAGGACAATCAAACTTGTCAAGTGGGCTGACTAGAGAAGAGCAGACATACTGATGGCCTCGGGAGTTAGACGCAAGCACCTTCCTTTGGGAACACCCTCTTTGCAGCATTGGGACAATCCCCTGCCCAGAGACAAGCAGCAAAAAGGACCAACAGACACAGTCCCAGATTTTGGGCTGCACAGTGAGCCCACCTACTCACTCCCCCGTGGGCCGCACAGTGAGCCCACGCGGGCCGCATGCAGCCCCCGGGCCACATGTTGTGCAGGCCTGTTCTAGACTGAGCACTGAGTCCCAATGGGTAGATAGAAAGATTAACCTAAATCTATACAGAAGCCCCTGGAACCCCGTAAGATTGGGTCCCTTATCTATGAACTATTGGACCCCATTTACAATACTTTTCTTAAACAATGCATGAATATATTGTCTTTTTCTATAGAATTAGACTTTATAATTCCTATTCCATGATGAAATATCTTTGAACTATAATGTATCTTAATTAAAATTATCTTTAGATAAAATTCTTTTTGAGGAAAAAAAACATTTTTTTTATTTTATTTTTTTTAAATCATTGATTTTTACCCACCCTGATATTTGCAACCACTGAGCAGTTACTGGAATTCATGGAAAATTCAACTGGGAGTTCTCTGCTTAGACGCTTTTAATGAGGGGTAAGGGAGGAGACGGTAACAGAGAGGCACAATAAACTGGAAACATTCTCCCACCCACTACATATTTTATATTTCTGGCACAGATGGCATAAGCAAAATATCTCATCCCAATTTAATTTGCCTTTAATTAGTTTTCAGTTAAATTTAACATGTAATAATATAAGTTTTCAAAGCAATATTCTTCAAAAATTTGTTCATAATAGGTAAAACTCACCTACATATGGAAGGCCAGCCTATAGCTTTCCATGCCACTTAAGCCCCATATAGTGGGTCTGTGTCAGAAGGACATGAAAGGAAGAACTGTGTAAACAGGCTTCTGTGTTCTGTGCACCTTGAGGGAAAAAGGAACCCAGGCCTCATACCCCCATGGAAGATACATAGTGACATTGGTTGCAAACTATTCCTCTGGACTATCATCTGCAGGGGGGCAATGCAGGCCCAACAACTGAAGGATAAACTTCATCCACCATCCCAACTACACTTAGTGCCCCACATAAAGAGCAAGTAATCAGAATTTGTTCAGCAGGAGTGAATTTCACCCATAATGCTTGTTAAATTAAGCATGGAACATTTTTTTCAGCATGCTGTGCTGCTGTAGACAAGTTTTAGCTTGCACAACTTCATATGATTTACAGTGCTTTTTTCTAAAGAGACAAGGAAAAAACTGCTTTCTGTACTTTGTAACTTAAAGCTAAACACAATTTTTGATTCACAGAATAGTTAAATTCCAGATGAAGATATTAAATTAAATCAATATTATTCTCAATCATTTGGAACTATGTTAAATTACATACAAAAAACTGCTAAAAAAAGATTAAGATTATGAAGTTAAGCACTCAAAAGTTAGGAAATGCCAGAATTAAGGTTGCTTTCTATTAGTATGGATGCATGGTTCTGGATTGAAGTAATAAAATCATCAGTATTTCTAGCCTATCCAGCAAAATTAAGGCAGAATTAAAAATAGGGGTTTGGCTGTATTTTTAAAACAACAAAACTGAAAGCTTATGGTACATTTTCTGAACCCCGAAGCCTTTCCATACAACTATCTCCAGAACCAAGGAGACACAAAACTAACCACAAGTTACACTGGAAATAATCAATTATTGTGTTGACATGATTGTTACATTTAACTTCATTTAACTTTCCCTCTTGTTCTGATTTTAAGACAAAACAAGACAAAATTCCATGCTACCAAACCTATTGAGGCTACTAGAGGGTCTGTCCAGGAGTAGTGGATCCAGGAGAATAAAACAAAAACACAGAACTTAGGGCATGTCTACACTTAAAATGCTGCATTGACGCAGCAGTACCAATGCCGTTGCACTGGTGTAGCATTTTAACGAACATGTGCCATGCCAGGAGAGAGCTATCCCATCGGTGTAGTTAATTTACCTTCCCGAGAGGTGGTAGCTACATCGACAGGAGAAGCTCTCCCACTGAAGTCAGAGCTCACAGGGACAAAAGGGGATGAAGGATAAACTGCAGACCACTTTTTCTGCACAGCTGAAAATAAGGGATACTGAATGAAGTATAATAGTCACTGCTTGCTTAACCTTCTCACTAAAATGAAGTCATAAGAAGAATAATCTAGAGTCCAAAACAGTAAGACGTTGCAATTTATTTTTTTAAGTAGCCTTGAGGGCTTTTAGTACTTCATTAGAAGACTCTTGGTGCCCAGGTTGCCTCATTAGTAACCAATCATGAGTCAAAACTACTAAGTGAGAAATATTTGGATGCAAGCAAAGGCTGAAGAATGAGGCATGGTGTTGCAATGTAATCCTAAATAAATTCCCTTCCAGAAGCTGTGGGGGGAAAATTCCAAGCTAGCTTCCATGGGGGCTGGGGGAAAGAGAAGTGGGAAGAAATCTCCATAAAAAGTAATGTTTTAGTCAAAACCTCATTTTCCCCAGAATCCCTGAATAACTCAGTAAGTCCAATTTTACTAATGAAGCTGCAGACACTAGGAATTTGAAGATGCCTTGCATTAGGTTTACTATATTCTGAAGATTCTATTATTTGATTTTGGACACCCACATCCAATTAACAGCATAAGGAAATTGTGTTTAGCAAAGATTAATAGTATGACCAACATCTGGACTTTGACTATTTTCTATCAGTGGGAAGGTGGAAAAAAGAACCAGCACTTGATGTTGACCCCAGTTAATTATGAAGAGACCCTTAATCAAGCTTCTGTACATCAATGTGGTTAGTACAATTTGTGAACTTTGCAAGACAGTGATGATCTAGTCTCCTTGAAGGAAGAAGTAATTTTGTTACAATCTGTTAGAGGCTCTCCAGGGTTAGATCCCTACTTGCTTGTTAGAAAGTGTCCAGGGTGAGGTTATGAAGGGGAAAATAACTTTAACTTGGTGGGATATAAACTAGCTGGCTTCTTGCTAAGGGACTTGCTGTAAGATTTTTTTATTTTTTTTTCCAACTGACCTTCTTGAAGGTTTCTGTACATTACAGAATATTTTCATCTCTCTCAAACACATGACGTTATAGTGTTTCTAACAGCGGTTATAGTGAACCTCTTCCCTGAACCTGGTGTGGACTCCCTTATCCAGGGTGCGCAGATGTCCCAAGTTTATAGGGATATTCCCGATATTCAGCACTTTGTCTTATGTAGGCACTTATTACCCTCCACACCCCCGTCCTGATTTTTCATATTTGCTATCTGGTCACCCTATCCCCATCTCAAGATTTTCTCTACACTACAAGAGCTACCATTACTGACAATGAGTATCTGCAATAGGTGCAGCAAAATTGGTACTAACCACGGTTTAACTACAAGTATAACCAAGGACAAATTGTTCATTTCAGAAATAGTAATAAAAACCTACTGTCTCCGAAATAATGCTGAACATTGTCTGTAGTTAAAAGTAGGCTTGGCATAATTAGATTTTTCTTATATATGTATATAATTTTGATAGATAATATCAATGTTTATTTTTAAGCTTTTTTATTTCTATTTATTGAAATTTTCACAGTTGAGGGAAATAATGAGTGGGTCAGATAGTAATTCTGTAAGGACAGTAGATGTTGAGATTCAAAAGATTAAAGATTTATAACGTTAAAACACAAATTGTCAACATTACATGTAAAACTTACAAAGTAAATATCCTTATACCAAACTCTTTTTCAAGTTTTCAAGCAGCATTTTTCTTATTTTGCCTATCTGTAAATTTCAATTATTGATGGAAATATTTTTCACTCCTTTCTCTCTGTATGGTGAAATAGACATTTACAAACACTTACTTATTAAAAACAAACAAACCACGAATGTTTTCAAGCCTACCAGTAGTTAAGCCTTGGTCAGCACCAGTTCTGCTGCATCCACTGCCAGCAATGAGTACTTACTGCAGTATAGAGAAGGCTCAAGAAACTAACCTCTCTAGGAAGTCACACAGAGGGAGTGTCTGTTGGAAGTTTGTTACAGAACAAGTCGCCTATAGGTTTCCAAGGGAGAACATCTGTACCTCATTCAGGACATCAACGTATAAATGGCCTACTTATTCAACCAGGATATTAAGATCACAACATATTAGACAAATCTTAATGGAGAGTTTGATATGCTGGATACCCTTTAAACTTCCAATTTAAATTCAGCTGGGACAGGCAAGGAAGGAAAAATCCTCCAGAAACCTCTCCTTCCATACAAGGAAATTTAGAAGATACATTTAGGAAGTGGAAACTTTTTCTGTCATACATACTAAATCAACAAATTTGTATTGTGATTGTCAGACATTGAAGGCAGATCTGAACTGATACATGTCTTGTTAGAGTAAAACCTTTGTTCCACATGAGGTAGGTGTCTTCAAGGACCGCTAGACAAAACTGTCCTGACACAATATGGAGAGGTGGGAAAGGGGGTGGGGACAGTCGTCTGTAAATACTGTACAAGATTTTTTTGTCCCAGAAAGAGGAGTGGACCAAAAACATGAGGAAGTCAGATGTAAATCTTGAGGACCTTCTTCAATGAGACTTCACCTCCCAGACAGCTTACTCCCATTACAAAAAAGTGAGTGCTTCTTGACTGATATAAAACCAAAAACACCTAGCTAACTCTGGTGTACTGAAGTATTATAGAACAAAAATAGGTTTTGCCAAGGATCTCAGAAACCCATGCACCTGGATTAGAATTAGCATCTTTAAAGCCCCAACACTTGGACGTTTGAAAGAAGATAGCAGAAGCATAACATTCTTAAACTATTTCTACACCACTTGGCTAGTGGATTTCATTCACCTAGGATTCTACTTTTTAGAGGACTTAACTTGGTTTCAATCCCCTAGTTCAGCTGTTTCCACTGGAGATCTCAGATTCCTCTTGGGAGAAAGCCTATTGGTCTTGTCCATAGAGTGAAATGGAGAATGAAAACAGTCTTTTCAGCTCACCACACTTCCAAGGAATATGTTATTGATATGTTGATAGACTACTCTGTTACCTAGTTCACTTAACCTCCAATGTTGTGAACTCTTGTGATTTTATTGTGACACTTGGTGTTTTTCTTAAAGTCTCAGATCCTAGATCCTGGGATTAGGTAAGAATCTCAATTTTCATTTTAAAAGAAAAAGGTTCAAGTACCCTCAGAGAAAAGTTTACATAAAAAATGATCCACAACAGCTCAAAACCAGAAGAAATATAAAAAGAACCCAACATTAATTTTTTTCAGCTCTCATTTTTTAAGCCAGTCCCATGATTTTTTGAGGACTTGACTCATGATTAAATGCTTGGAGTTGGTGATACTGAGCATCATAATCAGATACTGGAAAAGGGAGAGAATAAATTAATTCATACTAGGAATCTTAGGACAAAGAAATATTTTGTTTTTCTGTTGTAAGTCATGCCAATACACTATTTCAGGACTGAGCTGCAGGAACTGCTAATTTCCTCCCATCCTTATCTTTTTTCCCTTTTCAGTAGGAGAGCTAAGCAAGGGGAAAGATGTTCCCTGCTCAAATACTCTAACATTTCTGTCCTAAAATCATCTTTCCTAGGAATACTGAGATAGGTTAGAAGTAAATATAACTGCAGTGAAGGGTTAAAGAGAATTTGTTAAGTAGTACTGCCTTCTTTAAACCTGCTTTGAGCCTAAGGACATGGATGTAATGAGAAGGACTTGTGGCTTTAAGGTAACCAAACAGAGTCTTGGCCCCTGCACAGGCACATTGAACAGGAAGTTCCTCCCCCACTCCACCCTGGCTGGGATTGTAGCCAGAGAAGGAGCAGTCAATTCAGAAATGAAAGCATATGGAGCAAGTGTGTGAGAATGTGCACGTGGGGGAGGAACCTGGGTGTTGGTTGTCTACACAGAGCCTAGAGAGGCAACTAAAATTTCTTTACAAGATTTGTAGTTTGATACTAGTTATATGGAGAGAATAAGGGAAATGCCAGCAAGTAAACTGACAGTGTTGGTTCAAAAACTGCTCTCCTGCTGTCCTCATGGTAGTATTGTTTATCAGAAAGTGGAGGATTGACTCACAACACAATTGAGGCATAAAGTGATCATGAAAGAAAAACTGATCTCTGCTAAAGCCACTTTACTGGACCTGTTGGCATTTACCCAATTCACTGTACAGCAAAGCAGGAAGAAGCTGTTTAGTTCCAGAGAGGAATGCTCTGCAATAAGGAGGTAAGTACTAACCAAGATTTTTTAGGCAAACAAATTGGACTCCTATGCACCATACTGCTTTCTAAACAATTGCTGCTGGGGTGCTCAATTACTGATAAATGCTAGTCATCTACTGCTAATTTAGGGGAGTCCTCAGCTGTCCCCAAAATGCATCTATAAAGACCTCCTCTCTCTTCCAGACAGAGACCAAACGAGAGGGAAAAGGAGAAAACTACTAAGAAAAAACAAAAACGGAAATAATTTTTCAGATGAAATAATTCTTTACAAAAGGCTTTCATATCTCACGCACAAAGAAACCTCCGCTTGCACAGAGCAGAACAGACACTGTGAAGAGGGCTACCAGATTCAGATTTCAGCTGTCCTGGTCCACCCTTCCCACCCCCACCCCAAAAGATAGAGGGCCTGTCTCCTTCCAATTTGACTAGATCAAAATACCCATGGGTTATGTTTCCTGTCCAGAGCAGTGGATCCATCACAAGAAAACATGAGTAACCTAGATAAAATGACAATTATCTGATCCCTGTAATGTGTAGTATTTAAAGATACAGTGTACAATAGCACAACTTTGGTTTAAAGATGAAGGAACATAAATACTCCACTTTTAGCATTTTTATATTTAACTTCTAAAATTGAAAGATGAATTAATAGGGTTTTTCAGTATCTATATTATGTCAATATTGTAATTAACATACTTTTAAAAATAAAAATGACACTGTAATGTCAGCTTGACACCCTCACCTTTCCCCCAGGAGGAGTGCCCTCAAAAACTCAAAAACCACCACCAAAGTGTTTCAATACAGTGTTTACAAAAGTCCTATAAAACAACTAATTGGAAGTTAGAAAGGAGTTTCTTTTTCAGCTAAATACTAGTTTGTATTTTTAAAGAAATATGTGTTCCTATTACAACCAGGTCTATAAGAAGTATGAGCTAAGTTCATTTGGTGATGTGTGACAGATCTTGTTTATATTTGAACATGCCACAGTTATCCTTAGAGTTTACTCTCAGATTTACAGTTAAAATCCTGTACAAGGGCAAATCTAAGTAAAGATGGTAGCGCACAGAAAATTCTTGGTAAATAAGCAATTCAGTGTTGTACCTCTAACACAGGGGTGGTACTTTTCGTCCGAGGGCCACATCTGGGTATTGAAATTGTATGGTGAGCCATGAATGCCCACGAAATTTGGGGTTGGAGGGCAGGAGGGGGTGAGGGCTCCGGCTGTGGGTGCGGGCCCTGGTGTGGGGCCAGAAATGAGTTCAGAGTGCGGGCGGGAGGGGGCTCTGGGCTGGGGGAAGGGGTTGGGGTGTGGGATGAGGGCTCCGACTGGGAGTCTGGGCGGGGCTGGGGATGAGGGGTTTGGAGGGCGGGGGGCGGGGGGGATCAGGGCTGGGGTGCGGGAGGGAGTCAGGGGTGCATGCTCCGGGCAGCGCTTACCTCAAACAGCTCCTGGAAGCAGCAGCATGTCCCTTCCCTGGCTCCTACGCGTAGGCGAGGCCAAGCAGCTCTGCACGCTGCCCCATCCGCAGGCACCGCCCCTGCAGCTCCCACAGGCCATGGTTCCCAGCCTATGGGAGCTGCAGGGGCAGCACTTAGGGCGGGGACAGCATGCGGAGCCTCCTGGCTGCCCCTACGCATAAGAACCAGAGGGGGGACATGCTGCTGCTTCTGGGAGCCACACAGAGCCACGGCATGTGCGGAGCGGGGAAAGCCCCAGACCCCGCTCCCCGGGTCGAGCACCGGAGTGGGGCAAGCCCCAGAGCCCACTCCATGGCACAAGCACCGGAGCGAGGCAAGCCTTGGACCCCGCTCCCCAGCGCAAGCTCTAGGGCCGGATTAAAACATCTGAGGGGCCAGATGCAGCCCTTGGGCCATAGTTTGCCCTGATCTAACAGATTGGAATTTAAAGGATGAGGGACTTTCTTCAAATATTCAAAAACTGAAATATAAACTTCTTCTATTTTCAGAAATCTCAAGTAGTCAAAAGTTACCAAATGACTCCATGTATCACAAGCTTTTTAAAAGGTTAGAAGCAAAACTGCAACATGTTACCCAGAAAATACTATACTATTTAATGTGGCATTGAAGCAGTTAAGGTTTCCTACTAGACATTTATCCTGTTAGTATTGGCAGCCTACTGAACACATTTTAACAAGTTTGTTATGTGACGACGTTCCAGTATAAAGTTTGGATACAAGTTTAAAGGAATGCTTTGCAGTTTAAGTAAAGTAATCAGTTTATTCAATCTGTAATGCTCTATGATTAACTGTTAATCATCACATAAGTTTCCTGTGTGCCCTCACTATTATAATTTGCATTATATTAGTCGCTACAGGTCACAAACAAAAATCAGAGAGACAACTGTGGTAGGCACTGTACACAATAGAAGATCAGGGCTGGCTCCAGAGATCTTGCAGACTAAGTCTACGTCTTTATGCACAGTTGCACTGGCTTATCTAGATCATTTTAAAATTGATGTAGTTAAACAACTGCAGACCCTCTATTAGGTGTGCTTTGAATGGTCTTAAACTGGGTTAGCGACAGTCAGTAAATTATTAAATTAAGAAACAGTCTGCAAAATTGGAGTATGAGCTCTGGGAGTACAGGTAACTACAGAAGAAACACGCGGGGGGGGGGGGGGGGGGGGGAAACATGCCTCTGCAATAATGTTTACAAGTGCACTTCCTGTCCTGCAGTGGTTAGATAAGTGGCAAACTGAGATTTCTGCTCTAAACTCTTTGTTACCTCAGCTTCCCACTCCGTTTGTCTATTTCATCCACCTGTTGTATCCTGTCTGACACATAGGTTGTGAACTCTCTGGGAAAGGGACTGTTTCTTTGTTACTTACCCATTTGCCTAGCAAAATAGGTCCTGAACCTTGATAGGGGTTCCTAGGTGCTATGATAATACAAATGAAAATAAGCAACCAGTTCAGTTGTTTCTACATGAGCGGTTTGCATCAATTTAACTAGTTTTAAAATCTATTTAGTTAAGAAAGTTCAACTTTTCTCCTACAGACAAGGTTGAAGTTAAATGCAACAGTAGGTATAAAGTACAATAAGAAGGAGCAGAGGAAGAAGAATGAGGGAGCTGTTTGGACATTACAAAATACAGAGTAGTACGTACCTAAATGCCTATCCCTTTTCCAACAAAAATCTCAGACCCTCTTACTATTCCATTCAATTGTTGGTTGTTTTGTTCTCTCAGCACATTTAACAAGCATATCCTGGCAATAAAGCTAGTGATCACTGACATGTTTATTCTGCCTACAGAAATACACTCTACTATGATCACTAAGCTCCTTGGACTAGTCACGGTGCTTTCTTATAACTACAGAATGTCACAACAGAATGTCAGAGGCATGCCTCAGAAGTTGATTCTTCTGTACGTAGTAATACAACAGATTTCTTTTATTGAGATGCTATTAGAAAAAGTCCCATATTCTGTGATCTCTTTATAACTGGTGAAGTACTAATGTGTTTAAATAATCCACATGCAAGTCTCAATAACATTGTGTCACAGTTAAAGATACTATCTGCTGCATAATACCTAATTAAAAAAAAAAAAAAAAAAAAAAAAAAAGAGGTGAAACATTCAATTGTATCCAAGTAAAATGAAACAAAAGAGCACTTACGAACACTGTTCCCTCTAAGCTGTGCACGTGTGCACAGATCCTAAATCCCGCGCACCTGGCGAAACACCGCGTGCACAAAAATTTGCACAGAAGAAATGTTTTGCGCACACGGCCTGTCAAAAATTAGAGGTAACATTGCTTACGAATGACTCACGTTGTGAATATGCATAGTTTTTTTCCCCAAAAGTCTGCAGAATACATGCAGGTTTTTTTATGCCTATCATTTGATATAGCACACGTTTAAAACATACAACACAGCTCTTTTACAAGTTCTGTAGACGTGCTTATTCTCATAATTATCATAACTGTCTAATATAGGCAATATAAAAATACATTAAATACCATTTTCAGTTTTAAAAATTAACTTCAACAAAAATCAATATTTTGCCAACACGAAGCTGGTAGAACAATAAAATACTATATCATATTACTTTTTTCTTTTACCTTTTAAATACATCTGCAGCAGTAGATGAGAATGCTATGCTTCAAAAGAATGCCACACAAGGTATGTAACATTTCCAATGTGCAATCAGAAAACTGGGATGAATTCTCTCCCTGTATAAAATGTATTTTCTCAACAACAACAAAAAACTTCCTTAAAGTGTACCAGTTTGATTAAAGCGTATAACTTCTACTGTTATAGAACAAAACAAAAAACCTCTTATCTTTTCATTTTCTGTTAAATTTTGACGTTGTTTAGGTCAGAGGCCATGCTCTACACACTCTACCCCCTTCACCTTTGATTGGAAGATATACAGCATATTGTTCATGCTACCTACATGTAAATAAAAATAGTTTTAGTAGCATATTCCAAGGGTCAGACAGCACTTACAATTTTCTCAAAGTGAACCAATATTAATTGACCTTTTAAAGATAGATATTTTAGTTTCATTTGTTTCCTAATTTAAAAATATGGTTAAAATTGAGAGTTAAGTTCCAATATTTTAATTTTCAGAGGTATCAAAAATTCACCAAAGGTCAATGTCTTTCCAAGACAAAAAAGTGCACAATCTACCTATTCAATAAGTCAAGAAAGCTTTATTCTCCCTGCCCTTCCCAAGTCTCGTACAATGAGTAATAAAAGGAGTGACAGCCATCAGCAGGATCAAAAGCTAGCTATAAAGTATTATTACTTTGAGGCCACACCTGTTCCTGCAAACAGTTAGTTTTATTTTTAATTATATATCACATGTGCATTTGGACTGTTATTTAAAATTAATATGCAGTGGAAAATTAGAAAGACAACACAAGGCTTAATCTACCCTGGGCTACATACATATTTATTTCAACTGTAGTAAGATATTGTACATATTTTTATATCAAAATAGAGTTGGCTTCTGAAAATCAGTGTTTCTACGAAAACAAATATATACAATGTTCCTGTACACAATTTAGGATTTCCAACTTTCATTGACCATAGAAATACTGGTTTGTGCAGAAACACCCCAGAATCCAAGAATTTTAAAATCCATTTTCACTCTTCCAATTCTGCACCTCTCAACACCTTTCCTCCAGACAGGATGGACGTGTTGACTGCTAAATCATGTCTCCCAATTTCCTTATGTTTTTGTGTGATTGTAGCAAAATGTCCATCCACAGACAAGTTAGTAAGCTCAATCTATCCTCAGAGGCAAATGTGTTAGCTGTAAAACAGCTGCATGTATCATTACAGTCACCCAGAAATGCTCTTATTTTGAACATTTGTCACTTTTCTCCTATTTCTGATGCTTATTGATCAAGCAAAAAGGCTGCCAAGTTACCAGATTCCCATAGCTGTGCTTCCTACCACCAGCAATAGAGGATTTTAGAGCTTAGATAGTTTTCTTCATTTAAGGTTTGGGTACTGGTGTGCAATCTGAAATTTAGTTATATCAAAAGCATACCTAATCTTTAAATTGTATTCAACATACATAATCAGTGACTGGGGATCATCTCATGGCTTGTAGACATAAGGCAGTTCAGTATAACAACAACAGTGGAGGAATAAAATTCTGTTTCCTTAGCTTAAAAAATGCCCACAAACAGATTTAACAGTTCAGCCTGATATCCTGATCATGTGGCCCTATTAACAAACCTGTCCCAAACAATGTTTGTCAAAGCAGCAGTTTGCATGATAGTTCTTGGACTTGATTAGTAACTACTACAGTTTCTTTAGCTAAGCACTGTGTAATTATTTTCTTTGATTTGACAGAGAAAAATAAGCCACAGACAGAAAATAATCACCACTAGACTATGCTCAGACACCCATTACTAGTATTCTGTTATTTTATCTACAGCTGGACTATTGTTTTCTAAAAGTTTTCTAAATCCCTTTTTCACTCCCCACCACTCCCAAATCACTTCCTCACAAATATCAACTTAAATGGCTCTGACAGTTTGAATAGCAGAAGGAAAATTGCCCTGGTGCTAACAAATGTAAATCTGGGGAAAGACGTGGTGGCGATTGTTGCCTCCTGCTGGGTTTCTGTGTTGTTTCAGATGGTAATTGACACGCCCTGTAATTTAACAGTACCAGACAGTTCTATCTGTCCCATCTCTGGCAAAACACTGCCTCTCTGTTCCTTTTCATTACGTATTATATGAGAGTATAAATGCAGCTGAGTATGATAAAGAGCGGTAGTTTATGTTAAACAAGAAGAATCCATGCACTGAAATATTTTCCAGATTAGATCGCCGTTCACAAGTATTAACAAAAACATATAGCAAATGTGTGTTGCGGCAACACCACGCACGACGAACGTTTTTCTTCTCCCGCCCGCCCCCGCTGCTACCACCACCAAGCTTCTGCAGCTCGGCTTAGGAACATACACCAAACAATTTAAATACCAATTGCTCAAATGTTTCAGCAAAAACTCGGCGCAGAAATCAAAGGCCCTTGATAACCGGGAGGAAGTGAATATACAGCCTTGCTCAACTCGGGTGCGGTGAGGGACAAGTAACCTTCAAACTGATCTCATCGCGGAGAAATGCAGCGAGAATCTAACCTGAACCTGTGCAATGCCATGCCGGAGGCAAGCAGACACGGCTCCTGCCCTCTCTGCAGCATGGAAACACAGAGAGGTTCGCCAGCTCCCGAGTAGATGCTCTAGTGACCTTTGACTACTGGAGGAGAGCTGGGCAAGGAGCGATCTGTTGCAGCGGGTTGTGTGCGCGCTTCCCCTGGCGCATTCCTCACATTCCAGCACAATCTAAAGCCCCAGGAACAAACAGCGTGTGTCCCCCTCGCCTGCCCCCGCCCCACACACGGTACGAGCCGCACACCTGCCTTCTCATCCGCCCTGCGCTCCACTCCGCAAGCGCCCTGTTTGTCGCACTCCTGGAACATGCAGGCAAAACCAGGCAGCCTTCTGCCCCCACCCCACGGGGCTCGGTGACCGCAGAGGGGCAGTTCCGCGGGCCTGCCACCTAGAAGCCCAGCGCGGGGAAGGGGTTCGAGGAGGCTGTGGCTGCGCTCACGCAGCCTAAGCCCAAGCAAAGCCAATGTTACATACAGGGAAACGGAAGGCTGAAGGGAAACACGAGCTTGCGAGGGCCGGGGGGAGAAGAGGTTTGGGCGATCGGGGGGTTAGGAATGGAGAGGGCGTTAGGGGGAGTTTTGGGAGAGGAGTCAGGCCAAAGGCGGAGGTGTGTGTTTTGGGGACGATCAGAGGAAAAGACAGGCCTCGGGGGGGGGGGGGGATTTGGGGGGCTGTGGGTAAGGCTGCTGGAGGGAAGCGAGACTAGTGCGGGAAGAGACAGGCTAAGGGGGGAAAGCATTGGGGGGGGAGGGGAGAGGCTGGGGATGGCCAAGTGGGGGCAAAGGGTTGCTAGGGGTGAAAAGACAGAGCCCCCCTCCCCCCAGGGGAAGGGAACTGGGGGTGAAGGGAGAGACAGGGAGCCACGACCCGCTCAGGGAGACTCGACCTCTCTCCTCGGCTCCCTACAGCTGGTTATGCTCCCTCCTGGCTCAGCCTCCCCCCTGCTCCGGAGCCGGGTCCCCGCCCCAGGGTCCCCCCCACCCTAGAGTGCCCCCCGAGGCCTCCCATGCCCCCGGCGCCTCACTCACCGCGCAGATGACACCGCTGGCAGGGGCTCTAGGCGCGGGGGGGCCCCAGCTGTAGCCTCCCCGCCGGACCGGGCCCTACCCCGGGGTCTCCATGGTGGTGCCGCCGCCGCCGAGTCCCGACCCCCTTTCAGCCTAGTCTCCCTGGTCCCGCCTCCCACCACAGACGTCAGCACACCGGCCTGCCTTGTGCCGCAATGCTATTGGAAGAGCCCTGCTCGAGGCCGCACCCTATTGGTCACTGCCTCATATTAAACCACCCAATGAGCTGGCTACTTGAGGTTTCTATGGTTACCGATGCTGTGATGGGGCTGAGTGGAAGGACTTGGACTCGGAGCTGCAGTTCCTTGAGGCTCGGGTGTGTACGGCGGAGGGGAGCGGGAAGAGGGAATCATTAGGTCACTGGGGGAGAGGGAAGGCCCGGGGCGGAGAGAGGTCCCTGGGCGGGAGGAGGGAGGGGAGTCAGGGGGAGGGTAACTTGGTGGGGTAAGGTTCTTTTCCACGCTCTGGGGCCGCTTAAGCAGAAGCACCTTCAGTGCTGGGATTTGCACGGGAGCCAGCACGCTGCAGCCCTGCCCAGGCTTGGTGACCGTCAGGCTCGCCTGTCTCGCTGGAAAGGTGAGGCGAGAGGAAAGGAAATGCATTGATGACGTGATGCAAAATCCAACAAGTTCCCACCCTAGTAGTGAAGTTTGCTCCAGACCATTTCTGCTAGTAACTAGGGGTGGGTGGGGGTTTCCTAAAATACAATCTAAGAATCCATCCTTCTCCTTCCGGTAAGTGTGAATCCCAGCCTTGATTTCAGCTCTGACTCACTCGCCCCCCACCACGCCCCCCATTAGACTTGGCTCCTGGTGAGCAGCTGCTGTTCACAGTTCCTGACTGTTGTCCCTGTATGTTGTATAAGTGGGTCTGGTGAGAGAGTGGTTGTCCATAGCTATAGATCTATTGGAATGGCTCCTATATCTAGCCATGAGCAAGAGCAAATATAATAGGAGTTAAGAATACTTCCTACCTGGAAGACAGGGAGTAACAACTAGTTACAAAATGGCTACTTTAGAACTACAGCTGCTTGCCTCTTCCAAATGTAAAGGGGCAGCCTGAGAAAGGTATGCTGGGAAAAATGCTCCTATTAGAGGGCAACCCTTTAGTAGAGTCAGAAAAGGCCAGTAAGTTACTAAGGAAATGGTGCCTGCTAAAGAAATAATTTCTGTAGCATGTATCATTGCAGTATTATAGGTCCTAAACAGACAGTACAATACATAGCATCATCTGACTACTAAGTTTTATTGCGCTATTGTCCTACCTATGTGAGGTGACTGTAAAAACTGTTTTGTGGGTGCAAACTTTTGTGATGAGTTGTTGCCTGTCTATGAAATCAGCTAGATTTCAGTTTTTGGGTTATTTATATAATATATATGTAAACCAGATTTCAATCTGTATTGCTCTATGATAACTTTACTCTTGGTCTGTTTATTGTGGTGCTGATAATGTGGGAAGCAAGTGATAAGATAAAATGCATTTATCATAGACCTTTAAGCATGTTGCCTACTCACTGTCTTCTGACCTTTCTATAAAATAGGTGACTTTAAAAATATTAGTAATGAATCTGGCCCTCTTGGAAAGTACTAAGAAGACACCTCTGGAGACTGAAGTTCTCTCTTCCCACAGACCAGCTACAGCAGGGGTGGGCAAACTTTGTGGCCCAAGGGCCACATCTAGATATGGAAATTGTATGGTGGGCCATGAATGCTCATGAAATTGGGGGTGAGGGCTTTGGGGTGGGGCCAGAAATTAGGAGTTTAGGATGCAGGAGGGGGCTCTGGGCTGGGGCAGCAGGTTGGGGAGGGTGGGGATTCCAATGGGGGGTGCAGGCTCTAGGGTAGGGCTGGGGATGAGGGGTTTGGGTTGGAGGGGGGTCTGTGCTGGGACTGAGAGGTACAGAGCGTGGGAGGGGGATTAGGGTGGGGCATAGGCACCAACTTCCCCTGGCGCTGGTGGGTGCTTGACCCCTCCCATCCCCCAGTCCTACCCTGACTCCACCCCTGCCCCACCCCCTCCTGCCCCTGCCCTGCCCCCATTCCAATCCCTTCCCCAAAGTCTCTGCACCAACTCTGCCCCCTCCCTGTCCCTATTGGACTCCTTCCCCAAATCCCTGCCCTGGCCCCGCCTCTTCCCCCACTTCCTCCTCTGAGCGTACCACGTTCCTGCTCCTTCCCCCCTCCCTCCCATAGCTTGTTACATAGCGCTGGAAGGAGAAGTGGGGACCCAGCATGCTCGGGGTGGAGGCAGAGGTGAGCTGGGGCAGGGAGCTTGGCTGCTGGTGCTGCCTGTTTTTCCCTGTGTGTGCTCCAGCCCTGGAGCACCCAAGGACTCGGCACTTATGGGTTGGGGTATGGGAGGAGTGCAGGCTCTGGGCGGCGCTTACCTCAAGCAGCTCCTGGAAGCAGTGGCATGTCCCCCCTCTAGCACCTACACGGAGGCGTGGCCAGGCAGCTCTCATGCTGTCCCATCCACAGGCGCTGCCCCTGCAGCTCCCAGTGGCCGTGGTTCCCTGCCAATGGGAGCTGCGGAGGCAGCACTTGAGGCAGGGGCAACGTGCAGAGCTCCCTGGTTGCCCCTAGGCTTCGGAGCTGGAACGGGGACATTTCTCTGCTTCCGGGAGCCATGCAGAGCCATGGCACATGTGGAGCGGGGCAATCCCTGGACCCTGCTTCCCAGTGGGAGCCCGAGGGCTGGATTAAAACGTCTGAAGGGCTGGATGTGGCCCCCGGGCCATAGTTTGCCCACCCCTGAGCTACAGTAAAGGAAATGACAGTACAACCTTCCCTATAATGTGCCTCTTGGGAGGCACAGCACAGAAAGAATGGCTTTGATGCCACCCTGCCTATGAGCTATCTTTGCCTCCTTTCAATTTTGGGTGGCTCCAAGGACAGCTACAACCCCTAATATAATCTAGAGTAGTCTGTTGTGCTGGCTGTGGGGCAGCTGAAAATCTTTGAAGTGCCATGCTTTATGGGCCCACTCAGCATATCCCTTGTCCTGGGGCTTGCAACGGGGGGAAGCACATTATTGTTTACAGTGACTCTACACTGTACCTGCAGTGAGCTAGTTTTTCCCCAGCCTATTTCAGGAACAGGGGAGTGAGTCTGCCCAAGCTTGTTTTGGTAGTAATGGGAAGATGGAGAGTGGCAAATTTATTGGGTGAGATCCTGCCAGATCTGAAAGCATGTTAAAGATAATTTTCAGTGAAGCACAATTTCAAACCTGTTCTTAGCCACAGATTCATAAAAATTAAGGGTAAAAGGGACCATTAGATCATCTACTTTGACCTCCTGTACATCACAAGCCATTAAATTTCACTAGTTACCTCAGTATTGACTCCAATAACTTATGTTTAGCTAAAGCGTATCTTCCCAAAAGGCATCCAGTCTTGATCTGAAAACATCAAGAGGAAGAAAATCTGTTTCCCTTAGTAGTCTCTTCCAGTGGTTAATCACCGTCACTGTCAAATTTGTGCATAATTTCTAATTTGAGTTTGTCTGGCTTCAGCTTCCATTGGTTTTTGTTATGCCTTTTCCAGGATTTGACTTGGGCGTAACAGCATGGAGCGCTCCCCACTTCCCCCCACTCCATGGCCAGTGTAGTGAGAAACTTCTATCTGTAGGAATTTGCTACTTGTATGTAAGGGGTTGTAAAAAAAAAAAAACCCCTATTATCTGATGTAACTGCTACAGATAGCAAATCATTACAGGTAGCAGTTTCTCACACTACACCAGAGCGCCCAGGACCCCTCCCCCCGCCCCCCACTCAGAGGAGTCCCAGGCTAGTAGGAGCCCCAAACCCCCCCGTCCCTGGAGGAGTCCAGGGCCAGCTGCAGCCATGCCTCCCCTCCCCAGACCCCAAGCTGCCCAGAGACATATGTGCGTTTCTCTTCTCTGGAAGAAACTTGCTATGCCCCATGCAGGTTCCGAGGCAGCTGATGAGGCAGTAGCACAGGGGTTCTCAAGCTGGGGGTTGGGACCCCTTGGGCTTGCGAGGTTATTACATGGGGAGTTGTGAACTGTCAACCTCCACCCCAACCCTGCTTTGCCTCCAGCATTTATAATGGTGTTAAATATAGTAAAAGTTCTTAAGTTATAAGGGGGATCACACTCAAAGGCTTGCTATCTGAAAGGGGTCACCAGTTTTAAAAAAAAAAAAATTGAGAACCACTGCATAGCACATACTGCCTCCTCAGCTGCCCTGGAACCTGCATGGGGCATAATCAATCAAACTTCCCCCCTCTCCCCAGCCCAAAACCCTGCAACCAGGCTGAGCCTCTCCTGGTCTATTATACCTGCCGCCCATGTGTAAAAGCATGATATACTTGCTTGTCTCCATTGCATTCACTAGTAAGTCCTATAAGAATTTGTTGTCATTTGTTCCTTCTGAAGTGTCTGGGATTCCTATGGCTCTTAAATCTGGTCTCTTAAAAGTATTCTCTGGGTCTTCCAGTCTTTTGGATGAGCAGTTTAGTTGACTGATATCTGGTGACTGTTTTATTGGTGCTGTTATCCTCCTACCTTTCAAGTCATTAATGAGAGTTTCTGCTTGATTTAACTTGTCCTAGAATTGGTCCAAATTGGTCTAGCTTTTTCAGAGGTTCTCAATACTTTCAAAATTGTACCATGCCTAGCTTTAATTTTGAGCTAATACTCTTGTATTTGGGGTCCTCTTACCTGGATAAGTACAGAAAAGCACCTTTGGCTACTGGTAGAGTAGAGGGAACTGCAGAAGCAGAGGACCTAATCTGTGAAATGTTGGATTCTGAAGATAAACCTCAGTGACCCTTGAAAACTGTAATTTACGTTTCTGGATTTTTTTTTCTTTACCTATTTTATCAGTAATCTCATTCAGATGCTGAGGTTACAGGAATTTGATTAGTTGGAGGGGAGAGTGTAAACCTCATGGAAAGAGAGCTGACCAAATGAGCATCTGCGAGAGAAATCATTTGGATGTGTATGTTTTAATAACCATTTTGAAATCAAAATTTATATTTAAAGTCTATTAGTTAACGTTTGTTTGAATTGCTTGATGTCATGATCCCAATCATGATACAATCGACTTCTGTTCATTTGTTTTCTGCAATCCCATTGGTTACAATGTAGTAAATTTCTCACACTCTTAATAAAAGGCCTGTTTCTCAGTTCTAATGTCCTAGCAGTAAGGTGACATTTTGTTACTTGTCAGTCAGATTATTTTTTTTTACTTTACAAAACACAGCTTTTGTTCAAAAAAGCGGCATGACTAAATAATACCCTTTTAATATAGGTATAACTTTGTTTGATTACCATATTACTCTTTAACTATGATAGTTGGAGGGGGGAGGGAGGAATGCTCTGGATACTACCAAATAATTGTTCACCTTTTTAATTAGGTTTTTCTTCTCCATTGCTTTGTTAAAGCATCAATTTTGAGCATTTGGCTCTTGATCCTACAAGGTGCTG
This sequence comes from Macrochelys suwanniensis, assembly GCA_033296515.1. Classification (NCBI taxonomy): domain Eukaryota; kingdom Metazoa; phylum Chordata; order Testudines; family Chelydridae; genus Macrochelys; species Macrochelys suwanniensis. Next base: position 30,135,101 of record CM065784.1, on the reverse strand, counting down.
AGCATAATTACTCAACATGCTGTAGGATGCTGTTTATTACTGCAGACAACTAAGCAGGGTTGTTCAGTACCCAAAGTGGATATTCCAGTGAGAAGATCTGAGGCAGAATTAAGAGCTAAGTATGATCCTAAATGAGGAAAGAGGGTAATTAGCAACCATCTTGGCCTAAAGTTATTTCCAGGCCCAACCTTATAATAACTCTTTAGGAAAATACACTCAGCAGCAGGATATAACCAATTCTGGAGAGCACAGGCAGCAGTAACTCTTCATAGGCAAAGTTGTGTTAGGGTCCATTGCAGCCTCTACAAACTGCAATGACTCCCAGTATGTCCACAAACCTACCGATCTACCTGTTAAGATCTAGTTTTATAGTGTGATGTATAAATTTAAGCTATAGTGAGTAAATTACCAAATGATACAATTCTTCCCATCAGGCCAGGGATACAGAAGTCCAAGCTGTGAGCCTTAACATGGAAGCTGGAAAAAGAAAATTGGATTCTAGCTATACGTTTTCTTATTTACAGCTCCTGGAAACCTAACCTCAGCCATAAAAATTATGTAACGAACAGTGTGGTAGCAGAGAGCACTATGCATTCGTTCAGTTAGGGTTCCATTTTGTTGTCACCAAATGTTGCTGTGCACACAACAAAAATGGGTTCAGCAGGAATAACAAAACTTATTACAGCATAAAACAATCATAGGACTAGAAAGGACCTCAAGGGGTTGACTGGAAGGGATCTCAAGAAGTCTTCTAGTCCAGTCCCCTGCACTCAACGCAGGACTAATTATTATCTAGACCATCCCTGACAGGTGTTTGTCTAACCTGCTCTTACACATCTCCAATGATGGAGCTTCCACAACCTCCCTAGGCAATTTGTTCCAGTGCTTAACTACCCTGACAGGAAGCTTTTCTTAATGTTGAATCTAAACTGCCTTTACTGCAATTTAAGCCCATTGCTTCTTGTCCTAGCCTGTGAGGTTAGAGAACACATTTTCGCCTTCCCTCTTGTAACAACCTTTTTATGTACTTGAAAACTGTTATGTCCCTTTTCAGTCTCCTCTTCTCCAAACTAAACAAACCAATTTTTTCCACTCTTCCCTCATAGATCATGTTTTCTAGATCTTTAGTAATTTTTGTTGCTCTTCTCTGGACTTTTTCCAGTTTGTCCACATCTTCCCTGAAATGTGGTGCCCAGAACTGGACACAATACTCCAGTTGAGGCCTAATCGGTGCGGAGTAGAACGGAAGAATTACTGCTTGTCTTGCTTACAACACTTCTGCCAATTCCTGCAAACATCATTCTGTGATGGTGTTTTTTGCAACAGTCTTGCACTGACTCATATTTATCTTGTGATCCACTATAACTGCCAGATCTTTCTGCAGTACTCCTTCATTTCTCATTTGTATGTGTGCAACTGATTGTTCCTTCCTAAGTGGAGTACTATGCACTTGTCCTTATTGAATTTCATCCTATATACTTCAGATCATGTCTCCAGTTTGTCCAGATCATTTAGAATTTTAATCTTATTCTCCAATGCACTTGCAACCCCTCCCAGCCTTGGTATCATCCACAAACTGTATAAGTGTACTCTCTCTGCCATTATTTAAATCATTGATGAAGATATTGAACAGAATCGGACCCAGAATTGATCCCTGTAGGACCCCACTTGATATGCCCTTCCAGCTTGACTGTGAACCACTGATAACTATTCTCTGGGAATAGTTTTCCAGCCAGTTATGCACCCACTTTATAGTACAGTGAAACCCCCATATATTGCACCCCGCCATAACGCGAATTCGGTTAAAACACAATCATAAGGTGGCTCTCGCTGCCCCCAAGCAAAAAAAAAAAAAGCATCCACAGCATGCTTCCTCGCCTGGGGCCGACCCTGGCTCCATCTCCTCCCCATCTCCCCTGTTCCTTCCCCCCCTGCCCCTTCCTCATGCCTCCGCTTCCCCTTTTGGGGAGACTGGCTTGAAACTCAAGCTAGTCAGTTTCAAGCTGGTCAGTTTCAAGCCCTCTCTTCTCCCCAAAGCGGAGCAGTTTCAAGCTGGTCAAACTTCTTGCTTTGGCCAGAAGAGAAGAGACTGGCTTGAAATGGTAATTTTTTGTAACCCCCCTATAACGCGACCCTGCATTTATCGCAATGGAATTTTTTGGACCCCAATTATCACATTATAGCGGGGTTTCACTGTAGCGCCATCCAGGTTTATTTCCCTAGGTTGTTTATGAGCAGGAAATGTGATGCCATATTAAGTCTTACTAAAGTCAAGATATATCGCATCTACTGCTTCCCCGCCCCGCCCCCCCCCATCCCCATCCACAAGGCTTGTTACCCTGTCAAAGAAAGCTGTTAGGTTGCTCTGACACAATTTGTTCTTGACAAATCCATTCTGACTATATTGCTTATCACCTTATCTTTTAGGTGTTTGCAAATTGATTGCTCCATCTTTCCTGGTACTGAAGTTAAGCTGACAGGTCTATAATTCCCCAGGTTCTCCTTATTCCCCTTTTTATAGATTGGCACTATATTTGCCCTTTTCCAGTCCTGTAGAATCTCTCCCATCTTCCATGATTTCTCAAAGATAATTAAGGCTGCATGTCTGTCACAGAAGTCACAGATTCCATGACCTCTGACTTTTGCTGCAGCTGGTGCTGGCTATGGGGCCGCCCCAGCCGGGCAGCCTCTAGACCAACAGTTTGGGTGTGTGGGAGGGGGCTCAGGGCTAGGGGCAGGAGGTTGGGGAGTACATGGGGAGGTGCTTACCTTGGGGTGGGGACTCCCCAGCTCCCACTGGCATGGCCCCCTGCTGCTCCTAGGCAGCGTAGTGGCCAGGGGGAGGAGGGAGGTCTGCACTGCATGCTGCCCATGCCTGCAGGCCCCACGCCAACAGCAACAATTGGCTGCGATTCCTAGCCAATGGAAGCTGCAGCAGCTGGTGATTGTGGCAGGAGCAGTGGAGCCCCTGCCCTGGCCCCTGCCTCAGTTGCCTAGGAGCTCCGGGGACAGAGACCGGTAGGAAGCTCCTGCCACCCCACACGCCTCTCCCAGTACTAGTGGGGGTCCCTGGCTGCAGCCTGGGCTCCCCCACCCATACCAGCAGGGTTCCTGGATCTCATCCCACAGCACCCCTATACTGCCCAGGCCCCCTGCCAAAGTTTTAGTCAGGGCAGGTATTTTTAGTAAAAGTCATGGGCCTGTGAATTTTTGTTTATAGCCTGTGACCTGTCCATGACTTGTACTAAAATACCTGTGACTAAACGTAGCCTTAAAGATAATCGCTAATGGCTCAGATATCTCCCCTGTCAGCTCCTTGAGTATTCGAAGATGTATTTCATCAGGCCCTGGTGACTTGAAGACATCTAACTTGTCTAAGTAATTTTTAACTTTTTTTGTCCCTATTTTAGCCTCCTATCTCATTTTCTCTGGCATTCACTGTTAGATGTCCAATTGCTACTAAACTTTTTGGTGAAAACTGAAATGAAGTCATTTAGCACTCCTGTCATTTTCCATATTTTCTGGTGTTCCCCACCCCACCCCCCAATTGAGTAATAGGCCTATCCTGTCTTTGGTCTTCCTCCTGCTTCTAATGTATCTGTAGAATGTTTTCTTGTTACCCTTTATGCTAGCCCTGACAAATTAAACATCCTGCAATGATTGCCACAGCATGTACATCACACATCCTCCTCAGCTATCTCAGAGAGAGGGAGGGGGAGAGAAACAATGAATTCCTTCTTCAAAACCATGGGTGTAGTATGGGGAAGGTGGAGGGGGCATTGTCTCCCCCTTCCCCTGCCCCCCCCCCCCCCCAAACTGCAAGCCTCCGTCACACGTGGAATTTGCACCACACACATGTGGCCCTGTTGGCCTGACTGGAACTGCCCTCCCCAAATATGTCAGACTACACCTATGTTCAAAACACAACCACCATGTAGCTACTATAAAAACAAAATGTTCACCTCTTAAACACCATAAAGACCAGAATGAAGATAAATCATGCCGCAAAAGGTCTCTTCTGAATCACATATTCCATTCTACAAAATACAAAGCAATAATTCATATGTTCCCACTGTGCCTTCACCAAGGGTTCAAAATACTTAAGGAAAAAACAAAACAATCTCAACCCTGAAAAAAATACTGTGATAACTGTATGACCTGCTTTCATTCTCAGTGCAGTAGATCAGTACCCTTTAGGTAGGACCCAGTGACGCTTTGTTTCATAACAGTGATCTAACTAACGTGCCCAGAAATGGCAATTTTCAGATGGAACTGCTGAATCACTTCTTCTCGGCTGCTTTAATTGTTCTATATCAAAGTGTACTATTGAATGCAGTGTGTTTTAGACTCCACTGGCTTTACAGCTGTGGCACCAATGCGTCCGTCTCAGATGTTTTATCAATGTTACATAGACTACACCAAGTATTATGATGTGGCAAATGGATTTAAAAAAAAAAAAATTAAAGCCATGTGACTTTAGGATTGTTTAAGGGTTTCTCAATGGCAATGTTAACATGGTCTTACCTAAAATGTTAATGAAAATTGCTTGTTTATTATTTTGATTTGTTAATAAAAGCTTATTTGTAAAATGCACATCATTATATAAACTAATGGATGTTTTGATAGCTATTTTAAAAATATTGCAGTTAAATTACTGCAGGTTAACTGCTTTATCATGTAAATCAATTGCTTCATGCAGGTAAATATACTAATCTTTTTGGCATTCTCCTAGGTTTTTAATACTGAGAACCAATTCTGATAGAATTTACTATGTCTGATCCAAAGTTCTTTGAAGTCAATGGGAGTTTTATATTCTGGCCCTTTGAACAGGGTTAGTTGGTGTGGTGGTTAAAAACACCTGAGCCCTGGCTATACTAATACTTCACTATTCCTATTGCCAGTGGTGAATTACAGGGCCAGTTTTGCTACCATAGACATGCAGTTCTGCATAGCTGTTGAGCAAGGTGACTTAACTAAATCCTGATCCTAGGAGATGTAGTAAAATTGTGCTCAATGTCGTGCTTAATGTTCCTTCCCCTTCTTGAAAAGATCAACCTACTTAAGCACCTCTGTAGTATAATGCCACTTGTCCTCTTTCAAACTGTATGTAACCCCATTCTAGGTTACTTATATGTTCTTCTGCAGGAGCTTTGAGGTGAGAAGGAAAGATCAGCTTCCTCTGTATCCTTCTTTCTTATCTTGATGCTTTCTTCCATGCTGCTTTTTATACCTGGAACTCTCTCCTTCTCATGGTGTGCCAAGCAATCAGGGCCAGCTCTGGTTTTTTTGCTGCCCCAGGCAAAAAAGCCACCAGCCGCCCCTCTCAGGCCAGGCGCCAGCAGGGAGCGCGGCATGCCCGCCGCCCCGCTCCCCCAGCCGGGGCGATGCTGCTCCCCGCTGCCCCAGCCAGGGCGCCGGTGGGGAGCGCAGCATGCCCGCTGCCCCGGCTGGGAGGCTGGGCGGGAGCACGTCTTCCCCGCGGCCCCTGCCGGGTCACCGGCGGGGAGGGTGGCTTCCCCAGGGCCCTGCTCCCCCGGCCGGGGCACCCGCCGCCCCGCTCCCCCAGCCAGGGCGATGCTGCTCCCCGCTGGCCGGGGCACTGGCAGGGAGGATGGCTTCCCCACTGCCCCAGCTGGGGGGCTGGTGGGGAGCGCATCTTCCCCACGGCCCCAGCCGGGGCGATGCCGCTTCCCGCTACTCTGGCCGGGGTGCCAGCGGAGAGGGCGGCATTCCTGCTGCCCTGGCCTGGGCGGGGAGTGGGGCTCACCCACAGCCCCGCTTGGGAAGTGTGGTTTTTTTTTTGTTGTGGGTTTTTGTTTTTGTTTTTTTTTAATTAAAAAAACCCTCAGCGCCGCCCCCCTCCAGGTGCCACCCCAAGCACTTGCTTGGTTGTCTGGTGCCTGGAGCCAGCCCTGCAAGCAATCACCCTTTCATGCCAATCCCTACTGAAAACCCATTTCTTCTGTGAAGTTCTTTAATGCTAATCCACCATATGACACTGTTTAATAGCACTATTACTGTAGAAATCCAATTTCTGGTAATCTAGTTCATTAAGTGTATCTAAGGCACGGGTCTCAAACATGCAGCCCACAGAGCTCTTCGCTGCAGCCCACCAGCTCCCCGTGCACCCCACCCCCCCATTTAAAAATTTTTACTCCCAGTTCTGGCGGTGGGAACTGCCTGGGGGGTAAAAATAAAAATTTGGGTAGGGGGGTGCCAAGGGGGACGCAGGGAGCCTGGCGGGCCGCAGGGAAGAGCTCCGCGGGCCACATGGGAAAAGCTTTGCAGTTTCTGGGAGGGAGCCAGGAGGAGCAGGAAGCCGTGCGCACAGGGGAGGAGGTGGAGAAGGGGCAGGGCCTAATGGAAGGGGTGGAGTTGGGCCGGGGCAGCAAGGGGGCAGGGTTAGTGATGCGGCCCTTGGGCCAATGCACTAGTCCTCATGCGGCCCTCGTGGTAATTTGAGTTTGAGACCCCTGATCTAAGGTATTATTTGGTCTAGCTAGAGTAGTATATTTGGGGAGGGAACTGTCTCTTCCATTATGTTCAGTATAACTCCAAGAATATACTTCATCATCTGTACTTGATCTTGGACCATACTGAGCACTTTGGTGCCTACGCAGCAAGACACTAACTTGTGGCTACATGCACTTAAAGTTAAGCACGGGGATTATTGCTTTGCTAGATTGGGGCCAGAGTGATCAGGACTTTGGAGGATGGATCCCTCAATTTAGACAAACCTTACATATACAGACAGGGCAAATATAGTAACCATATTTAAAAAGGGGAGCAAAGAGGACCGGAGTAATTCAGCCTAACTTTGATACCTAGAAAGATACCAGAATAAATTATTAAACTCTGTTTGTAAACATCTGAAGGATAATAGGCTATTCCTTATAGCCTATTATCCATGTGGATTTCTCAAGGAAAAAAGCATGTCACACCCACAGCACTGACTTTCCATGTACTGGGGGGTGTTCAACCCCCAGGCCCCACCCCACTCCACCCTTCCCACAGCACCCATGGAGTTGGTGCTTATGGTTACACCAACCTGATTTCCCTTTTTGTCAGGGTTATTGGCCTAGTGGATAGGGGGAAAGCGGTAGATATGAAAGAGCTGGGGGATTTTTTTTGCTTGTTTGTTAAGGCTTTTGACAAGGTCCCTCATGATCTTCTCAAAAGCAAACTAGGGAAATGTGGCCTAGATGTTGAAAAACTGTACTCAAAGATCATAGGCATGCACATGGGGTGTGCTGGGTGTGCCCAGGCACACCCTAATGCCCGCAGGCCAGATCCGGCCCCTCAAGGCTTTGGATCCAGCCCGCAGGACTTGCCCCCCACGGTGCCGCAAGCCCCGCACCGCTCTCAGAAGCGGTTAGCACGGCACCACGTCCCTGGGGCCCTGGGAGGGAGGCGGGGGCAGAGGGCTCCGTGCGTTGTTCCAGGCACCACCCCCCACAGCTCCCATTGGCCAGGAATGGGGAACTGCAGCCAATGGGAGCTTTGGGGGAGATACCTGGAGGCGTGGCAAGGCCAGCACGCAGAGTCCTGTGTGCTTCCCCCCCCCCCCCCCCCCCCCCCCCCCCCCCAGGAACAACAGGGACGTGGTGAGCAGCGTGGCATGAGGCAGGGAGCGCGTCACTGCTATCCCAAGCCGCTTTAGGTAAGCGGTGCTGGGCCAGAAGCCAAACCCCTCCTGCACACCGCCCCAAACTCCCTGCCCTGGGCTCCTTCCTGCACACCGCACCCCCTCCCACACCCCCACACTCCCTCCTGCACCCCAACCTTTATGATGTTCGCCTTTTTTAAAAAAAAAATTCCCTGGGTGCACGCCCTAATGAAATGTGCTGTGCACGCCTGTGTCAAAGATTAGTTGTGAATGGTTGCTGTAAACTGGGAGGACATATCTAGTTGGGTCCTGGGTCTGCTATTAGTCAATATTTTCATTAATGACTTGAATAATGGAGGTGGAGAATAGTTTTTATAAAATGTGGGGATTAAACCAAGCTGGGAGGGGTTGCTAGCACTTTGGAAGACAGGACTAGAATTCAAAAGAACCTTGACAAACTGGAGAATTGGTCTGAGTTCAACAAGATGAAATTCAGTGAAGACTAGTGCAAAGTCTTACATTTTAGGAAGGAATAATCAAATGCATACAGAGGCAGATTAAGATATATTGGGGTGGGGGGGCACATCCCTTCTAGCCATGGGAGGCTGGGCCACTGTGGGGAGCCCTCAATGCCCTGGGGGGCAGGGACACAGGCCAGGTGCTGCTCTGACACCCCAGCCACCTGCCCAAGGCAGGTGCAGGGCTCCCCACAGCTGCCTGGGCTCCCTGGGCAGCTCTTATTACAGCCTAGGGCTCTGGTCCCGAAACTGTGTGTGCACTGCCCTGCGGGGCATGGAGGAACATTCAGGGGTGTGCAGTACGGCCCAGCCCTACTCCCAGCTCTGCTCTGTCCCTAGCTGTGGCTCTGCTCTTGGCCGGACCCCCACTCAGTTCTCAACTGTGGCCCCAGCCTCACTCCTGGCCCTAGCTCCGGGGACAGAGGGGGCACAGACTGGGCATTTGTCCCATTTGCTCTTTCCAACTGATCACCAGTTGGCAAGAGCAAACAGGACAAATGCCCAGGTTTGCCAAAAAGGAGCTGTCAGGGGTGAGTGGTGGGGCTCCTGCCAGTCCTGGGCAGGGGAGGAAGAGGGCTCTGACAAGTGGCTCACACCAGCCCCACACAGGCAAGCAGGAAAAGGAGAAGAGGCTTGGGTGAGCTCCATGCTGCGGTGGGGTGGGGGGGCAGGACACAGCAAGGGATAGGGGAGGGAGAGGGGCTTGCTCCAGTACCAGGTGAGGGGCCCTCAGTTGAGTGCTATGCCAGGCAGGGGGACCCTTGGTCCAGCGGTGGGGAGGGCCTTGGCCCAGCTCAGCGTGGGGCTTGGGCGAGCAGTGCTCAGCCAGCTCTGCCTGGGGGCAGGGGATATTGCTCACCCTTCCACAGGGTTCTGGTTGGGCTAGAGGTGAGGCCTGAGGGGGAGAGGGAGCAGAGGGTGGGGCAAGAGTTCCATCTACTCCTGTGTGGGCCCCCAAATTGGCTGGGGCCCCTGGGCATAAGCCCCGTCAGCCCATTCAGTAGTCCACCACTGAATGCACAAATATTGTACAAAATGGGAAATTCACAGATCCTTTTCAGTAGTAATACTGCCTAATCAAAGGGTTATAGTGGATTGCAAGCTGAATATGCACCAGCAATGTGATGTCAGTTAAGAGGGAAAAAAGCTTATACAGGGTAAAATGGATTTATTTGGGGTTTGGACCCCATTGGGAGCTGGACATCTGAGTGTTGGACAGGAACACTTCTTAAGCTGCTTTCAGTTAACCCTGCAGCTGTTAGGGGACGTGGTTCAGACCCTGGGTCTATGTTGGAGCCGACTGGCATGTCTGGCTCAACAAGACAGGATGCTGGAGTCCTAAGCTAGCAGGGAAAGCAGGGGCAGAAGTAGTCTTGGCACATCCATTGGCAGCCTCATGGGGGTTTCTGTGATCCAACTGGTCAGAGGAGAAAAGGAAAATTTATTTCTTTTTAATTTAAAAAGTTATTGTTAAAATACTACAACTTTTTAATGTGCTGAATCCTAAAATCTAGGGGTGAAATCCTGACCTTATTAAAATCAGTGGGAGTTTTGCCATTGACTAAGGGCTCATCTACGCTGCAATTAAAAAAACACCCATGGCACTGAATCTCAGAGCCTGGGCCAATTGACTTGGGATTGTGGGGCTAAAATTGCAGTGTAGATGTTCAGAGCCAGGGCTCCAGCCAAATCCTGAAATCCTGCAATGGCGGTGGGTCTCGAGAACCTGGGCTCCAGCCTAAGCCTACACTGCAATTTTTAGCCCTGAACCTCACGAGCCCAAGTCAGCTGACCTGGGCCAGCAGCAGTCTTTTGCAGTGTAGATGTACATTAGGGAGCAAGGATTTCACCCAAAATGCATATGAGGAACTGACAGGAAATGTCTGCACTGAAACCAGCATCTTTTTTTTTTTTAGAGCAGTACTTTCTCTCTGCTGAGACTGACAGGCATACTGTCTGCTGCTGGCTAACTTCTAAATGGATGCATTTGGTCAGCAGAAATTGGCTGTATGGGGGGGTTTGTTTTTTAGAAAAACAAAGCACCAGCTGAATCGTGTGATTCAAAATAGCTTGGCAGACCTAGGTGACTTCAGTTCCTGCTTTTTAATGTCCCCTTTCAGCTCTTTTTAAACCAGTAGTCTTGTTTGTTTGTTCGCCTTAGTTGTTAATTCTCAGTGTATGATGTTGACTTTAGATTCATTTATTTCAGAAGTGATATTTCAAAAATACTCAAAGAATTAAAGGGCAACCAGATTGACATTCCAATATGCTGATATGAAGTATATGAGCTCATTTTACTTTGTATTGTGGACAAAGTATCCCATATATCCAACCAGCTTCATATTTAAATGTTACTGATCTTGATCGTCCTACTTTAGATTAAATTTCATTTAACAAAAGTAATGAGATGATCAGAGACAAAGGACTACTTCAGTTTGGGGAGATGGGATTTCTGATATCTGACTTTATTTCTACAAATACATCTTTTTTTTGGTTGTGTTTTTGTTTAAAGACTGCACATTTGCATGATATTGATCAAAGGGGAATTTTCCATAAATGTGTTAGATTTATGCTCTAGTATTATCTATTTGTAATAGTGTGTTCCTCTCTGAAGAGGATGCGTGTCTGAGACTATTGGTAGCACTTGTGAGAAATACTGTGAATGGATGTTCTCAGGTAGCTAGTTGAATGGACAGAAGGGAATGACTGTGATTAAGGATCATGTGTATTTTGTTCTTTTTACTCTTAGCCTTGCATCCAGAAGTGGTTCTTCCTGTTTTTCCTCATATTTATTCTGATTTACCTTCTTAATCCAGCATTTGTTTTCTCAATATAATTATCAGAGAACCGCCACAATTATACATTCATATTGTAATCTTCTGAACCGCAACATGCAATGGTAAAGTAATTAACAGATCCTTAAACCTGAACAGTCAGACCAAAAGTTCAGTAAACCATCTAAACATATTCAAAGCCTCTGAAAGAAACAGCACTGAAGACAAGAGGCTTCCTGAACACCAGGAAGAAACTTTTTTTAAAAAACACCGCATGCATATAGGCTGTGTCTACATTCAACAAATCAGCTAAGTTCCCACTAGTGCCCAATGGGAACCTTAAGGGTAGAAAAACCTCTAGTGGCATCTGGTATTTTTAGTTCTATATGTTAAGCTATTTGCAGTAGTGGTAGCACTGGTGGAGAGTAGACAAGTCCAATAATAAACTGTTTTCAATGATACATGCCAATGTGAATTACACAGCCTTCAACCACCCAGACAGTGCAGATACACACTATAATGCCATTGTTTGATATACTATTAATTTTTATTAAACATTTACTCTTGTATTTTGTATCAATGTTTTCAATATTGCCATATAACTGTACATTACTGGTTTTGTATTAAAAGGGAACTATCCATTTGACCTTTCTTTAGTCAGTTTCTGTGATTGCCTTTTTGAATAGTATGTCCTGAAAACTACTTAATATTCTTGGGGGGAAAAAAGGAATTTTTGGTCTCCTGATGGACATTTGAACCAAGATAGAAACTGACAAACTAAATATTTCTGCAAATATTGAATATTGTTCCATTGAATTCTATAGGTGAAATCCTAGTCCCATTAAAGTCAATGGCAAAACTCTCATGCATTCGATGACCCACATGGGTTATGTAGCCTTCAGCCACCCAAGAAGTGTTTTATAACAATTTCCCCAAAGTAAGGACCCAATCTTGCTCCCATCAAAGTCACTTGTAAAACTTCCATTGATCTCAGTTGGAGTAGAATGGGTTCTTCAGGGTATATACATCCCAGTTCAGAAAATATTTAGGTGTGCTTAAGTTCTGTTTACTTCAGTGGGATATAGATGCATGTGCTTTAATTGCTTTGTTGAATAGGGGACATAATCATGCACTCTTTTCAGTCAGGCCATTTTAGTCATTAGGAGTTATCTAAAGAAGGAATTTGGGGTCAGGCCTGAACTTTGTACAAAATGAAACCTTTTCCACATGAAGACTCGGAATAGTATTGTAACTAAACAAATACCTGTAATAAGTAATCTGAATGAAAAGTCATATGAAGTAATAATAATAAAACATTAAAATTATCAACATGAACAGGAATTCAGGATTAGTAATTTTTATTGTTTAGTTATGGCTGACTAGATGTGGCTGACTTGGCAATACTTCAGAGCACATAATTTTCTGTGTATGGAAGACTTCTGTTCAATGTCTATTTCCTTTATTCACTCTTTTTTTTTTTTTTTTTTGTAATTTTTGTTTCTAAGATGCATCAAGGCTTCCAGCTTTGAGGCTGTATTGAAGTTTCAACAAATCCTTGAAGCCGAGTCTGAATTTGCACTCATAGGGACTCTCTCAGTGGAGGAAAGTTTCAGATATATCAAATTTAAAACAAATCCATTTAATTTTCTTTTCTTTCATGATTTGTCTTGCTACATTTTTCTAGTTATTGAAGACACAACAGAGGCTTAAACAAGGGCTTGCTCTTTCTCAACCCCATCATATTTTCTTCCTTAATGCTTTAGAGAAGTCCTAATGTTGAATTTGTGGTGATTGAGATCAAACAGAAGCTTATAACTTCATTGTAGGATAGAGGAACAGCTAGGCTGGGAGGGAATAAGCTCTTACCTAATCATATATCTGGAACAATAGCAACAAAAATAATGAAAATGGGCCAACTAAATTGCTTTTATATAAATTCTTCTCCCTCAAGTTTGCTCTGATAGTCCTTTTCAAAGGAATGAAGGCTGTTGAAACCTTCTTAAAGCACTGACCGTGTGTCAGAAGTATAACAGCCAATACACCAGGTTAAGATGGTCTTATTAGTGTCCTCAGTAGGCTTTCTGTGTGTGTGTGTGTGTGTGTGTGTGTGTGTGTGTGTGTATATGTATGTGTGTGTGTGTGTATGTGTATATGTGTAATAATATATATATATTAAAAATTATTCCTCAAACTTTTCCTCCATCAGCTAGTTTCCTGTAGATCTTGAATATGGAGAGTAGGCTTGCAGATGATCTTAGGAAAACTATTCTATAAATAGTGTGTAATACAGTTGGACAGAAAATGAGGATGAAGCTGAGCTACCCAGACTAGAGTAACAGAATTTCTTTTCATCTAGGTTTGGTGAGAGAGTAGGCAGCTAGGTCCTTGTGCTCTAGGTACAGTCAGAAAGGACATTTTGCATAGCCGTTAAGAGCAACTGGAAGAGAGAGGGAAGTGTCTCATAAGCCCCCAGAGAAACTTTTTTTCCCCTCTGGTTGGTTCAGAGGAAAATAACAATCACTTTTCCCCATCAAACTAGGATGTTCTTCCTGAAGCAAGAGGTTGCCCCATTTATGCACTAATTTTGACATCAGAGATTAATAACTAGTTTATTGTTGATCTGTTGACCTGACATGGTATGGGGACAAAAATATTTTTGACCCTTGTAAGAAGTATTTTTATGGCTGTAGGAAAACATAACATTATTTGAAAATGGTATGTAATTACGGACCATTGGGGATCTAGTTAACACTGAGCATTTAAGTAAAACTTTTTCATTTCCTGACTTGAGAGCTGCTTTGTGAAAATGTAACTAACACGCACGCGATGGTGGTTGGTTTTTGGGTAAATTTTACTGCATTCTTAATCCATAGATTTCAAAGGACATCTTGATGGGGAAAATAACCCTTAGGTTACTATTTTCAAAACGGGCACTAATTTTGGACATTCTAGTTCTGAGTGCCTAACTTGAGACACTCTGGGGCTGATATTCAGACCTGACAATCTTGAGGAGTTTTGATTGACCTGCACTTCAGCAGATTGGGGCCACCATGTCACAGATTGGGCACCGGGTATCAGTGCCCCCCCGCCCTTTTTTAATTAAAAATTTGACCATCTCTGCTGGACCTCCATTTTCTCCTCTGTAAAATGGAAGAGTGATATCTTCCCTCCTTTATGAAATACTACTTATGAATTAAAAGTCCATTACCCAGTGAGGCCTATGATCTCTTCCTTGGCTCCCCTTATGTTAGCAAACTTGGTGGATCTTTGTACAGAAACCAGCTCCATGGGGCACACCCTACTTCCCTCTGACCCACTGGAAACACCCATGGACTGTAGTAGAGGGATCAGGATACATGGATCAGAATGGCCAGGAAGGTAAGATAAGGATGAAGCAGGTTGACAACTCTCCATGACACCCTCCTGAAACCTTCAGAAATTTCCTTATGGATAATGCTTACCTTGTCAGTAATCATTTTCTATGCGGTTGACCTCCAGGCCTCAAGTTCTCTTGCTTCTGCTTTCCACCATAATAGTCATGTTGCCAGAGGAGGAGCAATAAGGGAGTAATGGAGAGCTGGGCATCAGGATTTCTACAGGACCGCTCCATAATGCAGAGTGATATGTTGTGCATCTTAGGACACCCATATGTTTTGAGTCTTGCCTCTGCCTGTACAAGGATGAGTGGAATGATATGAAGTTGTCTGGGAGTTGAAACTCACCTGTGCCCAACTAAACATGTGTGTATAAATGCTCCTTTTGATACATAAATAATTAGAAAATTTCATGTTACCTATGTCTCTAGAATTTTTTTCATTTATAGAAAATATTGGATATAAAAGTTTAGGCTCAAATCTTGTAAATCTAGAGCCAGACCTCTGATTTCAATGAAATCAGTGCCAGACTTTCAACACTCTTAGATCAAACTCTGACACTTTTGTATGTCAATATGCTCAAATCTAGGTAAAATGGTACAATGGGAGAAAATATTAAGGCTGCAGCATTTTGGGGGGAAAAAACAAGATTCAGATCACAAATTCTCTGAAAAAGAATGCAAGAAAAGTGGCCAGCGTACCTTCACAAGGGACTGCTTACAGAACTGAGGACAAAGTAAACCCACTGCTGAAAATGGAAAAGTGTAGAGGGAACCAAATATGGAGACTCAAGTAAAGCCTGATTAGCAAAGATAAGGGTATGTTAATAAAAAAAAATCAAGAGAATAAGAAAAGGTATTGACAAACATGTTGGGGCAAAATAAATAGAGAAATTAGGCCCATTAATAAATCAGGAGAGATTTAATCAACATGACTTTTTAAAAATGGCTGAGGTACTTAACTGTCTCTTCTAAATTTTATCTTTGACCAACTGAAAAAATTAAAAAAAAAAGTTTCTGGCTGCATTAAATTCTAAACATGCCTCAGTTAAATCTGCAATCTAAATGTAGTCAGGAATTGTGTGTGTATACACATGGGGGAGTGGGGGGGAGGACAACTCCTGAAAGACTTGGGGCATGGCTACACTTGCAAGTTAAAGCAGCCCCATGCACTCTAACTCGCAACACATCCACACTGGCAAAGCACGTAGAGCGCTCTGACGCCGCGGCTAAAGCACTCCTGGTACTCCACCTTGGCAAGTGGAATAATGTTTGATGCGCCCCCACTGGAGCTCCAAGGTGCCAGTGTGGACACCCTGGTCTGTTCGGCCTTCAGAAGTGTCCCACAATGCCTGTTCTAGCCACTCTGGTCATCACTTTGAACTCTACTGCCCTCCCCTCAGGTGACCAACAGTCAGACTCACCCTTTAAATTCTCTGGGAATTTTGAAAATCCACTTCCTGTTTGCTCAGCCAGGAGTGGAGTGCTCTCAGCGCATCATTCCAGGTGACCATGCCAGGCGATCCCCAGTATGGAGGAATGGCAAGGTGCTGGACCTCATCAGTGTTTTGGGGGAGGAAGCTGTCCAATCCCAGCTGCGCTCCAGCCTTAGGAATTACAATACCTTCAGGCAAATGGAAAGGGGCTATGACCGGGACACTCTGGGTTAAAGTGAAGGAGCTGCAGAATGCCCACTGCAAAGCCCTCAAGGCAAACAGCTGCTCCAGTGGTGCCCCTGCAACCTGCTGTTTCTACAAAGAGCTGGACACAATACTTGGGGGCAACCCCACCTCCACTCTGAGAACCGATGCATCACGGGGCATTGAGATAGGACCCAGAATGCACCCGCACACCACGCCCCCTTCCCACAAGCCACAGCACCAGAATGGGAAGAGGTGCTCTGTGGGCTAGCTGCCCATAATGCACTGCTCCCAATGCCGCTGCAAATGTGGCCAGGCCAGTGCGCTTGCAGCTGTCAGTGTGGACAGACTGCAGCACTTTCCCTACTGCACTCTCTGAAGATTGGTTTAACTCCAAGCACTCTACATCTGCAAATGTAGCCATGCCCTTGGATGATTTGGAAAATCCTATGCTTTATTGTTTTATTGGCTCAAGCACCTAAGTCCCATTGAAAGTTGATGGGACTTGTGCTCTTAATGTACTGAGATGCACTTGACAATCCCACCCAAAGAAATTACTATAATGCTTAAATGTGTTGTAGGAGCAGCAGTGATCTGTATGCTATGTATAATCTGTATGCTCAAAAGGTCTGTTATACTTCTTTCCCCCCCCCCCCCCTTTTTTTTTTTTTTTTTTTTTTTTTTGTCTCCTCTCCCTCTTTAAATACCTGTGAAGTGGCTTTCCCTCTCCCTCACTCCAGGAATGCTTGTGGGATGAATGGGCTGCTTAAGCAGCTGGAAGATCAGAAGAGCTCCCAGGTAGACAAGGTATCTGGCACTCTGATTAGGCAGTGACCACATGCCCAATGCATACACTGCATGGACACTGCCCAAGGTGGAGTGTGACCAACCGGACATGGCCAAGTCCTATCTAGTCACATGCCATGAGGAGCAGGTCCTTTAAAAAGGGATGGGGCCATGTGCTTGGGAGTGCACTCACAAGACTGTACCTCCTGTAAAGGCCCTACGCCTGGACCACCTGGCCAGTGGTTTGCCACATTGCATTCCATCATGCCTCGGGAAGACTTACCTTCATCACACTACATCGCTGCACTGTGGAACACTTACCTTGCAGGATCCTGACATCTCTAGTGCCGTGTCTGTCCTGGGAGCATGAGTATGCAAATGTAAGTGTGACTCCCTCCCCCTTCTTTTGAGCTTAGCTATCAGTATAATAAATGTGCTGCTTTCTGCCAAACTCTGGTGGGTCATTAGTCCTCCCTAAGCTTACTAGCTGGCCCAATTTCAGGGTAACAATGTATTTTTCTTTAAAATGTTTGCTGTTCTACCACTAACTCAGCCTAGCAGACCAAGCAGTCTCAAAACTTAGATTAATAACTTTCAGGATGTGACTGAAAATGCTGGGTCCTACCCTGCAGTTCTTATGCAATACTGAGGCCTTGTCTACACTAAACAGTTTTGTTGACAAAACAGTGGAGGTGTACATTCTGCAGTGCTTCTCCTGCCGATGTAACTCTCCTGCTACACTGACTCAACAAAACCCTCTTGACCAGCAGCATAGAATTTTTTGCAAGTAAGTTAGTACAATGCAGTGTCAGTGTAGATGCTGCGCTTGCTTATGTTGCCCTAAGTGGCCTTCAGGAAGTGTCCCACAATGCCCATCATGACCACTCAGGTCAGCAGTTTCAACTCTGCTGCCCTGCAGTCAGGTACACAGGCATATACTGCTCCTCTTTACAGCTCCAGGAATTTTTGAAATTCAACTTCATGTTTGCTCTGTGTGGAGAGTTCACCTAGCATCTTCCCAGCTGATCATGCCAGCTTTCTGCAGAAAATGCCCCCCCTACCTAGATTACAGCACAGTTGTTGCCTCTGTGGGGAGAGGAGGCTGTGCAGTCACAGCTCCAATCCAGCCGCAGGCACTTTGACGCCTATGAGCAGATTACTCATGGCTTGTAGGAGAAGGGGAACAAAAGGGACACATAGCAGAGCCATGCTAAGATCAAGGAGCTGAGGTAGGCATAGCAGAAGGCAAGGGAGGCCAACCATTGCTCTGGTGCAGCACAGAAAACCTGACGCTCCTGCAAGGAGCTGCATACCATCCTCTGCAGCAACCCCACCACCAAGAACCCATGGATACTTCAAGGAGACTGGAGGCAGTGACCAGCAGAGTGAACCCTCAGGTAGAGGTGTCCTTTTATTTTGTTACATAGTGCATGTAGGAGAAATGAGAGAAACTAGGTACTGTTAGAATCTACATCTCATTTCCCCAGTGCAACTACACAGGTGGGGCCCTCCAGAAAAGTGTTTTTTTTTTTTTTTTTTTTTTAATGCACACCAGGATCTCCCAGGAACCCTCCATAGAGGTCTCTAGGAAACTTTGCTCAAGGTACTCTTAATCCTCTGACGGTTCCATGGCAGGCCTGCTTTGTTTCTTCCCCTGCTGTAGGAAACTTTGCTGTGCCAATCAGCAATTACTTCTGCAGGAACCAAAGCAGCACACAGGCGAGCAGCAGATGGACCCAGTCTGAAGCTGCATGTATGCAGGAGATGCATTCTTGGTTACCCTCAGTAGTGAGATACCAGCTTCGATCACTCCCCCACCTGTGGAAAACCGTGCCAGTATTCAGAGTAGCATCCCTATGCACTTGTAGTGATCCCCTTATGAAACCACCCAGACCCTTTTCCCATCTTGAACCTCACGCCCTTCCACCTCAGGCCTAACTCATCATTTTTAGTGCTCTCACCATGCTTCATGCTTGCCAAGGGGAAGTGAGAAAGAGGTGTATAATGTCTATGATTCAAGACTGAGTGCACTCACTTTACTGACTCTGAATTGTTTCTTTTGTCTCTGCAGATGTGTCCTTGAGGGCCGGTCCCTACACTCCAGTGGATAAGGAAGCAAAGGAGGACATGTTTTGAGAAGTGCTGCAATCATCTGATCATGCAAATAGCAAGCACAGAGCATGGAAAGAGACAATAAACAAACTAAAAATGAATAGCCAGGAGAGGAGATGGCAGCAGGAGTGGATGATAAAGCTCAAGGAGGACCAAACAGAGGTGTTCAGGTCCCTGATTGCTCTGCAGTCAGAACACATTCTTGCTAGACTCCCCCTGCAGCCCATATAGAAGTGCAATCCATGACCTCCCCAGACTCCCCACCACCCCCCCACACACATACTCCTTGTATATTACTGGCACATTGCAGTACCCCTTGCACTCCACCCCTAAAATATATTCCATATTGACAGCTGAACTTACACACTACTGAGAGCTTCATTTGAGAGAGTGCCACTCAGTATCATGTCCCTTGTAAAAAATGTAAATCTATGTTGTTTAATAAAAATCTCTAGTCTTACAAATACAGTGATTCTTTTATTTGTGTCCTACATATGGGTGGTTGCAGCAGAAATTCATACATAATGGCAATCTGCACTTTTGCAGACTACAACTTATGCTCGGGCAGCAATCATTACAAGAGTCATTCAAGGCAGCAAGTAAACAATGTCTGGCTGAATGCATTACAGAAAGACACATTAGTGGGATTCATTGTCAAAATGCTGCTTCAAAGCCTCCCTGATTTGGATAGTCCCCATTGAGCCCCTCTAATAGCCCTGGTGTCTGGCTGCTCAAAATCAACTGCCAGGAGATCCACTTCAATGTTCCACCCCTGGGTAAACTTTTTCCACTTGGCTTCACAAGTGTTCTGCAGAGCACAGCAGGCTTTTATGACCATGGGAACATTTTCCTCACTGAGGTCTAACCTGCCAAAAAGGCAACACCAGTGACCCTTTAATCTGCTAAATGCATATTCAACTGTCATTCTGCACCTGCTGAGCTGTTGAAGCAGTCCTTGCTGCTGTCAAGATTTCTGGTGTAAGGCTTCATGAGCCACTGGAGCAAGAAGGGGTAGGCTGGGTTTCCCTGGATCACTATGGGCATATCCACATACCCTATTGGAATCTTCTGGTCTGGAAAGAGTCCCTGCATGCTGCTTTCTGTCCAGGCCAATGTTCCTGAAGATGCATGCATCATGCACTTTCCCTGACCACCCCACATTGATGACAATGAAACAACTCCAGTGATCCATCAGCACCTGCAATACCCTAAAGAAATAGTCCTTTCTGTCAATTTATTCCATCGTAAGGTGGTCAGGGGCCAAAGTTGGGATGTGCGTGCCACCTATGGCCCTGCTGCATTGAGGGGAATCCCAATGCAGCAAAGCCATCCACTACTTCCTGCACACTGCCTAGAGCCACAGTCCTTCATAGCAGGAAGCAATTAATGGCTCCACACACTTGTGTTAATGCAGCCTTCATGGTGGACTTCTTAACTTCAAACTGATTTGTGACTTACTGCTCACAGTCTGGAGTTACCAGCTACCACGTAGCAATTGCCCCATGCTTTTTTTCCACCATATGGGTAGCTCTCATTTTGGTGTCCTTCCACTGCAGGACAGGCGAGTGCCCCACACACAGTTCCAGGAAGGTGGCTTTGAGCATCCAAATGTTCTGCAGCCACTGCTCATCGTCCCATACCTGCATCACAATCCAATCCCAACACTCAGTACTTGTTTCCCAAGCCCAATAGTGACAGTCCACCATGTGCAGCTGCTTAATGCATGCTAACATCAATCCTGAATTGCCTTTCTATGGCACACAGTAGGGCAGGCACTATGGATTCCTGTTCAGATTCACAGCTCATGAAATACTGCAGCATCAACTATATTGTGTTGATAACAGTCATCACAAGACTGGAGAGCAGTGTGGGATCCATGCTTTCAGGCAGAGATGGCAGGGGCAAAGTTTACAGGGGCAGTTGAAAAATGGAGTGAAACATAATCTGAAGCTCATATAAAGATGGGATGGAGAAAACTGTCTCATAGGTGGTGAGCCCAGCCTCCTGATGCACTGAAATCCATTCCCAGAACTTCTTGCAGCAGAAGGTGGTGATTTTGCACAGTGGGATAGCTAGCCACAATGCACTGCTCTCTGTTGGTGTGAGAGTACCAGCTGTGGATGTGCTCTCCTGACCAGGAGCATTGTGTAAATGTGCACAAGTGATGTAATTATACTGGTCTATGATCATCAATGTAACCGAAGTTGACTTAACTCTGTATTGTAGACATGACATTACGCATACAAAGTACCCACTGAAATTAATGGGAGTTTTGCCTGGGTAGTTCTTAAGTAAGCACTGCAGGATTTGACCTACAATTAATCATTAGAATTATCTCTAAAACTATTGATGGCAAATCTTTGGTTTTTATAAAAGTGACATTTTGTGATTTAAAAATTGCATGAAGCCTTGCGTTAAACTGTAAACCATTGTACTTTAATTGAAGACTGGTTCGGCAACCAACAAATATTGACAAGTTTTAAAGTTTTATGTAAGAGTGCATAATGGAAATGACTTTTTGTAAGGTTACAAAATACCTATTCCTACACAGCATAATGCAGATATATACCTGTTTGTTAAAGAAGAAAGGGTGGAATGTTGCTGAAAACTGCTTTCAAGATGTTTTGTTTGCAGTGGTGGTTGTAACTGTATTGGTCCCAGAATATTAGAGAAACAAGCTCTTGAGGTGTTCAAGTTTACATCAAAAGATGAGCCTCAAAACTTAAATTCATAACTCTGCTAGACACCAAATATCATGAATTTAATAGACACACTGGATTAATGGATTACAACAATCTGTATCCCACTAACCTTCCTTTGTCCTACAACTGTAGAGGTGTTAACTGCACACTTCACCTTGAATGATCTTTTGCAAGTTGCAATGTATTAACTCCTTTCTTTTCCATCCTTGTATCTATCTGTGACAATCTGAGTACCTTTCCCAGAACTGAAGAAGAGAGCTTGTCTTTCACCAACGGAAGTTGGTCTAATAAAATATATATTGCCTCACTGTAGCCTGATCTATAAATTATGCATTAATTGTATTGATTACTTAAGAAGTCCCAGTTATCACTTTGAGGGTTAACAGGTTCTTGTCCCAAGATCAGGCCCAGTATTATTAAAATTGCTGTATAATTGGAAACCCCTGTGTACAGTTACAACACTTGCACTATATGAACTGTTCTATATTTACATTAATTTATTAATACATTTAGAAAAGTCACAAACACTCAGTAAGGTAAATAGAGTTAATATAAAATGTACATCTGAACAGCTATATACTCATACCAGCCCTTGCAGAACAACCTAAAATGTTAGCCATTATCTTCTTCATCACCATCACCTTCCTCATCAATATCATCAGTGGCCATCATCCTGGTACCTCCCAAGGACTACATCTCTGTCGTCATCACACAGGTTCGGAAACGGCTTTTATAATATGTTCTGCTGATGCCTCAATGTCTAATGCATATCCAGCAGGAGTTTCTCTCCTCTTCCTTACTTGTATTTCCTCACCCTACTAATGTTGGGGTGTCATTCTTCTATATGTTAGTATAGTAATGATCTCAACTTATCATGTATGTCAACTTATTGCTATTGCACTCTTGTGGTCAGATATCTGCAGATGTTAGCTCATGTTCATGTGGTTGGCTGATGTCATGGATAAAATTCCCCCTCACACTCTATTTCCAGTTCCCCAAAACTTAGGGGTGACCACTAGGTCATTTATCTGCACCAAAGTTAATAGGCCTCAGGTCTTATGCTAACTGCTCAAGCCAGTGTCTTACAGGATACAGGCCTGTAGGTTCCTTGCATTACTGCTGAATATAATAAAGGCAAGCCTAGCCCTATGGGCTACACTCACCCACCTTGTCAGTCAGACATATTCAAATAGAAAAATCAGGGGCTATCCTTCAGAATAAAAAACAATAAGAAAATACTTCAGTGTTTGTGAACTAGGATAGAGATACAAGATAAAGTAAGCAATATTTCTGCCACTTATTTCCTTGAGTTATGTTTGTTAGAATGAAAATGCAAGTAGATTTTTTTACTTTCTGAAATTGCTGAATCACTGTTCCTCCACTGACTCAACTGTGCAGACTGTTCCAGCACAGTGGGGATTTCCTTAATACTAGTGATTCAAAACCCTATGCTATCAAAGCACTTTCAGAAAGCAGAATGCCCATACTGATACAAAATAGTTGCACTGTAATGTAACTGACCAATACATACTGTTGTATGCAGTTTTGTTGTGGCTGTGTTTGGTCTCAGTATATTGGAGACAAGGTGGGTGAGGTAATATCTTTATTGGGTCAACTTCTGTTGATGAGAGAAACAAGCTTTCAAGCTTACACAGAGCTCTTCTTAGAAGAGCAGCACTAATTTCCGTTTGGCTGGGGGAGCAGTACAGAACTCTGGGGGAATGCTATGGCATCAGAGCCCCTTAAGAAGCCATGATGAGATGTTTCAAGCTACAGTTTTTAGCCTGTGGTTTTGCCTTCTGTGCATGCTGACGAACACCTCCTCATGCCAGATTCTCCCACAGTGAAGTCAAAGGGAGTGTCATCAGGTGCAGTAGTGGGGTGCATGAGTAGGAAACTCTAAGGGTACATCTGCACTGCAAGGTAAGCCCAGGGTTAGTGGGACTTGAGTCAGCTGACCCACATTAGGGAACCCTGGGCTTGAGTATCTTCATTGTATTTTAACCCTACGTTAAGACTTTTCTAACCTGTGCTCAAACCTGAGGCTCTCGCTTCCACACTGCAGTGTGCAGACCCAGGTCAAAGAAGCCATATCCCAGAGTCCCTAGCACCCCTCCCCCCATGTGGCCGCTTTAGCCCTAGAACTGGGTGCACTGTGGGATAACTTTACTGCTTGCACTGCATGTTACAGGAAGTTTGAAGCAGCTTGGCTTGCAAAGGGCTGGATCAGTTCACTCTCCTTTGCAAATCCAGGAGGCTCTGTGTTAGTGTGCTTGCAGAGCGGTGATCAGAACAGACACAGGCACCAGCTTCCTGCAGGTGTGCTCAGCCCCCACTCCTGCCCCGGCCAATGTGAGCTGCGGAGCCAGCGCTTGGGGAGTGGGGAAAAGGGGAGTGGAGCACACGAAGGCCCCGTGGCCTTCCCTATGCCTAAGAACTGGAGGGACATGCCAGCAGCTTCCCGGGTGCCGCGTAAGGAGCCTGCCAGCCCCATGCCAACCGGACTTTTAACCATCCGGTCAGCAGTGCTGACTGGAACCGACAGGGTCCCTTTTCAACGAGGTGTTCTGGTTGAAAACCAGGACACCTGGCAACCCTACTTGGGGAGCATCTTGTCTTCCAAATAGAGGATTTGGTCTGTTCTTGCTAGTGCATATGTGTTGTGTAGAATACCACTACTATGCTAATATGTCACTTCAGTTGAATATTGTTTTTCATTCCCATAATGCTAGTAACTTAATGTGATAACCAAAGATACTTCTGACTGAGGAATGAGTGGAAAGCCTGTTATAGACTGGCCATTCAGAGCAAAGCACATAGTAACACATGTTTGAGGGGTTTATTCTCTTGAAGCCTGCATGACTGATAGGAATTATAGGTGCCTACAAAGGGGAGAGTATAATTGAATATGATACGTGTATAAGCTAAACACTGGCCATATTTGGTAGAAGTACAAATCCTTTTGCTAGGTTCTGACAGATAGGATTATTCTCTAAATTTGTGCCACACCTTTCCTTTGTTTTTAATTGTGATCCCTGATTAATAACTTCTCTATCGTGTGGAAAAGGTTTGAGCAGAGAAATTTGGTGATTGGCTGGGAGTAGCTGGTTAGTATGGACTTGGCATCCTGCTGCAACACCCGCATCCCTTTAATAACCACCTTAGGGCTCGTCTACACATCTAAGGGCTGGTCTACACTAAGAGTTTATATTGAATTTAGCAGCATTAAATCTAATTAACCCTGCACCTGTCCACACAACGACGCCTTTATTTCGACATAAAGGGCTCTTAAAATCAATTTCTGTATTCCTCCCTGATGAGGAGATTAGCGCTAAAATCAATATTGCTGTGTCGAATTAGGGTTAGTGTGGACGGAATTTGGCGTTATTGGTCTCCGGGAGCTATCCCACAGTGCACCACTGCAATCTCTTTGGACAGCAGTCCCAGCTCGGATGCTCTGGCCAGGTACACAGGAAAAGCCCCGGGAACATTTTAATTTGATTTCCTGTTTGGCCAGTTTGAATTTCATTTCCTGTTTGGACATTATGGCGAGCTCAGCAGCACTGGTAACGATGCAGAGCTCTTCAGCTGAGGTGACCATGCAATCCCAGAATAGAAAGAGAGCTCCAGCATGGGCAGAACGGGAGGTGTTAGATCTGATAGCAGTCTGGGGAGATGAATCCATTTTATCAGAGCTATGATCAAAAAGACGGAATGCAAAAATCTACAAAAAAATGGCCAAGGCCATGATGGACAGAGGATACAGCAGGGATGCAACGCAGTGCCGCGTTAAAATTAAGGAGCTGAGACAAGCATACCAGAAGACCAAAGAGTCAAACGGACGCTCCGGGTCAAATCCCCAGACATGCCGCTTCTACGCTGCGCTGCATGCCATCCTAGGGAGGGCTGCCACCACTACCCCACCCCTGTCCGTGGACTCCGAGGATGGGGTATTCTCATCAGTCACTTCCTCTGATGTTTTTGCGGACGGGGAAGATGATGAGGACGAGGTGGTCGACAGCGCTCTGCAGGGTGATTTCCCCGAAAGCCAGGGTGATTTCTTCCTCACCCTGACAGAGATCCCCTCCCAAGGTGTTATCCCAGACCATGAAGCCGGAGAAGGCTCATCAGGTGAGTGTATCTTTTGAATTGAAAAGACATGGGTGTAAAGCAATTGGTTTTTAATGGTTACTTTGCCCTGAGGACTTGTGATGCATTCGTGGTCAGTAGAGCTACTGGAAAATCTGTTAACATGTCTGGGGATGGAGCAGAAATCCTCCAGGGACATCTCCATGAAGCTCTCCTGTAGATACTCTAAAAGCCTTTGCAGAAGGTTTCTGGGGAGAGCAGCCTTATTGTGTCCTCCATGGTAGGAAACCTTACCATGCCAAGCCAGTAGCAAGTACTTTGGTATCATTGCACGGCAAAGACTGGCAGCATACGGCCCCGGTGTTTGCTGGCATTCAAGCAACATCCGTTCTTTCTCTGTGTTATCCTCATCAGGGTCATATTATTCATGGTGACCTGTTTGAAATACGGGAATTTAATTACGGGGACAGTCAGAGGTGGCCGTTTCTACTGGGCTGTTCGCCTGTTCCTGAAAAGAAATCCTCCCCGCAGTTTCCAGCCACGCGGTGGGAGCATCAATATAAAGATGCAAAATGCGACCTTGTACTGATAGCGTATTTTCTAGGTCTTGTGAATGGTGCTGTTCACCGCAAAAGAGTATTGTTCTGTAAAATGTATCTTTTTAAAAAATTCACTCCCTTTTTTTCATCCCACAGCTGCAACTGTTCCTAGGCTTCCCCCGGCATCTCCCTCCCAAAGGCTGTTGCAGATAAGGCGGAGAAAAAAACGCACACGTGACGAGATGTTCTCTGAGCTAATGCAGTGCTCCCGCACTGAAGTAGCTCAGCAGAATCTGTGGAGGGAGACAACTTCCCAATACAAGCAAGCGGGCAGCGAATGGGAGGACAGGAGGGACGCTCGAGATGAGAGGTGGCGGCAGGAAGACCAGAGGGTGACTGAAGCGATGCTTGGGCTACTGCGGGAGCAAACCAACATGCTCCGGCGTCTGGTGGATGTTCTGCAGTAACGGAAGCAGGATGACAGACCATCGCAGCAGCACATCTGTAACCGCCCTCACCCCTCCCCAAGTCCCATAGCCTCCTCACCCAGAGTCCCCAAAACTCGGGGAGGGGAAGGCTCCGTGCGATCAACCACTCCACCCCGGCGGATTGCTCAAGCAGCAGAAGGCTGTCATTCCCCAAGTTTTGAAACGGCCTTTCCTTCCCTTCTTCCTCTGCCCGCACCCCACCCTGGCCACAGTCCCAGTTCTCTCCCTTTCTTCCCAAATCTTGAATAAAAAATTGTTGTTTGTGAAACAATGGTGCCTTTATTTCCTTTAAAAGCAAGGTGCGCTCGAAGGGGGGGAAGGGGGGTTGGTGATTAGAGAGGATAGGCAATATAAACAGAGTAAACAAACGGGGGCAGGTTCTCATCAAGGAGAAACAAACATAAGAGTCACTCGTTACCCTGGTCAGTCTGGAAGCTAGTTTTCAAAGCTTCCCTGATGCGCACTGCGTCCTGCTGTGCTCTTCTAATTGCCCTGGTGTCTGACTGCGCGTAAGCTGAGGCCAGGCAATTTGCTTCAACCTTCCACCCCGCCATAAACGTCTCCCCCTTACTCTCACAGAGATTGTGGAGCACACAGCAAGCAGCAATAACAATGGGTATATTGGTTTCGCTGAGGTCTGAGCGAGTCAGTAAGCTTCACCAGCGCCCTTTCAAACGTCCAAATGCACACTCCAGCACCAGTCTGCACTTGCTCAGCCTGTAGTTGAACAGCTCCTTACTACTGTCCAGGGCGCCCGTGTATGGCTTCATGAGCCAGGGCATTAAGGGGTAGGCTGGGTCCCCAAGGATCACTATAGGCATCTCCACATGCCCAACTGTTACTTTCTGGTCTGGGAAGTAAATACCTTCCTGCAGCCCTCTAAACAGACCAGAGTTTCTGAAGACGCGAGTGTCATGAACCTTTCCTGGCTATCCGACGTTGATGTTGGTGAAACGTCCCTTGTGATCCACCAGTGCTTGCAGCACCATTGAAAAGTAGCCCTTTTGGTTAATGTACTGGCTGGCCTGGTGGTCCGGTCCCAAGATAGGGATGTGAGTTCCGTCTATAGTCCCACCACAGTTAGGGAATCCCATCGCAGCAAAGCCATCTACTATCACTTGCACATTTCCCAGGGTCACTACCTTTGACAGCAGCAGCTCAACGATTGTGTTGGCTACTTGCATCACAGCAACCCCCACAGTAGATTTGCCCACTCCAAATTGATTTGCGACTGACCAGTAGCTGTCAGGTGTTGCAAGCTTCCAGAGGGCTATCGCCACTCGCTTCTCAACTGTCAGGGCTGCTCTCATCCTGGTGTCCTGGCGCTTCAGGGCAGAGGACAGCAAGTCACAAAGTTCCAGGAAAGTGCCCTTACACATGCGAAAGTTTCACAGCCACTAGGATTCATCCCAGACCTGCAGCACTATGAAGTCCCACCAGTCTGTGCTCATTTCCCAGGCCCAGAATTGGCGTTCCACGGCATGAGCCTGCCCCATTGCCACCAGGATGTCCATTTTGCGGGGTCCCGTTCTCTGAGAGAGGTCTGTGTCCATGTCCTCGTCACTCTCGTCACCGCGCTGCCGTAGCCTCCTCGTCTGCTTTCTCAAGTTCCGGTTCTGGATAAAGCACACAATAATGCATGAGGTGTTCACAACGGCCATAACTGCTGTGATGATCTCCCCGGGCTCCATGCTTGCCGCGCCATGGTGTCCGCACTTTCAATCCAGGGAAAAGGGCGCGATATGATTGTCTGCCGTTGCTTTCACGGAGGGAGGGGGGAGTGACGGTGGAATGACGACATGTACCCATAACCACCCACAACAAATTTCTTGCCCCATCAGGCATTGGGAGCTTGACCCATAATTCAGATGGGCAGTGGGGACTGCAGGAACTGTGGGATACCTACCCACAGTGCACCGCTTGGAATGTCGACGCTTGCCCCGGTACTGTGGACTCTCACCACCGATTTAATGTACTTAGTATGGACACACACGTTCGACTTCATAATATCGGTTCACAAAAATCGATTTTGGTAAAATCGGACTACAGTCGTAGTGTAGACATACCCTCAGATGTTCTGCTTTAATTACATCTGTATAAAAGTGCTTATTCGAGTATAGTTTATTCCTGTACAGGAAGGCAAATAAGATGTATCAGTGTATTACATCTTTATACTGAATAATTCTGTCCACGCTGAGGATTGTACTGGTATAACTAATCTTTAAATATTTTGGTTAGGAGTGTGATTTTTTTTTTTACTAGTACAAAAAGGGTGTGTAGATGAAGCCTTAGTGTGGCTAGAAGGTTGAACAAAGCTGTTGCATAATGGAGAGGTAGAGAGCTGACTCAGTGGGCATGTGCATGGGCATGGATGAGTGCTAGATGGCTGCATCTTAAAACCAAGATAATGTTAGTAAGTTGAGGGAAGCAATTAGAAGAGTTTGTGAAACTAAAATTGGCACCTTTGATTGAGAGACTGACTGCCATTTGTAGCATAGGTGGACAACTTAGACTGGGCTCTGCCTGAATGCCCAGACAACATCTGTGGCCAACAACCCACAGACTCACTGCATCCGGTGAAAAGGGACCTTTTGTCATTGATGTAAATTATGCCATAATTATCTATGCTTTTGTCATGTCAAGATTAGATTCCTGTAGTGCTTTCTAGATAAGAGTACACCTTAAGGCCACTCAAACTGAAGCTTGTACAGAATGCCATGGCTGCTTAAGCACATTTTAGGTCAGGAGTACACTAAACCAGTGTTCTCAGATGAGCACTCGCAGCAAATAAGCTTCTGTATAAAATTCAGTGTGTAGGTGTTAACCTACAAAACTAGATCTCAAATTATTTAGGCCTATTTGAGAGACTCTCTCTCCCTGCCACAGTTGCAATCAACAGAAATATTCAAGCTGGAGTTCCCTCACTAGACAAAATAGAGCTGCTGATCTAGTATTCTCCATTAAGATCTTCCCTTTTGCTTGCTTTCCTCTTGGTCCTTCAGAGCCTAGATTTGCTATGCTTTCAGGCAAAATGCAGAGCCCATCTTTTTGCTCAGACTTCTGTGGGGGAGGTGGGATCTGGTTTGAAATATGAGAGTTTATTTTCTATTTAGCTGTCAAGGTGGGATGAGTAATTTTGTTTACATTGTATTTTTAATTTGTCTGTTTAAGTTCTTATGACACCCATCACTGTAGTTTGACTGACTAACATAATGTATTTGTCTTCACAACAACCCTGTGAAATGAATGTATTACTTCTGGAACAGGCATGTGATGGAAGCCGATAGAGGCTTTTAGAAATTTAAATAAATATTTTTCTGACTTCGAGTACTTCTATTCTTTTTGTTCAATGCAAGGGTCTATTTCATGATAACATCAAAGAGGATTGAAGAACATAAATCAAGGAGTACTGAGGAAGGTCAAACTTGATCAACAGGCCTTGTTTTCTGTCTGGTGTGACTGTGTAACATCAAATGTACAAAATCTATTGGGCCTGAATCTACACTGTCTTTTAACTTGTGTCATAATACCTGTGCAAAATGGGTATAAAACTAACTCTCAGCCATATGGTTAGTAGTCTGTGTGCTATGCTACAGTTGTGATTCAAATCTGAATAGTATTGACTGTTTGTTTGCAGTGATAATGGAACTTATTTGTAGAATTTTAATCTTCTAGAACAAAGATGTGACTTTTCAATGGCCTTTGATGGTTTTGCTGTGCAGAGTATTGTTGTTAAGGAACACAATAGCTATAAACATCATATATATTTTAGTACATGCTTTAAGAATGTACTGAACTAGGCATCTTGGTTCCCTCATTTATTCTACTACAGAACATCATGTGCAAGATCTATTGTAGTGTCCACGAATTCTTAACTGAGGTCAAAGTGAATTACAAATAGTTTATTATAGTTTGTATTATATGTTAAATGTCAAGTTTCCCAATGGAACCCTACAGACAACTATATACAAGAAACCCACGTATCACCACACCTATCTTCATAAATCCTCTAACCACCCCAAACACACCAAGAAATTTTGTTATCTCCAGTCAGGCACTCGGAAACCACAGAATATACTCTGAGGAAAATGTCTAGAATACACACCTTAACAGACTCAAAACCACCTTCACCAAACAAGGACTCTTCACCAAACAAGAAGTAGAACGGGCCACTCAGATACCCCAAGAGAACTTGCTTCAACACAGAAATAAAAGCCCCTCCAACCACATACACCGCTACTTGTCACCTACCAATCCACAGTGGAACCCATACAGGCTATCATCAAACAACTACAACCCATAGTCGATGAGGACCCCATCCTGAAAAATCTTTTCTGAACCCCCTGTACTGGCCTTCAAATAACCCCCCAACCTCCTCCATCAGACCAGAATACATGCATACAGGGTGGCACCAGACCCTGCCAGAACAGATGCAAAACCTGCAGACATATCTTCATTGCTACAATGATCAGTGGTCCCCACAACACACATTTCAAGATCCCTGGGTCCTACACATGCCTATCACAACATGTGGTGTACCTCATCCAGTGCACTAAATACCCCAATAGCAACTGTGGGTGAAACCATATAATCAATACACTCTCAAATGAACTCACACAGGAAAATGATAAAAGACAAAAACAACACGTCACCTGATCACTCTATATCTGACCTCTCAGTACTCATCCTTTAAGTATACCTGCACCACACTTTCAAAAGATGAGCCTAGAAGGTTAAATTCATAACTTTGCTAGATACTAAAAATCATAGACTGAATAGAAACACTGGATTTGTGGCTTATTACAACAATCTGTAACCCAGTAACCACCTCGCCTCAGCTGCTTTCCCCATTCCCTCCTCCCACTTTCCTCCCTATGACTGGAGGGGTGTTAATGGGCCTCTTCACCTTGAATGTTCCCTTGAAATGTATTAACTACTTATGCTAAATAATCTGTTCTACGTTGTATTTGGTAGGGACACTCTGAGTTAGTTTCCCAGACCTGAAGAAGAGGTCTGTGTAAGCTCGAAAACTTGTCTCTCTCACTAACAGAAGCTGGTTCAATAAAAGTATTACCTCATCCCTTGTCTCCTTAATATCCTGGCACCAACATGGATACAACAACACTGCATATAAGTTTTCCACAAAACCTTCTATTCCTATTCTATTCCTGGGATGGTTTTAATAATGCTAATAAGTTTTGAAAAGCATTATCTACATAATAGGTGACAATTCTGGAATCTTATCTTTGTGACACTCTGAAGCCTAGAATGTCTGTCAGTGTGAAACAATGGAAACAACTACGAGCATGGTTGAGAGCTTTTTTTCTGTTCAGAATATCAGCAAATTCAATCATCACTGGAATTCACAGTCCATTAACATCAAGTTCTTAACTTATCAGCCATTTTGATTTTACAAAATATATCCAAGCAACAGCAAGTCATGTATCTATGCCAGGGGTTGGCAACCTTTCAGAAGTGGTGTGCCAAGTCTTCATTTATTCACTCTAATTTAAGGTTTTGCATGCCAGTAATACATTTTTAATGTTTTTAGAAGGTCTCTTTCTATAAGTCTATAATATATAACTATATTATTGTATATAAAGTAAATAAGGTTTTTAAAATGTTTAAGAAGCTTCATTTAAAATTAAATTAAGACGCAGAGCCCCCCGGACCGATGACCATGACCCAGGAAGTGTGAGTGCCACTGAAAATCAGCTCGTGTGCCGCCTTTGGCACACGTGCCATAGGTTGACTACCCCTGATTTATGCCATGACTCATTGAGTTATCTCTATCACTACTCCTACTCTACAGCTAACTTGCATGCAACAGTTTCATTGGTTGTATGAGGAAGGCTGAACAGATGGCGGATTACTTGGCCCAAATACTGCACCCAGCAGCGCCGACTTTCTAATCTGCTGGGGGATGCTCAACCCCCCAGCTCTGCCTCAGGCCATGCCCCCACTCCACCCCTTCCCACTCCACCCCCACCCTGCCTCTTTCTGCCTCCTCCCCTGAGCATGCCCGGCCCGCGTTCCTCCCCTCCCCCGCAGCGCCTCTTCATGCCACAGAACAGCTGGTTGCGGCAGGCAGGACAGGGAGCTGAGGGGAGCTGCCTGCCAGTGGGTGCTCAGCACCCACCATTTTTTCCCCCTGGGTGCTCCAGCCCTGCAACAGCATGCAACAGCACTGGCTTTCAGCTATTAGTACGTGTGTAATGAATGGATGACTTCATGTTTGACTGCATTTTTCTGAGTAACCTAGATCTACCACAGAGTACTTTTTCTATTTCTTTTAATGTCATCAGTATAATATAAAAAGGATTGTGCTAATGTTTCACAAAGTGATACATGAAGTCTGTCCTAAAATAAAAGATGAATCCTTATAATTTATTGTCTGGCTAGAAGGTAGCTTCAACAATACGACACTAGCTTTCCTGTCCCAGTATACAAACAAAATAAGAGCATTACAGTTTCTTAGCTATATTGGTTTTTAGAATATCAAAACTTTTATTTCTCAACAGATGTAAGAAACATGAGTGGAAGGGACCTTCGAACGTTCATTACAACTCACAGGACTAGTGACCTAGGTATATCTATTTGAGTTTTTATTCCAGTTTAACTGTTCTATCACAGTCTACAATATAACAATATTTATAAGCTACTGTGTACAATTACGTACATATGAATGGCACTATAACATTCTGATCTTTGGTATAAAAAAATGCTTCCTTCATGACAGATGGTATCATCTGGAGTCATTTTGGAAGCTACTGGTTTTTTTCTTTTCTTTCACATTTTATTTATTGTACTCCTTTGCCAGCTGTAATATGTAAACGTCATAACATCTGATTTGTTACTAGGTAAATGTTGTTCATAAAATTATTTGTATTATCTTAGCACCTAGAAGCTAGGTACTAAGATACAAACACAGAACAAAAAGAAGGTCCCTGCCCCCAAAAAGCTAAGTATAAGGGACAACAGATGGATACTGATAGGGGAGTACTAGAAAGCAATGGGAAAATATTGGTCAGTGTAGTAGGCAGTGGTCTCAGCATACTACTGGGCTAACCATTGTCAAGTTTTTTGTAGGCATCACAGCAAAGGAGAGCGCTAAGGAGGATAATGAGGTAGCTTTGCAGATGTTTACATTAGTATTTTATGTGCTCCTTTGCAACACATATCTCAATATTGGAAACATCACCCCATGTCATTTTATTTTTAATAATCAATCAGAAGGTATGCTAACACCAAAACATAATAGCAAGTTTTGCTAAATAAGGTAACCTAATGGGATGGGCCTTTTCTTTCCAATCCCTCCTGCATTGAAATCTTGTGTAGGCAGATCCCATTGACTTTATGAGCCTCCTTGAAGGAGTGAATTTTTGAAGCATGATTAAAAGAAGAGGGTGGAACTAGGTTCAGAAGGGGGTTCCAGGCATACGCTACATGAAAGAATGCACAAAGAAAGGTACAGAAGAAGGACATGAATAACACAAGCTTCTTTGGGTGAGCAGCGAGAATATGTAGACTGAAAGGAAATGCAGGTAGAGATATAAAAAGGGAGTAGTTGTGAAGAGCTAGGAAAAGATTACTTCAGTCTCCACCACTGTCATTCTGGTCCCTTTCTTGAGCACATGAAAAAATATATTTAGAAAGAAAATGTCCAGGATGATGGAGACTTATTACCTGGGGAGGACATATAGTATTACTGCCTTTACCAAACATTGTGGAACAAATATTTTTCAGGTGTTTAATGTAGATACTTCTAAGTAATTATTTCATAGTTGGCAGAAGCATATGGACCTTTATATGTTTACTTAGTGGTCTCTTTTAATGTATCTTTCTGTGTGAAATGGATGACTGTTAAAGTTCAAGTTCAAAAAAATGAGTGTAGTCTCTCCCATTTCCCCCGTCCCCTTTCTTTATCCTCTCCCTATTCTACCTGTCTGTTAAGTCTCTCCATGGACTCACTTTCTGTTCTTATTCATCTGATACTCCACATTCATTATTGCCTCATCTGCTATTTTCTCCCTTTTTATTTGCCCACTCATATTGTCCTCATCCCAGAAACCCTTTTATTTCATTAAAGTTGAGTTGTACCAGGGATGTGTTTTTGCCATCAGTGTCTAAAACTGATTTGCAGTACCACAAGACAACTGGCAGTGACTGGGATTTTTCAAAGGAGCCTAAGGAAGTTGAATGCCTAATTCCCTTAAGCTTCCACTCCCATAGGCCCATTTGAAAATCCCAGTCAATGTGTCTTGTATCCACCTGCTTGTCCAGATCTTTTAAACAGTGACCGTAGGAATCCAGAAGTCCAATGTTATAACCTATGTTGCATGCAGTAGGAACTAATTATGTTGACCTTGAAGTCTGATGGCTTCTCAGATATTCAAAGAAAGTAAGTTTATTCCTCCCCTCTCCCTGAGCCTACATAATTCAGAATGATGAATTAAATATAGTGGAAAATGTTTTCTGTTCTTGTATTGGAAAATCAGTCTGATATATAGCTGAAATAACCGGGTTTCTACAATTCATCCCATTCATATGTAAATATCACTATTCACCTGACATCTTAAAAGTGATACTTGTTCCTTAATTCAGAGTTAATGATAAATTTGAGTAGTTGTGAACTAGAAATAACTAAAAGTACATTGTAGCCTGTGTTTTTCTATTATTTTATTAGAATTTACTAAAATTCCAGCAAACCCAATTTAAATTGAATATTATTTATTTATCTGCATTCCCGTAGAGCTTAGGAACTGTAGTCAGGAACTATAACTCCATTGTGCTCCTTATGTTAATTTTTGGTGTTGATTGCCAGTGTCATTGATTGACTAAGCTAGTTGTGAAATAGACAAATTGTGAAACTGTTTATATTATTTGTACCAGTTTAGAGCTCAGTTTATTTCAGTAGTTACTCCTGAATTGACACTAAAGTGAAATGAAAATCAGATTCACTGAACACAAATGACTTTTAATGTGTAACTATTTTCTTAATATTTTCTTAGCAAAATCATATGTTTTTAAGTACAATGCTTCTTTAATTTTGTGTTCAACATTTAAAAAATGTTTCTACACATTTTGAAATGACTTTTTATGTTAAAATAGATAATCTGGTTGTTCGTATGAAAAATGGTCTTTTCAGCCAGAAATATAAACCTGTTGACTATAAACAACTACATGCACTTACTGAAGAAAAGAAAAAAGCATCTGCTGATATACAGTTAAAGGTAAGCAGTTTTTTATTCCTAGTGGAATTCATTTTTTATGTATAATAATCTTCTCTTTGCTGCTTCAGTTTGTTATTTGTATTGTGGTCTGCTTAGAGGCCTGTATCAGGGACTTGGCCCCATTGTTAAGCACCTTACATATGTATAATGAAAAGAAGGTCCCTGCCCCAACAATCTTACACTCTAAGTCAGGGGGTCTCCAAACTGCGGGCCGGATCCGGCCCACGGCTTCAATTTGTCCGGCCCCCGAACCAATTGCTGCTGCCGCCTCAGCACGTCGGCGGCAGTGAGTATTTCGGCGGCAGCTTAAACACTGCTGCCGCTTCGGCGACACGTTGGCGACAGCTTAAACGCTGCTGCCGCTTCGGCGACACGTCGGCGACGGCTTAAACGCTGCTGCTGCTTCAGCGGCACATCGGTGGTGGCTTAAACGCTGCCGCCGCTTCGGCAGTATTTCGGCGGCAGTTTAAAGGCTGCTGCCTCGGCGGCAGGGCGCAGAGGGTGGCAGTAAGGGGCGCCCCCGCCGGTCCCAGAATACCCGCAGCCGAAGCCACCACGGCTTGCCTGCAGAAGGTGCACCCCCTCTTCCCCCCGCCGCCGCGGCTTGCCTGCGGGAGATCCGCCAGTCCCGTGGCTTCGGCGGCAATTCGGCGGAGGGTAAGCTCAAGAGAACGGGCCGGCCCGCGAAGCCCCTTGAAAAATGTAATGTGGCCCTCGTCTCCTAAAGTTTGGAGACCCTAAGTATATGACAAGGGACAACAAATGCATGGGAGGAGGAGAAAGGTAACAGTGTGTTATTATGACTAGTGCAATAAACAGTGATTACAGCACTCTGAATTTGAAGGAGGACAATATGCTGATTTTCTTTTTATGAGGAGCTTCTCCATGCATAAAGGTCTGCATGGAAGAAAATACAAAGAAGGGGTTTAAGGAAAGTTGGTCTGATGGGTAATAAAGGCTGGTATCCTTGGCAGAGCAGAGGTGAGGGCTGACAACTTGATATCTAATGAGAAATGTTCAGTAGACTCAAATCATGAAAGGTCTTAAAAGTGAAGACAAGTACCTGTGTTTGTCGTGAGAAAGGAGAAGCTCATGGAGAAGTACCTGTATTTGTAGTGGAAAAGGAGGAGCTCATGGAGAGAAGCAAAGAGAGGGATGGAGAGTAAATATGAGAGATGCCGTTGTGTAGGAAGAAGTGGCAAGAGTTAGACATGACATGGAGGTGTCTAATTCCAGAATAGGCACTCACATGTTATGGTGATGAGGGATATATAATATAGGTAAAATGTAGGGTGGAGGCAGAGACTTAGTGAAACATTTTAAGGATTTCTTGAATAGAAATATTGTAAACTGAACATTCACTATATGTTAATATATGCTTTACTTAACAAGTAAGTGGGTAAGTGGTTTCTAACAATTTGAAAACAGCATTAGCTGCAGTTAAACAAGGTTCATATATAAATAAGTAGCAATATCTTCCTTTAAGACACCTCTAGACAGACAGGGAAAGCTGGCTAGTATAAAAACGATTAAAGAGAGAAAAAGAGTTAAACAAAAAATACTGGACATCAATATCAGAGCAGGCTTTCCCAAAAAAAACCTATAGAAGGTGTTGGTATCCTGCATTTGTGTGTCTGGTCTTTTCTTTTCTTTTCTTTTCTTTTCCTGAAAACTTTCCTCATCTGTACCTTAATGTAATACTAACATCAATAATTTAATGTACATCTCTACTCTGAAGAATGTCTGTAAAAATGGTACTTTATTCTCCCAAAGCTGTGTTAGAGTGAAAATGTACTTTTCACAAAAATAAGTTATTGCTCTGAATATATAGGATGCGGATCTGCTGATCAAGATATCAGTTTTTTCAGTCACTCTTCAGAGTAGAACCACATTTTAAGCCCTGCACTATATATTTCTACATTTCTTCCATTTTGGAGGTGCATATTAAGACTATATTTTGGCTTTCTCCCAACATTCTCTAAAATCTTACAGAGGAAAGTCAGGTGATTTTGGTGAATTAGCCCCAAAAGACTACAAGACAACTGAGTTTAAAAATAGTGGCTAAATTAAATTCTAATCCAACTGTGTAGTTACAGTATGGTTTGTTCTGGCTTGTGTTGATGGGTCCGAATCGTCTTATAAAGAGGATAAAAATGTAGCTGAGTCCGTAGACCTCTACCTCAACTAAAGCACTTCTTACAAACCTACTTGAAAAGTGGTTTGGTCTTTTCTACAAAGGTTCAACTAAACAATATTATATTACTAGAAAGCCACAATAAATCTTAAACATTATATTTGGTTTCATAAGGTTGCTGAGACATGGAAATTGTCTTGCACTGTATTGTGGTTAATTTTGCATAGGGTTTTTTGTACGCAAGTAATTTAGGGAGATTCCTGGATTCATGAGATATCAAGGGTGTCCAGACACACCTGGTTTGATTTTTAGCTTGCAAAGAACTTGGCATAAAAGGAAAAAAATGTGCTTTCTCTGAGGAAAAGAAAATATAGCAGACTCCATAACGTTTTTTAAAAATCACCTTTTAAGAAAATGACTTTTAATCCTGGAGAGAGGATGTGGGTACTATGGAAGAGTCCTGCCTGCCATTCAGGAGAATGTTTTGCTAGTACTATATGGCTTCCTTCTTTCCTTTGCAGTTGCTAATAGATTCTTCAGCACAAATATAAAGGTCAGGTACAGAAAAACACAGAAGCAATAATTCCTTGTAAATGTAGGGTTGTTCTTGGTTTATGGCAGTTTTTACTGATTATTGGTAGGTAACAAAGGTAATAAAATTAACAAATTTCAAAAGAAACTGACAATCATTCACTGTAATAGTTTCTTTTGGGTTAGGACTATCGTTACATCGAGCACAAAAGAAAAGTAAATCATTATGAACTGTGATCACCCTCTCCTCCCACAGTAACATCCATAAATCCCAGTTTCATGGAGGGCCTTCCATAGAGTTCTTGAGAAGGGCAGGGGAGATGCCGTGCTGCAGAAGCAGCCGATTCCCAGTTTCTGTGTGTGAAGGATGTGCCCACATGAGTGGATCTTGTTTGGCAAATGCAAGGCCTGATTCTGAGTCTTTATTTGGGTAAAACTCCCGAAGAAATTAATGGGAAATTTTGTCTAAGGATTGCAGGATCAGACCCAAAGTCCTGTTTAGAAGATTAAGGAGTTTTTGTAGATTGCAATTCATAATTTCAGTGAAGAGCACTTAATAAATGCAATACGTTACTTAGCAAAGTAACCTTAGGTTTTTATGTGGTATGTTCTATTTTTGCTTTATGCATTTTATCTTTTGCTGATGTTATTTATTAAACCTTAATCAGAATATATGCAGTATTGAGAGGATTTTCAATATTCATGATACTGTCTGTTGGGCCTCAGGACAAAGAAAGGAATCTTGTAAAAAGAAGTGAGCAAAAGAGGTGACATTGAATGAGAGCAGGAATACTTGTCTCCTTTATAGTATAGTTTCCTTTAATGGTACGGGTATAATTTATCAAAAGAGTTGGCAGATATTATTTCTTCATGAGCTGGTAGCATAGAATTCTGCTGAGCTCATTCAAGCTTTAAAACTTAATTTTAGTCTTTTGGTATTTCATTTTTTACAAGTCTGTTCCAGTCAAGTAGGGGGTAAAACTACATTGAAACATGCACAATATCAAAAAGGTGTTCCCCTATGTTGCTTTTTTTGTTAAGGACTATGAATGTTTAACTCATGGAACTCATGGTCTCCCGGCTCTCAGCTCAGCGTACCTTTTCCTTACTTGATAGGGAGGGGTCTCTTTTTTCCCCTCTTTGGGTCTGTCAGAGGAGTAGTGGTTGGGGCTTCCAGAGGAAAGGATGTACAAGCTCCAGTGATGGTAGCTCACCAGACTGTCAAAGTTGTCTGACTTTTACAAAGGGGCCTTTGCTTTGAGCACCAATGGCTGGAACAGTGGAACAGATATGTCGTTTGACAAGCTGACTCTGTCCCAAGAATGTGGACACTGTTGTGGAGTTAAGGAGGGTAATAACAGACACACTGAGACCCCCCCTTTCCACTATAATTTGCTTCTCCTGGTCCTCTTTACGCTGCTGTCTCCCTTTCCTCCATATCCCACAACATAGAGAAGCTGAGGGAAATTTTGTCTCCCATTCCATCCCAAACCTCCCTACTCTTGCTGTATTCAATCCTCCCCTCCCCCTCACCACCCAAGAAAACTCCATACACAAAAACTTTAAAAGGGATTAATGTTGGTTACATTTGACATCCACTCCCCAAGACAAATCATTAAAGGCAATGAAATGCCAAATTATGGAACACTTCTTAACTATACCCTGATCCCCACTCTGCACGTTTCTTTTGACAGCAACAGGCTCTGCACCTTCACAATGAACTTCCTTCTTCCTCCAACGGATGAGGCAAAACACAACATGTTTATTTATTTTACCTTTGTCACAGATCTTAGTGAGTGCCCCTTCCAGGCCACCCATTAGGACTGTTGTGAGGGGAATCCAAGCCCCAGGGTGTTTCAAGCCCCAATCTCAGGGTCCATAGGCACACTCTCAAGGTATAGACCTTCTATTTGGCACTCCCCCCTCCCCTCCGAGTGTCTTACTGTTTAGCTGCCTGACCCTCTGAGTGCAGCACTGACCCTTCCGACTCCCCAATACTTAAACAACCTTCTCTTTCAGAACTCCACCCCAAAAGTATGAAGCTTTTCGTTTACAGTTTAACTCTCAAGGGTGTACAGTAGTTGTGAAGACATTAACACACACATGTTGCACAGACTAACACCTTTATGCTCTTTTATATTTAATCATGTAAAGCACAGGACAGTACAGATCATAGAAAACAATAAAACATCCTAAACATATCATCCATCACTAGCTTACCCTTCCCTTGGGAGTCCTTGAGAGATCATCTGTGTTCCATCAGGCAGGATCCTCCATTGAGTACCCTAGCTTCTATTTGCCAGAAGCTGGGAATGGGTGACTGGGAATGGATCACTGGATGATTACCTGTTCTGTTAATTCCCTCTGGTGCACCTGACATTGGCCACTGTCGGAAGACAGGATACTGGGCTAGATGGACCTTTGGTCTGACCCAGTTTGGCCATTCTTATGAGTTGGCTACCCTGCTCCTGCAGCAACCTCTCATATCTTAATCTGGTACAAAATGGTTCTCTCCCCATTTCCCCCCCTCTGAGTTACTTTATAGACTCCTGCTGCATCACCTGCTTCTTTTTTTCTCCTCCTGGTAATTTTTTCTTTATTCACAAACACCACTCCCTTTAGACAAGAAGAGGAAGTGTCTTCTTCCAGCTAAAGCAAACCCATTGTCCCAAGGTGTTTTACTTTTGAATAAATGATCATTGAGTGGTGATCACACACCATTGTTTCTGACCTGGAAGAGACATGGCACAACCCTACTACCTCATGGTGGATTCGCGTACATATAGGCTTTCCATAACACAGTAATTTCGTAAAATAATCCACAATTCAGAAGTGGTACACACAGAACCCCCAGTTCATTCCAACGCTATAATACAAAACTCTAATTACAGCCTTACACTTTCCTGGCCAACACAGAATACACCACATACTTAGTTTGAGCATATATCTAATCACTGAATATTTGCTTATGTTGTTCAGATTGTACTAAATAGCTTACTAAATAAACTAATTGTGGCCCAACCCAGCAAAGCACTTTAGGAATATGAGTAATCCTATGGTCATCCCAAATCAATGGGATGCTCACTGTCAAACTGAGGGACATATGAAGTAGGATCTCACAGGGGTCTGTTCTTGGTTTGGTACTAGATAATATTTTCACTAATGTCTTGGATAATGGAGTGGAAGATGTGTTTATAAAATCTGCGGATGATACCAACCTGGGATGAGTATGGTGCACTTTGGAGGACAGGATCAGAATTCAAAAGGACCTTGATAAATTGGAGAATTGGTCTAAAATCAACAACATGAAATGCAATAGACAAGTGCAAAGTACTACACAAATACAAAATGAGGAATAACTAGCTAGGTGATAGCACTGCAGAAAAGGATCTAGAGATTATAGTTAAGGCTACAATTTTGGCACAGGCATTTTTATTAAAAGTCACAGACAGAACATGGGTAATAAACAATAAATCACAGAATGAAACCCGGAGCCCACTGAATTTATTGGAATTTTGTACAGGTCACGGAGGTCTTTGTAAAATCATGGAATCCGTGACCTCTGTAACAGAGTTGTAGCCTTAATTATAGTGGATCACAAACTGAATCTAACCCAACCATGTGATGTAGTTACAAAAAAGACAAATATCATTCTGGGATGTATTAATAGGAATCATATGTAAGACATGGAAGGTAATTGTTCAATTCTATTTGGCACTGGGAAGGCCTCATCTGGATACTGTGTCTAGTTTTGGGTGCCATACTTCAAGAAAGATGTGGATAAATTGGATAGTCCAGAGGAACAAAAATGACGAAAGGTTTAGAAAACCTGACCTACGAGGAAAGGTTGAAAGAATTGGACACGTTTAGTCTAGAGAAGAGAAGGCTTAGGGGGGGAACCTGATAAGTCTTCAAATATGTTAAGCACTGTTATAAAAAGGATCATGATCAGTTGTTCTCCAAGG
The DNA here is from genome assembly GCA_033296515.1 of Macrochelys suwanniensis. Classification (NCBI taxonomy): domain Eukaryota; kingdom Metazoa; phylum Chordata; order Testudines; family Chelydridae; genus Macrochelys; species Macrochelys suwanniensis. Next base: position 30,092,611 of record CM065784.1, on the reverse strand, counting down.
CCATAAAGGTTAGGACAAGAAGTATTCTGCTTAGTTTGCAACAAGGGAGGCTTAGGTTAGACATTAAGAAAAACTTCCTAATTATAAGAATAGTTTAACACTGGAACAGGTTATCTAGGGAGGTTTTAGAATCCCTGTCATTGAAGGTTTATAAGAACAGATTAGACAAACATCTGTTAGGGATGATCTACGTCAGTGGTTCTCAAACTTTTGTATTGGTGACCCCTTTCACACAGCAAGCCTCTGAGTGTGACTCCCTCCCCTTATATGTTAAAAACACATATTTCATATTTAACACTATTCTAAATGCTGTAGGCAAAGCGGGTCTTGGTGGTGGAGGCTGACAGCTCGCAACCCCCACATAATAACCTCCTGACCCCTGAGAGGTCATGACCCCCAGTTTAGAGCCCCTCATTTATGTATACTTGGTCCTGCCTTAGTGCAGAGGGCTGGACTAGATGACCTCTTGTGGTCCCTTTTCACCCTACATTTCCATGATTTTTATGTACTTTAAGTATGTTGTATTGTACTTCATCTTTTATATTATCTTGAGGATGATGAAGATATCACTCCTTTCTATCACTGTTTATATTAGGGTTTGGTTTATGTGGTGCTTTAGTTTGCATTAGAAGGATGTAAATTTTAGTCCATACTAGCACACTACACACTAACTGGTCAGATCCTGCTGGCACATACTAAAAGTTCCCTAGTACATGTTAATTGTTTCAATGGGAGTCCATTAATGGGACTGTCACCTGATGTGCTGAAATTACCTCTGAGTCCATTTTCCCTGATGGCTTGGGACTTCAGAACCCCTCCTTGTTGAGCAAGACACGCCAGTCTGTTGCAACACAGACCCAGATCTGAACCACATCCCCAAAGCTGCAGGCTTTAACTGAAAACCACTCAGCAGGTTACCTATCTCCAGCACCCAGACACCCAGCTCCCAGTGGGATCCAAACCCCAAATAAATCCATTTTACTCTGTATAAAGCTTATACAGGGTAAACTAATAAATTGTCCGCCCTCTGTAACACTGATAGAGAGAGATGCACAGCTGTTTGCTCCCCCAGGTATTAATCACTTATTCTGGGTTTGTTAATAAACAAAAGTAATTTTATTAACTATGAAAGTAGAATTTAAGTGGTTTCAAGTAATAACAGACAGAACAAAGTAAGTTACCAAGCGAAATAAAACAAAACATGCAAGTCTAAGCCTACTACATTAAGAAACTGAATACAGGTAAATCTCACTCGTAGAGATATTCCAATAAATTTCTTTCACAGACTAGACTCCTTCCTAATCTGGGCCCAATCCTTTCCCCTGGTACAGTTCTTGTTAGTTCCAGCTCAGGTGGTAACTAGGGTTTTTTTCATGACTGCAGCCACCTTTGTTTTCTCCCACCCCCTTTTATATCTTTGGCACAAGGTGGGAATTCTTTGTCTCTGTCTGGGTTCCCACCCTTCCTTCTAAATGGAAAAGCACCAGGTTTAAGATGGATTCCAATATCATGTGACATGTTCACATGTCATGTGAGACTTCATTACTCACTGGCTGGCACCCACGTATACAGGAAGGCTTACAAGTAAACAGAGCCATTTACAACCAATTGTCCTGGTCAATGGGAGCCATCAAGATTCTAAACCACCATTAATGGTCCACATTTTGCATAATTATAATAGGACTTCAGAGTAATACTTCATATTTCTAGCTTCAGATACAAGAATGATACATTCATACAGATAGGATGAACACACTCAGCAGATTATAAGCTTTGTAATGATACCTTACAAGAGACCTTTTGCATAAAGCATAGTTCAGTTACATTATATTCACAGTCATAAACATATTTCCATAAACATATGGAGTGCAACGTCATAGCCCCATTCACTTCAATAAGATTACGCAAGTGCTCACAAATGTAAGTAAGAGCTCAACAATCTGGCATTATATGAGGTGAAGGTAACTTGTAGAAAACTAAGTGACTTTCTGCTCAAAGATATTTTGAACTCAGCTATGTTTGAAAGACTTAAATATTTGCTAGTTTTTAAAGTAAAAAATATTAGTATTAAAATAGGGTTTTTACTTTATCACTGGATGGATAAAAAGTTTTGCTAGTTAACAAAGGGCAAAATTATCACTTGCCTTATCCACCCTTGCAGGGACGGAAGAGTTATAAATTGCCTCCTTCCTCCCTTATGTGGACTGCTTGTATCACTGGTCCAGTTGTGTGCACTGGGGAGGAGGAAGAGAACAAGTGCTTAGGAGATAGGAGCAATTTCTCAATTTAAATTTTCAATTTAGATCAAAATGTTGTTTCTCACTAGTGTTGGTTGAAAAGTGGAAGTAATTTTTTGTGAAAAATTCTGAAAATTGTACTTGTTCGTTCTACATATTTACAATATAAATGATATTTCATTCATCAGAATTCTTTGAATGTTTTCAGCTAAAAATATTATTTTACATTGGCCAGGGATGGGGGTGTCAACTTTCCTTCTTCCCCTTCTTCTCTCTCTCTCATTTGTCTCCCCTTCCCTTTTTCCATTTTGCCACTGAATAAGGGGAGCGGGAGCAGAAAGATTTAAAGGTGTGTGTGGGTGGGGAGGGGAATAGTTTTTAAAAAGCACTGACTTTTTTTTGCTTTTCCTTGGTTTAGTTTTCATCATGAAAATGGGGAAACTAAAGTAAAGCCTTCAAGAAAATTTCCAAGGCCGTTTTTATAAGAAAAATTTGTTTGAAATTTTCAGTCAGCTCTGTTCCTCACAAAGATGTGCTTGCAGAGGCACATAGGTTCATACAACCTAGTATCAAAAGTTTATTTGGGGAATCCATTTTGTAAATATACCAAACTAATTTCAATACTAGTAAGAATTTTTTTCTTTTTCCTTTTTCACACAGGTTAAAAAAGTAGAACAAGCTTCAAAAACTAACAAAGAACAAATGCTGCTGAAACAGCACCACCAGATTTGGTGGCAAGAGCATAAACGACTGAGTGAGAACAGGTAAGAACTGGGGAATCTTAGAGATTATAAAAGAAATACTTTGTTAGCAAAAATGTTAGTATAGACTGCTTGTTTGAAAGAAAAAGACAAAGTAATCAAATAGCAGTAGACGTAGAGTATTTGAAAAGAGTAGGAGATTTTAACTACCCACATCTAAACTACGTTTACAGATGAGAAGAAAATAGGTAAAGATGGGGAGGGTGGGGTGTTTTTTCTCAGTCTCATACTCACAGCCAAATATTTGGCTATCAATCAATATCTGAGCAGCCTAGAACCTGTTGGAATATTGGCAACCGCCCACCCCAGAGCCTCTAATTTTTAATTCTTTATAAATGGTCACATTCTGTCCTCAGATATGATATGCAACTCACAGTTATTTCAAAAAGAGTGGTATGGTCATTGCTTACATCTGAAGGCATGATTTGGCCCTAATTAATAATGGTGAATAAGCTTCTTGCTGCCACTGCATTGCTAATGTACTTCAGAAGCTATTTCTTCATTTTGTTGAGGTAAAATATGGAAATACCATCAGGTTTTTCCTTGAAATTATATATTTGACCGCCCGCTAGGTTTTATTTTTTTCCCCAAAGTGTTTAGATGACATGATGCCTGATCCTGCAAGCCCTTTTTATACAAAACGCAAGTAGAAATGGGCCCTTAATGCTTTTAGGGTCTGCATTCACCACTGCACTCTTGTCCAAGGGATTGTATTTTCCATAGCCAACCTCAGATCAGATTTTAATCCTGCAAATCTCTTGTAGAAGAGTGTAGTTCAAGGTGTCTTTCCCCCTCCCCCCCACCACTCATGTTGAATGTAAAGGAGACTTATTCTATTCTCTTGTAGAGAAGCCTAAAGTTAAAATGTCCTATTGCTGTTGTAGGATTTTTCCTTTCATTTTTGCCTAGCAAGGTCGCTAGACCTTTGCGACTGAATGACTAGTAGAGGGTCTTACTGTGGATCATAGAGAATCAGTGGGAGGCCCCATGCCATCTGTATGGAGACATCATGCCTACTCTCCAATTCTGTGTCCCCAAGCCTTGCTCCTGTCACTCAGAAACAGTGCAGCCCCAGTGGAGCTGCAATATCAAGGACCCCTCTGGATGGGGCTGCCTCCAGGGATTGCCATGACAGAGAGGAATCCAAAGGAAGGTGGTCTTTTCTTTGGAAGAGACATGGTGCCAGAGGGCCTGATATGTGTCTTGTATTCTGCTGACTTGCCTAGTCTCTGCCCCAACCCAGCTAGTTGCCTTCTATACAGGGTCTTTTCCCTATTCAGTTATAACATTAATTGTGTGTAGGGTGGTGGTTGTTTTCTATCTTTGTTTATATGAGTAAGAAATTAAACTTTTTGCATAAGTTCCAATTATACATTTCAGACATAAAGTGGAAGCAGAAATACAAACTTTCCTTGATGAAGAGAGCCTTGAATGTGAATTTCTTTTGGATATGTGGGAGTTGGGTAAGAATTTTCACTTGATTTCTTGATTAATTTAAATGGAGTTTTTAAAAACAAATGTATTCACCATTTCAGATAAATTACAGAACAATGTAGTAAATATTTGTCTTTTTTTGAGAAAGTTTTATGTTTAACTGTCTATAGCACATAAGTTATCAAAGGAACGGGATACATATCAAACAAATACAGTAGATCCCATCTGGCAACTGAGAGAGGATTTGAAATACAGGCTGTCTGAAATGCAGTGCTACCCTTCACAGAAATCCTGCATGGAATATGAGTTAATTCCAATCAAGGTGTTAGAGCAGGTTGGTAACTTCACTTTTAACGATCCTCATTCACACCTGTGTGACCATCATGTTTATCACTTCAAAGATTTTTCTTCCCCTGCTGTTATGGTTCCTCTCAACTAATTCGCCTCTTAAGGTTGGTCTATGCACCTCGACCTTATCATGTTTCTCTGACTGTATAAATATCTGTGTACTGTATGTTTCATTCCATGCATCCGATGAAGTGGGTAACAACCCACGAAAGCTTATGCTGAAATAAATTTGTTAGTCTCTAAGGTGCTACAAGTTTTTCTTTCTTATTTTCGTTTTGCTGACACATACTAACACGGCTACTACACTGAAACTTCACTTTTACAGTTTGTTGATGTTTTGAATTTTATAATATTTTCTTTTGCTTATTATTTTTTTGAGGGAGGGAAACAAAAGTTTCAAAGCCTTTTAAAAGAAGTGTGAAATGTAACCTTAAGACGCATATACTATTGGAAAATGTTGTAGCTATTAATTTTTAAGGGCATGATCAACCTCAGTGCACCTGATTATCCTCACACTTACACCAGTGTAAATCTGGATTAATTCTGGGGAAGTTACACTTGTGTAAAACTGGTGTATGGTAGAAGAAAATCAGGCTTTGCTTCTAAATGATAGTTTTGATATGAAGAATATCAGTCTTAACTGTTAATATTTCATAAAACTAGGTAGACTTTGTGAAGAAACAACAGAAAACAATTTTGGAATTACTTAATCAAGAAAAATTGGCTTTGGAACAAGAGCTTGAAGACTGTAAGGCTAAAGTAAGAGAATGGTCACATTTCCAAATTAATTGAGTTACTCCACAACATATAAAATATATTAGACCACTGATAACTAATTTTTTTTTCTTTCAGGTACTAATATACTCTTTGGAAGAGAAAACTGGCCTTTTTCATGAAGTTCCTACACATTTACTGGCCTTGGAATGCCCATACCCTGATTTGAAGTCTTCAGTTCTTAATGAATTCCATAAATTTTCAGATGAATATTGGTCTAAGCTTCAAGAGATTGATCAACAGCTAAAAGTAATATCCAGGTAATAAAATCTGGTTTGATTCATTTTTTGAGGGCAGGATAACAAACTGTTCTGTGTTCGGTCATCTCCAGAGACTGTCGTTCCTTTTAGCAGGAGAATTATTTCTTTTGTTGAGTACAATACATAGTTGACTCACTATCCAGTTCTATGGGATTAAATAGTCAATAACTATTTGCACAGCAGAGAGAATTGCAACTCTTTTCAAAAGAACTTGCCTGAAATAATAAGCAAAATTCTTTATGGATTAATGAACCAACAGTATGACGTATAGCAAATGTCATCTTCACTGACTTTGTCCTTACGTGGATAGAAATTCCTTTGAACATTATTTTTGCATGGTAATTACTTCACATTAGGAAAAAACATTTGCACTTCCTAAGGGAAATCTAAAATATAAACACTTGTGTACAGCAGAGTCCTAATCTTTTCATAAAGTGCAGATCATTGCAGCAATAGATTACCATGAAGACATATTATAAAAGCTATTTATAGGTCTAGTTTGGAGCTATTTTAAAGGGACCATTAAAAAAGAGAATCAGCTGCCCCAAAGAGGTAGGGCTTTAAGACTGTTTTTTGTTTTGTTTTGTGTTTGTACAGCACCTAGCTCAGTGAAGTCCTGGTCCATGTCTAAAACTTGTACAGACTACAGAAGTAAAAATAGTAACAACAAAAATGGGTGAGAATTGGCAACATTGGTATTGTATAATGTTTTTTAGAAATATTATTTTATTTTAGGGACAGTAGAGACCAAATGTTTAATTACAAGGCTATAATTTTGTTTCAAAATTCTTATAACTACAGAGTACTTTATAAAGGGTTTGTCTACATGAACAATTAGACTGTGGCAAGCTGGTGTGTGAATCTACCCTGCACTAGCGTGTCATGCTCTAACTGTTCATGTGCACCCTGGTGATGCACATTAACAGTTCATTAGAGTGCTTTGAGCTAGTCCTGTTTCAGCAGGATGCACGTAGACAGAGCATGGCAGGCTAGTGCTCACCCACACCCCAGCTTGCCATGGTCTGATGTGTAGGGAAGCCCTAAATTTACTCTCATCTGACTTTGAGAACCCTGAAATAGAATTACAAAGTCTTAAAATTTAGTTAGCTGTTCCAAACATAGTTCAGAATTATGTGTTCCCCCTTTTTTCGTATAAGTGTGTGTGTGTGTGCGCATCTTATATGTATTCACTAACTCCAAGGAAAGGGTAAAATCTTCCTGTCAGTGGCCGGATGAAAGAGATTTATAAGAGGTAAAAGTCAGGCTCAGATGGTGAGGTGGCTGTTATTCCTTATCTTGGTAGAGTTTGAATAAATGAGTGTTTCGTTTCTTGTTTAAGAAATGAAAAAATAAGTAAATATTACAGATAATGAAAACTACCAAACTGCATAGTCAAGGAAACAGCAAATTATGAAATTGAGGCTACTATTGGTAGGTAGCATTTTTAATTTGAGATGCTGGATTATGTAGTTTCATTAAATTAAATCCCCCTTTTTACTGCTGCTGGGACATCTATTTTGTTATAGAAAGTCCTGAAATATGCCACAATCAGACTGTTGAGTCTGTAAACACCTTTTTTACCTCAACTTCTAAGGATACAGGCAAATGTCTAAATATCTAAATAACTGAAAGAGGAATTGAGTATTAAACTACTTATTTGTATATTCAAAATGTGCATACTGTGCAGTGTCCTTTCAAATGAATAAAATATCAGAGTATGTCAAGTAAATCTAGCCCCTCTGTATAAGCACATTAGTTGGATGTGTCTGGTACAACAATCAGAAATCATATGGTTGACATGCTGCGGAAGTTGACATCTCATTCAGTGGTATTGTTGCAGTCTGTCTGTCTGTGCAGATTCAACAGTGCATCCAGTTTACATTGTCGTGGCTATTGTAAAGGATATCTGGGGATTATGAGTTGAAGAGGGTAACTTCCCTTATGAGTTGTTTATATTCTTTAGAGGATATAAAGCTAGGGATTAACTCTTGGTAAATCTGCTTCAGAGGAAGCAGCTGCCTGAGAGGAGTTATTATGTATAGGACAATTGCTATGTTTCAGTTCTGAAACCAAATAATGGTTATAGACAGTTCTGTGGAGGAAAGATGTGTATGAAAGCAAGTGCCACATTTAAAATTTGGGCCATGTTTTCACCGTGACATCTCTTGGCATCTGGAGAGGTGCGGTATCTGTTGAAATATTATCTGTAGTGTACTCAAACTCTCACATATTTTAGATGATATGTTGGATATTTACGGAAGCTCAACTAAAACTACATGTTCCAGGATATTCTTCCTGGCTATGTGCAACACCCCTAGTGTATATGAAGGGAAAAGTATGAATCCCCAGGAGGCCGAATCACACTTTCTCTGACTGTTTGTCTATGAGAAACTGATGAACCTTGGCATGGAGCTACGGAACTGGCAGTTGAAAGTCATAAGTAGATCAGGAAGGTCCTCCCCTTTTTGGAGACCTAAAGAACTTCTCCGTCTCCCTCCTCATGAAGGTGGAGATTCATCAGTGAGAGTAACTCGTCATTGGAACAATTTGCCTAGAGACATGGTGGATTCTCGTCACTTGAAATATTGAAATCAAGACTGGATATTTTTCTGAAAGATATATTTAGAGTTATGAGATTGATGGGGATGTTATTGGGTGTGGTTCTATGGCCTACTATGTAGATGGTCAGACTAGATTATCATAATGTTCCCTTCTGACCATAGAATCTGAGAGTCATTTTATTTAAAATAAATAAAATTGGCAGGTCTTAAAATCTTTCTTTACCAAGAATGAAGATGAATCTTTGAGGGGTTTTTTCTCCTCTTCCATCCCATGCAAAATTGTCAGCTTTAGCACTATAAAGAGTCAATTTAGTCAATTATAGTAGCCTACAAATGCAGGAAAATGTGAACAAGTACCTCTTGGGAGGTACAAAAAGCTTCCTTTATCTCCATCATATGATAGCTTATTGCCAGGGTTCAAATTGTTAACAAACGCGATTACCAGCTATCATGGTGGGAACACTTTGTGTCCATTAGAGCTGGGCAAACTAATTGTAGCAAACAACTTTCTGATTAATTTAGCCCTTTTTACTCTTTGAATAATTACAAATACATTTGCAAACACTGTAATAGAAACTCTTATAGCCTCTAGTTTTGCAAAGTATTTACCTCAACTACAACATGAACTATTGGTCACTACATTCAGATGGTACTGTTTCTACTCCCAGATTTAATGGCTGGAATATTATAAACAGGGGAGTTCACTTCCTGTGGTATTCTTATGCAGATTCTCAAATCTGTGTATCAATATGGATATTCACACCCAAAGTAGCCTCAAACATTCATGTGATGAAAAACAGTGTCTGAGAAAAAGTGAAACAAAAAGATCAAGAACAAACAGCTATTTTGAAGGTTTGCAAACAACTGTTTTGTCTCGCTCTAGTGTTCTCCCTTAATATACTATTGCAAACATGCTATAGTCATAACTAGGGACCTTTACCACTGTTTCCACACAGCCATTTTTAATGTAATGGTACACCAGAAAATGCTCTTGTTACATGAAAGCTAGGGAGGAAGAAAAGCAACTTTTAGCCATTGGTCTTCATCCACTGGGTGGATGAGAACAATAAAGTTCCCCATTCTTCTTCAAGTAATGTACCTTTGGGTCTTCCACTTCAGATGTGCATGTCTTTGATCAGAGAGACTTTTGGTAGCAGTGCCTGTTGGTCCATACATGTGCCCTAGCTATCCTCATGCCCCATAAATGTTGGACAAAATGCCCTCAGTTCCTTCTCAATTGCCTCTGCCTGAGAGGAGCAAATTGTATTACCTTCTTCTAGCTAGATTCCCCTTTAAGGATAGCTTTAGTCTTCATTTATTGTTAAGCTTTGTTATCTTTAGTTTTCAGTAGCTTTTAGTTTTGTGTATGGAGATTTCTTTGTCAGATTTTTCCCTCCTTCTCCAAGGGAGCTCTTCCACTTTTGGAGTTTTTATCCTCAGGGTATGCCCAAGTGCATGAGATTTAAACATTGCCTCACTTGCTGGGATTCTATTCCAGTTAGTGACTATCACTGTCGCTGTATCCACTGCTTAGGGGACACTCATGTCCCATGAGCATAAAAGCTGTTTGGGGTTTAAGACTAGGTCTAGAAAAAATAGGGAGATTAAGATTAGGCTTCTCATGATGGAGCTCGCCCTTCAACCTGCTTCCGATATGGGCCCAGACACCCCACAACCACCCCTGTAAAGCTGTCCTCCACTGAGCACAGTATGCTGTCAACCTCCTCAGTCTGCTCATCTGGTATATTTTTGCGGGACATAACCACAGTGAACAACACAAGACTTTGGGAAAGAAGAGTTCCAGGTCTCCTCAAAGAAAAGTTGGTGCCAAGAAACCTAGGTCACCACAAAGACCTACTGGAAACCTCACATCCTACCAGGCTCCCTTGGAACTGAGGATTCTTCAGCTAAGGCCAGGATCTTCTGAGCCACATGGTACCCAGTATTCCTTAGTACCAAAGTCAGCTTTAGTATCTCCCTGACACTATCAAGGTATTAGTGATCCCAAGAACTCTGCTTCAAAGAGGTTGGCACTGATTCTGGGTTCTCCTCCCATGTTACCTCAGGTATTCAATCTGCATTACAAGGTACCATAGAAGCAAAGGTCATCCTCAGTGTCACTGCCTACCACCACAGAGCCTCGCTAGGTTTCAGCTCAGATCCACCGAACACCACAGGAGTTTAGATTCTCCAGAGACTTGTTTGTCTCAGATGAACCTGAGTACCTTCAACTAATGGGCACTGAAAGATTCTGTACAAGAACTTTGTACATGACCAATACCACATCTTTCTTCAGTACCATCTAGCTCTCTGGGACTCATGAAAAGAGACAGACAACTTCCCTCATCACAACCCCTGTCCATGAAGAGGATACAAGCCTCTGACTGCCAGCTACTGGGATGCAATAATTGCCCGGTTGTGTTCATTCTCTCTGAAGCATCTGGCAAGGGCCACTGTCGGAAGACAGGATACTGGGCTAAATGGACCATTGGTCTGACCCAATATGGCCATTCTTATGTTCTTACTTACACAGTTGAGAAAAAATACACGTGCAGTTGCCCTCTTCTGTGGTCCAGAAAAGGCACCTACTTTTAGGCTTCCAGCTGCCAACTGTCACCTCTCTCTCCTTCCTGATGGGTTTTTCCAGGCTGCTCCGTTCCCTGTCTATACTGTCATTTCCAGCAAGCCAGACCACCTAAATAGACCAGCGTCTGTGCTTTGCTCTCTCTTCAGGGGCTATAAAGAGCATAATTGCCCACTGTAATAAGTTACCACACAGTCCTTTATAAGTAAGCATGTTTATTCTTAAGGTGAAAGCATTACAGAGAAAACATATTCAAAAGAATTAAAGAACCTACACACATGCTAAAAAGCTTATCAAAGGTCACCCCAACTCCAGTCTCTGGCTCTGTCAGGTGTCAGGGTAAGGTTGGAAGAACTAAGATGGGGGCCCTCCACTGAGACATAAGGTTCTATCCATTTGCTGTATCAAAAAGAAGGCCGAGTCAATTTAAAGATTGGGTATTTATCCAAGAGACCTTTCTTTTTCTGGTCTCCAGAGAATCCAGTTTGAACCAGTATATATGAGCCTCTCCAGATGGCGGGACCTCTCGAGAGGTGTTACAAGATGAGTGAATCTGCCTAAACACCCCCTAACGTTCTTAGTTCCCGGAGGGTTTTGATCACCTTCCCGCATGGAATTACATACAATCCCTGGCCCACAATGATACATAAACTTACTATATTAGGATCTCCCAACGATATTGCAGGAAATTTCCATATCTGTAACACCTTCTTCTGACTCTCAGATTTCAGTATGAGGCTTGTTCGATTACCAACCCAGAGCTGCCTCTCTTAGGGTGACCAGTGTGAAAAATCGGGACAGGGTGGGAGGGATAATAAGAACCTATTTAAGACAAAGCCCAGGACATCGGGACTGTCCCTATAAAATCGGGACATGTGGTCGCCCTAGCCTCTCTTGACATTTTTTTCTGAAAGAAATGCTTCAAGACATGGGCTGCCTATCAGCAACAATTTTCCAGAGCACCCAGTTACGCCCATGGGGAATGCCACAGACAGCAGTCAGCAATCCCCTGTTCCTCCCAATCCACTTCCATCTCACAAGGAGTCTTTTGAGGAGCAAGAGCAAGGGCTGATGAGAACATGACACCACAAACTAGCATATCTTCCTCCTCCTCATCTGATGAAGTAGTGATACCCCCTCAACCCCCTTATGTGTATTGTTTTAAACAGTTCCAGGAGCTTATGAAGAGTATGACTAGCTCCAGATTCTCTTAGAGGAGGGTTGCAAGACTTTTGGACATTCTTCACACTGCAACTTCTGGTCAGGTAACCTTGTCTGAATGAGAATCTATTTGAACCTGCCAAAACAATCTGGCAGACCCCGACCACCTCCAACATGTAGAAGAGCAGACAAAAAGTATTATGTTCCAACTAAGGGCTCTGAATTTTTGTTCACCCAACAATTTTTGTCCATTGATGCTGTGAATGAGCATGGCAGGCAACACAAGAAAAGCAATCCTATATGATAAGGACGAAAACCACATGGATCTCTTTGGCTGCAAGAGGTACTCTTCTACGACATTGCAATTTAGGATCAGCAACTACCAAGCTTTTATGGCCAAGTATAATGGCACAAACTACAGCAAATGTAACTCTTTTGTTGAATAAATCCTTCTCAGACTTTTTAGAAGCAATTTCAGGCAATTATCATGGAGGGCCATTTACTAGTGAGGACTTTGATGCAGCGAACAGAATAGCTTGCTCTGTTTCTACAGTGATTGTCATGCATAGTGCCTCTTGGCCCCAATCCTTAGGATTCCTGAGGGAGGTCCAGAACACACTGAGGGCTTTCCGTTTGAGAGGCTCAAGCTTTTCAGTGAGTCCTTGGATGAATCTTGCACACTGTCGAGGATTCAAGAATGAGCTCTGGTCCCTTGGTATCTACACATCTGCAAATAATTCCTTGTCTAGCGTAGGTCTTCAGAACTGCCTATGAAGAGATCTAGGCTCCAGAAGAGAGAATCATCCACTACTACTAGTCATCTTTCCTAATTTCTGCTTAGACAATTTTGATGTATTGGTTGATGGTCAAAAACTGTTCACTTTCAGGATCTAAAGCTGCGCCTCCCAACCTTTATGGATTTTCTCTCCCATTTCTAAACCTCATGGGTGCAGATTACTTACAACAGATGGGTATTGGAGGTTATAATATCAGGCTATTCCACCCATTAGACCTTTATTCCTCCACCCAACCCCTCTTCCCTATTCCTTTTCAGGGAACGTCTATTGAGACAAGAAGTCCACTCCTTTCTCCACATAAGAGGGAAGGGGTTCTATTCCAACACAGAGGGATGAGGTTCTATTCCAGGTACTTTCTGGTTCCCTCAAAAAAAGGTGAATGGAGGCCTATCTTGGATCTCAGATTGCTGAATGCTTTCTTCAAAACTCATGTTCAGAATGGTAATTATCGCAGCTATAATTCCATCTCTAGATCCAAGAGACTACTTCGTGGCCCTCTACCTACAAAATGTATACATTAATATCACGAAGCATCGATCTCACGAGATTTCTTTATATTGTAATTGGCACTTACAATATTGAGTGCCCCTTTTCAGAATCTCTGCCACCATCAGGGTCTTTATGAAGATTCTGGAGATAGTGGCCACTCAGTTACATCAGTCAGGAATAATGATCTTCCCCTACTTCAGTGATTGGCTCCTCAAGGGCTGCTTGTACAATGAAGTTGTTTCCATGGTAAGAGAAGCTATTGTATTAAACAGTGCCATGCTATTTGTTGGGGTTTTTTTTAATGGTTATAGGTAGCACATTTGGGTGTTCATTGGTAGAGATGATAAAAAAGGGAATTTATCAGGAAACCTAATCTAATATGGATTTATTTTAGCATCTTGGGTCGTAGAGGCCCATTTGTCTGTTTTGCCGAAACTACCCTGACATTCCTGACTGGCTAAAAATTGCTTAATTTTGTTTTTATCATTCAGGTGAGTATATCTTGAACGCACAAACTTCTCTGTGTTGCAGACTAGCTGAGTTACTGCTTTTCGGGATTTCTTCAAGAAAACAGTGGAATAATCAAAACTATGTTTTTCAGTGCATTAGAATTTCTGGTGTTTGTTTTAGGTCCTTGCATAACATTAAATATAATATTAATCATCCTCATCAAACATGATTAGTCTACTGAGGACTGTTGCACCAGCTCAACTGGCCATGGTTGAGTGCATCATACTAATATTGTATATACATAATTAGTAGTTAACATACTGTTTAGCTTTTAGTTTTATCTTCCAAGTACTGGTGGGAAGGGAGCAATCTGCATAATCATGGGTTGTTTGAAAGATGTATTGAAATATAAATCCATTAAATTCAATGAGGGGGCAAAAATGGACTTGAGGTCAGTGATATCTGTTCATGGAACACTTGTTTTGAGATGCACATTTGTACATTATACTATAATTTCATGTGTATCTGAATTACACTTTAATGTTGACACTAAATTTGCACCTAATTAATACTGTCACACAATATATGTGTTAGAATTTTAAGACGTTAAATGCACTTTATGTGAAGCAAGATGTATTACTTTCTAGTATTTTGATTCAAAATCCCTTGTAACTCTTGGCACTTCCTCTATCAGGGAAGCATTAGTCTTAATTTAGTGTGGGTGATCTTTAAATGCAAATATATCAAAGTTGTCATAACAGATTATTTTTTTCTTTTTTTCCTGTTATGAAAATGTTGTTTTTAATCTCTAATGGAGTGTAAGAAAACTAAACAGCCATCTGTCACATTGCATACTCTTTTTTTAAATTCTATTTGGAATATTATCTTTATTCTTATTAATGCATCTCCATATGACACTTAAGTAATAAGTAAACTATATACAAAATATTTTGCTCTTAATTCCCTGTTGCTTTGCACCTTATGTAGTCAATTACATCTTCAAAAAGTGGATATAAAATGCTACCAAGCAGAAATCTCACTTACCTTAATGGTGGTGTTTTTATACCAGTTTTGTATTCACTTGTCAGAAGTGTTAATTGCTACACAAGGTGCAAGGCAAAAAAGAACCAGCCCTTTCATTTCTATTTTCAAGCGGTGCTCCATCCTGCCTTCAAGGGTCACTTTACAGTTCTGATAAGCAGGGGGCAACAGAACTGCATATATGTTGTCCTTTTCTCATTCCAATGAATTGTAGATTAAGCTTCCCTTGTTAAAGTGAGAGTACGGTACTTACCTTAAGGTACTCTCTTACTTTAAGGTCCCTTTACATTGCCAGATTGATGTAAAGTGGTCTTAGTGTAAATGAAAATCTGGGCAAAAATCAACACGGTTGCTTTTTTTCCCTTTAATTTTGAAGTTTTAATTTAGTGGGGTTTTGTTTGTTTGTTTTTTTGTTTAACAGAAAAAAACTATATAACAGGGGTAGGCAACCTATGGCACTGCGAGCTGATTTTCAGTGGCACCCACATTACCTGAGTCCTGGCCACTGGTCTGTGGGGCTTTCCATTTTAATTTAATTTTAAGTGAAGCTTCTTAAACATTTTTAAAACCTTATTTACTTTACATACAACAATAGTTTAGTTCTATATTAAAGACTTATAGAAAGAGACCTTCTAAAAATGTTAAAATGTACTACTGGCATGCGAAACCTTAAATTAGAGTGAATAAATGAAGACTTGGCACACAATTTCTGAAAGGTTGCCGACCCCTGCTATATAATCACAAATGTGTATCGCTCCAAATATCTCTTGAATGCCGTGCAGATGCTTTTAACAGCACAGAACACTACAACGATTTTGAGAAAGGAAATAAATGAAAAACGTTTGCCTGTTAAATACATTCTGATTACTTTTAAAATATGTAAATATTTTAAATATAATTTTGACAATGACAAAGGGTGACAACCCAATAGAGATAAAATAACTCAAAGTTAAGGCTGACATTTTCTCTCTTAAGCTATGCTGCTGTGTTTTGGACTTTTGTTAAATCTTAGTATTTCAGTTTTCTGACATCCGTGCATGGTGGTCACTATACTGGGTCAATTGTTGCCTAAATGCATAAAATAGCTGTGATGACCTCACAATGAGAAATGTAAAAATAAGCTATAAATGACTAGCTTCTTGCTCACTGCCACAGGAGGAAGGCTGGGTGCAAGGAAAAAAATGGAACATAAAATGCATGAAAAAGCAAAACCAACAGAGGCATCAGAAATATCTTTTATGTTCCATACCACTGATTCAGAGAGGAGTGAGAGGTCAAAGATCCATGTGCTGAGAGGTAATCAGAGACCCATTGGAATAAGACCCTCGCTTGGGCCAAAACTTTGAAAGGTCTCAATTCTGCCTTCCTCCTGTTCTACTCTCTCATGGTACTGCTCTGCTACCTACCCCAATAAAGGAGAACTAACAACTTAAATGCCTTGTTCAAAAATTTTAAGTAACACTTAACTTTCAAACGCCTGAACAGCAAATGTAACTTTTCTTTTCTGCATAGTAAACACTGGCATTTTTATCTGTTTGAATAATCAAAGTGGTGCTTTCTGTGCCTTCTTGGTTGCAAAGATTTGAACCGCTTCCTGAAGGTCCACAGTCTGGGCTAGCTCATGCTCTATTGAGATGGTTGCAAGGTCGACCAGCCTCTTCTGTGTCATTGTGGAGCGTAGATGTGTTTTTATTAACTTCAGCTTGGAGAAGCTGCGTTCTCCACTGGCAACTGTTACAGGAAGTGTTAGAAGTATGCGCAGAGCAACAAAAGCTTTTGGAAAGAGGGTAGTCATTTTATTTGTGCACATATATTCCAGAACAGCCTTTGGAGTTGATCCTGCTGAAATGTATCTTGAAAAGGGTTTCAGTTCATCACCTAAATCACTCGCATCAATATCGCGCATGTCATCATGTGTCAACACTGTCTCTAGTGCTCTGCATTGCTGGTGTAGGTCTTTTTCAGGTATAGTGAGGAGTTTTGGAATATCATACAACATCCCAAATATACTGCTGTGTTCCTTGAGCTGCATGAAACGTTCTTCAACTGACTGTATTGCACAATCTAGCACCTGGTTAAAGAATTCAACTTTGAATTGTTGTTTGGGGTCTCTTATGGGATTATCTTGTGCCTCATAATCAAAATGTCGTCGTCTTCGGTGACTCTTGTATTCTTGAATGGGTGGGAAAATAGCTTCAGTGTGAAGTTCCTCTGCCAGCTTCTGTGCACTCTTCAGAACGTTTTGAAAACCCTCATCTGACTGGTAAGACTGTAGGTATGACTTTGCTTTGTCCAACTGTTCCACTGCTCCAGATATATCAAGGTCAACACCTCGGAGTCTCTTGCTTACAACATTTATTTCAAACAATATGTCATGCCACAACACTAAGCCACACAGAAATTTGAAGTTATATATGTTTCTGGTGATTCCATTTTCCTCTGCCACTGTTCTCCCACGAACAGTTCCTGTCATAGCATTATCCTCCATAATGGCAACTATGGCATCATCTATCTTCCCAATTTGGTGTTTGATAGGCTTTATCACCTCCACTCGACTTTCCCATCGTGTGGCACTCAGTGGTTTCAGGGTCAGAGAGGATGTTCCCAGATGTTGCTTCAAAATTTGCCATCGATGAGTTGATGCAGAGAAAAATACATAGATGCTCTGAATTACATTAAAAAATTCAGTGGCCTCACTAGAAGCTGATGCTGCATCACTGACCACCACATTCAATGAATGAGAACTGCATGGGACAAAAAAAGTTCGAGGGTTTAACTCTCGGATCTGTGTCTGCACTCCTCTGTTCCTTCCTCTCCATGTTGGCACCATTATCGTAGCACTGACCCCTCATGTCAGCTATTGCAATTCCCGTATCTTCCAGCTTTTTAAGAAGCACATTTGTCATACCAGCTCCTATAGTATCATCAATATCAATAAATTCTAGAAAATGCTGTCTGACAGTCACCATTGCAGGGACATTTTCACTAGGTTCTGTTGTTGTTACAAAACACACTATTAAAGTCATTTGTTCTGTATGGCTGATGTCAGGTGTGCAGTCCAGAATAACAGAGTAATATCTTGCTGACTTTAGATCTGCCACAATCTTCTGTTTGACTTTTGTTGCCAGTAACTGTATGAGCTCATTTTGAATTGTTTTTCCAAGGTAGTGGTGTGTGTACATTTCTTGGGTGGTGACTCTTCTTAGATGCTCCTGGAGTACAGCATCAAACTCAGCCATCAACTCCACAATTTTAAGGACGTTTCCATTGTTTAGCACATACAGCTGATCTGAAGTGCCATGCAGTGCTAGGTTTTGGGTAGCAAGCATCCTCATAATGGCAATGAGCCTTTTCAGAACATTTTGCCAGTAAAGAGACAATCTTCTCTTGATGTTGATCATCTATGGTGGCCTTTAACCTTAGTCTCATCTCAAGCTCTTTCCACCTATGGAATGCTCTCTGGTGATTTGCTGCCTTCTCATGGCATGCCAGATTTCTTGCCAGATTTTTCCAGTCCTTTGTTCCTGTAGAACTCAATGTGGCTGGAACATTAGACTGGAAGAGTTTGCAACAAAAACAGTATGCAGCATTCTGGGGTTTTGAGTACATAAGCCATGGCCTCTCCACTTTGTTACCATTGGAGATTTCATGTCAGTAATGTGTGGGATAGAAACTTCTATTTTCATTGTCTTTGGGAAACATGAAGTTTTTCACTTGCAGTCCCATGCAGTACAAGGAAGTCCCTCAGGCGACTGCTCAAGTGGATCCACAGTCCTGGATCATCTAGACTTAAGGAGCTAAACTCAGCAGCAGCTGTTTCTTGTGCCTCCACCACACTCTTCTCTGATCTACACTTTTCTTCAGGAATGTGCATGGTTACATCCATTTGAGATGGAGATATGGATGCTGCAGTAGCTGCCAGGTCACCTGCACTCTGATTAACTGGAAGATCAGGCATCTCCTCACCACTCACATCCTCACTGGGGCCAGAAGGCTCACCATGAACATTTGTGTCTATGTATCTCAGGAGAGCTCCTTCCTGCTTAGATAGAAAAGCTTCCTTTCTTTTTCTGAATGCTGTCCCAGAGGGATGTTTTCTTCTTTCACTCAAGACTGCTGTCCTGTACCAGCTATAGTGGCTTTCAACACTCAATTGAAGGGGACAAATAAGCAGCTGGTAGCAGGGCCTGAGTGAGGGAAGATATCTGCATCTTAAGGGCCTAACTGGCTCCTACTACTTCAGTTGACTGCCTGTTCTCCTCAAGTGGGTTCAGAGAAGCAGCAGGAAACGGGAAGCTCCCTGAGAAGCTGGTGTTAATCAGTCCAGGCTCCTGGGGGTGCTGGAGAGGTACATAAGAGGCTCCTCTTCCTCTCCCTGCAGCTTCTGCTGCTTTCTGTTATTCCTTCTCACCTTTTCTCCTGCCTGTCTGTTTTATGTCTCTTGTGCCCTCCTTCCTCCAGCACAGCACTCCACCATCTCTGTGCATCTAGAGCAGAAAGAATACATATGCACCAGCAGCAGACACAATTTTCTACACTCTGGGTCCTAGTGACACCCCCCCACAGTCTGGCACCTGAGACGGCCCCTCAGTTTGCCTCATGGTAAGGCCAGCCCTGCTAGCAATGAATGCTTGTCATAGCTCCATTAACCACAGCAGTGTGGTCTGATGCAGAGTGGACTGATTTTAAAGCAAAGCCATTTAAATAACTGATTTTCATTATTTAAATCAGCAGACAGGATACCTTGATTTAAATTATTGATTTTAGTCTTGTTTTGCATTTGTACTTTAGTTATTTCCCTAAAGAGAGGTTGATTCTCATTCAGTGGTAATCATTAGTGCTTTGAAGAGAACAAAAATAGCACAATAACATTATTGTAAGAGACTGTAATATTTTGCTTGAAATGCTCCATTCTGTCTGCTGGTATTGATGTTGCTGGGAAAGGATTAAGTCAGTTCTACTTGCCTAAGTGAGGCAGGTTACTCATTTATCATGCCTAGAAATAAGGAGTGTGGGATTGACTAATATTTATTCTCAGATGAAAACTGAGCTGAAATGTTTTGGATGAGCATAGCAATTATGTTAAGGAGTAGCGACTGGTCCCCTTGCACTTATGTCATGTCATAGTTCTTTGTGTTGGAGTGACTCTCTTAAGAGAGTCAATCTAGGGAGAAGCTGAGTAATCTTGAGTGAGGAACCCTATAAGGAGTCAAGCTTTGGGAAAGGTGTGAGGTGACCTTGGTTACATTATTGCTTCTTTTATTGTTAAAGCCAAATCACTGGAAGAGGTTATTTTGGACTTCACATAGTGTATATGAAATATACTTGTAAAGGAGGCTAGGAAAGATGTCTTTGTAACCCAGTGGTGAATGTATGGTATGAGTTCCCTCTGTGCTGATCCACAGAGAATATGAGTTGTTACAGCCCCTTGCTACAGAACCTTGGCTCTTTAGCTCAAGCTGTAGTAGCTTATATTTTAGCTCTGGAGATCCCTGGTTCAGTCCCCAGTGTGTTCGCCAAGAGGGCGGCTCTCATATCTTCTCACAACTACATATCCAAAAGTGATAAGCAACAATAAATAACCCAAGTATGAGTGAATATACATGGATATGTTATACCAATAAAATAAAAACCAGCAGGATCTTATTAAAGGGGATAAGACAAAATGTCACATTTATTGTGAATACAAAAAGAATCATAGTAAGCAGTCAGTTATTCATTCAGTTTCTCTCTCTCTCTCTCTCTCTCTCTCTCACACACACACACACACACACACACACACACACACACACAGGTTCTGCATAGATGTCATAGTTACCAGCCTAGAAGTTGCTCATGCCAAGTTACTGGCCAGGTAACCTGGGCATGAGGGTAGAGCCGAGTCCTTGTCAGATTCATCTGATGCTCCTGGAGGTTGGCAGCAGAACCAGAGACTCAAAGTCCTTAGTCTTTGGTTCTGTACTTATAGGAATTTATTCCTATGTCAGTCTATGGGAATTGCTTCATCATGCTGTTGCTGAATCAATCAGCAGATGGCACATTCCTGATGGCTCCATGCTGTCAGATGTTATCTTGTTTTTCCCATCCTTTGAGATGATCGGGTGGATCCCAGTTTACCCTCCGGGGGTTGTCTGGTCATTCCCACTTGATGCCGCCTTCAGCCGATGGTCTCTGTGGCAAATTGCCGGCACTACTATGATGGGTCCCGCACTTTCTCTTCTTGTGGGGGGGTTTCAGGGTGTCATTTCTTGCCCCTGAACTGGGGTAACAGCTATCCTACTAGTATCCCAGGGAAGGGGAGTGGAGAGGGAGGGACCCAGGCCCGCCCTCTACTCCGGGTCCCAGCCCAGGGGCCCTATGATAGTAGGTGAACCACTTGTACCAGTGATTCTTTCCCCTGGGCTACTTCCCTCTCCTGACCTTCAGCTTGTGGGGCTTCCTGCCTTCCCTCTGCACAAGCCAGGTGTCCCTTTACCTAGGATCTTGGTCTTCTTAGCCCGCTGCAGCACTTCTCAAAACTCTCCTCCACTTTCCTTCGAACTGCTCTTCGTTCCACCACCAATCCACTCTGCTTCACTCCTCCAAACTGCTCTCTGCTCCACCACCAAACCACTCTGCTCCAGCTCCTCCTCACTCTGCTCCAGCTCCTCCTCTGGCTGATTGAAGCAGGGGGATTTTATCAGGTGACTGGCTTCAGGTGCTCTAATTGGTTTCAGGTGCTTTTAATTAATCTACAGGGAATAAGGCTTCTCCTCATCCTAGATCACTCTCCTGCTGCCTTCTGGCCATGCTGTATCACATCCCCGAATTCCTAGGCTAGCACCTCCCTGATCATTCAGTCATATCTACACCAAGCATTCATCCACATACATACTGTCTCCACCACTTTTGGGGTGTGTACCAATTTATTTGAGACTCCCTGCCCTTTAATCAAAGAGGGTGGGGGTCTTTCTATGCTGTTTCTAGGTACAAAGCATGCATAAAGATCAAAGTCAAATAACTTGTTTGCAAGTTTCTCATAGCAATACAGTATCTTTCTGAGAACAGATACAATCAATGGTTTACACAGACAGTAGCTTGTAAGTTTAACAAGGGATCCAAGAGATCTTTTACTTGGTAATGCTATGAGGTTTAAATTGTGGGGGGACAAATTATGGGGAGTTACTTTCACTTGGGGAATCACTTTCAGTACCTTCTTTAATATCCCTACATAATGTCATTCAGTGAATGTAATAAAATGAAGGTACGGTAGATCAGTGCTTCTCAAATGTTTTAATGCTGCAGATCACTTTGTAAAAGAAAATAATCTCAAACTACCACTATATTCCAGGCTCATCATTCCTACTTCTTGATTCTCAAAATATTTCATTCTACAGATGTCAGCAAGGTCCCCGGCCCATTGGTGGTTCATGGACCAGAGCTTAAAATCGGGGGGGATTGTGGTTTTTTATTTTTTTTAATTTTATTTTTTTAAAGCATCAAATTCAATCAGTTGCACATAATACACCATAAATAGGGCACAATGACATCTTTGCATTACCCATCAGGGCCAGACTTAGCTGACAACTGTGCAGACAGCAGCAAGCTATGTGTAACAGCAGTGAATTGCTAACTAGCAAACACTACCCATGCACAAAGGCAAAGCTGTGTTCAGGCTAAGAATGAGGTAGTTGGTCATGGCTTCATTGACCAGGAAGTGTGGTGAAGGCTTACATGGCAAAAAATTTTTTTTTTTTACTATTTTTGAAGTAATTGCACAGAGTAAGAACCACCTCATAGAAAGTAGATTTAGCACATGATAAATTGAGTGTGCTACAGGTGGTTAAGCACTGGAATAAATTGCCTATGAAGGTTGTGGAATCTCCATCGTTGGAGATGTGATCATCTAGATAATTCTTGTCCTGCCATGAGTGCAGGGGACTGGACTAGATGACCTCTCGAGTTCCCTTCCAGTCCTGCAATTCTATGATTCAATGAAATTAGTACCAGGCCCATGTTAAACTAGTTTGGGTTTTTTTAGGTCTCTCACCACTGCAGTATTTGACAATATTAAAAATGTCACATAATCTCGAGAAAGCCAAGCTGTCCATCTGTCTCCTTTAATCCATTTTCTTATAGCAATATGGCTGATGGATGATTCCTTCTGCAATGAGTGGTGTTACAGTTTGGTTGTTTAAATAGGTGGGTCTTGCAGCATATGCTGAAAAGAGATCAGCGCTCATTCAGCCTAATGTCTTGCGCAAGTTTGTTCCATAATTTTGGGCCTTTGGCTGCACATACTTCCTCTGCCATTCTAATATTTATTCTCAGATGAAAATAGCTGAAATGTTCTGGATGAGCAAAACAATTATGTTAAAGAGAAGAAAGAGATGATTTGTGAGGTAACTGGTCCCCTTGCACTTACGTCATGTCATAGATCTTTGTGTTGGAATGACAGTGAATGCACACCATCTATAGAAATCTCAGATGTACTCCTAAACCATTCAGTACAATAGTGTGTGTAGTCACTGTTAACATGCAAGACAACTGATCTGGTTGCACTTTCAGCCATGTGATCTGCAAAACTTCCATAAACAGTAACCAATCATCCCTATAAGTCCAATTTCTGTGAGACTGGGTAGTGGGAGGCAAATTGCTTAGCATCTTGCAAGATCAAGGCCCCTTCAGCTGCCTGGGTTCAGCTGTAATCAGTGCTCAAGTCCTTTTAAAAAAAGAGTGCCAGAATGTACGTCCAGTAGTACTGGAACACCATTCTGCCTCCCAAAAGAAAGTGTTTGAATTGTATTCCAGCATGACTCACGCCACAATTGCATACAGGCACGAAGTGACTAACGGTGACTAAACAGTTGTTGTGCTGAGACTGCTATCTATACTTATTTTTTTATCGTTTGTATTACCGTAGTATCCAGGTTCCCTAGTCATGGACCAGAACCCCATTGTGCCAGGCACTGTACAAACACAGAATCCTTACAAGGCATCCATGTTCCACATGTTTTCTACTGAGTCACATTGGTGCCTCTACTCAACAAAAGGGGGAAAGCTTTATATGAGCGATGATGAGAGTTTGAGTAATAATAGGCTTATGCTGCGTTTTGAACATATTAATCCAGAGTTTGGATAAACCACACACCTTTTTGGCAATTCACACCTTTGTATCTGCATAATTGCTTTCATGTGTCACCTCTCCCACCCCCTCTTTCTTTTTTTATTTAAATTAGAATCTGTCTGCTAGTTTCACACCATATGTTCATTTCATACTCAGTTAAATTTTGCCTACTGGGGCTAGATATGAACTCAGGCATTCTTAACTGTCTTGGAAATCAAACAATAAACATGTATGGCCCTTTAAAAAAAATTGCATTCTTCTTCACCAATGGAAACTTCCTGAGGCACCTCGACTTAGTGAATGAAAATAAAATATTGTTACAACACTCATTATAGAGGAAATAATAGCCAGAAGTGACATTTTTGAACCAATTATATTTCACTTGGGATCTTTTACACAATGTCATTTCTTGAGTACTTTCACGTACGTTAGCATTGTATCTTGTCTCTCTCTCAGTCTTATTTTCTTTCTCTCTGCAATGGCCTTTTAGGGTCTGAAGGGACCCCTTTGGGTCAGCACTACCCTATTCCAGGAACAATACCTGTGGAATAGAAAAATATCCTTACTGAGAAAGAGGCTTCAGGGAAACAGTTTAGGGTTTGGGAAAATCAATACAACTATCACTGTTTCCAGGGCTGAGGCCAGAGTTCCGGGAACAAAGTAGGGTTGCCTCCTGGCTAGGTTTCCCAAGATCAGCACTTTGCTGAGAGAGCTGCCCTGAGAAATCTGTAAGAGTGCTCAGTGCACACTGCCAGCTGTCTAGATTTATGGGCTCAGGATCATCCTAGATGTCCTGTGGGTTTTTTGCACCTCAGAAGTGTCAACCCTAAAGCAAGAAGGGCTGGAACTCCCATCTCTTTGTAGTGGTAAGCTGGTCCTTCATGGTTCTAGCCAGTGTCTTGCTCTTTCATGGGGCCAAGTGAACACAGCAGGCTGGAAATTGTGGTCTCCAGGGCAGCCAGAATTGTAGTTCGGGGTTCTGGTGAAGCCTGTTGAGGAATGGCTCCAGATATTCAGGAACCGCCTTCCAGCAGATAGAGAGAGAGATGTGGAAGAAAATAGGAGTGCTGATTGCTCTCCTCATAGTTTGGGCAAACTACCCTCTGCTGTCTTTATTTTACTTTATGTAACTGTTTCTTTTTTGTGTTGTAATGTGTTCTTTTTTATAAGCTTGAGGTTGGGGAGGGGCTGAACTCATTAAAGAAGGACTAGGACAAAGTCCAGGACAAAAAAAAAAAGTGTTTTTGTTTTTTTCTCTTTCCCCCCCCCCAAGAAGAATTCACAAGCATGGATTTCTTTTGTCTTGTTTGTCCTAGCACACACCTTTTCCATTTTCTCTATAAATCTAGTCATACCTGACCTGTATGGGCAACATTTTTGTATCCTCTGCGCACCTGTACAGGGGCTGAGCATAATCTGACCTTGAATGCAGACTTGATTACTATGTCATCCTATTTTAAAAGGTTGTAAATTTCTCTGTCTGTCTGAGTCTCTGTAACTTTGTCATGCTATTTTGGCCAAGGAAGTTTATAAAATCAATTTAAGTATGGCCTTAAGCCATACTCAGATACTATAAGATCATCTGATTGGTGCACAGATATGATGTTAATGAATGCCATAAAAGAACTTAGATAGATATGAGCTCCTTTCTTCTTTATCCCATATTTTCCATCTCTTGTAAAATATTATATTATTGTAATTACTTTAAGAAAAGCAATATAGTTCTATACTCTTTTACTATAAAGCCAAGTTAGGAAAAAAAACAGTTCACTTTTATAAAGACATGATAAACACCCATGTTTAGAAATGCCATTTACTGTAATTAAGACAATTTATATATCTGTTCCCTGACCCTGCAATGAGTTCCATGAAGGAAAACCCCAGTATCAATGCAGAACTTCTTTGATGTTAACAGGACTCCACTCAGGTGCCCATTGCAGGGGCAGGACTTAGAGAAAGAAATCAAATGCAAATTTTATTATTTTCATATCTAATCCATTTAAAATTTATGCTGGATTTGATTGCTTACAGGAACTTTGGTTGGAGTGAAGAAGATCACTGGGTTTATCAGACTGTTATAAATCAGTATCCAAGTGACCTTCAGAGCAGAAGAACTCTGTACTTGGATATGCTACAGAGACATCTGCCTCACAAATCTAGGCATGATCTGGTCAGTGCCACTTCATATGCTAAAAAGTTCCCTTTAAAAAAAATTGATTTTAGAAAGTACTAGACTAATACACTTTTAGTACCAAAGCTTAGGAGAAAAAAAATTATATTTTGAAATGAATTCAGCTTATAGTAGTTAAGAGAACGGTTTCGTGTTTATAAATAAAATCAAGACTGAGAATCCCAGTTCATGCTTAGTTTGCTCAGCTACCTGTAAGAGAATTCTGAAAATGTATCACCTCTCCAAAATAAGAGCTGTGGCACTTTTCTAATTGCATCTTCTCTTCTGGACAACCCAACAACAACAAATCCAGCTTGCTAGGATAGTTTGTGCTTATAAGTGTTACGTGCACATCATACTATCCTTGCATCTATTCTCTTCTTATGAGCAGATACAGTATTGTTACACTCTGGGACCAATCATTCTAACTATTCCAAAGCATACAGTTGAGGGGGAAAGGGAGGAAGGTTACCCCGAACTCTTAAAAAGAGTATATTTTACCAAAAAAGATGCTACCAAAAGTGCCTTCAGTAAGCGTAATGCCTTACAAATGGATTGCTGTGGGGGTTGCACTCTATAGTAGTTCATGGAATCCTGAAAATTTTTTCAGGGCAGAGTGAAAAAACGTGCAAAAAGTGAGCATCTTTTTTTCTCTGCATGCTCTTTTGCAGCAAAAAGGGATCATGATCAATCCCTCTAGGATAATTTATTGTGAATTTCAATACTTCTCCTGCTCCCAGGAACTGAGCTGGAAGTAGAGTGACCAGATGTCCCGATTTTATAGGGACAGTCCCGATTTTGGGGTCTTTTTCTTATATAGGCTCCTATTACCCCCCACCCCCTGTCCCGATTTTTCACGTTTGCTGTCTGATCACCCTAGCTGGAAGATACAATGAGAGAGCATGGGCCTTGTGTCACATATATGAAAATAAAATGTGCAGGTCTAGTTTTAGGCCTCCCATCCTTGAAAGGGTCCATTTTTAAAAATCCCAAACTATTATTCTCTTAACCAACTATATTTCAGCATTCTAAATATAGAAATGTTACAACAGTACTAAAACTAATTCTTAAAATAGTTACATAATATTAGCATAACTAAACTGGGTTTGTTTAATTCTGCATTAGTGATTGGCAGTATATTTTAGAAGCTTGTATATTTGTTTCTTTTTTGAATGTTTGGCAGGTGTGAAATTAGCATATATTAGGCTTTATGAAACAGGTAAAATGCTAACAGATATTAGATGGAAAGTATTTTAAAAATTAAAGTGCTTCATACTGGGAAAGTCTTTGAATAATGAACTAAAATCTGATGGGTTTTAACATATGGGATATTTCAGATACATATATATTTTTTAAAATTTTGTTGAATGTTTTCCTTTTTCCCCCTAAGAGTTGTTGCCTGTTTTGGTACTTTACATCTACTTTAAGTAGAGCAGGCTTGTCAAATATTGTGTCATTTTGTGGATAAATGCAAGGGGCAATTGTAGCATTATTATTTCCATGATGGTGCCTAGAAATCCTGACAGAGATTTGGGGCCCTGTTGTGCTAGGAATGGAACATAAACAGAGTAAGAGAGTCCCTGTCCCAAAAATGGTACAATCTGAGCACCTTACTCGTAGTCTTCCTCACACTGTCATGCCTTATTATGATAGTAGTCCTGTTGATTTCAATGGATTTTTGTGGAGTAAGGCCCTGATCCTGTTCCCATTGAAGCCTCCAGCCTTGAATAGATGAGGCAAATGAAGAGTGGGTGAAA
This sequence comes from Macrochelys suwanniensis, assembly GCA_033296515.1. NCBI lineage: Eukaryota > Metazoa > Chordata > Testudines > Chelydridae > Macrochelys > Macrochelys suwanniensis. Next base: position 30,064,681 of record CM065784.1, on the reverse strand, counting down.
GGAAGTAATGGTACAGCTCTTGAACTCTTTGAGGAGATTAAAGACTCATCTCCTCTTTTTTTGACATACATTGTTGGGAGAACCAAAATGTATTCCTAGTATTTTATGGATTGGGCTAAAACATGTTGAAACTAATGGTTGTAACAGCTGCCCTTCCTTTGGGATAAATGTAAGAATGAGTTAAGCTCCTTTATGGAACCAGATAGCTGAAACAGAAGCTTCCACCCAAACAAAGGCACATATGGACAGAGGGGTTTTGCTAGTATTGTTTGTGAAGATGTGTGTATCTGTGAAAGATGGGCATAAAGACCAGAGGAGCAGACCCAGAAAAGGAGGGGAAAACCTGAACAAGTGCTGGGAGCATAGCATAGCTGGGAGAAAGCCTAAAGAGAGACCTTTTGGCTGAATGCTCACAGTTCCAAGCCTTTTTCAGCAGCAAAGAAACTATCTCCTATTTTGTTTGATTCCTTCTATATTCAGAGAAACGGAACTTCATACATTTTTGTGAATAAATGGGATTGCATCAACGTTACCTGTCTCCATAATCAATTTCTCCTCTTAACCAAAACGATCTGCAGAACGCTTAATTCTGGACAACTGCAGGGGTCAAAAAACGGTAACAGTAGATTTCACATTAGGAGAAATAGCGAGGCAAATTAAATTCTCTTTTATACTACATTATTGCAATTCTGTTGACTTCAGTGGAGCTATGGTACCATAAAGGAGAACAGAAATTTGTCACTAAGGTGTTGAGGTGTTGCAAGGGGTTGAGTACCTCCTGTGAAGTCATGAGCATACTCAAATCCTGTTGAAGTTAGGAAATTTGAGGGTGCTGAGCACCTCACAGAAGACTCTCAGCATCTACCAAAATCAAAACCTAAATTTTCAATTCCATGGGAATATTGTTAATTTACTTCAAACTTACAAGTCATTAAAAGGAATGTCCAGAATTATTTATTCTTTTATCTATGCTTTTAAATCTTTTTGAAATTTTACTTTTTAGGTTGCTCATGAAAAGGCTCGGGACCAGTATCATTTTGCTAGGAATCAACATAAAGCTTTAATTCTAAACTGGGCTCAGGCTAGAAAAACCTTTTTACTGAAAGCAGTAATGACTATTGCTGAAGCCTGCGCTGCTCATGAGACAGAAGTGATGTTGGCTAATAATAGAAGGAAGCAACAGGAAATCTGTGCTGATCTGAAAGAAAAGGTAGGCTCAATTACAAGACCACACATAAATATATTGATAGTTGTATCCTGGTGGATTAAAAATTAACTCAAGCAAAAATCTTGCATAACCTATAGTATTAGGATTTTTTCTCCTAATGGAGACTGTCATATTCTTGTTTTTACTAGTCTGATTTAATCCTTCTGGGCAGCCCTTTATTACAAGAAAAGTATATACCTGTACATGAGTGAAGAAGACTGTGATCTTTTGGCAGAGATCTGTATGTTTTTATCCCTTTATTCTCTTGTGCAACTTGAACAGCAAATGACTTTGAGGTTACTCTATTTTATACCAGAGCTCCTGTTTGGCTTCTTTGGAGCTCATGCATGCTTGAATAGCTTTACAAAGATATTTTCTTATGCTAACAGAGGTTATTTAAAAATACATGCTGAGCACCTTATCTAGTATAAATCAGTGTAGCTCATTGAAGTCAATGGTGCTATGCCAACTTATACCAGCTATGGATCTGGCCTATCAAGAATAGGCATGTATGAGTAATAACCTCAACATGAGAAAAGGTGAAAATGTTCATGCCAGAACTTCACCTTCCTTTCCTAAGTGTCCTTTTCCCACTGGTGCTGGACTTCATTATTATAACTCTCTAAAGCTGTATCTACACTAGCAATATGCATGGTTTAATAAGATCGAGAAAAGGCTGTGCCTCCCCTGCCCCTATGTGCCCCCTCCCACGTCCCACCCCCTGACTGCCCCCCTCAGAACCCCCTATCCATCCAACCCCCCCTGCTCCTTGTCCCCTGACCACCCCTCCCTGGACACCCCCCATCCAACCCTCCCTGCTCCCTGTCCCCTGACTGCCCCGACCCCTATCCACACCCCAGGACTCCCATTCTTATTCAGCTCCCCCACTGTTCCCCATCTCCTGACTGCTCCCCCCCCCCCCCAGAACCTCCAGCTCATCCAACCACCCCCTTCTCCCTGTCCCCTGACTGCCCCCCAGGACCCTCTGCCCCTTATCCAACCCCCAAACCCCCTTACCATGCCACTCAGAGCAGCATGTCTGGCAGACGCGCGGCCCGGCTGGAGCCAGACACGCTGGTGCGCTGCCCCAAAGGAGCGCGCAGCCCTGCCGCCCAGAGTGCTGCCCGCGCGGCGGCATGGCTGTGGGGCAGGGAGATAGCGGGGAAGGGGCCGGGGTCTAGCCTCCCTGGTTGGGAGCTCAGGGGCCGGATGTGGCCCGCAGTTTGCCCACCTCTGTTTTAAAGTGCATCAGGAGTTGTTAGAGAGAGGCTGCAGACTTCAGCATACAGGTTGAGGAGGTCAGGGAGTCCTCCCCTACCCTGGTTGACATCTTATCTGTGGGTACCTCCAGGATGGCTCTGCCAATTATTGGGATAATACTAGAGCCTGTAAGACTCTATGGCAGACTCCATCTTCATTGCCTCCCAGCTCAAAAAGGGCAGAAAGAAAATACTATGAACTCTCCTGAGGTTTTGAGGACCTTTATACTTACCCACTAGTGGGCTGATTAGTCATGATAGCAACTAATGAAAGGACACACGTGACAGGGGACCAGGTCGTCACCCCCAAATCAAAACACTTAAGAGGCTGGACTTATTTTGCAGGAAGATTTGACCGGGGGGTGCAGCTGCATATTGCTAACAGGCTCAGCTGGGGTTGTATGATTTATAGGGCTCCATGGGGAAGTTGAGAGTGCTGCTTCTGGAGAAAACTAGGCAGGACTTCTCTTCCCTGGATAATGAAGGCAGACTAGTCGTGAGACCATCACTGCAGGCAGGGCTGGACGCAGCAGACTCAGCAGCTAAAATCATGGCTTCTGCAGTTGCCATGAACAGCTCATCCTGGTTGCAGTCTTCTGATCTTCTCTATGAAGTCCAGAATACTATCCAGGAGGTGCTATTTGAGGGTCCTTCTCTATTCTCAGACCAAAAGAACAGCAAGCTCCATGGGCTCACTCTGTTTTCCTTACAATCATGAAATCATTTCATGATCACTTTTACCCAAATTGCTTTCAACCTTCAGATCCTCAAGCAATTATTCCCTGTCAGTCAGAATCAAGTCTAAAATGGTTGTCCTTCTGGTTCCTTCCTCCACCCTGTGAAACAAACTGTCCCAGACATTCAACTAACTTATTGGACATTTCATTTTGCCATATTACTTTTCCAACAGATATCTGGGTAGTTCAAGTCCCCCATTACTACCAGGTCTTGAGTTTTGGATATTTGTCTTTTTTTTTTTTCTAGAAATGCCTCATCCACCACCTCTACTGATTTGGTAGTCTGTAGTAGACCTCCCTATCATGATGGCATTCTTGTCTTCTTCCTCTCCCACTCAGACTTTTAGCTGGTCTACCTCTCACCTCCATTTGGATCTCAGAAGTGTTTATTTTCTTGATGCATCATGCAACATCTCTTCCCTCTTTTTCCTGCCTGTCATTCCTGAATAAGCTATACCTCTCATGAGATTTATCCCACCAAGTCTTAGTGATGCCAATTAAGTAATTTAGCTTATGTATGAACTACTTCCATTTGTGTATAGACATCCAAGATATTGAGCAGATTTGTTTACTTTCCTTCTTGTTCTCCTATGACCCTACTGTAATTTGTTTCCCCGGCAAGATCTAGCCCTCTGTTAAGATCACTTTTTTTATACTTACCTTAGGTCTTTTGTCATCTGCCCCTTTGACTAGTTTAAAGCCCTCCTTACTAGGTTGGAGGGTCAGTGTCCAAAGATGCTTTTACCTTTCTTGGTCAGGTAGACCCCATTTCTTCTAAGTAGTCTGCCTTCCTGGAACAGCATCCCATGATTGAGAAAGCAAAAGCCCTCTAATAGACACCACTGCACAGGTTACTTAAATATTTACATACCAATCACTGTTTTAGTTTCTCCTTTTACAAATATAAAAAATACAGACTTCTCAGGGTTTAATCTGGAAGTCAAATTGTTGTTGGTTTTTTGTAATTAAGACAGTTATTAGCAAAATACAAGCTAAATTACCAAATGCTCACTTTGTTAACCAGATTCTCACATTGCCTGTTTCAGAAATTGTTTGTACCACATATAGACATAGAAATTCTTTCCAATCAGTTGTCCTGCTACTGATGACTTAGTTATGTCATTAACAACAGACATGACTGTAAGCACAATGAATGTTACTTCACTGTTGGAGCTATCACCATTGCACACCTAACCCACTAATGGAAGAAGCAGGAAATAGGTCTCTGTAGCTGGTGGGGGAACTTGATGTAATGTGCTTCCCCTGCCCTGGCTCCTTGACAGTGTCAGTAAGCCTGTGCTAGAGTGTCAGGTGCTACATACAGGAGAAGCTCAGTGCTATCTTGGTTGTGGGTGATGGATAGGTCTGGAAAGTGTTTTAAAAGAGTCAGAGTGAAAGTACATTGAGATTAATTAACAAAGGCCTAGTTCCTCAAAGGTATTTAGGACCCTAACTCCTATTGATTTAAATGGAAATTAAGAACCTAAATACCTTTTAATCTGAGCCAAAATGAGACTAAAAGGATGGGTGAGTAAATATTAGTAAGTTAATTGCTTTAAGCATTTTGCTAAAATCTGAGTAGGCGCTTAAACTGTATCTGTTCCCTTCTTCCTTTGATTGAGCTGAACCACCATCTATGATGGTTCAGAAAACTTAGGTAAAAGGAAAATGGGCAATATTACAGATTCAGTTGCATAATTTCCTCACATTATTTGCCAAGTTTATAGACGCTGAAATGTGGTTTTATTCTGAAAATTGACTAAATTTTTATGGGGTTTTGTGACAGCTTTTAATGTACTTTTTTCCTTAAAAATTGTAGACATCGTGAATCAGAATACTTGTGCAGATAGAGAGTTTGGCACTTCAGGGAGAGAAAGTAGAAGAAAGCATATTTACCTAGAGCAGAACAGGGAGGGGATGCACTTTGTGAAGTAATACAGGATCAAAAGAACTGTTCATACAATTATAGAAGGACATATACAAGATTTTACTGTTTCAAGCAGTAGCAAACAATCAAAGAAGTGATAAATGGAGATACAGTTTAGGCATAGGTAGGTGCAAATATCTGAGACAGACAGCCTATATAATGTTTAAGCATGCTAATAAAAACGTTGACATTCCCTGTATCAAGAACAAAAAAGTTCTGCTGTATAAAAACAGAACACTGACTGAAAAGGGAGGATGTACAAGGACAGGCCATGAAAGCTGACATACATTGATACATTGTCTTGAGTTAAGATGCTGTGACAAGCTTTCAGCTTCAAAGAACTGAGACGAGTCCCATATTCGATTGAGAGTTTTATAGTTACCAGTCTATGACTGAGTTTCCTAACTGATTGTGAATATTCCCTCCCTGACTCTTTACACTCTGGGTCTAGACAAGATTAAATCTTTTTGTAAAGATAAAATTCTTCTCTACTTGTTAAACAGTCATGTGTTTAAATGCAACCAAAATATGAACATAACCTGAAACTGAAAGGCCGCACATTCAAAACTGATGTAAGGAAATATTTTGTATACAACACATGATTAATCAGTGGAACTCCTGGCCACCAAATAGCATAGCCAAGAGTTTAGCAGAATTCAAAGAAGGATTAGATGTTTATATGGATAATGAAAACATCCAGTTATATGAATAGAATAACACTACAAGTGATGTAAACCTTCATGCTTCAGGGCATAAATTCACTGCAAACTGTTGGGAGTTAGAATGAAGCTTCCCCTATGAACAGATTACTCCATAATTGTCTGTTTCCAAAGATTATAATGTCTTTGAAGTTTCCAGTACTGATCACAGTCAGCGACAGGATACTGGACTAACTGGACCGCTTGTCTGATTTGTTATGGCAACTTTTAGGTAAACTGAACTTGACTACAGGTGCTATCTGAAAGTCCTACAGGATGAAATAATCACTACCCTCCAGGGAGGCAAAGACTTAAGTGGCTTGCCCAAGGTCACACAAAGGAAATCTGTTTCAGAACAGGACATTGAATCCTGTTGCAGTTTCCCTGTCAGAGTCATTTTTCTGCAGGGAAGCAAAGAAATCTGTGGGGGACATGAATTCTGTGCACGCACAGTGGCACAGAATTCCCACAGGATTATAACATACATAGCTCCTTTTACAAGCAGGGGCGAACAATCTCTCTATCCTTTTACTGCCTGCTTCCTTCCTTTTCACTTCCTTCCTGTGCCTATTTGTGGGCTCTGGCTAATAGCTTAATTAGTTTTTCTGCCCTGCCCCACCCACAAATTAGGCACAGCTCTGCTTAATCACTTCCTGATTGGAGATGCTGTGAACAGAGTGCTGACTCAGGAGCAAGAGAGGGTGTGGGGAAGGAGACTGAGGAAGAAAGGAGGGAAAATATAGGGGCAGGTGAATGTGAGGAACAGGAAACCATATGTAAGTGGAGCAGGAATTAACTCTCAATGGAGAAAGGCAATAGGACCTTCCACCCCTCAGCAGTTGAGATGGTAAATAAGTCCCCCGATAACAGCATGCACTCACTGCTAGGGTACCTTCTCCTGGCTGTTCTGGGGATTAGCACCGTCCAGGTCTGACACCCCCTTCTGCCACTTGTTCACATACCCTGTCACCTCTCTTTCTCTCTCTGTCTGTAACTCAGGTTGCTCTTGCTTCATAACTTGGCCTTCCAGTCAGGTCACTATAGTCTTCTCCTTCCGGGGTGTCTAAGGACTATTGGGAAATTGTCCCAGGCAGTCTTCAATTTCACTGCCCAGCCTGCACCACTTACCCCAAGTGACTGGTAGGGGAACCTGGGCCTGCCCTCTACTCTGGGTTCTAGTGGGGGACCCTGCGTCTAGCAACTGTGGCCTGTTTCCTCCCAGATACTGCTCTTTCCTTGGCTTCCATCCTATATCTTTTGGCTCCTCCCACTCTCTATTTACCAGCTCAAACTCCTTCCTCTCAAGGAGTAACTTCAGACTACTCAACTCCATAACCCCTGAACATGCACATACCTTTTCCCAAGGGATAGCTGCAGACTACTGCCTTTGTAGTCCCTTTCTGTTGTCAACTTCCTGGCTTTATTCCAACCCTACCTATTCCTTCTCAGCTGGGCTCCATAAATCAATCGTTTAAACTCTAGCTCTTCCCCAGGTGTAGTCTATCAGATTAATTAACCTAATTTAAACTGTTCTGCCTTGTGTGGGGCTTGAGGGTGAACATCACATCACACTACATCCCCTCTGAACAGTTAACAGGGAGGCTCTGTTTAAAACTGAATTTTGAACCTGAAATGACCATAAATTGGGGACAAGTGGTTTCCATCTAAAGTCTCAAAAATGAAACACACTAGAAATGCGACAGTTTATTTTCTAAAAAAATCCATGACGTTTAAGCCAACCTCATGAGTTTTGGGAATTGAATAGAAATTTTCCCTACCAAAGACCTGACTGAAAAAGGGAGGCACCTTATCCCTTGGTATCCCCATGGTAAGTAATAGTCATACACAGAGCTTTCAAGCATTACTGCCACTCTATAGGGAGAGGTTATAGATACAAACAGGAAAGGCAAAACAGCATTGTTTGCAGACAGTACCAATAAATTAACAGAACTGATTGTTTTAAAAATTTATCCTCATTAACACTTTGAAATCTAAGGGGCTGTCATTCATTTGTCATTTTAAGTAGGTCCCTGTTGTAACCTCTAGTATCTCATACCCAAAGATAGTTAACCGAATATCTCTCAAACAGGAGATGCAAGTATAGATTTCACTTTCTTGGTGTCTTTCCAAGAATAACAATGTCTAATTTTAGATTTTAATGTACAGTAATTAGGTGAACAAAATTATACTCTAGGTTTCAGTATTTTTCTTATTTTTTGAAACAGAACTACTATTTTGGGTGCTTGGGAGACCTTTTTTCATAACTTGCATCCATTTAATTCCTTCATGTTCATCATAAACAGTCTTCTGTTAAAACCTTTTAGCTGCTCTTCAAAGTAATATATGTAGAGTTAAAGAGGAGAAAAAAAGAAGGCTATGAAGGGAGTGGGGTGGGGGAGAAAAAAATGCATGTATTTGCAAATCCTTATTTTAAAAAGGAATGAAAAATATCAAATCCCTAATATCATTTCAATATATTATATTTATTTTTAAAGTAGGTCTGCTTGCAACTAATTTTGCTAAACTTTGTCTCACAAAGTGCTGTTATTCTATTGTACTTATAAAATATTTGAAACAAAGGGATTTATTCTCCCTTTAATACAATAGCAATTTATGTGCTTAACTTCCATTAGCCTTAATGGTAATTATCGGTGTAAATCCCTGCATGTTGATAAGAGACTAGATCTTTAATTTAGTATTTTCCTCTTCATTTCCTTCCTCTTTTTTTTTCATTTTTTTCCTGCTCTTTGGACTGGATGGAGTCATTCAGGCAAGAGACATAGATCAGCACACACTACTTCTATTTGAAATATTTATTACTGAATTGTATTGCAAGTGATGAGGCTGTGCTGCTGGTAATGAAAGTCACCCTTTTATGAGTTTTCCATGTTAATCTTCTAGCGATCTCAGTTTGACTTCACACTTTGGCCTATGGTATTGTAGGTAAGACATAATGATCTTTTCTATAAAGAGATTAAAACTTCTGCCAAATTCACTAAATCAGCTGTGTTATGTGATGTGTCTGATTGGAACTGAGTTGAGAAGAATAAAGTCTCACTGAAGACCTCATTTTGGAATTCTATAAATCACTTAGTTCATAAACTTTCATAACTTTTCTTTATTACATTTTACATACATTTTGCTTAATTCTCGTCTTCAGAAATCCCCAGAGTTTGATGGCTCCAAAATGGCCCCTTCTCCATAAATAGAATTCCTGTAGTCGTGAGTCTGAATCCCTGATCTTAAAAACACGAAGGGGAAACTTACTGACTGGTTTTCGATTTAAATTGGAAATTAAGAAGCAACTTCCTTTCCCTACCCTATGTGATTTGTTTCTGTTAAAATGGAAAGGGAGCCTCAGATTTACCATTAAACAGGTTCCAGACTCCTACTGAGCTCCTGCTTCCCACATGATGAGAGCCGGAACAGAGTGTGGGTCAGGGGCTGAGAAGGAGCAGATGATGGAATAGGGCTCAGGAAGAACCCTGGGCCAGGGAGAGGGGAAACAGTGAGGAATGTGAGAGAGGGGAGGAGCAGTTAGTAAGTGGAGAGAGATTGGACAAAGTTGGCTAACAGGACCTAGTGCAGTTAGTTCCTAATGCTGCTTTCGGGACTTCTCCTGGCTGCGATTCCTTCAAACCTCCCTTCTCTTCTCTACTTACTCCACAGGTCCTTCCCCTATAGCATGAGCCTGCACCCAGGAAGTAGAAATAACTATGGGAAATGGGTAAAAATAATTAGCTATATCCTCTGCTCTGGCTGAAATGTGATTGTTGCAGAACCAGCCGGGGAAGCACCTTTCTGCTTCCCTGATCCTGGGGCCACTGAGTACTTGATTGGCCCCTGGTGTACATTAGAGTATCCTAAAAACTACACTAACTTAGAATTAGCTGCTTACAGCCTCAAAGGGCCATTACAGCAGCTAGGGATCAGCCAGGAACATTAGTGCCCCAGCAATACTCCTGCACTGGGGGCCAGGACTCGGATTGGTATAGCAATAGTAGGCTGTTACCTTCTTTGTAAACTCACCCCCCACTTAACCAGTGGTTTATGCAACTATTTGTGAGACACCAGTTTTCCACTGTTTATAAGGATTCCTGGGTCCTAGTCCTGGCTTTGTAAACGGAATGTTGTCTAAGGGTTAGAGCAATAGTTGCAGACAGCAGAGCCCCACCAGAGCTTTGGCAAGTGGATGAGGCTTGGCTCTGTCATCTTAGAGACCTGGCTATGTCATGTTAAAGACCTGGGTTCTATTTCCTGATCTGCCTGAAGTGACCTTGTGTAACCCTTCAATTATCTTATTTGTAAACTGGGATGATTGATATCTGCCTGTCTCCTTGGGTAGAAGAATGAGGCTTTGGTCAGTAATAAGGCTGTGAACTCTACTAACACCAGTCAGTAGAAGAGGTGAGACCAGAGCCCATGTTCCCCTGGGCCAAAGAGTATTCTGTGGCACAGTGTCTCCTTGCCCCTGAGATGCAAGCAGGTGTGACAGGGTTGCCCATTCCATGAGTATTACATAAGATCTATGAAACTTGGCAGGTCTGGTAACAGGGAAAATAAATATAAAAGTGGTGGTTTTTTTAAATGCTTCAGAAAATTTGAAACTCTGTTGTGGCCAAAATGTTAATATGGTTGTATGTATGAAAATCCTTTAACATAAATGTGGTTACAAGTGAGTTTAAACCATGCTGAGGCATGATTTTTTAACTCAATTTTTCTTCTACTGTGGAGGGGGCTGTAACAAGGATCAGATAGGTCTCTGAACAACAGATTATCTAGTGGTTTCCAGACGTTTGGGATTGTTGCTTTTAGACTGTAAAGCCCTAAGTGGCTTGGGACCTTCCTACCAGTTTCTCAGTGTCATGCTATTAGAGTTGAAATTTGAGGTGGCTCTCAAGGGGGGTGTGTGTGTGTGTGTGTGTGTGTGTGTGTGTGTGTGTGTGTGTGTGTGTGTGTGTGTGTGTGTGTGTGTGTGTGTGTGTGTGTGTGTGTGTGTGTGTGTGTGTGTGTGTGTGTGTGTGTGTGTGTGTGAGGATAGAGGCTATTTGGTGTACTTTTACATAAATAAACTTCAATTCTGTTTCCTCCCTTCCCTTGATGTTCAGGGAACAGGCTGCAAGAGTGGGTGCTTGGAAGACAGAAGGAAAAGATTGCCTTGGTTATTAGAGTTCAGGATGCAGGGCTAATAGGCAAGTTTTTATTTACGTTAACATAATTTCTTGTGAGAAACATCATCTCTTTGGGGATAGGGCTGGCGCAGTGCATTTTGCTGCCTTAGAGTGAACTCTTATATATGCCCCTTCCCCTCTGGCCATTTTGTCAGGCCTTTCCTTCTCCTTTCTCCCCCATTATTGCATGCCTTTGCCCTCTTACCCTTCTAGTGTATTTTTGCCTCCACTTGCAATGGATGGCATGCTTCTGGACTAACCCCACTTTGCATCAATCTGTTGCTCTCTTCTCCTACTTGAAGAAGGGGATGGCTTAATGGAGTAACTGAGTTGTTCAGCAGCTGGGAAGAAATTGGTGCTGATTCTTGTGTCACGCTAAGCAGATCCAAGGTCTGTTTATAACTTGGAGCTAGCCCTGCTTAGAAAATAGACCTGGCATGCTGCAACATTAGAGTTGCAGTTTAATAGAAAATACCTAGGGGTATTCTCTCAAAATAGTTTTTGCCCTTCAGATAAAATAATTTCTATTCCATTAGGTACACGATAAAATATATTGTTGCTGTTCATACTTTGAAAGGAATTATATAACTTTAAGTGTTAGTAATGTATTTTACACCTGCAATATGTAATATTCAAATAATAAACTTGAAATAAATATGTTCTTATTCTGTTCAGCACAGTGATCTAATAACTCAGTTGGCAAAAACTCCTCTCACCGTTTATAAACAATGATATATTTGAAATGCCAGTTGTAATTAAAAACTTTGATCTTACTTTTGCCAGTGGCTTCACTGCTAAATATGATCTTGTTTGTGAAACAGGCAGTAGGGGAGCCTCTTTTCAGTTAATTTTAATATTAAGTTAAACAATCAGGGTTGTTTAATATTTAAACTGAACATTTAATGTTTACAAAGTAAAGTCCATGTCCTGATTTTGTACTAGTAAGAATAAAGAAGTGTGATCAAAACCCTGGGGCAGCTGGTGAACTTTGTGACAAGTCGGGTGTAGCAGAAACCCCTGGGGCTCCCCAACACTGTAACTCCCCCCTTAACTCCAGACCTCTGGAAATGCTCCTAAGCCTCCTAATTCCAACCCTGTTTATTCCTGGCCCCTGAGTTTCCCTCCTCCCGTCTCCCTTCACCCTAATTCCTCCTTTCTCCCCACGCCCTAGGTCTTACTCTGCCCTCCACCTTCCTCAGTCCACCAATGGCCCCAAGGCTTCTTCACCTCCCAAGCCTCTAGGGCTTTCCCTGCCCTGTCCTGGGCCTGGGATTGACAGATTTATCAGCTCAGCAGGGTGGCTCTTCTGCCTCTATGGTCCGTCTTCCTGCTTCCCCAGAGCCTCCTCTGGCTTCTTGTCCATTTCTCCTCCAGCTTCTCCTCCCCTGCAGACTGAGTGGTCAAGGTCTGAATATCAGAAAAGCCACAAGGATTTTCAGTGGGGTTTGGGGCACTAGATTCACTGCCCAAGCCACAGGCTGCATTAACAGTAGGGCACTTTAAATAGCCCTGGGTAGTCGCCACTTGGGGCAGAGCGTAGCACTTCAGAGTCACCATAGCCTGTGCCTTGGGCAGTTAATCTAGTGCCACTGGTCCCACTCAAAATCCCCCTGTCTTAACCTAGTATCAGACCTTGACAAGGTAGTCTGTGCATGTGCCACAGGGGCAGTGGAGAAGACCACCCTGAGGCTGCCACTAAATATGAATCAGATTTGCTGTGTTCGAGATTCATATTTAGTCTCTCTCACTCACACACATGTGGCCTTTTGCATACTTTGGGGGATGGAGGGGCTGCCACCCCAACACTCTATACACAGGCTGCCACTGGCAAGAACACCTTATTTTTTCCATGTTCTGTTGTTGTCTAAGATGAGCCTCCTTAATGATTCAGGATTGTTGTTCATAACTTTTTTCATCAGATCACCTCAAGTTACTTCAGGAGAAAAACCTGGAAATTCAAAATCAAGGCACCACATTAAAACAACAGAACATTAAAAATTATGGAAATATGGACCTGGAGCCCCCAAATAGACTTTGCTCCATCTCATCGCCTGTGTTCCTTCTTGTTGTTTGTACTGTAGCAATGCCCAGAGACTCCAAAATAGGATTGGGGCCCTCCTGTGCTAGGTGTTTTCCCAACATACAGTAAAACACAGTTTGCAATGTGAACACAGATGCAGTTTGGTTTCCATAAGATGGCAGTGTGTTATATCCATGTATGATCATGAGTTAAGGTAGTCTAAGGTGATGTGATCTTAATTTTTCAGTCCATGATGAAATGCGTGTAAAACTGATTTGGTAATAGTTTGTATTCACTTTGAACAGTGTGACTACTCTACCAGTGAAACTGGATGACTCCAAAAATGAAGAACTAGAGCTCGTTTTCCAACAGAAAATGCAGTTTCCACAAAATTGAAATTTTCTTCAGGAAAATTTTGATTTTGCCAACAAAATTCAATTTCCAATGCGCCCACCTGAACCCTGCCATCCCAGGTTGAGAGCCAAAACCAAAGTCCGATCCCCACGACCTGAGCCCCACAATCTCTGGCAGGGGGGCCAAAGATGAAGCCCAAGGGCTTCAGACCCAGGCAGGGGGGTCTGTAATCTGAGCCCCACTGCTCAGTGCTGAAGTCCAAGGGCTTTGACTTCAGCCCCAGGTGGCGGGGCTCGGGCTTCGGCTTTGGTCCTGGGCCCCAGCAAGTCTTAGCCAGTCTTGGTGACCCCATTAAAACGGGGTCATGACCCACTTTGGGGTCCTGACCCACAGTTTGAAAACTCCAGCAGCATAATGCAATACGTGTCTGATAGTTCATTTCCTCTATGTGGTGTATCATGGGTGTCACATGACTCTAAGGGTATGTCTACACTACGACTGTAGTCTGATTTTACCAAAATCGATTTTTGTGAACCGATATTATGAAGTCGAACGTGTGTGTCCATACTAAGTACATTAAATCGGCGGTGTGAGTCCACAGTATCGGGGCAAGCGTCGACATTCCAAGCGGTGCACTGTGGGCAGCTATCCCACAGTTCCCGCTGCCCATTGGAATTATGGGTCAAGCTCCTGATGCCTGATGGGGCAAGAAATTTGTAGTAGGTGGTGTGACAAAGTTCCTCCTCTACTTCAGTGGGTCCTGCGCTTATAGGCGGATTTTGCTTGCCTCAGAGATCTTTCCTTCTGGTAGAACCCACAGTCCAGGTCAACTCGTCCTGTGTCTGATCAGGAGTTGGGAGGTTTGGGGAAACCCAGGCCTGCCCTCTACTCCGGGTTCCAGCCCAGGGCCCTGTGGACTGCAGCTGTTTAGAGTGCCTCCAGGAACAACTGCACGACAGCTACAATTCCCTGGGCTACTTCCCCATGGACTCCTCCCAACACTTTCTTTATCCTCACCACAGGATCTTCCAGCAGTATGCCCTCTCACTCTCAGCTACTAGTGCCTCTTACTCCCAGCTCCTCGCACGCACACAAACTGAAGTGAGCTCCTTTTTAAAACCAGGTGCTCTGATTAGCCTGCCTGTCTTAATTGATTCTAGCAGCCTCTTGATGGGCAGCAGGTGTTCTAATCAGCCTGTCTGTCTTAATTGTTTCCAGAAAGTTCCTGAGTGTTCTGGAACCTTCCCTGTTACCTTATCCAGGGAAAAGGGACCTACTTAACCTAGGGCTAATATATCTGCCTTCGACCACTCTCTTGTAGCCATCTGGCCTGACCCTGTCACAGTGGTTATGGGTACATGTCGTCATTCAACCGTCACTCCCCCGCTCCCTTCGGGAAAGCAACAGCAGACAATGATTTCACGCCCTTTTCCCTGGATTGAAAGCGCGGACGCCATAGCGCGGCGAGCATGGAGCCCGGGGAGATCATTGCAGCAGTTATGGCCATTGTCAACACCTCACGCATTATCGTGCGCTTTATCCAGAATCGGAACTTGAGAAATCAGGAGAGTAGTGAGCGTGGTGACGAGAGTGATGAGGACATGGACACAGACCTCTCTCAGAGAACGGGACCCCGCAAATTAGACATCCTGGTGGCAATGGGCCAGGCTCATGCCGTGGAACACCGATTCTGGGCCCGGGAAACGAGCACAGACTGGTGGGACCACATCTGCAGGTCTGGGATGAATCCCAGTGGCTGTGAAACTTTCGCATGCGTAAGGGCACTTTCCTGGAACTTTGTGACTTGCTGTCCTCTGCCCTGAAGCGCCAGGACACCAGGATGAGAGCAGCCCTGACAGTTGAGAAGTGAGTGGCGATAGCCCTCTGGAAGCTTGCAACACCTGACAGCTATCGGTCAGTCGCGAACCATTTTGGAGTGGGCAAATCTATTGTAGGGGTTGCTGTGATGCAAGTAGCACACGCAATCGTTGAGCTGCTGCTGTCAAAGGTAGTGACCCTGGGAAATGTGCAAGTGACAGTAGATGGCTTTGCTGCGATGGGATTCCCTAACTGTGGTGGGACTATAGACGGAACTCACATCCCTATCTTGGGACCAGACCACCAGGGCAGCCAGTACATTAACTGAAAGGGCTACTTTTCAATGGTGCTGCAAGCACTGGTGGATCACAAGGGACGTTTCACCAACATCAACGTCGGATGGCCTGGAAAGGTTCATAACGCTCGCGTCTTCAGAAACTCTGGTCTGTTTAGATGGCTGCAGGAAGGTATTTACTTCCTGGACCAGAAAATAACAGTTGGGCATGTGGAGATGCCTATAGTGATCCTTGGGGACCCAGCCTACCCCTTAATGCCCTGGCTCATGAAGCCATACACGGGCGCCCTGGACAGTAGTAAGGAGCTGTTCAACTACAGGCTGAGCAAGTGCAGAATGGTGGTGGAGTGTGCATTTGGATGTTTGAAAGGGCGCTGGCGAAGCTTACTGACTCGCTCAGACCTCAGCGAAACCAATATACCCATTGTTATTGCTGCTTGCTGTGTGCTCCACAATCTCTGTGAGAGTAAGGGGAGACGTTTATGGCGGGGTGGGCGGTTGAAGCAAATCGCCTGGCTGCAGCTTACGCGCAGCCAGACACCAGGGCGATTAGAAGAGCACAGCAGGACGCAGTGCGCATCAGGGAAGCTTTGAAAACTAGCTTCCAGACTGACCAGGGTAACCAGTGACTCTTACGTTTGTTTCTCCTTGAGGAGAACCTGCCCCCGTTTGTTTACTCTGTTTATATTGCCTATCCTCTCCAATTACCAACCCCCTTCCCCCCTTCAAGCACACCTTGCTTTGAAAGGAAATAAAGGCACCATTGTTTCACAAACAACAATTTTTTATTCAAGATTTGGGAATACAGGGAGAGAACTGGGATGGTGGCCAGGGTGGGGTGCGGGCGGAGGGGTGGAGGAAGGAGGGAAGGAAAGGCCGTTTCAAAACTTGGGGAATGACAGCCTTCTGCTGCTTGAGCAATCTGCAGGGGTGGCGTGGTTGTTCGCACGTTGCCTTCCCCCCCGAGTTTTGGGGACTCTGGGTGAGGAGGCTATGGGACTTGGGGAGGGGTGAGGGCTGTTACAGATGTGCTGCAGCGGCGGTCTGTCATCCTGCCTGCGTTCCTGCAGAACATCCACCAGATGCCGGAGCGTGTCGGTTTGCTCCCGCAGTAGCCCAAGCATCGGCTCTGTCACCCTCTGGTCTTCCTGCTGCCACCTCTCAGCTCGAGCGTCCCTCCTGTCATCCCGTTCGCTGGCCGCTTCCTTGTACTGGGAAATTCTGTCCCTCCACACATTCTGCTGAGCTACTTCAGTGCGAGAGCACTACATTAACTCAGAGAACATCTCGTCGCGTGTGCGTTTCTTTCTCCGCCTTATCTCTGACAGCCTTTGGGAGGGAGATGCCGGGGGAAGGCTAGGGACAGTTGCAGCTGTGGGATGCAAAAAAGGGAGTGCATTTTTTAAATAGATACATTTTACAGAACAATGCATATACTCTTTCGCGGTGAACAGCAGCATTCACAGTACCATTCACAGTACCTACCAAATATACTTCCAGTACAAGGTCGCATTTTGCATCTTTATATTGAGTGCCTGGGGCTTTGGTGTACAGAGCACACACGCAGGGCTGGGCAATGGAATTCGGCTAGCAGGCGGCCATAGTAAGCCATAGACTTTCAGCTTCGGAAACCTTAATTAACAGCAGCGCCCTCCTTTCATGCCCAAAGCCAAGTAACTCAAAACAAGGTAATTCTAGCCATCCCATTCTCTGGGATGATAGCTTTCGCCGTCACCCCACTGCATGGCTGGTATCAGGGAAGATCCCTGCTAGCCGAACGCCAACTACCCAGCCTGAACGGCCCCCCTCCCTTCCCCTCCCCTTCCCCACCTCGTGGCTGGTATCAGGGAAGATCCCTGCTACCTGAACGCCAAGTGCCCAGCATGAACGGCTCCCCTCCCCGCCCCCACAGCGTGGCTGGTATCAGGGAAGATTCCTGCTAGCCGAACGCCAACTGCCCAGCATGAACAGCCCCGCTCCCACCGCGTGGCTGGAAACTGCAGGGAGGATTTCTTTTCAGGAACAGGCAAACAGTTCAGTAGAAATGGCCACCTCTGACTGTCCCCGTAATTAAATTCCCATATTTCAAACAGGTCACCATGAGTAATATCACTCTGATGAGGATAACACAGACAGAGAAAGAACGGATGTTGCTTGAATGCCAGCAAACACCGGGGCTGTATGCTGCCAGTCTTTGCCGTGCAATGATACCAAACTACTTGATACTGGCCTGGCTTGGTAAAGTTTCCTACTATGGAGGACGCAATAAGGCTGCTCTCCCCAGAAACCTTCTGCAAAGGCTTTTAGAGTACCTTCAGGACAGCTTCATGGAGATGTCCCTGGAGGATTTCCGCTCCATCCCCAGACACGTTAACAGACTTTTCCAGTAGCTCTACTGGAAAAGGAATGCATCCCAAGTCCTCAGGGCAAAGTAACCATTAAAAACCAATTGCTTTACAACCATGTTTTTTCAGTTCAAAAGATACACTCATCTGATGTGCCTTCTCCGGCTTCACAGTCCGGGATACCGCCTTGGGAGGGGATCTCTGTCAGGGTGAGGAAAAGTTCCTGCAGAGCGCTGTCGACCACCTCGTCCTCATCATCTCCCTCATCATCTTCCCTGTTTGCAAAAACATCAGAGGAAGCGACTGATGAGAATACACCATCCTCGGAGTCCATGGACAGGGGTGGCGTAGTTGTGGTGGCCCCCCCCAGGATGGCATGCAGCGCAGCATAGAAGAGGCATGTCTGGGGATCTGACCCGGAGCGTCCGTTTGACTCTTTGGTCTTCTGGTAGGCTTGTCTCAGCTCCTTAATTTTAACGCGGCACTGCATTGCATCCCTGCTGTATCCTCTGTCCGTCATGGCCTTGGCGATTTTTTCACAGATTTTTGCATTACATCTTTTCGATTGTAGCTCTGATAGCACGGATTCATCTCCCCAGAGTGCTATCAGATCTAACACCTCCCGTTCTGTCCATGCTGGAGCCCTGTTTCTATTCTGGGATTGCATGGTCACCTCTGCTGAAGAGCTCTGCATCGTTACCTGTGCTGCTGAGCTCACCACGCTGGCCAAACAGGAAATGAAATTCAAACTGCCCAAAAAGGAAATGAAATTCAAATGTTCCCGGTGCTTTACCTGGGGCTTTACCTGGCCAGAGCATCCGTGCTGGGACTGCTGTCCAGAGAGGTCGCAGTGGTGCACTGTGGGATAGCTCCCGGAGACCAATAACGTTGAATTCCGTCCACACTACCCCTAATTCGACATGGCAATATCAATTTTAACGCTAATCCCCTCGTCAGGGAGGAGTACAGAAATCGATTTTAAGAGCCCTTTATGTCGAAATAAATGGCTTCGTTGTGTGGACAGGTGCAGGGTTAATTCGATTTAACGCTGCTAAATTCGATATAAACTCTTAGTGTAGACCAGGCCTGAGTCTCTTATGCAAAATGTAGTCTGGCCAGGGAGCCAGGCCCATGGAAGAGAATGGAGGCAGAAACTGTAACTCCTTTATGGCAATAGTGAAATACAGTTTAATGTTGAAATGTGGTTAAGCAAAACAAAACATTTGTTTTGAGTATGTTGAATTGTTTTGATCAATACATTCTAAATGAAACATTTTGATATTTCCAATTTGCATTCCGTAGAAAGTATTGACAGTTAAACATTTTATCTTGTTTTGGAATGAAAAACAAATGCTGAAATTCAGAATTTCCCAAAGGACAGAAATTAAAAATTTTGCTCATCTACAGTAAGAACATAAGACTTAGATATTAAACTACCATATCTCATGATCATACATGGATATAGTACACTGCCATCTTACGGAAACCAAACTTCATCTGTGTTTATTTTGCAAATTGTGCCGTGCGGTATATTTGTTTTTTCTACCTTTGTGTATGTTTTTCTTGTTCAAATTGAAACAGTGAAGCTCTTTTATTTTAGGTTACTCCTCTCCTACTTGTGGGGGGAGGAAGAGAGATGAGTATGATTGCTCAGCTCTTGAGAACTCCTGCTCACTTTGGACAGTGCTTAAGCAAAATATCCAGGCTTTCATCCTCTAGAAAATCTTTAACTTTTATTTTCTACCATTCTAGGACACTACCTGCTTTCCTTCTTACAAATTATATGACTGCACTTTACCATAGCTTTCTAGTCTGATTAGCTCCCTGTTGTGCAGCAAAAGTAAGTCCATATTTTAAATCATGCATGTTCAGACTCAAGCAGAAAACAATAAGACTTAAAAATGTAAGCTACATTTTCTGTCATCAGCACCAGTTGTTCTGATTACACTCAGTTTCCATAGAGCTGTGAATCTCTAGCCTTAACTAGCAGTGGATGGTAGAAAAATAATTATACTGCTTATAACAAAGAAAAACTGTTGAAAAGAATGTGTGTGTGGGGGGGGTAATTGAATTTGTTCTCAAGATAGGTACTTGGGCCCACCCCCGTCTCTCCTCTTCCCCAGCTCTTTCCACCCCTCTCCCAAGCATGCCCTGTCCCTGCTCCTCCCCTTCTCTCCCAGTGCCTCCGGCGTGCCGCTGAACAGTTGTTCTGTGGCGTGCAGGAGGCACTGCGGGGTGGGGGGAGGAGTTGATCCAGCAGGGCAGTGGCCCCGGACATGACTTGTGGACCCCCTGGAGCCAGATATGACTTGCGGACCCCCTGGAATACCCTCATGGACTCTCAGGGGCTGGCGGACCCCCATTTGAGAACCGCCAATCTAGTTCATTTCTTTCCAATGCATTTGTTCACCATTGTTTATTTACCAGTTTCTTTAAAATTAAAAATAAAATATGAAAATAAATATTTCATACACTCTTTAAGCTTTATCATAAATGCTGAGCCAGTCAGAATTTTGCATCTGAGGTCTGACTTTTTCTTTTAAACTGCGTGTGTAATCAGGCCATGTAAAGCCTTTCCTGTACTCAGAAAACTGTTTATTCTGATTATCTCACATGTTAATTAGAACCCTTTTGTTGGCAGTCTCAGCAGCAAGGGGTTGGATGGGCACAGAGAGTAAACTAGCTTCTTACCACTAAAGGTGCCCCCTCCAGAACAGGCTTAAGACGTACATGTTAGGACAAAATAGTGAAGCTTTCCCTGCTGTGGCCTGCATTGTAGCTGTTTTGTTGATAAAGAAAGGAGCTTTTTCTTCAGCGCCATCAAATTAATACCTTTTAATGAGCATTAAATTCATGTGCTCGAACACCATGGTGAAGTTACTCAGATACCATGGTGATTAAACAACCATAATAGATTAGATAAAAATGTAAAAAAAGCAAACTATCGCCACCAAGGAAGCCAACAAAATTATGTTAAATCTGAATGTAGGGCACTGTATACAGCTTGATGGTAAGTTGGAATAGTGTCTTTGATTCCTACATGTATGTATGTTTTGTTTTGTTTTTTTAATCGATTGGCTCTGATTTTCAACTCAAGGGTCAAGCCTCTCCCAGTCTACTGTTCTCCCTCTGCAGTGCTCAGTACCTACTCCCATGTAGCAAAACCACTGCAGTTTCATTACATTTGAGGCCTACTGTAGCCATTGCTTTCACGGATTCATTTAATCCAGTGTGATCACCATCCAAGTTGACAGGTGAAATTAGATACATATAGAAGTCTAATAGTGTGTTAATAAAGATACAATGAAGTATAATACCTCTTAAGAAATATTGTATTCAGGAAAATGAAAATTGCATACATGGTATATGCCTGCCTATAGCCTTGTACAATCCAACAATTCATATTGAAGGATATGTTTCTAATATAGTGATTAGTATGAAAAAGTTAAATGAAATGAGACGTAGCAAAATATTTGCTTAAAAAGGAAATGTTCTGAATTTTTCAACAGTAGCCTCAAAATTAAATTACATGTTTGAATCTTGCAGATCTAAACCTGAACTTTTTCATTCCAGTTCAGAAAATCCCAGTCCTGCTATTTTTCTGAGAATTTAGATTTACTTAGACTGCTTCAATAGTTTACCTTAGCCCTAATATAAAAGTAATATATTAAGTTGATTGTTAATTAACAATTAATATTGTTAAGTTGATAATGTCAGCATTAACAGGCTTCATTCATTCACTGTCTATTGTTAGAAGGTTTTACGGTCTCCTTGTGCTTCTTTGTTTCCTTCAGTCTTCTCAGCATGACTTAAATATGACCATGTCCTTCATAGTCTCATTTTAAAAACAATCCTGTTTCAGCTTATTAAAAGAGCACACAAAGCAACTGAAACGAAACCTTTTTATTTTATAGTCCTATCCTGCTAAAACAGTTGAGCAGATTACTTCCAAAATTTCTTTTAAAAAATACCCATTTAGTCAAAAACCCTGTATTACAAGTTTCACACTGGGAGGGAATTTCCATCAAGGTATTATATATAACTAAGCTCCAGAAAATAGAGTTTTAGAATGGAAATTCTGACACATTTATTATAAGGTTCTACGAAGCGTCACTATAATGATTTTACCTAATGCTTGACCTTCATCATTATCATTTCACACATCTATTCAGATACGCTGGTTTAACACTATAATTAGCTGTTTTAAATTAAGAAGGATACTATAAAGTTCTTCTAGGCCATTCTTTCTTCTGTTGACATTTTACTTGGAAGCCTATCTGCTGTAGAATATTGCTCTGCTACTGATTTCTTTGCCCACCTATTGGTTATCTTATTCTTGTACAGCTCAGAAATACTGTAATCAGATTCTCATTCTGTCTGCATGTGACATGCCCAAACCCCTTGGCTTCCTCCATGGGATCATCAGATAAACATCTGTTAAATAGCATTTTCTGCTCAAGCCTTCAGATGTTAAATTATTTTCAAGCTGAGCAAGCTCTTGTAGGCAGCATCACATTACTTAGACTCCCTCTAGTGTTAAATTTACTATCAGGATGTCACAACTAGAGTGAGCTATGAAATAAATGTGTCTTGGTGAAACTTAGCTGTTTTAGCTTTTGACATTTTGAATGCCTCTCTTTCTTTATAAATGAATTTGCAGTTGAGTGTTGCTTCCCTTCCATGGCTCTTTCCAGAACTTCCACAATACTAAGACAGTAGTCACTTTTGACACTTTATGTAATGGATCTTGTCTGGTTATCTTGCTTTGACAATGTCCCTGAATGTTGAACAGCCTTCCTGGCTGGGCTGGTTCACAAAGTCAGTCTTCTATAGCCCTCCTGAAGATGCATTTCTGAGATGCCTACAAGAAAACTAGCTGATTTAGGGGCCTGCTCCTTCTGCCATTGGTGGCAATGGGAGTTTTGCCACTGACTTCAATAGAAGCAAGGTCAGATCATAAGTCACCTACTTCATTTATTTATCGTGTGAATAACTTGCTTTATATGGAGGGATGAAGTCAAATGGGAAGGAAAAGGACAAGGATATTGGAATTGAAGCTGGGAATTGGTGTGGGAGAAAATGTGTGGGGGGAAATATGGAGGAAGGGTGCAAGGAGGGGAAAGCAGTGTGTTTAACTTAAAGGAGAGATACAAGGATGGATGTGGGGAAAACAAATAAACAAGTCCCTGGTAATTCACTGGCCTATCATGAAGTTTGGTTGTGATTACATGTATTACATGTTTTTATAGATTTCTCATTGTACCAGAGAAAAGGATAATTTTGTCAGTAAACATCCTAAATCATTGATCATTCAGCATCTATTTCACAGCTACTCGCTGTCGTTCACGTTATCCCCTCAGCATGCATACAGCACATGTTATAAAGGGGTGTGTGTGTGGAAATCAACCCTACCAAGGTCATCCTGTACTCCAGTGTTAAACATCTCTGTTCTACTTTTGGTTCAGATTGTTTACAAGCAATTGTTAGGAAGATTGGTGTAAGTTACTCCTATAACCTTTTCTTAGGAACTTCAGGTGAATGATTTTTATGCAATATATATTCTAGTGGAATAAATCATATTTAGTTCTCTTTTTTATAAAAACATTTGAAATGATTCATCACTGATGCTTACAATTTTTTATAGTTCAGTACTTAACATATAAGAGTTATTTATGTTAATGTATCATTTCTCATTAACAGTAAATCACAAAAACAGGTGTCTAATGAGTTGCATAAGTACTAAGACTGGCCTCCTGATACTGTAGGTGCTTTGCACACCTACAGATCAGACAGTTTAGGGGTTTGCTTTGTTTCTTTTTCTTGAGAATGACTGTATTTAGCTTACTTTCTCAATTGAGGTTACTTTTTGAATTTTATGCAGCCATGAAACAGATGGTATGGCAATTGAGAGTCTGTTAAGAGAACATTCTCCAAGTTTTGGGAAGACCATGAAAAGTAACAAGTGTACTCTGAGAATATTGCAGTGATATTTTTCTTCTCAAAGTTTACAGTTGTGAATTCCAGGCTAATGTCACCTTGTAAGAATAATTTCAAAGAAAACAGCTTCTTACCTGCCTTCTGCTGCAGTGCAGCCATCCTCCTACACACTATTTGCTACCTGCGTGTCTGATCACATGCCCTCATTTACAACTCCCCTCTTCCACAAATACACACACCCATCAGTCCCCACACATACATATTTGTCCATGCTCTCTCCTCACAAACAACCCACATTCTCATTCACGCTTAGCCACGCTTGTACTCAGAGGCACATATATGCTCATTCTTTGCTCCCATCCTGCTTCCTGGTAAAACAACTGGTAGTTCTCTCCCAGCAAGGAAGAGCTAACTGTTCCACAGGAGGGGGAAGGAGGAAGAGCAGAGCCCCAGCTCCTCAACAGCTCCGTGCTCCTTGGACCTAGCTTCCCCATTGCTGCCCACTTCCTCCTTTCTCTCCACAAAAAGAACTAGTGGCTCAAGCCTCGCTAGTTCCCACTCCCTTTCAGCTTATTATTGACAAAATTCGATATGACTTTCCCATTCCCCTCAGATCACTTTCTCCCCCCCTCTCCCCAACTCTCTTCTCCTTCTCCCTGGTCACAGATGTAGAAGTTTCTTATCTGATCTCCTCCTCTTACCCTCCACTTGCCCCAGTGACCCCAACTCGTCCTATCTCCTGATTTTTCCTCATGCCTGTCTTCATCATCTGCCTTATTCTTTTCCCTAACCTCTCAGTCTTCTCTGGTTTTCCCTTCACAATAAAAACTTGTTGTAATTTCCCATCTTAAAAATACCCACCCTTGACCCCACTTGCCTCTCTACCTATTGCCCTGCTTCTCCAGCGTTTGCCCAATCTCCTTTCTCATCTCTAAGCTCATTGAACACACTGTCTACAATTGCTGTCTGGAATTCCTCTCCACCAGTTCATCCTAGACCTTCTCCACTCTGGCTTTCAGCCCTTGCACTTTACTGAAACCCCTCTTCCTCAAGTCTCTAATGACCTCTTCTTAGCCAAATCTCAGAACTAGTACTCCGTTCTCATCCACCCCAACCTGTTAATCACCTTTGACACAATCAACCATAGTCCTCTTTTTGAAATCTTGTCCTCCCTTGTTTTCCATGACTCTGTCATCTCCTGGTTCTTATCCTATCTCTCTAATTGCTCCTTCAATGTGTCCTTCGGAGGATCCTCTTCTTTTGCCCTTCAGCTTTTTGGGGAGGTTCCACAGGGTTCTGAACTTGGTCCCCTTCTCTTCTCCCTCCACACCTATCTCTGGGTAATATCAGTAAACACAAATTAAACTACTATCTTTATGTAAAGTATTCACAGAGCTACTTCTATACTCCAGACCTATCTCCTTCTGTCCAAACTTAAATCTCAGTCTGTCTCTCTGATATCTCCTTATGGATGTATAGCTGTCAGCTCAAGCTCAAGATGGCTAAAAAAAGAGCTCTTAAACTGTGACCTCCAAGCCTTCCTGCTACCTTGTTTCTTGATCACTGTGGACAAAACCACCATCCTGCCTGTCTCTCAGGCCTGTAAACTCTCCCTAGGTCTTCAGGTACGTTCACAGATTCTAAGGCTAGAAGCTACACTGTGATTATCTAGTCTGACCTCTATATCACAGGCCATAGAACGTCCCCAAAATAATTTCTAGAGCATTTCTTTTAGAAAAACATCCAATCTTGATTTACAAATTGTCAATGATGGAGAATCTACCATGACCCTTGGTAGTTTGTTCCAGTTGTTAATTATTCTCACCATTACAAATTTACACTTTATTTTCAGTCTAAATTTGTGTAGCTTCAACTTCCAGCCATTGGATTGTGTTATACCTTTCTCTCTGCTAGACTGAAGAGCCCATTATCAAATATTTGTTCCCCATGTAGGTATTTATAGATGATAATCAAATCACCCCTTAATTGTCTCTTTATTAAACTAAATAGATTGAGCTCCTAGAGTCACTATTAGTGCATGTTTTCTAATCCTTTAATCATTCTCATGGTTCTTCTCTGAAAAGTCTCCAGTTGGTCAACATCCTCCTTGAATTGTGGACACCAAAACTGGACACGTATTCCAGCAGCAGTTGCACCAGTTCCAAATTCAGAGGATTGCCCTCTTTATGCATCCAGGGCCTGGTCTACACTAGGGGCGGGGATCGAGGTAAGTAAGGTACGCAACTTCAGCTACGTGAATAATGTAACTGACGTCGATGTACCTCTATCGACTTACCGCGCCATGAGGACGCCACAGGGTCGATTGCCGCTGCTCCTTTATCGACTCCGCTTCCACCTCTCGCCGGGGTGGATTACCAGAGTCGACAGCAGAGCGATCGGGGATCAATTTATCACGTCTACACTAGACGCGAAAAATCAATCCCTGAAAGATCAATCACTATCCGCCGATTCAGCAGGTAGTGTAGACCTGCCCCAAGAATCTCATTAGCCCTTTAGCCACAGCGTCACAGTGGGAGCTCATGTTCAGCTGATTTTTCACCACAACCCTCAGATATTTTTCAGAGTAACTGCTTTCCACACTAGAATCCCCCATCATCTACTCGTGGTCTACATTCTTTGTTCCTAGATGTATACATTTACATTTAGATGTATTAAAACACATATTGTTTGCTTGCACCAGGTGATCCAGATCACTCTGTATTAGTGACTTATCCTCTTCATTATTTACCATTACTCCAATTTTTCTGTCATCTGCAAACTTTATCAGTGATTATTTTATGTTTTCTTTCAAGTCATTGATAAAAAATGTTAAATAGCATAGGGCCAAGAACTGATTCCTGTAGGAACCCATTAGAAATATACTCAGTGGTGATTGCTGTTTACAATTACATTTGGAGAGATATCAGCCAGCTTTTAAGCCATTTAATGTCATGTTAATTTTATATTGTTCTAGTATTTTTAATCAAAATATCATGCAGTACCAGAAATCTATTACATCAATTACCTTTATCAACCAAAGTTGTAATCTCAGAAAAATAAATAAATAAAAATAAAGTTAGTTTGATAGGATCTGTTTTCCATAAACCCATGTTGATTGGCATTAATTATGTTATCCTCCTTTTAGTTCTTTATTAATTGAGTCCCATATCAGCTGTTTCGTTATCTTCCCAGACTGACAGGCCTAAAACTACCTGGGTCATCCATTTTATCCTTTTTAAAAATTGGCACAACATTAGCTTTCTTCCAGTCTTCTGGAACTTCTGCAGTGTTCCAAGATTTATTGAAAATCAACATTAATGGTCCAGCAAGCTCCTCAGCCAGCTCTTTTAAAACTCTTGGATGCACGTTATCTGGACCTAATATTTAAACATATCTAACTTTAGTAGCTGCTGTCCAACATCTTCTTGAGGTGGAAAGAGTGTTACCATATTGTACAACTACATCTGTTTTCCCCTCAAATGCAGAACAGAAATATTTATTAAACATTTCTGCTTTTTCTTCATTATTATTGATCATTCTACCATTTCCATCTTGTAATGGACCAGTACCATTGTTAGGATACTTTTTGTTCCTAATGTATTTAACAAAACTCCTTTTTATTGTCTTATTCAATCTTGCAGCATTGCTCCAGGAAGACAGTACACCATCCAGGCTATTTCTAAGTCTTGCCAAATCTGTCTGTATAATATCTCTAAGATGTAGCCTTTCCTATCCATCCATCCAGCTAAAACTCTTGTTCAGGTTCTCATCATGTTGCATCTCAGTTAGTGCAACATCTTTCACTGGCCTTGACAAATGCATCTTTCCCCAATTATATCCATTCACAATGATGCTGCAAAAATTATTTTCATTTCCCATCACTTTGATCATATCATTGTTCCCTTTGCATTCTTCCACTGCTCTGTTGAATCAAACATAAGCTACTTGGCTTCACTTTCGCCGTGCAGTGGAGACGAAACCAAAGACAGCTACAGAGTAGTGGCAGATAGCTGTCCAAGGCCAGGACCAGGAGGACATAGAGACTCAGTCATCAGCTGGCCTGATGTAGAAAGGAGGTATATGAGACTAACAGAGGACCAACAGGACACCACCCAATAGAATGAAGGCAGCAACAGGGTGAAAGCAAGCCCTGCACCAGGAGTGGTAACACAAACAAGAAGCCAGAGACTGGTTTAAAGGCCAACACACTTGAAGGCTAACAGGCTACAATGGGCTGGTGCTAAAAGCTATGTCTCTAGTGTGGGCTGTATACTAGTAACCTCTGGCCCCAGCAAGACAGCAAACACTTGCACAAAAGACACAACAACAAAAGCTGTTAAAAGGAAAGATGTAACAATCTGCTTGGAACTTGAAGGGAGGAGCACAGATTGCAGGAGGAAAGAATTTGGCAGAGTCATCAGAAAATCAGATATTGTGCACATGGCTAGAATGCTAGCTGCACTTGCAGCATCTCTAAATAGCTCTTTTTACTATGAGCCAGTTGAGTTTTACAAGCCTGGAGTCCTTTCATGTTATTACTTAGCACACGGCACATGAAACAAATACACAGGCCGCACTTCTGCTGCAAAATAAATCTCTTATCTACCAAAATGATTTTGACTATTACATTTCATAATGTTCCCATATTATGGCTTTTTATGTTCCACGTTGTTATGCCTGGTATAATTTCTCTGGAGTCATTTAACACTTAATCTTACTTTCTGAGAGATGGAAAAAATTGGAATGGTTTAGGCATTTGCAAAATCTCATTGATTGGGTTTTTGCTTTACAAACCAAAAACTGGGGTATTTTGGATCCCTGACTTTAATGGGGAGGTGGGTTTGGATAAATGGTTTCAATTATGGCTTTTATGTGCTTTTCGGTATTATTATTTTATAACTGGAGGGTCATACACTTTGTTGCTTCTGTAGGCTGAGCTGCACAAACAATGAGAGAGCAGCATGTAAAGCTGCTGCTTGTGATATGTGCAGGAAGCAGCATGAGGCATCAGAGAGATGTATCTGCCTGTAGCAATGTGGTGGGCAAAGGGAGTATGTAGGGGTCAAAGAATGAGATGATGAGGGCATTAGATACCCCCAACCCCTGCACTCAGAGCTGCTTTGGCCTTTACCTTCTAGATACTTGTTAACCTGCTCCACCACCAATCCCTTCTACCTGACCTCAGAAGTTCACATCCCTTCCCCACCAGAACCCTCCATTACCCCAGCCCCAAGCCCTGGCTGGGAAATGCACACACACACACACTTGCCTTTGTGTGCTCCTTTTCCTTCCAGAGTCAAATATTTGCAGGGGCTGGTGCCCCATCTCTATGTCTCCCCCACCTTGAACCAAGTTTTGGGGAGGCAGCGCACTAGGAGGGAAGAAGGAATTAGGCCTCCTTCACTTTTCTCTCCCTCTGGCTCCTGATCTCTCTGGGAGATAGGCCATTCAGTGTGTCAGCATTTAAAACTCTATTGAGATATGGGCAGAACTGAGATTGGCTTCATGGACCAGTTCTTTGATCTATAGATAATTACAAAGCTGGTTAAACCTGCTAAGCAAATGTGAGGGGGCTCTGTGTGTTGTCCCCGATTTCCCCTTCCAGGTTTCTGACTTTTCCACAGAATCAATAGGACATCATTGATGCCTAGAACATTCCCTGAAAATTTGGAATTGATGGGATGTGTTGTTTCAAAGTTATCACGTTACAGACAGGCAAACAGAAATGCCATCAAGTTGAATGTAGGGCCTCACTTTGCTCGGCCAATAATTATTATTATTATTATTATTACTTAAAATATAATGATGATTTAAAGCAATCTATGGTAAATAATAAAACAAAAATATGCATACCATGTAAGATAAATGGTAACATTTTTTAAAGCACCTAAGTGACATAAGAGCCTCAAGCCGATTTTCAGAAGTGACTTAGGCATTTAGGAGCTCAAGTATCATTGAAAGTCTTTAACTTTTCATATGGGATTTTGTTCTTAAATAATACACCAATTAATGGAAAATGACCGACATTACTAAGTGGAAGTAATGTTTATTAAATAATAGTACATTACTGATTGAATCAGAACACCTAATTGATAAACAGACTATTTGTGTTTCTTCACTATATTCAATTTTTCAGGCCCTCAATGTTATACTTACTGTGTTAAGGGATTGACTAAACAGGAAGACTTTCTCAATCTTTTATTTCAGGTTCTACAATGGAGAGCACACCAGGAGGAGACAGCCAGACTGGAAGCTGCTATAGCTGCCAGAAGAAAAGAAAAGGAAGATGAAAAAGAAAAGATACAGAAAGAAAAGGAAATGATTCAGAGAGCAGAGGAAAAAGAAAAAGTATGGAAAATGTGGTATTTGAATGATTGATTGTCTAATAATTGCTTGTAAAAGCTTTAAGTAATCTCAATACTTTATATTATTGTAAATAGTCTTTTTGGTATTAGTTCAGAGTTTAGCAAGTGGTTGGTGGAATGTTGCCAATACCCATTTCACCTTTAAAGCTGCATGTACTTGTGCAGCTATTGTGCTGCTTTCTTATTTTTCTAAAAAGACACCAATATAGGCATATACTCTGTGGCTGCCACACAGTCACAAGGAAAATCAGTGAGAGAAACTACTGCATTTCTAGCTGTCTTACAGATTTATGCTATCGAGTAATATGGCAAAGACCACTGAAGCTACCAAAGCTGCAGCAAGATATGCTGCATTGCAGCAAATGAGCCTCACAATATATTGGCTACAGTGTTTAAGCACACTGCACTTCTTAGACCAACACAGGGAACTTTCAAATAGGCTTCCAAGAACAGATGCACATTACCTCTTTCAAGACAGCAGATATCTATGTTTACATTGTGCTAAGCATCGTTTGACTGACTGGGAAATGTATCCAGTGTTGTAGCCTTATTGGTCCCAGAATATTAGAGAGACAAGGGGGGTGAGGTACTATATTTTATTGGACCAGCTTCTGTTGGCAACAGAGAGAAGCTTTTGAGATTACACAGAGCTCTTCTTTAGATCTGGGAAATGTACTCAGAGTGTCACAGCTAAATACAAAAATGGAACAGATAATTGTTTAGCATACGTTGTTAACACATATTTCAACGTGAAGTAGCCCATTAACACCTCCCAGTCAAGGATTTCCTCAAAGGAAACCTGCACAGCACCTTCAAGAGATGAGCCTAGGAGCTTAAATTCATAACTTCACTAGACAATAAAAATTATGGACTGAATAGCGCACTGGAATTATGGTTTATTACAACAATCTGTAACCCCGTTAACCTCTCCATCACTCCCTGGCTTTCCCCCTTCCCCATAACTGGAGAGGTGTTAACGTGCCACTTCACCTTGAATAGTCCCTTGAAATATGTGTTAACTACTTATGCTAAATAATCTGTTCCACCTTGTATTTATCTGTGACACTCTGGGTATGTTTACACTGCAGTTAGACACTGCTGGCTGGCCCATGCCAGCTGACTCAAACTCACAGGGCTCTGGCTAAGGGGCTGTTTCATTGTAGTATAAATGTTCCTGCTGTGGCTGCAGCCCAAGCTCTGGGACCCTCCTACTTACAAGGTCCTAGAGCCTGGGCTGCAGCCTGAGCCTCAACATTTACATTGCAATGAAACAGCCTCTTAAAAGACTCCAGAGTCAGCTGGCACGGACCAGCCACGGGTGTCTAATTGCAGTGTAAACATATCCTCTGAATACATTTCCCAGATATAAAGAAGAGCTTTGTGTAAGCTGGAAAGCTCCTCTCTCGCTCCAACAGAAATTAGTCCAATAAAAGATATTATCTCACCTACCTTGTCTCTCTGTGGGGAAATAACATTCTAACTAAAGTCTAAACAGTACTTTGTGGAAAAACTTTGGAGACTACGTTTTTTACTACTTATAGAAAAATCTGCTTATGTATCACATACTAGCTGTATTTCTCTACACTAGTTTTTATTATTAATGTAATTTATACAAAAACAGGAACTTTTTGATTTTGAGAATTTACCTATTTTTTACTTCTTTCTCATTTTGAAATCTTACACTCAAAGGATTAACATCACAACTGGTTTCTGTGGAATTTTTATATTAAAAATGCATAATTATTATTTCAAGTCAGCAATAAAAAGCAAGAGCAAATGAATGTTTATAGGGTGATCCTGCAAACCTTTCAGCACATGAGTAACTTTACTCACATAAGCTGTCCCATTAACTTCTATGAGACTATTGGTGCTGACATGCTTGCAGGATTGGGCCACTGATGAGTAGGTTTTTATGTATACATCTGTTGGAAGCAATGAGTGGGGGGGCGGGTGTCAGACAGGCAGAATTGTTTCAAAATAGAATATTTCCATTATTCGTATTTGAAGGGTTTAGTGAAGTTCAGGGACCCCAGCCCACAAAGAGGATTTAAGTTAATAGTTGATCAGCCACTGGTGAAGGCTGGAAAATGAAAAAATAGCACCCTGCCAACCAATGTCTCCTCCTTTGTCCTTAAGCTTCTCCCCAGGTAAATACCTGCCATAGTCCTTTGTAACATACCTTAATGGGAATGAACATAAACTATGTTCATGCCCCATCTGACTGAGAGCATGAATGGGGGAGTTCGGCTCCAGAAGTGCCTTATCCTTCTCTACCTCTACTTAGATGTTTGAAGTCTTGTCTATTTCAGACCATCTGCATGACATTATCCATATTGCAGTAATGTTCTTGAAAACAAGATTTATTAAAACTAAAGAGAATATGGTAGTAAAGCAAAAAAATAGTTGACAAAATTGAGTGACGTAGGGGTCCTTTAGCTTAGTTACAGATAAAAGAAAAGAAAATCCTAGGTCTTTAGAAAGTCCTCTTATCAACTCCTCTTTAGGCCTGACTAGCCTTTCCCTATTGTGTCCAAAGAAATTTCCCCTTATCACTTACCTATAGTTCATTATCATATCTGTGTGGCTATATCAACCATTCCACACAGGAGTATTTGAACAAGGGTGCTGCCTAGAGAAAGTGCCAGTCTTTGTGTCCCATATGAGGACTTTACCTCTGGGAGGTTTCCACACTTTCCTATCTCCAAGCCTACCTTGATCTCCCCTTCCTTAGACATGCCTCACCAGTTGAGGTGATGGACTTGATTTGCATGGCAATCATTCTTTGCTAAGGATGTTAGGTTGTGTCCATGTACAGGCAGTGTCTAGTTTCCTTCTTTGCTGGTTATAGAGGTAGCATGGATTTGTCTCTTTAATTCTCTCATAGATTTTCCATTGCTATTAAATATAAATTATTGCCAGACCCTGTTCCCTCAGTCACACTACCACTAAAAAAATAGAATGAATGAAATGACTAAAGAGACTGGCATGTAGTTAGTGTAACAGTGGGACAAAAGCACTTGAAAAAATGTTTTCCCTCTTGTCTCATATCCTATAAATTTTTTCTTTTATTCTGGGAACTTGTATTTTTCAATTGTGGTTATGAGGTCATATTTATAAGCATGTAAAATATGCACTTTGAGCCAAATCCTGGTGCTGTTTAAGTCCATACAAGTTTTGCCTTTGACTTCGATGAGACAGGATTATGTATACACTGTGTAGGCATGTTCTAGTCATTATCTGTAGACATTTTAAGCATATATCAAAAATGTACAAGAGGAACTTTTCAAGATTCTCTATACTGTGCAATTCCTGCATTCTTTCACACTGGCTCTGGCAGATGTTTTCTGATATTTGTTCCCAGAGGCTAGGTTATTATTGCTTTTAGGTATTGGTTTAGTCTTTTTAAACTACAGACTTCTGCTGGCATAATTGTTGGTCACAGGTATGAAGAGGTGTGATCCCTGACTGACATACAACGTGCCAACAGAAGCTCCTACCATAGAAGCTGTGTTTATACCAAGTTGTTTTATTCATGGGGAGTGATTTTACTATACCAGTATGATACAGTTGTGTTTAACTAGGAGCACTTTGCCAGGAAAAGTGCTCCTACTATAGAGAGACCCTTTGAGGGGATAAATGTGTGTAATCTCCAGCCATTACAAAAATTGTATTTGCTTTCTGATCCCCTGCCACCTGAATGCCTCTTTAGTATCAGTGGTTTACCGCTAGTTCAGGATGCAACATGAAGAAATTTTGATTGACATTTCAGAGTTGTCTGACAAGTTGTCTCTATTGGTGACCTTGGCCATCTAGTTTTTATTTTCTCCTATGTCACAGGAGGAGTGGTTGAGTTACTGGGTAGGTTGCATCACATCTTTTGCTTGTTTTTATTTGATGTTTTTCAGCTGTTGATCAATTTGTTTTAGTTTGTTCTGCCTATGTCTTTTCTTAGGTTGGGTTGCCCAGTGGCAGGTGGGCATAAACCCCCAGAGGAACAGGAAAAAAGGCGTGAGTGGGGGGGCATTTAATTGCCATTGGCAGTGTCACTCTTCTATATAACTACCTGGATCATGGTAGCAAAAAAGTCTGTGATCCACAGGGTTATAAGATATATCTGCATGCTACACAGACTGCCGCTGTTGGTATATTGAATATTCCCACACAGTGGAGAATGGGTAAAATGTTATTAAATCTACATATACTGTACTTGACATACTCCATACAGTGCTATATTGTACAGTGTGGTCATATCTACTACAATTTGCTAGTCCCAGATTTTTTTCATTTTCAAATATTACATTTCAAAAATATTACATTGACTCTAATTACATTTTATGAGAAATTTTTTTCTCTTAAGCAAGTCTGCGGAATGCAAGGAAATTAATGCAATAGGAGAGATTTTATTTAATATAAATATGTCAAGTAATAATTAATAAAAAATATTATAATAACCAGAGTTGTGCAGTTGTCCTTGGTTTCATATTGTGCATATAAAAATGGCCTAAATAAAATTATGGTTTTCTATTAAATTTTAACCCTGTGGAGCAGGAAACTGGGATTAATGAAATGGCAACATTTTCTGAAAATCTGCTTTTTCCTGAACCACAGCACCTAAAGGATTGTTTGCAAAAATAGAACAGTTTATGTTGAAGGGGCTGATGTCCTGAAAGCCATTGCAAACTGGAGCCTTCTACAAAAGCCTAAAACTAGAGTATTTCTGTGACACATAATATTACTTTTATTGCCATTTCATAGAGGTTCTGTTGCAAGGAATGATCATCTAAACTATTTCCTTTTTAAGTTAGCACCTTCCTCACTGTGGGATTGGGAAGGGGAAGGGGTGAATTTAGAGATTTCTTCCTCTTTATCTAGGGACTTGATGTACTTCAAAATGAATAACATTGATTTTAGATGTTTTAGTTAAGAGGACTTTAAAAATGTATACAATAACTAAAAGTCTGTGTCCCAAGCTGTATGGATATTCTGTGGAGCTCCTAAGATCCATGACTGGAGTTCTTTTGTGTATCTGTTTTGTGGAGTTCCTAAACTACACAGAACTTGGCTCTTGCTTGCACTGAAGTCCATAGCAAAACTCCCATTGACTTGAGGTGGTGCAGAAGCAGGACTCTGGTACACAGCTGATGTACAGAATATCTGCAGATGGGAGCCCTTTTTGAGGTTCAGTCCCGTGGAGCCTCATAGTATAAGATACATATTAACTTTACATGAAGAGTTCTCACAGTGAAGTGGACAAGAGAGAAGAGCTAAAGTTATTTGGGATACCTTAGCTCTGTATTTCCATACTTTTAAAATAATTTTATTTAAAATGCATCCTTAACTTTGAATGTCCTTGTTTTCAGACAGTTGTGTGTTATATAAAGATTCTATGATTTATTAATTTTTCCTTCATTAAATTATTGATACATATTTACTATTTTAATTTCAGTTTAATGTCTAAGGGGTCTGTGAAAGGTTGTTGTTACTATAGAACAGTGGTTTTCAAGATCGTTGTTACCATAGAACAGTGGTTTCAGGGGTCTGCAGACTATGGCTAAGATTTCCAAAGGGGTCCGCACCTCCATTTGAAATTTTATAGGGGTCTGCAAATGAAAAAGGTTTGAAAACCACTGTTCTTGAGGGTTAATGCAACAACGGTCTGTAAGCCACAATAACCTCTGTGGATCAGACATTATCCTACTAGCCTTTGACTAGGACAAAATAATATATCCAAAGTTACTAAATGCTGTTCAGAGAGGTAAGGTGGATGAGGTAATATCTTTTATTGTACCAACTTCTGTTGGTAAAAGAGATAAGCTTTCACAGAGCTCATCCTCATTCAGTAAGTAGCATGCGAATTTTCTGCATCATTGAAATTCCAGTTCTGTACCTAAATTTGCAAGACTGTTGTCTATTCCTTTCATCTTTATCTGGCATTACCACTCAGACCAAAAGTAATGTCAGTGAAGACATGTCTGACACTCCAAGCATCTGAAGAAAGCCCATCCATCTTCTTTAGTTATTTCATGGGATGTCTGCTTTCGGTAATTGCTGTTGCTGGGTAGAACAGATGACGAGGGCCATAGTAACAAGAAAAAAATACTGGTAATTTTGTTTGTCGTAGCTCTCATCCTATATTCCTTGCTTCTCCCCTGGAGGACTGCCACTTGGAGCTATTCTTGATACAAACTGGAAATGAGGTGCTCTGATTGCCATGTATTTTGTTTTCTTGCTCCCTGGTAGTGGGAGCAATAATGCTGTCTGTAGTTGCTGTCGTTGGATAGGCTGGAAAAAGAAAGGACTGCAGGAAACATACCAGTTGGCAAGTTTTCTCTTCATGCATGGGGGGTTCCACAAACTCTCTTCTGCTCCTACTACATCTCAAAAGCAGTTTCTGCAGCTTCATGTTTAGAGTGTAGCTTGTTAATCTCTCCTAACATAGGCAAATAGGCTATTCTAAAATATACATATTATTACAAAACCCAAGATGTCAGGTTTTCCCTGGCATTATCCTTGCTTTGCTGGCCTGTATCTTGGTTTATAAATGTTCTGTTGTTTTAATCTGTATATTTCATTCATACAAACTCCAGGTGAGAATATACTGGGCTGAAAAACAACACAAGTGGCAAGAAATGGAAGAGAAAGATCTACAGCGTCTGGCAGAACTGAAGAAATTAATGATTGAACAAGCAACTAAAGATAAAGAAAGGTATTAAAACAAACAAAACAAAACAAAAAACCCTGAAAAGTGAATAGATGATCAACAGGCAAGAATGAGTAACTCTTCCTGATCTGATTTGCTCAGTTGCCCCAAATTTGGAATAAATTGATTGTTCTTTATTTTCTTTCCCATTATGCAATGAAACCCTGTCCTACCATTCAGTTACAACTGGATTATGGAACCATAGCAACACAGTTCCCTGGACCAATTTGTGTATACATATGAACTAAACCATATTAAACAAGGCATTATACTGGTGCAAACTGCAGATTGTTGCAACTAGAACAGGATTCAACAATTTATAACTCAGTCCTTTGACTCCATTGTAGTTTAGTGTAGATGACACCTTCTATTCCTCCATCTCATAGAACTATTTCTAATCTTTTTGAGAGACAGGTAATGGGAGACATTTATATAGAATTGATTTCCTGCCTTAAAGATACATTATTTAATGTATACATACTTGTACACATAATGTATACATAGATTTTCAAAAGTGACTGGTGATTTTGTGTACTTTGATTTTTTGGGGATTTTTTTTAGGCACTCAAAAAGGGGGAAATGTCAGATTTTCAGAAAATGTTGAGCCCCAACACTCTGAAAGTCAGCGTGAGATCCTTTTAAGATGTTTCAAGTTGGATGGCCAAGAATTAAGACACTCAAAATTACTAGTTACTTTTGAAAATTTAGACTTAGTCTTTACATATGTAACATTGTATTTACAATATGAATCTTGATATTTAATGTGTTCATATATGATACTATGCCACCCCAAAGAGAGGTTTTCAGTAGATCTGGGTGGATTCCCCCATCCAAAAAGAATTATTTTAGAATTTTCAACATATAGAAAAAAGGGCATCTTGGTTATAGTTTCGCCACAATTTGGAACCAGTATAGTTCAAAATGAGAAAAGAAAATATGTCTGACGTGCATTGCAATTTATCAGTTTGATATTATAGACAACTTTACCCTAAGGATTGGGGCCCTCTGTGGACCGGGGTCCTGTCCATTTTCTGGAACAGGAAGAAAGCCAGGAGTGAGTTTAAAACTAGGCTATTTATCCAAAACCCCTTTCTTTGTCTGTTTGTTCCTGGGGAATCCAATTTGAATTAGTATATGCTCACCTTTCCACGGAGGTGGCTTCTCTGGAGATGCTAAAACCTGAGTGAATTTGCCAAATCACACCCCCACCCTCCACCCCCGTTGTTCTCCTATTTACCTTTTCCATGGAAATTCATACAATTCCACAATAACGTTCAATTGCATTTTCAATACAATGAACTCCAAAAATGTTAAGTTAAACCTTACTGAATTAGTTTTATTTCAACAAATTTCATTCAGGATATTGTCTGTAATAGTATGAGCACCGTTCTGTGCTCTGTTGGACATCCTCAGTGTTCTTTACGTATGTATATTTATTTGCCGCCTCTTTAACACACCTGCAATAGCTTTTCATTTAATTCACTGCACTGAAGCCATTAATCTTGTACTTTACCTAAGGCCATGAATGTTTGAGATTGAGATCCAGTTGAAATTATTGCCCAAGGCTATTTAAGGATAAAGGGCAGAGACACTGTATTCTGTTTTCCAGCAGTAGTTAAAAAACAAAACAGCAAGAAGGTGGATGTGTAGAAGCTGTTGTGTTGACTCTGTGCCATACGAGGACCGCTGTACAATGGGGTGATCCTGCCAAGGCCAGCTATGTCAGTGATGCAGCCTGCTTCCAGTAATAGTGCAGTATAAAACAGCCACACAACACACCAGAATCTAGTCCTTGTATTTATGAGCAATTTACTATTTTTAATAATAATAAATAATTAAATAATATTTAATATTTACTATTACTAATTTACTATTACAAAAGATACATAAGCAGTGCATAAGTTATCTTCTAATGTGTTTTTAAAAGCTGTAGATATTTGGTTATATAGTATCATACAGTAGGAGAGGATTATGCTAATAACTTATATAAAATAAACAAATGGCACAATTCAGTAAAGAAATAATAGAGGTGAGATTATGAATCAAAAGTAAGTAAATGCTCAACTTTACATTTACCAGACTTGTCATGCTATATATACACAATAAAACAGTGTAAGGAAAGGAAAAACTACTTACTGTTTGTTGAGGATACTCATTCTTTGGAATTGTGTAGTTCTTTTTATCTTCAAACTTCTTCACTAACATTAATCAAAGAAGGAAAGAGAGGTGTTACTGTTATTAGGTACTGTAGTGCCTCATGTGTGCTCCCTGACATTCTACAGCATATTAAGTATGCAAAGCTAAAATGAAATACATGCCCCAGTAAGCTTACAGGCAAGGGTCACAATGCTGTGAAGACTTAGGTATGTGCTTAATTATAAGCAGGAGTAGTCCTAGAGTCTTTGTAAGATTGGACTTTTAAAAACTAAGAATGGGGACAATACAGAGCAATACAGAACTAGACAGACATAGCATGGCAAGTGGTCATTTACAGGTGGCATGTTTTGCTGATCTAATGGATTTTCAGTAGATTTTTAAGGAGGACAGGAAAGGTGTTTGGCATATGTGAATTGTTTGGCTATTCCAGATACAAGGGGTGGCAAAGAAGAAGACACGAAAATAGGAGCAGGCAAATGGGATGGAAAAAGGTAGTCCTTTTTTTTTAACTAAAGTTTTCTGAATTAAAGTTAAAATTGGGTAACGGCCTGTGAAATGAGGGAGAAGGGCTAGATCAGTCTTTTTCATCTCAAACATGGATGATCCTGTCACTATGTTAAGACTATATTCCAGGGGTTTACATGTGTGCTGTAGCTGCTTGTATTGCAAAGCATGAGTAAACCAGATTTACAGCTCCTTTGTATTACCAGAGAGTGCCAGTGAATCTGACCGTAAATAAGATTTTTTTTTCCTTTTAAAGACTAAGTACTTCACTTTTGAAGCTTATTGAGGTTACAATTTCTGACTTTATGAAGAAATGTAAAATTATTGCTGTACTATTTAAAACTTTTAAAAAATCCATGTTGTGTGGTAGTGACAATTATTTGTACCTCGTTTGATAGTTTTCTGTTCTGATAGAAAATCAAAGTGTAATTCACTGCAGCAGACTGCTGAATCATTCATTGTTTGAAGCTCTAAACTTTTGATGTTCGTTCTACACAAATGCTCTAAAAAGACCGGAAAGTAAAGGAATGTGAAAGAGATTATAGAACATTAGTGCACAGCTACTGACTACTAAACTTTAATAGTCTTATTTAATTTTTTAAGGAAGATTGTAGCTTCGTTTTGTAAGTAGCAGTCTGTTGAAGGGTAACTATCCCACAATGAGAGAGACTCCCACCATAAATACAGAAACCTAATAAGAAAAATGTTCAAGTGGAGACTGAGTTGCATACACATATGTACCCACATTTGGACAGACAAAGCCTGCATTTGCATATACATGTGAGATAAATGGGACAGGTTGTTCTTATAGACATTGAATAGTATTGTTCTCCACAAGTAGAATCATAGAATCTCAGGGTTGGAAGGGACCTTAAGAGGTCCCTTCCAACCCCCTGCTCAAAGCAGGACCAATTCCCAATTTTTGCCCCAGATCCCTAAATGGCCCCCTCAAGTATTGAACTCACAACCCTGGGTTTAGCAGGCCAATGCTCAAACCACTGAGCTATCCATAGTCCCATTGAAACCAATAGGAACAGCTTGTGGAGTAATGGGTTACTCAGTATCAAGAAGGGTATCAGTCCATTGAAAGTGCAAATGGGTACTTGTATGTGCAAATACTGTACCAATTTCCCTGTATACTCATAGGGCCCTATCCTCAGCTCATGTAAATTGTCATAGCTCCATTGACTTCAATTGACAGTTTACACCAGTTGAAGATTTGGCCCATACATTTTATGGATGCCAGCAAGGGGCTACTTCTGGAAAACCTGGCCCAACATGAGATGTATTTTAGGCCCAGGTATCCAATGACTTGGCAAAGTCATACAAGTGAGTGTCAGATATGGAAGCATCTTCCAAGCTTCCGTCCTTTTGTATAAATACTACATGTACCCACAGCATACATGACATATTTATTCTAATCACAGTACCAAACAATAACTGATTATAGTCTGAAAAAAACTTGTATTACAAACATTTTTAAAAGTTCTGTTAAAACTTTTATAATAAGCATGTTAGTTTTTTCCTCTTGAATAGTTATGAGACAGTGTCTGAAAGCAGAATTTTAATGAAATTATGCTTATCAGAAATTACATAAGTGTGTACTCACAATACTTCAAAAGGTAGCTCTGCTGAAACTAATTAGCTAAACTCATTTGTCAGCTTGTTGCTTATTAAAATTGTTATTTACTGGGATACTTAAAATCAAAATTGAGTATTAAAACATTAAAATGAAAATGTTTTGCTGTAAAATTAAAGTTTACTTTGAAATAACAGTAGTTAAAATGTTACTAAGTATAATATAGTAAGTATAACAAAATTATTACAGTATCATGTGGATACTGTGAAATTACAGCAAAAGTGAAACACTTAAAGCCAACTACAAAATATTTATTAAGCTGTTCTAAACTTGGTATACTACTTGCAACTGAGAATATATTTACAAATTAAAACTCCCTGCCTGTTGTGTATGTAGCTTTCATATCTCTACTGTTATCCTCTGACCAGGAAGCTAAAGATCTTTGTTAATGCTGCTCCCGACTGGACATCATGAACAACATGATGATCTTCTCAAGAAAATATGATCATGAAAATATGATGATCTTCTTTCTTCTTCTCATGAGCTAGGAGTGCCACTTCTTCAACACTTTTAGCTCTTGCATGGCCAGAAAACAAGAAACAGAAACTTTGGGCCTGATTCTCCACTGCTTTGCACATTACGTAATAATTAACGTCTGTGCAAAGTGAATGCAAAATTCATGTAAGACTCTATCATTCTTCTGTGATAGTGTTTCACACTCTCTTTATACATGTGTAAATGACTGCAGTAGGGACAAGTCACTTAAAAATCAGGCCTTGATACAGGTCCCTATGTTTTTAATTTGGTAGTTCCTAGCAACTTCCAGGTCATTAAGCCTCATTTTTAATAGTACTGGATAATTTTAGAAACAATATGGTAGTGCAAGCAGTTAAAGCTGCATGAAAGGCTTTCAATAAAATGCTAATTTTATCATTTGCCATTTTTCATAAAAAAATGAAAATTCTTAATTGTTATTAAGAGATTTTCATGTCATCTCACTTTATGCAAGAAGCAAATTAGGCTTTCACCTTGAGAGAAAAATATTGCCGAGGCCTGTGTTGTGAGTCTGAACCTATTTAAAATACAGGAACAAAAAGAACAAATTTAGAGAGTGTCTTGTGCATCCTTGAGTAATATTGTACCATCTTCTTGAGTCATACCAGTTTGTCCTGTTAATTGCTCTTGGATTATTGCAGCCGTGGTCTTTTGTAACTGCCTGGTTAACTGTCTGCTTGTTCCAAATCCTTGCAATTTACACTACAAGTTACACTCTCCTCTGAGTTTAATAAAGTCTTCCTTTTTCTAAGAGTAAAAGTATTAAAAATCCCCACTTTTTTTTGCAGTGCTTCCTACTGCATATCCCCAAAGAAAGTTAAAAGCTTTGAGGAAGAGTTTGTCTGTCTGTCCCATGAATACAGGGGAGGGCAAATGCTACCTCGTGCAAAAAGACAAAGCAGGTTTCTGCTGTTTTAGGGCAATACAATTCAGTAGCTTTACTTACCTCTACAAGTAGCAAGATTAGAGGTCTTGCCTATTTATTGAATGGAAAGAGGAAGGATAGGGAGAGTCCTGTTTTTGCTGCCATGTCTGGATGTCAGAGGACATTTCTTTTAAGGTTGTTAGCAAAGAAAATGGAAGAAAAATATTAATAATAAATTATAGAGAATGTTGGACAAAAATTAGACTCCATAAATGTTCTGATAATTAGCTAACTTGTGAGAATATTCATGGATAATTATCCATTCTTTAAACTCTGGTAAAATAGTTAAATAAGTTAGTTTCAGGTGTTTTGAGGAAACTTCATATTATTCATGAGACAAAGATAAAGAATTCACCCTGGTTTTCAAGCAGAAATGTTAAAACCACAGTTTGATACAACTTGCCCAATGTTTTCATCGTATATATATATATATATGCTCTATTGTACAGGATTAAGTTTAGACAAGAACTGTTGGAAAAACGCCTGATGGAGAGAAAAGAACTGTCCCTTCAAGAAGCCCATGAGAAAGAAGAAAGAGAGAGACGTCTTGAAGCCCTCAGGAAACAGGTGATTTTGTTTCTTGTGTATAGTATTTAGATATACAATTAAGCTACATAAAATTACATTAATATAACACATTACAAAAGCAATCCCTCAGCAATCAAGGAATGAAAAAGTTAAGGTTTTCACAGTAACATTACCTCTGCCACATTACACACCCTTTGTGTTTTGTACTTCTGACAATATGAGCATTAACATATTAAATGACACAGTGGAATCTGTTGACATTTAGAAGTGGATCATCATTAATTTCTCTGAGTTGGGACCCTTTTTTTCTTCTGTTGCTGTTCCTTTTAGTTTCAATCCTGTGTAGAGGACCAGCACAAGGTTTATGAACCACATAATCCCCGAAAATGAGCGTAAATGGTTCATAGGCCCTGGGTTGGCTCTCTGCACAGGATTGAGTTTAACTCTCTATGAAGTTTGTGCAGTTCATGAAAAAACTGTATTCCAGACAGCACTTATCCAAGGTTGCCGAGTAAAATTTACTGTGATCACTTTATTTTTTTCTTTTCCTAACCTTTGAACATATGTCTTTGAAACATTTGTTACATTCAAGTTTTTTTTTAATTTAATTTCCCTGAGTTGTTTTTTGTCTTCAAGGAATAAAAGGGAATCCAGTACTTGAGATTCTATGCTGTACTCCTGGAAGTGCAGCATACAATGTGCACCCCAGAGTGTGGGTGGGGAGCAGGGAAAAGTTTATTTAAACCACTTTTTGTGTCTTTCCAATTGTGGGCTACTCTGGGGACCAAAACAGCACCCAGTGTAACTCAGATAGCCCTAGTGTTACAGCAGCCTCCCCAGGGTAGCCTGCGGTTTGCAGTGCAAGCCAGAATGACCATAGCAGAATTTCCTATGACCCTACCCTCAGCACACGCTCTGCACTGGGGCATAGGCAGCCTAATGCTGTGTGAGAGCCAGGTCTAAGTGGCCTGTTTATGGCCGTATAAATTCCTTGAATTAAGACTTTGGAATTGCAGAGTTTACAAATAGATTCCTTAGTTTTTATCTGGAGCAGAAAAAGATATTTAGAAAGTCCATTCAGTTTATCTTTTTGACATGGTTAAATTATGGATATCACCTTTGGTTAAAGAGAGAGAGAGGTTGAATCTTCTGTCATGTACAGTTCTAATATTTTTTGCTTGCATT
Source organism: Macrochelys suwanniensis (assembly GCA_033296515.1). Lineage (NCBI taxonomy): Eukaryota > Metazoa > Chordata > Testudines > Chelydridae > Macrochelys > Macrochelys suwanniensis. The sequence continues at coordinate 30,020,415 of CM065784.1, read as the reverse complement.
AGTTATCTGATTAGGTGTCAGCAATTATAGCCTACTTCAGATTGACTTTTCTTCATGCAGTTTGCTGTATTTTTACAAAACAGTATTAGGCCACTTGTATATACTGCAGCACAAAGAAACTACATAAAAATTGTGTAGAAACTGCGATTTATACTGCCTTGCAAGAAGAATTAGATTTGACTCTTTAATAAAGTAGGGACTGTTACTTAATATAACTTACTAACAGGTTTCAGAGTAGCAGCCGTGTTAGTCTGTGTCAGCAAAAAGAACAGGATTACTTGTGGCACCTTAGAGACTAACAAATTTATTTCAGCATAAGCTTTTGTGGGCTACAGCTCACTTCATCAGACGCATGGAATGGAACACACAGTAAGCAGATATTTATACATTCAGAGAAACATGAAAAGGTGGAAGTACCTATACCAACTTTAGAGGCTAATTAATTAAGAGGAACTATATCAGCAGGGGGAAAAAAACTTTTGAAGTGATAATCAAGATGGCCCATTTCGGACAGTTGACACAAAGGTGTGAGTGAGGATAGTTGACTAGGGGAAATAGATTCAATTAACGTAATGACCGAACCACTCCCAGTCTCTGTTTAAACCTAAGTTAATGGTATCTAGTTTGCATATTAATTCAAGTTCAACAGCTTCTCGTTGGAGTCTGTTTTTGAAGCTTTTCTGTTGCAAAATTGCCACCTTTAAGTCTGTCACTGAGTGATTAGAGAGGATAGTTGACTAGGGGAAATGTGATTAGAAAAGTTGAAGTGTTCTACTGGTTTTTGAATGTTATGATTCCTGATGTCAGATTTGTGTCTGTTTATTCTTTTGTGTAGAGACTGTCCAGTTTGGCCAATGTACATGGCAGAGGGGCATTGCTGGCACATGATGGCATATATCACATTGAAATTTATCACATTTCACATATATCACATTTCCCCTAGTCAACTATCCTCACTCACACTTTTGTGTCAACTGTCTGAAATGGGCCACCTTGATTATCACTTCAAAAGTTTTTTTTCCCCTGCTGATATAGTTCCTCTTAATTAATTAGCCTCTAAAGTTGGTATAGGTACTTCCACCTTTTCATGTTTCTCTGAATGTATAAGTATCTGCTTACTGTGTGTTCCATTCCATGCGTCTGATGAAGTGAGCTGTAGCCCACAAAAGCTTATGCTGAAATAAATTTGTTAGTCTCTAAGGTGCCACAAGTAATCCTGTTCTTATAACTACTAAGTTATTAGTCCACTTCTTTCATCTCCTTTATCACTTTTTGGTTGTTGGTTTTGATTGGGAAGAGTCCCTGCATCTTCCTTAGAGCCCCGAGGACACCATCATTTCCCCTCATATATACAATACACTCACTCAGTTGAGGGCTCTTGCACAACCATCATAATTCCAGGCTTGGAAAGTCTGGTTAGAAATAAGCAATTTCTCTTCTTCAATATTTACCTTTCCACAATCCTGCTTATAGGATGTACACACATGCATACTCAGCTTGGAGCTATCTAAAAGAACAGTGGGCTGTGTGAGCTCTCCTTTATGGATTTGACTATTCAAGCCGGAAGCTTTCATAAAGATGAGCCACCCCTACAGTACTCAGTCACTTCCAATACAATATGGCTGTGGGTGTAAGGCCCATCTCTACAGTGCCCTCGCTGTTTTTAGGCAGAATTTCTGCATTTGCCTGTAGTTTTAGTTTAGTTTAGAATGTAGTGTAGTAAATTTTGAAGTTGTTATATTTGACTTATTTTGACTGCTCTTTGGGGCCTTCCCATGTTCCAGAACTGCGGCTCTCACGTGTTTCCTTTACTGGTTCCCTGTACCTTTGAACCATGCCTAATCCAGAAGGATGGGTATAAGAAGTATCCAGCAGACAGCAATGAAGTGTCAGTGACTGATCAGCACATTTTCTGCTTCTTTTGTTTTGGTAAGGATCATTCTTCAGCTCCCTGGTCTGTCTGTGCAACCTTTACACACAAAGCCTGAAAGCAGAGAAGCACTTCTAAATATTTTCCTTATGTAAGAAGTCTTGAATCCTGGATCAGTCTCCTTCTAACAAGAGTCCTACTAGTTTCCAGGATGTTCTAGCTCTACCTTTTGATTCCAGGGTCTATTAATTATGTCTTGACTTACCGAAGATGCTTGGTCAGTGCTGAGTCTTTGTAAGCTCCAGGAGTTTCTTCTATTCCAAGGCTTATATTGGTGATAATGCCCTCCACATTACTGGAGACTTTGGTGTATTCTTCCAGCAAGGAGGCCATAGTTCATCAAGATTTCTTTGGAACCAACATAATTTTCAAGGCATTCAACTGTCAAGACTGTTGTTGGTTGTGAGGTCGCCTCAATTCATTTTTCCTCAGCATAGTCAGAGTTGGTAAGCAGGCTACCATATAGATAGCACATGACATCTGTGCTCCAGGATCTGCAATGGCTACCTATGAGCTTCCAGACATATTTTTAAGGTTTAGGTTTTAACCTATAAAGCCCTAAATGGCCTGGGACCTGCCTACCTGAGAGACCCTCTCTCTCTCCCTCTATGATACACTGCCACAGTTGTGGTCAGCACTGCCGCAGTTAGGCTTCAATTGGCTTGGCAGGGCTTCCTCCATATGGGCCTTGGGGCTCTGCTATGCCCTTTCATCCCTCATTTGAAATAGCATAGATTTGGCTGATTTTCAGGGCTTGCTGCATGGCCCATTTGTTTTACCTAGCATTTGACCCTTTGAGGTAAGGTGACTGAGGTATGGTTGTATGTGCGTGTTTGATTATGTGCTGCTGTTTGTTTTTTGTCATTTTTTAAATAATTGGCAGAACATGCATATTTTGTGAATGGACACTTTTTATTTATTCTAAATAAAATAAAAGTAAAATGAATAATAAAATACTGAGGTGCTAGGTCTTCTCTTGGCTGCCCAAGAACAAGATATGGCTTAGATGAGTCGTCTCAGCACCAGAGGGTGGTGCTGTCATCCAAATGCCAGAAGAAGCATCATGGATCCAAGGAGAGGCTCTATGGATGAGCAGTTTTGATCTGAAGAGACTGTCCTAAAAACGAGATTGATTCACTGCCCAGATCTGTAGTTACATCACAAAGTGGCCTAGATAGTGATAGATTGCTGAGAACAGATGTTCAGTGCTGTGAAGGAGTGCAGAAAAAACTACTTCAGTGCAAGAAGGAGTCTATGGGAGCCTGCTGTTCATTGAAGTGGACAGTGATCTCTGCATAAGCTGTAATCAATAGGTTATTTCTTTTGTGAATGCCTATGTTGAAATTTTGGACTAGTCAATTCAGTTCAGAGGAGTCAGGGGATCTATGCTATTATCCCTTAGCAGCTATTTCTGCTCAATGAGATTCTTCTATTGTGTTCTGCCTGATGTCATCTTATGATGGATCTTGAAGGGACATACGTGTGTATTTCTGTCAGTCCAATAAGCTGTTCCATCTTTTGACTTGAATTTAGTGCTTACAAGATTGACAGTACCATGTTCAGGACTCCTGGCAAACTGCTGTCTTCCTTATATATCACATTTCAATTTCTGTGAAATTTTCATGAATCCTCTTACCCTCTACCAAAAGCTCCAGCCAGTACTGTTCCCATTGTGGAGATTAAGCAAAGCTATCATTTGTGGGTATCTAGACATATCTTTCTGCAGGACCACTTCTTTGATTTGGAATCTCACCCTGCTGCCTGTTCTAGGAGATCATCTCTGCAATCATTGTTTAATTAACCCTTCTTGGTCCACCTCCTGGGGGATTGTAGTGCTAGTTCCTCTCTTAAATAGCTAGTTTACTAGTCATATTTATTGGAGAAAGAGGAGTTATTTGTCAATAACTCTTGTTTTGCTCCTGCATTTCCACATTTCCATATTGCTCCCCATTTCCCTGCTTCTTCAGAGTTTTATGAGATTGTTGGATTCAGTGGAAGGAACTGAGGGCAGATGAGGTCACACATCTTTTTTATAGCCTGGAGACCAATCATTGAGACCCACAGAGGTTGCATTGCTTTTCAGAGTGGTTCAAAGTTTGGCATGGGCACACTTACATCTCACAAATGTGGAGCTGCACAAGGAATATGTTTAAAGGACAACTGTTATTGGTAAGGAAATTTCTCCATGCCAGTCCACTTCACTCCAACTTCATTCCAGTTAGATAGTATCAACTATTTGACTAATAAGTATTTTCATGTAATGTTATTTAGGTTGCTATTGTTGCTGAAATTGATCCAGCTAGAATGATGGCTGATACGGTGGCATCTAAAGCTAAAATGGGCATTGGAACGGAAGAAGAACGTGTTCTTCAAAGACCACTGTTTACATTACATACATACAATGAAGAACAGGTAATTGCCTATCTTGTATAGTCTGTGTACAAATGAATATTCCATTAACAGAAAGATTAATAATAGAAAGTTATTGTCACGTGTGAAACCAAAAACACTGGAGAGAAACTAGTAGGACTGTAGATTAATCACAGTTAACTCAAACAATTAACTCTAAAAAATTAATCGTGATTAAAAAAATTAGTGGTGATTAATCACAGTTTAATCACACTGTTAAACAATAGAATACCAATTGAAATTTATTTAATATTTTGGATGTTTTTCTACATTTTTAAAAATATTGATTTTAATTACAACACAGAATACAAAGTATACAATGCTCACTTTATATTATTTGTATTACAAATATTTGCACTGTAAACAAAAGAAATACATTTTTCAATTCACCTCATATAAGTACCGTAGTGCAATCTCTTTATTGTGGAAAGCGCAATTTACGAATGTAGATGATTTTTGTTACATAGCTGCACTCAAAAGCAAAACAATGTAAAACTTTAGAACCAACAGGTCCACTCAGTCCTACTTCTTGTTCAGCCAATCACTAAGAGAAACAGGTTTGTTTACATTTACGGGAGTTAATGCTGCTTGCTTCTTATTTACAATGTCACCTGAAAGTGGGAACAGATATTCACATGGCACTTCTGTAGCCAGCATTGCTACAAACATTCGTATGCCCTTTCATGCTTTGGCCACCATTCCAGAGGACATGCTTCCATGCTGATGACACTCATTAAAAAAAAAATGCATTAATTAACTTGTGACTGAACTCCTTTGGGGGAGAATTGTATGTCTCCTGCTCTGTGTTTTACCCACATTCTGCCATATATTTCATATTATAGCAGTCTTGAATGATGACCCAGCATGTTGTTCGTTTTAAGAACACTTTCACTGCAGATTTGACAAAATGCAGCGAAGGTACCAATGTGAGATTTCTAAAGATAGCTACAGCACTCAACCCAAGGTTTAAGAATCTGAAGAGCCTTCCAAAATCTGAGAGGGACGGGGTGTGGAATATGTTTTCAAAAGTCTTAAAAAAGCAACACTCCAATGCGGAAACTACAGAACCCCGAACCACCAAAAAAGAAAACCTTCTGCTGGTGTCATCTGACTCAGATGATGAAAATGAACATGCATCGGTCTGCACTGCTTTGGATTGTTATCGAGCAGAACCTGTCATCAGCATGGATACATGTTATCTGGAATGATGGTTAAAGCATGAAGGGACATATGAATCTTTAGCGCATCTGGCACGTAAATTTCTTGCAACGGCGGCTACAACAGTGCCATGCGAATGCCTGTTCTCACTTTCAGGTAACATTGTAAACAAGAAGCAGGCAGCATTATCTCCTGCAAATGTAAACAAACCTGTTTGTCTGAGCGATTGGCTGAACAAGAAGGACTGAGTGGACTTGTAGGGTCTAAAATTTTACATTGTTTTATTTTTGAATGCAGTTATTTTTTGTACATAATTCTACATTTGTAAGTTCAACTTTCATGATAAAGAGATTGCAATAAAGTACTTGTATTAAGTGAATTGAAAAATACTATTTCTTTTATTTTTACGGTGCAAATATTTATAATAAAAAAATAAATATAAAGTGAGCACAGTACACTTTGTATTCTGTGTTGTAATTGAAATCAATATATTTGAAAATGTGTTAAACATCCAAAAATATTTATATAAATGGTACTCTATTATTGTTTAACAACTCGGTTAATTGCACAATTAATCATGATTAATTTTTTTAATTATGCGATTAATCGCGATCAATTTTTTTAATCACTTGACAGCCCTAATATATAGTTAATATTTTTAAAATTAAAAAGTAAACTCTGACATGTATGATGCATTTCTCTAAAGGATTGCTGTTCTGCCTCCCCCTTCTCTGTTTAGTATTATGTTATATGTTTAGGGTAAACTCCTGCCCTTATATAAAATTACATCAAGTGAGAGTCACTGTTGGGTGGGTAGCTATAAAACCCTAAGTAGTAGATGTCTTTCAATGAAAGGGCAAATTATTCCATTGTCTGGGATGGGTCCTCTACAAACCTAGTCAGGTGTAAAGGGAAAACACCAAATTCAAATAATGATACTCTTTCTCTCAGTTTGAATCAGATTGCTGAGGACATTCCCAGTTCTGCTTGAAAAAGAAATTAAACAGTAGTGCAACAGCATTATCGGTTGATTTATTTTTCCCCAAAAGCAATAACCATATGTTTAAAAACACTATCCACGCTCTAGAATAATGATGTGGAAAGTCTGTTTAAAAACATAGGTACACTATTGGTATAATTGTGAGGTATAACTTTTTGCCCTGCGTCTGCTGAAATTAAATGATGCTGTTAGTTAAGGCTGCTAGATACTTTCCATTATGAGACCTTGTTTTCAGTTTCTTATAACTTTGCCAGACTTTAAGCATTCGGTTTTGACTTTTCAGTGTTGAGTGTGCCATAAGCTGGGCTTTTTTCTTTTTTTTTAAGTTTCAGCAGCAATGGTTCAGCTCCTTCCAAGAAGAAGACAAAAGAAAAATAAATTGTTTTGGCCCTTTTTAAAAAAAATTGAAACTGTCTCATCAAAAAGCTCTAGAACCTCCGTATTTTGAAAAAAGGATTCAAAATTTGTCAGCCAGTAACCTTGGTGTCAGGGATGTTCTCTTTGCTGTCCATGTGGAAATTCACCCAAATTTGGCCAAGTTAGAAGCTTCTGTAATATCTCCATTTGTACATGGCCAGTAGAGACTTGTTAGAGTATAGCAGCTAAATTATCCAAATATTGTGTCTGCAGTGAGTGCTCCATCTTGTCACAGCTCCTACATGCCAGCTGGACTATGCTTGTCCCCACAGAGTGACTGAGCATTGTCTATCCCAGGACTGCAGGGGCAGAGCAGGATTTGTCCTGCAATTGCTCCTCCCTGACACTGAGGACCACTGTGGTACTGGGCTCAGAACTGAGAACAGTGTGGCTCTCTCTCCTGTGCCCTCAATACTCCCCTGCTGGTCCCCAGGCAATGGGGAGGAAGAAGGCACACTGGAATGTAATGGGCTGAGGAGTGAGGGGAGGGAAGGATTGCAGGAGGCAGGGGATGGGAGTGGATAAGGAGAAGAGAGGGAGCAGGGAGGGAGTAGGAGCTGAAGGGTGTGGATTGGAACAGAGGGCAGATAATCTCCAGTACAGCACCTGGAATTGAGCCCAGGTACCCTCAGTCTCCACATTCCTCTGCTGTCAGCAAAGAGCTGCGAAACCCACTGGCAAAGTGTGCATCTCATCCACCACCCACCCACCCCCATCCCGGTGACCTGTCCGCATATAGGTTTACAGGCTCCTACTGCTACTTTTTACTTCATTAATTCAAGTGGAAGAGGTCTGTTCTGTGGATTTTAAGATCTGAACCCTGCTGATGGCCCAAGCTGGGAGTCAAAATGGTTCCATATGATGGAATTTCTGTTTTGTTTTTTTAATTAGGCAATTACATTACAATATTTTTTTTTTTAAAAAAGTTAAGGTTACAAAGTCAAGCAATGACAAGTTAGGAAACACCAGAATTCAGATTTCCTTGTGCATATGCATTATGATACAGTTTTTAACTACATGATCACATACAATTTTTCCACAGGACCCTGTCTCATTCAGTGCTCAGGATCGCTGGTGCTCTGGGAATAAATCAAGGTTATGAAGTGAATGAGGTTTTCTTCTGTAGGACCCCTGCCTCATTTGTTGCAGAAGTTCGGGATAACACCACCACCTATTCTCACAAAGGGGTTGCGAAGATTAATTAATATTTGTGAAACACTCAGATAACTATGGTGTGAACACCATAGAATTCCCAGAAAGAAATTAGTAAATCTATCTTCAGTGCAGGGCTAGGATGGCATGCATTAAATAAGTCCTGCAGCCACACATCAAATGTAGAGAATAAAAAGCAATATTAAGTAACTCCTGAAGCAGGGATCCTGTGGGAAAAATATATGATCATGAAGTTAAAGGTTATGCATATGTACAAGGAGACTGAAATAAGATTGCACAGGCAATGTTAATTTTGACATTTTCTAACTTCTGAGTCCTTGATTTTCCAACTTTAATGTTCTTTTAGCATAAGTTTTTATGTAATATATAGAGACACACAAATATATATGTTACATTTTTGAGAAAGTATTAATATTGATATTTCATTTCTGTTCATCATTATGATATTTTATTTTAACAGATCATTTCTGACCCTAGAGTTCGTGTTGAGCTAGCTCTTCGAGAAGCTGGACTTCATAAAACTCTTTATGCTAAAGAGATTTTACCAAAAATTCCTCCACTGAAACTTCCAAGGAGGGACATGGAATCTACAGTCTTTAAAATGTAGAATCCAGCATGGATTTCAGAACTCTTTTACTGTCCTCTGGACTATAATAGGCAAATTTTTAATAAACTTCTTTAATTTAGACAACTTTGTGAATTTAGGATACTTCATAGAATTATTTAGTTCTCAGTCAGTATGGTCATTTAAAAATGAATGTATTTTCTATGGAATGCGCAATAGGCCATTTGATACTCCCGCACAATCTTGAATAGAGTTTTGGAACGTCATGTTCTTTAAGAGATTGTAATCTAATTATCTGGAGCCCAACCCCCTATGTAAAAGCTTCAGGAAGAATCTCTGTGCATGGAACCCTCTATTAACATTCCCACACAGCATCATGTCTGGGCTGGAGTTTTCCCCCACAATAAACACTGTGGGGCTCAACCCCAAACCTGGTGGATCTCTGGGGATCCATGGGAGGCGTGGGCCATCAGCATGTCCCCTCACTGGTTCTGATCCTTGGAAGCCTCCTCCCCATTCCCACCATGGCAGCGTAGTTCCTTTGGAGCTACACTTGTAGGTACTCTCGCTCTGGCCCACAGTAGCATCTGAGCATTCCCCAGGAAACTCTGTGGGAAAGGTTATATAATGTGGGCTCCTGCCCCCAGATTTACCCTTTTTCAGCCCCTCCCCCCCACAGTGAGAGCCCTAGAGAGGGCTCCATTGGGTGTGTGATAGCGTTGAGTATCTTCTCTGCAGAGGACATGAGATCTACATGTAGAGGGCTCTCTACACACAGATCACACAGAATACAATCTGGAACTTGGTAAACAACATTTTGAAGAAATATTTTTTGCATTAATTGGCAGCACAAATCTAAATTAACTTCACAAAAGAGTCATTTCAGATGGTAATATAGTACACAGATGCATCCCACATAACTTTCATATCAGGTTATATTACCTGAGAATTTGATTTTTTAATTATAAAAACTTCATTATCATAAATGCTTCTATTATTTCTTCATTATTATAAGAGGAAACTTAACCTTTCTCTAAAATTAGAAACCAATTTGGTGCATCATGTTTACTGCAAACCAATCATACAAACAATTTCATTTTGCAATTTAGTCCTTCAGAATACATTATAAAATTAGAAATAACATTTTAGCTCTAGGATCTGTATTTTGGTATTTAAAAAACTGAATATGTTTCATTTAAATGAAAGGGAAATTGAAAAGTAATTTTGTATAACTCTTCACTTTTTCTAACCTTACATAACATGCATGTAACATGTATGAAATTAAGAAGTATCAAACATGCAGCTAACAACCTAGTCACCATTCAAGAAACCGTTTGCATATGACTGAGAATATGGTCTTTTTATTTCGTTTTACATTACTTGTCAAATAATATATACACATTGAAATTTCGTATTCAACCTTACATAAAATACATATACTGTCAGATCATGCTGTATTAAGGGACAATAAATATTAGAATAAAATTAGGATGTATGCAATTCCCTATCGATCTGGTTATGTATGTCCCTAATCACCATAGTCTCTGAATGCCTCAGTCATTAATGGATTGTACACTCACAATGCCCCAGTGAGGTAGGAAGTAGTTCCCCATTATACAGATGAGGAACTAAGGCATAGTGCAGATTAAGTGACTTGCGCAAGTTCGTACTGGAAGTCTATGTCTGAGCCAGGAGCTGAACCTGGGTCCTTTGGGACCCAGTCCAGTGCCTTAGTAATTTCTTCCTACTCCAGTATCTATGCTCTCCTATTGTTAGCATGTTGTACAGGTAATGTTTGGACTTGACTGCTGAGTGTTTGTGCCCAAATTACAATTCTGTGTTTATTTGTGCAACAGATGACTCCTAGAATCATAGAAATGTAGGACTGGAAGGACCTTGATAGGTCATCTAGTCCAGTCCCCTGCCCTCAGGCAGGACTAAGTATTATATAGACCAATGTTTCTCAACCTGGGGGTTGGGAATGGGTTTAGAGGGATCGCAAGTGAAGGTAAGAAAAAACATTTGTGTGCCAGATCAAAGTTTATTTTTACATAGAAACAAACTATAAATTCACTTTTTATAATTACAAGTCTTACAGTCATGATATAGCATATTTTTTGGATAAGAAATTTCTCTGCTAATATAAGAATATAGGAACTGAAATTACTCAATATATTTATGTAGTTTTAAAAGATGCATTTATTAATTCTGGTGGGCCAATATTAATAATTTACTTAATGATGTTTAAGGAAGTGGGTTTCAATATTTTCAAGTCTTAATCTAGGGGCTCAGTATTATTTTTTTAAGTCCAAAGGGTGTTGCCTCCACAAAAAGGTTGAGAAAAGGCTGATCTAGCCCATCCCTGACAAGTGTTGTCTAACCTGTTCTTAAACACCTCCAATCATGGTGATTCCACAACCTCCCTATGTAATTTGTTCCAAAACTTAACTACCTTTACAGTTAGGCAGTTACCTAAATATTCCTTTCTGCAGTATAACCCATTACTTCTTGTCCTGTCCTCAGGGATTAATGAGAACAATTTATCACCCTCCTCTTTATAACAATCTTTTATGTAGTTGAAGACTGTTATCATGTCCCCCTTCAGTCTTCTCTTCTCCAGACTAAACAAACCCAATTTTTTCATCTTTTCTTGAAAGCCATGTTTTCTAGACCTTTAATCATTTTTGTTGCCCTCATCCGGGCTTTCTCCAACTTGTCCATAGTTTTCCCAAAATTTCGTGCTCAGAACCGGACATAAAACTTCAGTTGAGGCCTTATCAGTGCGAGTACAGTGATAGAATTACTTCTCCTGTCTTGCTTACAGCACTCCTACTAATATATCCCAGCATAATGTTTGTGGTTTTTGCAACAGTTTTATGTTGTTGTCTCGTATTTAGTTTGTGATCCACTATAACCCCCAGATCCTTTTCTGCAGTATTCCTTCCTAGGAAATCATTTCCCATTTTGTTTTTGTGCAACTGATTATTCCTTCCTAACAGTAGTACTTTGCATTTGTCCTTATTGAATTTCAGACCATTTATTTCAGACCATTTCTCCAGTTTGTCAAGATCACTTTGAATTCTAATCCCATCCTCCAAAGCACTTGCAACCTCTCCCAGCTTGATATCATCTGCAAACTTTAAAAGTGTACACTCTATGCCATTATCCTAATCATTTATGAAGATATTGAATAGAAGTGGACCTATAACAGATTCCCCGACCCCAGTAGACATGCCCTTCCAGCTTGATTGTGAACCACTCTCTGAGTATGACTACTCTCTGAGTATGCTTTTCCAGTCAGTTGTGCACTCACCTTATAGTAGGTTTGTCTAGGCTATATTTCTCTAGTTTGTTTATGAGAAGGTCATGCAAGATAGTACCAAAAGTAGGGCGGTCAATGAATCGAAGTTAACGCCTGCAATTAATTGAAAACAAAATGAACGTGTTAATCACATACCTCTCTGCGGGGAGTGGGGAAGGGCTAGAGCCGCAGCCCACAGCTCCAGAGGTGGCGGGGGAGAGGCCAAAGCCCTAGCCCAGAGCTCTGCAGGCAGCGGTGGTGGGGTTGAAGTGCTAGCCCGGAGCTCTGCGGGCAGCAGTGGCCTGAGGAGCCCCGAGGGGGGCTGAAACCCTAAGCCCCACACCCTGAGAAGAGCTGAAACCCAGAGCCCCGAGCAGACTGAAGCCCGGAGCCCTGTGCCCCATGCCTCCCACCCCAAGCAGGGCTGAAGGTAGGGGGTCACAATTTTTTGTAAGTCTAAATGGTGTCCCTAGTAGAAAAAGTTTGAGAAACACAGCATTAGAGAACAGGGGCCTGGCAAGCTCAGCCTCCCTCCACCAGCCTCTCCTCCCCTGCTGCATGCCAAGTCCCTGAGGTAAAGCCCATCCTCCCTTGCAAACAAGGGCTCACTCAGCTGAAAGGAGTTATGTAAAAATAATCATAATTCTACATTTGTAAGTTAAACTTTCATGATAAAGAGATGGCACTAAGTACTTGTATGAGGTGCATTGAAATACTGTTTCTTTTGTTTATCTTTTTTACAGTGCAAATGTTTGTAATCAGAAATAATATAAAGTGAGCACTGTACACTTTGCATTCTGGGTTGTAATTGAAATCAGTATATTTAAATAAATGGTATTCTATTATTAACAGTGTGATTAAAACTGAGATTAATTGTGATTAAATTTTTTAATCGCTTGACAGCCCTAATCAAAAGCTTTACTAAAGTTGAGCTATATGACATATACATGTGATCCCCGCATCCACAAGACTTGTTACCCAGCCAAAGAAAATTAGGTTGGTTTGACATTATTTGTTTGTGACAAATCCATGTTGACTGTTACTTACCGCCTTATTTTCTTCAAGGTGCTTGCAAATTTATTGCTTTCTATTTGCTCCATTATCTTTCTGGGTACTGATGTTAAGTTGACTGGTCTATAATTCCCTGGGTTGTCCTTATTCCCCCTTTTATATGTTGGTACTATATTTGCCCATTATTGTTCCTGTTTTTTCTGTTTAAACTGTAAAGGGCCAACCCTCACACATTGGTAGGCCCTAAAGGTCCTCAAGGAGGAATCTGGCCTTGTGTTTCATCATTGTGGTCCCAGAGAGATTGGGTTGGTGTGTCTGTGAGTTGTGAGTCCATGTGGGGTTCCAAAAAGCCCAGGGCCTCAAGCAGTCATTTGTTTTCTTTGTGCTCAAGGTAGGCCCAGAAGGTAATTTCAGTGGAATAAAATGTTGTCACAGCATTATCATCTCTTACTCCTGCATAAACCCTGAGGAAAATAAATGTTAAGTGACGCAGAGATTGACTTTTGAGGCACAGGAGATTGATCCTATAACAACAGTCTGTTACTGTTTTTGTTTCTGTTATGCCACAGAGAACTTGGTCTTTTCTGGAATAAATGAATGCAACACCCTTGAAATCAACAGGGCTGTACCAGGTTACACCAGCAGAGAATTGGGCCCACTGGTTGATATTTTATGTAATCGTTTAAAACTATTTCTGTGTGAGGGTGGAGCATGAAGGTGATCCACATTGGGACACAATGACTGCAGACATTTTGCCTGCAGTAAGCATAGACAGACAAAAAATGTTTGCAGGCGTGCTGTGGGGTGCATACACAAGAGCAATAACTGCTACACCCTGTAACATTGTGCAACTTGCTCTTCTCCCCAGCACTTCATGTGTGGAAGGGAGCAGGACACCTCACTCAGCCAAGGTCCCAGGAGGCACAAATAGAGGAGGTTGAATTGTTTTTGATTAAATGGAAATTTTCACGCAAATTTCATCAATTGTTTTCATTTTTGTAGACACAAACCACACCCCCAAAATGAAAGAATTTCCAGTTTTCAGTTTTTTGAATTTTTTTTAATTCAACGCCCCAAAAATCTGTGAAATTTTGATGAAGAAAAACATCTTTCATATGCACAAATTTTCACAGAAAATAAAATATTTCCCAACCAACTCTAGTACTAAAGTTCCCACCGACGGTGCTAACTTTCTCTCCTCTTACACTTGGGTAGAACAATGTGTGGGATTCTAGCTGATTACATGAGCATAAGGTGTCTGAGTAAATACTGCCCAGATTGGCCCTTTGTTGATGATAGATTTGAGTTTGTGATAATTTGTTGTACCATTATTGACTTGCTGCAATTTGGCTGACAGAATTTGTTTTCTTAGCCTGAGAACAACTTATTTGTTACAGTGAAGTCTTATAATATACTATATTTCTATGAATAAAAAAATTAGCCAGTCAGTAATAGCTTAAATGTTAATCAGTGATTAAAGGTCAAGTATCCAACTGGCACAGAATCTTTTTGGCAGGGAATTCTACATATGCCCATGTACACTTTCTCAGTCTATTACCATTTGCAGGCAAAAAGGAAAGTGTGAGTGATTATGTTCCTTGCTAGCTCTAACTCATTTTGTGCCATAATCTTTCTGATTTTGCTCCTACGTGCTTGTGCTATTCTTTTGTACGTCTCCTTAGCAATTTGTCCATGTTTCCACTTTCTGTAGGATTCCTTTAAAGGGTTCTGGTGGAGCCATATTGGTCTCTTACAATTCTTCCTATCTTTCTCTCACATCAGGATGGTTTGCAGTTGTGCCTTTAATATTGTCTCCCTGAGAAACTGCCAGCTCTCCTGAACTCCTCTTTCCTGTAGAGTTTCTTCCGAAAGGACCTTGCTTACCAGTTCTTAAAGTTTGTTAAAGTCTGCTTTTTTGAAGACCCTTGTCCTTATTCTGTTACTCTCACTCATTAGAATCATGAAATCTATCATTTCATGATCACTTCCCCCAAATTGCTTTCCATCATCAGATTTGCTACCAATTACTCCCTGTTGGTCAGAATCAAGGGTAAAATGTCTGTCACCCTAGTTATTTCCTCCACTTTCTGGGACAAAAAGTTGTCCTCAGTACATTCCATGAACTTACTGGAAATTATGTTTTACCATATTACTTCCTGGCAACAGGATCAAGCCAAAAGGTATCATGGATCAAGAAATTAAATAATTGAAACAGTGATGCACGGAAGCCTGAACAGCACTGGTCCATGCTAAGCCTTGCTCTAGCAAGTGCTATTAATCTCAGTTGCATTAACAACAAATTCAAACTAATGTTTAAAAACATTGTAAAAAAGACCTGTAATGAATTGTTCGCTAAAAGCTCCAATGGTGCTATACTGGTACTGTTATTTGTGTGGGGACTGGTGTGTTTAGAAGATTGATAATGGAATATTAAACCATTTGGCCCATTTCAGTCTGTTGCTAGTATTTGAAGCCAATAATGTTTTTTTTGTTGCCTACATAGAATCAGTTGGTAGTCGCTGTCCACAAAGACATCCCCACAAGTGACATTACTTTTAATTAAAACTGTACTAATTAAGAAATTCAGACTTGCCATCTGTTAACTATGATGTCATCTGTAGGATTTATGGTGACAATCTCAGCAGAGAACATAAGAACAGCCATACTGGGTCAGATCAATGGTCCATCCAGTCCAATAGCCTGTATTCCAACAGTGGCCAATGCTAGATGCTTCAGAGAAAATTAACAGAACAGAACAGCAATTATTGAGTGATAATCCCAGTTTCTGTCGTTTACTCCCAGGTTCTGGCAGTTAGAGGCTTAAGACACCCACAGCTTGGGGTTGCACCTCTGATCATCTTGACTAATATCCATTGATGGACCTATCCTCCATGAACTTGTCTAATCTTTGTTGAATCCAGTTGTAGTTTTGACCTTCATAACATCCCCTGGCAATGAGTTCCACAGGTTGACTGTGTGTGGTGTGAAGTAGTACTTCCTTTTGTTTGTTTTAAACCTGCTGCCTATTAATTTCATTGGGTGACTCCTTGTTCTTGTGTTATGTGAAGGGATAAATAACACTTCCTTATTTACTTTCTCCACACCATTCATTATTTTATGGACTTCTATCATATCCCCCCTTAGTCATCTCTTTTGCAAGCTGAATAGTCTGTCTTTTTAATCTTTCCTCATATGGAAGTTGTTCCATATGCCTAATCACTTCTGTTGCCCTTCTCTGCACCTTTTCCAATTTGCATACATCTTTTCTGAGATGGGGTGACTAGAGCTGCACAAAGTATTCAAGGTGTAGGCATACTACGGATTTATATATTAGCATTATATTTTCTGTCTTATTATTTATCCTTTCCTAATGGTTCCTACGTTGTTAGCTTTTTTGGCTGCTGCTTCACATTGAGTGGATGTTTTCAGAGAACTATCTCCAATGATTCCAAGATCTCTTTTGTGAGTGGTAACGGCTAATTTAGCCCTCATCATTTTGTATGCATAGTTGGGATTCTGTTTTCCAATGTGCATTATTTTGCATTTATCAGCATCGAATTTCATCTGCTATTTTGTTGCCCAGTTTTGAGAGATCCATTTGTAATTCGTCGCAGTCTACTTTGGACTTTACTATTTTGAGTAATTTTGTATCATCTGCAAATTTTCCCACCTCACTGTTTATCCCTTTTTCCAGACCATTTATTAATATGTTGAACAGCACTGGGCCCAGAACAGATCCCTTGGGGACACTGGTGTTTAGGGGTTTAAAGATTTAGGGATTGATTTGACATGAAACATGAACTACCCATAACTCCTAGAGGTGACACCTCCAGCTCAGGCCGAGGCATACTAATGGGGCAGTGAGGGGGAAGCCTGTGCTGGACCTGTACTATAATTAAATAAAAGACTTCAGTTCAAACGCCTGAGTAGTGAGCACTACAAGCCTGATTCCCCTCTCACACCAGTGAGAAACAGGAATAATTACAGTGAACCCAATGTAAAATAGCAAGATGAGAGGAGCATCAGACCTTAAATTCAACACTTTTCTTGATGAATGTTTTTATTTAATGAACTCCTCAATCCCCAAATACCTGATAAAATGGGGATTCTCCTATCTTTGATGAAGATGTCATGAATATTGGTCATACAATTGTGGATCTAGGCTAGCCCCTGAAAAATACCTTTTTGTAACAGTTTCTTCTGATTCTATTTTCTGTTTAAAATTATAAGAATGTGTTCATTTTACAGACCTGTTCTTTATTTAATGTGATCTATTAAGTTTATGATATTTAAAATAACAGTTAAACTTCTATAAATTGCTATTACAAGATTGTAAGATTCTCATTGCAAACAAGACTTTGAATGGATCATAAAAATAGGGACTGAGCCAGAGCCCATTGAAGTCATGGGAAAGTGAAAGAAGTGGACTCTGGATCAGGCCATAAGTTAAGTAAAAAAATCCAAACAACAAAGAACCTTTTAGCCATTTACAAAGTTAGAGATCATGATTTGTATTTCTATGTGCTAATTAGCAAACACATATGAAGGAAACAGAACTTGTTAGTAATTTACAGTAAAATTAAATTTGTATCAATAATATTTATTCTCTCTTTATAAGCTGCCTATCACCTATGTTTGCTGAAACTCAATGAAGAACAATGATGCCACAAATGCTGATTTACTTTGGTTTGAGTTTGCCTAGTTTTGGCTTTCTAAACAATCACCTTAGGGCCCAAACCTGCACCCACTTAGTGAGCAGTTCCACCATGATAATAATTTTATTTTTGCTATATGAAGGATTTCTGTGGCCTACCCTTTTGTGTTATAGCAATACTTACATGTTTTCCATTTAGACCTTTTCTCAGATATATAAATATGTAAAATTTAAACAAAACCAAGTCCTAGCTAGGTCTGGATCCTGAAACACTACAGGGCCAGATGTTCAGAGGTACTGAACACCCACAGGCCCTATTGAAAGGAGTTGAAATTTTGGATGCTCAGCACCTTATAAATGAGGTTCACTGAGTCCCACTGGGGCTACTTATGATTACACTCCACATGTTTTTATGCCTGTAGAAGGATCTGATGTGGAAAGTGTCTGTTTTATAGATAAGGCGTTAATTTTATATGAATGTGTATGCCATAAAATCCCCTTATAGGACAAAATGACTACATTATAACTGGCTTTAATGTTTTCACTAACTATGTATTGAAACAATTTGGAACTTTCATTCTGTTTCCTTAGAAACAGTTTCATTTATATATGAATTCACTTCACAGCAAGATTATATTTGTCTGCCAATACGTATTGTAGCGGGGTGGTTACGCGCTCCTGCCCTGAGGGACTTGAAATCAGCCCCTCTGTGAGGGCTGTGGCTGGGGCAAGCAGCCCAGGCTGAGTGGGGAAGTAGGCTCAGCTGGGGCCATGCCCCAATTAGGGCTCAGCTGGCCTTTATAAGTGGGCAGTGAGCCAGGAGCAGTCAGTCTCTCCTCTAGCTGTGGAGGGAGATGGGCCTGGATGCTGGGAAGCCTGAGCTGGTACCTAGATTGAAGCAGGCCTAGGGGAAGGCCAAAAGGGGTACTGGGGTTGCAGGTGGCAGCCCATGGGTAGGCAGAGGCAGCAGGTCATAGAATCATAGAATATCAGAGTTGGAAGGGACCTTAGGAGGTCATCTAGTCCAACCCCCTGCTCAAAGCAGGACCAATCCCCAATTTTTGCCCCAGATCCCTTAATGGCCACCTCAAGGATTGAACTCACAACCCTGGGTTTAGCAGGCCAATGCTCAAACCACTGAGCTATCCCTCCCCCCGAAACCCCCTTGCCTGTGATGAGTGGCTAATATACTGCAGTCTGCCCCAGTGAATGGGGCGAAGTGGTGACTGGCAGTAGCCTATGGTGAGGTGAGGGTAATGGGTGGGGGTTCCCCGGGGAGGGGAGACCCTGAAACTGAGCGGTTACTGCAAGGGGGGGCAGCACCCCAAAGGAAAGGGGCACCGGGGTCTGGGAGGGACAAGGGGGCCTAGCGGTAGCGGATCACCGGCCGACAGAGGGCACTCCAGAGAACTGGTGAGCTAATTTCCCTGATAGACCAGCAGGAGGTGCCGCAGGGGTGAGTCCGCACCCTTCCAGTATCAATATGCAGAGATAAATAAATCAGACATTCATTTTGTGTATTGGCAAGGTATATTTCTCCTTAGTTATTCAGGAAAAATGCATTGTCTAGTAATTCCATTTGGTTATATAACCCAAGACGCTTTTTGATAAAAAGTGAGATCAGATGCTGAGGCCGTCGCTGATATTCTACGAGAACTTCATGGGGTGCCTTGATCTGGTCACCTTCAAGTCGGTTAAGGAGAGCCACACAGACAACAGCAGCTATAAGAAAAACAAAAACGCCCTTTTAAGTAACTTATGATATACCAATACGCACGGTATTTGCTACAGTAAAGGATTATATTCCTAGCACACATAGATAATGCAGGTTTATTGGGGGAGGGGTTAAATGAAGGGCTCAATATATCTCCCTGGGAAGGTATAAGCTGCACTTCCTGGAACTTACAGGGGCAGGGTCATCATAACTGCCCTCCCTTTGCAGTTCGGCAGCTTTATCCGGAGCTCCTTAGGAGCTCAATTGGCAGAGGTTGCCTGGAAAATTCATTCATCATATGCACTGAAAGTATGCCCCACAATATGTTAGCAAGAGACAAGTGATCTTTGCAGCCAGTAAAAGAAAACCGGAGACACAGGCATAGCCAGGAAACTTTTCAGAGCTGGGCTGAGTGAAATTTTGGTTTTGCCAAGCCAGTTAATTGTTTTTTCTATGCCCTGCACTTCTAAACAAGCAGTTTCAGGTAAACATTTTATGAAGCCACTGGATTTGTGTTAATGTACTTTTTAGTGAAAGAAGCTTGGAATACATTTTTAGGTTTCACCTTGGATAAATCCCAGAGCTGACCAAATCCATATGTAGATACAATTAGGAAGTGCGAAGGTGTACGAGAACAAACATGAAAAGGAAATGGCCTGTGACCAGAAATCTTACCTTTTAGACCACAAAGTCCACATATAGCAGCAAATACTGTTGACTCCATTTCAATATTTCTAACACCAGCATCATAAGCTCTCTTTAAGTACTCCAACTTCTTTTCATTGGAAAAAGAACACAGTGCTCCATCTAATCGTCCTTGACCTGGAAAGAAGAAAACCTGTGACTGTTCATCCTTTTATACAATATGGGGTTTACAGTCATAGTAAAACTGGCTGCAGTCTCAGGCAGTTTCTCTCAAAGTGCAGAATTGGTCTAAATTCTACTTAAAACCGCATTAAATTGTTATTTTAATAGGGCTCATTAAAATATTTATTTCTTATTCCATTTGCCATGTATTTTTAAAGCCAGTCTGCTATGACAAAATACAGCTGAGTTCACTATAGAAGTTGTAACAAAACCGAGACCAAAACAACCACAGGTGCTTAGAGATATGGTGGCAGCTTCTCAGCTGTGTAAGTTGGCATAGCTCTGGGAGGCTCTGGCAGATGAAATCGAAAATATACCAAGTTGCTTTAGAAAAGGATTAACAAATTTAGGTACATATGCCCCTTCTATTATGCGGAGAAAATTGAGATGGAAAAGACCTTTTAATCTTAGTTTTAACTTCTTTTTTTAAAGGGAGATGGTTAATTATAGGAAATCAAAATGGCGTAAGAGAATTTTTTCTTGGCAACTTTGTTTTCTACCAGGGGCTCACACCTCTGTTCTCACTTCTCCAAATCTCTTAGACTCAGGATCCATTTAGAAAAACAATTAACTCTTACTCAGACTCTCAAATATTCTAAGGGCCCAACCTGCCCACTTCACTGGATGCAGGACCTGAGGGCAAGTGGGCAAAGACACTCTTGCACTGCTCTGTCCCCAGGGCTGCTGAGGGCAGTCATGTCCTCCCACATAATGCAGCACTTAGGTTAGGAAATGGCCTTCAAAATGATCTATAAGGACTGCATTCCTGGTGGCTGTAACATTAGCAAAGAGAGCGGGTGAGATCCATGCTGCAAAACCAAGCCCTCCTTCAACAGTGTGCTATAAGGATAGGTGACTTATGGGCAGGGCCGGCTCTAGCTTTTTTGCCGCCCCAAGAGGAAAAAAAAACAAAAAACCGCAGCCGGAGCTGCCAAAGCAAAAAAAACCCAACAAAATGGTCCTTGAAATGTGCCATCCCAGGAATGGCTGGAATGACCCCCCTTCAGATGTGCTGCCCCAAGCACCTTCTTCCTTTGCTGGTGCCTGGAACCAGCCCTGCCTATGGGATGATTCCATTTACTTGACTCAGTCTATCAATCTATCACTGTCGGTCCCTAATATTCCTATTTTAATTTAGCAGCTGAGGCTAGATAGTTATCTTCAAAATGTTCTTAGGTACTGTTGAGAAAGGACAAAGCCTTTTTGTAAATCCCATAGATTATTTATAGCAGATGGAGACCAGTCCAGAGGCCTGATAAACTTTGCTTAGTTAATAAGCGAATCATTCATTATGTTCAAGCCTACTGTGACTTTACATATGTCTTTAATTGAGGTCTTAGGCTTATCTATACTTAAAACTGTACAGCTGTACTGCTGCAGCTCTAGCCCTTTACTGTAGACACCCCTTGCACTGATGAGATGGATTCTCCCATCAGTGTCAGTAATCCACCTCCCCAAGAGGCAGTAGCTAGGTCGACAGAAGAATTCTTCCATCGACCTAGCACTTTCTATATGGGGACTTAGGTTGGCCTAACTCCACCGTTCAGGGTTGTCGATTTTTTACATCCCTGAGCAACGTAATTATGACGAGCTAATTTTCTACTGCAGACCAGGTCTCAGAACACTTTCTAGTAGATCTGAAACAGCCTCTACACAATTGCTTAGAAAAGTCTCTGTAACAGAGATGTGTAAGGTTGCTATATGAAGCTCAATTCACAAATCTTTGCGGCATCATTCTCTTGAGTTAGCTTGTAGGGCTGATGTCCAATGAGGAAGAGTAGTCTTGCAATCATTAACTTGGTTAATACTCCTTTAGTGGGACGGGGGTGGGTTTGTTATCATTAGCTAATCTCCAAATGGGGCAATTATCAAAGGACAAAAAAAGGCTGCTTATTAGCTACTGGATCCATATTGCCCAGCCACCTTCCCTGCTTCTGAGTCTTTAGATGATTTTTTGACTAAGTAGGAAAATAATTGATTTGGGATAGACAGGATTGAAGCACTTTATATGCCTTTGGGTCGGAAAGTCTGGATCTGTGCAGAAGCATGTGTACAACAGTGGACACAATTCCTCTAGAGGGTTCTGGCTGTATAGTGAGGGCATATGCACATTTCTACAAGTGTGGATGTATTCAGGCAATTGACTCAGAACTACAGCTCCTGGTAAGTGACCTGTCTTGCTAACATCAGTGATTTGTTTTTACTAGTATTTTGGAATTGAATTTTGATCTTCAAAGAATGAAGCCTTTCTCACTTTTGCTTCTGTTTCTCACTTAGATGTTATGTCCTCGGCTCAGGCAAATGTACACCTATAACTTTACTGCCCTGGACAAACCTTTTAATATCATTGTCGTTCCTACTGTTAATCCTCTCAACTGGCTTTTTATTTAAGTAAAACATGGCCTTGAGAAACATACAGATGGCTGCATTTGCAAGCAGATCCAAAGGTTTATAAATAGTCCTCCAATTATTAATTCTTCATTTATTCTGTTTCATCCACTTTGCAATCAGCATTTAATTTTGTAAAGGAAACAGTTCCAGGATATTGCCAAGGATCTAAGTTTTATTTACACAAATGCCACACACTTACTGACATTTTTCTTCTGTTTGGTAATTCTGAAGCTATAATCCTGTTATAGCAAGTAACTTAGTGTAACCCATCTGTTAAAATTATGTTAAGATTATAGACAAGGGGCTATTTACTTTAACTGCTTAATGCTATGTGCCTATTGCTTTCAGAGATTCACTGAGTATATGCTGATTTCTGTGGCTCAGTAGGGCTGAGGGACAGCGGGAAGTGCTATCCAGGGAATCCTATACTTTCCTAAGGGAGTGAGTGCTGTCCAGAATGAATTGTAATGCTTGATTCACTGCTATGGTTATAATAATATTTTCTTTGCATATGTGATGTTCTTACAAAATTTGACTAAGTGGCAGATGCAATAGAGGCCAATTACACTATGGTTAATGGTTCTGCAAATTGGTATGACATATTATGAAAGTAGTTCCATTTCTGACCTGTAAACAAGTCTCTAAAATATATGGTGGATCAAATCCTAAAGTCCTTCCTTGCTTTTTACTCAGTACTTACTGAGGCAACCCTCACGCTGACTGCACTGGTCATTTTGCCTGAGCAAGGGTTTCAGGATCTGGTTTTATGTTTGAAAATAAAATGAATAGAAAATTAGAGATACTCCTCACCTTCATAAAAATCATAGGTGCACATAGTATGCCCAATAAGTGTTGGAAAGTCATGAATCTCTTTGCTGCAGTTCAGTAGCTCCTCAACAAGGTCCTTATCAAGTTCAGTGCTTCGGACAACTATATTATCCAGGATCACCTGCTCAAACCGAGCCTTAAAAAATGAATCCACTGCGATGTCTGTTATTACAACAGTTCCAGGGTCAATGCCTGCAGAAGTGAGGATTGGGGATAGGTTAGTGCTACATCATTTATAATTTAGATTATAACCTAATTTATTACAGTAAAATCTTCATTAATGTGAATATCAGCAAAATATATATATGAGAGCCATTCAAATACATACAAAGTAAAACTCAGTAAGTGCACATGTATGGATATGAAGCGTTGCAAAGGGAATATGTTGGCTAAAGGGTGTTTATTTCTTCTAACACATAGGTGGGGCAAGGAAAGTTCACGTGTAGCTATTGGTTTGTATGTATGATTTGTCTATGTTTTAATGAATATTTGCTTAGGCATATTTGTTTTGATTTCTAACCCTCCCCTATTTCCCCTCCCCCCCAAAAAACTGTACATCTTAGGCCCTGTACTCCTAAAAGGTAAAGGAGATTCTTGGTTAGCTAATTCACTAGGGGCTGTGGGCAGTTTGAGCAGAAGATTGGCTTTCTGTCCCACTACTGTCATAACGTTCCAAATGACCTTCTATGCAGGTGCAGCAGAGCGACAAATGTGAAGTCCTAAGATGTCCATGGATTGGTTAAAATACTTTATTGTGCTCCTCAATTTGGGTTTAATCCTGAAAGGTTTATGCAGTCAAAGCTCTCATTGGAGGAAATGGGAGCTTTGCCTGCATCCAGACTGAATGATCAGGCCTGCTTTATTTCCATTACATAGCATTCATCTGAATTTATATTTATATTTTCCGAACTTCAAGTTAATGGGGTCATTAATATTGACTGAACACTTCCATTATAAGAGATTTCTTAGTCCCCATTCCTTGCCTATCTTTTCTATTTATCCTTAGACTGTAAGTTCTCTGGGACAGGAACTCTTTCTCTATTCATGTTTGTATAGCACCCCACACAATGGGGCCCCAGTCCTGATTAGGACCTATGGGCTTGCCGTACAAAAACAATTGATTATACTTATTATTATTAACTGAGTGAAAGATGTTCTATTAGGGTTGAAACTTTCCATGCATGGCATCAGCTTATGGGTGAGTATTTTGGAAAAGAAGAGTAAACTTCTGTCAGCTGGTTTGGGTCTGGAAAGAGTATTATTCAGATGTATTAGATTTCAAGATATCCTGTATTATGAATATGTATGTTTCTGCTAAACCAACCATTAGAAGTTTGATATTTGTTGACCTGAAATAAAATCTCATGTTTTGTTTGTTTGAAGACCTGAAAAAAATAAAAAAATATGAAAAGCTCCTAATAACTCGACCTATTGCTTAGCTGTGTTTTATTAAAAATCCTTTCCATCTGGCAGTAGTAAAGCTGGTAGCTCACCTAAGCCCCCAGAAGTACCGATGCGTATAATAGTAACATCACGGCATTTTGCATGGTGTAGTAATTTGATTAGTTCATGAAGCATAATAGAAATGGAAGGAATACCCATCCCGTGCTATTGAGAGAAAAGAAAATGAAGGCATCATTAATCATCATTTTTGTTCAAGCTGTTCAAAGCTGATACATATTTATAAAATTACTTCAGAATATTGCTATATAGCCAGAGGTAGCCTGTTCCCATTGATGTCAATGGGATATTTCTGTGGGAGAAGCATCAGACCCTGAATCATACCTTCATGGATTGGGGGATCCATGTGAGGGGCCAGCTTCTCTGAACTACTCTCTCTGAGCCCACCTGATAGCATGGCACCAGGTGAAGTTGTACTGCTGATGGTTCTCTATGTGCACCTACTGTGCTCCCTATCCACATACCTCTTACGGAGTTGGCAGCACAGAGACGGAGCCCACAGAAATGAACGGTGTCAGGTTAAGCATTAGTTCCCACCGGTGTTTTTCTCCAGGTATATTAGGGAATGATGCCATATAGAAAGCTCTTTGGAGCAGGGACTGTCTCTTGTTCTGTCATGCTTGGGAGGAGCTCCCTGTAAACACCTGCAAAGCTACCTCATTATCCACCTTCACATCCCCCCACAAAACTCTCCTACAGAAACATGACAATGGTTAGGCTGCTGGTGTGCTGAGACCACTGCCTAGTATGGTGACCAACATTGTCTCATTGTTTCTTTCACTCTCCTGTCTGTGTCCATCTGTTGTCTCTTGTCTTATTCTGAGATTGGAAACTGGTTTGGGCAGGGACTGTCTTCCTGTTCTGTGTTTGTATCTAGCACAGGGGGTCCTGGTCCATGACTAGAGCTCCTAGGTGCTATAGCAAGACAAAAAATCAATAGTAAATATATGTTTGTGAAGTGCCTGGCACAACAGGGCCCCAATATCTGTTGGGGTCCCTAGGTGCTATTGTACTGCAAATAATAAGAATGATTACTGTAATAATGGAGAGACTACAACCCACCCAGAATTGCTCTCACCCCATGGAGCCCCAAACACAGCACAGGTCCAGTTTCTTCCATACGCTGTAGCTGCTTTATACTGCACTGGCAATACAAAGTATCCCTGCAGCCAACATAGCTGGCAATGGCAAGATCACCTTGGGTATAGGCGCAGTGTTGCAGACCCTATGCCACATCCAAACGGTCAATCACTTTACAACACAAGAGTCCAAAGGAGCAAAACCCTGCAGGTTCTCAAATGGGGTGGTGGTTGAAGAAGGCTCTGCCTGTGGGCCGTACCTGCTCTGTGGTCTCTTCTCTGGCTCAGTCTTCTGTCTGACTTCCTGGAAAAGGGTTTATTTCTCCTTCAGCCTGTCCACCACTCTTTGCCTGGGTTTCTGAGCTCTTTTTAACCCATTCCTTCAGTCAGTGCATGCTCAGCAGGTCTGGAGGGGCAGGGCTAGCTGGGTCCCGTATTGCCTTTTAAACCCTTTGGGTCCAGTGTGGGGTTTGTACTCCCCCCGCCCCCCATCACACAGTTCCTGGGGCCATTGGCAACCATTATAATTTAGAGCATGATTTGGGCTTCTCTAAGTTACACCACAGGAACAAGATCAACCTACAGCTGGTATAGCTCTCCTGGCATAGCTATCTTGAGCTGCGCTGTGCATTTTTCCGCTGCAGCCAAGGATGTAGGTCACACTACGCACAGGAGAGGTGTCTACAGGGTGGCTGCTGCTTTGGCTCACCTTACCTTTCTGGGTACATCTACACTCAAAAAAAGCCAAAAACAAACCAAAAAACCCTCCAACCCCAAACCCTGCAGCGGCAAGTCTCAGAGCCTGGATTCTCTGAGTTGGGGCGGGGGGGGGGGGGAGCGCTAAAAATAGCAGCTCCAAAAACCTCCTGCCTCCCTGGATTTCAGAGCCTGGGCTTCAGCCCGAGACTGAATGTCTGCATTGGTATTTTTAGTCCTGTAGCGCAAGCCCAAGTCAATTGACCTGGGCTCTGAGACGTGTTGACATAGGTCTTTTTTGCCATTTCCTACTACTTTCATCCCCTTTGCCTAAAGTCAGTACAGAGAGAATGTCCTTTCCCTAAATCTGTCTTGTCAGTAAATCAGTTCTGCTTTCAAAAACTCAGAGGCAGGTGTTTCCAAAGGCGTAGGATTTATTCCGGCCCAATGGGAACACCATTGCTTCCATCATTTCTTTTTTTCCTTTTGCAGTGTGTCCCATCTCTCTCTTTTTGTTATAGGAAGATGGTTTTATTAAGTTTTATTGCATTTTATGTGTTAACATAGTTTTGTGTTCTTATTGTTCTTGTATGGCTGCCTGAGTTCCTTGCCAGTGCTTTAAAAATTTTATTCTTATTAAAAATAGCCAAGGCAGAAATCTCATAAATACCCCTAGTATTTCTGAACCTGTTTGCATCTTGCTATATCATGACAGCAGCAACTCGTAACAAATCATCTAATGAGGCATTGGCCAGAAATTTTATCCTACTTACCATCAGAATCATGCAGTGTTCAATGTACAATGGAAAGTTTCTCCTGACCTAGCCATGATTAATTGGCTGGTTTCTTGATGCCTGAAAGATATCAGTCAACTAATAATGTCTCGGTCAGGAGATATAAAACAAGAACAAATAATTTAGAATTGACAAATTGTGCACACAGGTAGCCTATGAAACTGTGAAGTTATTACTGTTCTTTTGTCTTCTCTTCACTTTCTATTGTTTGGCTCAGTCACATGCTACATCTTGTTTTAGGCCTTGTCTACACATAGACTTCCATTGGTTTAATGAACAGTATGTTTTAAAACTAATTTAGCTAAAATAGTACAAGTTTGTGTGTAGACAAGGCCTTATATTAGGATTGTATCCTGATAGTGTCACAGTTGTCACTGGATTTTAGACTGATTGAGCAATAATAAAAATGTCATTATTTCCTCTTTTGTTTTTCCCAGAGACCTGTCTTTTCTTTGTCTGCTTTTTAGGCTCCAGTCTTGCAAACACAAGTGTGTAACTTCACTCAGGTGAGTGGTCTCCTTGACTTCTCATGTGAGAAAAGTTAGGACTACTCAGATGAGTAAAATTACATGTAGGTGATTGCAGGATTAAGATTTTATACCATGCCAAAAGTATTGTTGACATTTAAAGAATAATAAAATAAGATTGCCACTGTAGGCTTTTAGGGAACGGTTGTAACATTTTCAGCTATATTTCATAGTTTGGGCATGGTGTGAAGTGATCTTACCTCTTGAACTTTCAGGTTGCTGAGCTGAGCAAAATGTGCCCTCTTGCTGTTGTAACACAGGGACCTTGCAAACTGAATACGCAAGATGCCAAGGAATATGACATGACTTGAACATAAGAATCTTTTTTTATAAATTATCATTCTCAGTCCTGATCCGGCTCCTATTGAAATCCCTGGCAAAATTCCCACTGGCATCTTTAGGAGCAGGCTCCGTGCCTATTAATCTTTTGTCTACACGTGTACTAGACGTGTGGAAAAGGGAAATTCATGAGCAGGCATGAGCATGTGCTCTAGTCCTAGTATTGAAAGTAAGGGGAAATAATGTATAGAAACCAAAAGATCAAGCAACAGCAGATTTTCACTAGGCTTATTAAAGTTTTAAATGTAGCTTTATGAGTGACAAAGATTTTACTGGTGATAACAGCTGAAAATTTTTTGAGGGTAATGGGAAAATTTGCCACTTGATTAGTCCATTATGAACTAAAAGCACAGGCATCGGAATCAGGGCATCTCTAGGGAGCAGGAGATGTGACATTGTGTAAGTCATTTAACCTCTGTGCCTTGGTCTCACCGTAAAATGAGGATAATTACCCTTTCCTTCCTCATAGAATATTGAGAAGTTTAATCAATTAGCACTTTTGGATCCTCTGATGGCAGACACAACAGAAATGCAAAGAGACTGGGAGTGGAATTGTTGATATTTCCAGCTTGTCAACCCCTGAGACAATAAGGCCGTGTCTACATGCACTACAGCAGCACAGCTACAGTGCCATAGCTGTGCCACTATAACCCTGTAAACACACTATCATGACAGAAGGGGTTTTTCCATTGTTGTAGGAACTCCACCTCCCCAAGCGAAGATAACTTAGTCAAAGGAAGCTGTGTCTACACCAGGGTTTAGGTTGGCATAGCCACGGTGCTCAGGGGGGTGGATTTTTCAACCTAAGTCTATGCCAACCTACGTTTTAAGCATAGATCAGGCCTAAGAGATGTGATGGAAGAAAATGACCTGCTGTGGTAATCACTATGTTTAAACTATTGGCCAACCTGCTGGCTTGTTGAACTATGCTGTTATTTCTATATGCACTACCTCTAGGAAATAGCAAATAGGGAACAATGTAACAGTGTTAGCTGTTAGGCTTTTTTGGAAGAATCCAACACTTTTCCCATCAGTTAAAAGTGAGGTCTTTATGGCTTGGGAGATAGGAGCCTTTTATCTCTAGGTCAGAGATTTGAATCCAGTTCAGGTCATTGGTACATGGAAGTTATGATCTGATGCCTTCTTGACATCCAACATGAAATTAACGTGATAGATTATCCAATAATCAGTGGATAGGTTTCCACACAAAAAATTCTCACCATAACTGACACCCTTCTTGGGAGTCTCAACACAGGAGCCAAGAACTGAAGGGCATGAAGACTTAACTAGCCCCTCACTCCAAAAGGCAGGTCCTCTAGGTCAGCATACTGAAGTTGTTCTTGCAATGCTGTTCCCCATAGTATGTTCCCTATTCAGTGTCCAGGGCTCGCAATCCAGCAGCTTTCAGAAGCTCTAAGTCCACATGAAACATTTTAAAAAGAAATACAAACAATGTGCTAAATTCTTCAGCCATTGTTGGGCTGAAAATTGAAGTATTTTAGGTACACTATAAAGTACTTACACTGATGGAGAGCACTGGTCCAGCCTTGTACATAGAGTACCGATCTGTCCCAGCACAAATATCTTTCAAGTCTTTCCCATCTCCTTCAAGTCCAAGTTCTTTGTGCATGAGCTGAGCAAAAGTTTTCATTCTGTTAGGGCTGCCACCAACGCAGACAAACTAGAAATAAAATGTAAGATTATCTGTACCATTCTAGCTAAAGCAGGGATCAAGACTCAGTCTGCACTTCTAATGTTACACTCAATTGCTCTAGTGGAATCATTTATCCAAAGGGAGCGGATGTGAAAGTAAAGCAACTGCAAGACACAATTATCTAGTCTTGCAATTCTTATATGGAAATTCTTTTTAGAAACATGCAGCATTTTATAATTCCAGCCCCATCACAAATCTACAGTAAAAAAAAATTAAAATATGCCAACACCGTGTTTAAGGAGGACTAACTGTCTGATTTATAAGACCCATATCCTAGCTAGATAACCATTGTTCATGTTGTAACCTTGTTAATGGATCTGGACTTGTGCTGATACTAAGTATCAAGAGTTTATTTGGATGGCTTTGAGATGGAACTCGGATTCTATTCCTATTTATATTAGGCTTTTCTAAGATATATTGTCCACATGTCCTGGTGTTGCCATAGGCTTCCTTCCATACGTCCTAGGCAAGTTACTTAATCTTTTTTTGCCTCAGATTATCCCTCTAAAATGGGAATAAGAACTCTTACTTCCCTCACAGAACGATTGTGAAGCTTATGTTTGTAAAAGTGCATCGAAATCCTCAGATGAAAGGTGCAGTGAGAGTACATAACTGGAAAATATTGTTATTTGTTAGGTTTCTGACTATTGCTCATGGGAATGAACAAACTAGGCTCTCTCTTTCTTTTAGTGGGAACTACAGAGGATCAGATTAGTTCAAGGTTCTAAAAAAATAGGAAATAACATTAAAAATTACATATGGTGTTACTATAGGATTTCACTACTGAACAGCTGTGAATACTTGGATATTAATTCCTGGCCAAGTAAATGCAAAATAACATCAGTGTAATATATGCACTGAATTTAAGTTGTTACTATTCCTACAGACAGCAAAGCAGAAACAGATGTTAGAGTAGCTAATGGTCTAATTTGTTCTATCAACAGTGTCAACAAGAATTACTGAGCACTGCTGGAGACATAAAAACAATGAAGCGAGGGGGGGAAGGCAACATTTCACAAATGACATTATTTTCAAAAATCTAACTCTACATTTAAAATGCAACTAAATGTTCCCCTCTGCTAACCTGATTTCAAATCTGGCCGCTGAGGTCAGAAGTAACATAAGGTTTCAGACCACCAATACAGTCTCTAGTGGATACTTGTTTACATTGTAAAACTATTGCACAATTTTCCACAGTGTGCTCAGGAAAAAGAGAGGTCTGGGACAGTTGCAGGTCAGAAATGAGATGTTTGGCAGAGCTGTGGGGAGAGCTTAACTGCCAGTGTTACTGCTAGGCCCTCACTTTCAGGTGTACCACATTTGTCCCCCAAAAATGTGTTTGAGGAAATTTTAGGGCTTGTCTACATGGGGGATCCACAGCTTTTGAAGTTAATCCACTTTGAAAATGCTTGTGTACACACAACACTCATCATTGTAGTGCACTGACTCCTCATGTATTGTGAACTCTGCAGTCCTCTTTCAACATGAACTAACTTTTCTGCCAAGTATCAGAGGGGTAGCCATGTTAGTCTGGATCTGTAGAAGTTACAAAGAGTCCTGTGGCACCTTTTGTTGAATATCCGA
The DNA here is from genome assembly GCA_033296515.1 of Macrochelys suwanniensis. Lineage (NCBI taxonomy): Eukaryota > Metazoa > Chordata > Testudines > Chelydridae > Macrochelys > Macrochelys suwanniensis. The sequence continues at coordinate 29,988,803 of CM065784.1, read as the reverse complement.
CGAAGTGGGTATTCACCCACAAAAGCTTATGCTCCATTACGTCTGTAAGTCTATAAGGTGCCACAGGACTCTTTGTAACTTTTCTGTGAAGCGAGTTAGTCCAGTCGAGTGTTTGTGTGTAAGGCATAATGCTGCAAATTACTTTGGCAGTCCTTCAACAGCTGTCTCACTCCACTTTGTGAGTGACCATTACCGACCTGTGTGCCCTCCCCAGCTCTGGGGTCAAATTGACCAGGGGTCCCCTCCCCCATTTATAAGCTGATATGGTGCCAGATTTTGTCCATTTGCTCCTAGGTTCCAGTTTATCACAATACCTGTGATAATACTCCAGAATCCCCATTACATGCCTTAAGCAGCCACTTGGCTGCATTGAGACCCCGAATCTAAGCACTGTCTGGAGAGAAGCACTTGTGGCCAACCACCAGAATAAAGACCTTTTTGTGGACATTGCTTGGCAGAGTTCTCTGAGGAGCCATGACCAGCATACTGAACAGTGCCAGATAAAGAGCAAACAGCTCATGAGGACCTACATTACACAGAGGGACAATAGGAAAAATCCTTCTGGGGACATGTAACCTGCCAATTTTTTTTGAGGAACTGGACAGGATTTTGCATAGCTGCATGACCACCCAACCCAGACACAACTGCGTAGGGCACCTGAAAATTTGGGGCACCACTGGGTCTTAGTGTCCACCCTTCTGGCTTTCCTGTCCCTGGTCTGACCCTTCCTGCAGGGTCCCACAGCTGGCTGCTGCAGCCTGGTGAGTCTTCCTCAGGAGGGGATCTAGTAGATAAAAGTGAAAAAGCCTCCAGCCTGCCAGACCTATTAGCACAACATTGAAACTGTTAAAGAGCCATTCAAGAGGTAATGAAGCCATTTGCCAAACCCCAGGTATATACTGTCAGTTTCTGAATTTACTGACAAAAACAGTTGTGCATTACTGTAATATTTACTCAGAACATTCCAGTCTACAGGACCTTAGTTTAAAATTTGCTTTAAAAATATTTCATTAATGAGTTGGTGAAGATTATAAAATCACATCTCTAAAAAATCCTTGCATAGATTTTTAGATGCACAATCATCTGTAGCCTTAAATGCTTGGATCTTCAGACATAGTTTTTTAAATAAATCTTTCAAAAGACCACCCTTATCTAAAATACACATTTTAATTACTATAGTAAAAAAAAATTGCTTCCAAAGTCTTCCTGTCCTTTCTGTCCATCCCTTTCTCCCTTCACCCGCTCTCTCCCCCACCCCCATTGAAGAACACGCTTAAAGGGACAACACCCCTTTCCTTTCCTTCCAGATAGCTGGACAAAGACTTTCCCTTTCTTTATTTCTGACTATCTGATGAACTAGTTTTAAGAGAACCCTCCAGCAAAATCAGTATCTTAATAAGATATAAAATCCTTTGTTATGCCTAAAATCTTTGGAAACATATTTTTTAAAGTTGGTGAACTTTCATAAACCTGTCTATTGTTAGGGAGATCACACAAAGTAAATTAGTGTTCCCTTTTTCTAAAAGCAATGAACATTGTTATGAATACACTAAACCTCTGTGACTGATTAATTTAAAATAATGTCTTTGTTTCAGTGAGTTAAATATGTAGTAATCTGGAATGATTACTTTATGAAGGCTTAAGAGTACATTTAAAATATAAAATCAGCTTAGAAATACTGATTAAGAAATTGTAAAACAGAGAAGAGCTGCATGTATTCCATAATATTTAGGGTTGTATTCAGCAAGACAGCTGACTCACTCTTACTATAAAGTTTTTGCAAATAAATATCTGACAAACTTCAGGGCATATCAAAAAACCTGTGACTGACATTTTTTATTCCCAAATTTAGTGCTTTTAATTAGATACCTTCTGCATGTCCATTCTGCATGAGGGAAAAGGTACCGGGGTCTCTGCAGGGAACTGTGACTCTCCGCCACCGTGAGGCGGGCCGGGCATCTCGTTATCTTTTGCTGTCTCGTCCCTCCCTCCCCTCCGCCGGGCTGCGAGCTCAGGCTGCCATCGGGCATAGGGGCACCAGTTTAATAATATGGCGTAGGGCCCCATAAATCCTAAGGATGGCCCTGCCAGGCAACTTGTGGAGTCAGCTGGCCACCTTCTCTCTTCCTCTCCACTCCCCTCCCTGCAGGGGTAGGCAACCTGTGGCACGGGTGCCAAAGGTGGCACGCGAGCTGATTTTCAGTGGCACTCACACTACCTGGGTCCTGGCCACCGGTCTGTGGGGATTTCCATTTTAATTTAATTTTAAGTGAAGCTTCTTAAACATTTTAAAAACCTTATTTACTTTACATAAAACAATAGTTTAGTTATATATTAAAGACTTATAGAAAGAGACCTTCTAAAAACGTTAAAATGTATTACTGGCACGCAAAACCTTAAATTGGAGTGAATAAATGAAGACTTGGCACACCACTTCTGAAAGGTTGCCAACTCCTGCCCCAGAAGATGACATGCAAGATACATTGGGGTATGAACATGAAGAGGCCAGTAAAGAGATCTCCCCATAAAGCCAGGATTGGTTCAGGACCCAGGACCCTGATGCTGGCCACGTAGAACATGAGACCAATTCCTGCGCTTTAGCAACCAACCTCAATCCCCAGGCAGCCATCCAGACCAGGACTGAGGCTGATCCTACGGAGGGAAACTCAGCATGTAAGGTTTTTTTAAATTATTTTTTAATTATTTGCTATTTAGCTTAATTAACGATGATGCTGTACTGCTGTACTGGCTTCTGTTCTGGGCGCCCTGTGGCCACGGCCATCAATAACCCCATTGTCCCTGCCTGCTAGCCTCCCTAGGCAAACATTGTCCATTGCCCTCCTAGCCCTGTAAACCTTTCCAAAATGGTGCCTACCTTGCCAGGCCTCTGTCTCATGCTAAAGCCCCAACTACTGACCAATTTCAGGCCTATGCCATGGAAGACACATGTCCGTGCTCCAATCTCCCTTTTGCCTTCCCCCCGCTGGTAACAGTGACTGCTTCAGGCAATCATTGCAGAACCCTGTCTATTTTTTCTTTTCACTTTCTACATGCCTGCAGGGGAGATAGCTAAGCATAATCTAAGAGAAATGGCTCAATTTTTGTTCCGAGATTATGAGGAACAGCTGCACGGCCATCCTCACTGGTATAGCTAGTGACTCCCTTCCAATCCTGCAGCACTTCTGGAGGGACCATCTTGGTGATTAACTTCACAGTGTATCTCACTGGTCTGCCTTTTGCCTTTTTGAATAAGTGTTGGGGGGAGGGCATTTTCTGCCTCCTAGTCACCCACCTCAGCAACATCTCATCCAGAGTCAGGACAGCCTAAAAGAGATGGAGAAGGGATTACTTTACAGCTCACCCCCAGATTCACCCTGCTAACCCTTTGACACCATATAAGCACTTAAAAGGTACAGCTAAACTAGTCAGGGGACTTAATGCCCCACCCAACCCCACTCTCCAAGGAACAATGGCAAAGCCACACAGATATACTGTACAGACAAAAATCCCAACACAAACACCACGTACCATCTTCAAGATCCCCCAAGACTGCGAAGAATCGCAGAGAGGTAATGCAGAAACACATGTTAAAAAAATAGCTATCGCAGCCTTCCTAGAATGTGAACGCGAACTGCTTGTCATTCTTTTAATACCCCCCACTGCTGTGCACCTGCACTGGTCAGACCCGCAAGGACAGGGCCTTTATCAACAGCAGAATAAACCTGAAAGGGAGAAAAGGGAAAAGTCCTGTGGAAATGTTCATGGACATCAATACAGAGTCCTCCAAAACCTTCGAAAAATGCAGAGGGGGGAGGCAGTGTCTGAGAACTGAAAATGAAACTGACAAGGAGCTTTCTGGGAGATGGTTGCAGTAGCAAAGGACAGTGTGGCAATTGACAGGGAAAGCACTGCTTTAGTCAAAGACAGTATGGAAAGAGACGGGGATGTAGAGGCAACTCCTGGAGGCAATATAAAGCCAAAATGCCCTGTTGCAGCGCATATTTCTCTTAGGGCAGCAGGCAATGTTTTCTTTCTGCTGCTTCCAACCTATTCTGCAAACAGCACCACCTCCCTTTCAAACAACCAAATGCACACTCCGCTGTCATTCTGAGGCTACTAAGGTAGTGGGTAAACAGTTCCTTCCTTCCTTTCTTCTGTCCAAGTGGCCTGGGAATGACTTCATTAATCGGGAGAGCAGAGGGTAAGCAGGTCTCCCAGGAGCAATATCCACACCATTAATGTCCGTAATGTTCCCAGGGGCACAAGATCCTAGAATTGTGGACCCTTCTAAACCACCCTGCATTTATGTCTATAACCCTGCCAAAATGGTTGACAAGCCCTTGGGAGCACCATGGAGAAATACCCCTGAGCCCTGATTGGGGGCAAATAACAGGCACAGGAGTCCCATAAGTTGTCCAATACAGTTTAGGAATCCCTTGCATGTAAAACCATCAATAACCTCCTGAGCATTACCAAGCTTTATAACCTGGTGCAACAGTACTTCTTCCATGGCATCATACACAATGGCCCCAACATCTGATCTCCCCATGCTGAATTGGTTCGCAACAGAGCAGTAGCTTTCAGGGGTGGCCAGCTTCCAGATAGCAATGGTGACCGGCAATCTGCTTGTTCACAGGTATGGGGCACTGCATATTGGCATGCTACCACTGCAGCACTGGAATTAGTTCAGCATGTATCTCACAAAAGGTTGCCTTCCCCATCCTGAAATTCTCTCATCACTGCTGGCTGTCCCAGGTTTGCAGATCAAGCTGTTCCCACCAATCTATGCTGGTTTCCTGAGCCCAGAAACCACGTTGCATGCTGTGAAGCTGCTCAAGAAACAAGTTCTCCACTGCCAGTTGGTCAGTGTCTTCCTCTTCATCCTCATCGGCGTCCCAGTTCCACCACTGCTGAGGACGTTCCTGTTGCTGGAGGAGCTGCTGCTGCTGCCACATCATCTGCTCAGAAATCATAGGCAAAGTCCCAAGTCGAATTCATCCAGCTTTGAATGCTGAAATACTGCCCAAGCAGCCTCTGCACATTTGAGGTTGCCAGCATAGCGGTGCAGGGCATTGTTGGGTCCAGGTTGACTGGCAGCAGTTCAAAAGTGGCACAAGCCTGCCCATAAAGGAAGTACGGGGCAAAGACAGATGAATCATGGGATTTTAAAAAAATTGTTGAACTATCTTGGCTTCCACTCTGCATTCCACAAGACAGCAAGAAAAGTTCCAGAATAAACACCGCTCAGCAGCAAAGCATGGGAATGCCATGCCCTCAGTTTACAGCAAACCATCACCGTGTGTACACACGATGTGCATCAACAGACGATACATCATCCCGTATGCACACTATTATGCATTATGTGTATGGTGTGTTACCCGACGCTCAGCAAAAAGTTGCGCATTAAGCCCCTTCCCCCCTATGTAGACAAGCCCTTAGTCAATAAACAGAAAAGATTTGTAATCATGATGAGATGCATTTTGACCTCAGATCTCAATTGGAAAGATGAAGTCTTGTGTCACTTGCCTCAAGTAGATGATGGCCAGATACTTCAAGCCAAATATTCCTTCCCTGTGTAACTCTGCTGATGTCATGGCAAATTAGAAACTAGATTTTACCAAGGTGGGTTTTATTAAAGAAAACTTTCTGTTTGGGTTTCTGGCCATATGATGAACTACAGAACTTTGTACATTTGGGGCAGAAAGAATCTTTGCATATATACACCTTTGGCTACGAGGATGAGTAGAAATTCCTTGAGAAATTGAGGTGAAAGCCATTCTCTGAAGTAATTTAGAATCCGTGCTGCTGGTGCAACAGTGGAGCACATCCTTCTTTCCTCAATAATAAAATACGTAGACTTGGAAATGACAGCTATCACCGACATGATGAGCCAAATTCATCCTTTGAAGTCAATGTACTCTCTCAGTTCTGAAGTCAGTGGAACTCTGCCAGGGAGGATTTTACCTCATTATGTCTGTGATAGGTTTAGTTTTTGAGTCTACATATTTTATTGAGAAAAGAAGGGTAATCTCCACTGCTGTATCTGCAGCACAGTTTTAGTAAGTTGCTTCACAGAATGGCATTGGTCTATGGGAAGTTTAACTCATCTTCCTAGTCAGAGCTAAGAAGACACTAGATAAAGGTAACAGTAAGAGGTGTTTGAAGAAAGGCGATTACGAAGGAAATGATTTGTTTTTAGAGCTATTGAAACCTTTGCATTTTTTGTTTACCTTTACATCACCAAACATCACTGGGAGGTTGTGTGTTTTAGTTCCTAAATTTAAGTGATAAAGAACATCTTCATCCATTGAATCCAAATGAGGGTTTTTAACATGAACAAGCCCATTTCTGAAAAAAAGTTTTGAGAGGTTTTATGGACAAGTCAGATCAAACAAAGAAGGGAATTCATGACACAAGAGACAGTATCTGAGTGTTCGGTTGGTAACTTAGATTCATTGTTAGAATGTTATGCTCATGACATCAGGGCTACGTGTCATAGACCCAACCACTGGGGATGGCGACAGCTTGTCCTCTTCCCATTCAGTTTTTACTGTTCTGTAGATCCCCCTTGATGCGGCTGCAGGACTCAAGCACCTTCACACTCACTACTTTCCTCAACATTTTTTATGTAATTGCATCTCTGCTATTGGTCATGTGACTGAAACTGGCAAGTGAGAAAGAGGGTTGTACTAGAGAGCCTCTGATTTCTGCCACTGATATAAAATATGGAGAGTGGGGTCTGGTACCACCATCTGTGAGGTGTAGAGTGGGGTGACTGCAGAGGAGCCCATCAGAGAGATTATGTCTCACGAGCAAACCATTACCCCTGTAGGAATGAAGTCAACTGCGTAGGCTCCTTCCCAAAATAATGCAAAGCGAGAGGAGAAGGAAGAGGGTAGGATCTGCAGGGGAAGCAAAAGTGTAGGGAAAGGGACAGATGGGGTAGGAGGAGAGAGCGTGGGGAGGTTTTGTGAGGGATTGGAGTGAAGAAGTAAATAAGGAAAGAGGGAGAGTAGGATATCACTGGTGGTGGAATTAAAGGAAAAGGGGACAGATCATACAGTGAGTGGAGAGGTGTGAGTGTAGGACAGGCACAAAAGAGGGAGGGAGGAAGAGAAACAAGAGGAGAGGCAGAGTTAGAAGATCTGGAAAAATCCATTCTGTCAGAACTGAGAAAAGCTCCCCAGGAAGAACCAATGCGTGCATCAGGAAATACAGGAGTAACAAGAACAGAGCTAATGGCTCAATTTAGGTAGGAAAACGAAGGGAGGATGGGAGGCAAGGCTGCCCCATTGCATTCAGCATTAAAGTGCTCGCATACTGCATCTGTTCCAAATAAATTGTTTCCTGGGTTGGTCCTTCCAGACAGCCAGCTGGATTTGGGATTCATATCCAACTTCTTCCCCACTAACTCCACTAGCCCTTTTATTTAATTCTGAATTGGCTGCAGTGCCAGCATCTGCCTATAGTTTGCTGCCAAGGCGTTGTTGCTGGGTCCCTTCATGGGTTCTAAGCAGCTGGCCAGCTCAGGCTCCTGTTAGAAACTGTTTCAGCAGGTGGATCCAGCATTCCCACACTTCCAGTATTACCACTGCAGTCACTGGCTGTTAATGTTTAGGGAAAGTCTTACCGTTCTATGTCTTGCCAAAGGCATGTCTCTGGAAATGTTTAATGTAATATTAACCATGTTTTGCAGCTATTACACAATCGTTAGAAACCTTAAATACTTTGTAACTGTTATCTCCATAAAGTTCAGCAAAAAAGTCAATATTTTCCACTAACCTTAGCAATGGGAAGAACCGTAACGCTTTCTTTAATACAGTTCTCCCAGAATTGATGGATAAATAATGCACTTAAACATTGACTCTATATTATCTTACATACAGGAACTCGCTGAAATTTTAACAAAAGTTGTGATTTTCATATTGTCCCAACATCTTGATAAATCACTGGGCAATAATCTGCATTTAAAGTAAAGTGAGATTCATAAGACAATGGGGTTTCAGTTTGCATTCCTTTTCCAATTGTATAATAAATGCAAGAGGATTAAACAGCAGTGTAGTTCAATGTTCAAAATAAAAGCTAAAACAAAGCCTAGAAAACAGCTATCTTATCAAAACAAATTCAAAACTCACTTAATTACTTACCCAGCATAACCTTTCCTTTCAGTCATAACGGGTTTACTGGAGTCCACTAAAAGGGATGTTATGACTTCTCCCCTTTCAGAAAAACACTCCTTGATTGACACCAGGTAAGGACAACACTCTTCTGTTGCTATAGCTACTAATTTATAGCATCTAATATGAATATTTGAAGAAGCTTGGTAGTGAGTTAAATACCCTCTTTTCACTTAGTGTTATTTCTAAGAACTTTTTCTCTTATGTTTTCTATTCAACCAGTCAGATGCAAAATATTCCTTTTCCTGTAGATGCATCGCTATTTGTTTCAGTAGATCATCATCAGATCAGCATTACAGGATTCAGATTGGCTATTTCTGAAGGAGTGTCACTTCTCACCTTAACTCACCTCCCATTCTTATGGTAAGGCCTCAGATTGGCTATTTTTGAAGGAGTGTCGTTTCTAACTTTAACTTACCTCCCATCATTATGCTGAGGTAACCGTTGATATACTTACTCTTTGATTAGGGTCCCCGGTTCTCACACTTGGCAGTCATCCCAGCATGAAGCTCATGTGGCTCATGTACATTCTGAAAACAAAAGGGGTGGAGAATGCAAATTGTCTGCCGATTTTCATAATTCCATAGGGTTCTGTTGAAAATGCATGTAAGGTACATGTGACAGCCAGAGCCAGGAGAACCTTGATGTATTTGGATCACAAGGATTTGTGCAAACTAGAGCTGGTCAGAAATGTTGTGTGGCAAAACATTTATTAAAAATGCATCTATTAGAAGAAAGTTTGTTTGGAAAGAAAAAATTGAAAAACAGCATTTTGCTAAGGTTCAAATGGAATGTTTCAATTCTTCTGTAATGGAACATTTTGATTTTCTGTTTCAGAGTGACTTTTTGTTTCAATTGCTTAATTTTCTATAATATAACACAAAATAAAAGTTGAAAACAGAACAAAAGGTTTTGATCAACCCAAAATGAAAATGTTTTCAGAATTTTGTTTCATGAGAAATTTTGAATTTTTTTCTTTTGTTTGGTTTTGGAACTGGAAAAAAAATTTCAATTCCCAGCACTCTCTATGAAACGAAAAATCTGGTCCCTGCTCTGGTCTAATGCAAAACATTAGATTTGATTTTAACTGATGATGGCTCTCATCTCCTGAACTTTGCTTTCATGTGCAAAACAACCCAAATTCTCAAACTTGGTTTTGAATTGTATTATGAAACCATTATTCCATTCAGCACAATAATAAATCACTCCATGTTCTCTCAAATGTTCATGAACAGAGAGTATACCTTTTGATAAATCTGCTCTGGATTTCAAATTTATAACAGAAGCCTGAAGCAAAACAGAGATTTCAGACTGGACTGTGAACATTTCAAACAATTCCCATGGCACAACTCTTTTTATACTCCTCCAAAACTCTTCCCCCATTTTTTTTTTTTTTGGTCGTCTAAATCATTCGTAAAGATAGAAACCTATTTCGTATTATCTGGGTACTTCCTCTTTGGATTCTTAACGAGGGCTTTGGCACAACAAAAGAAGAGCTTGCTCACAGAGACTTTACCCTAGGTTTTATGCTGAGCCAGTGCATGCTGGGGAAGGAGAGTGGGAGTGGTGTGTGAATACTCATGCAGTGCAGACGTGTTTGATAAAGCCTAGTTATGTATCTCACTGCTTTGATTTAAGGAGCTTTGTTGCTTGGGACGCAACAGTGTTCAAGTGAGTATTTTAATATCTGGGCTGTGTTCTGAATTTTGTTCATGCAGATGTAAAATAGAAGTCTGGTATGAAATGAGCGTTTCTGGGGCAATGGGAACAAGAATTTTCTGTGTTAGGCCCTCTGGCTGTGGAACTGGCTAGATTCACCGGGTTGAATTTAGTGACTAGAAAGCATCTTTATTATTATTTATTTGTATTGTGCTAGCACCTAACAGCCCTAGTCATGGACCACTCCCCACTGTGCTAGGTGCTGTACAAAAGATAGTCCCTGCTTTAAAGAGCTTACAGTCTAGGGCTGATTCTGCCACCCGTTCTCAAGTTCCATTCCTTCACTGAGATGTCTCATGGGAGTGAGTATTGCAAGACAGAGTCCCTAGGGCACTTAGAGGCTTGGTTCCAATAAATGCCTAAAATTGCAGATCCTCATCTCATCCACATTGGAGCCACCTGAGTGAGTATCACAAAACCAGGCTCTGTTACAAAGTGTCTACTCCCGCTTGTTTCCTTAATGATATAATTCTCCCAGGAGAGGAAGAAGTGAGCTGAACATCTCAAATCATTCAGAAAGAAGTAATAGGAGAAATTATTCCCAAACAATGCTGGTTTAGGAGAGATTAATCCATTGGAGAATTAAGGTTAACACAGAAACATTTTCCATACTAATCGGCAGCTAATTTTAGCTATTTATGTTTTAAAAGATTTTCTGACCAAAAAAATTAAAAACATTTCAATAGGAATGATTGTCTTGCTATCTATTCAGAAATTGCTTGTAATAGGTTAAATTGCAAAACACCCTGACACTTCTAGAGGACACTATAGATATTTATAGGAGAAACATCTAGCAAAGAAAGAAATGTTGACAGTACTTGAATCTATTTGAGATGACTGTGCACTGACTTTTCCAATTGTGTACTGCCTCTTAGGAACATGAAAAAAATAAACTGAGGGTGCTAGAGCCACTGCCTAGAATGAGCTCCTCAGGGTCTGTTGTTACATGCAATAATTTTTAAAGTGGTTTTAAGTATTGATTGGAGGTGCCCAAAGCTCCCATTTGGCATTTACATCTAGCTGTGGCAGATAAAAGTATTGGCTAATTAGATAAGTATTAGGTAATTAATTACTCCAGTGAATTAAACTGGAGCAACTAATCAACATGTGTGATTCTGGTGCAAATTTTGTTAGCCGACACTTTTGATCTGCAGCAGTCACAGAAAAGTCCGTGTGAGATTTATGTGCTCTAGGTAACAGCTCTTCTGGTTATAATGGCAAGTGCTCGTTATCTTATTGAAAGATCCCCATAAGGCTGGGTAGAAAATCTGAGCTCAGTAGCTTTTTCCTATGCCCTCCAGAGACTGATCATAGCTGTTGATCAGAGATGACCGGTAAAGCAGTAGGTGTTATCAGGGCTGCTTTTTAACTACTATAAGAATATGTGCACGCTGCAGCCATCTCTTTCACGGGCAGATCTGGCAATCATGATAATTCCTCTGTTATACTATGGCAAGACTAACTGCAATATACTCTATGGTGGATCACCAAAAAAGTAGATCCGTGACCACCACCAGCAGCTCTTGCAGCACATAGTAGCTGTACTGCTGTTGTAGGCAGTGGTGAATTTGTCTTGCCACTGGGTTTACTTCTGCACTTTGACTGTATGGCCACAACTTCAGTATTAGTTGAATATTTTGCCTAACTATTAAGGCACTCAGTTAGCTAGGCTGGGTCTCACAGTTCTTTCTGATCTTTTGCTTCATTCTGTGTTATCACTCTGGCTGTGGCCACAGGGAATAGAGCTTTTGGCCCCTGGGATTGGTACAGCCAGGAGGGCTACTAAAATCACGTATGTGGGATCATAAGTATATGCCTACCTTTCTCTCCTCCCAGTGCTGTGAAATTCCCTTGCCTTTCTTTTTATCTATAATTAGCCAAAACATTGATATCTTTTAAAATGGGTTTAAAGGCTTTTTCATGTATGTGGTAGTTTTATTCTTGTACAACAGTCAGTTAACTTGCACTTAAAAAAAAAATTGAAGTATTATGTCAGTATCTGGCCATTCAGGTGAACCATCATCCCCTGTTAAAAACACATTACGGGTGGCATGATTTTTCTAAGTAATAAAATCTAAGCTACAGTCTCATATATCACTCATTCATTCTCCAAGGCTAGTTCTCATACACGGCTCAGATGTTTTATTTTCCTAGCTTATAAGAAGTAAAAAAACACTAAATAGCTGGAGTAGTTATGGAACAATGTGTATGATGAGAAGTAACCTAATAACATATTAACCTTGTAGACTGAGTTCAGATCATCTATTAAGAATCCCATGGAAGCTTGAGAATATTGATCTCCAGGGTATATGCTTCATATAAAGTCTTGCCTTGGAGTGGAGAATATATGCTACTGAAGCAGCTCTAGCCTGAGGTGCACTTCCAGGCTGTTGAAACAAGGCATAGTTTGGACTGAACTGGGTTTTAAGAAAGAAGATTGAAAAGACAAGGGGAAAAAGTCCTAGAGCAGAATTCTGCTCTTGGATGTGTGTTTGGTGACCTTTGACTTGACTGTCCCTTTTTCAGATGATAAGCAAAGCACATCTGTAGTGCGGTAGCTAAAACAGAAAGAGTCTGTGTTCAGATCTTTGGTTTTTTAAATCCTGGTGTAACAGAGTCCTTGGTGGTTCATCTGTCAGGGGTGGGGGAACTGGACCATGCCCAGTTAGCTACATTGGGTAGTCACAACAGCGTCCCACTTCCTCACTCTTTGCATTGGGGTTCTACCCTTTGTGGGCCTCCTTAAGTCTCTCTGGCTGGGAGATCAAAATGAAAGTCACAAACCCCCACGTGTTCAGGGATACTCCCTCCCTGCTGTCCCACCAAAGGATGGTGGTGGTGAGTCTTAGTGCTCCCAACAATCCAGCCCCAGCTCAATGGGTTTGGGGAAATCACTCTGACTGGGTTCCTGAGGCAGGCTCAGCCTGTCTGTCTCACTCCGGGAGTGCGCTGTACAGTACTTTCCTCAGGGTCAGGTGAAGGTTCCCTGTCTAGGAGCAACTTGCACAGCTTCAGGAGCTGCTCCTGCACTCTGCTTTTTAGGTCAATCCCATTCCCTATCCCAGTCCTTTCCCTTTCCCTCACTGACCACTGTTTCCTCCCTTTTACAGACCTCCTCCTGATCAGGGCTGGCTTTAGCGGGTGCGGGGCCCCACGCGAAGAACGACGGCGGAGCCCTGCACCCTCCCGCCGGACTTGTCGGAGCAAAAATAAATAAATAAAAAACCTCCTGCCGCCAACTTGTCAGAGCAAACCCCCTCCCCAAAAAACCCCCACCGGAGCCTCTTGGGCGCGGAGCCTGATTCCAGGGAATTGGAGGAATCGGCTTAAAGCCGGCCCTGCTCCTGATCATGCATGACTGATAGGGCTGGAGGAGTTAAGCCCTGCTGCCAAGGCCTCTTAGACCCCTTCCTCGTCCCTGTGGGGCTTATCTACCCCATCACACATGGAATCTTATTTTATACAAATGGTCCCTAAAAGATCACTTTAGTTTTAGCAGCTAATGCCATCATCATTATTCAGTTCTTTACTTTACTGGAAACTTGTGCTATGGGACAGGACAGCTTGGAGTATAGATAATAGGATACAAAGCTGTTCCCCACTGCAATATGTTGTAGGTTTGGAGCTCAGTTAGTACTAAGCTGGAATACGCACTGTTTTATCCCACCAAGATCTTGGATACATTTTGGATACATCATCTTCATATTATAAAGATACCTTGTCTTTTCAGCACTTTTCAGCCAATGATCTCCAAGCATTTTACAAAGGTGAGTAAGCATTATGAGCCAATATTACAGAAACATGTAGGTTACGTGATTTACCCTCGGTAAGCTGGCAGCACTGGGAATGGAACCAGTGATGCACTGGAGGGAGCTTGTCCTAACTCCTTGTTAAAGTTCTAGTCCCTAAACAATCAAGATAGATATATCATGGCAGGGTTGGGGAGATTTCTCATGTGATGGAGCTCTTCCCTCTCTGGATACTACTAAAATATTCCTGCCTCAGATGCTTTACTTCTAAGTCTCTAAAATACTCATGAAGAGCAAGATTTTTGCCTTTGGAATGCAGCAGTTTTCACTGCCAGGTATTTTAAAAACATTCCCTGCGGAGTCTGTGTGCATCTTTCTGCCCCCCAATCTTAAATTGCAGAAGTCAATCAACATAATCAGTACACTTCTCAGAACAAAGCTACAAATGTTTCAGGCACTTTCCACTTAATACAGTGGTTGCCATTAAAATCTTTACAGTTTTGCCTAATTAACATTACTTGATAGAGGGAATTCAATAGTAATGTTACTTGCAAATAGCAGTTGTAAAGATTTTAATGGAGATGAGATCACAGTACAAGCTTGCCAAATGGGGTTGCTCTCTTCCTTTGGAGAGTTTTTGTCAAACTGAAGTGGGGTTCATTTTACTCCACAGACCTGTTCCTGGTGTGTTATTCAGAGTCTTCTGTTCAATGACTAACATTTCCCACCCTGCTTTTTAGCCCTGCAGAGGAAACATAGCTGTGGGGGAGTGAGCTGGATTCTCTGCCTTCTGGTGTGTCAAACAGAATTGTTTGCTGTGTTCCAATTGGTTACATGTGTGCAAATGAAGTCAATGGGGTTACACAGTTATTGCTAGGGGAATAATTTGATCTGCAGAAACCTTATTACCAGTGATGATGCATCAATTGGAAAGAATGCAGCTTGGGTGCCAGAACCCAGGTGAGTTAGCAGGACTAGCAAGTAGAAAAAGCAATCTCTGCTTGCAAATGTAACACATTGGATACAGAAATCATTGAGAGACAGCAGAGAGGAAACCCCACCCTCACTTTTTTTTTTTTTAACCTTTTCCAACTAGCACTACAATTCAAAAAATTGCAACCTGGTACCAGTGAAAAAGTTTGCAGTCTTCCCTTGTGGTGTCTGACAGTTTAGAGAAGGCTGTATGTATGGTCTCACTTTTACCTGAAGATACAGTGGTTCCTGAGAGATGTCCACTTCTGCTCCTTTGTGCACCCTCTCTCCATCCTACCCCATCACTGAAGTCCCTTCCGTGTAGCAATGGGCTGCCAAGTTGCTAAGTCAGCCAAAACCTGTGCACTTAAAACTGAGCTATTTGTAGGTGAACACTGCAGTTGTGGTGAAGACAATGTGATGGGTGTTTGCCTTCATATCAGGGTGATCCATTCAGTGGGGATTTGGAGGGAAGAGGTGGGGTGTGGGTGGGTTTTTATATTATTCTGCTTTCTAGTGTTTTTGTTTTAAGAGTTAGCTTAGATAAAGCTAGTTAGGATGGATCACTTGCTACCTGTGGTTTTATGCTGGGATTTTCCTGGGAGACTAAGAAAATTAGATGCCCAGCTACCATTGACATTTAGTGGATGTTGGGTGCCTAACGCCCTTGGGCTGCTGAGCCTTATTATCTGCTTGACAGGAGGCAATATGTTCTAGTTAGTGCACTGGCCTGGGACTCTCGAGAGAGAGGTTCAATTCCTAGCTCTGCCACGGGTTTGCTGGGTGACCATGGACAAGTCACTTTCACTCTCTGAACCTTGGTTTCCCCATCTGTAAAACTGGGATAATGATACTGATCTCCTTTGTAAAGCATTTTGGGATCTAGGGATGAAAAGTGCCATCTGTATAACAGCTGTGTCTGATTGTTGTTGTTGTGTTTTGTTGGCCTCCCACTGTACAAACAGTCCCCATTAATGTAAGTGAGTTACTCTGGCTTTTCTCTGTATAGCTTCCTGGGGGACAGTGGCCTGCACTCACTATTTCCCCAGGGCAGTGGTTCCCAAACTTTAACAACCTGTGAACCCCTTTCACTAAAATGTCAAGTCTCATGAACCCCTTCTAAAAATGAATATTTCCAGGGATTTTCTCTTTTACCTGAGTATAAATTATAAAAACAGTGATCTTGGAAATATAAAATTTGTTTTTGTGACATGTTTATTCACACTATTATTATTTATCATTACAGTATTTTTATTACATTATGAAAACAGCAACACTCTTCCAAGATCTCACTTTCGTAGCCTGTATCACTTTGAATAAGCCTGTTATAAGACCAGGCTCCTATGTTTCATCAAGGAGTATCAGATGTGAAACAGCAGGAAGGTATTTAAGAATCCAGCTCAAAGAGTTCCTCCTACACAAGCATTCAGGTCTTGAGTAGTCCAGGCAAACAACACACATTACAAGAAAGCTTAAACTTGTTCATAATAATTTTAAAAACAGTGCTAGGTGCCTATTTAATTTTAATAACAGCAAAAAATATCCACCTCCCTTTCCATTTCTTATAAGGATTCTTGACATTTAAATCTCCTCAGTGTGACATATATGCTTGCTTTGATCTGCATAGCTCTTGGAAGGCCAAGGGACAGCTCTGTCCGCCATTAGGGAATTTTTTCCCAAGAACCCCCTGTAACATTTCGCAAACCCCCCTGGGGTTCACGAACCTGTTTGGGAACCACTGCCCCAGAGGGAAGCACTGTGCATTCTATATCCTCTTTATCCAGATTTATCCTCTGGGAGAGCCCCCACATGGCTCCAGCAGTTCCATCACTCTGCTTAAAGCCTGGGGACTTACTGTCCTGAAGAGGGTCCCCTTGTGCCAAAGGCAGGTGGATGGGATCTCTTTGTGGGAGGCATTGCATTTCCATTTTCACAACAGTTTTAAAATACTTAGCATGAACTTGCTGTGGCTGCTAGTGAGCATTGTCATTTTACTGACTGTTTTCAACAGCAAACCCAGTCTAAGGGCAGTTCAACTACAGGCCCTAGAGCAGTGGTTCTCAACCAGGGGATGCATACCCCTAGGGGTACTCAGAGGTCTTCCAGTGGGCACATCAACTCATCTAGATATTTGCCTAGTTTTACAACAGGCTACATAAAAAGCACTGGCAAAGTCAGTACAAAGTAACATTTCATACAGACAATGACTTGTTTATGCTGCTCCATATACCCTACACTGAAATGTAAGTACAATATTTATATTCCAAGTGATTTATTTTATAACTATATGGTAAAAATGAGAAAGTAAGCAATTTTTCAGGTAATAGTGTTCTGTGTCACTTTTGTATTTTTATGCCTGATTTTGTAAGCAAGTAGTTTTTAAGTGAGGCGAAACTTGGGGGTACACAAGACAAATCAGACTCCTGAAGGAGGTACAGTAGTCTAGAAAGGTTGAGAGCCACTGCACTATAGCACCTCTTAGGAAAGGAAGAGGGGAAGTTGGGAGGGGAGCTCTTTGCTTCAAACCACTGTTGCCTTATCTAAAAATGGAAACACAGTTGCACTGTCTATAAACCATGGTTTATTGGACAATTTCAGAGTCTCTTGCCTCATGGTTTGTATGCTGATGAGCTGTTTATGCTTCTTGAGCCTCAGGCTGTCACAATGGCACTTTCCTGCTTCATAGTAAATGTTGTTTTCATTGATGCTACATCAATACTCCTTTGTAAGCAATGATTACAGTCTCTTACACTTTTTTTTTAAAGCAAGTATTGAAACTTTTTGCTGATCATTTTTTTTTATTCGAGTTAAGGCTGACTGCTATACCCTCTGCAGTGGGCTACCAAAAAGATAGATCCAGCAGCAGCAGCTCTTTACAGTGCATGGTAGCTTTGCGGTTGGAGTAGGCAATGGTGATTCTGACATAACACATATTTGCGTTAGCAGGATAGGCATGGTTTAATACTCAAAACTGGGATCAGGAACCTGAGTTCTGTTCCTAGCTCTGTCACTGACTCTGTGTAGCAATAATGGAAATCAGTTAAACCCTGCTATAAAGGGGGATGCTTTCCTAGCTCAGAGAGACAAAGAGTTAATGTGACCATTATTGAAGTTACATAACATATATGCTTGCGTGTACCAAAAATTCAAGGCAACCTTTGGAGGGTGTCTGCCTTTAAGCAGGTCATGTTGAGGAACAGGGTTTTGACTGCTTCTGCATTTGGTCAGAGTAGTTCCTAAAATTTCTCTGGTACTGGGGTTAAAGAAGCCACCCCAAATGCATATCTCAGAAGATCTGCAACTCAGATCCTATGCAGAGCTGCATGTGCAGATCAGATGTACATTAATGGAAGCATCTTTTACTTCATGAGTTAGGAAGGGCAGCTTAGTTTATAGATATTGTCATGCTGGAAGTTGTTAATGGTTGCCAGCAAGCATGTGTTTGATCTGTGGGCAATCACAGACATCATTAAAGCTGATGGACATCCTAGCCACCCTTAATTCAGGATAAATGGAAGACTCAATTAAGCTCCTTTTTATGGAGTAAGATATCTGAAACAATAGAAACTGCCACAAAAGGTGCTGGGTCGCACTGGAAAGCCTCAGCAAGAACTAACTCTGGAGAATAGGAGGCGTTTCCCTGGGGACTAGTAGTAAGTGCAGTGGATAGGGCACTGATGGGTTGGAGCTGTGTTACTCCTGGGGGAATTCTGTGCCACAAAATTTAAAAATTCTGCTCCAAAAAAATAAAAATCCTGCATACACAATTTTAAAATTCTGCAAATTTTATTTGTCAAAATAACACTACATAATCACACCAGTTTCAATTATGTTGGTAATTTATATCAAAATACCTGTCAACAAGTATGTGTGTAACAATACAGACACACACACAAAAATTCCCCCAGGAGTAGAAAGTTAAAGAAACACCTATGACAACCCAATTCCTGTTTCTCTGCCCTCTCTCCCCCACAGAGCCCAGCCGCAGGGTCCCCACCCCCAGCCCATACCCCTCAGAGCCCAGGGATCCAGAGGGAGAAACAGCCTGATGCTTGGTCCCAGGCTTGCATGGAGTTTCCTGTGTGCTGCCGTCTCCTTCCCGCAGGGTGAGTGGGGAACTGCAGCTGCCGGGAATCCTCTAACTCCCTCCCCCTCCCCGCAGCAGTGTCTTCTATGTGCAAGCTGGGTTCTGCTGGGTCGTGGTGGCCAGCAGCACTGCAGCCCATTGGGGGAGGGGGGAGGGAGAGAGAATTCTGCACGCAGAATATTAATTTCTGCAAATTCCTGCATTGTGCAATGGCACAGAATTCCCCCAGGAGTACTGTGTGTGTCTGATACTACAGTGATTAGTGCAGTATAAGAACCTGTATAGAATAGAACAGATCAGCGGTTCTCAAACTTCATTGCACTGCGACCCCTTCTGACAACAAAAATTACTACATGACCCCAGGAGGGGGGACCAAAGCCTGAGCCTGCCCGAGTCCTGCCACCCTGGATGGGGGTGTGGGGGGGCAAAGCCAAAGCTCGAGCCCCACCACCCTGGGTGTGTGTGGGGCAAAGCTGAAGCCCAAGTGCTTCAGCCCCAGGCAGGGGGCCTGTACCCTGAGCCCCGCCACCCAGGGCTGAAGCTCTTGGGCTTTGGCTTCGGTCCCAGACTTCGGCCCCGGACACCAGCTAGTCTAGACACCAGGCCTGGTGACCCCACTAAAATGGGGTTGTGACCCACTTTGGGGTCCCAACCCACAGTATGAGAACCCCTGGAATAGATGAAGCAGAAACTCACAGCTGCTTCTCTGGCTATGGCCCTGAGAGGGAGCTCTAGGGCACAGGAGTGGCTGGAAAGGCAGTTTGGAAACGGTGAGCAAGGAAGCTCGCTGCTGCATTCAGGGAAAGAAGACTTTGAGTACATTCTTTGTAAATAAACAGGATTGCACTTAAAAAAAAAACCCTGACTGTTATCGATTTCTCCTTCTAACTGAAACAGTCCAGCAGGGCCCTGAATATTGGCCAGCTGTTCAAGCCAAGGAGCAACAATACCCGCAGAGAGAGTCACACGCATATTTTTTTTAGCATCTAGATGGAAAATAATAGTCTGCTTTCACTATCTGGGACTGACTCTGAGCTGTGATAAGGACTCTTTGTGTCTGTTCTGTTCCAGAGACAGACAAATCATGATTCTTTTTGTCAGGGCCGTTCTTCTTTAGACCGGCTTTAAGGGCAGCCTCAAGTTAAACCCAGTCACTATTTTCTCAACTAGCTTATTGTACAACTATCCAATACAGTTATAGATAGACTTTGCTGTGGTGCTTTGTAGACTCTAATAGGACAGTATTTTATCCTTGTTTTACACAGGGGGGAGGAGAGGAGGGAGTAGGAAAATGAGGCACAGAGAGCCCTTGCCCAAACATGGGGTTTGTAGCAGAGCCAGGAATAAAGCTCAGATCTGCTGCATTCCAGTCAGTAGAGTTTTAACCATCTGTGTTGAAAGATGAAATAAAACAAGATGAAATATAAAACAGAAATGCGTATGTAATTCTATTTCTAGTATAGATATAACCGAGAAAAACTCAGCAATATATGGCTCTGGAGTGCTAGTGTCCTTGGGTTCATCTAAAACCTTAATTCATATTAAATGTCATTTTAAAATACTGTTAGCTGCACCTCAACCTTTGTACAGAAGAAAGAGATTCCACCCACCGTAGTCTGTCCAATCAGCAATGGTCTGTTTTGGACAAACCTGAACTCCAGACCATTACTGATTTTTATCTTGTGATACTTCTGCTGCATTATTATGAAACTGCTGCACTGTTTGAAACTGCTAAGCGAGATATTACACTTGCAGAATAGGTCCCGGTACAGTGAATGAGGACAGACAGCCTACTATGAGTCCTTTGAGGCTGAAGGTCCCTGTTGCTGTGAAGAAACAGAGAGCTTGTATTCATAGGAGGAGCACAGTTTCATTGTATTTACAATGGCGTATCCAAGCCCATGCTCACATGAGTGAGTTATTGTCAGATTTTAAATTAACAGTTGTGCTTCATTAGTGCAAAGCTGATGTTAATACACCTTGTAGGTGATACCTGCTATATTCTTCTAGTAATGATTTCTAGCATTAGTCACAAAAAGAGTAAAAGCACTCGGGATACTTTTGACATAGAGGAAATAAGGCTGTTTGCTAATGGTCGGCTGCTTTAAAAAAATATTTATGTTTAAAATACAGACACAGAATAGCAAAGAGGATGGGCAGAATGTAGATTTTTATCAACTGTTTCATTTGTGTCTGTATTGCCTTGTTTTATTGTTTGCATAAATTTGATCCAGGCTGTGTGAGAAGGAAGTAAAATGCTGTAGGAAGGAATGAGATGCCACTAATCCTTGGAGACATGCAAAGAATTAGGAGCTTGTCAAGACATGTCTTTCCTTGAGGTGAAACTGTCACTAAACCTACTCAGTAATGTTTCAAATCTTCAAAAATAGAATCAACTCCCTCATCCCCTACCCCTTTACCTCTTCTGCATCCCCAAATCCCCAACTTGTACTGTTAAAGGACTAATCCCCCTCCACATCCCCTCTACCTACCCCCCCGCCTCCTCACGATGTATTATTAAAGCCCTTCCCTCCCTGCCCCCTTCCCCCACTGTGGCCTAAACATCTACATTTTCTGCACCCCTCAGCTAGTCCGTGGTGCTTCCTCCTTAGCCCACAACCCTTTGGGAAATGTTGTGGGGGTAGATCTTCATAATATACCTCTCCTTTCTTATACGCTTTAAAATATGTTACACGTCAACATCGTTAACTATCATTGATGGCATTTAAATGAAAGAGGCAATTCATACCTCAGAGCTATTACTTTAGGCTCCATGCAGACTCGGGTAGGGCTCTCTGAACAGGTCACACTCACTTCATGTTTGGAAATGTTTCTTCCCAACCATTATAGCTAGAATTTTTTTTTCAAAAGCTGAGACTCAGGAGAAGAATTTAAAGGCCTGTCTGCCCTCCTCCAGCTATGTCCTCTATACCCTTCAGTTCGCTCTCACCATCACCCCAAAGGTACACCTTATACTTTGGGAAACATTGTTCTAGTATGACCTTATAATATTTAGTTTCTGGTAGCAGTGAGTATGCACTGAAAAAACCTAAACTTGAAATGAAAACACCAGCTGTAGTGGTTTTCGGATCATCAGTTATCACTTATTACTTCATAACAGGAACAGTCCCTGTGGTGCAGTTCACTTCTGGCACAAGTGGGCGTAACTCCATTGAAATGAATGAGTTGTACCTGCTCACTTCAGGGATGTTGTCTCTGTGCATATGTCTACACAGCAACCAGGAGGTCTGATTGCAGCACATATAGACATGTCCGAGCTAACTTTGATCAAGCTAGATTGAATAACAATAGTAGCGAAGCTGCGGCAGCATTGGAAGGGGCATGGGCTAGCCCCTTAGAGTATGTATCCAGGATACTGGGCAAACTTGTACTCAAGTGGCTAGGCCATGCTGCTGTGACTTCACTGCTATATTTAGTGAGCTATGTAATGGGGTTCACTCACCCCTCTGGCGCCTCCTGCCGGCTGCATTGGGAATTAGCTCTGCATGTTAGTGCGCCCTCTTTGGGTGGGGCTTCGGCACAGTTACTTCTGCTCTAGGATCCACATCTCTCCAAAACCTGTGGCGTCCTCTTCAGTGACACAGCCCTCCGGCCATGCCATACACTGTGCTCCAGTGGCATAGCCAGGATGGGACATTTGGGTGGGCCCCGACTTTGGATGGGCGAGCAATGATGGGGGGGGGGCGAGGAGGGGTTGGCAGTGTGCACCCAGCTCCAGGAGGAGACACCGCTGTCCAGCAGCAACGGCTCCCATCCCACCGCCCTGCGCCAGGCCTGGCTCCCAAAGCAGCAGGCCTACCTTTTTTGAGGATTCCTCTGCCAGCACTGGGTTGCCTGAAGCTCACCCTCCTCCCAGCAGGAGATTAGCCACTGAGCCAAAGGGGCGTGCCCAGGGGCTCCAGCCAATTGGGGATCCCGGCAAAATGGGCGACCCGACCTCGCTCCCTGGCTGAAGCGCTGGGCGGGCGGATGGAACAGGATGGAGCTCCAGGCAGAGCGGGGCAAGCTGGGGTTGGAGCAGAGCCGGGGGTGGGTGGGGCTGGATGCTAAATGGGTGGGCCGCAGCCCACCCAGGTTCACTCCTGGCTATGCCCCTGCTGTGCTCCCCCATTCCGGGGGACCTGCAGTCCATTGTTCAGCCACTTCCCTTAGTGGCAACTACAGCAAATTGTCTGGCCACTTCCTCAAGGCCTCAGCAGCCTCTTTGCCCAAACTACAGGGCCTTAGCCTGCAAACCCCAGCAGCTAGCCAGGAGATCTCTCGGTCTCCTGGTCCCAGTTTGCAGCACTGCTCTGTCAAGGGTGCTGGCAGTTCTCTCAGCCCTCCAGAGACTGCTCTCCTCTGCCCTGCAGCTCCATTTTTGTATGAGCCTGCTTGGTCCTGAATGGCTGCTCTCTTCAGCCCTTCTGTGATTGGCTGCCCCTTAGATCCCAGTGTTGGGCAGGTGCCCCATCACAAGCTAGTTTAGTGAAAGCGAGTCCAGGTATGCTCACATGTGCTGCAATCATTGCAGCTTGTGCTAGAGGGCGGAGTAAAAGCGACTCTAAACAACTTCTTGGTACCCATCCCTCGTTCCTGAGCCAAACAGGTGCCAAACTGGCTCCCAGACCAAGTTAGAGTGGACATCAGCAGGAAGGGTCCCAAAAGGATAGTTCTGCTGGCTGGGGATCAGCAGAACACATTGCATGGCAGCTCTACCCCTTCCAGCCCCTGTCACAACTCAAGCAGCCTCAACGCACCTGCATCAAGAAGTAGCTGGTTGAGAGCTGGGGGAATCTTTAGTGCCCCCACCCCTTTAAAATACCTTTTAAGGCTTGCTCTGGCAGTGCAAAGTGACCTTACCAGATCAACCTCTGAGGCTGTAAGCCTGCTGGGGCAGGGACTTTTATTCTGTTTATGTGTCTGTACAACGCCTAGCACAACGAGGCCTTAGGATGCTATTAGAATACAAACAACATGGATGTGGGATAGCAAGGCTATTTTCAAGCATCAGCTTTAAGCAGAGTCTACTGGAAAGGTGTTCCATCACCTCTGGCTAAAGTCTGCTAGGAAATGCCATAATGTAATCATGTAATGCAACCCAGAACCCTGTATCAAACAGGCAATAACATTTTACCCTCCAGCCTGGTCAGTTCCCATTATTAAATATTTATAACGATTTTGTATGAGACTCTACGTATAAAGTCTGTAAACTTTAAGCTAGGGTCAAATTATATCAGCCAAATGTAGAAGAGGAGAATGAAAAAGGAAAATTAAAGAGCAAAAAAAGAGAGGCCAGGGTGAGATTTAAGCATAAATGTATTGTGTATTGAGTGCATTTATATTCTGACCTTTTCAAATGAGAGCTACGTATGGGAAAAGTGGAGGAGTCAGCACAGGAGTGGTGCTCTGCAGTGGCAAGCAATGCTACAGAACTCTGTTTTGAGGCAGGATTTATAGGATGATGGAAAGACACTTGGCCCACTGGAAGAGTGAAATCAGGGCAAAGTCTCCCATGGGATTTCGATAGAAGTTAGACCAGACCCATATAGGGCAGTTGACGAGACTGGAAGGAAGAGATTGAAGGAACAAGGTGAAGAGAGTGGGAAGAGCACAGGGTGTGAGGTAGAGAGTGACAGGAGAGGAAAGAAGTTGTAGGCTAGGCAGAATTGTACAGAGCCTTAAATGAGGACAATTTGATTTGTATATGGAAAGAGAGTCTGGGGAGAGGTTGTAGAGAGACAGGGGAGAGGGAAGGGTGCTGTGATCAGAAGTGGGACAGAATGATTGCTTTTGCTGCTGAATATTGGGAAGAACTGATAAAAGAATACAGTAGTCCAGAGGGAGTGTTCCCTGGCCTGAGCCAGGTTTTTGCTGTGGAGATGGGGAGGAAGGTGTGAATTTTAGCTGTTTTATAGAAGAAGTAATAAAATGTATCAAGGGCTTGGAGGTGAGGAGAGAAAGAAAGGGAGTTGTCCAAAATAATCCTAATTTGTGAGACTGTATGACTGGGAGGATATGATACGTGATAAAATGTTTATGAAGCCTTGAGGAAAGGTTAAGAAAACAGAGCAGGTTTAGTCTTGAGAAAAGGAGACAGAGCGGGGACCTTCATATATGTTAAGGAATGTTATAAAGAGGACACTGCTCAATTGTTCTCCATTTCCACTGAAGGGAGGAAAAGAAGTAATGAGCTAAATCTTCAGCAAGGGAGATTTAGGTTATCTATTAGGAATACCTTTCTAACTATAAGGACAGGTAAGCACAGGAATAGGCTTCCAAGGGAGGTTGTGGAATCCCCATCATTGGAGGTTTTTAAGAACAGGTTAGACACACCCCTGCCAGGGATGGTCTAGGTTTACTTGGTCCTGTCTCAGCACAGGGGGGATGGCCTAGATGACCAAGATCCATTTCAGCCCTACGTTTCTATGAGGCAGAACAAGGTAAAATGAGAAGTTCCATTTTGCCACCCTTAGTTCCAGGAAGGGGCAGGACATTCTTGAGGAGATATTGGATGGTCAGAAAAATATGTGATAAGACAATAAGGGAGCAAGGGATGGTAGGGGGTGGATGAAATGGGGTAAAGTTGTCAAAGTAAGGGGTCTGAAGCAGACAAAAGATCAAAGAGCTCAGTGGCAGATATATGAATAAAGGACAAATCAAGAGGCAGGGTGGGAGAGGGAAGGAGAAGTGGGTGGAGAGCTCATGCTGAACCCTGACAATTTTGCTTTAAAGAAGTTAGCAATAGCTTGAGCAGAAAATAGGAAAGGGGTAGGAGTGGAAGGGAAAAGTGTCTTGAGTGGGCATTAAAAATCTGCTATGGATTAGAGTCATGAGAGTGGCTAAAGCCTTGGCTATACCATTGCACTTGGCTGGCTTACAAGTGAAAAGTCCTTATTCCTGCCTAGCATTACTTGGGATAAAATCTTTCCTTCTCTCTCATCCTGTCAGACAGCTGCGCTTTCACCATACCTCAGATCCTAATTCTACAATCCAGAGCCCAGTGCTCTGGATTAACACGTTTAAAGCAAGCCAGCTCCCTCATGGAGACTCTTCAATGCTGGTCAGTGCTGCAGAACTTAGTCTCCCTCCCACCTGCCCCGCAATCTCGCTTGAGAATTCTCTTATCATTCCAGTGTATCTACCAGCTCTACAGTTGTTCCTCTGGATTAGGATGGCACCTTCTTGGGCTCAATGGAACATAATCTGCATCCTGCCCACACACTGTTCCACTCCTGTGTCTGCCTTACAGACTCCAGGCAATAAAATGTGAGTGCCAATTCCATCTTCTTTGCACACCTGGATTTCCACTCTCCAAAAATTCACAGATGGAGCCATTTTTTTCTGTGGCCTCTTAGATCCTTCATCAGTGAGGAATTCCTTACAGGCCTGGAAACTGATCTGCTACCAAGCTCCTCATTGAGAGATGCCTATTCATCTTAATCACGGAATTGTTTAGTTACACTTGCCTTCCATATATCTTCCCCCTTAATCCAGCCAGGCTGAAGTTTCCTGCAGGTTCTTTTTGGAGACGAGCTAAATTGTTCAGCCACTTGGTAATATTTTAGTTCATGTCTGATGTTCACATCCAAGTGGGAGGAAATGATGTGTTTTCTCCTCAAATTCTTTGAATGAAGCAATGCTAATCTTATACCAATTAATATTTGCTAACTGCAGGATCCTTCTCACCACTTGGACTCCTAAATATGGTTAGGTTTTCCTAGTCAAAATATTTAAAATAAAAACTAAACCTTCTGCACCTCCACCCCATTTGGTGCTCTGTTTCTGTAATAACTATTGCATTCCCTGTCACCTCATAATTATAAAATAGTTCATGTAAGAGTAGCTAGAAAGAAGGAACAGCAATACAGTGCTTATAGAATAATTATTTTTTAACAGTGAGACCAGGCTCTCTGATTTAGTTGGAAGACTATTCTTTACTCACATTAGAAGACTGTCACTGGAGACCACTTAAAAGTCCTTTTTTTTAAAAGCAAAGACAGTGGATCCAGTGGAATAAACATTCCTCCTTCCAAAGGGAAAATCTATAGCACTAGGATCTGCTAATGGAAAACCTTTAGTATTCTTAAGGATTACCACATCCCAGTCACTGCTCATTCAGCCAATCACAACACAGTGCTGCAAAAAGAAAATGTTTATTACAAGGCAGCACCAGTCTAGTTATCACCCTGTATCAGTGTCTGAGATTAACCCTAATTAACTTGTAATGCTCTGATGTTGCCCTGCCCACCACACCAAATAGAAGCTTTTGAGCTTTTCCTCTTATTGAATACAGAAAGGAGTTAGATGAAAAGACTGCATGAGAC
This sequence comes from Macrochelys suwanniensis, assembly GCA_033296515.1. NCBI lineage: Eukaryota > Metazoa > Chordata > Testudines > Chelydridae > Macrochelys > Macrochelys suwanniensis. The sequence continues at coordinate 29,961,772 of CM065784.1, read as the reverse complement.
TTGCAAGATAATTCCGCTCTTCTTTGCTTCTAATAGATTAACTGTCATCATTAGAGAATCAGACATGGATTTAAAAAAAGTCTTTTATTAACACTTGATAGGAATTGAGAAGTGTGCCCAGTTAGTCAAAACATATAAAATAATACAATTTTTTTTACAAATAGTGGCAGCAAGAGAAAAGACACCAGGGTTAGTGGCCTAAATAAGTATGATTATGGTTATACACTTCCATATTTGAAAACAGAGTTCAAAGGGCCAGATTTTGAAAGGTGTTTAGGCATTGCTCCATTCTTACTGTATTGAGTTTATGTATCATTGTGAGTCAAGGACTATATGTAATTCCATGGGGTGAGTAGCCACATAGATTTCCACTGCAGTGCTGTGATGAGTGCTGCATATGGTGGTTCTCAAACTGTTTTGACAATTTCTTGATCTAGTGGACAGAATTAGGCAATTAAGATATAGTGTCATTGTTCCTCTCACATTTCTCTTGCCACACAACACCCATAGTTACCACAATTGAATTGTCTTCAGCATCAGCCATGGAAACAGCAAATGGCCCAATGCCATACATGGGCTTGGGCTATTTATAATGACATTCTTCAGCTTAGCCAGCACTTCAGAATGGAGGAGCCTCTGTTCTGCTACCAATGAGAACTTCCTGTGCATGCCAACACTCTGCCATCACCCTGAGGGTCGTTTATCAGCTTCTATTTATTCCAGCCAGTAGCTCAAAAATAAGGTTGTTTTAACCAATTAAGTGCTATTGTTAGAAAAAGGCAATTTTCTTAAGTGCTTTATAAATAATGTCCTTTTGTTCTATTACTAGAACAGTAGCCACTTGAACCTGTGTCACATGACAGAGATAGCACCCTTTGTAACCCTGACCCATGTTGGGTGACTGAATAAAGTTCAGGCTTGTACATCCAGACATCTTTATTACAAATTCTACTCTTTTTTTTATTAATACAGCAAATAAGCTTTGTTTAATATAATTCGTTCAAAATAAAACTATAGTTGTAAAGCTATTTGTAGAACATACGTAATAGCTTCTTTCATCCCAGGAAGTTCAAATGTCACAATATTTTGATATTTTAGGATCTACGGTGTACTCTCCAAAAATGCAGTGGATTCCAAACACTTTCGATTGCACCAGGGGGTGGGGGTGGAGGTTGGGGGGAAAATAGGTGGGTGTTAAAAAAAACAACAACAAAAACACACCTGGGTAGCTGCTGCAACTGGACTTCTGTTTTCTCCACATCCACACAGGCACATGGGAATGCATCAAACATTATCATAGATTTATAACTCCACAAGCCCAAGAAATTAGAGAAAAATCTGCAGGGAAGAGACATGAGGTCTCATTAACAGATGCTCTGTCCTCCTTGGTATTACTGCAGCTCAGAAACTGGAGTGAAAACAAAATAGGCTCTTGCAGTCTGTCTGGCCTTACTGCTGAGTATGTCAGTAACCCATGGAAAAGACTTGCACAGCCTTGATCAAACAGGGCCTACTTTAAATTGCATTTGAACAAACAGAGATCTAATTGTGTTACTTCATTTCCTTCTGTAGATATTGTGCATACTCTTAAAAAAACTGAGAATACAAGAAAGTAAGTGACCTTGGATCCAAGTACGTTACTACTGGAAATTACAAATTGGCTCAATAATGTTTTAAAAGAGAGAGAGGAAAAAATAGTAAAAAACATAACTGATTCTTTTATACCGTAGAAAAATAGGCCTAGAGTCTGCCTTTCTTAATCTGAGCAAGCGGAGAGTTCACTGTGGAGGTCAGGCATATGATTTCCTTTCTTTACAGAAACATCGTAGTTTGTAGACAATAAAAGGCTGGACTATAATGAAAACGGTAGGAAGAAATGGTTTCAGAGAATATACATGAGTTACCATGTAGTGATGTAAGCTTCAGTTGGCTTTTTTTTTTCTATCTAAAAAGTCCTTGTACAAACTTCCCCCAGAAATTGTAGTTACATAAGAACATAAGAAAGGCCGTACTGGGTCAGACCAAAGGTCCATCCAGCCCAGTATCCTGTCCACCGACAGTGGCCAATGCCAGGTGCCCTGGAGTGAGTGGACCTAACAGGTAATGATCAAGTGATCTCTCTCCTGCCATCCATCACCCCACTCTGACAAACAGAGGCTCAGGACACCATTCCTTACCCATCCTGGTTAATAGCCATTCATGGATTTCATCTCCATGAATTTATCCAGTTCTCTTTTAAACCCTGTTATAGTCCTAGCCTTCACAGCCTCCTCAGGCAAGGAGTTCCACAGGTTGACTGTGTGCTGTGTGAAGAACTTCCTTTTATTAGTTTTAAACCTGCTGCCCACTAATTTCATTGGGTGTCCCCTAGTTCTTCTATTATGAGAACAAGTAAATAACTTTTCCTTATTCACTTCCTCCACACCACTCATATAGTTATGAGTTATGCTGAGGTTTGGGTGAACCCTTGTTAAAGATGGTAATAGCCACTCTTCATTCAGGATAAAGGTAAGGAGCAGTTAAACGCTTTTTTGGAGTAAGTTAGCTGAAACAATTGGCGCCACCACCCAAAACACAGGCCATGTGCAAAGCCAGTCAGGAGCTGAGCAATGTTGGAGGAGGTGGTTCACTGGGGATTGATTGCAAAATCAGGGAGCTGGGTATTGTTTTGGTGGAGCTGTGTGAGCAGGTTCAGTCAGAAATCCCACAGAAGCAGACAGGGAAGGCGGCAGAAAGCCAAGAGGAGCACTTGTAGCATATATATAAGAGAGAGCTAGCTAGCTCTTGGGTAGAGTGCTGCCTGGGGAAAAAGGCTTAGAATTTTGAGCAAGGAAACTGTCTCCTGCTGTTTGAATCCTTCTGTGTTTAGGGAAACAGCACTTTGTACATTCTTTTTTTGTAAATAACAAAGAATTGCATCAAAGATACATGGCTCCCTTATCCATTTTTCTCCTAACAGAAACAACCTGCAAACCCCTGAACATTGGCTAACCGCTTGAATTCAAAGGGGCAATATTATAGTTAGTCTGATCCCAAATGGAAGAGGATTTTTGTGGTGGTCTAAAAATTATTTGTTAAGGTTTTCATTATTCTTCAAGATTAATTCTGCTCAGGCCAGAATTGATGCATAATTTAATTCAGCAAGAAATCTAGTAGTAGGGAATGAGATTGAGGCATCTGAGACAGGGGATGTGGTCAGTGACAGATGGAAGATTGGTTGGAAGCATCTGGTGAAGGGGCGAGTCTTACAATGCTCCAGACCAGGTATGAGATAACTAGAGAGGCTTGGGGGCCAGAGGCTGCCATATCCTTTTTGGTTGTACTCAATCTGAATACAAACATGGCTAGGGTTATTTTGTTTCCTTTTCAGATAGCCCATCTGCCGGTGCTCTCCTTTGGAGAGGGCTCCTGTATAAAAGGTGAACCTAGTTATCATCTGTAACTGAAGATTTCTAGTGTTATGACATTCTTCCATTATGTTCCTTTAGGCCCTATCAATCCGTTAAGTACCACTGTGTTTTCCTACTCAGTTCATGATGTGCTCATCTGACCCATTTACAACAAACGCAGCTGGGGAGTATCCACAGAGCAGCATTCCTTGCCCCCCGCCCCCAGCTCAACTATGTATCTGCTATGTCTATACATCCACACCTGCCATGCTGCCCAATCCTATTTGGATGAGTGCTTTCTGGGAAAATCCAGGCAGCTATCCCGTAATAAGTCAGCAGGGCAACAAAGTATCCATATAACATCCAACAGTGCTTGGGGCAGTGTGGAGAGGCAGGCAAACATGTCATGATGTACTTACAAAGGCAGTTAAAGCCTGTAGTGCAGACAGGACCTTAGCCGTAGTTCCATCCGTCTTGAATTTGAACAAAGACTTCGCCTTTGTTTGTCACAACTTTATGTGTCTTTTCTAACTTGGAAGTTACTTTGTGAGCTTTCCAGTGAAATCCTGGCCATGCTGAAGTTGACAGCAAAATTCCCTTTGACTCCAATAGGGCCAGGATTTCACTGTTCATCTTTAAACTGGTATCATGCATATGCCATCAGCTATGTTTTCAAAAATAGATGCCTTTATGCTGCTTGCAAAATGTTTGTGTGTGTCCTTCTATATGATCTTTCTCCTAGGGACTAAACCTCCTTTCATCCATGAAACACGAAGCTATGCTATAATTTATTATTAAACTCATTTTTCCCCTTATCCATCACTGGTTTCCTTTGGTCCTTTATGAAACATTGTGGCATCATTGCCACCAGACTGTTGGCTTGCACTGCTATGCCTTGCAACAGGCATGAGTCCTTTTCCTGTGGCCATATATCCTCCTTTTGAAAACTGCTTACTTTCTGTGTGAATGGAAGTTGTTCCTTTTCTAAATCCTTGGACCAATGGAAGTCTCTCCCCACCCCTGTCCCAATGAATTCCCACTCACGGAAGCCACTAGAGCAGACATGCAAAACAGGCTTACTTAAAATGGAAACAGCAAATCCTAAAATGCTGCATGCTTTGCTTTACAGTGAATGGATCGGAGAACCTGGTATAAACTGGTTTTACAATGCAATCAGTGACATAGCTTTCAACTTTCAAAAGGATCTGCAGCATAGTTTCTTTTCAGTTTAGGTATCACTGATCTGCTGCCCACCCCGTAAAACCCCTGAACACCGTTTCCTGCTCTTCTGTCTTTGTTACAGTACAATTTCATACCAATAAGCTTTACAGTCTGTTCAATGAGTCCTACAGTAGGGTCATCCAACCCCGATTCAGTTCCTTTGGAAAAGAGTTCAGCAGTGGTTTCCAAATGTCATAAAAACTCAGCAGTTCATCTCTCTCCAAAGCTGCATGTTTATCCCTGTTTAGATCTCCACAAAGTTATTAGTGTGGGTGGATGTCTCCAAAGACCAGGATTAGACATTTCCAGGCAACAACAAACCACATGCTGATTCCATTACCCAGATGCAAGAGTATAAACAGAAGGAAGGTATGTTAATTTCAAAGCAATCAGAGCCCAATCCTGCAGCCTTTACTGGACAGCTCCAGAGCAACTTTTCATTGGGTTACAACTGATGGACATGTCACCCAGCAATGCAGTCAGCTGGCTCTCTTTTTTTGCATTTCAATTAACTTGGGTATGAATTTGGAACAAACATGCTAGGCAAAGCTGGAGTAGTAACACACGGTAGGTGTGATGCAAAAGATCAGCTAGGGCTCTTACATTTCAAATGCATCAGAAATGTTTTTAAGGTCCAAAAATTTCCTGCTACATTAATCATGCACACTTTCATCTCTGCTCCTAGAGCTTCCCTGCTTGTCCCCGTCAATTGAAACAGACTTACTTAACTTCTTCATCTTCTAAAAATATTTTTTTTTCTTAAAGAAGTGTTTCATTTCTGCCCCTGTTTTTACTGTCATTGTTTCCCCTCATTTCCTCTCTCTTCTCTAATCTTTCTCTTCCATCCCCTTTTACTCCCCCTCCTTCATCCATTGATCCTCTCAGATCCACTTTCCCCTTCCCCTGCGTCTTCTCTCTGCTCCTTTTCTCTCTCCTTATCCCTTAAGCCTCTTTGAACAGAGCCAGGGGATTAATCTTTTCACCTCACAATCAGTGCTGTGTTAAATGATTTTGCCACAACTGCGGCTATTGGTGGCTGCTGGTTACGTAGGCCCATCAGCACTAGTGTGATGTTTGCTACTCGTGGTCCTAAGCCAGAGGTGGGCAACCTGCGGCCTGCGGGCTGCATGCAGCCTGTCAGGATAATCCGCTAGCGGGCCACGAGACATTTTGTTTACATTGACCGTCTACAGGTACAGCTGCCCGCAGCTTCCAGTGGCCACGGTTCCCACAGCTCCCAGTGGCCACTTCCCGCAGCTCCCATTGCCCGGGAACGGTGAACTGCGGCCACTGGGAGCTGCGGGCAGCTGTACCTGCGGACAGTCAATGTAAACAAACTGTCTCATGGCCCACCAGCGGATTGCCCTGACGGGCTGTGCCCGGCCCTCGGGCCGCAGGTTGCCCACCACTGTCCTAAGCTATGCCACATGGTATGCAGGGAAGTTGCTTTGTGCAAATTGAACACCATGTTCAACTTGAGCTATTTAGGGAATCAGAATGTCACAGTTTCTACTGTGGCTCTGGCTAGCGTATGTTGCAGGATCACTCCTTGTGTTTAACAGGGAATCTCTATTCACTATTCTCTTACCCCTTTCAGAAACACTCAGTACACACCAGTTCTGCAGTTCAGGATGCATTACTTATTCCCCTGTCCCTTAGGTTGCATGGCATAGGAGCAGTATTGCCAATTCCAAGCATTCAAAAATCAGAGCCCAGCCCAAAAGAATCATGTGATTAGTTTAGAAATCAGGGGATTAAAAAACCCCCAAAGTCATATTCTTTTTCTTTGCCTTCCATTTTTAAGCCTTCTGGGCACACTTGAGTCATATTCTCTAGCTTTTCTCTGCAACTATGAGGATGAGAAACTAACTTTATTAATTTTTTTAATGGAAGCTGAGATTTTCCCAGAGGCCCAGGGCTGTAGGAGCTGGGTCTTTAAGACAAATAGCAAATATTGTAAGCCTCTTGATAAAATCTCAAAAGTTGTCAACACTCTGAGTTTGGAGAGGGATGGGCTAGAAAGTCACACACTCAGTCTTGGGCTTGGAGTTGGGTGGGGGTCATCAAAGGGTTTTTCAGCCCCTCCCTCCTGGTCTGGTTGATCTGACCCTGCACAAAATGCAGATGAAAAGTGTGCTTTGGAGGGAGCGAAAGTGTGAATTTAGGTCACCAGACCCATTTTCTCCCATGCTTCACTTGTTTAAGTTTCTGCTGCTGCAATTACATTGGAATTTTTCAGTCTTGTAGCCTGATCCAAAGCCCATTTGAGTCAGTGAAAGCCTTTTAATTGAGTTCAATGGACTTTGGATCAGATGCTAGGTGGGGAGGTGTTTGCTGTTAGTTCTACTTTAAAAGGAAATGTTAATAATTAAGGCCAGCTCTGTCACTGACTTCATAGATGACTGACAGGATATTTTTTCATAAGGATCACATGACAAATCATGTGTGTGCAACTTTCCTGTATACACTGTTAATGAAAATCACAAGTTCTCAGTGACTAGGGCTGTTTCTTTCTTGCCTTGTTTACAAATGTAATGAGTAGGGTGTGAAGCTGCATATCTGAGTGGCACACTTTAGTATAGACCCACACTACAAATGGAGGGCTCGAAGACCCACAGGTCCCTTCCAAAGCCAGTCCTAATATCTCTGGCTCCTGTAGATTTGCAGCACTGGGAGACACTGTTCGTGCCTCATTTAAGCAATAAGATAAGACAGACAATACATTTCACAAACAGCTGAAAATGTGACCTTATCTCAACTGAGTCTCCCTCTCATCCATCTACCTGACATCCCTGAATGGGTCAAACATAAGTGTTAAAATGAACTGTGAGTGTCACCGAAATAAAACCATTTTTAAGACTGGGGGTGCAGTAGATATTTTTCTGTCAGCTGTGATGACTTTTCAGAATATTCTGGCCACCATTAGCACTCCCAGGAATGGGACACTGCAATATCAGAATCACTAGCATTGTTAAAACCAAAATGGCATTCTTGGTGCAACTGACTTCCAGAGGGAATAAGGCCACTCTCTCCTAGTCTGGTTTGCCCATATTTTTTTAATACCCAAAGGTACCAGGTTAGCAGCTGTTTAGATTCCGTCTTCTCGCTAATGTTAATGGTATTTGCATCAGCGTATAAAACAGAAATCTGTAACCCGGGATTCCCAAGCTGCATGCAGCTCTTTCAATGTGTCTGGCTCAGTGGAATGTTGGCAAATGGTCGAACACATTGTGTTTGTAGCATCTGCTGGCATCTTTACTGTGTGCAACCAGCTGCTGAGATGTAATTCTTTATATAGCAAAACAAAACAAACAAAACCTCAATCCAAAAGAACTTTACTATATATGTTAAAACATTGTAGTGATTTGTTTATCCTTTCAATTAATTCACAGAAACCTTTTAAAACTCTACTTGAAATCAAACTCTATCTACATTTTTAAAAAGTGATAATGCAATTCTACTGGCACTAATGCGTCTGTTCCATGCACAGGTGTAAGACAGATGGTGGAAATAAGTGGTATTGTGCCAGAAAAAGTGAAGTTTCAAACTCCTGATGTGAACAGAGCTTGGGTGGGAATGCATTGGTTTGACTCCAGCTTTTGATTCTAGGTGCAATGAATTTGATCTTAACCCAGCACCTAGTTTAGAGTATTTACATCACAATACATCATTTGTTACAATTGGGGTAGCTGCCAATTTCAGTTTAGAAGATACCCAGGAGAAGGTAAGTATGGAAACTGAATTGCTGTTTACCTGTTTCTTGAGTCTCAGCTATGGATGTTTTGCAGTTACTATGCTGGAGCTGACAATACAGCCATCTGGACTTTTGTTAATGAGAAAATGTCATAGCAGTCTTCTCTATCCCCTTTTATCATAAAAATACAGCCACCCCATCTATGCCTAAGTATAGGCCAGATCCTGCTTTTGTTAAGTCAAGGGAAAATGTCAAGTTAAAAAAAAAAAAAAAAGCAAAGCAGTTTTATTCAGCATGGTTTTGGTTAGCTTATTCTAGTGGTGTCTGAATGCAACTCGCTAAAGATAATTACATGTATAAGTGGGCAAAGATGGCTTATGCAGTGGAGCTGCTGCTTTTGGACAATGAAGTTCCCAGCTGGAATGTCATCTGTGATCATATTTAAAATACACAGGCAGTGACTGGGCCGGAGACTGGGGGAACAGATGCAATAGAAGAAGACCTCATTTTTCAAAATGGCCACCGATTTTGAATGCCTATCAAGAAACATTTTGAGGACTGGAAAAGATGCCTCACCATGAGTGATCCAAGGAGATCAGTCTATTTAGCTTAGTTTTGAAGGAAAGCTTAATAGGTGACTTGATAATGATATGTAAAAGTATCTTCTTCTTATGCACAATATGCCTCAGATGGCACGCGACCAGGATACATCACCAAATTTGGTCGTCTGGTTGGATCATTTGCTTCCCGGGTTTGGGCCAGGTACTGATGGGGAGTGCAACGTGAACTCTGATCCAGGCCCACCCACATAAGTATCTACATGGTGAGATGATTTCTGAGGGCGCCTTAATCTAGTAGGCAAAGGCAATAACAAGACTCAATGGCTGGCAGTTGAAGCTAGATAAATTTAGACTGGAAATAAGATACAAAATGTTAATAAGATAATTAACCATTGGAACAAATTACCAAGGGACTGGATGGATTCTCCATCACTTGAGATCTTTAAGTCAAATTGGATATCATAAAAATATAATACTGTAGTTCAACCAGACATTACTGGGCCTGATGTAGGAGTTACTGGGTGAAATTCTGTGGCCTATGCTATGAAGAACATCAGTTTGGATCATCTCAGTGGCCTTTCTAGCCTTAAAAATCTGTGTTTTCAGAGGTGCTGAGTAACTGCAACTCCCATTGACTTCAGTTATAGTTTTCTCTGCTCAGTACCTCAAGTCTTTAGGCCCAAGGTGTCTCAAGCCAGGCATCCAAAATCAGTGGCCATTAGAAAACAATAATATTGGCCTAAAATCTCTTTAGACTCTATAGTGATGCAGACAAAACATAAAATATTTGAAAATAAGAAAGAAAAACTTGTAGCACCTTAGAGACTAACAAATTTATTTCAGCATAAGCTTTCGTGGGTTAGTACCCACTTCATCGGATGCATGGAATGAAACATACAGTAGACAGATATTTATACAACAAATTGGACTTCTACATAGACTGCTTCCGTCGCCGTGCTCGAGCTGAAATTGTAGAAAAGCAAAATCACTTGCCCCATAACCTCAGCCGTGCAGAACACAATGCCATCAACAGCCTCAGGAACAACTCTAACATCATAATCAAAAAGGCTGACAAAGGAGGAGCTGTCGTCATCATGAATAAGTTGGAATATGAACAAGAAGCTGTCAGACAGCTCTGTAACTCCACATTCTACAGGCCTTTATCCTCTGACCCCACTGAGGAGTACCAAAAGAAACTACACCATCTGCTCCAGAAACTCCCTGGAAAAGCACAAGAACAAATTTGTACAGACACGTGCCTAGAACCCCGACCAGGGGCATTCTATCTGCTACCCAAGATCCATAAACCTGGAAATCCTGGACGCCCCATCATCTCAGGCATTGGCACCCTAACAGCAGGATTGTCTGGCTATATAGACTCTCTCCTCAGGCCCTATGCTACCAGCACTCCCAGCTATCTTCGCGACACCACTGACTTCCTGAGGAAACTACAATCCATCGGTGATCTTCCAGACAACACCATCCTGGCCACTATGGATGTAGAAGCCCTCTACACTAACATTCCACACAACGATGGACTACAAGCTGTCAGGAACAGTATCCCCGATACTACCACGGCTAACCTGGTGGCCGAACTTTGTGATTTTGTCCTCACCCACAACTATTTCACATTTGGGGACAATATATACCTCCAAGTCAGTGGCACTGCTATGGGTACCCGTATGGCCCCACAGTATGCCAACATTTTTATGGCTGACTTAGAACAACGCTTCCTCAGCTCTCGTCACCTAACACCCCTACTCTACTTGCGCTACATTGATGATATCTTCATCATTTGGACCCATGGAAAAGAAGCCCTTGAGGAATTCCACCATGATTTCAACAATTTCCATCCCACCATCAACCTCAGCCTAGACCAGTCCACACAAGCGGTCCATTTCCTAGACACCACTGTGCTAATAAGTGATGGTCACATAAACACCACCCTATACCGGAAACCTACTGACCGCTATACTTACCTACATGCTTCCAGCTTCCATCCTGGACACACCACACGATCCATTGTTTACAGCCAAGCTCTAAGATACAACCGCATTTGCTCCAATCCCTCAGACAGAGACAAACACCTACAAGATCTCTATCAAGCATTCTTACAACTACAGTACCCACCTGCTGAAGTGAAAAAACAGATTGACAGAGCCAGAAGAGTACCCAGGAGTCACCTACTACAAGACAGGCCCAAAAAAGAAAATAACAGAACACCACTAGCCGTCACCTTTAGCCCCCAACTAAAACCTCTCCAGCGCATCATCAAAGATCTACAACCTATCCTAAAAGATGATCCCGCACTCTCACAGATCTTGGAGGACAGACCAATCCTCGCTTACAGACAGCCCCCCAACCTGAAGCAAATACTCACCAGCAACCACACACCATACAACAAAAACACTAACCCAGGAACCTATCCTTGCAACAAAGCCCGATGCCAACTCTGTCCACATATCGATTCAAGTGATACCATCACAGGGCCTAATCACATCCGCCACACCATCAGGGGCTCATTCACCTGCACATCTACCAATGTGATATATGCCATCATGTGCCAGCAATGCCCCTCTGCCATGTACATTGGCCAAACCGGACAGTCTCTACGCAAAAGAATAAATGGACATAAATCTGATATCAGGAATCATAACATTCAAAAACCAGTAGGAGAACACTTCAACCTCCCTAATCACTCACTGACAGACTTGAGGGTAGCAGTGTTGCGACAGATTAACTCGAAAAGCAGACTTCAAAGAGAAACTGTTGAACTCGAATTGATATGCAAACTAGATTGTATTACCTCAGGATTAAATAAGGACCTCGAATGGCTCGGCCATTACGTTAATTGAATCTATTTCCCTTAAGTTAACGATCCTCATTCACACCTGTGTGACCATCTTGTTTATCACTTCAAAGGTTTTTCTTCCCCTGCTGTTATGGTTCCTCTCAATTAATTAGCCTCTTAAGGTTGGTCTATGCACCTCCACCTTATCATGTTTCTCTGACTGTATAAATATCTGTCTACTGTATGTTTCATTCCATGCATCCGATGAAGTGGGTACTAACCCACGAAAGCTTATGCTGAAATAAATTTGTTAGTCTCTAAGGTGCTACAAGTTTTTCTTTCTTATTTTCATTTTGCTGACACAGACTAACACGGCTACTACACTGAAACCTATCATAAAATATTTGGGAGAAGCTCTCAGCTGGTGCAAAGCTGATGTTCTGGTTCATGCACCATCACCTTCACCCCAAACTGATGCCCATTTATCAGGGGAAGTGGCGTGTCAGGCAGGCAGCTGGATCATGCTGAGCACAGGCTGTCCCCAACTGGTCAGTGGGCCTCACAGGGCCATATACCATGAGCTTAGGTCAGAGCAGCTCCAGGCCCTGAGAATCAGGGAGCCATAACCAGATCCCTGATGTCTTCATTTCTCCCACTTCCCTCCCCTCTGTGCTAAATGTAAACTCAAGGCAGAGAATCTGTGTCACAGATTTTATTCAGGCACTAAGTGAAGAGGCCTGCTAAACCCAGGGTTGTGAGTTCAATCCTTGAAGGGGCCATTTAGGGATCTGGGGCAAAATTCTGTCAGGGGACAGTACTTGGTCCTGCTAGTGAAGGCAGGGGACTGGACTCGATGATCTTTCAAGGTCCTTCCAGTTCTATGAGATAGGCATATCTCCATATATTAGGATGGGTCTGGTAAAAGAGATCCATTTTTTCCTCCATTGACAATATTTCCCAGATCAATTTCACAAATCAGGAGCATTACTGCTAGTGATACCTTCTGGCCTTGGAAGATGAATACAGTGAAAGCGTCGCTTAAAGTCTGGTTGTAAAAATATGGTGGCTAATTGTTCCTTTTAAAATGTTTTCAGGAGCAGTAAAAGAAAAGGGGGTGTATCTTGCCTACAATAGTGCTGAGAAATATGTAGCTTGGCATATAATATTTCAATCTGCAGGGCAGGTGGTAGGTGTGTCCTTCACAATGGACTGTCAGCGAGCCAAATTCTGTGCTCAATTAAATGGGTGTGCAATCAGACTAACTTCACTGCCTTCCAGAGATTCCTTCCTATCTAACTGCAAGCCAAATTTGGCTCTGTACCATCGTTTCCTGGGAACATAAAGGGTAAAATATCACTTAACATTCTAAGATAAACTAAAACATTAATGTACATTTAAATATTCAAATACTTTAGCAAATCAATTTAATCAATCAATTTAATGTCAGTCAAACACTTTTGCAAAATATGCATGTTAGTTAAATATGCATGCACAATTTTGGAAGCTCATTACATTCACAGGTTGCAGTGGGCTAGAAAGCAGATATAGAGTTCAGTTGTTCCATGCAAAAAAATCATGATTTTTTTCAGGGGAAATTTTTGTCATTCTGTTCCAGATTATTTTGCAATCCAGAAATTTAGTTTTCCATGAAATCTCAAAGAACTGGTCATCCACACACTGAAAGGATGCAAAATATTAAACCTGGTAAATTTTGCTGTAATTTTTGTTAAGCATTTGAACAGGATTGAACCAAGGCATTTTGCTGCCCAGGATGAAAAACATTTTTGGTGCCTCTCACTGCCCCCTCCCAAAGCAGCTGAGCCAAAAAAAAAGCTGAGCTGCACAGCAACTCAGCATCCCCTGTAAATTGGTGCCCAGGATGTCCACCCTGCTTACCTGCTTCTAAAACCGTCCAGGAATTTGAAAAAGGAATAATCAACGATTGGTGGATGTCTGAAAAAGGAATTTGAAAAAGGAACAATCAATGATTGGTGGAAGTCTGTCTAACTTAACACTTAGGGCTAGAATCAGATCTCACTTAAACCAGTTTAAATATAGAATCAGAGTACCAAAGGGTTAGAAGGGACTGCAAGGGTCATCTTGTCTAACCCACTGCCGAGATGCAGGATTTGTTGTGTATAAACAATCCAAGACAAATGGCTATCCAGCCTTTTTTTGAAAACCTCCACTGAAGGACCTTCCACAACCTCCCTAGGCAGTCTGTTCTATAGTCCTACTGTTCTTACAGTTAATAAGTTTTTCCTGAGATTTAATTTAAATATGCTATGCTATAGCCTCTTGTCCTGCCTTCTGTGGCAAGAGAGAACAACTTTTCTCCATCTTTTTTATGGCAGCCTTTCAAGTATTTGAAGACCACTATTTTATTCAGGCACTAAGTGAAGAGGATGGATCTGGCAAAAAAGATCCATTTTTCTCCATTGACAATATTTCCAGATCACAGTTTCACAAATCAGGAGCATTTTAACCCCATTACTGCTAGTGATACCTTTAGTTTCCAAACTAAACATACCTAGTTCTTTCAGCCTTTGCTCATATGGCCTGAATTCCATCCCTTTGACCATCTTTGTTGCTTGCCTCTGGATCCTTTCCAGTTTCTCTACATCCTTGCTATAGATTGGTAAACAAAATTGGACACGGTACTCCAGATGAGGCCTAACCAGTGCCAAGGAGAGTGGTAGTATCATTTCCCATGACTTGCATGCTATGCTTCTGTTAATGCAACCTAAAATTGCATTTGCCTTTTTTTTTTTTTTGAAACAGCATTACTTTGCTGACTCATGTTGAGGTTGTGATCCACCACAACTCCCAGATTGTTGAATTTTAACTCTGTCCTGCAAAGTGTTGGCAATCCCCCTCCCCAGCTTTGTGTCATCTGCAAATTTGATCAGTAGGCCAGGGCCTGCTCTACCTTTTTTGCCGCCCCAAGTGGCGAAAGGAAAAAAAAAAGCTGCCACCAGCATGCCGCCGAAGACAGAAGAGCAGAGGCGCTCCGCAGGTGTGTCGCCGAAGACAGAAGAGCGGAGGAGCTGCCACTGGAGTGCTGCCGAAATCCGCCGGAGTGCCACCCTAAGAACGCCTGGGATGCCGCCCCTTACCGTTTGCCACCCCAGGCGCCTGCTTCCTAGGCTGGTGCCTTGAGCCGGCCCTGCAGTAGGCACTCTATTCTTATATCCAGGTCATTTATAAAGATGAACACCAGACCCAGAACAGATCCTTGTGGAACCCCAGTTGAGACCTCCCTCCAATGTGACATCATTCCATTAATAGTTACTCTTTGTTTGCAGTTGTTTAACAAATTATGTATCCACTTAATGGTAGTTCCACTGAACCTGCATTTCTCCAGCTTACTTACAATGCCATGTGGGACTGTGTTAAAAGCCTTGCTGAAGTCCAGGTATATTATGTCCACCACAATGCCCCTATCCACCAAACCAGTTACCCTGTCAAAGAAGGAAATCAAGCCGGTTTGGCATGATTTGTTCTTTGTAAATCCAGGCTGGCTGCTAGTGTTTACCCCTTCATCCTCTAGGTATTCACAAATTGAATGTTTTAAACATTGCTTTAGGAGATTCCCAGGTAGTGAAGTCACGCTGAATGGTCTATAGTTCCATGACTCCTCCTTTTTCCCCTTTTTAAAGATGAGCACTACATTAGCCCTTCTCCAGCCTTCTGGGACCTCTCCTGTCATCCATGAGTTAGCAAATATTGCCAGTGGCTCCGAGATTTCTTTAGCTAATTCCTTAGGACCCTACGGTGAATAGCATCTGGCCCTGCTGACCTGAATTCATTCAAATTGGTCAGAAGATCTCTGACGTATTCTTTACTTATCCCGATCTGCATCCCTTCTCCTTTATTGTCTATGGTAACTTTGCTAGTCGTCTGGTCACGTTATTTTTTTCTGAGAAAACTGAAGCAAAGTTAGGCATTGAGCAACTCTGCCTTCCTATCATCTTCCATTACCAGCTCATCTTCTCCATTGAGCAGCAGAACCACACCATCCCTGATCTTTCTTTTTTGTCTGACGTATTTGAAGAACCCCTTCTTGTTGTTGCCAACATTCCTTGCAAGCTGTAACTCATTACTTGCCTTGGCTTTTCTGATTTTGTCCCTGCATGCTTGTGCGATTCATTGGTGACATGGCCTTGCTTCAATTCCCTGTACGTATCCCTTTTGGGGTTTTAGATAGCTAAAAAGCTCCTTGTGCAGCCACATTAGCCTCCTGTTGCTTTTTTAAAAAAAATTTCCTCTGCATTGAAATAGCTTGATGTTGAGACTCTAGTATTACATCTTTTAGGAACTGCCAGCCTCCTTCAACTCCTTTTCTTCCTAATTGGTCTTTCCATGGGCCCTGGCCTACTATTTCTCTGGGGTGGCTGAAATACACCTTTCGAAAGACCCAGTGTCCTTGTTTTGCTGTTCTCATGTCCTTCCTTTCCATAGAATTCACGATTCTATCAGATCAAGATCACTTCCTCCAAAGTTCCTGACCACCTTCATGTTCACAACTAATTCATCCCTGTTGGTGAAAACCAGATCCAAAAGGGATGATCCCCTAGTTGTTTCCTCAACTTTCTCAATCAGAAAGTTATCCCCTACACATGCTAAGAATTTGAAGGACATATTATATTTTGCTGCAATAGTCTTCCAACAGATATCAGGGAAGTTAAAATCCCTCATTAATACTAACTCAAGTGTGTTAACTAATCTTGTTACCAGCTTGTAGAATGACTCATCTACTTCCTCTTCCTGATTTGGTGGTCTATAATAAATCTCCACCATAACATTGCTACTGTTCTTTTCCCTTTTATCTTTACCCAGAGACTCTCAGTAGGTCCATTGCTCACTTCCTCTTGGACCTCAGAGCAAGAGTATACGTTCTTGACAGACAGCTCAACGCCTTCTCCTTTTTTCCCATACCAATCCTTCTAGAACAATGTATATCCCTTAATGCTGGTACTCCAATCAGGGGAGTTGTCCCACTAGTCTCAGAAATGCAGATTACGTCAATTTTCTTCATGTTCATCTTACTTGTTCCTCATACTCCTTGCATTTGTACAAAGGCATCGAAGATATTTTGCAGACTGCCCTGTTACTTTTCTTCTTGCCTTTTTAATGCAGCTGTAGTTTCTAGTCCCTTCTCCAGAAATTAACCTCTTCCCCTTGTCTTCGTTACTCAAGCCAAGATGCTCATTGGCCAGATTTTTGTCACCATCCTGCATAAGACCTAGTTTAAAGCTCTCCTTATCAGGTTAGTCAGCCAGTGTCCAAAGGTGCTCTTCCCAGTATTTGGTAGATGGAGCCAATCCCAGCACAATAATCCTCTTTCCTGGAACATCAGCTCATTGTCAAAGAAGCCAAAGTCCTCTCTCAGACACCACCTGTGTAGCCACGCATTTACTTCCATGATTTGATGGTCCCTGCCTGGGCCTTTTCCTTCAACAGGGATAATGGACGAGAACACCACTTGCTCTCCAAACTCTTTTATCTTTCTTGCCAGAGCCACATAGTCTGCAATGATCTGCTCAAGGTTATTCTTGGCAATATCGTTGATGCCCACATGGAGAAGGAGGAAGGAGTAGCGGTCTGAGGGCTTGATGAGTCTCGGTAGACTCAGTCGCATCCTGAATTCTAGCTCCAAGCAAGCAGTACACTTCTCAGGATTCCCAATCTGGACAGCAGATGGATGACGGTCCCCCTTAGAAGGGAGTCCTCGATAATCACCAACCTTCTCTTTCTCTTGGGAGTGGCGGTTGTAGAACCCCCATCCCTAGGACAATGCATCCCATGCCTTCTGGTCAATGGGGTCTCCTTCTGATCCCTTATCCCAGATGACTCTTCCAAGGCATTCTCAGCAGTAGTACCTGTGCAGAGACCCTGACAGTGGTTGTTTACCTCTATACTGGGAGCATATTGGTTCTCCTCCTCCTCCTTCTGGAGGTCAGACACTGCCAGTTTTCTTCCCTATTCTTCAGTCTCCCCTGCAATGCCCTCTCTGATTCTTTGGCATGCTGTGCCCGCAGTACCAAATCCTGACTTCATTTTCTTCATTTACTTCAAGTCTTCATTTTCTCTGATGCAATGCAGGGTCAATACTTGGGTCTCTAATCCTTTAACCTTTTCTTCCAGTATGGAGACCAGCTTGCGCTTCGTACAGATGAAGTCACTTCTATCCCCCGGGAGAAAGATAAACATGACATTCTGTGCAGGTCATGACAGCTATCCATATTTTCTTCATTATAATGTATCCAGAGCCTATTCAGGTGATGCGACAAAGAGTCCTGTGGCACCTTATAGACTAACAGACGTATTGGAGCATAAGCTTTCGTGGGTGAATACCCACTTCTTCAGATGCATGCAGTGGAAATGTCCAGGGGCAGGTATAAATATGCAGGGAAGAGTCAGGCTAGAGATAACAAGGTTAGTTCACTCAGGGAGGGTGAGGCCCTCTTCTAGCAGTTGAGGTGTGAACACCAAGGGAGGAGAAACTGCTTTTGTAGTTGGCTAGCCATTCATAGTCTTTGTTTAATTTAGGACTGTGTCA
The DNA here is from genome assembly GCA_033296515.1 of Macrochelys suwanniensis. Taxonomy (NCBI): domain Eukaryota; kingdom Metazoa; phylum Chordata; order Testudines; family Chelydridae; genus Macrochelys; species Macrochelys suwanniensis. The sequence continues at coordinate 29,943,555 of CM065784.1, read as the reverse complement.
AAATTTGACGGTGTCAAATTTGCAAATGAACTGAAGCTCAGCAGTTTCCCTTTGAAGTCTGGTCCTGAAGTTTTTTTGCTGCAGGATGGCTACCTTTAAATCTGCTATTGTGTGTCCAGGTTAGATTGAAGTGTTCTCCTACAGGTTTTTGTATATTGCCATTCCTAATATCTGATTTGTGTCCATTTATCCTTTTGCGTAAGAACTGTCCAGCTTGGCAGATGTACATAGCAGAGGGGCATTGCTGGCACATGATGGCATATATTACATTGGTGGACGTGCAGGTGAATGAACCGGTGATATATTTACTGCTCTCAGAAGTCTGAAAGGCAAAAATTCTGTGGGGTCTATGGAGTAAATCAGCTTAAATCAGCATAAATACCAAATAGATTTACACCAGCATGTCTGAGATAAGAAACAGGCCTCTAACCTTTAGATGTTAGAATGACAGATCAAAAGAGTACTATTTGTGAAACTTTTGGGACCCAGTCAGGGGAGCTATAAAGGTAGCTCAGAGCCACCTGTGCTTCCCAGCATTAGCTCTGCTAAGCCTGAGCTCAGTACAGCTCAGGATTGAGCCCAGGGTATCTAAAAGCTAACTAGGTTGACCTTTAGGTTCATAGATCTGCTATGAAACAGGAGACAGCTAAATTAAACTAAACAAAGTCAGTCTGTACTAATGCAAAACCTATCAAACCATACAAAAACAAACTGCATATTTTTGCATTTGCAGTATATCAATGTAACACTTTCACAGACAGCACTGTTGTCTAATGTTAATGAATAACTACTCAAACATTCAGCACTAAAACTTTAAAAACAAGCTACTTGAGGCTGATGGCACACATTAGGAGAAACTGCATTGACGCCAATGAAATCACACCAGAGGTCAGACTGATTTAAGTGAGCAAAGGGTGAGGCCTTTTGTATTGTTTTGTTTGTACTTAAAAGGACAAGAGGTACTTTACAATGATGTATTGATTGAGCTGGTTGGGCATTTTTTTCACTGGAAATGCCCATTTGTCAAAAGTGAAAAGACTTGTGGAAGCAGAACAAATTTCCAGTTAGAAAAAATGACATGAAGCATTTCAGTAATGTTGTTCTGTTTCAACATTTTTGGAATGTAATGCTTAGATATTTGTTTTGAAATTCTTTCTATTTAATTTTTTTAAAAAAACATTGAACATTAGATGTCAATATTGGAACAAAACATTTCAATGTTGTGGAAATGAAACGTTTAAATCGCCTTGACACAAAAATGGTTTTGAACTTCATTTTGTGGGGAATTTTGAAAGTTTTGTGTTTGTCCCATTCCAGAACAGAAAAAAATTCGAACTTGGGAATTCCCCACAAAAAGGTGCAATGCCACGCAGCTCTAGTGTTGGTATCATGATGTACTGTGTAACAGGGCCAGTTTGACCTAAACTGCTGCCCCCAGTTATGAGGTGCAGCACACCCGAGCTTTGCCTGACAGAAGATACTAATTGTGTCAAAGTAAAGAAGTACTTTTGGGATGTTGTGACCAAAAGCATCCCTGTATTCACACCCTATTGTAATAATGTTTGTGCAAAATATGGCTTATGAGGTATAATTTAAAAATTAATAATACAATGATCATCAATATTCTTGTGTAACGTATGTACAAAACGCATATTAAGAGATATGAATATAAGCTGAAATTATGACTACAATGTGTTTGCCAGACAAATCTAGGGAGGGGGCAAACCGATTTCTCAAAGACAAAGGACAAGCTGACCCTTCTAGCCAGGTGTCATCAACGTTGATTGGCAATCACCTGTCAAGTGGTCATTCTTTGGCAACGAAGTGGGGCAGGAGCAAATCGATCTGCATTTTGGCAAACAGCATGGAAGCTCTTTCACCACGAGACTCCATATCTCCACACTTACAGCTGGAAGGAACTTTATCTAGGGGTAACCCTCAGGAAAATGCATTTTACACCGTGACTAGAGCATAAAAGTGAGGGGCAAAAACACCTCGAGCTGTCTGTCTCTCTTTCACCTAAGAAGACAGAGGAACCAGCCCTTCGACTTTGGAAAGAGATCCTGACCTGAGAATTTGGTCAGTGATGTTGCTGGGATCCTGTGGTAAGGATTTTACCTTGAACCAAGTCTAGCTTGTTAGGTTTTAGCTACTATCTTTACTTTTCTTGTAACCATTTTTTACTTTTAATACCATATAGTTGCACTCATTTAAAATCTATCTTTTTGTAGTTAAATAAACTTGTTTTATTTTCAGTCTAAACTGATCCAGTATCGTGTTTAAACTGAACTGTTGGTAACTCCAGTTAAAGTAGCAAACAGTTTTACAGGGGCAGCAAACCTTTAATATCTGAACTGTCCAGGAAAGGGCTGGACAGTGTAGAACACACGTTTTTGGAAAAAAAATTGGGACTGGGAATGTGTTGGGGGTCACCCTGCAAGTGGTAACCAAGGCCGGTGGAAGCCGGAATGTGACTAGAGTGCAACTGGAGTGTTGCTGGCAAGCGGCTGGGGTCAGGGTTGCTGCACCAGGGCTGCAGCTATACATAGACACTCAGGGTGTGACCTGCATACTGTTAGGCTGTTTGTGACTGGTCCTGGTTGGGAGCTACAACAGCAAAGCATTGTGAGGCACCCAAGGTTGTGGTGACACAGCACCCTGGAATGTGAGAGATGTGGACAAATGCCCACTAATACTGAGATGAGGCTTCCCCCACCCCAAAGCCTTATGTGGGAGAGATGAGCACATCGCAGCCCCATACAATTCTCCACCACAAGGAGATGGTATGGGAAGTTGCCCACTGAAGATGCCAGAGGTAAGGGGGCAGGGCCGGGGGGAGGGGAACAAGCTTGCTTGCTGTCTTCCCCTAAACACATTTAATGGACCTTCTTCCCAAGAAAACTACAGGTAGAGCAAGCCTGCTTGGGGGTGGCTTCAGGGTATTTTGTGGGGGGACAAATTGTCAGGGATTTCATAGGGGGAGCCTCCATAGATGATCCCACCTACACTAAAAATTGTATCATTACTGACTGAGGGATATTATAACTATGTTGTAGCTGGGTCCCCCTCATCAGCTGGGATTATAAAAGCCCTAAATTGTTCTCTTTAACTGCCAAGGAATATTTAGTTTCACATGTGGCTCATTTCATCACTAGACGTGGATTTGTTGCTGTGATATACTACTGGTGTATCTGGGAAAGTGCTCTTCTTATACTGAGGTTCTGGAACTTTCCAGGGTGTTTTCAATATTTTTCTCGCTAGGATTATAATACACAATATCATTTTAAGACATTGTTATTGTTCCTGGAGGGATCAGATTCCCTGAATATAGAAGCCTTATGTAAATGGTTGCCTGGTATTCCTGTAATCAGGTATTGTATTAAATCCCTTGGAATTTAAGTTTTAGAAACTAGTCCCCCACCAATGCACGGAATGGATCGCATTCAATTCTGATTTCTCCCCAATATCTCACCATCCAGGCTATCCACAAGCCAACTCCTGACTCAGCCTGGGATACAACGCTTGATTGAAGCTGTTAGATTTAATAAATATGGTTATAACTTCCTGACACCTGTTGGTTGATCTTATTGTCCTTGAATAGCCAGGAGTTTTTGAGCTCTGTCTGATAAAAAAGAACAGTTTTCTCATGATGCCACCTGCAGTATTCCTGACACATGCTGGGATCAAGAGATATTGAATGCTGTCTCAGGTACAGTAGAAATTTCAATATTGCTGTGAGCTACAGGCACTCTGATCTTTGCTTTTCTCAAAAGTGCCAGTCAAGTGGTTATCCAAACATGGAAACTATACCCCAAAATAGAGGGGCCTGGATCTTCAGCAACCAGAGAGGCAGCCACAAAGGTGGCTTTGCACTTCCATGGTTCTGGGCTGGATGTGTGCCAGTCTGGTCTCCTGGAGTAATTTAAAGTAGACTCAGGGCTGCATTCAGTTACATTGGCTGCCATTGACCCCAAGGAAGCAAAATGGGGGCAACTGGGGAATCACTGGGGCAAAGGGAGACCTGGCCACACCCCTTCCCTTGGCTGTGCTGTGTACACTAGTTCTGTGCCACAGGAGAAACCTCCTGTGGTTGGCTTTTTAGTTCCACTTTGTAGTAGCAAGAGAGGTGCATCTGAAAGTAGCACTAAGAGAAGGGGGGAGCCTGGGCCTGAGCTCAGCTTAGCTAAGGTTAAACATTCTGAGAAGCCAGTGCCAGTCCTAACAGCAACACTGATGTTTTATATTTCCACTCTAGCACTGAGTGGCTTTCTAGGAATGGGAAGCATTTCTCTGTATAAATAGATCCTTCTTATCAAAGCCACATGCACCAAGATCCTTCATTTCATACAGGAAACACTGACCACAGAGGCACCATCTTTATAATTTCTTTAATAATAAAGCTGTGCTGTGCAGTGAAGCGCATTAACTATCTTGGATTTACACCCAGAAAGAAAATAGCTTTCTGCGCTTCTGTGTCTCAGTTACACTTACCTTTTGGCTATAACTACAAATGTTCTTTTTTTTGGCGGGGGGGGGGGGGGGGGGAGGGGACTGCTAAAAGGAAAATGCAGCACATCATCAAAGGTGATTAGAGGCCTGTGCAGTGTCCACCAGTATGAGCTGAAGTGGGAATACTAGGTATCGTCTTTGTCTCCTAGTCAAATAAAGGTTTTGAGTAGCCTTCCCATTAACCTGGAGAGGGGTGGGGGGTTACTAGTACATGAGATCAAATTGCCCCAGCTTCTCTAGGACTATGTATATTTGTCGTCTAAGAAACCAAAACAATGTTTAGAGCTGTGACTTAAGACAACTTTTCTGTGCTGCAAATGGGGATTTTTCTGAGTAGTGAGCCTTGATTATGTCCCAGCCAACTTGGAAACAGAACAAAGGGAGCAGAAGCTGTCAGCTAGATTCAGTGGTTACATACATGGGGTAGTATAATATACATCACTAAGTGAATGTATAAATTACCTGCCAATGGGATGGAGGGCAGGAATTGAAGCAGGAAAATCAACTGGCAGGGACGTGTATGATAAAATAGTGGAAATCTGCTTTAGTTTATATCATTGTACAGTTGTCTATTGCTTTTCCTACTAGAATATTGCCCCAGCCACCTCCTTAGCATGCAAGTTTCATCCACTAACTAACCAACCAACCTCTGGATTTGAGTGTCTGTGTAAGGATCCAGGGAGCTAGAACTCGGGTGATGGCTCTGGGTGACTGACATTTCCACACTGCCACCTGGCAGCCACAGCAGAGCAATGATCAAAGCGCTATAAACCCTGGGAGACAAGGCACCACAGAAAATGCTTCCCATGGAAGACCCTGACTTGTTTTTCCATCCTTGCCTTGTTCCTGGTTCCTGCATTTTTACCTTGTTTCCTGGTCCCTGTTTCCTTGTCCTGTTCTAGCCCTGTCCCAGCCTTGCTCCTGCCCTGGACCCAGCACTGCTCCTGCCTTCCCTGACTCCAGGTACCCCAGTTCTGACTCTCAGCTCTGATTCCTGGCTCTGGTTTGACCCCGGGCTCGGGCATTCAGTTTCTGACTCTGGTTCTGACCCTTGGTTCCCTTTTCCTGGCTTCTTATTCCTGTTCCACCTGCTAAGGTTGACTCCTGCTCCAACCACTAGGCATGACTACCCATGGCCCAGTTTCTGGCAGACAGGGCCAGCTCCAGGCACCAGCAAAACAAGCTGGTGCTTGGGGCGGCACATTTCTAGGGGCGGCATTCTGGCACCGGCCATGCCGCCCCTAGAAATGTGCTCCCGCTGCCCCAGCTCACCTCTGCTCTGCGCCGCTTCTCCCCATCTCTCCCAGGCTTAAGAGCCAGGGAAGGAGGGAGAGAAGAGAACCCGAGCAGCTGCTGGCGCGCGTCACCCCCTCCCTCCCTCCCAGGCATGCCCCGCTCGCCCTGGCGCTCCGGCCGGGGAGAGCGGGGCCGCGGGCATGCCCCGCTCGCTCCCCGCTGGCCAGGGAGAGTGGGGCATCTGGCATGCCGCGCTCGCTCCCCGCCGGCTGGGGTGAGCGGGGCCATGGGCAGAGAGGCAGGGTGGGGGAGGGAGGAGGAGTTTCGGCAGGCGTTGGGGGGGTTGGTTTTTTTTGTTTTTGGGGGCGGTGTTTGGGGTTGTGTTTTTTTTTGCTTGGGGCGGCAAAAACGTTAGAGCCGCCCCTGCTGGCAGATTACACAGAGTACCTCTGGCCCCTCTGCAGATGACGCCCCAGTAGTAGAATGGAAGGGGCGGGTCTCTCACTGCCTAGGACACCCTGGGGGAAATGGATCCACAGGAGCAGGTCATCCATCTCCAGACCATGGTCCATGCTCTGTGGGGGTCAGGTGATGCAACTTTTGGCAGAAAATCAAACCCTTCATGAACAAGAAGCCTACTCACAAGAGGAGAACACTGCATTCCAGGTGCACATGGTGGCCCTGCCTCCCAAACAGGGCCCTGTGGAGTCTCTACCTGAACATTTAGATGGAAGCCACCAACAATTCAGGGGACTCCTTAACTAGTGCCATCTACTTTTTATACTCTGTCCCTGGAACCAACCCCACCGAACAGGCCACTGTGGGGCTGATATTCAGTTTGTGGACTGGTGAGGCTCTGGATTGGGCCTCTCCCGGCTCAAGCAAAACAGCTCAACACTAATGGACTCAAACACCTTCTTTGGGCTTTTTCCTCAATTTTCAATGATCCCCATTATACATGGGCAGCTTCAGCTGTCCAGCAGAAGCTCTGACAGGGATAGTGGCCATCCGCCTCATACGCTGCACACTTTCAATGGTTTACAAAAGACCCTGAGTGGAATGAGGCAGCCCAACTGCACCAATTTCAATTAGGACTAAGCAAGGAGATCAAGGACAAGCTAGCCTGCATGGAAACTCCTGCAAACGTGGATGCTTTGATTGCTCTAGCCAGCCATTTTGACAATTGGCCGCGCAAGGAGAGAGAGAGGAAAAGTGGGCAGTTATGCCATTGCCTTGCCCATGTCCTGTACCAATAACCCCAAGCTTCAAGAGGTGGGGAGATGTAAGGATCCGGTGACCTAGAACCCAGTCAGGGCTCTGGGTGACTGACACTTTCACCAGACCACCCTCTGGCAGCCACGGCACAGCCGTGATCAATGCACAGTAAACCCTAGGTACTACAGAAAGTGCCACCCTCAGAAGACCCAATTGGCATCACCCTCTGCACTTCATAATTTAAGCATGGAGGGAGTTTCAGGAAGCTGTCTGTGCAACAAGGCACAGGTCCCTGGCCTGCTGTGGAAACAGACCCTGCCTTGTTCCTGCATTCTTGCTTGGTTCCAGCCCTGTCCCAGCCTTGCTCCTGCCCCAGACCCAGCTCTGCTATTGCTTTCCCTGACTCAGGTACCTTGGTTCTGACTCTTGGCTCCGATTTCTGGCTCTGACTCTTGTTTGACCTTTGGCTCAGGCATTTTGCCTCTGCCTCTGATTATCAGCTCCATCACTGCCTGGCATAAATCACTAATCCCTGTGGAAAGAGAATGCAAAACATATCCGTTCTGATTTGGAAACATTTTACACCCGCTTTGCACAAAAGCAAATGTCACTAAAAGAGCCAAGACACTGGAAAATCAGGTCCTGTATGTGGCACTGTTATTTGCATGTGTAACCCACTGGTCGCCGTGAGTTACATGTCCCCCTCTGTCTGATCCACTATCATGTGCACTCTTGCTTTAGTCAATAGCCAGCCCAGGACCTGTTTCTAACTATACTGTATATTTCTGAAATAGAAGAACGTGAACAATACTTGGTAACTTTTAGCATTGGGATGCTGAAAGGTAAAGATCAAAGGAAGGAGCCATCAGATAGTTGTAATAAGCACTGTAGAAACAAACTTGTTAAGCGTCTTGCATTTGAATGTAAAACCATATAATCTGTCACCTGAATGCTAATTGCACTGCAGCATATATGAAAATATATTTTAAAATGTCTTAATTATGTTTATAAAAACAATAATTTATGCTCAAATAAAGCACAGGACCAATCTTTTGGGAGTAAATAAACCTCTTTGCTCATCTGTAGCATTATAGGAGGCTAAAATAGAGAAATCTTTTTATAAGCTGTTGCCCAATAAGTCATACTGTTTTAGAGCCATTGGCCCCGATCCAAGTCCTTTTGCATTGCTCCAGCAGTGCAAAGCGGTCCTAAAGCCTTTAAGAATTGCCCTTGAATAGGTGGTGAATCCTTGGGGATTCCCCCGGCACATGGGAAATTCTGAGTCATATGGAGCAGCTGTATTTGCTTCTACACTCACCTCACCTGGTCCACCTTTTTGTAGTGAGGTGATGAAGAGGAAAGGGTAATGTAGCTGGGCATCCTTACACTCTGTAGATCCCCAGCTGCAAAACAACTGCTCAGGAACAAAGGACAACAAGAGTGAAACCCCCCAGGGAGCAGGTTAGTGGAGAGCTCTGAGACAGAGCTTAAACAGACAAAAAGCTAACTAGGAGGATCCATAGGAAGTAGGTTAGGTTCCTGTAGGGGAGGCCCTGAGGTAGGATCAGTACAAGTAAAGCCTGAGAAGGGAGAAGACTTATGAGTTCAGTAGAGAAGCTAGAGGCCTGAGAACCAAAATGTGGCTGTGTTAAGCACAGACTGGGGGGAAGCAGTACAAGGAGGCTTGGAGGTAAGGAAGCAGCCCAGGGAAATAGCAGGATATCTGGAGAAGCAGACCTTGCTGCTTACTACAGGGTTCTCTGGGCTGGAACCCTGGGTTCCTCTACCAGCCCTCAAAGCAGGGGCATGCAAGCCCAACATAAGCAATATTGAGCCCAGGGAGTACCTGAAGACTGACCCCCAAAGGCTGGGCTGAGGAATAGCCCATGAGAAGGGACTGAAGGCTCTTTCATGTTGGAACCATTTTGTGAACTTTCAGTTGGACCTTCTTGTTACCTTGGAAGGAGACTGAACTTTACATGACTTGGCTGGAGGATAGAGCCACAGAAGACCCAATGAGAGGCAGATGGCCTGCAAGAGGTGCCAAAGATGAGGTCCCCTTGCAGCATTGCACCCTGACATCAGCGGGCGCTATGGGTGATGATTATTGTATGTTACAGAATCTTTGCCATCTCTCCTAGCCCTTAGCTGTGCTGAGCACAGCGCAGCTGGACCAGAGGATCTGTCCCACAGCCTTACTTTGTATAAGGTTTCTGTTTCTAGACTTCAGTACTCTTCTCCTCTGTTTTGTTATAAAGATTTAGGGTGAAATCCTAGCTCTAAAGTCAGTGGAGCCAGGATTTCACCCCTATTGTTTCTCTGAAGTAGATCCAACACTAGAGCCTATTACAATCTATCTTTGTGCACGGTTTCTGTCAAATTTAAATATTTCTAATCTAAATGTTCAACTTAATTCTTTTGTTGATCAATAGTCCTATGAGGTATTAGTGAGTTCTGCAAGTATTGATTGCTATGGTGTGAATTAATAAAGAGCCTTACTTACATTCTGGCTTTTCTGCTTTTGAGCAGGGCCGGCTTTAGGAGATGCGGGGCCCCATGCCAACAGTGACGACGGGGCCCCTCTGCCAAAACGCCGCCGAATACAAAGTGGCAGCGGTCCAGCTTGCTGCCGCCGAAGTGCCGGATGTTGCGGGGCCCCCGACACGGACGCTGCGGGGCCCGATTCAAGGGAATCGGGCAAATCGTCCTAAAGCTGGCCCTGCTTTTGGGAGTTCAATTTTGGAGAATACTTTCTGGCTTCTTTACGGTGTGGAGACTGTAGGGAATGAAGAAGATGTAATAGAGGTAATGGGTTCCTGCTTTCAAGGAAAGAAAACTATCACATCAAACAATAACTTTTTCAAGCCTTTTCTTAGCACAATAAGCAAAAGCTGATCAAAAGTGTTAACAAATACAGGAGAACCTCAGAAGTATGAACATCAGAGTTACGAAGTGACCAGTCAACCCCACGCTTCGTTTGGAACCGGAAGTACACAATCAGGCAGCAGCAGAGACAAAAAAAAGTAAGTGCAGTACTGGTGTTAAACATAAACTACTAAAAAAATAAAGGGAAAGCAGCATTTTTCTTCTGCATAGTAAAGTTTCAAAGCTGTATTGAGTCAATGTTCAGTTGTAAACGTTTGAAAGCACAACCATAATGTTTTGTTCAGAGTTACAAACATTTCAGAGTTATGAACAACCTCCATTCCCGAGGTGTTCGTAACTCTGAGGTTCTACTGTAATGCTATATCAAATGCTTTACCTGTCACCGAAATGCAGTCTGCTCTGGGTTGGAACGTGGCAGCTGTTTAACAGTGCACAGCAATACAACCACTTTAAGACAGGCAGTGATTAAGAATACCATATCCAGTGGAAACCCAAGGGCAATTTAGGTTGGTAGAATTTAATTGTAACATGCCTTATACAAGAGAGGATACAGGACTCTTCTATAATACATTATAAAGAGGATTCTTTATTGAGACCACTGGACTCAGACAAGAGCATGTAGTTGTCTATGACTCCCAGACTATTTAGTGCAGCTTGTGCTACCTAGTGTCACTATACTGAATCTCCTGAAGTCATCCCCTGGACTAAGCAGTCATGGAAAGGCATGTTGACTGCAGTACAGTAACTACACATGCTGTGATTTGACCAAGGCATCTGGATTACAACCCCCTACTGTTGGGAAAACTAATCTAAAGCATGCTGGTTCAGTTGTTGCCCAGACAAACAAGGGCTGTGTTCACTTCTCAGACTTCATTCAGCCTCATCGTCCCTACTGAGCTGACAGGTAAGATCAAAGAGTGTCTTGAAAAAAGTGAAGAGACATTTAATGACCACAAGTGCTCAGGACTGTAGTTTTAGGTCTTACCCAAAACTGAACAATTCCACCACCATGGTGCCTCCTGACACTATGCAGAGGTTTTGAGTTGGTAGCTGACTCAGAAGAAAGTGGTGATTGAATAGGAGGCACTCAATTATTATCCTCCACAGGCAACATGATGGGATTTAGATAGGACTCAATTCAAGCTTCCAACCTGTTCATTGTGTGAGATCTGACACACTCATAACACCAAAGCCACAGCAAACCTTGTTAGCTGGAGGATATGAATCCATCTTGCATTTCCATGTTTATATTAGTGTGATTATTAAGAAGCGACTCGTTTCTCTTCCTTGACTTAAATCCTTCAGAGCATCTGATGTATTTAATATCCTCTAACATTGTTCTAGTTTCATAACTTCATTGGTCCAGATCCCAATGTTCTTGATGGGACTTTTTTTTAAATCTGAAACAAGTGATGTTAAAATGCTCCTGACAGAAGCATATAAATTTATCATAGAAATGGGTGAGTTGTTCCAATAAAATAGAACTAACAGGTACATTCTCACAGAACATGAGTCAGACTTGAACTTGTACAAGGACTGAGAAAGTTTAGTTTGTATTGCTTGTCATTTTCATTCCTTGTGTGTTTCCTTAGTTTCATCTGGGATGGAAGTACCACTAGACATGTCATCCCACTGTTCTGGACCTAAGATGAAAGCAGGGAATATTGGCTTCTAGCTGATGCATTGTGATACCAGGTATTATTTTTATATTGTGATAGTGCCATGGGGCATTGTACAGAAATCATACAAAGAAAGTCCCTGCTTCAAAGAGGTTACAGTCTAATAGACAAGACAGCCTAGTGCTGTGGGAATGGGATAGATAGGCAAGCCAAGTGTCTGAGGCAATGGTCTCAGGCCCATGGTTTTAGTTCCATGTTATGTTTTTAGTATAAAGCCCTTTTCTCTTCCCATATGCCCTGCTGCTCTAATCTGAACACTCCCCGCATCTTGCTAGCTGCCTCAGCTCCCCCTCTTCTGTACAGCAAGTCCTCTCTCTATACCTTCCCCCTCTTCTTCTCCCCCTCCCCCCCGCAAAAAAACAAACAAACCCAAAAACCCTGAGGGCTGAGTGTGAAAACCAAAAAAAGAAACTGGCACCTTCTGGTTGTCAGTCTTAATTCAGCATTCAAAAGATGGGATAGGGCAGTGGCCCTCCTGATGGCTCTGTCCTGGAGTCTGACTTGAATTTAACCTAAAAGGGCTAGAAGCCTCTAAATAAGATGCTGAAATTATGGATGTACAGCTGAAGTGAACCTCCTCACCTGCTTAGATTTGCCCATCACTGGCAACCTGAACCAGCCCCTGACTATAGCTGCACCTCTCCTCAGGAGCAAAGTCTCACTTAGATGCACCTGGAGGCTTGTCTACATGGTGGGGTAATGGGAGGCTAAGAGGTGTGATTTCTAAAGCACACTAAGATGTTGTGCAGTAATTGGTCTGTATAGACCCTGCTAGTGCACTTTTATGTAGTGCTGTTTGAAACGTTACTATGTCAATGCATGCTATATGGACTAATGAATTTGCGGCCCATTAGAGTGCTTTAGAAATCACAGCCCTGCAAAGTGCATTTACCCCACTGTGTAGACAAGCCCTGAGCATCTAGCCCCAGCTGTGAATGGTGCACTAGGATCATAGGTTCACTTTCTCACTGGGGCCTTTAAAAGGTCCATATGGCAACCAGGTGCCACTCCCCAAATATTTTGAGAAAGTGAATTTAGGTACTGTATGGCAGATCTGTCAGTCTCTAGAGCACATAGCCTAATCAGCTAAAGTGATGTTAAAATCTCCCATTACTCTACTATTCTGTGGACAATCCACAGAGTATTTGAAAAATACTCAGTTAACATATTTGCTTCAAGGGGAACATAAATATTACAAAGATTAATCCTTTTCCAAGAGCAATCCAGCTGCAATAAACTGCTCTTGAGGTCAGTTGGGGCTTTATCAACTGCTTCAGTAAGAGAGCTGCACACAAGTGCACACACACTAGAATGTGTGAGGAAAATGAGTCAGATAAACTCAGCCTCTTCAGTTCCATTATTATACCTATTTACTTGCTGAACTCTGACAGACTGCTTAGCCCTGTATGGATCTGAATGGGGAAGTAATCTTAAATGTTCAGTGTTACAAAGGTGTCTCTTATGACAGAGAGCCATTTCCAGCTGGCTTTTGTTCAAGAAACCCACCCTTCTAATGTTTTTGAGCATAGTGCAATCTTTGGACCTTCTACCTATAAATATTAACAGCCTCTTTCATCTTCATAAATTTTTTTAAAAATTCCAGCTATCTACAAACATGAGCACCCTTAACAATTCCTCTCCTTTTCCTTCATGCCCAGCAATGATTTCCATGGGGGTTTTGCAGTTGTACTGGAAGTCCAAAGAGATGTGTGTTGTGTCGGGGGCACCCTGAAGACACACTATTCATTTCACAAACTCATTATCAAACAGAACAAGGAAACAAAAACACAACATACAGCTGCAACATTCCTATGCCTGATTATTCCCAGCCTCTTACCATACTCTAGACAAAGCAGAGTCCTTCACCCTCTATTGTAGCCATGTTATTACCAGTCAAGGGCTTGAATATTCACAATATAAAACCTTAGAATTTAAAGAGAAAAAAATGTATCTAGGCTTATCAGTCTTCCTATCACTCACGTATAGGCACTCCTTGCATCCCTTTCCTGATGTGAGCCTGAGTCCAGGCCTTAGATTGGATTTATGTTCAGACCCATTTGATTGCAAAATCCAGTCTGAATTAATATCAATGCTTAAAATGGCTTCCCTTGTTCACGTTCAGGAGCCATGTTGACCCACTTCCTTCTGCCCTTTTTAACTGGTTGTAGACTAGAACTGGTTGAAAAATTTTGAAATTCAAAAATTTGTGGTGGAAGGGAAAAAACAAAAAAGTTTTTTCCCATTCTCCCCCGCCCCCCAGCCTTTCCTGCCTGTGTCCTTCCAGTGCCAAGCTACTTCCTTCCCATTTGTCCCTAACTATTAAGCAAAAGGGAAGAGTATGAGCCTCCTTTACTTCAGCCTTACCCCGATGCCCTGAGTCTCTTTCTCATCTTGTCCCAGCTTTCTCCCTTGGCCTTCACTCCTCCATAGCAGTGCTCAATATCTGGATTGGCACTAGGTCTGTCAAGCGCTCATGACAGACAGTTGGCACCCAACAATTCTGATAAAGAACAACTTGTCACATCTGTAATGGATTTCCTAGCTTTCTTTGCTATGTTTGTCATTCATTACCATGGATATTTGCATTTCAACCAATTTTGCGCACTCAAGGTTCATTTCCTTGTCTGATTTGACCCTGCAATGAAATCTTAATGGTAGAGTTGATACGTCTCTGGAAGGAGAGCGATTTCCAGCTCTCCTTCACAAAAAGACAGAGCCTGTCACTGTCACAATCTTTTTTTATAGCTATGTATTGTCAAAAGATAATGGACCTTAGCCTAGGACTCTGGATCCACCTTTTAGGCATAACCCTGCACCACTGATGCACTGGGGGATTTGACTAGGAGGAGGATCAAGCCTTTTCTCAGGAAGTGTGCTGTGTTGTTAGGATATAGATATTCAGGCCTGTTTGTAAAGGCCTGTACTTTAAGAATGTAGGTATGTTTATTACTTAGCTAGTTATAGAGGTACAAAACAAGAATTAAAATTACTGTCTGTTGGTGTAAGGGCCTTTTTACAGGCCTAAATATCTATATCCTAACACGTGTGTGCTGGCGATCTTCACAAGGTGCTGGATGGGAGAAGAACTTGCCATCAGCTCTGGACTAGCAGTGGTGGTGCAGCATGAGCCCCTGATCCACAAAGAGGAAGGCAGAGATGTTGTGGATTGATCCATGTAGCAGCAGATCCACTGGCCTTATCCCTGCTGTACCCCCAATCCTGTGACACAAAGACAGTGAGGGCACTCTGATGGAATAAGGCTTTACCACACAAATCATGAGCATCTCCTGTGTACCCTTCCCAACATCCTAGCCTTGCCTCTGTGCAGTAGAACCCACACTGGCTCAGCAGTGCAGGGGCCCTTCATACTGCTGAGGAAGGAGCTGAAAACTAGAAAAATATCTCCCACTGTTTTGTTTTGTACATGTTTCGTTTTCCCAGCTTGGCTCCAGTACATGAATTCTGTCTTACAGCCAGGGATCTAACGTCATTAACTAAGCAATAAACCTTTGAGCCCTAGAACATGTCTAGCCTTTCAGATTAAGGGTTCTCCTATCACACCCTCTGCTTTCTAAGTAGTCTGCATCTTGATAAACACCCTGTTCCTGAGGAGGGTAAGAGTGTAATCGTGGGGTTTTGGAAGACTGTTCTCCCTCCAAATTAGGGCTTGTCTACACTTACGTTTTATAGTGCTCTAACTTGCTGGCTCGGGGGGTGAAAAATCACCCCCCTGAGCGCAGCAAGTCTGAGCATTTTAAAGCGCTAATGTGGACAGACTCCGAGCGCTGGGAGCGTAGCTAATCCCCTCATGGAGGTGGATTACCATGCTCCCAGCGCTCGTGCGCAACCACACTCTCACTTCAAAGCACTGCTGCGGGAGCGTTCCTGCGATCGCGTTTTGACGTTTCCAGTGTAGCCATGCCCTTAGAGATGGGCTAAATCAGAAGCCAAACCCATTCATATAGTGAAAGGGGCTGGGTGTTCATATTTGATTCCCTTCCTGTTTTGGCTCTGGGTCAGATCCCAGACTGGATGAGATCTCTCTTCTGGTCCCAGTTTTTTATGTGGCTGCAGTCTAGCAGGAGCAACGTGTAAGATCTCACTGTCATGAGATCTATACCGAAGCCCTGATCTGGCCTTCAACCCAAATGATAGGCTCTGGATTAGATTTGGGCTAGCACCAAACCTACCCAGACCATCTCAAGATGCAACATGGGCGGGTTTCTGCACTGGAAAACAACTTTGGAAATTGGCGAGTTTCTCTTCCATAAAGGAACTACAGACCATACCTCTTAAATCTTTTCCTTCCTCATGCAGTCCCCTCCTCCATCACGTATCTTTCCTTTACCTGCCATAGTGGTGGGGCTGGGTGCCCAAATTCTAAGTGGAGCTTATGCTAACAATGTGGGTGATGGTTTTCTTCTTCCTTTTCAGCTTGGATTCTTATTCAGGAACCAGTGTTAGAAATGTTTCCATGGGCAAATCAGAAAGCATTTCTTTTAAAAACAGAATCTAAATGCAGTTAGATTAATGAAAACCTAAACGCTGGGTGGTTTATGGAGCACACAGATGAAGCAGTCACATCCACACATGTCAAGTGCATTTTCAAAGTGGAGCATAGGGTTTTAGCCACATGACTCCCCATTAAAGTTAATAGGAACTGCACAGCCAAATCCCTGCACGCTGCTTTGATAATGTAGTGGCAAATGTTTAAAATGTGCAGATTGAGCCGACATGGACTCTTATCTCTTCAGTGTTTCTACTGACTCCTTCACTAGTGTATGTATTGAAACACCATGTACTTGTCCCTTTCATTTTTGTTCAAAGCCCATGGTGGTGTATATTCAATTAAAGCAATCTGAAAATCAAATGACTAGAGATATGAGAGATGGGGGGCATCTGCTGGGTTTACTACAGGCATCACACAGTTTTCAGCAGAGATTTCTGCACTGAGTAAATAAATCATCTCCATGAGCAAAATGCCCTTCTGGGCTGATTACTATCATTCTCTTTGCCAGGATCTGCTAATGTATTATGAAAACTGCTCTGAAATCTCTTTTGCGGAGGACCAGATTCTGCCACCCATACTTATGTTAAGTAATCCGTTGCTCTAGTCTCACTGAAATCAATGGGACTATTGTCAGAATCCCAGATTTGTACTCCCAGATTTGAACAGGGAGCCATACTCTGGTACACCCCTTTCAAGTCAACCACCTGATATAATAATGGCTGTTAGCTCTTTGGATACACAGTTCTGTCACTTGGCTTTTGCTTGGTTGACAATTTTACCCCAAGTGTTACGATAAAAAATCCTAGTTGCTTTTATAAACTAAAGATTTTATGTAATTGGATTGTAAGGAAACTTTTAGTATTGTTTAATTTGATAAGGGCAGCAATTATTTTTGTATAAGCCTCACTCCACTCTCTTTTTTTTTTCATGCCCTCCTTTTCGGGGCCACTCTTCTTTTTAAGACCTAAAGTATTTTACAAACCAAGATATGGTCATTATACTCTATACAGAGTGTTTGCAATGCAGCCACCTTTAAATGGATGCTAAAGCTTGCCATCTTGTGGTCTATATGATAACTGCTATCACTTTCAGGTTTTCTGTGTTTTGAATATGTATTTACATTTTTACTCACCAGTGTAAGGAACTAATACTGGTGTCTTGAACAAGGACCAGCAGGAACATCTTGTGCAAGTTTTCTCCTCACATCTATGCCAGTCCCTCTGTATCCTGTCCCCTGCTGTTACAGTCCTGGGCCTACCTTGTCACCTATTGTACTAAATTGTGCAGCCGTATTTGATGGCGATCTCATCTTCAATTCACGTTTTCTTGTGACCAGGTGCCTCGCTTCTGCACTGCTGCATTCCTTGTGCAGTCACATGTGTGCCAATTGACTCAAACTGCTACCAAATCCAGATGACTGCATTTTATACTGGCTCTGCACAGATGCAGATGACTACACAAAATGTAAAGCAGTGAAGAAGCAGATCCCAGGTCACCATAAGTGTGAAGCAAGTGTGCTAACCTATTGCACTGGATGCTACTATCTAGTGGGTCAAAACTAAACAAATTCTCACTGCTTATTGAAAACCTACTTCTCTAATTTTTTGGAAAAAGAGAGACATACATATGTTTTTAAAAATGTAGTTTGAATCTTAAATACATCTATTATGATTTTTTGCCTTGAAATTCTATATATCCTGCATATGCCTGCAATGCTTTTTCTCTGCATCCTTTTTGGATGGTGTTCACTGAAACAGAGGATGTAGCACTGGGGGAGGAGGGTGGAGTGTTTGTCTCTCAAAGTTGGAAACCCTTTTTGAAAGGTAGGAAAATAAGCTGCAGCAGCAAATTAATTAACTAAATTAAAATATATATTAAAGAGCTTAGGGGCCCAACATTACAATACATATAAGAAAAATCATAACGATTTTTTTTAAAACTTGGATCAAAGACAAGATTGTGGGTTGCAGGTCACCTTCCGTCCAATCATGGGATCTTTAGTTAGGCAGATGGGAAAAAATGGGGCAAGTCACAATGGATCAGCAAGTAAAGATATGTCTTTGTGCACAAAATAGAACCATGGGCTGCATGTGGCACACTGCAGCCTGTAAGGCCTTGACAAATCAGATCTGGCACTTGGAAAATGACCCTGCCTCCTTCTGCAACTCTTTCAGTGTCTGTGGCAATGCACAGTGTCATGGATCATGTAAGCAACCCAGCTTTCTGAGGTTACTCTTACTGTAGTGTGGAGAAGTTGCCAAGAGAGCAGATCTTATTAGAGGCTTATTACATGTATGGGTGGATGCTCTAGACGGAAAAGACGAAGTGAAAGACTGGAGGAAGAAAGAAGGACACGGGTAAAATAAAAATGATGTCACCATTCCCATCTCCCAAGCTTTCAACCTCAATATAATTTTTGGCTCATTTTTCTCCTTCCCTCCTTATATTCAGTCTGTCTGATTAAGGCTTGTCACTTCTTATCTTCCTCTTGAACATCAACAAATATTCCCTTTCCTGACCACTCCTACTATTAAGTCCCTTGTCCGTGCTTTGGTTAGTAAAAGCTTCTTTCCAGCTCCTCTTCCCCATTCCAGTCTAGTCAAAACACAGCTGCTAAAGTCATCTTTCTCCTGCCACTCAGTCCACATCACCAGCCGCCTCAAATCCCTTCCTGTCTCATACTACATTAAATCTGAGGTCCTTGTCATCACCTTCACGCTTCACCCCCCACACCTGATGTCATTTCCTTCTGCTCTCTTGCTCACTACTTACTCCTCCCATACATGTCACCACCTCTTGATTCTTTCTTGCACTCTTGCTTTTGCATGGAGCAATCATCCAATTCCTGTCTCTGTCTTTCCCTCCCAATCCATTTTTTTCTCTTCCTTCAGATCCTGGGTTCTATTCCTGGCTCTGCCACTGGCTTGCTGAGTGACCTCGCACAAGTCATTTCTCCTCTTGTAAAAAATGGAGAAAATGATACAGACCACCTCTGTAAGATGCTTTAAGAACTGCCTATGAAAAGTGCACTGTAAGAGCTAGGTGGTGGGATTTATTTATTTTTATTTATTTCTATTAAAATCCACCTTTGCCAAGCGGCCTTTCTTCTCCTCTTCACCTATAAGCTCTCCTCACTTGGGGTGTTCTCCCATGTCTAGATCATGCTGCCTCCCACAATGTTGGTTATGTTTCATCAGGAATGCCAATCAGTACACACAGTTTACAGCTCTTAAGGTAAGCTCTTGGGCTTTTTGATCACTTGACCAAAAAAGATTTTTGTGGAAAAAAAGGTGTTTTATTAGCTAGTTTGGATCACATAAATGAATTATTGTTTAAATTATTTCCTCAAATTATAATCATCTCAGTTCATCTCAAATTTTATTCAGATTGTTTGTAAATTTATTAGTTGTTATATTATTACTTAATATTAAAAAAGTAGCAAAGAAAAATGCTGGCAGACAATCCAGTAGATCACAGGTGCAATCTTTGGACAATACAGAATAAAATATAGGCCTGCTACATCAAATTAAAGGGATACAATCAAAGTAATTTTTATACCTTTTAGAATAAAGGTTTTCATACAGTTAGCATGGTGCCTCAAAAACTTCAAAACTGCAATCTCCTTTTCTCCAACACATACACAGCTTTGACACTGGCAGATTGCTCGCGAATTCTGAGCTCTTGGTGTTTGTATTAATTATTTGTATTTGTAGATCAGAGCCTCTGTGCTAAATATACATACACACAGTAAGAGACAATCTCTGCACTGAAGAACTTACTATAGGTTTTTCTTTTGAAACAAGAGTATGGCTGCTTTTTTTTTTTTTAAGCAAAACCAACACCCTCCCATGTAATTCTTTATAAATAATCATACATAGAGCTGGCAAACAAAGTAAGAATGTTAATCAGACTTTGGTCCATACCAAACTTGTGGTGTATCTGTAAATCTACAAACAGGTTAACTGATAAATATTTACATTCACTCCACAGCACTAACAGCAACTATTTTACCAGGATGATAAAAAAGAACATCCTTTAAAAAAGGATAGCACACTGAAGTGTATATTACAAGCAGATATAAAAATTAATTTAAAAATAATGCACAAGTTGAATATATAGATCAGTGGTTTTTAAACTTTTTTCATTTGTGGACCCCTAAAAAATTTCAGATGGAGGTGCAGGACTCCTTTGGAAATTCAACATGTAGTCCACGAACCCCTTCCATAGAAGTTTTAGACTGAAAACTGACTGAACAGAATTAAACTATAAATGATGATGACGTGCTCGGCATGGAATTTGACGCAGCGTGAGAAATGGCGTTAAACTGTGGGCTTCTATAGTAATGACGGCACTTCCGGGTTTTGACCTGTAGGTGGGGGTATTCGCATACTTTTGATTGATCAGAAAAATGGAATGCCTTTTCTGTGACCTGAAATGTTATTTTTATAGTCACCTTTCGCAGACCCCTTAGATATAGTCTGCAGACCCAGGGCCATCCCTACTATTCTGGGGCCCTACGCAGCCCCCCCATGGGGGGGGGCAGGCCCGGGGCTGGCTTGGGGGATGGGGGGAACCTCCCCCCAGTACTCACCGGCAGCACGGCTGGGGCCGGGTCGTTGCACTTCCTGCCACCGGTGAGTGCAGGCCCGGCCCTGCTGCAGTCCTCCGGGGTGGGGCTGGGGTGGAGCAGGGGCGGAGGCCATGAGGAAGAGGCAGAGCAGGGGCTGGAGCAGCACGCAGCTGCGCAGGGCACCAGGAAATTTGGTGCCCCAAATTTCCTGGTGCCCTACGCAGCAGCATATTTTGCGTATGGGTAAGGACGGCCCTGTGCGAACCCCTGAGGTCCGCGGACCACAGGTTGAAAATCACTGATATAGATCATTCTTTCCATTCAGGCATCTATCCTGTGCCAATCACTATGGAATAGACATGCCTTTCATTACAATATATTTAAAAAAATGTATGCAAGTTACCAAATCACATTGTTTTCATAAAGGGGCAAGAGAAGATATTCATAGCTTGAGTTAAAATTATACAGATAGAAAGGGCAGTGAGTCTCAGATGGTCAATGCCAATTTAAAAGAATCAGTAGATGTTACCTGTGTTAAATAAATAAAATAAAAGATCTGCAGCATTTCTGACAGCCTCCAGTAACCAAACATAAAAGGCAAAGTGACTGCTTCCTAAATATTAGTTTAGTCTAATATCAGGTATAATACAGTATTGCTAGACTGAGCTCTAATGTTTTTCTGAAGTTAAGGGCCAGATGCTTAGTTGAGGCTTGAGTCTGCAAAATTCTTTGCCCTCTGGTCCCGCTCCAGCAAAGCACGTGAGCAAAACTTAACATTTTGCCAGCTGAGTAGCAGGCACTTGGGGCTTTTGGCCCCTGGGGAGGATTAGGGGGCAGACTGGAATTGTGGTATAAGTAAATTCAATTAATATATCACTTTAAAAGATCAGCATTGTTAACTCTGTAACCTAAAGATAACAATTTAAATGTCAACATTGTTAATGATGTCAGTCTGTTGAAATGAATGAGGTAGCTGAGCCTTGTCATAGCTGTTGTTTCAAGCTGCTTGTAGACTCTGGCAATCACCACAGTTTAATGTTAGTACACATTTTCAAGGTTATATTTGTTACTAGCTAGGCTAGAAATGTACATACACCTATATTAATGAAAGATTAGATTCTGAAGTACATTTCCACAGTGGGGATGGGTTCTATTACTGATGTGAACTATGCAGGGCCCTGGCTATAAGGATGGCTGCTCTGTGGTTCTCTGTTGTGAAAAATCCACACCCCTGAGAGATGTACTTGCCCTGACCTAACTCACTAGCTCTAAGTCAACAGAAAAGTTCTTCCATCAATCTAGTTATCACCTCTTGGGGAGGTGGATTACCTACGCTGGTGGGAGAATCCCTCCTGTTGGCTTAGTGTCTATACTGAAGCACTGCAGCAGCGCAACTGCACCCTAGCCTTGAATTTTGAAGGAAGCTGAGCACCCTTAAACTCCTGTTGACTACAGTGGGAACCACAGGTGTTCAGTACCCCTCAGGATCATGCCCTTGTTTAGGCAGAACACTGTGTTATGTGTGGGAGGTAGATTTGTGTCATTCTTGTTATTTGTATATAATGCTTTATAAAATACATCTAGGATGACCAGATAGCAAATGTGAAATATCGGGTGGGGGTGGGGGGTAATAGGAGCCTATATAAGAAAAAGACCCTGTCAGGGTAAGGGTTTGAAATTTTACTCGGTAAGTTTCAGGTGTAACTTGAAATTGTTTTAAAACCAAATCCTTGAATTTCTCATAGTCAGAAGCCTCATCAAGAGGCATGTCATTGAATATGTCCAGAGCACTTTCAGTCAACTTTGCTACCAATATGGTCATTTTGTGAGCATCAGGAATGGTATGGAGATTGCATAGTCTCTCAAAGGTGAGAAAATATTCCGCAATATCACGGGATTCATCATACGGTGGACATAGTCGCTCCCATTTGTGGGTTGTTGGGGAAGGATTATTAGTGTTATCCGGTAGATTCTGCTCCACCCTGGTCTTCTCCATCTCCAGGGCATGCTTCCTCTCTCTCTCCTTCTCCTCCTCAGCATGCTTCCTCTCCTCCTCAGCATGCTTCCTCTCTCTCTCCTTCTCCTCCATAGCATACTTCCTCTCTCTTTCTTTCTCCTCCTCAGCATGCTTCCTCTCTTCCTCAGCATGCTTCCTCTCTCTTTCTTTCTCCTCCTCAGCATGCTTCCTCTCTTCCTCAGCATGCTTCCTCTCTTTCTTTCTCCTCCTCAGCATGCTTCCTCTCTTCCTCAGCATGCTTCCTCTCTCTTTCTTTCTCCTCCTCAGCATGCTTCCTCTCTCTTTCTTTCTCTTCCATCTCCATCTGTTTAAGTTGCAGCAGTCTTGCATGTTTTTTCTCCTCCTCATCAGCTTGTAGCCGGGCTATCTCAAGTTTAATAGCTGCTTCACTGGCAGTCATCTTAGCCTTTCTGTTTTTAATCTGTCTTAACCCGATAGTTAGAAAAGAAAAAAAAACTTGCTTGGGTATTCCCTGTAGGGGTTAACTACCTGCTTTCATATGTAGATACTCTAGCTCCTAGCAGCTTAACCCCTCCCCCCTCCCTGCTTCCAGCAGCTACAGGGAAGAGTCAGAGAGAAGAAAAAAAATTCTAAACTCCCTGTGTCTGGTTCAAAAAAAATCTCTGGTTCAATATATCCCACCACTCTGCCACCATGTCAGGGTTCCCTCCCCACTCTAAACTCTAGGGTAAAGACATGGGGACCTGCATTCAGAGCCCCTAAGCTTATTTTTACCAGCTTAGGTTAAATCCCCCAAGGTACAAAATTCCCTGCACCCTGAGAAATGCTTCTCGCTGCCACCATCAAGTATCTAACAGGAATCCAGGAAAGGAATCACTTGAACTTCCCTCCCCCCCAAAATACCCCCTCAAGCCGTACACCCCCTTTCCTGGGGAAGCTTGAGAACAATCTCCCAACCAATTGGTTACACAGTGATCTAAAAACCCACCCCCTGGGTTTTAACACCATAGAAAACAGCTTCTTAAAAGAAGGATTTTATTAAAAATAAAGAAGGTAAAATCATCTCTGTAAAATCAGGATGGTAACTATTTCACAGGGCACTATATTTCCAAACTCAGAGAGATTTCCCCCTCTGGACAAAGCCTTAAAGTTACAGAAAACCATGAATAACCCTCCCCCTTGCCCCTTCTAACACAGGGAATACACCAAGCCGAAATTAAACAGAAATCTATGCGCTATGCTATCTAAACTTACTTCAGAAAAGGAAGGTTTGATTTTCTGCAGGTTCCTTCTGTCTTCCAAGATCACTCTGACTCAGACAAAGACACTCACAGAAAACCTTCCCCCCTCCCAAAGTTTGAAAGTATCTTGTCCCCTTATTGGTCAGATGCCAGTCAGGTCAGGTGTCAGTCTGGCTACCTGCATTTCTTAACCCTTTACTGGAAAGAGGATTTTATAGCACTGCATCAGACCCTCTCCCCCTTCCCTTCATATTTATGACAGACCCAAAAATCGGGACTGTCCCTATAAAATTGGGACATCTGGTCACCATAAATACATCATTCATCCCCACCCCTGACTCCAAGCATGCTGGGAAATGGTTTCAAAGGGCTCTGGTAGCATTTATTGTTTTAGTCCATAAGTTAGTACCCCTTAGAGCAGAGGTCCCGAAACTGTCTCCATAGAGGTTGGGAAGGGAGCACCACCCAGCTCTGCTGTGGCCCCACCCCCAGCTGCGGCCCAAGCCTTGGCCACCTTACTCCTGACCGTGTCTCCCCCCCGCCCTCCCAGTACTGTGGCCCTGCTCCTGGCCCTGGCTCCAGGAGGGAGGGGCGTGAACAGGGGTAAAGGGGGCGTGACCTTGAAAAGTTTGGGGACCACTGCGTTAGAGGCTCAGTCCAGAGTTGCCAGGAGCTGGCAAACTCCAAGTGGAGGTTACATTTGCTGTAGGATTTAAATCCAGTTTGCTAGGGAGAACATGGGGTCTTGCTTCCAGGCAAAGCAGACAAATCCTTGTCTCACAAGTTGGGTTTAGAGATTGCAGAACGGACTCAGGATGTGTAAGAATTATATATGAAAAGGCCAAGAAATATAACTGCCACACTCAAATACTCCTATTGGTTATCCCCAAAGCATTGGCTGCAGCCATGAACATCTGTGAAAGGCTATGCACCGGAAGGGTATGTTCCAACCAGGGCCGGTGCAAGGAAGTTTCGCGCCCTAGGTGAAACTTCCTTGCACCGGCCCTGCGCCGCCCCCCCGCCCCCCAGCCAGCTCCCCTGCCCCTAGGAGCTCAGCCCCCCCCCCGTCTCTGCCCCCCCTCCCCCAGCCCGCGGGCCCCGGGAGCTGAGCGTGGAGCCGGGAGGCAGGGGGGTGGCTTGCCTAGTCCAAGCGACGGCCCTGGTTCCACCTCTCTAGTGCTGCAAGGTTTTCAGATGCCTCTGTTAGTTATGTGAAAACATTTCAGGCTGATTCTGAGGGGGAATTGCCTCACTGTAATAGCCTTAATTCAGCACCCAGGTGGCAGTGTGGTGGTTGAATGGCTGCTCTGAGGAGGAGGTCCAGATTGGTGTGAAGAGAAATAATCTTGCTCCTGTTTAAATCAATACGAGGAAGATTGGCCCAGACTCACCGGGAATCTTAGATACTGCATATACCTTGGTGTAGACAGCCTGAGGTCCGTGAGGATGGAGTGAAGTTCCCTGGGGATGCCCAGGTAGCAGGAGTTTGAGGGTGAGTGCTCCCAGCACCTTCCTCAACATTGAAATACCTACCCACTGTCACAAGGGGAACTATGCAGAGTTTCTCAATCCCTCAATCCCTTCCCATGTATTTTTCTGGGTGAGGGTGGAGTACAGTCCTTGGATAATGTGGTCCTGGGAAAAAGAACATTTCAAGCAAATTTGGATCCCCCTTCAAAGCTAGTGGATTCAGATCTGCAGCTGCAAGGGTTATGATCCAGACCAGGCCCAGCTGCCATTCCATGCCAGATGGCTGCAGGGGGAGACATGGCTGGGCGGATCTATGGAGTTGAGGAGGAGGGGATAGGTAATATGCTCAAAATGGTGTGGAGCAAGAGAATAAGGGCTATATTCTGCTTCCCTGTTAAACAGAAGAGGGTAACCACCACTGATGTGTCCCACGACCCAGGTCTGGGAAAGAGTTTGACATGTTGATTCCTAAGGGAGTCCACACAGCTCTCAGCATTAAATAAACTCATGCTTCGCATCATGCAGCACCTACTGAAGTGAGAGTAGTGAACAGCACAACAACATAGGCAGACTCTGTGACCTGAGAATCTGAAGCGTCCTTATCTGGAAAACTAGCTTACTAGCCCTACTGAAACTAAAAACCAAAAGTGGTCTAGGGAGAAGGACATATCATAACTGAAATGAGGGATTTTCCTAATCTGAACACAATAACGGATTAATAAACAAACCAATAACACAGCAACACAGCAGATTCTATCTTGTTAGCAAGGGAAAAGATCAAGAGTGGCTCAAGGCAGGGTTTGTACATGACTCTTACAAAGCCATTTGTGAAACTGAGAGCAAAGTTCATGTTTGTTCACCTACCAAGTGTGTATCGAATCTGTATCTCAGTTATTGTAAAACAATGATAGTTCACTTCAGTTTCAATACATAAATCACAGCATAGCAAAGGGCATTGACTCTCTAAATAGACTTCCTAGCAAATCTCTGTTTTTAATATTTTTAATTATTAGGGCTGTCAAGCGATTGAAAATTAATTGTGATGAATCGCGCTGTTAAACAATATTGGAATACCATTTATTTAAATATTTTTGGGTGTTTTCTATATTTTCATATATATTGATTTAACTTACAACACAATACAAAGTGTATAGTGCTCACTTTATATTTTTTATTACAAATATTTGCACTGTAAAAAACAAAAGAAATAGTATTTTTCAATTCACCTCATGCAAGTACTGTAGTGCAATCTCTTTATCATGAAAGTTGAACTTACAAATGTAGAATTATGTACAAAAAATAATGGCATTGTTTTATTTTTCAGTGTAAAACTTTAGAGCAGGGATCGGCGACCTTTGGCACGTGACCCGTTAGGGAAATCCACTGGCAGGCCGGGATGGTTTGTTTACCTGCACAGCATCTGCAGGTTCAGCCGATCGCAGCTCTCACTGGCCGCGGTTCACCGTTCCAGGCCAATGGGGGCTGCGGGAAGCGGCATGGGCCAAGGGATGTGCTGGCCACCCCTTCGCGCAGCCTCCATTGGCCTGGAACGGTGAACCACAACCAGTGGGAGCTGCGATTGGACGAACCTGCGGACGCTGCAGGTAAACAAACCGTCCCAGCCCGCCAGTGGATTTCCTTGATGGGCTGCGTGCCAAAGATTGCCAATCCCTGCTTTAGAGCCTACAAGCCCACTCAGTCCTACTTCAGCCAATCGCTCAGACAACCAAATTTGGTTACAATTTACAGGAGATAATGCTGCCAGCTTCTTGTTTACAATGTCACCTGCAAGTGAGAACAGGCATAAGCGCCGACTCTATGGGTGCTCCAGGGCTGGAGCACTCACGGGGAAAAATTGGTGGGTGCTGAGCACCCACCGGCAGCTCCCCGCCAGCCCCCCCGCGCCCAGCTCATCTCGGCTTCTGGGTTCCGCTTCCGGAGGTGCACCTGCAAAGCCGCTTTTTAAACGTTTTTTAGTTCACAGGCAGGCCCTCTTCCCCATACCCCTCCCCCGAGGCACTGCTGCGGTGCTCTCCCCGCCCCCCTTGCCACCCGCCGCACAGCTGACGGGCAGCAGGCCTGCCTGTGAACTAAAAAAAAGTTTAAAAAAAGCAGCTTTGCGGGAGCGCCTCCGGAAGCGGAACCAGGAAGCCGAGGTGAACTGGGTGCGGGGAGGCTGGCGGGGAGCTGCCGGTGGGCGTGCTGCATTTCCTCTCCCCCCTCCCTCCCAGGCTTGCAAGCCAGGGGTAGGGGAGGGGAAATGAAGCGCACCCAGGGAAGGAGGTGGGGGCGGGGAGTTGGGGAAGGAGTGGAATGGGGGCGGGGCTGGGGTGGAGTTGGGGCGGGGCCAGGGGCGGGGCTGGGGTGCGAGCACCCACCGGCGCCGACAAAAGTCGGCGCCTATGAGAACAAGCGTTCACATGGCACTGTTGTAGCCGTCATTGCAAGATATTCACGTGCCAGATGCGCTAAATATTCATATAGAATCTCAGGGTTGGAAGGGACCTCAGGAGGTCATCTAGTCCAACCCCCTGCTCAAAGCAGGACCAACCCCAACTAGATCATCCCAGCCAGGGCTTTGTCAAGCCTGACCTTAAAAACCTCTAAGGAAGGAGATTCCACCACCTCCCTAGGTAACCCATTCCAGTGCTTCACCACCCTACTAGTGAAAAAGTTTTTCCTAATATCCAACCTAAACCTCCCCCTCTGCAACTTGAGACCATTACTCCTTGTTCTGTCATCTTCTACCACTGAGAACAGTCTAGATCCATCCTCTTTGGAACCCCCTTTTAGGTAGTTGAAAGCAGCTATCTAATCCCCCCTCATTCTTCTCTTCTGCAGGCTAAACAATCCCAGTTCCCTCAGCCTCTCCTCATAAGTCATGTGCTCCAGCCCCCTAATCATTTTTGTTGCCCTCCGTTGGACTCTTTCCAATTTATCCACATCCTTCTTGTAGTGTGGGGCCCAAAACTGGACACAGTACTCCAAATGAGGCCTCACCAGTGCCGAATAGAGGGGAATAATCACGTCCCTCGATCTGCTGGAAATGCCCCTACTTATACAGCCCAAAATGCCGTTAGCCTTCTTGGCAACAAGGGCACACTGTTGACTCATATTCAGCTTTTCGTCCACCGTAACCCCTAGGTCCTTTTCTGCAGAACTGCTGCCCAGCCATTCGGTCCCTAGTCTGTAGCAGTGCATGGGATTCTTCCGTCCTAAGTGCAGGACTCTGCACTTGTCCTTGTTGAACCTCATCAGATTTCTTTTGGCCCAATCCTCTAATTTGTCTAGGTCCCTCTGTATCCTATCCCTACCCTCCAGTGTATCAACCACTCCTCCCAATTTAGTGTCATCTGCAAACTTGCTAAGGGTGCAGTCCACACCATCCTCCAGATCGTTGATGAAGATACTGAACAAAACCGGCCCCAGCACCGACCCTTGGGGCACTCCACTTGATACCGGCTGCCAACTAGACATGGAGCCATTGATCACTACCCGTTGAGCACGACCATCCAGCCAGTTTTCTATCCACCTTACCGTCCATTCATCCAGCCCATACTTCTTTAACTTGCTGGCAAGAATACTGTGGGAGACTGTATCAAAAGCTTTGCTAAAGTCAAGAAATAGCACATCCACTGCTTTCCCCTCATCCACAGAGCCAGTTATCTCATCATAGAAGGCAATTAGGTTAGTCAGGCATGACTTGCCCTTGGTGAATCCATGCTGACTGTTCCTGATCACTTTCCCCTCCTTTAAGTGGTTCAGAATTGATTCCTTGAGGATCTGTTCCATGATTTTTCCAGGGACTGAGGTGAGACTGACTGGCCTGTAGTTCCCCGGATCTTCCTTCTTCCCTTTTTTAAAGATGGGCACTACATTAGCTTTTTTCCAGTCATCCGGGACCTCCCCCGATTGCCATGATTTGTCAAAGATAATGGCCAATGGCTCTGCAATCACATCGGCCAACTCCTTTAGCACCCTCGGATGCAGTGCATCCGGCCCCATGGACTTGTCCCTTCATCTTCAACCACCATTCCATAGGACATGCATCCATGCCGATGATGGGTTCTGCTCGATAATGATCCAAAGCAGAGCGGACAGATGCATGTTCATTTTCATCATCTGAGTCAGAT
Source organism: Macrochelys suwanniensis (assembly GCA_033296515.1). NCBI lineage: Eukaryota > Metazoa > Chordata > Testudines > Chelydridae > Macrochelys > Macrochelys suwanniensis. The sequence goes on along the minus strand of CM065784.1, from coordinate 29,914,128 downwards.
GCCACCAGCAGAAGGTTGATTTTCTCTTTTGGTGGTTCGGGTTCTGTAGTTTCTGCATTGGAGTGTTGCTCTTTTAAGACTTCTGAAAGCATGTTCCACTCCTCATCCCTCTCAGATTGGAAGGCACTTCTGATTCTTGAACCTTGGGTCAAGTGCTGTAGCTATTTTTAGAAATCTCACATTGGTATCTTCTTTGCATTTTGTCAAATCTGCTGTGAAAGTGTTCTTAAAATGAACATGTGCTGGGTCCTCATCCGAGACTGCAATAACATATATGGCAGAATGCACGTAAAACAGTGTCGAAGACACACAGTTCTCACCCAAAGAGTTCAGTCATAAATTTAATTAACGCATTATTTTTTAACGGGTGTGTAATGATGCTGGTTCTGGTGGGACCTAACTGAGAGTGCCAGTTCAGGACAAATTGCTTCAAACAGGGCAACTACAGCCCAAGGCTGGGGTTTTTCCACCTCTAAGGCAAACCAAACCAGCCAGACAGAGGAGACTTTGGTTTTACCCCACTGGCTAACCACAAGTCATCCCAAGCAATCCCCTAAGAAACTCCAGTTTCCCAGTCTCACCACCAGTGCCACTCGTTATGGGGACAACTGGTCATGAAAACCAATGCCCCAGTAAAAGAAAAAAAAGGTCCTCCCGATCCCAATGGACCAAGCCCCCAGATCCAGGTCAATATACAAATCAGATCTTACCCACAAATCATGCTGTTGCCAATCCTTTAGAATCTAAAATCTAAAGGTTTATTCATAAAAGGAAAAAGGTATAGGTGAGAGCTAGAAATTGGTTAAAAGGAATCAATTACATACAGTAATGGCAAAGTTCTTGGTTCAGGCGTGCAGAGATGGAATAAACTGCAGGTTCAAATTCAAATTAAGTCTCTGGAGTACATCCACAGCTGGGATGGGTCCTTCAGTCCTTTGTCCAAGGCTTCCATTTGTAGAAAGGTTCTTCCAGAGGTAAGAAGCAGGAATGAAGACAAAATGGAGATGAGGCAGCTGCCTTTTATAGTTTCCTCCAGGTGTAAAGACACCTCTTTGTCCTTACTGTGGAAAATCACAGCAAAATGGAGTCTGGAGTCACATGGGCAAGTCCCTGCATAATTTGCTGAGTCACAGGCCTGTCTGCCTTCTCTCAATGGATCCATTGTATCGCTGATGGCTCTTAATGGGCCATCAAGCAGGCCTAGCAGAGCTGATAGCTTGTCCCGGGTCCCAGAAGCATGGCCCAAGTTTGAAATACAGACAGTATAAAGCCAATATTCATAACTTCAACTACAAAACTGATACATACATATAAATGACATAATCATAACCAGCCAAGCATAACCTGGTCTTAGACACCTCATTTGACCCCCTTTATATAAGATTTGGTGCCACTACAGGACCTTGGTTGTAACAATGATCTGTATGGTCGCAGTTATTGTCAATAACGTCACAGGGTGTCATCAGCATGGAAGCATGTCCTCTGGAATAGTGGCTGAAGCATGAAGGAGCATACGAATGTTTAGCATCTCTGGCACATAAATACTGTGCAACGCCAGCTCCAAAAGTGCAATGTGAATGCCTGTTCTCATTTTCAGGTGACATTTTAAATAAGAAGCAGGCGGCTGCATCTCCTGTAAATGTAAACAAACTTGTTTGTCTTAGCGATTGGCTGAACAAGAAGTAGGACTGAGTGGACTTGTAGGCTCTAAACTGCTCTCAAAAACAAAACAATGTAAAACTTATGTAACAAAAAAAGTCTGCATTTGTAAGTTCAACTTTCGTGATGAAGAGATTGCACTACAATACTTGTATGAGGTGAACTGAAAAATACTATTTCTTTTATCATTTTTACAGTACAAATATTTGTAATAAAAAATAATGTGAGCACTGTACACTTTGTATTCTCTGGTGTAATAGAAATCAGTATATTTAAAAATGTAGAAAAACATCCAAAAATATTTAATAAATTTCAATTGGTATTCTATTGTTTAACAGTGTGATTAATCGCGATTAATTTTTTTAATCGCAATTAATTTTTTTGAGTTAATTGTGTGAGTTAACTGCGATTAATTGACAGCTCTACTAATTATTAATTTTGAGGAAACATTCATTTTTCTGCTTGTTTTTACCTTAAGAATATTATGGAATTCAAATATGAATCCCCCTTTCTTGTTTTTGTTGTTGATATGAACTTTCACGGGCTTTTTGATGGAGTGGAAATGTTGAATCTTTAACAAAGATATCTTTTCTCCTAAGAGTTTCCCAAGCATCTGAGTTAAACATGTTAACAAAAATAAAGAAAAAACATGAGTTTCACAAAGTCTGAATGAAAGTTGCTTCCCCCTCACAATTCATCAGGTTTCATTTTTTAATGATTTAATAATGTTGCTAGTTCTTTCCCTGCAGAAAAATTGTGCAAACAAGACCTGTATTTTTAAAAAAGGCAGAACCCTGCCCTTCCCTTCCCCTTGGCTCCCAACGTCTTTAAACAAAGCTCTCAGGTCTTCGTACACCATAAAGGGGGGAAATGGCACAAGCCTCTTTCCCCCTCTGCAGATCTCCTTAAGAACCAGTAAAAGGTTAACTGGAAAGCTATGTCTATCACCAATGGTTTGGTTTTTTTAATTAAAAATTGCAGCTGATTAAAAGCCTGCTCTTACATTCTAGAGCTTTACAATCAGCAAACCTCTGCCTCTCCTCCACATATGTTAGTAGCAGTGGAAAAAATACTTAAAGTAGGCCCTGTTATGACATGTTATTGTTGCCAATGACCTGGACTATGGACTGAAATTACTGTATTGCTTGTATCAAATTGAAACACAAAAAAAACTGTGCTGAAGTTCTGTTAGGATTCTAATTAAATGGTTCAAAATTACAGAAGAGATTCATCCAGGAAAGCTCTTGGCTTTTATTCTCCCCCACCCCACCTCCATTTTAGTGTATATTAGTCAGCATCCAGCCTTCTCCAGCTACAACCAATTGTTTACCCTTCAGCTCTAAGCAAATGTAGTTGCCGCTGGCTACCATAGCAACATTAGCTTAGATTTCAGTTCTGCTGTCCCTATTCAATATTATTTCTTTGTAATAACTAATTTCAGAACTGCTAGTGCCCAAATACCAGGGCAGGGTTCATGACTTACTGGGGTTTTAAGGATCTATTCATTCAAAAATATCAATAATTATCATCAGAAAATGAGGAAAGAAAAGAGTTTGCTGGCAGAAACCAGACCAGACTGACAAACTGTGATGGAATTTAAACATGATTTCCTTAGATAGAAAAGAGGATTATTTATACTGGGTAGACCCTATCTACCAGGAAGACCAGCTCAGAAGGGAGATGGGAGAGCTCTTCCAAGTATGCCCAGCTTGCCTAGTGCTATATTTTTGTCAGATCCCAAAAGCAAAGCAGAGTTTGGCCTGGGGTGGGAGGACTTCAAGGAAAATTTAGGGGCTAGATGAAGTGTAGTGCGTGAGTCAAAAAATGACACCCCGCCTTCTGAGTCAGCACTGGACAGGAGTTGCGTTGGAGGTGCTATGTTTTAGATGAGACACAAAACTGAGCTTCTAGCTGCCTGTAGTCATTTAATATTGTAATATTAATAAAATTCCTAGTGTCCCAGCTAAATTCCAGTGTGGCCTTTCTGCCTATTAAACTGTCAGTCTTCATGTGAACATGGTGCTCTTTTAAAATTCACATAATTGTGCAGTGTGCTGTGATGTCGAGGGATGTCGCTGTGCACTGGAAGGCTGTGTCCACCACTGGCCTTTTTCTTACATTCAAAAGCATATATTGCATATATGAGGAAAACTATGGGGAGATAAGGATCTCGGAAGACAAGAACAAACCAACAAATGCTGCATCCCTTGTTCATTCTGATGAACAAGCAAGTAATAAAAAATAATTTAAAAGTCATAATAATTTTAAAAAGTGGCCTTTGCTGCACCCTGATTAGGCTGCAGCACTGGTTAGTGTCACTCACTGACATGATTATGAGGGTGGGACTACTAATGAATTGCTCTGTAGTGAATGTCACCCTCCTGGCTTAGGCTATGGCTACACTTGCAGCTGTAGAGCGGTTTGAGTTAAACCAGCCTTTGGAGAGTGCACTAGGGAAAGCGCTCCAGTCTGTCCACACTGACAGCTGCAAGTGCACTGGCGTGGCCACATTTGCAGCTCTTGCGGCGGCATTGGGAGTGGTGCATTATGGGCAGCTATCCCAGCGTTCAAGTGGCTGCAACGTGCTTTTCAAATGAGGGGGGTGGGATGGAGTGTGTTTTGTGTATGTGGGGAGCGAGAGAGGGCTGGTCTACACTAGCCCCGAAGTTCGAAGTAAGATACGCGACTTCAGCTACGTAAATAACATATCTTATTTCGAACATCAAAGTACTCACCCCTGGTCCACACCGTGGCGTGCAGGCTCCCCCGTCGACTCTGCCTGCTCCGTTCGTGGAGCAGGATTACCAGCGTCGATGGGGGAGCACTTCCTGGTTCGATTTGTCACGTCTAGACAAGACGCGATAAATCGAACCCAGAAGATTGATCCGACGCGTCCGACAGAGCTGGTAAGTGTAGACTAGCCCAGAGAGTGGGTTTTTGAAGTGCTGAGTAATCTTGCTCCATTTTAGCTGATTGTATGAGCCACCTTGATTAATTGATCATTTACCCAATCTATTCATCGTTTATTCAGCTAATGTTCCCAGCACTGCGCTTTTGATTGTATGGTCTGTTGTGGAGGATTCCTTTTAGCCCCCATCCTAATTTGGGTGGGCTGTACCATTTTCTTTCCCCTTTTGTCTTGGAGCTGAAGGAATCCTGCAGAAGGTAAAATGAGCATGGAATTAAACAAGCACCTTCACTCACTTCCAAAGGTACAGTTTGGATTTCAGTGGGCAGGTGAATATCTTCATTTTGGGGTCAAACCACCAATCCTTCTTAATAAAATTTCTCATGCACAAACAATCTAGTCAAAATGAACCTTCCTTTTAACCTGGAAGGTTAAATGAATCCTGTCCGATTGTGTGCATGGTAGAGGGGGTTAGGGCTAAACCCAGGGTATGAGCCCAGATTATCTCTGCAGTGTAGACTTACTCCAGAATCAGTGTTGCCAACTCTTACAATGTTATCACAAGTCTTGTAATATTTGGTATATTCCTTTAAACCCCATCTCCTGGACTCATGCCAATAATTGAGAATGTCAGCTCTTTTTTTAAAGTACATTTCTATCCCTTATGGTTGTAGAGAAAAGCTTGAAAACATGTCCCTGGTGTGCCCTAAAAAACATTTTTATTTTAAAAAAGAGACCAAAATGTATTGTGGATTTTTTAATTTTGTGATTCTTGAGCCAATCTCAAGATTTTTGGGGTCCTGACTTGTGGTTTTTGAATGCTTGGGGTGGGCAGTGCTGTATTTTGGCACAGGCATGCAGTCTCCACTGCCCTCTTTGTGGAGGAGATGCATCACAAAGCAAAGCTAATAAGAAAAGGGTAGGAAGAAGCTCCTTCTTTTGCATATCCACTCATCACCATTGAACAAGATTCATGTTGTCGGCCCTCTGAACTTTGGCGAGTGGTCAGAATTATGTGTCTGTTATCCCAGTTTTACTCTGGTACAATTCCATTGGCTCCAATATCTCAGCCATATCTCATTTCATGTAATGAATCAAAGGTAATTCATTATGTGTGTCAGCACCAAAATTGATATTCTACAAATTAATCCACAGAGGAGCTTTAGTCACATTGATCCCAACACTTGCAATATAACATAACTCATATTAGACAAAATATCTGGACAACTTCTATATGAGCTGCTAACACCTCTGATTCCCAAATATTCTACCGCTTAGGGTTGCAATGTGGTAATAGTATTAAGAGAGCATGTAGTATATTTTTTTCTGCATCTGTTCCCATACACCTCTTGGTTGACTAAAATTGGAAGTGGCTTCTCATTTAGTACTGTGGTTTTGGCACCCAGATGTGTCCCATGTTTAAACAAAAATGCATAAGGTTTCTGATTACTTTATAAGAAAACAGCTAAGGCAACAAATCTCTCTTAAACTAGTGGAGCAAAACATCCCGTTTGACAGGGATGATCTGGATCCATTTCTTCTTTCATGCTGACATTCCTATCTGCTTCAAACAGCTGCCCTGCTGAAGAGATGCTATATAGCTGTTTGTAACCACTCCCCCCATCTCTCTGTTCAGCTCACCCAAATACCATTCACAGTTGAGTTGTAGCAGTGATAGTTTGGTATAGACCGCAGTATATTTAAACCACACTCTACCAGGCATGCAACAATTACACTACCAAAAAAGGGTCCTATTGGATTATATAAAGATAGCTGCCTGCTAGATCATTTTGGGCTACTCCGAGAGCGCGACTTAATCAAGGCTATAACCAGGTATGTGCCAGTCACAGGAGATTTACAGGAATCTTGGACCTTCCATCTCACTTTAAATAAAGTATAATAGTATCTCACAGCAGGCTCTACCCCCTTAGCTGGTTTACTCTGTCTGCCTTCTGATATACTGCTGGGTTATTTTTGACATGTCCAATATTAAATTAGTAACAGAGATTTTATCTCTTTTCTTTTCCAGCTGTTCAGAAACATCACAGCAAGCAGACTTCAGTTCCTTGTCCCTAGTCAGATGACAAATTACACTTCTTCCTTTTGCCAGCTACTTAATCAGCTACAGGAGAGAAGAAAATAAAAATGGCATCTGAGTGATCTGATTTATAAAGACTCTCTTCTCAGTGGAGTTCATTCTCTTCCTAACCTTTACTTCAGCCAGAGATGTTGGGGAGTTTTACTCTATTTGCCTGAATTCAAACCCTGTACTTCGGAGATATTTGAACCTGAATCCAAATTTGACAGAAGGCTCATGTCATTATAGTGGGATACACCATACTCCTGTGTCTGATTTCCTTCCCCCACCCCGCCCAGCTTCTAGGTCCAAACCGAACAGCTTTGGTCCATATCTCTTTTTAATGCCTCCTTTTTCAAAATCAAGAAACTGTGTCAAGAACTGTTTCTGACAATGAGGCAGCAGGCCATTAATGGCTCCTTCTACCCCCAAGAATTTCTAGGATGGATGAATCAATGGAAAAAGGGCTTTAGCAGGCAGGATCCCTAGTGATTCCTGCTGCTTCAGTGGGAATGGTTTCAGTAACACCAGCTTCAAGTGCTCAGAGATCATGAGTCAGGCCCCCGAAATCAGGAGATTGGCTTAAAAAATATGAGATTTTTAAACCATTGCATTCTGGCTTTTGAGCCTTTAGGGTTCATGTTTTTGAAGCTTTTCTCCATAACTGAGACCATGTATATCCTAAAGAGCTTACAGCAATACCAATGCAGCTGTAAGATCTCCCATGTAGCTGCTTTAAGCTGATGGGAGAGAGTTTTCCTGTTGACGTAATTAAGCCATCCCCAAATGAGTGGCGGTAGCTATGTCAACAGGAGATGCTCTCCTGCTGACATAGCGCTGTTGACACCAGCGCTTCTGTTGGTGTAACTTGTCGCTTGGGGGGTGTTTTTACACACCCCTGAGCGACATAAGTTATACTGACAAAAGTGCTAGTGTAGACAGCCTGAGGGCCAGAACCTTTTTTTTTTTAAATGAAGTCTGTGGTTGTCACCTAATCAAATGACTCCAGGAGTTGGGGCTTTAAGAAAATTGCTAAGTATGATAGCTCCCATTGTTCATCTTGTTTCATGCGCTGTCAGAGGGGAGCAAGCTGTGTGCAGTACTGACATTCCTCTGGAGACATGGTCCAGCAGGGGAAGGAAGCTGAACATTGGGTTCTACTTCTCCCTGAGGAATTTTTTAAAGATCATAATTTGATTATTCCTATTCAAGCTTTCACAGAGTAAGGCTATGGCTGTTGACACCAATACTGCTCCCTAGTGATGGCATCATTTTAAACTCACCACATATCACAAGCAACAACATCTGCAACAGATTTTTATTTTTAACCTAAAGCGAAGAAGAAATATAGTGAACTGAGCTGCAAAATTCAGATATGGTTCTAGACTTGCTCCAAATCATGGGGTACTTGGATCAGAGGTTCCACTTCAGAACTGCTGCTAAGAAAGGTCATGTGGCCATGAAAAATAGGGAAGCAGTAAATAAATTGTGACTGAGCTTGTGATTTTTGTTTGTTACTTAAGTACTTTGGCCCAGAGTCTGTCCTCTGTAAAGTCTGCTCTGGGCCAAGCCCCCTGATACGTCAAGACCAGCGGCACATGGCTGAGAGCACTTTGGAAAATCCCAAATGAGTCTCTTAACCATGTCCTTGACTAGCTGTCTGAGAAAACTCTGCCCCTAGAGCCAGTAGCACAGCCACGTCCGGAGCGCAGGGGGAGCGGCCCTATAAAAAGGCGCCTCTCCCTGCACAGGCGCCAGCTTCTGGTGGCGGCGGCGGGGGCTGATGCCGGGTGACGTTGCAGGGCCCCGCCCCGGAGCGCCGCCGGGTGACGTTGCAGGGCCCCGCCCCGGAGCGCCGCCGGGTGAGTGTAAGAAGCGGCGCTTAAAAAGAAGCGGCGCTTTTTTTTAGTGCTGCTAAAAAAAGGTGCTGCTTCTGCTCAAGGGGGAGCGGCCGCTCCCCCTGCTCCCCCCCTGGCTACACTACTGCCTAGAGCACACAGGGGACTTGGGTGCTAATAGCACTCTGTTCTGAAAATCCCCACGGCCCCCAAACATACACAGAGCTGCAGCTGGAGCTACTTGTGCCTGCACAAGCTTTTACAAATTCTGGCGTAATTACTAAGGACATAATTCTGCTCCCACAGAAGTCAGTGGAAGACTTTCCCTTGAATTTAATAGGAGATGGACCGGGACCTTACAATGCAACAATGAGTTACACCTCTAACAGGAAGAACAGAAATAATAACAAAACAAAGCAATTGTCTTGCAACATTTTTGTAATCTTGACTTCACCACTTCAGTGTTGCATGAACATAGGTTGGGTTTTGTGTTTTTGTTTTGCTTTTAATTTCCTTGCTTGTTTTTTGTTTTAATTTTTTTTAAAGACAAGAATAATTCTAGAGCTATTTGGAGTTTACAAGTTCTGCTGGCTTCATTGCCAGAGCCCGTCAGTGCTATCCACCAGAAAAAGTCTGCAGTCCTGCGGTGTATATGAGCTCTGTTAGCAGCACCATTGGAACTGGTAAGTTCTTTAAACCGATCTTTGAATGCTTAACTTGTGCAAACTTGCACAGTGTGCATCACTTCTGAAGAGTACCGTGTGACTGCAGACTTTGGAATTGATCATAGATATCTTTGTACCATACACGGGTGGGTGTGTAAGCTTGGTTCAAAGAATTTACAAGCTCCAGTGGTGAAGCCAAAAGATCTCATATGCAGCACAGGGATGCATTGCAGCCCTGCTCCAGATCAAAGCAGTTACTGCTCCCTTCTATGGTTGATGGCCAGTTAAAGTGTTTTAAAAGGTATTAAACGCTGCTTAAAAATGTGTGTTAGTGGGTTGGTAAATATGACCCGCTTTTCTAGTCTAGACATAGTTTGTGTATATATGTGTGTGTACGCATGTGCTGGCTGGAAGACCGATATTCACACACCGGGGTGACTAACATGGTATAAGTTAGATAGAATACTTCTCTCTTTTTTAAACAAATGCCCTTGTCCATTTGTTACTAATTATTTGTGAGAGGTGTTTTTCATCTCTTTTTTTTAAGTCTACACTCTCACTATTTTTTCCTCTAACAACCCTGCGTAGATTAGATGACCGTAAATCTTTTCCAGCTTCAATTTCACTGACTGTGAACTTGATTTGCCTAAGGTTGCCTTGCCTCTCCTAAAGGAAGCCATTCCATGACTTGGAACTCACTTTTCATCTATTCAGTGCTTCCCTGCTGTGTCTTGATTAGTGTCAGACTTTGCTACAACAGGGGAGCCCGGTCCCTGGTTTGATGGCATTTATGAAACTGCAGAAAGCAGCATCTCCTTATTCACTGTTGATTATCTTAATTGCTTCTTAAGTGAACTGGCCTGTCCTTCACGGAGGATTGTCCTTTAAGATTTTAACTCTTTGTTGGGAGATTGCTTCCTAATCTGTCTAAAATGAACAAACTCTCTATTTCTTCCACAGCACTGAGTCGGTCTCCACTTTTAAGGAATAAACCCTACATTTCTTGTGCTCTGATGCACAAGGAATGCGGGATCAGATCCTCGATCATGAATCACATGCAGTAATGGTTTGTGTACGCTACAGCAGCACAGCTACGGAACTGCAGCTCTGCCATTGTGGTGGCATAGCTTAGACACTTCTTACATCAACGGAAGCTCAGAACGGTTGTTCTGTCAATATAGTTAATCTACCTCTCTGTGAGAGGTGTCAGCTAGGTCAATGAACGAATCCTTTAGCTAATTAGCCACATCTACACTGGGGGCAGATTGACCTAACTATGGACCTTGGAGTGTGAAATTTTTCACAGCCCTGAGTGACGTAGCTAGGTTGATCTAATTTTTAAGTGTAGACCAGGTCACCAACTAGTTAGTTGCCACTACTACTCCTATGACCTATGATAAGAGAGGCTTTCATAAACATTATCAAGGCAGTTTGAGAATGACATAATCATCTCAATAACCTCTTCAGCCTGTTGGTCTAGATAAAATTGTATCAGCAATCTTGGCAGTTGGTTTATAAAGCAGGATAAGGCAATCCATGCTCAGGAGAAGATACTTGAACAAAACCACAGAAAACCTGGATTGCCGTTGTGGGCCTCCTGGTGTTTTCTATAGGTAATTTGTTACTTCTGTTTTATATAACACCTGTCTTGCCATCATATATATTATTACTGTGTTGTTTAGTTGATTACCAAATAGTGCATTGGTTAGGGCGCTCACCTGGGATGTGGGTCTTTGACAGACATTGGAGCAGGGACAGGAACCTGGGTCTTCCAAGTGAGCAGGCTATGCAGTCATTCTCTCTCATTCTCTGGCCCAATGACTATTTAAGTGTTTCATACAAAGTGGAACAGCTTTAATAGGAGTTATGGAGAGAGTCCAGCCCCTCAAAATAGCCTATACTCCAGTGATTAGGAGACTCACCTGCAAAGTAGAAGGCCTGGGTTCAAGTCCCTCTTCCATATCAGGTGACTTAACCTTGGTTAACCCACATCCTTTGTTTGTGTTCTGACCACTGGGCTATTGGGTAAAGTGCTCCATCACCCTCCCATCACGATGATAAAGGAATGACTTGGCTTGGGCACCCAACTCCAGGAGAGGGTTCATGACTGAATCCCAAGCAGAGGGGAACACCTCCTTTTAGGTACCTAACTCATTTTGAGGGTGGAGCTTTTCCCATTGGCTAGTTTAGGTGGTTCCCCACACAGATTGTTGGCTTTTGTGAATCTCATTCTTAGGTGTCTAACTCGTCCCATGCATTTTATAGGGAGTCTAGGCACCTAAACCACAGGTATGGCTTCCACTAGGTAGCAGAGCACCTAAAATTTAGGTGTTGTGCAATGCTGAGTCTAAGTTCTCTTTGTGGATCTAGTCCAATAGTTTCTGATGAGTCCCTTGAAAGTGTTCTAGGTTTCAGCACCCGTTGAATGGGGTGATGTATTGGTGAATGACACTAATCAGAAATAACCACTTCTGCCAACTCTTACTTATGATATAATTAAAGATGAAGTTCTGTTTGATGACAAAGATCATACATGAATATTGAGATCAATTTGTGGGACCCTCGGCTGTGCTTGGCAATGGGACACACTAATAACATGTGTTAGAACCCTTAGAACCTAAATATTTTGCTACTGTAAATATTACCAATGAGAGATCTAGTGCATGGTTAAATGCCAAATGATAGAAGCAGTAGCCAAAGAAAGCACCTTCTTTAGCCAAGTTGGAATGGGAATGGGCATGACTAAGCCAAAAGGACTAGAGGTAAACAAACAATTCATGTTGAGTTGGAATTGGGCAGTGCACAGAATATACACCTTCAGGAACAAACAAGATGAGGCTGACCACATCCCTAGGTGCCACAAAGCCCCATAAAGCAATGGGCTTCGTTCTGCTCTTCAAAAGCATTCTGTTGATGTGGGATGTCCTCTGAAAACTATGTAAAGAAAAACAGTGTCCTGTTAGTTTTACACTGCAAGCTGCTGATGGAGCAGAAGTTTATAAATGCAGAATTTCACTGCATAGTGAGTTTTCCCCTACTTCTTTTAGAAGATATTAAGTTAGTTCTACAGGATCAGATCCCGAGTATTATAGACTTCTTGTTTCCAATGGTAAAAAGTTTTAGTGTTTTCATTATAACCCCATATTTTCAGCAGCATATACTGTGACTCAACTGTATGAATTCTAATCTCCAGCGGGGGAACAATTTTAATCATTCATTTTTTGACATAATTTCAATAAATTCCATTTGGCTGTTCCTGAATGTAGGGGTTTCAGGCCCTCTCTGGGGTGGCTGGGGACCAGACCACCCCGCTATACCGTCAGGTTTTGGGGAATTAGCGCAGTCTGGTGCTACAGAGTCAGCCATTCAGGCCCTCCTGGAGAGGGCCGGGCAAACAGACCGTTACTAGTGAGCCCAGGCCCTTGGACAGGGCGGGGCACAAACAGTTAGGGCTCAGACCCTCAAGCAGGGGCTGAGCGAGCAGTAGGTCACTAGGCCCTGGCCCTTGGTCAGGGCGGGGCAATAAACAGTTCAGGGCTCAGGCCCTCAAGCAGGGGCTGAGCAATCAATAAGGCAGTAAGCCCTGGCCCTTGGTCAGGGCAGGGCAATAAGTATTTCAAGGCTCAGGCCCTTAAGCAGGGGCTGAGCAATCAACAAGTCAGTAAGTCCTGGCCCTGGGTCAGGGCGGGGCAATAAACAGTTCAGGGCTCAGGCCCTCAAGCAGGGGCTGAGCAATCACCAAGGTGGTGGCAAGCCCAGGTCCTGGCTCTGGAGGACCTGGGAGAGGGGGAGACTGCCACCCACACATTGGGTGGCAGGGGGGACGCAGGCCCACCCACTCCACTGCGTCCCAGCCCGGGGCCCTAGCAGCGGCAGAAAAACCCGCTGCTGAGTCAGTGGGGATCCTGGCCGCAACACACTGACCTTGGCTCTGGCAGTGCTGCAGCCAGACTAGAGTCGGCTGCCCCCGGGATACTTCCAGCTTCCCCCTCTCTGGGTACCTGGATCAGGGGGGCGTCCTCGACGAGGTCGCAGACCATCGGCACCTCAGCGTCGCAGGCAGGCGGCAGGCTCGGCGGGGTAGGAGGCCAGTGGTAGGCCTGGCAGCTCGTCGGGGTAGCGGGCTGGCGGCGGGCCGGGCGGCTCCTCGGGGTAGCGGGCGGGCGGCGGGCCGGGCGGCTCCTCGGGGTAGCGGGCGGGCGGCGGGCCGGGCGGCTCCTCGGGGTAGCGGGCGGGCGGCGGGCCGGGCGGCTCCTCGGGGTAGCGGGCGGGCGGCGGGCCGGGCGGCTCCTCGGGGTAGCGGGCGGGCGGCGGGCCGGGCGGCTCCTCGGGGTAGCGGGCGGGCGGCGGGCTTGGCTGGCCCGGCCAGTCCTCCGGTCGGCTGCTGGTCGCCGGGGTCTCCCAGCAGGGAGCTGCACCACTGGCATCCAGCCTCTCTGGTGGCTGCCGCCCGAGGGCTGGCTTTTATACTTCCTGTGCCGCCCCCTGACCCTTGAGGGGCGGGGCCAGGATTCTCCGGCTCCGCCCACTTGGGTGTCTGGGGAGGCTCCTCTCTCTCTGGGGCGGCTGGGGACCAGCCCGCCTCGCTACACTGAATAACACCAAGAACATGAAGAAGAGAAGTTGTATAGCTTTGTAGAGAAAACTTTTGTAGTTATAGAACCTGAATGCATTTTGGTGAGTGTTTTGGTAAAAACAAAATATTGCTTGCAATAAGTCTGTAAAACAAAGCAAAGCAAGTGTTATTTTAAAAAATGGAATGAAAATGACAGTTATTCTGCTAATGTTATGAGAACATAGTTTTGCTTCATTTAATAATAAGTGCAATTTTTGCAAAGCAAAGCTGAATTAAGAACAATCACAGATTATCATTATTATTTATTTATTATTTGGAGTTTGATTCTGCCCCCATGCTCAGATTGAATTGTACCTTACTCCTCAAGTAGTTCCACTGAAATCAGTAGCACTACTCACATACGTAAAGCTACTCAGATGGATAAGTGCTTGCAGTATCAGGGTCTAAGATACGACTCAACATGAGCAAAGGTGGAAAAAGCAGGCCCCTGTATATTTGTATTACCATCGTACCTTAGGACCCCATTGTGCTTCATAAACCCCATATGAACACATATGAAGACAATGGCCCAGATCCTCAAAGTTATTTGTGGAAGTCAGGCATCTTTTGAGGATCTGGGTCTGCCCTGAAAGCTCCTCAGTGCTTTTGGGGCTTGATGAATATTATAACATTTTAAATTTGAAACAATATTGAGGAAACATTGGGAACTAATAAAAACTGTTGGAACACAGACACCTCACCTGATTTAATAAAGTTTGTTATTCTTGAATGGCCTGATCCTGCTTCTGTTAAATTCTATGGAATTTTTTGTCATTTACTTCAGAGGGAGCAGGGCTGGACCCATACAGTAACAATTAAGGATAATATACTTTAGAAATGCTAAATGTTAACAGTGGGAAAATTTGGAAACATTTCTTTTCCACTATTGTAATTTCACCAGTTCTTGTGTCTGCAAAACTTCCACTAATTTAAATGAGGATTATTAGTCTGCAAGCCGGGGATCCAGCAAATATATGTGAAAAGGGGTGTGATCCTGCACTTGTTCTGCACATGAAGTCAATAAGGTTTGGCACGTGAAAATACTACAGGATTGTACACATGACACCACAGCAAAATGTAAGGTGTGATATCCTGTGTGCAGTTGTTTTCTGGGGGTTATATAGCTCTAAACGGTATAACAGCTGCACTAAAATTAGTGGGGCTGTTCTGAACTCATTGGATGGGAATTTTAGTACCCCTTTCACATCAATATACCATTATTAAACCCTTAGGAATGCAAACATTCTGTAGGAGAAAATGACGTACTGAACACTGCGTGGGGAAAAAGGGATTATCTTCAAGGGACACTGTCAAGGTTGAGAGACAGAATTGAATCTTGCCTTTTATTCTCTCTATGTGATTGCAAAGTCCATATACACACATTGCAAATGTACAGAATCTTTCATCAAAGGATCTCAAAATTCTTTAATAAAGGTGGGTATTATTATCATTATCCCCATTTTACTAGCGTGGAAAATGAGGCATGGAGAGATTGTGACTTTGCCTAGGATCACAAAGCAAATAAGTGGCAGACTCTGGAACACATCTCCTGACTCCCAGCCATTTTCTCTGGCCACTGAACACGGGTGATTTGTGATTTTTAACATAGGTTTCAATGCTGTTTTTCCTAAGAAAAGAAAAAATAATAATAAACAAATCTGTAGTAACAGCTGATCACTTTTGATCAACCCTAATTTAATAATAAGTCACATCGATAGAGGAAAAACTTTCAGGAGTCAAATTTTAGTTTCAAATTTCTAGGGAGTTATCGACAATGATGTGTAGAAAGTTATATTCAAAGGAATGATAAATACCATACATGTATATGGCCTATGCTGAGATTCATTCACCTACATATTTCTTCCACTCTACTATTCACTACAAAATCAGCTGGATGTAAATGACATGTAATCTAGTTACACTGGATAGCTAGCCAGAAACTGCTGAGTTCTAATCCTGGTTCTAACACCAATTCCTTCCTTGACTTTGAACAAGTCATTTAACCTCAGTTTTCCCCTGCAATGGTGTAGCTGTGAAAATAGAAGTGAGTAAACTGACCAAAACTCCATATGCCCCAAAGGAGAAGTGGGTATTGTTTACTCTTGACTACAGGGCTGTTCCCCACACAGTTGTGCTGTGTGGATTAGCTGGTTATCAATGTTTGTGAACCTTCAGTCAATCTACTAAAAGCCAAAAGTGAATGGAAACTCTATCATGCAAAATTTTTCTTACCAGTTGCATTTCCCATTTTCATAGGAATCTCTTGAAACCTGTCATTCAGCAGAGGTGGCTTTTAATCCAAGACTATTACACTGTTTATTACCAAGATTTTGAAAAACAGGTGCCTAAAGTTAGGCTCCTAAGTAAGTAGCCAGATTTTCAATAATGCTGAGTAGTCAACAGCTCACATGGAACCTCGCTGGGAGCTACTGAACTCTTGGAGCTACTGGGTACTTCTGAAAATGTGGGTATTTACTTAGGTTCCTAAATATGGATTTAGGAGCCTAACTTTAGGTTATTTTTGAAAATTGTCTGTGCTGGAGTTGTATTTTCTCATCCGGGACATTCACACACAAATTACTTGAATATCACACCCTGCAATATTTGGCAGTGTATTATAGAAAATTACTGTCTTTTACCTGAAATCTAGATTTATTTGTATTGATTTTAAAGGCATTTTTAGTACTTTCTCTATTAAAACATATTTGGTTCCAGTCAGAGTACAGGGAAATGGGCGGAGCACAAAGGGAGAGGAAAGACAAAATCCTTCCCCCAGCTACGGGCCAAGCCATGGAACACCTCTGCAGCCTTTCTGCCCTTGTCTAAACTTGGAAAATTGGAACCTGTATTTCTCCACCAGTGTAGCCCTAATGGTGGTAGGTATAGTGTAGACAGGGTCAGACTTTTTTTAATCACTGTGACAGGTTAGACAGCACAGTGGTAAAAAACCCTGAATCCTGTCTACCCATACAACTTACCCATCACCCATCCTATCACCCATGAAGAATCAGAGGCCTGAATTTTCCCAGTGTAAACAGCCTCTGAGGTTGCCTCTGTAGGTCCACATATACAATAGATGTGCTGCTTCTGTGTCTAGGGCTTGGGCTTGATTTAAAACTTATACCTATGTAGCTATGTCAGTCAGAGATATGAAAAAACCTTTCTCTCCCCAGGAACATGGCTGTATCAACAAAATCGACACAGCTAATGTTGTTTGGCGAGGTGGTGTTTTGTTCCTACACTGACAGAAAAAAACCCTTCTGTTGATGTAGGCTGTGTTTAAACTGGGGGTTATGCTGGTATAGTCTCGTAGTGTAGAAATACATTGCCTGGAATTTGGCAATTGGATCTATGTAGTTGTTTAAAACCCTATATACTTCTCTTAGCAACAGAATCATGTTAGCTATGACTGAACTAGGGCTAGGAAGATACATGGGGTGGAAAAGGGAGGACAGTAGTGTTTGGGGCATTCCTGACATTGCCTTTCTGTCTCCTCTGAGTCTTTCAGATTTGTTTAATACTTTGTATTTTGTTCCCCCTTCACTTTCAAGTGCGTCACTGGCGTTAATTAAGTGTAGCTAAGATCAACATCTAGTTCATTTAGGTTTGTGTTTTAAAGAGTTAGTTCTGTCTACACTACAAACTTATGTCGGTATAAATAGGTCGCTCAGGAGTGTGGGAAGTCCACACTCCTGAGCGACCTAGTTATACCGAGCTAATCCCTGGTGAAGACAGTGTTATGTCACTGGGAGTGCTTCTCCTTTAGACATAGCTACTGCCCCTCGGGAAGGTGGATTAACTATGCCAACAGGAGAAGCTGAGCGCACGTCTACACTGGCAAAGCTACAGTGTTGGCAGTTATAGCACTGCTCAGAGAGCGCAGAAGGAAAACCGCTGTTGTGTGTTCACACTGACAGCTGCCTGCACAATAGCGTGTTCACACGTGTGGCACTTGCAGTGGTGCACTCTGGGCAGCTATCCCACAAAGCACCTCTTTCTCTTTTGCTGCTAAGACTTGTGGGAAGGCGGAGGGGGTTGTGGCGCATCCTTGGTCCTGTCCCAATGTCCCATGATGCATTGCTTCATATCCCAGCAATTCCTGTGCTTCCGTCCACATTTGGCGCCATCTTCCAACGGTTTGTGTACTGCGCACCCTGCCTCTTTCAGGCTGCAGGAATGGATCCTGAACTGCTGACCAGTATGCTGCTCACTCTGACCAACACGTCACGACTGGCAGTGGAGTTATTCCTTAAACTACAAAGGCAAGAGGAGTGTGACGTCGATTTTGCCACGCGAAGTAGCTACGACACGAGATTGCTTGTGGCATTCACGGAGGTGCTGACCACCGTGGAACACTACTTTTGGGCTTGGGAAACGAGCACTGAGTGGTGGGATCACATCGTGATGCACGTCTGGGATGATGAGCAGTGGCTGCAGAACTTTTGCATGAGGAAAGCCATGTTCATGGGACTGTGTGTTGAACTTGCCCCAGCCCTGCGGTGCAAGGACGTGAGAATGAGAGCTGCCCTGACGTTGGAGAAGCACATGGTGATTGCACTGTGGAAGCCGGCTACTCCAGACTCCTACCGATTGGTCGCTAACCAGTTCGAAGTTGAAGTTGTGTTGATGGAAGTGTGCAGGGCCATTAATCACATCCTGCTCCGAAAGACCATGACTCTGGGCAATGTGCATGACATTGTGGATGGCTTTGCACAAATGGGCTTCCCTAACTGCGGAGGGGCGATAGATGGCACACATATTCCAATTCTGGCACCAGACCACTGAGCACATTAATTGCAAGAGGTATTTCTCAATGGTTCTCCAGGTAGGGTGACCAGACAGCAAATGTGAAAAATCGGGACGGGGGTGGGGGGTGGGGGGCAATAGGAGCCTATCTAAGTAAAAGACCCCAAAATCGGGACTGTCCCTATAAAATCAGGACATCTGGTCACCCTATCTCCAGGTGCTTGTGGATCATCGTGGGCATTTCACGGACATTAACACAGGCTGGTCCAGAAAGGTGTATGATGCACGCATCTTTTGGAACACTGGCCTGTTCAAGAAGCTGCAAGCAGGGACTTTCTTCCCAGACCAGAAGATCACCGTAGGGGAAGTCGAAATGCTAATTGTGATCCTGGGAGACCCTGCTTAAGAAGCCATACACGGGGCAACTTGACAGCAGCAAGGAGTGGTTCAACAACAGGCTGAGCACGTGCACAATGACTGTTGAGTGTGCATTTTGCTGTTTAAAAGCCCTCTGGCAATGCCTGTATGAGAAGCTGGACATGGCCGATGACAATATTCCTATGCTTATAGCCACGTGCCGTACGCTCCATGATATTTGGGAAGGGAAGGGTGAAAGCTTCACTCAGGGCTGGACCGCAGAGGGTCAGCGCCTGGAGGCTGAGTTTGAACAGCCAGAGACCAGGGCTATTAGAGGGGCACAGCGTGGGGCCATAAGGATCAGGGATGCCTTGAGGCAGCAATTTGAAGCTGAAAGACACTAATATTCGCTGCTATGCTCGGGATTGCAGTTCTTGTAATGCTAGGAAGTGACTGGTGCCTATGATGTAATAAGAGGGTTTAACATAATTGCATGTTGCTTTGCAGTGCTCTTTTTGCTTTCACTTAATAGAATAAAGATTGCTTTCAAACTAACACAATTCTTTTATTAAAAGAGAACAATCGGAGGAGAGAGTTAAATGACAAAAATACATCAGCAGGGAGGGGGATGGGGGAAGAGAAGGTCTCCAGAGGAGGAGGGGTCTCGGGACAGCTACAGATTTGTGTATGTCCAGGGATCATGCCCAACCTTCTATTTGGAGTACAGTGCAGCGGGTGCTGTACTTCAGCAGGGCCAAACTGCAGAGGGATGGGTGTTGAGTGCAGTGGGAACATAGGTGCTGACTTTAGTCGGCGCCTGTGGGAGCTCACGCACCCGGTCCCGCCCCAACTCCACCCGGCCCCGCCACTTCCCCAAATCCCGCCCCGCCTCCTCCCCCAGGTGCACTGCATCCCCCCACCCCCCGGCTTACAAGCCTGGGGGGGGTGGGGGAGCAGCAGAGCACCCACCGGGCCCGCCAGCCCCCCCCCGCCCAGCTCACCTCTCCAGCTCAGCCTCTCTGCCTCCCAAGGCTCCGCCCGACACCAAGCGGAAGCTGCTTTTCCTGGCTCCAGCTGGTTGGCGGCGCCTCCGCCTCCGCTTCCTCCCCATACCCCTCCCCCAAGGCGCCACCCCAGGCAAGCGGCGTGCCGTCGACCAGCTGGAGCCAGGAAAAGCAGCTTCTGCTTGGTGTCGGGCGGAGCCTTGAGAGGCGGAGAGGTGAGCTGGGTGCGGGGGACGCTGGTGGGGAGCTGCCGGTGGGTGCTGAGCACCCACCAATTTTTCCCCGTGGGTGCTCCAGCCCCGGAGCACCCATGGAGTCGGCGCCTATGAGTGGGAATACACACTGCTGGACTGTGAGGAGGGAGGAGTGGAATGCTGCGGGTAGAGAGTGGAGCCAGGAAGTTGATAACAGTGTATTGGCGGCTGCATGAGAAAGAGTTTTGTGACAGCGGCTGCATGGGAGGGTGGACGTGGAGCTGCTCAGTTTGAAGAGCTAGTATTGCCTGGAGCATGTCCACTTGGCGCTCCATAACATTTAAGAGCCGCTCCATGGCTTCTTTCTGGTGCGCCACATTCTCCTTTAGGTCCCTCTTCTCGCTGTCCTGCCACTCCTTCAATTCCTGTATCTCAGCAGCGGAGTGCATCATAACCTCACGCAGAAAGTCCTCCTTAGTTCTTCCTGGCCGCTTTCTAATTCTGTACAGCTGTTCTGCCACCGATAAGAGAGGCTGGCCTCCCAAGATCATCTATGTGGAGTTTAAATTCAACATTTTACAGAAGCAGTATTCTTTGCAACACACACAACACTGATTCAGTGCTTTAAAACACAGCCAGGACTCTCACACCTGCCACTAACTGGCTGACCCCAGGCAAGCACACATGAGCCATAAGAGCCCCAAAATGGTGAGTAGCCACAGGGGCAGGGTGAATCACTCTTTCCGGACCCTGCTGTACACTGGGCACGTGGCTCTTGGGGAGAGCCAGCACTGTAGGGGGGCTTGATAATCATTCCTGTCCCCATACTTTTCACAGGATGTGATCATTATGAAAGATATCTCGCTGCTGAAGGTGAGCAGGGAATCAAGGGAAGGTCTTTTCCAAGCCTGTGGCTTCCGTCCTGGCCCCTATGCGGCTTGCCTGTGTGCAGCAATGGTCGTCCCCTCTCGTGATGGCACAGTGGCGTGGGAAAGTTACCGTTAATAGGGCAAGAAACAAAGCAGCTCTGCCGAGGAATCTGAGGCAGCGGATTGCCCAGTATCTCCATGAGAGTTTCCTGGAGATCTCTGAGGGAGATTCCCGTGAAGTGAGAGAGTGTATCAACAGCCTGTTCCGCCGCTCAGAATAGGAAGAGTGGACCTGCCGCTGAATTGCCGCCGCGGGACTCGGACTGCCGCCCCATTCTCGATGCTGCCCCAAGCACCAGCTTGGAAAGCTGGTGCCTGGAGCCGGCCCTGGCTGGAGCGCAGCTGGGACTGCACAGCCTCCTCTTGCCAAATGCCGATCAGGTCCAGCAGCTCGGCATTGATCCAAGCGGGGGATCGCCTGGTGTGCGGAGCAGGCATGGCCACCTGGAAAGATGCACTGAGACCACTGCACGCATCACCGAGCAAACAGGAAGGGGACTTTCAAATTTGCAAAGGAATGTACGGGGTGGGAATGACGGTTGGTCACCTGAGGGCAGGGTAGTAGAGTTCAAACCGATGACAAGAGAGGTGAGAACAGGCATTGTGGGACACCTCCCAGGAGGCCAATCGCAGCGCTGTAATCGCCACGGTAATCTACGCCTCTCGTCGGGGAGTGTTTTTTTAGAGCGCTACAACTGCGCAGTTTCTGCACACTAAGTGGCTTGGCAGTGTGTACACCTCGGGAGTTTAAATTCAACATTTTACAGAAGCAGTATTCTTTGCAACACACACAACACTGAAGTACACCCGCTTTACTGTGCAGAAACTTGCCAGTGTAGACGGGGCCTAAGCACTGCAGCTGCACTGGTGCAGCTGCGCTGCTGCAGTGCTATAAGTGTAGACAAGCCCTTAGTTTCTCAGGGATCTCCCAGTACACATACTGATCTGTGCTTAACATTTAGGCCTGGTCTAGGCTCAGATTTTGCACCAATTAAATCAGTAGCAAAACTGATTTAGTTAAATTGGTGTCACCCATTAGTGTGGACACAGTTGTATCAATATAAAGTTAATTATATTGGTATAGTTTGAGCCTGATCTAAATCGTTGTAAAAACTGAGCATAGACCAGGCCATGTGAGCAAGTAATCCTTGTCATCATTACGTTATGTGTTTTTCTTCTCTTTGGATTAACACTCTTACTTTAAGTGTTCTCAGAGATTATGAATAATAAAAACAGACCTGGTGACATAATACATCAAAGTTCCCTCGAAGTTTAATTTTCCAAATTGTGCAAGCTTGTGTAGTGCGTGTGAATTCATGCTGCCTCACTGGGGGTTAATCCACTTTTTAAACATTCAGGGAAATTAGCTATAATGTTTTGTTTGACATTTGTTTGCATGTCAGAGGATTCTCTATACTAGCTTCCACGTAATTCAGGCTTTGTGGGCCTCACTAGTTAGCATAGCAGCACCTTTTTCCAGAGTCTGCTGCAATTTAAAGTTCTCTGATGTTTACAGAAGCAGATCAAAGTATATTATTATTTATAGATAGAAACATTAAGGACTCATTTCAGAAATTAAAACTGGTTACTGTTCTGTAACCATAGTAAAAGTATCTTTGTCATTTATTACAGAGCAGGTCGAACTATTGAGTATGAATTGTATTTGTTATGAAGTAAGCCTCATGGTTTAGTGAATCATTAACAAAACTGAGCTCAATTCTCTGTATTAGTTATCCATATGTGTATTTGCTGGATAGTTTGGACAATTATTTTTCAGATAATGGGTAGTTTGCAAACTTTTCACTTTGACAATTCAATATTTGTATTGTGTGGTTGGTCACCTAAATAAAATGTTAGTGTTTTCACTCTGTGAATGACAAACATTTTAAATGGGTGAATAATTGACAAATAAAACACTTTTGTTTTCAAATACTCATGAATAATATCATGCTAAAATTCATCTAACTTTCAGGATTCATGTGAGTATTCAGTGATTGTAAGAATACCCAGAAATGACATAAACCCAGAAACCAAACTTGTCTTTTTTATTTACAAAAATATCCATGAATCAATTTATCTTCCTATTCAGTCACTTCAGTGCATTACCATGAGGCAGACATATGGATCAACTGTTTGGATGAATTGAACTAGGACCTCTATGATCTTACTAAAGAACATAACTGCCAGAATCTCCAGCATAACTGTTTGTAGAATATTTTGTTGTTATAAATACATTTAATTCTGTGGTGAAGTTCATTATATATATTTTATTAATATTTATTAATTTATTTTTCATGTCTACAGTGACAAGATGGAAGAAACTAAGAAATAATTTGCCAGCAATAGATGACAGTCAAAAGATTAATCCAACTTTTGCATATTTCATTCTTCAGTACAGAGATTATGAAAACAGAAAACAATCAACAAAGCGGCTCATATTATTCTTATGATTGTGTCTACTTACCGCTAATCAGAAACATTATACAGTACATTTTATAATGGTATGACTTTTAGTTGATCATTGCCTGTTAAAGCAATTAGTTGTGAGATTCCAGAGAGAGTCCAGATGAGCAATTTTTTTCATTAGCACCAAAACCTCTCCCCCATCCTGAGTTTGTAAACTGTCTCTTGTGATGAGCCCCAGATGTTGCATTTTCCTACTTTGCAAACTGTCTCCTGAACCACAGCCAACATTTCCATTTTGCTCTACAGATTCCATCTTTATTTGATTACTCTCCCATATATCAAATCTAAGTTTAATAAAATACATTTTCTATTGAGGAAAGATCACTGAGGCGTTGTCTACAAGGAGTTTGCTGGTATAGCAATATAGTGGTACAGCTATGTTGGTAAAATTCTCCAGTGTGGGTGCGGCTTAACCTGGCCAACTGGTATAGCTTCTGCCAGTTCTCAGAACAAAATAAGTTATACCAGCACAAGGACTTTTTTGCTGGCACGACTGTGTTTGCCCTAGAGCTTCTGCCAGAGTAACTATGTTGGTTAGGGATGTGTTGTTTTCACACTCCTGACAAAGCTAGGCCAGCAAAATTTTAAGTGTAGAATGTCCCTGAGTAACAATATTAGGGGCCAGATTCTGCTTTTAATGTATGTGGTTGTATCTCCCTGAGATGAACCTGGGTCACAGAGCAGCATATGGAATTGTCTATTAGATTCCTCCAGGTATAAACTCATACCTGAAAGATATAAGTGCAGAGCTATACCACAAGCTTTTGTCAGCATAGCTAAATTGGTCAGGGTTGTGACAGGGTGGGATCCCAGACTGACACAGTTATGCCAGCGAAAGCTGCTAGTGTGGATATAGATATACTGGCAATTTTATCTTTTCCCAATATAGCTTGTTTTGCTCAAAGGCACTGGAATAAGCTAGACTGCCAAAATTGTTTTTGCTGGTCTAAGCTGTGTCCACACGTGGAGCACTTCGCCGGTATAATATACAAGTATAGGTATAATGGCAAAGCACTCTTAAGGTATGTCTACACTCCAAAGAAAAACCTGTGGCGCCAAGTCTTGGAGTCTGGGTCAATTGACTCAGGCTTGCGAGGCTCAGGCTGCGGGGCTAAAAAGAGCAGTGTAGACATTCGGGCTCAGATTGGAGCCTGGGCTCTGGGACCCTCCCTACTCCCCCGAGTTTCAGAGCCCAGGCTCCAGCTTGAGCCCAAATGTCTTCACTGCAATTTTAGCCTTGCAGCCCGAGTCCATTGACCCAGGCTCTGAGACTTGGTGCTGCAGGTTTTTCTTTGCAGTTTAGACATACCCTTAGTCAGGGCTGGCTTTAGCGGGTGCGGGGCCCCACGCGAAGAATGACGGCGGGGCCCTGCCGACTTTGTTGGAGCAAAAAAAAACAAAACAAAAAACCGTGGGAGCCCCCGGAGCCCTTAGTGTAGACCTGACCTAACATCTTGAGACTTTATAGTGTATGTAGAAAAAGAGAGAAAATGTGGCACCTGATATGTCTTGGCTAAATCTAATGTAATAGAGGTGCAGACACTATTTCCTTAACCTGTATATTATATTATTTTAAGATTAGCTTTAATAACATTTTTAAATCAGTTCAGAGCCAGTCCAAGGCATGTCGAGTAACCGGCTGAATGGTCCTGCCCTCCTTCCCCACACTTTGTGGGTATTACCTCCTAACATGCTCCTATGTCCTCCCCCTCCACCCTGAGCGATGAATTGGGGGAGGGACCATCCTTTTCTGTTTCCTAATGACAAAACCTTCTAGATTTCCCGTTCATACGATAAAGCTCCTGGCTCCCAAGTAATAACCAACCAACCAAGTATCCTACTCAAAACTGACATCCTGTACCCCCATAAATAGGTCCTGTTCTTTGTGGCAGTTATCCTGAGTTCATCATACATCTTGCCTCACACATGGCACTATAAACTTTACTGCACACCCTGCACCAAAGTATCTGATGTGTCTTTTGTGGGGGGGCTCTAACCCGCGCTTGCCAGTGGAACGGACACATTGGTCTAGTGATTCTTTCCTACTTCTAAATGCTATAAGAGCCAAATTCTTGCCCCCCAATTACAGCTCAGCTCCGCAAGCCCATTGCACACTGCCTTCAATAGATGAGGGCAGAAATTGGCCAAATGTTCCTACGTTAGTTCACAGAAACATGGACGAATGCTGACGTTGTACCCTCACATTCCCTCTCGTCCCTCCTCCTCACCCACTGCCTCCTGAATGTCAAGAAATGCAGATCTGAACGCACAATTGTAACGCATCCTGTGATTCAGGATAGTTGCATATACCAGGTATTATTTCTTCCGTTCAATTTGCAGTACATTTTGCAGGAGCCAGAGAGGAGCAGGATCTGTAACAGGGGCAAGAGGAGCAGAAAGGAATCCAAAGCTGAAGGAGTAAAGGGAAACAAGATCTGTGAGAGATACTGGTTTGGTAGCTGCTCTCTGTCTGACATGAGTGCAGGTACTGTCGGGGCTCATTGCATCAAAAGTTTTCTACCTGTCTGTCTCCTATGAATGTGCATGAGCACAACAAAGTATCTCTGGCAGCTCCCTGGTGTGAGTGAGTACTCTCACGCTATCAGGTGCCTCTCACCTGCTCTCTGGTGGAGGTGCCACGTCTGAGCAGTTCTATGGGTGCCCTCTCTGGGGACTTGTCTGTAGCCAAAGTTGCATCTGTGTAACTTTAAAGAGATGTAGTTAAACTGGAGCAAAACTTAGCGTGGTTGTGTTGCCAGCTCTTGCCATTTCAGGCTGAGTCATGGACTAGTTGGTGTTTTGCTTAAAGTTCCTGCTCCTGGAGTCCTGGCCATACAGCTCCACTTTAAAAAAAAGCGACTCTCTAGCCCTCCTGCTTGCAGAGGAAAGCTGGAGGGTGCGACCAAAGTGCACCCTAATGGCTCAGTTATTACTTTTCAAGTCAACGTCATGACTTCTGGGGGTCTGACTCAACACTGCTGACTGCTTGGGGCTGGCAGGGGCACTCTTAAACCAGGCGGCGGCGCCTAGGGCTGCAGGCGGACTGAATGGCGCTCAATCCACATCAGCCGGGTTTACACCGCGTTGCGAGTCGGCCCTGGGGCCGGCACCGGGGGCTTTACACTCACAGGGTGCGCGGAGGGGCCGGCGGGGCTGCTGGCTGCGAACGTGGCCGGGCAGGCTGCGCCGCGCCGCGCCGGCCGGCAGGGGGCGAGGCGGGGCGGCGCGCTGGGCTTGGGCCGGGAGGAAATGATGTGCCTGGCTATTAATTACAGCGGCGGGCGCCCATTGGCAGAGCGGGGAGCAGCCGCTTCCTCCTCCCGCCGCCGCCGCCGGAGCAGCAGCAGCATCCCAGCCCCTCCTGCCGCAGTCGCCGGGAACTTTGCCTCTCCGGTGTCTCGTCCCGCCGTGAGCTCCCGCCGCGGGCCGGGCTGGGGGATGCGGCCGGGCTTGGCCCAGGGGAAGCGCCGTGATTAGAGCGCCGCGGCGCGGTCTCGCCGCCGCCCTCCCCCGCGCCCCATGGCCAGGGCTGCCAGCCGCTAGCGCCCCGGCCCCGCCGCAGCAGCAGCCCCGCCGCAGCAGCAGCCCCGCGCCTCCTCCCTCTGCGCTGCCATGAGACGGTGAGTGGCCTTGCCGGCCTCGCGCTGCGGCGGGCGGCCCCGCGGAGCCCCCCGCGCTGCCTGGGCCGGGAGCTGCCTCTGGCGCCGCGGGGCGGGGACGCGCTGCCTGCGGGGGGGGTGGGCAGGCGGGGAGGCCCCGCTCCCTCCTCCTCCTCCTCCTCCTCTCCCTGCAGTGCGTGTTGGGGAGTCAGTGCGGGCACCTCGCTCCCTACCTCCGCCCAGGAGGCGCCTTCGGGGCGCAGGTAGCCAAAACATGACATCTGCCCTCCGCGTCTCCTGCCGCTGGGAGCTCTCGGCCCCGGCTCGACAAGGACGAGCCAGTAAACTCCTCTCTGAGCTCCCTTCCTTGCGAGCTGCCGTTTGAATCGCTTCAAAGGCAGGAATGTGGGATTCATCTTCTGATGCCCACAAGGCAAATGTGGTTACAGATGTTGCACGTTACTTTGCCAAGTTTAAACCTTCCCTCTGCGCTGTAACCATAACAGTAAAAAGAGAAGCTTGGGAACCTTTCAATGGGTGAAGGAGGGGGGTGATCTGGGTAGATGAATGCTGCTTTTAAAGGGAGGAATTGCTATTTTCAGTTCAGCCCTGGGTTCCTCTGTCACTGCTTTAAGCACAAAAACACTTTGTAGAAAGGCTGGAGTTCCCACTAGTTTTCAAGCTCCTTTTGTAATGTAGAAATGATTGGTGAACAAGACTGACACTTTCCTGTTGGTTTCAGTTGCCTCATGCTGATTGATAAACATTACAATGAGTATCACACATAAAAAGCTGTTAATTTAGTTCTTTGAAGAATTCAGCTGTCTTTTGGGGTCTAGTTTCTTTTCTGTTAGCAATATTAAAACTCTGCTAGCAGAGTTTTAAAACATCATATGAGCCAAAAATAAAACTTGTTTCAAAATTGCTTTTCTATATGCTTTATAAATATTTTTAAAAGTATTTATCAAACATGCTTTAAAATGCACAACTATTTTTCCAAAATATAGTCCAAATGTTACAAAGCTGTTCCTGTCATGTGCTCACTATGAATAATCAAGACTCCTTTTCCAAATACATTGAAGTCCTAGGACCAATTTGAAAGTGGTTGAGGGGGTGTGTGTTGATAACTTAAATCAAAACAAACAGAAAATATCACAATTCAGAAATGTAGAACATGGCCTGTTGAGTGTTCCACACAGGTGTGTGTGTGAGATAGATACAGCCTTGATTCCTGGTCTCTCTCAAACTAGCAAGTGCTTTTGATTTTGTCTGCTCAGCTCTGTGAGACAAGGATGACTTGTATTGCTCAACAGCAATCCCGTTACCCTGATGGAGAGTGGTATTAACATAGTCTAAGGATTCTTGCCTGGTCTAGCCTTCAGCCTTGAGAAAATTATCTTCCAGTCTTCTTTCTCCTCCCCCAACTCTGAAAATTGTGGAGAAATGGGTATTTTTAAAAGTGAGGAAGGAAAATGTCTCAATTTTTGGGAATGTGAATAATTCTACTGCTCAGGGGGAAGGAAAAAGTTAAGTGAAATAACAAACAACATGGTGGGGTGTTTGTTTTTTTTATTTTTTTTATTTAGACAACTTCTCTAGCCATATCCATTTAGGATAGGCATAATAATAGCAAACAGCCTCTTATTTTGCTAATTGTCTCAATTTGGAGATTGCAGGGGGAGGAGGGGAAGCTCTTGTTAATAACCCAGTCCCAATGACTCTGCCTTCCTAAGAGAAGAATACTAGATATCAAATTCCACCCTATTTCTCTTACAGCTCTTGCTGTTTAGTATTTATATACAAACAGTCATGTCTGAATCACTGACTCTAGAAGAAAT
This sequence comes from Macrochelys suwanniensis, assembly GCA_033296515.1. NCBI lineage: Eukaryota > Metazoa > Chordata > Testudines > Chelydridae > Macrochelys > Macrochelys suwanniensis. The sequence continues at coordinate 29,885,233 of CM065784.1, read as the reverse complement.
TTTATGGAGTATATACAATGCAGTCATCATGGGAAATGTTTATAATGGTTAATATTTTTCTCATTCCCTGGTATATGAGAAAGAAGGCAACACTGAAAGCCACTGTAGTAAAAGCTGGTTTAGAGAAGGCTGAAGTTTTGTCAGGAAACTGATGAAGTCACAGAGGCCAAAAATCCTGTGTGCATTTGAATCTCTTGAAGCCGTTTCATTCATTGCTGATTTGGTAGTGTTTAGTCAATGCATTTGTGGGAGACTAAATCAAACCACCTATTTTATGTGATATTAATGGGCTCATGTCTATGTATTAATGGTCCTAAAGATTTTATTAACACTCATTGTTTTGTGAAATTTTGGGCATCAGCATGGTGTTAGCCTTTCCAATAATGTAATTTGTAGCAATGCCCTGTAGTGGTCAAAAATGATCTATTTCAGAGGGTCTCAAACTGTGGACCATGGACAATTGGCTCTAAGGTATGTGCCTGGGTGTCTGTACACAAGAGAATGAAGGGTCACCCACCTAATTAGTGGAGTCGTGCAGGTGTGGTTCCACTAATTAGGTGCCTGGACCCTGGAGAAGATGCACATGTAAGGTGAGGTGGTGGCCTTGGGGAGGAATGGGGGGTAGGTGGAAGGGGGGCAGTAGGGTGAGAAGAGGGGGTGGGGGGAATTTGGGATGTGTGAGGCTGCGGCAGTCGGAGAAAGAGGTGACTTTCCCCAGTTCCAGGGCTGAGGGGCTGTCTCTCCCCAGCAGCTCTCTCCCAGCCCTAGCTTGGGGGCTGCTGCGGCGGGGGACAGAGGGCACATCCATCGCATTAGAAAGGTAAGACTACTGATATTAAAATGAGTTGGGCGCTTTTATTTGTAGAACACACAAAGTTTTATTAAGGTTTTTTTATATAGTGCTTTTATCCAAAGCGCTTTACCATAGTTAGCTAACAGTTCAAACAACATTTGGAAAGATCATTAAGTGGTCTGCCGAGACCCTCAGTAATTTTCAAGTGGTCCCTCAGTTTGAGAACCACTGATTTATTTATAGTAAACTGGAAGAAGAATGCTTCACTTTCTTTTGACTTCATGCCTACAGGGACATACCCTGCTTAAACCTACTGAAGACTGTGGGCTTGTACAGCTATCACTGAGGGCGTAATCTGTCCTAGAGAACTTTTTGTTATTTGTGATGATGCAGGAGAAACTTTCAAATTCCAGGCTAAGTTTGAAGGGCTGGCAGTTTATAAGTAAAACAATTTTTTTTCCCTAACGTGAGCATTCTTGATATGGAGTCATTAAGATTTCCAAGTTGAACCATACTTTCAAATGGACAAACATTATCCATTTTTGTGACATGCATTGAGACACTTCTGTGGGCCCCAATCTTTCAATTAGGAAAAATCCTGTTATTGCAAAGGATGAAGCAATTTGCTTATAGTTAGTAACACATTTAGAGGTCTCTCTTTTCAGTTTTCATTTCTGTGTCCTGTAGCCTTCAACTAGGGCCTGTGCTTATCCATGGAGGCCATAGTGACCATATCAGATATTTTATAAATGCCCTCCCAGTGCTATCTGTAAAGGTCTATTGTTGTTTGGGAATAATGCTCTTCCCAAGAAGGGTATGAAATTGAAGGCAGTAAAAAGGCCAAGCACCCAAATGAAGCTGCTTGCAAATGCATTGCTTCTTCATTGGATGGTTCTAACATTTTTGGACATTATGGATTAGAGTCTATTTTTTAGAACACTTTCATTTTGGAGAATCTAACTCACGTCATCCCCTACATTTTAACAAACAGTGATGTGTTCCATAATGTTATTTTGAGTCACTTGGCCCCCACCTCAATGTATCTTGTTAGTATGAAAAACACTTTTCTGTATTGTGTTATAATTAGCTTAGTAAAGGGCCCTTGGCATGCCATATACTTTGGGAATTGCCCGTTGACCCAGATGGCCCAAGAGTTATGGGTAGTCCTTGCTTGTAGTTCTTCCCACTACTCATATGCCCTTTTGTAACCTAATGACAAAGTGGTCTTTTCCCCTCTGTCTCCATTTCAGGACATACTTCAAGGCATACTACAGTGACTGAGATCATTTCTGCAGCCATTTCACTTTATACATCAGCCTTTATGTGATGAATTGTAGTCTGTCCAAAAATATAGAAGGTGGGGCTGTTTATTTAAAAAAAATGCCTGGGGGAAGGGAACCATTTATCTGTGTTTAATTATAATTCATGTAAATATAACACATTTCAAAGTCAGAAGCAGTGAAATGGAAATCCTGTTTGGATATTATTGGTGGTGGCAGTACCAGTCGCTTTCAGTTGTATCAGCTGCTCTATTTTACAGGGAGCTCCAATGGCAGTGTCCTTGTATTTTCACTCAGTTCTTTATAAATAGGCATGGCAGAACTTGATTTTAATTTTTTTAAATAATTTTGATGGATAATATTGATGTTTTTAAGTACTCTTGCAGGTTTTTATCAATTTAAATCTTCGCAGTTACCCACAATTTTGGTGGTTCTGCCTTTTTTTAGGTTTTTATTGACTTAAATTTTGGCAGTTATGGAGGGGAGTGGTGGTCAGACAATTATTTAATGGTGTTAGACATTGAGACTCAAAGCTTTAATGGTTAAAACACAAATTGTCAACATCACATGCCAAAATGTATGAAATAAATAGCCTTAAATCATACTCAAGTTCTCAAGCAACATTTTTCTTTCTTTGCCTATCTGTAAATTTCAGTTATAATTGTGGCAATACTTTTTTCATTGTGTGTGGTGAAATTGACACTTACTGACATACTTATAAGTCTAATTCTTCCAAGCCTATTTATAATCTATTTACAACAGTCATGGTAAACCTCTTTCTAGTTTTCATTTTGTGAGAAATGAATGTAACCATCGTATTTCCTTCCTTTGTTGTAAGGAATATAGCAGCATATTGGTTGCTTTGCCTTTGCAAATGAATCATGTTACCTAGTGTTAGTTACTTAGTATATGTAATATACTATATGGAATATTGTAGTCACATTAATTACTTACAACGGGATTTATAGCTGTTTTAATGGTGACCACAGAAGTTCAGTCTGTGTCTCTGCGGACCTTCCTCAGAGCATTTTCAGATATATTATTTCCTGAAGCTAGTTATTAACAAACTTCCACTTAATACAAAACACATTTCTCCTATTTGTGTAGCAACTATAATTCTTGATGTTCTGATGACTGTTTATGCTGCTGTCTAGGCTGATATGTCAAGTTGGTTAAGATTTTTTTTCTTATCCTTTTTTCCAGGCTCTCTGTCCATCCAAGTAAGGTAGCCAGGTGCTTTTAGGAAATAGAGCAGGTCTCCACTTCTTCATTCTTAGCAGTTGAGATACTCTTGGGGGTAGGAGGAGATGGAAAACCCTCTTCTCCCTTTCAGCAGGAAGAGTGGCGTGGTAGAGTGGAGCTTAAATTTTATGTGAAGTTGATGTAAGAGCAGGATCTAAGGACAGGATCCCTGTAGAAATCCGTGGATCCGTTCCCTTTCCTAGCATCTTGACATTACAAGTGGGGTTCCTGTAATCTGTGCTTATAGATCTACCTCTGTCTAATAAGTATCTGGTAAAAACATAGTTCACTTCCATCTACACAGCAAGAAAGAGCTGTGGTTTAACCTTGTGGTGGGAATTGTGGTGGGACTGGGTCCTGTCCTGCTAACCCTTAAGCATGTGATAACTAATGGGGATTCTGCTAGGGTTTTTGTGTGTTTTGACTGGGAGTTAAAGGCGTAGTGTTCTAAAACACTACTGTAGACAAGGCAGTGTAGATCTTAACGCAGTTTAAGCACATATTAGAACAAGTTCTCTCGGGATGGACTTCACCTGAGTAGGGAAGGAAATAGACTTCTAGAATGGAGGCTGGCACAACTGATCAAGAGAGCTTTAAACTAGGAATTTTGGGGAGACGGTTGGGAGATGTCCAGGTAATCTCCACGCCGGATTTTAACTTTGAGGGGGAAGACAACGAAGTAAGAGAAGATATAGCCGGGGGTAGGAGAATGGACATAAGGAGGAAGGGCAGAGTGGATACTAGTCAAATAGGTCATACTGGCAGTACAATGTCCATACCAAATTGGGTAAAGAATGTGAGTGAGGCCAAACGGCAAAAATTAAGATGTTTGTACACCAATGCGAGGAGCCTAGGTAACAAAATGGAGGAATTAGAGCTACTGGTCCAGGAAGTGAAACCAGATATCATAGGAATAACCGAAACATGGTGGAATAGTAGTCATGACTGGAGTACAGGTATTGAAGGGTATGTGCTGTTTAGGAAAGATAGAAATAAAGGTAAAGGTGGGGGAGTAGCATTGTATATCAATGATGAGGTAGACTGTAAAGAAATAAAAAGTGATGGAATGGATAAGACAGAGTCTGTCTGGGCAAAAATCACATTGGGGAAGAAAACTACTAGAGCCTCCCCTGGGATAGTGCTTGGGGTGTGCTATAGACCACCGGGATCTAATTTGGATATGGATAGAGACCTCTTTAATGTTTTTAAGGAAGTAAATACTAATGGGAACTGTGTGATCATGGGAGACTTCAACTTCCCAGATATAGATTGGAGAACAAGTGCTAGTAATAATAATAGGGCTCAGATTTTCCTAGATGTGATAGCTGATGAATTCCTTCATCAAGTAGTTGCTGAACCAACAAGGGGGGATGCCATTTTAGATTTGGTTTTGGTGAGTAGTGAGGACCTCATTGAAGAAATGGTTGTAGGGGACAACCTTGGCTCAAGTGATCATGAGCTAATTCAGTTCAAACTAAATGGAAGGATAAACAAAAATAAATCTGAGACTAGGGTTTTTGATTTCAAAAGGGCTAACTTGAATAAATTAAGGAAATTAGTTAGGGAAGTGGATTGGACTAAAGAATTTATGGACCTAAAGGCGGAGGAGGCCTGGGATTATTTCAAGTTAAAGTTGCAGAAGCTATCAGAAGCCTGTATCCCAAGAAAGGGGAAACAGTTCATAGGCAGGGGTTTTAGACCAAGCTGGATGAGCAAGCATCTCAGAGAGGTGACTAAGAAAAAACAGAAAGCATACAAGGAGTGGAAGATGGGAGGGATCAGTAAAGAAGCCTACCTTATTGAAGTCAGAGCATGTAGGGATAACGTGAGACAGGCTAAAAGGCATGTAGAATTGGACCTTGCAAAGGGAATTAAAACCAATAGTAAAAGGTTTTATAGCCATATAAATAGGAAGAAAACAAAGAAAGAAGAAGTGGGACCGCTAAACACTGAGGATGGAGTGGAGGTTAAGGATAATCTAGGCATGGCCCAATATCTAAACAAATACTTTGCCTCAGTCTTTAATGAGGCTAATGAGGAGCTTAGGAATAGTGGCAGCATGACAAATGTGAATAAGGATGTGGGGGTAGATATTACCATATCCGAGGTAGAAGCCAAATTTGAACAGCTTAATGAGAGTAAATCAGGCGGCCCAGATAATCTTCATCCAAGAATATTAAAGGAACTGGCACATGAAATTGCAAGCCCATTAGCAAAATTTGTTAATGAATCTCTAAACTCAGGGGTTGTACCATTTGACTGGAGAATAGCTAATATAGTTCCTATTTTTAAGAAAGGGAAAAAAAGTGACGCGGGTAACTACAGGCCTGTTAGTTTGACATCTGTAGTATGCAAGGTCTTGGAAAATTTTTTGAAGGAGAAAGTAGTTAAGGACCTTGAGGTCAGTGGCAATTGGGACAAATTACAACATGGTTTTACAAAAGGTAGATCGTGCCAAACCAACTTGATCTCCTTCTTTGAGAAAGTAATAGATTTTTTAGATAAAGGAAACACAGTGGATCTAATCTACCTCGATTTCAGTAAGGCATTTGATACAGTACCACATGAGGAATTATTGGTTAAATTGGAAAAGATGGGGATCAATATGAAAATTGAGAGGTGGATAAGGAACTGGTTAAAGGGGAGACTACAGCGGGTCATGCTGAAAGGTGAACTGTCAGGTTGGAGGGAGGTTACTAGTGGAGTTCCTCAAGGTTCAGTTTTGGGACCAATTTTATTTAATCTTTTTATTACTGACCTCAGCACCAAAAGTGGGAGTGTGCTAATAAAGTTTGCAGATGACACAAAGTTGGGAGGTATTGCCAATTTAGAAAAGGATCGGGATATCCTACAGGAAGATCTGGATGACCTTGTAAACTGGAGTAATAGTAATAGGATGAAATTTAATAGTGAGAAGTGTAAGGTTATGCATTTAGGGATTAATAACAAGAATTTTAGTTATAAACTGGGGACGCATCAGTTGGAAGTAACGGAAGAGGAGAAGGACCTCGGAGTCCTGGTTGATCACAGGATGACTATGAGTCGCCAGTGTGATGTGGCCGTGAAAAAAGCTAATGCGGTCTTGGGATGCATTAGGCGAGGTATTTCTAGTAGAGATAAGGAGGTGTTAGTACCGTTATACAAGGCATTGGTGAGACCTCATTTGGAATACTGTGTGCAGTTCTGGTCTCCCATGTTTAAGAAGGATGAAGTCAAACTGGAACAGGTACAAAGAAGGGCCACTAGGATAATCCGAGGAATGGAAAACCTGTCGTATGAAAGGAGGCTCAAGGAGCTTGGTTTGTTTACCTTAACCAAAAGAAGGCTGAGGGGAGATATGATTGCTCTCTTTAAATATATCAGAGGGATAAATAGCAGGGAGGGAGAGGAATTATTTCAGCTCAGTACCAATGTGGACACAAGAACAAATGGATATAAACTGGCCATCAGGAAGTTTAGACTTGAAATTAGACGAAGGTTTCTAACCATCAGAGGAGTAAAGTTCTGGAACAGCCTTCCAAGGGAAGCAGTGGGGGCAAAAGACCTAACTGGCTTCAAGATTAAGCTAGATACATTTATGGAGGGGATGGTTTGATGGGATAACATGATCTTAGTCAAAGGTCAATTAATTGCCATCAGTGGTAAAAAGGACCAATGGTCAATGATGGGATGTTAGAAGTTACTACAGAGAACTTTTTCCTGGGTGTCTGGCTGGTGAGTCTTGCCCACATGCTCGGGGTTCAGCTGATTGCCATATTTGGGGTCGGGAAGGAATTTTCCTCCAGGGTAGATTGGCAGAGGCCCTGTAGGTTTTTTGCCTTCCTCTGCAGCATGGGGCACGGGTCACTTACCGGAGGATTCTCTGCATCTTGAAATCTTTAAACCATGATTTGAGGACTTCAGTAGCTGAGACATAGGTGAGAGGATTATTCCAGGAGTGGGTGGGTGAGATTCTGTGGCCTGCATTGTGCAGGAGGTCAGACTAGATGATCATAATGGTCCCTTCTGACCTTAAAGTCTATGAGTCTAACTTACCTAATATCTCCTAAAACCATAATTTTAAATCCTACTCTAGACAAGCCCGTAGTGTGTAGCTGGGGTCTTAATCGTTCTGTGCTTCAGTCTACCACATGTGTAAAATAGTGATGATACTTCCCAGGCGTGGTGGAAGGCTTACTTTCTAAACACTTGTAAAGTGCTTTGAGATCCTCCGATGGAAGGAGCTATATAAGCAAAAAGTTTTGTTATTAAATTTAATAGAAACGCTTTAAAGAAATAACCAAGTTAATTTTTATTACATTTAAACTATTCCCCTGCAATATTTGCAACCATCACGTAGCAACAAAGTCTTAGAATAACATTTTCAAAAGTACATAAGGTGACTTAGGAGCCCAAGTCCCATTTTCAGAAGTGACTAAGGATATGTCTATTTACTTGGGTTTGTGGGGTTCGGGCAGCAGGGCTAAAAATAACAGTGTAGTCTCTGGTGCCTGGTAAGGGGAAATGATCTCGGAGCCTGGGTTCCAGACCAAGCAGGAACATCTATGCTGCTATTTTTGGTCCTGCAGCCTGAGCCCGAGTCAGGTGATCCTGGCTCTGAGACTCAGTGCTGTGGGTTTTTCTTTGCAGCATAGACATAGCTTTAGGCTCCTAAGGCCCATTGACTTTCAGTGTATTCTTTTAAAAGTGCTACCCTATATTACATGAGAACCAAAATGAACTGAATAGAATCACAAAGATGACATTGAGTTTGTTTTTATTGGATAAGCTGAGTGAGATGATATAGAAAATGAAAGATTAAGTCAGATAACATCAAGATATGACTAATAACATGTGTAAGATGTGGTTTTTTAAATAAATCTGTTACCCATTTAGTAGTGGGTTTAAATATGGTGACTCAGAGATAGAAAGCCAAAATCAGAAATGACTAATAACGATTCATCAGCTAGTATATGAAGGATATCGAGTGCTGCATCTCATTATCATAGCTAGTAGGGGGAGCCTCTTCAACCTCTGATCTGGCATTTCATTTCAGATTGGATTCAGCTTAACCCTTTGCTAGTCCTCTACTTCAACTGCTGTGCTACAGTTACCTGTTAACATTTCACTGAAGTCAGTGGAGCTTTGGGGTATGCAAGGCAGCTGAGCAGTGCATTGGAACTAGGCATTGTACCTGCCATTGGTCAGAACCTACCTTAAATAGTCTTTGCTGGCTCTGCAAAACAGTTACCAACTCCAAAAAATCATGAGTCGTCCACTGTAATCACATCCTATTCTGCATTAGTGCAAATGAACAACACAATGTCAATCTTCATAAATAATTAGGGTATCCATGGGTCCCTGAAATTAGAAATGTCTGTTTTCAGGACCTGCTCTCGCTAGTCTTACACCAGTGTTTAGTCTACTACGCTTTTAGCTGACTGGTCACCTGAAGGATGTGCTGGACAAGTGTCCTCATGAAGCGGACATCAGGTTGGATGAACATGTATCTTCCTTGGGGGCACGTGCTAGGTCTGTCATAAAATTATGTTGCTGCCCTGTTTTCCACAATGTCTCCTGGGATATGTCTGCCCAAGGACTGTTAACAAACGTTAACATTGTGCAGTATCCATCTACCAAGTACAAACATGTTAGTTGACAAACTTGTGGTTTTCCATAGGGCTCAGCCTCCCTACTGTCCTTTTCTGCATTTAAAATTTAGGTTTACCTCGCTGTGTTGCTCAGGGGTATGAAAAAATTCACACTCCTGAACATTGTAGTTAAGGCAAGGTGTAGATGTGACTAGATGGAATTCTTCCATCGACTAGTTACCAGTGCTTGGGTTTACCTAAAATGGATGAGGGGGAAAACCCGTTACGTCAATGTAGGAAGTGTCTATGCCACATCTGGCCCGCAGGACCGTCCTGCCCGGCTCCTGAGCTCCCGGCCCCTCCCCCGCGGCCCCCCTCTCCCGCTGCCTCAGCTCGCTGCGCTGCCCGTTCTCTGGCCTGCGGCTCCTACTGGGCAGCACAGGCAGTGTGGCTGGCTCTGGCTGGGCTGCTGGCTCTGGCTGGGCTGAGAGCTCCAGCTGCTCTGAGCAGCATGGTAAGGGGGCGGGGAGTGGGGGGGGGGAGGTCGGATAAGGGGCAGGGGGTTCTGGGGGCCAGTTAGGGGACAGGGAGCAGGCGGTGGTTGGATGGGGCGGGGGGGTCGGATAAGGGGCAGGGGGTTCTGGGGGCCAGTTAGGGGACAGGGAGCAGGCGGTGGTTGGATGGGGCGGGGGGGTCGGATAAGGGGCAGGGGGTTCTGGGGGCCAGTTAGGAGACAGGGAGCAGGCGGTGGTTGGATGGGGTGGGGGGGTTGGATAAGGGGCAGGGGGTTCTGGGGGCCAGTTAGGGGACAGGGAGCAGGGGAGGTTGGATAGGGGGTGAGGTCCTGGGGAGCAGTTAGGGGCAGGCGGTGTGGATAGGGGTCTGGGCAGTCAGGGGACAGGGAGTCAGTGGCAGTTGGCTGTGGTGGAGGTTCGGGGTGGGTGGTCAGGGGATGGGGAACGCAGGGGGATTGGCTGGGTTGGGGGTTCAGAGGGGGGTGGGAAGTGGGAGGGGTTGGATAGGGGGCAGGGTCAGGCTGTTTGAGGTGGCACAGCCTTCCTTACCTGGTCCTCCATACAGTTTCTCAATCCTGATGTGGCCCTCGGGCCAGAAATTTTCCCACCCCTGGTCTACGCTGTGGTACTATAGTGGCATAGCTGCAGCGACTCCTGTAATGTAGACTGCCCTTGGGAGTTTGTCTAGACCAGTGGTTCCCAAACTGGGGTTTGTGAACCCCTGAGGTTTCATGAAATGTTATAGGGGGTTGTTGGAGGGGGCGTGGAATCCCTAATGGCAGACAGAGCTGTCCCTAGGAACCCTGGGCAGCACTGGGCCAGCAGCCTGGAGCCCCTGGACATCCAAGAGCTAAGCAGATCAAAGCAAGCATATCTATCACACTGAGGAGATTTAAACTTCAAGACTCCTTATAAGAAATGGAAAGGGAGATGGATATTTTTTACTGTTTTTAAAATTAAATAGGCAGCAAGTATTGTTTTTAAAATTATTGTGAAGAACATGTTTAAGCTTTGTAACGTGGTGTTTGCCTGAACTGCTCAAGACCTGAATGCTTGTGTAGGAGGAACTTTTTGAGTTGGCTTCTTAAATACCTTCATGCTGTTTCACATCTGATACTCCTTGATGAAACATAGGAGCCTTGTCTTATAACCGGCTTATTCAAAGTGATACAAGCTACAAAAGTGAGATCTTGGAAGAGTGTTGCTGTTTTCATAATGTAATAAAAATACTGTAATGATTAATAGTGTGTAATAAGCATGTCACAAAAACAAATTTTATATTTCCAAGATCACGGCTTTTTTATAATTATACTCGGGTAAAGGAGAAAATCCCTGGAAGTATTCATTTTTAGGAGGGGGTTCATGAGACTTGACATTTTAGTGAAAGGGTTCCACAGATTGTTAAAGTTTGGGAACCACTGATCTAGACTGAGGAAAATTAGCTACCCCATGTTGTCAAAGCACAACTTAATCTTGTACTTCTGCAAGGGGTGACTGCAAACAGATAAACACAACTTGCCTTGTCTGTGCTAGTGCAAAGTGGTAAGTGGCACTTTTTAAAATGATGTATTTTCCCAGTCTAGGCAAACCTATAGTCAGATCCTGTGGCTTCAGACTCTGGGCACTACTACAACACTGTCGTTCCTGTCCTGGCATATAAGAGAGGATTTGAGATAATGGTTAAGAGGGTGAGACTCAGGCCAAGTCTACTCTAGGAAATTAGGTCATTATATCTGTTGGGTGTGAAAAATCAACACCCTGGATGGACACAGTTCAGTTGACCTAATCCCTGGTGTAAACAGTGCCGAGTTGATGGGAGAAGTCTCCTGTTGACATAGCTACCGCCTTTTGAGGAGGTTGGGTACTATGCCAATGGGAGAAGGTTGGTGTAGGTAGCATCTTCAGTCAAGCTTGACAGCGGCGCTTTTAGTGTAGATGTGTCCATGCTTCTGAAGTGCTAGTTGGCAGAGAACGTAGCTACTGAATATGGCATGAGTCTGGTAGCAAGTTTGAGATGTGGGGATCTGTGGCTTTTTATTTGTGTTTTTTGAGCTCCTAGTGGTGAATGGTTTCTTTTCTCCCCCTCCACCCCCTCCAGACTGAAAACAAACTTGGTTAAGGAGGAAGGGGAATTTGGTTTAGGTATTGGGGAGATGGTGGTGGGAGGAGTATGCAGTCACAGCCACCACAATCAGAGCTCATTAACAACATACCTCTCTATTCTATTATCTTCTGAATTAAGAAGCTAACTGGGATTGGTAAAGTTGTCCAAGTTAACCTCCTACATTTGGCTTCCTCCAGCCCCCGCTCCTCCCCCTCCCCCACAGCTTTTCCTTCTACCCTGCCTCTTGTCCTCTTTGGGTGTGGGAGGAAGGGAAGTGGACCTGCTTTTGCAAAGGCGGCTTGAGAGGAAGAGAAGGTGCTGTAACTCGTAACAATACAAGCATTCTCCACCCTGGTGATCTAAGCAGGACCAAATAAGTGAGGAAGGGCATTTCCTTCAGCACTCTGAAGGTACGTAAAGTGGTGGGTGAAGGTACTAAGGCCCTCCCATAGGTATTTCAGTGCAGTTGGAGCCAGCTGCCGTACCTCTCTGGGGTCAGACATTTCTTGCTTTGGCTATGAACCGTAGCAGCTTGTTAAAAGGCAAACTGCAGAGGAGGGTCCAAGAAGCAGGCAGATCAGGCCCCCATTCTTCTAATTTGAGCTCTTTTGTCTGGCTGGTAGTATCCTGCAGCCATTGAAGCAGGTGGGCAGCTGCTGCTGGTTGTACAAATGAACAGGAGACTACTAATGGCTCTTTTTGAAGTCATGCAAGATCAACAGTAGGGGGAGAGGTCGGGGGTTTCACTTCAGCAAACCCTCAAATCCTACGATAGATCAGAGGTTCTCAAACTTTTGTACTGGTGACCCCTTTCATATAGCAAGCCTCTGAGTGCGACTCCCCCACTAAATTAAAAACACTTTTAAAATATATATTTAACACCATTATAAATGCTGGAGGCAAAGCGGGGTTTGGGGTGGAGGCTGACAACTTGTGACCCCCTGAGGGGTCCTGACCCCCAATTTGAGAACCCCTTTGCTAGATGATCCTCTGAACACTAGCTTAAGGAAGGCATATAGTTACCTCCAGCAGAATAGGCTGTGGGTGTACTGATCTTCCTGGCCATTTCTCACTAGGGGAAACATAAAAAAAAATGTCTTTGGCTTCCTTTCTACTTAAGGGTCTTGTTCTTTAGTCTCATGGAACAGCTCCTGAAGCTGTATGTGGTTTCTTGTTGGTGTTTCCAGTTGCTCTGTCCTTGTTGTAGTGTGATCCTCTTTCCCATGCCATACAAGCTTGAACACGAAACTCTCAGGGACTTGAAAGTTCCACAAACCATAGCTTAGACATGATTTTTTTTTTTAAAGTCCCTGTTTTCTTTATTTTTGTCAGACGCACAACTGGTATGTTTACCAATCCATTCCTTGATATCAGTTGTTATGGCAGATTTGGCTGTGTGCTACCTATCCTGTTGGGATTAGATCATTTTCTCCAATTTCAAGGAATACTGAATAGTAATAGAAGGCAGTAGAGGCATGATTGTCCCTAGGAAACAATTGTAAAATTAAAAAAATTACACATGTATTACTCTTTTCAGAACAGACTATGCTGTTCTTCACTCAGTAAAATTGTCTTGTAATTCTTTAATTTTTTTGTGTGGGTAGGTTGGAACTAGATTGTTTTAAATCTGAAATTTTTTTGTGTTTGAAAAAAATTGCTAATGTAAATTAGCAGCTTAAAATATTGGGTGCTGGTAGAATTCTCACTTATTTACCATTAAAATTATCAATAAGACACAAGGTAACCAGCTAATGTAAGTATTAGTTTTATTGCCAAACAAATGGCAAATACAAAAAGAGAGTAGATCAGATACTTTTTTGAAACTGTAGATTTTTACAAGAATATATATTCTCTTCCTCACTACACAGCTGGTGGATTATTTCCCGTGTTAAGCATTTGGGAAGGGCTGATGATCAGATGATACTCAACATGTATTACTTAACTGAGTCATGTGTTTAAGAAGCTACAAGTCTTACTAGAACTCTCTGCTGTGTTACAACTTATCAAGTCTCTGGAGTGTGCCCACTTAAAAACCTGATCATTGGTTTAAGTAAGGATAATTCTACAAAAGGATGATGTGTAACATAGCAATAGAAAAGGTGGTGCCTTGATGTATGTATGTAGCATGGGTGATATTTTGGCCCCTCTGAATTGCAAATCTGCTAATGACTTCACTAGGGTCAGGATTTTACCATATGGAATTGTATTCCTTTGACTATAAAAGCAGTTATACATGAGCACTAATCCAGGTTCTTCACTACAAAAGCTACCGTGGGTGACTCAGTTACATTGTATTAGTGCCCCCAACATTGCTAAAACACACACTGGTTTTGGCTGGACAAGACCAAACTCTATATTGATCATGCTACAGCCCGATACTTGACAAGGGTGCAACATGATTTGGGAGCATGTTACTGGGGCAATTGGTCTCGTAAAATGGTTGTATTGTAGGTGGGTCCTTTATTCTCTTCCATCTTACCTAAACAAAATTTACAACTTGTAGTTCACTAGACAGGGCACTAAGTTGGGCAATTCATATCTATTTTGGAATTGAATTATGGTCTGATTCTCACATTAAAGAACTTTTATTTTAAACTCTGGCTAAAATTAAAGGTAACAAATAGATCAGATGTAGATCATTTGAAAAAAAATGTTAAGTAAAATATTGCTTGTGGTTTTGACAAATGACTACAGTGGAAGAATACATTAAAGCTGTTGAAGTATACACTGAAAGAAAATACTTCCTATGAAGTTGTGTAATGATTTAGGGTATTCTTAGGGGTGCTGTATTAACTGATGTAAAATAATGGACAGCATAAGGTATGCCAAGTTAATCAACCATAACAAAAGTATTCTAGATTTCCTTTGTATATTTTTTTCCCCATACAGCTAAAATTTGTGTCCAGACCCTTATCCTTTCACTGAGCATTATCTAAACACAGTTTTTTGTATTGCTCTATCATTGCTGCTTGCCCCCGGTATATATTGTATCTGTTATAGAGGTGCTTACTCGAGTATAACTAATGGGAATAGCTCAGATAGGCTGATCCCTAGGGTAAAGAACAAATGCTTGTAACCTGGAATAAACTTGGGGATTGCCACTCTAGCTTTTCCTAAGGGTATGTCTTCACTGCAGAGTTCACCTGGGCTCTTAACCTAGATGTTACCCCAACTACCCTCCCATCCCTACACACACACAGCCCTGTCACCCAAGTTTAGTGGTGCTTTCAAATTAGGCTAGCTGGCCTGTCTGGAGGTATGGATTGGAGCCCAGGTGCCACTTTACTCCGGCTAGTCACTTGGCCACTTTGCAGTGAGGGCACAGGCTAAATCACGTCAGTGCTGATAGTCCTGCAATGCTTTCCCACAATTCCCCCATGAGACCATAAGGTCAGACTAGTTCTCCCAGTTCACCGGGCAAGAATCAGTGTCTCAACTTACTGCAGCACAAAGAACCATGGGATGTGTCCTCAGAAATGCTAGCAACACACACAAAGTGCAGCACTGGTGAGGATGCAGTAACTCATGTAAGGGCTTTGCAATGTTGCTGCTCATATCCAGGCTAGGCAACTCAGGTACTGCTCACCTGGGCTAACTCTGGTAGGGAAGATACCCTTTAGTACCTCACGTTCAGTCACAATCACCAAGTAGAGTGAAGGCAAGTCCTTGGCGTTTATCTATTAGCGTCCCATTTTCTATCACATCTGGTGCTGCTTTCAAAGTCCTTCAAAGCTCTGCATAACTGCTCTTATGTTGTCCCTACAACTTCAGCCTTGACTATTCCCCCCCCCCCCTTTTTTTTTTTTTTTTTTTGCACTTGTCTTTGCTAGCTAGCCTTTTTATTTTTAACCTCTGGTTAACAACTTTGTCAGTGAACTTGAGATACTTGGTTCATTTGTGAAGTTTGGTGTGGACACTCCTCATGTATGTTCCAAGTTATAAATAAAATATTTGTCCTTTACTTCAGCCTATGGTAATGCAAATTAATAACATGTTCTAACTTAACTGGTAGGATTTGTTCCATTTCGTGTAGACTCAATGCACACATGTAAATCGCATGTCCATACCTCTGGTAGAAAGCTGAATATAATACTCCTGGGGGAATTCTGCACCAGAACTCGGTGCACAATATTTTAAAATTCTGCATATTTTATTTGTCAAAAAATGCAATATCACACTAGTTTCAACTATTTTTGGTGATTTTATTTCCAAATACCTGTCAGCAAGTATGTCTGTGACAATACAGACAACAAAAATATTCAGGAAATCTTTTTTTGACAAATAGATTCCTGACTAGGCATATCAGTACAGAACTTTGAGTAATAATGCATTTCAATTATAATAAAAAATGTATTTCCCACACCCCTCAGCAACGGATTGGGGGAGTCAGAGGTGATGGAAGAGCTGATGGAGAGGGAAGTAATTGCTGGGAAGGAGCTTGGGAGTGGACTTTACAGGTGGTTGGGTGTGGGTGAGAGAAGTATGGGACTGATTTTTGGGAGGAGGGAATTGCTAAGGAGTTGGGGAGCCGCCCCCATGCAAACCCCCAGCCTCTCCCATTCAGTCAGGCACATCTGCACATATCTCCATAGGCAGGGTGCTGCGAGGAAGGCAATCTCTGTCTCCTCCCTCTCGATGACTGGCTGCTCCGGTCCATGAGTCGGGCCGCCCTCTCTTCCGGTGCCACATCAGCCCTTGGTGGGTGAAAGGTGTAATTGCAGCTTCCCTTCAGCTGTCAGAATCAATTCTGCAGGAGGAAAAAAAATCTGCAGGGGACATTAATTCTGCCCTTGCGCAGTGGTGAGGAATTCCTTCAGGAGTAATATAATTATTCTGTCAGACCTATGTTAAAATCTGAGGCACCCAGTATGCATTCATTTTACCTCTCTTTTTACTCACATACATATTTATTGTGTGTCCAAAATGATCTTCTGGAGAATGATTGATTGCATCAATATAACCAGTTCAAAACTATGAAATCAAGCTCCCTTATGTTAAAATATCTTTCTGACAGCAGTATGGTATTTCTGTGCTTTGCACATAAATGGTAATTTGTAGGATAAAAGTATTTCTCTGACTACTTTTTAATTAGGAATTAGCTCCTCAATGATTATTTTCCAATAACTATTTATAAAACAATTTATTAGACTCAAATGTAGAATCCAAGGCTCTAAGAAGAAACTTTACTTCTCCAGTGGTAGGAGAAGAAACAGCATGCAGTCCCTGGCCAAAGGACTAAACTGACTTGCAAAAGTTGACTTGCAGAGTTGCTAGAGTCCAGGGCACCTGCCTGGTGAGAAAGCAAAGCCCAGTCTTTCCTTGTTTGGTTTGTTTGCCACTCAATGTGCAGCGGCAGTCAAAAAAACTAACAATGTTGGGAATCATTAAGAAAGGGATAGATAATAAGACAGAAAATATCATATTGCCTCTATATAAATCCATGGTATGCCCACATTTTGAATACTGTGTGCAGATGTGGTCACCACATCTCAAAAGAGAGGTATTGGATTTGGAAAAGGGCAACAAAAATGACTAGGGGTATGGAACAGCTTCTGTATGAGGAGAGATTAATAAGATTGGGACTTTTCAGTTTGGAAAAGATGATTTGCGGAGGGGGGCGGAGATATATAGAGGTCTATAAAATCATGAGTGGTGTGGAAAAAGCAAATATGAGAAGGAGTAAATAATACTTCCTTAACCCAAGAACTAGGGGTCACCAAATGAAATTAATAGGCAGCAACAAACAAAAGGAAGTATTTCTTCACACAACGCATAGTCAACCTGTGGAACACTTTGCCAGAGGATGTTGTGAAGTCCAAGACTATACCAGGGTTCAAAAAAGAACTAGATAAATCATGGAGGATAGGTTCATCAATGGCTATTAGCCAGGGTGGGCAGGGATGGTGTCCCTAGCCTCTGTTTGCCAGAAGCTGGAAATGGGTGGCAGGGGATGGATCACTTGATAATTACCTGTTCTGTTCATTCTCTCCGGGGCACCTGGCATTGGCCATTGTTGGAAGACAGGATACTGGGCTAGATGGACCTGTGGTCTGACCCAGTATGTCCATTCTTACGTTTCGCTTACTTTGTGTACAGAAGGGCGTCATTTTAACTGTGACACTTGGTCGGTGGGCTGAGCCACTGAAGACCCACCAAACAAGGTTGACAACCTATAAGGGGTGCAAGGAGCAGGAAAAGGCATTCAGCAGGAGGCACTTGAGGTGAGTGCTTCACTTAGGGTGACCAGATGAAGGGACCCCAAAATTGAGACTTGTCTGAGCAAAAAACAAAAAAACCCCACCTCCCACCACACTTGTCGAGCAAGGAAAAAAAAAAAAGCCGCCGGAGTTCTCCGAGCATAGCTGGAGATCTCTGAGGGGAAGGGGGAAAAAAAGAAAAAACCCTAAGCCCCGGTATCGGGACAAATGGCGTCCTGACCATACATTGGTCAGGACGTGGGACAAAGGAGGAAAAGTCGGGACAGTTATTGGGACATCTCATCACCCTAGCTCCACTTAGTGGAGGCAGTTCAGCAATTAAGCCCTTCTGTATTTTATGTAAAATTGAAAGCTTTTTGGTTCACGCTAAAACCCTTAGCAGTTGCTTGTGGAAAAGAATATTGTATCAGTCTTTCTACAGTAGTGCAGTAGGAGACCTAATCATTGGCTAGAAAAGAGTGACTATGGGATGAAACATCCAAAGGGAAGAAGCTATGGGGGGCGGAGCGGGGAGGAAAGAGTATGATAGATAGTTTTGCTTTTGAAGCGTAATAGGTACTTTTTGCAGGCTGATGGTCCATAATGATACTAGGTCCACTTTAAATTCTTGTGTTATAGTATTGGTTGAAGCCAGTTCAATTTCTCTAGTGTAAACAAGTGCTCAATTTGGTAGAGTAGCTTTGTCTAGTCTAGGTTCTTACATCATGCTCTGTTACTTTGAATCACTCCTGCAGTACTCAAACCTTTTTATTTTTTTTCAATCTCAAGTTTGGGCATCAACTGCGCTACTTCAGTGGCTTATTATTGTGCACCTTATGTCAAGTTAATACAATAAAATAGGCATGTAGTTTAATGGATGAAAAAGGGAATGCAATGCTGATAACTTGCTTGCCTTTCACACACAGTATTTATTCATTTGATTATTGATTAGGCTATTAAACTTGTAAGAAAAACTAATGTTCTGTGAGCTTTCCTTTTTTCATTCCTTGACTTTTTTGTGGCTTTATGCAAATAAGTTACATATTTAAGGTAAAAGTTTGTGTCTTTGCATTTATTGCCATTTCTCATAAAGAAATTTGTGAGACAGCCCAGGCCTGTTAGCATTTAAATAATTTTGGCTTATCTTTGAAATTTAACACCTTTGTGGAGATGGGCTCTGAGCAGTGGAGTGGATGGAGTTGGGAGGGGTGGGTTAACACCTAGCTGTTCTGCAAGGTTGGGTAACATGGCAGTAGCACATCAGTGAAAAAAGTAGATGAGGGCAGGAGAAAGAGAAATGTAATTTGCATATTTTGGAGAACAGCAGGATTGCCAGCTCATTATTTTATTGTGAATTTTGTGGTATTTAAGCTCTTTTCCTAAACCCAGCTGCTGGAATTGAGAGATTTATTTCTTAAAAGTAGGGTTTTTTTAGTCCTCTTGGTGGTAAAGAAAAGCTGGGAAACATGAAGCAAGTGACCCTAAGGCCCAGTAACCAGAAAGCAAATTAAAACACCCAAAATTTTATTTTAAAAAAACCATCTCATAACTTTTGGGGCCCAACTCATGATTTTCTTTAATGCTTGGATTTGGAATTTGGCAATACCTAGAGTTTGCTGTTTGGCACCAAATGTCTTATTTAGATATTCCCACACTACAACTATAACTGCACACAGGCATAGTTGGAGGCATTTGTGTTTTAACTGGTTTCTTTTTTATTATTGGTAGTGTGGAGGGGCAGAAAGGTGCTACAGAACCACGTTAAGGGGCTGAAGGCTAATGTGAAAGCTGTGATGTCCTGCCCACACGAACCTGGGGAGGGGGAAGAGGGTCCCTTTCTAACCGTACTGGCACATGGTTAACTACTGGGTGAGCACAGGCTCTTAAGCTTTGATTACACTACAATTATAATCGAGTTGGGGAACCCTGATCAGGTTTTAGCATAAACATCTCCAACATGTATAGATTCATAGAATCATAGAATATCAGGGTTGGAAGGGACCTTAAGAGGTCATCTAGTCCAACCCCCTGCTCAAAGCAGGACCAATCCCCAATTTTTGCCCCAAATCCCTAAATGGCCCCCTCAAGGATTGAACTCACAACCCTGGGTTTAGCAGGCCAATGCTCAAACCACTGAGCTATCCCTCCCCCCCCCGGAGGGATTAGATGGGCTCAGTGTCTAGCATAAAGTCTGATTAAAGAGGCAGGATAAATGGCTCTATGTTGCAACCTGGTTAGGGGTCAGCTCTTAACTGTTCCTTCTGCAATACAGGTGCTACAGCAGTTCAGCTGGAGCACCATAGTATAGGTGCACCCTATAGTGACAGAAGGAGTTTTTCCATTGCTGTAGTAACTCCACCTCCCTGAGCAAAGCTAGCTAAGTCAATGGAAGCATTCTTCCATCAACCTAGCGGCATCTGGCATAGCTGTAGTGCTTAGGGTGTGGATTCTTCACACCCTTGAGTACCATAGTTATGTTGACCTAAGTTTTAAGTGTAGACCGGGCCTAAGTAATAATTACAGTTGTAGTGTAGCAGTGGCCTCGGTCTCCTTCTATAGACTGTCCTAACAATCACCCTATGCAGTTTAGGGAACTGCAGTAGGTTGGTATCACAGAGGGTGCAGGACTTTGGGATCTGCTAAAATTCTTGCATGACAGTTGAGTGTGCACAGAAATGATTTTTTCCCCCTGATTGTCTGTCTATAGATGTTGATCCTTTTTCCCCTTACCCCTAAAAATCAATATTAAACAAAAAAGGGCTGACGGGGTACCTGTAAAATTGAAGTCACTTTCCTCAGTTGTTTAACTGACTCTTAAAATGCTAAAAGTGCATTTCACCCCTAAACAAATGACTGCAAAAATTCTTCCAAAAAAAGTTTGGGCTCTGGACTCAGACCAAACTTGGGATGTTTCAGCCCCAAAGGTTAGTGTCACACAATACATTAAATGGTGGGTTCTAATGAAAGTCCTGACGTAGCTTGAACTAGCTATAGCTGTAAAAGCTTTAAAGTGCTGGCACACATGCAATATGACATATATACCCTCAATTTTTGTAAGATACTTGCTTTGAGAAGTGTCCTATTGATTTTACTGTAGCTCGGCAGCAGTATTTGCTTCATTGGAACAAGTTTACAAATGAAGAACCCCTTGGTTCTTCCTATTTGCATATTTGAGTTTAATTGTCCTTTGCAGGGCCACACAAATTCTGTGTGCTGTGCTCTAGAGAGCTCAGCGCTGCAATGTGACACTGGAATTCTTTTTGTTTTTGTTTGCTATTTGTATTCTGAAAGGGTGGAGGGAGTCCCAGATAAGCTTCTAACCAACACGATATTGTGAATCCTGTTTTTCAAAGAGGTTGTTTAAAGCTACTACTTTCAATTACACTGCCTATTAAGATCCACTAATCCGTTAATATTAAAAATAGTGTTGATCACAAGTTGGTACAGTTTTATAAACTTTACCTGAAATGTCCTTAGGGTTTGTTTACAGTACTGCTTATGTCAGTTACTTCCATCACTCAGGCGGAGAGGGACTTTTTCACATCCCTGAGTGATGTAAGTTAATAGACTTAAAAAGCAGTGTGGACACACCACCTTATGTCAGTGGGAGATGTTCTTCCACCAACACAGCTTCTGCCTCTTGTTGAGGTGGAGTATTTATGCTGACGGGAGAGCGCTCTCCCATTGGCATAGCACATCTTCACCAGACATGGCATAGTGGCACAGTTGCATCAGTGCAGATATGCCAGTGTAGCACAGTAGTGTAGACTTTAGGGACGTTAATGTAAAGTTATTTTTTTTCACTTTTAGTAACATGAAACATACAGAAGAATGTGTAATGTTACTCTACAGTACAGCAAAGGACTGTAAATTAATGATCAAGTAAGCTACTTGATTTGATATAGTAGATAAACACCAAAAGAAAGCAGAGGGACTTTCTTCGTTAACAAGGAATTGTAGGTTACTTTAATAATATCAGTAATAAAGTAAAAATAGATTTTCTTGTACAGTATTCTGAAATATTTCTTCACACAGTTTTAAAGTACATAATGTGGCAAACCTTGTGTGAAAGAGAGAGACTACTGGTTCTGCTGTTCTTAAACAATCCTCTTCAAAGATTTATAGTCTCCTATACTTGGGATTAAGCATTAACAATAGACTGTGTGCTGTATAAACATTCTCCATATAAATCATGGAAAATCAGTGTTAAATATTAAAAAGGTTGATTTAACTCTGATTATATTTGCTTTGTAGTTTAAGGTTAAAATTAATCCTTAATTCATCCCACAAATTTCTAGAGAAACAGATGATTATTCTGATCAGTTTTGAGACATGGGATTTTAACCCCTTAATTGACTGACCAAAAGAGACTTTTAAAAATAACTTACCCTGACTGTCTTTCTTTCCTGGTAGTACTTAAATTTTGAAATCATTTTAATGGTGAAGAATAAACTAAGTTTACATGCTCGTCTCACTATATATTGTTTACTTTCTGGTTCTCACATGCTATCATAGTGCTACACTGGTTCGATTGGAAGGAAATACGGGGAATTGTTTAACTACTATTACCAGGAGAACCAAACTGTTCATTAAGTATAAATGTGAAACCTATTCCAGAAACATTTTGTTAGTCTCTAAGGTGCCACAGGTATTTTTCTTTTTAAAAAGGTCAGGTTTAATCTTTCTCTGAATCAACTTAATTTTGACATTACCAATAAGAGATGTTCTCTAAGTCAGCTGTCTTAATACTTCAAATAAGGTCTACTCTGTATTTCCTTTTCTTTGCCTAGTTCACTTCAGCTGTACTATAGAGTAGTGGTTCTCAACCTTTCCAGACTACTGTACTATTGGGAGTCTGATTTGTCTTGCGTACTCCCAGGTTTCACCTCAATTAAAAACTATTTGCTTACAAAATCAGACATAAAAATACAAAAGTATCACAACACACTGTTACTGAAAAATTGCTTACTTTTTCATTTTTACCATAATAAATCAGTTGGAATATAAATATTGTACTTTTCAGTGTGTATATAGTATATAGAACAGTATAAACAAGTCATTGTCTGAAATTTTAGTTTGTACTGACTTAACTAATTTTTATGTAGCCTGTAAAACTAGGCAAATATCTAGAGGAGTTGGTGTGCTGCATACCCCCAGGGGTACGTGTACCCCTGGTTGAGAACCACTGCTATAGAGAAGTGCCACTTCAGTGCTCCACTAGTTGACCAACACCTTGCTCTGTACCCTATTCAAGTAAAGTGGCTATAGCAGAGGGAGTCAAAAAGAATGTTGCTCCCTCCATGGCAAATTGATGTAGCGCTAATTTATGCAGAGTGCCCCCCAGTACAATGGTAAGAGATGTATTAGGAATGTGTGCAGTGGGTGACATTCTATTCTAGATGGGCACTGCTGCTGTTCACTTTATTTTGATCATGCCTGCATTACCCTGACCAAAATAAAAATTCTTTAGATAAATAAGCAAATAGAACCCACGACTCTATATAGTCCACCTACTCTTACAAGCATCAGAAGAAAATACAGGCTCTGAATCTGAATTTTACACCTTTCATTTTATGAAAATGATCAAGTGCATGAAGTGCTGAGAGATGATGGGTTAAAATGCCACTTAAGGTACAGCTTCCCTACCTCCTCTCTCCTTCTCTCTCTCTCTTTTCCCCCCCCCCCCCCCCCCCCCATGCTGCTGCAGCAACAGGCAGGGACTGTAAAAGCCTGGAACTATCTGGTGCCTACGAAGCTTTCCCTGTCAAGCCCTGGTGTAGAGGGGCAGGACTGACTGGGGTGAGAATGTAATGTCTAGCACTAAGGATTCTGGGCCGTGTTGCTGCCCACACGTAGCTCAGGTTGAGCTTCCATAACTTAAGCAGGGGTCCTTTTAGCTCCTGGAGTAGACCAGAATGGGGAGAGCACAGAGGTGGCACAAAGGTACAAAAGGGGCATAAAGCCACTTTTTTATTCCCACCTTCTCCTGGGCTGCAAGGTTGGTACTCTGCCTCTGAGAGGTGCGACTACAGCTCGTACAGACACACCTAGCTAGCTCAGTTGCATGAAGCTGTTTCAGCACAAGCTAGCCACTTGAGTACATAACCAGGGTCCTGGGTGGGTTTGCACAGCTCCTCTGCTGCGGAGTCACTGCTGCTCTTACTTTGTCTACCCAGGCTGCAGTCAACTTCAGATTGCAGTGTATACAAACAACCCTATGAGGCTCAGCACAGAATCTCCCCTGAGCTTGTACTTGTTAACTCCTTAGTAGTTCCGCTGGTGGGAATGCTAACACAGACACAGCTGCTGGCATTTAAGTAAATACAGTCTAGACTTGCTCTGAGAAAGATTGCACAATGTGGTTAAAATGCTGGAGACCAGCCTGAACTAGCACTCCCTTTAATGCAGGTGCCCTTGTGGTAAGGGCATAGGAAATCTTATGGAAGGAGGAGAGGACAGCAGTTATTCTGCACTCCATGCTTTCATCCACAGCTGGGATGGGTGTAGGTTTTGTGATGCCTGGTGCAAATTAAAAATTCAGACAGCAGTATGAGGAGAAGTGAGAGGGTGAAGGCAGCTAGTTGGTTGGACTAATGCCCCTTGCAGGGGGATTTGGAAGGAAGCTCACAATCACAACCCAGAAGTTTGGGACCCTTTGCAGCAACATGCTTCACACCAGGCTATGGCCTGCCCTGCAAAGGTCTGTTACCAGTGTAAGATTTTATTATTTAGAGCCATACTAGCAATGTAAGTTTTTAAGCTCCTGAAATAGTAGGCATTGGAAGCTAACACCACTTCTGTTAAAATGCAGGTGTTGTGTTAATAATTATTTAACATAGATATTAGGATGCTACTTATAGGACGCAGCCAGGGGGAAGGAGAACTATAAATTAATAAGTGAGGTTTGACTTTAACTCCTTCAGGCCTGATCTTTCTCCCATTAGGACTGATGAGAATTTTGCACCCAACTCCTGTGGAAGTGGGATGGAGCATTAACTGGAAGGCAGTACCACTGCTTGTGTGTTTTCTGTAGTACTTACAAATAGAACAAGTTGAAATGAAGGATGAGATGGTTGCAAGATAGAACACTTACTAATGCTGCCATGGCTGTTTAGTCTTTGTTTTGCAACTCTTCCCAAAATTGTTAAACTATTAAGTTCACATTATTCAGCAGATAACTTGTCATATTATTCAGCCAGCTCCCCAGAATGAATAAAAGTTAATTAAGTAACTTATTTGATGCAGGAGTGCAATCAATGAATAATGTTAAAAGGGAATAACTCCTTTAGTCAGCTGTAAACTTCAGCCTCTGCTTGAGAAGTCCCCATCTTTAGAATACCAGAGTTTTTCATGACAGGCCTGAGATGTGCTGGCAGAGTTGTGTAGGATCCCAAGTCTGGAATAGCAAGGGGCGTTGCATGACACATTATGATCTGCACTGGCAGAGCTGCATGTGGGGGAACTATCAGTGAGTTCTCCTCATGCTGTAATGGATTTAGCTAGTGCTCTCAGTCTTGCAACTTCGTGTGTACCCATTTAAGAGGGATATTAAAAATAAAAATAGCTACTTAAAATGCTAGGCACTACCTAGTATTACCCACATAGTGAGTAGGCTACAGATGGAATATTTGATAGACTGTTTGGGTTTCTTTGCCTTATACAACATAAAGCAGTCATTCCTTAAGCATCACAAACAGAAAAACTATGTATGTATCCAATATCAAATTATCATTTGGGTGTATGCAGTTGTTGGTTCCCAGACTGAAGCTGGCACAAGACACTTCTTCAGAGCTCATAGTCACAGCAGAGAGGTTTTGGTAAGATAGTTGTGCTATATAATTGGCATCCTGTCCTTCCATTGGATTGTGTTTAACAGGAACTCTTTTTTAATTCGTTTCCACTGTCATTCTGTTAAACCCTATTGCTAGACATAGAAATTCTTGACATATGTTTGTTCTTGAAAACATACACTCTGTACTGCTTTGGTCATTAGATCATTTTATGTGATTGTCAGCTTAAAAAACCCCCAAAACCCTGCATTTGGCAGCCTTTCAACAGCAAAGCAGCTTCCTGCAGCCTAGGACTATAAACGGTATAATTTGTCCATGGAGGCCTATGCATTACAGAAATGAAAATTCTTTCTCTGACAGCATTCATTGCTTAGTACACAGCAATTTGGCTGTCAGAAACAGCTGGCACAGTAGGATGGGACAATAGGAGGGGGGAGAGAAGGAAGTGCTTACTCAGAACACCAACTGAGAAGATCAAGTTACACAGTCTGTCATTAACAGACACACCATGCTCTAAGATATAGCTTTCTGTCTGAGCAGGAGTCTGTGGCGCAGACAGTAGGTGTTTTACTAAACAGTTGAAGAAAAATCTTTACTCTGCAGTGATTGCCCAATGCAGGCTTTCTTTAATGTTGTGCTAAGTGTGTCCTCTGTTAGCTGGAGCTATGCATTAAAGTAACATATTTTTTTTTTCTTCCCTAGATTAGGTAAAGTCTTGCTGTCCTCCCCTCCCCTTATATGTGGTGTGGGGGATGGGTCAAACAGTTGTGAAAGTATTGCTCAGAGGGTTTGTCTCCAGCCCACAGTTTTCTTAACCAGCAACCAGATTGAAGAGATGTACAGTAATCTGACTATCTACTAGCTAAATACTAAGTCAAACAGGTGATGATGGAAAAAAACAAGTGTTTTATAAAAACGACAAGGAGGACGGTGCATCTGAAGTGAGGTTTTTTTTGCCCACGAAAACTTATGCCCAAATAAACCCTGTTAGATTTTAAGGTGCCATCGGACTCCTCGTTTTTGTGGATACAGACTAACACATTACCCCTCTGATACTTGGCACCATGCAAGTGTTTTATGTGGTATGCCTTTCTCCAGTATGTTTTTCTTCAAAAAAAATAAAATAAAAAATAGAGTGGTGCTGTTAGGTACATGCTTGAATTCTGTGTCTCCGGCATGGCTTTGTGTTTCCTCTGTATTGATTTTCATGATTCATTGAACTTGAGCTAAGCAAAAAGCATACTTAAATGATGCTGGAGACAGCTGTCTGTTCAAGTAGGAGATGTACTCATGGTGTAATGGCGCCAGATTTGTCTTCCATTACTTTCTCCGGTAAGGTACACAGTAGTAATATTTCACTAAAGGCTTTTTCATTTCCTCTTAAGTCTCTGGTGTCTTACCTTTTAAAATATACTATGTTTCAAAGAACTCATCTGTACTACAAACTTTAGTATGATTTCTGTTCCTGAAGACCTAACTACTGTATTTCTGTGGTGATCTATCTCTTCTAATCATTTTAGCTGGAAAGATTTGTGTGGGTTTGAGCCCTTATCAAAAATTTGCAGAGGGAAGAAGGAAAAAAGATTTATATTTTTAAAAGTGGATTGACTAGCTAGCAGAACTGTTGAAAATGTACATATGGAGAATTTTAGATAAAAACAAACTTATAATGCTCTGGAAGCTGATATGTGGGTTTTTTTGTTTGTTTTAATCTGTTCGCCTTTATACAACAGAAGCTGAAGTTCCAGATGTTGTTTTGGATTAAAGATAGTGAATGGAAAAATAAGCTTTCTTAATGATAACAGAGTCAGACTGGCTGGTTCTGTACTGACAGGAATATGGAGAGATAAAAACTCCATTACTGGTGCGTGCACTGCCGAAGAAGCCAATAAAACAATGCCATCTTCACTGGAAAAAAGCTCCATATTGGCAATGATCGGTGCCAACTGCAAGAGGAGGCAGCTGCAGACTAACAAAAATATTAAAATAAAAACTGTTAAATGATTTGGTGGGGGGGACTGGTTTTTTTTTCTTCTCTTGCAGTTAAAGGTTAATCTTTAAGATCCTGTTCTCTTTCCATGCAGTATTGATCATTAAAATGCTTTAGCCATGTATAGAGTGTTTGGTGGGAAGGAGCAGGGGACAGAGGATGGGGAGAAGTCAATAAATCTGTCTCTGAAAGAGTGTATTCTCTGGGGTCAGGTGGCCTCTTGGTGGCTTACCACCCTGAAAAAATCGCTTCTGTTGGTCTGTAGAGTGACTTTATTTATTTATTTTTTTAAAAGATGTTCCTACAATCCATGAGGAAGGTTTGTTTTTAAAATAACTGTGTTTTGCTTATTTCCTCCTCTTGATCTCAGTTGCATCCTTCTCCTGAGTTCTGGCAAATCTTAACTAACAGTGCATGCAGGTTTTCCATTCAGTGGAATGCCCTCTCCATCCAGTATCTGATTAACTGCTTCAGGCCTCTAACAAAACCCTCATTCTCCAGCTTCTCTGACCTTGGAGTGCAGCTGTTGTAAGGTAGTTACTTCAACTATGCTGATTCATGGCACAGTACTAATTAGTTACAGGAGGCAGTATCAGCCACCCTCATGTAGTGTGGAGCTAAGCCATTGCTGATCACCAGGGATCCTAGTTTTCAGTGATCACCCCCCCCCCACCCCGAATTCCCTCAATTTTAAAAAACAAAGCAAACAAAAAAACCATAAAAATCTGCGATTTAAAATGAAATGCTCAACTTTTGTTTCCATGCCTACAGTATATATAGGTATCAGTTGAGCACAATGTTTTATTGATATACTGTAGAACCCTGTTTATCCAAGCTTCCGTTATCTGGGGTCTCTGTATTAACTGAACTATTGGCTGGAGCTGACTGCCCAAGCCCCTCACCCCATCTTAAAATAAGGGGGAGAAAGCTCTTTGCCAATTCTCTGGATTTTTGACACCCCCCTCCCCCAAATCTGGCCCTGGTCCTAATTAGATTGGATAAATGGGGTTCAGCTGTAAACTTAAAGAGCATTCAAAAATGAATCTCACAAGGGGAGATTGCACTCACTGAGTAAGTGACACTGGTACTTTCAGTGAAATTTAGTTTGTTTTATTTTTTCACTTGTAAAAACTTAGATTCTCTGTAAAAACACAAATTTTGCCATTTTCTGTGGCAAATGGATTTCTAGCGTCCCTGCTGATCACTCAGGATCTAAAGCCTTGTCTATATGACTGACTGATTGCTGTTGGTTGAAATGGGGGTAAACTTCCTCAGGGCAAGTAAAGGCTTTCTTTGTGTATGCTAAAAGCTTGCACCAGGGTAGCTATACTAGCCTGCATTTCTGGCTGCAAATTTCCACTGCATACAAGGCCTTATTCCCTATCTACACTAGGGAATTTTTAGTGTCCCCCCCCCCCCCCCCCGCCCCAAATGTGGCTTATCAAGGCTTTTGTCATTTTTCTCTGGACCTTGCTCCTGCCGTTAATCTGGTTCTGACTCTCAATTCCTTGCTCAGTTTAAGTTGAGTATTGGTTTACTTCATGCCCCTTCTAGGATGGTCTTTAAGCTTATGTCTCTGCCTTTTGAGCTTGTGAGTCAGAGGGGAAACCTTTCATGAGAGGCTTTCCCTTCCCCATGGGCTGTGGTTGAGGTCCAGTGATCTTTATGGAGGAATTAATCTCCAGCCCTGCATATGTTGGTCTAGCCCCATTTTGAGGGAGTAGGGTTCTCATTTGAGGGGATTACAGACTAAAAGGCTGACAAACAGGTGATAAAATAAGGGAACTCTTTGCCCAGCTCCTTCTATACCCTCCCCCCCCTTTGCTCCAGCTCTATCAGAGTTTATCATGTGAGCTGCATTACATTCTTTCCCTCTGTTGCCTGGAGGTGGCAGTGGTACCATGATGCTCCTGCTGCTGATGTTTCAATTCCCCCCAGGTATTTTTGTGCCCCTTCTAGCCTGTTCATTTCTGAGAATTATCTTAGGTGCCTCAGTTCATTTTCTACATTGCAACTTCTTGGACCGCTAGGCTGACTTGGCTCTCCTTCAGATGAGGTTTTTCCTGCCTAGCTTGAGCCTCCATAGACCAATGTGGTTGTCTGCTATTGAGTCAAAATAAGACTTGGGCTCTTGTGGAGATGGGTTACCTGTCTTGCCAGTGACCTGCGATCTAGGTCATGTACATCTGTGTCGTTTCTCCCCCCCCCCCCCCCCCCCGCGCGCACACACACTGCAAGAAGGAACTGGAGTGTCAAAACTCATTCTGTCAGAGGACTGGGTTAATCTTTTAAGTTTAGTGGGGATGAAGTGTGTGTGTATATATAGGACTACATACATATTCTCAGTGAAACTTCCTCTGATCTCCTTAGACTTGCACAAAGACCAATGCTACAGTATGGCCTTTTATGTAATACTGTAACTTACATGTTTTTATATGCATTATTTGTTACTGAATGCCATTATAAAGGTACTTTCACTCATTGGGAAAGTAAGCTCACCTTTCAGCTTTTTCTCCTTTTGTTTCTCTTATCTTCCACAATCTCTGTTGCTTTTCTCTATCCTCTCTGTATCACTGTAGGCATCTCCCAATTCCTTAATTCATCCACTAAAATGATCAGCATAGAGATGACACTGAAAGCATAATCAGGCTTTAGTTATTTTACCGAGGAGTTTGATAGAAGGAGATGTGAGTTCAGAACCCCTCAAACTATTGCTGTCTTCCTGAGTCTGCACACAGACAAACATTGATTGCATTAATAAAAATAAAAGGAATACTTGTGGCACCTTAGAGACGAACACATTTATTTCAGCATAAGCTTTCGTGGGCAACAGTTCACTTCATCGGATGTTGCCCGCGAAAGCTTATGCTGAAATAAATTTATTAGTCTCTAAGGTGCCACAAGTACTCCTTTTATTTTTGCTGACACAGGCTAACATGGCTACTTCTCTGAAACCTACCATTGATTGCATTGGTTTACTCCTGGTTTGGAAGGCTTTCTTCACAACCATCACTGCTAGAAACTTAATATTTAAAGTGAAAGCTTGTATTCTGGTAAGGTGGGTCACATAAATATATCACGTTAGCCTGGTGTTTGACTCCTCTGTACTAGAAAAGAGAATTTTCACGAGTGAGGAATGAGATGTTCTCCTGTTTTGGAAGCATCCCCCCCTTGTAATTTACAGTGGTTTTTTGTCACTTCACCCACTTTTCCGTAGAATCTTGTGGTTTTCAATCGAACTACCTACAGGATTTTAAAAAGATTCTGATGGGTTTGAAAGTGATTCCTTACCTTACCGTAAAGATCAATAGCTAAGCTACTGCTTTAGTGTCCATGATCTATGAATTATTTGTCATGTTAAAACGGAGTGACCTTAAAATATTCTAGAAATAAGTAGTCTTTTAGTTTCTAAACATAAAAATAGATAAGATATTAAGCAGTGTGTGAGATGTGGCTTTTTTCTTTTTTTCCCCTTTGCTGTGTAGCTGCATCCAGGGCCAAGCAAACTTGCAAAAATCTCATGGGGGGCAGGAAGTATGTGGCATGGCGGAGTAGGGGGACAAGTTCCCGTGAACTATTCTTGGGTATGCTGTAGTTCAACAAATCTACGAAGGTGTGTATTATCTTAAAAGATGGTGGTCCCATGTCCTATTGTACCATAGTTTGACCTTGCCTGTACCTAAGATCCTACAAGTTTGGTAACGGTTTGTTCCTGTCCAAACACGCAAAACCAAATTATAGTATAACGTAGTCAAAGCTCTGTCTGTGGTATTGTAATACAGTCTTCTGAGAGCTAAACTTGCTTGTGTAGCTGGATCCTCCTTTGCCTGGATAACTAATTGCGTTCAGCTATTTGCCTTTCAAGAGGGTAGTTAAGGCAAGAATTTAATGAAAACTCCTTAAATGACACACATCCTAATGTTTGTGTGTAGACCAGCAGGAGAGAGAAAGGACTTGTAATCAGATTGTTTAAACAAATAGTCTTTAAACAAACATCTACTAAACTTTGGCTGCTCTTTTGGAGGAAAGGGAGGAAGTTAACCTGTTGTTGTCCGTCTCCCCTTCCCCCCCAGCGCCAACCCTTCCTACCTCAGAGCAACTCTGCCCCCAAACCACAGCCTTTCCGGCCTTAACCATTATAAAGAAGCTAAAAAGGGTGATCAGCCCAGTTTGAAAACTCCCTTCAAGTTGCCTTCTTGAAAAACACACAAATATGTGGCTTGTTCCCTCATATTTTGTAGAGGGCCAACTGTCCAGGGATATTGTTGATGACTTTAAGCTGTGATCTTCCTTTTCTGCTTTCATCCTAACTAACTTGTGTGGAGTCCCTTTGGACATCTTATTCTCCTGCCGTGTTCGTACTGTTTGGTGAATATATTTTAATGAACAGCTGTGCATTTGTTGAGTCACACTGCAATTATCTGATTCTGCCATAGCAGTGATGGGCAAAAACATGTTTCAAGCTGAGTTGCTGGAAAATTCCATTAATCGCTTCTAGTTAGGAGGCTTGGGATGAGGGGAACAAAGCAAAGTATTTTTGTATAAAGTATTTATTATAGTTCTCTCTCTCTCTCTCTCTCTCCCCCCCCCCCCCCCCCCGCGCTTGATTTAGTGGGTAATGTGATTTGCTGTTAACATTATAGACCCTGGGAAAATAATTACAGAGGTTCAGCTTAACCCTGGCAGGCAAAATCCTGCTGGGATTGATGTGCAAATGAAGTTAGTTACTTGTGGTAGAGCATTTAAATAAGGGGTCACTGAAAAAGTTCTGTCTGTAATGACAGTGCTTGCAATAGCATTCCATGAATTCATTTACTAGGTATTCAGTTTGAAATGCTCCAACCTGATAATATCACAGGCTGAAAATAAGAAACATTTGCACCTTCTACGTTCCATGCATGTGTGAAAACACAGAACTAACCACCAGTGAGATAGTATTTAATTAGTACACTTAGCAATCTGCAGAATCTAGACTGCTTGCTCTTCTCTCTCTCACTCCCACCACCCCCCCAACCTGGTGAAGGAGGTTCATTTTGAATTATGGGTCTCTAAATAGTATTTAATTATTAGTCAGATATTGGGGGCATAGAACTACTCGCCTACACTTTTGATAGATGAGCAACTCCCCCCTGCTTTTGTTTAGACTAGGATAAAAGGTGTACCTTTAAAATGTATTAGCCATGATATTTTTAACTAACACATTTAAAAAGTGTTAAAAGCAGTTTTCCACTGCTTGCATCCGACGAAGTGGGTATTCACCCACGAAAGCTTATGCTCCAATACCTCTGTTAGTCTATAAGGTGCCACAGGACCCTTTGTCGCTTCTATATTTAAAAAGGTGATTCTGTGAAGAGGTGGTGAATCAATGTTAAAATCCACCTTTCCCTGTCCATGCAAAAATTTTCAGTGTTTTAGTTAAAATGTTGAACTAATGTTTTAAAAATACATCTTTCCCCAGTGTCGTCATATGTTGACATTGGTCCTTGAGTTACATTGTAACTTTTCAGGTCCTGAACGCAGTAGAATATAGCATAGTCCCATGGGCGGCCTAAAATACAGATCCATCATGCAGCATAGGTGGGGCTATATTCTGCTTTTACGGAGTACAAAAATTATCATATAGCCTTTGACTTTTGTAGGGCTGGAAGCACAACACAAGTACACTTTTTAAAATATGGGCCTGTACTGTGCTGTATCACGTTCTCCCCAGTATGGTGAAATTACAGTGCAGAGACAGGACCTTTGTCAGACTTGTTTGCAAGCATTCTTCTAAACATCCTCTAAAACTAGCCCAAAACTCTTAATGGTATGTTTTGGTTTGCAAGAACAAGATACTGTTTGATCTTAAATGGTCTTGTAAAGTTACAAGAACTAGTTTGTCAGGAAAATTCTTGCAATGTCTTTTTTGAAGCAGATCAGTTTCAGGGAGGGCAG
The DNA here is from genome assembly GCA_033296515.1 of Macrochelys suwanniensis. Taxonomy (NCBI): domain Eukaryota; kingdom Metazoa; phylum Chordata; order Testudines; family Chelydridae; genus Macrochelys; species Macrochelys suwanniensis. The sequence continues at coordinate 29,851,818 of CM065784.1, read as the reverse complement.
CTAACAATTTCTTGGAGAGGGGAATGCAGAAGTACCTCATCAGCTAGAAAAATTCCTTCTGTCTTTATTTTATGGCTGCGAAGTATAAACACCACCTACTTTTTAAAGCATTCCAAGTATTTTGGTGGTCAGAATATCAGCATCTGCATATTCATCCTTAATGCTACTGAGCAGGCTTACATTTTTTAAAAAAAAGAAATTCTACAAGCTAAAGAATGTTGTTCTGTCACCAAAACAGACACATTTTCATGTAAAGACTAATAAGTATTCCACTGTGATATTCTGACAAGCCCTGTGTTCTTTTCTGTAGGGAAGCAAGTTAAGGTTCCGTTTGGGTTTTTTACCCATGAAAGCTTATGCCCAAATAAATCGGTTAGTCTTTAAGGTGCCACCGGACTCCTCGTTTTTGTGGATACAGACTAACATGGCTATCCCTCTGATACTTGTTTATCCCTGAATCTGGTTGAGCAAATACTATTGGTATTTAGAGCTAATATTACACCAGTATAACCCTCATTAAAAGTATTTGCTAGACACACACAGGTGACTTCCCAAAGTTAAAATCTGTACCGTTTACCTCTTAATCTTTGTGCTTTTGCCAGTTTTTTTTTTAAATGCATGGGTATTTTTTTTTTTTACACAACTCCTTGATCATTATAACAATCTGACTTGTTTACAGTTGTGCCACTAACAATGGTCAAGCTAAGTTTTTCTCTTAAAATAAATAAGCCCTCCTTTCCCTGAAGCTCTGTACTGAGATCTTAAGCAGCATGGCCAGGATACTGCAGACCCTTGTGATTGGATGAGAAGCATCATAGCAGTGTTTGTTTGCAGGATAGGGCCCTGTGTTTGCCTCTTCTATAACCGAATCTTCATTCTAAACTGGTTTTCTGGTGTTAATAATTAAAATGCCTCTCATTTTATATGCAAGTATATTGATATGTGCAGTGGTTTGCCGTGGCTGCAGCAGAATTCAGGATTACCCAAACCAGTTTAAAATATACTGTTGAGATTATTTTTTAAAAGGGGAAAAGTATTCAAGAAATGCTACTGCAAGGCAGAGTTCCATCTCCAATGTTCCTGTTGGCTTCAGCAAGCAGGCTGCAATGCTCCCCTTCCCTAGGAGCATGTCCGAGCATCACTTTGTGTGCCAATGTGACATAAAATGTGTAACTCAGTAACATTTTGAATATTAAATAAGGATATTTACATTAATGAGCTGCTGAAATATGTGGGAAGCAGCAATAACCTGTGTACTTACTGTTAAATGTCTTGCTTAATTGATGCTTAGTTTGTGTGCCTGGGGTAAATTGATAAGATGCACAAAGCCAGTGCATACTCAAGTTGTTGAGCTCAGCTTTCTCACATTCACAAGTAATTGCGTATCAGTTATTTGTCAATACAAATGATAGTTCAGTATCTACTTGGCTGTTTGCATACATAGAATTGTGCACACGGTTTTTAAATATTCAGGGATGATGTCACCAGTGAATCAGAGCCACTAAGGGTATGTCTACTTTGCCCATGTTATGGCGTGGCCACAGCAGTGCTGTGACGTGGGCAGTGTAGATGCGCTTTATCACCGGGGGAGAGCTCTCCTGGCGATTAAAAACAAAAAAAAACCCCGCTCCCGGCGATAAAGCGCTGTCTGTGGGCTAGTCTGCACTGGCAGCACTTTAACATACTTTGTGTGGTCGCGGCGCAGTGCTTTTCCAGTGCTCTTAAAAAAAACCAAACAAACAAAAAAAAAAACCCCCCCCCCCACTTCAATGAGAGGCACAGCTACCAGCGCTACACTGGCACTTTTCAACTCTAAAACGGCTGCTTGCGGGGGGAAGGGGAGAAGGAGGTGTTCTCACACGCCATGAACGACTAAAATTTAAGCACTGAAAATGGCAGTGTAGAGATGGCCTTAGTTATTGAATGAACATTTTTAAGAAACATTATTTTGTGTGAAAGGAAGAAAGCTCTACAGCCTCTCTCTTTCATCATAGTGCTGTATTATGCCTTGACTTCAGTAAAAATGCAGTGAACTTGGCTATTCTTTGGGTGGAGTATGGCTTTGGCTTCTGTGAAAGGCAGTAAACCATATATAGTGACATACAGAGAGGCTTAAAAGGCGCAAGTAGGGTGTAATGTGTCTCGAGTGTTTGAAAGGGCTGGAAGAAAATTCTTTGACAACTCCTCACCTGCTGTCCTGGGTGAAAAGTACCTGCACCGCCACCCCCATACCTTTCTCCACAAGCTGTACCTATTTAACTTAAATTGCCACATCTTCAGTGTGCTATAAACTCTCTGTAACCCACCCCACACCCAATATAAAATCCTGAATCCACACAGTTAATTAATGGTAGGTTCCCTGAATAAATGAGTTTTGGGGCTTTTCCTCTTCAGGGTGTGGGGAGGGGAGTTGGGCCCCAGCCTCTTACAAGGCTCCTCCTGGGTCTGCTCTTCTCCTGGGCACACTTGAGACTCCTCTTAAAGGAACTTCAGACGTGATCCCTGCCCACCTCTTCCCCCGCCTCCATATGGAAACAATTAGTGTTGCTTGTTCAGCTTTGTTCCTTTGAAGCCCCCTCGCCTCAAAGAAGGAGGGACGGGAGAGGAAAGAGTCAGGGGTTCTCTGCCTCCATTCAGTCCACTGCCCAGACAAAATTTCTCCTGTGTGAGTATCATAGAATCATAGAATCTCAGGGTTGGAAGGGACCTCAGGAGGTCATCTAGTCCAACCCCCTGCTCAAAGCAGGACCAACCCCAACTAAATCATCCCAGCCAGGGCTTTGTCAAGCCTGACCGTAAAAACCTCTAAGGAGGGAGATTCCACCACCGCCCTAGGTAACCCATTCCAGTTCTTCACCACCCTACTAGTGAAAAAGTTTTTCCTAATATCCAACCTAAACCTCCCCCTCTGCAACTTGAGACCATTACTCCTTGTTCTGTCATCTTCTACCACTGAGAACAGTCTAGATCCATCCTCTTTGGAACCCCCTTTCAGGTAGTTGAAAGCAGCTATCAAATCCCCCCTCATTCTTCTCTTCTGCAGGCTAAACAATCCCAGTTCCCTCAGCCTCTCCTCATAAGTCATGTTCTCCAGCCCCCTAATCATTTTTGTTGCCCTCTGCTGGACTCTTTCCAATTTATCCACATCCTTCTCATAGTGTGGGGCCCAAAACTGGACACAGTACTCCAAATGAGGCCTCACCAGTGCCGAATAGAGGGGAATGATCACGTCCCTCGATCTGCTGGAAATGCCCCTACTTATACAACCCAAAATGCCATTAGCCTTCTTGGCAACAAGGGCACACTGACTCATATTCAGCTTTTCGTCCACTGTAACCCCTAGGTCCTCTTCTGCAGAACTGCTGCCCAGCCATTCGGTCCCTAGTCGAGTAGGTTGTTCCAAGCCCTGTATTTGATACTTGTTCCCTCACACTGTAATTTCTCTAATCAGTATGTGAGCTGTGGGTGTCAGCATAGACAATAAATGTATGCCAGCTATGTTGCTCAGGGGTGTGAAAAATCCACACCCTGAGCCATGTAGTTCAGCTGACCAAACCGCCAGCATAGACAGCACTAGAGAAACTGAAGAGGCACTGCTGCAGCTTGGGGAGGTGAATTGCCTAGGCTGACAGAGAACTCCTTCCCTCTGTGTAGGCAGTGTCTGCACTCAGTCAGGCACTATAGCAGCTCAGCTGTAGCCTTTCGAAGGCCTTGGTTTTGTGTATTGTTTGGGGGAATGTGTGTAAAGTCACATGATCCTCTAAACCCATCTGTAATTATTTCCTATGACTGCAGGGTGAGAACAAAGCTTATGTAAATACAGGTTTTAATTGCTGATGAACTCAGCTGATGTGCAGCTATCATGTAAGGTAGAATTACAAATCAATCCTTTTTTTTTTTTTTTTTTTTTTTTTTTTAATCTGAGGTGCACGCGAAATATGTGCAACCTTGGGGTCTTTGTCAGCTGCCACCAGCTCTGTCAGTATTACAAAATTTGGGTGCTTCTGATCTCTTTGGAATGCTTTGAACTTGTTTAATGGTGTGTCCATGTCTGTGCCATATTAAGATGAAACATAGTTTCTAATTTCTTCAATTGGACCTGCCTTGCTTTCATCTGGACAATTCCGTGGGGGTTCAGAATGTGTGAAAGTGACGTTCATGGCCTTGTACAGAAATTGTGCGGCACACCACTTCCAAGTTGTGTTGCTGTCAATCCCACTTTAAATTTTAAGAATACCTGGTTCTCCTTTATAGCTTCTTGATTGTAATCACCAGTGGAGCTGCAGCGCTGATGAATTCTGGGTCCAATTTTTGCCTGTGTAGTCAGGCCATAAAGTGATATAGTGAGAGGAGATCAGTGGAGTTTCCTACAAAGAATAGGATAATGGACATGTATACTTACGTGCAGTGAAAATATGATAATCCTAAAATCTGTTTGCCATATTGGATTAGTACCTAGGCATTTAGATGGTTCAGAATGCTACCCCTTTTACAGAGCTTTATGAACACCAGTTTTAATTTTCTGAACTTGCTGTACACTTGCTTTTTCTGAATCTGTTCTGTCCCCAGTTTTGAACTGAAAGCTTACTTTCTATTTAGCCACTGGTTGGGTTCCTTTTTGCAATGTGAGTCTTACATACTGGCTTGGGACCCCAGTTAGCTTTTTTAATATGCATAAAGTTTGCAATTTTAGTAAATATCTGAATTTGTAAGGTTGACCTTTTTTTTTTTTTTTTTTTTTTTTTTTAAAATCCTCTTTTGTATTTAACTTTTCCAATGGTCCAGAGCAGCTTTAAATGTAGTTTGTTCCATGAATAATCCGCTTCTTTGTACTTGACTTGGATGTGTATTTCCAGAAGTAATACTGTAACCCACTGTGTATTTTTACTACCCTCTAGTGGTGATAGTAGCTGTAGTAGTTCTTAGTACAGGAAATGTCTTGAATGGCAGTACCCAGATTCATTAATAGAAAGTGTGTGGTGGGGGGGGGGGTGAGGGGAGTATGTATTTGGGAATGGAATTGAAAATAAAGCTTGATGCATTATTAGCTGCACACCAAAGTCTGTGAGAAATTAATGTGAAACCCCAACAAACACAGGTGTACAATATGACACACATGTACCAGTGTTGCTAATACATCTTTATTTTTAATCCTAATGCATCTTTCACATACTCTTGTTTGCTTTTTGTTTTTTCCCTTGGCAATGAAAGACTTTGCTAGTTGGTTTTACTTTTGTTTCTCTTTAGTTTCAGTGTCTCATGTAGACAATACACAGTCCTACATGCTTATAGTGCAATGCTTTATATCTGAATTGTAAGCCTTCCAAAGGAATGTTTTTACATCCAAACACTTTCCTTCACATTTTACAAAAGTAAACCTTTCTCTTCCTGAAACTATAACAAAAATGGAATTAGACCCCAAATTCAATATAAGAATGATCCTTTAATACAAATAATGCACTAATTAAATGGGCAAAATTTCACATGGGTGTCTCCAAATGTAGGTTTGACATGCATTTTGTTTTTAAAAACCTGATATTAATAGAACTTGTTCTTATTTGTTTTTCATTCTAAACCAGTTTTAAAAACAAACATTACTATGCTGTGTTGGCAGCTAAAACTTTGAAGTATTGTGTTAACGAAGAACAGCCTGAAAGTGAAATGGACTAGAAACCTGTCTACCAAGCCTCTCCACTGTCCTTGTGTGCTTTTAAAAGGAAGGACTTCACCATGAGGCTTAAACTCCAGACATCTGTTCAAACCAATTGTTTACAAACAAGATTACTCCCCCACTGTCCCACACAAATATTCAAACCAAAATGTGTGAACTACAAGATGTGGGCCACTTTCTTACATCCCATCTCCTGTCTATTTAGGCCCTGGTCCTGCAAAATAGATCTACAGTTGTGGGCCCTTGCATTTTTGGCAGATTTCCATTAACTTCAGTATGACTGAATCCATGGATAGAAGGGTTCATGGTTCAGATTTGGGGCTTGTATTGTAACTTTTTTTACAGATGGGATCTTGTTCTCCTACGCAGCTTCTAAAGTATCTAGCATGCTTCTGGCACTGTGTAAAATAAGTGCCTTCATTATCAGAAGCTGAGAGAGAAGGAACCACCTCTCTCCTCCAAACAAAAAGCATTAAATGGTGAAAAGCATATCAGATTTAAAATGTGAAATTTTAATAATCTTGGGTGTTTATGTAGTCAAGAACATTCCCATTTGACCCTCTCACAGTATAACTTTAGGAATGTGCCCCATGTTTATATAGCACTTTGAAGTTATAATAAAGCACCAGGTACGTCTCAATTAGCATTATCAGTTTTCACTACAAGGATTTCATTGTACTATTGCAATCTTCTGTGATTTATACTTGAGTATTGTAATGATTCTTTTAGAATATTTGTTAGTCGTAAAAATCGCAGAATATACCAGACATAGTTTTCACTATGTCCAAAGTGTTCTAGTTATGTGGGTTGTAGGTTTGTTTGTTTTTATTTTTTAAAACAACATAAGCATGGCCATGCTGGGTCAGACTACTTGTCTGTCTAGCTCCGTACCCCGTCTCTGACAGTTCAGGTGCTTCAGAGTGAATGAACAGAACAGGGCAATTTTGAGTGATCCATCCCCTATCATCCAGACCCAGCCTCTGACAGTCAGAGGTGCAGGGACACCAAGAACATGGGGTTGTGTCCCTGATCATATTGGCTAATAGCTATTGATTAACCTAACCTCCATGAACTTGCGTAATTCTTTTTTTGGTACTTCTGGCCTTCACAGTGTGCTCTGGCAATGAGTTCCACAGGTTTGCGGTGGGTTTTGTGAAGAAGTACTTATGTATGTTTTTAAATTTGCTGCTTGTTAATTTCTTTGGGTATCCTCTAGTTCTTGTGTTATGTGAAGGGGTAAATAACACTTCCTTAATCACTTTCTTGATACCATTCATGATTTTATAGACTTCTATTGTATCCTCCTTTAGTCATCTCTTTTTTTTTCTAAGCTGTATAGCCCCAGCCTTTGTAATCTCTCCTCACATGAGAGCAGTTCCATTTTTGGCATCTTTTCCAATTCGAATACCTTTTTTTGAGACGAGGCAACCAGAGCGGTACACAGTATTCAATGTGTGGGCATCCCATGGATTATATTTACTGTTATCTTATGTATCCCTTTTCTAATTGTTCCTAATGTTAGCTTTTTTTGACTGCCACTGCACATTGAGCAGATGGTTTTAAGAGAACTATCTATGATGACTCAAGAGCTAATAGATAATTTCGATCCCCATCATTTTGCATGTAAAGTTGTGATTGTTTTCCAATGTGTGTTACTTTGCATTTATCAACATTAAATTTCATCTATTTTGTTTCCCAGTGACCCAGTTTAGTGAGGTCTTAACTATCTTGAGTAATTTTGTATCCTCTGCAAACTCTACCACCTCATTGTAAAGGCTACATTTTAGTCACGGGTGTTTTTAGTAAAAGTCATGGACAGGCCATGGGCCGTAAACAAAAACTCATGGGCCTGTGACCTCTCCGTGACTTTTTTTACTAAATACTTGCCCGGACTAAAACTTGGGTAGGGGGAGCCCACAGGTGATTGGTTCCGGAGGCACTGTGGGTGCTGAGGGATGTGGCCTGGGACCTCCGCTGGTGCTGGGGGTGGGGGTTGGCGGGACTGGCAGAGGTTTCCTACCCAGCTCCCCATCTCTGTAACTTCTAGGCAGAGGAGGCAGGGGCTGGGGCCAGGGCAGGGGCTCCGCTGCACCTGCCATAAACACTGGCTGCCACAGCTCCCATTCGCTGGGAACTGCAGCCAATGGGAGCTGCGGGGGCGGGGCCTGCAGGTGCAGGCAGCGTGTGGCGCAGAGACCCCCCTCCCTCTGCTGCCTATGAACTGCAGGGGGCCCATGCCAGTGGGAGCTGGGAAGCCCCCCCACCCCAAGGTAAGTTCCCCCCACACTCCCCAACCCGCTGCCCCTAGCCCCCGCCACACACCCAAACTGCTGCTGCTGGTACCAGTCGCTGCAAAAGTCTTACTCATCGTTCATTCGCTCTTCCCTCCTCTTTCCCCCCCCCCCCCCCCCGATCGTTAATGAATATATTCAGCTACTACTGATCCTTGCGGGATCCTGCTATTCACCTCTCTCCATTGTGAAAACTGGTCATTTATTCCTACCCTTTATTTCCTATCTTTAACAGGCTACTGATCCATGAGGGGACCTTCCTTCTAATCCCATGATTAAGGATACAATTTAGTCACGTGTGCAACCCCCACCCGTGCTGCAACCAGGGCCATGTGCATGATTTCCTTCCCCCTCCCCCGGCTTGTCAGTCTCCCCCACCGTGGGGCGCCAACTGTCATTCTCCCCCCCCTCTTCAGCCCTTCCCTCTGCTTATTTTAGTAAAAGTTAGACAGGTCATGGGCTTCCGTGAGTTTTTGTTTGTTGCTTGCAATCTGTCCGTGACTTTTACTAAAAATAACTGACACAATCTTAACCTTACCTACGACTGTTTAGATTGCTTAAGAGCCTTTGAGGGACCTTGTCAAAGGCTTTCTGAAAGACCAAGCACACTGTATTGACTGAATCACCCTTGTCCACATACTTGTTGACTTTTTCAAAGAATTCTAATAGATTGGTGAGGCATGATTTCCCTTTGTAAAAGTCCTGTTGACTCTTCCACAACAGATCATATTTATCTGTGTCTGATAATTTTGTTCTTTACTATAACTTCAACCAATTTGCCTGGTACTGAAGTTAGGCTTACTGGCTTGTAATTGCCAGAATCACCTCTAGAGCCTTTTCTAAAAATCAGTGTTTCATTGGCCATCCTCTAGTCATCTGGTACAGAGGCTGATTTAAGATATAAGTTACATAACCCATGTTCTGAAAGAAAATCAAATAGGAAATTTCAGAACTCTTTAGTGAACATTATCTGGTCCTGGTGACTTATTATTGAATAAATGGATATGAACCTTGACATTTAATCTATTTGACAAAAATAAATCAAATAGATCATGGAAAAAACATGCGCTTGGAAATTTGTGTGTACTTAGTGCAGTGTGTCACCCTCTTCAGCAAAAGAGAGCACATATTAGGTAGAATATGGTAAGCATTTTCAGCGACCATAACTCAGACGTGCTGGAATTGGTTTGTCTGCTTGGGTTTGTGGTAGGTTGATAACCTAGCAAATACCGAGACAATAGAGCACTGGCTTACATGTAATCCTGTTGGAGCACAGTCATGGGAGCCAGCTTTGATGTTTATTGATAAAAGGTTCAGTTTATTGGTTGTAACTGTTTGTAAAAAACCAACCAAACAAAAAAAAAAACCACAAATATGTCTGATTCCTGCAGGTGAGCAGTCGGGGCTGTCTTCCTGAGTGTGAAAGTGTAGAGAACTGAAGGAACAGTGGTTCCTTTGTCAGGTTTATCTCTGCAGCAGGAAATGTTTAATCTAAAACTTCAAGAGTGGCAAGGATGTCGCTGGAAAATCAAAGCTGAGAAGTCAGTCAGCTAGCTGGAGATGGGATTGTGTGGCTGAGGTGCTTATCGGAGGATAAGTCTCAAATGACAGATCATTTGAACAGAAAACAGCACTGAGTTGCTCTGAGGCTACACATCTTGAACTGCTGCCACTTCTTTCCCCCTCTCCCTTACTCCCCACTTTTCCACCCGACACATCAGACTGCTCAGCCATATACCAAAATGCAGAGGGTTGCATTTCTTTTATAAACTTTTATAAACATTTATATCCTAATCACTGTGAACGGTCTGTTTTTGATGGATACATTTCTGTCGAGGTAAGAGGTAATCTGTGGAACCTCCCTCATTGTTTTGATTGTTGGCATCTGATTGTGGAGCAGATTTATAAATGAGTTTCTTTCTAAGTTTATTTTTAACTAGCTGAATTAATAGGCTAACAGCAGATACTTCATTCTCTGAGCAAAATGGCAACCAGCAAGAGATCTTGACATCTCTTCCAAAGTTTTTGGTGGGCTTTCAACTATATAAACACAATATGTTGGCTGGAGCCGGATAACCACATACAGTGAGAGAACAGATCTCTGGTTCTCTTGCTTACTGGAGTCTAATTTTATTATTTGGAATTTGTTGTTTGTTTGTTCTTACTGGAGCAGAGACAAATCTTTATAGAGAACAAACTTTTTTTGCCAAGGCTTTTGATTGATTTTTTTTTTTTTTTTTGTAGCTGTGTTGATGGGTTGCTTTTCAAAGTCCCTTTCTTTTTCTTTTTTCTTTCCCTCTCTACATCTTTCAAAGGAAAATTAGGATTTCATTAAGGTCTGAGGCTTATGCTGTAGCTCTCTGCCCTCCACCTTATAACCATAGCAGGAAATCCAGTTGTTGTGGAGTAACTCAGTTGTGAAGCATTGAGGGCCACAGTGGTAATTTACCAGAAACTCCAGGGCTGTACCTAGTCTGCACAAACACGGTATAGAATTTAATTGTCAAATATACACAGGATTTTTTAGAATGCCGTAAGTGTACACAGCATTTCACCAGGCATGTAGACAAAATATGCTTTGAGGCTTTCAGGAGAAGGAATGCCATGGGAATTGTTGCAAAGAAGCAGAACCTTGGTGTCTGCTTTCCCCATGAGATAGCCACATTATAAAATGTAGATTAGAATGCTGTGACACTTTTTTGTTCAGATTTATAATAGAAAAGGCCTGTTTTTAAATAAGCACATCCAAAGAGGTCTGTATAAATAGGTGCCCTCAAACAGATATCTGAATGTTGGTCAGTCAGCAAGCTTTTATTTTCTAATTTTTTTTTTTTAATTTTAGGAAACGCTCAAGTTTGTCTAGAATACTTTGAATCTGAGTGCTATTGGAAAGCAGTGAGACCTAGTGGATGGTGACCTGGGTTCTGTTCCTGGCTCTAACACTGGCCTACTGGGTGAACTTGAGCAAGTCACTTCATTTCTAAATGTTTGTTTCCATGTGTAAAATGGCAAGATTGATCCTTACCTCCCTTTTTTAAGTGCTTTGAGATACATTGCTGAAAGTTGTTATATTACTTATGAGATCAACTGGTTCTTCTGGTCTCCTCCTTTTTTGGGCTCATCTGAAAATGACTCTCTCAACAGCATGATGGCCTGGGGATGAAAAATAATTGATCAGATGAATTTTTCAAAGTTGATCCATTCACCATTAGGGAAGAAACTGTCATTCATGTTTCCTGAACATTTATTGTCCCTCTGTTTTTTGCAGTTAAACGCTTTTGTTTTGAAGCATAAACAGGGAATGTGGACCCATATTGACGTATCGCTAATTTCTTAACATCATCCAGGCTAACTCTTACCAAAGAGAGTTACAAAAACCGGAAAAGTTCTGTTTCTCGTCTGTTTTTCAAGAAATTGCCAAACTATTAAGTCATAAGTGTGTGTTTCTGAAGGTGTGTGTAGATAAAATAACTTGCTGTCTTCCGATTGTCCCCTTATTTCTTTTTGTATCTTAGTTTCTTCAGTATCAATCTTGCTGGTCTGCAAAATGCTTTTCATGTTCTTATTTCTAATGTCTTAACCCACTCTTTTTCCTCAAGAATGTTTTTTCCTCATTTTGTTGATCTCCCATTCAATTTTCTCCTTCAGTGTTTGTTTGCTTTACTCTCTTTCTCTATTCCCATGACTGTCTGACAGCCTTTTCGGGATGTGGGTCAGTGCATGTCCTACTCAACTTCTAAAGGAGGCTGAGTGTGAATTTGAGAGTTCACTCCCTTCAGATATAGGGTAACTCCCAACCTTGTACTAATAGTAGCTTTCAGGGTTGCTGGCTTAACCAACTCCATGTGGTGGAGCAGCATCACTAGAATCAATTTTTCTGTCTGTGCATGTGAGCCTTTGGTCTCCTGGAAGAGGCATGTGTTCTGTACCGCCTTTGTCCAGGCGTGCAGAAATTTATCTGGTTGTGGTCATCAAGAGAAGACTTGCTTAAGATGTCAGTTCAAATGAGACCCAGTGATGGAATGGTGGGGGAAGAGTGTTCTAGTCACAACCATCAATCTGCACAAACTTTTTTATGTCAAAAGTCCCTTCCAGGTATTTCAAAATACTGAAATTTTTAAGATTGACTGTCTTCTGAGTCAGCTTTCTGCCAGGTAAAGCTTCCCTGTACCATACCCCACTTTATTTCTACATTAAATCACTAGCAGCCTGGGTTAAAAAAGTCAAGTTTTTCATGAGAGAGAAATGAAGGTACCGAGTCTTCCAAATTCGATCCACTCAAACAGAAACTATTTCCAAGAAACTAAATAGGGACTGTAACACTCTTCCATTAGGATAGTCCTATTCATTCTCTCCCTTGACGAGAATAACTTGTCTTAGGGTTTGGCTACACTTGCAAGTTAGAGCGCATTAAAGCAGCCCTGGGTGCCCTAACTCCCGACCAGTCCACACTGGCAAGGCACTTAGAGCGCCTGGACTCTGCAGCTGGAGCGCTCCTGGTAATCCATCGCTAGGAGAAGCATACTGAAATGCCCCAGTGTCAGTGTGCACATGGTGTTGCATTACTGCGCTTTGATCGGCCTCCGGAAATATCCCATAATCCCCTTAAGCCAAGTGGCCACTCTCGTCATTGTTTTGAAAGCTCTTAGCCAGCATGCTTATCTGCTCCAGGACAAAGCAAGCCATTAGTGTGGAATGCTGCTTGCTGTGAGTGTAAGAGAGACGGGGGGAGGGTCTGCCGCTGTCTGAACTTACAAGACAGCATGCTGACATGCTCTCAGCCCCCCCCCCCCAAAAAAAAACACCCCACTCTCCCCTCCCCCATACACACATCACACTCCTTGTCACGCTTCCCCACTCCCATTTGAAAAGCACGTTGCTACCACAATGCACTGCTTTTTGTGGCGTTGCAAGAGCTGCTAATGTTGCCATGCCAGTGCGCTTGAATCTGACTGTGAACCAGTGCAGTGCTTTCTCTACTACTCTCTCCGAGGGCTGGTTTAACTCACAGTGCTCTACATCTGCAAGCGTAGCCATAAACAAGCTATTGCCTCCATTTTTTTTTTAATTAGAAGTGTATGAAGTTTAATGTCAGAGATTTAGCGTTGGAAAGACCATTTTGATGGAAAACACAAGTGATTGCTATGGAATAGGTGGTTTTCTCAGAAACCTGTTAATATATTTCTTTGCAATGACAGTCTGATCTTATTTTCATGTGTGAGAGAGGAGGGAAACCACCAATTTGTGTGGAAAAAGTAATGAAATACAGGAAATCTAATGAATTCATTTGTATCTAGAAACTCTGCACATACTGGATATATCCCTTAGTTCTCTCACTAGATGCAATTGTTTTAATGTTTAGTAGCAGAGGAATAGTGTTGGGGTCACTGGAATGGAACCCTTCACACACAATGCAGAATACAACTGGAAATTTAATTACTAAGAGTGGTCGCTCAACTATGGAGAGCCCTCTTCCCTTCTAGCAATTTTCTCTGTTTTAAAGAAAATCTAATATAGTGGGACTTGTCCACCAGTATTCTATGGCTGTCTGCATTGGCAGGCAGTGCCCCTCTTCTGACACCTCTTCCACTTAATACGCACTGTACAAATCTTTTTAAGTTCACAGTAACTTTTTTTCTTTTAAATCTTACTTGTTTGGTTTGAATGCCCAGAAATTCAAGTGTGTGTCAGACAAGGTTTGCTTTCAAGAGTTTGAATCTGCTTAACTATAGCAGTTTTGGAACAGGCTTTATACCCAGTAGCCTGATCCTTGAGTAGCTGTTGTACCTGCAGTACAATACAAAATGCTAATTCTGTGACTCCCCTTCTCCCTCCCCATGTAAGAATTGCTATGGTATTTGGAGGAAAGTAAGTGTGTGAGTGTGTGGTGGTTTTTTTTGTTTTCTTTTTTTTAAAGACCCAAAAAACAGACTTGCTGGCTGAGTTGTGTACTTTGACCAATTTTATGAGTTTACCAGTGGATGTGGAGATAGGCTTTTGTTAATTTGAGTTGCGTCGTGTTGGTTTTTTTTTTTTTAAAGCCTACTAGAAGAAAACTCAACTGCTTAGCCATTAAAGTATACTTATTTTCCCTTTTGCTCTTTCTGCAGATCTGCAATGATAGATGGAGTTATGATTCTTCCTCTGCTGCTGCTGCTGCTGGCTTTTCCAACACCTAGTCTGGAAGGTAAGTAATGTGAGTTACAGTGGGTTAGTGCAGCAGCTGTTAACTCCTGAAGAACCAGACTCAAATACAGATTTAACTTTGAATCTGGTCCTAGTCTACTCTAGTGCAGTGTTCTAACCTTCAACATTGACAGTTGACATTCTTCTTGGAAGTGATGTTTGCTTAATGTTTCAGTTGGCATTCATAAATAAGGAGATGTGTGAGGTTTTCTCTGCTGGAGGTACGCGGTGCTCACTCCAATATGGGTGGAAGAGCATCAGTAGTTCAGATGAAGATCTGTTAACCTCTGGACAGATGCTGCTTTGCTCCCTCTAACCTGAGTCAAACACTCTTGCTCCTGTGTGTGTTTGATTAGTAATGTCTTGAGCCATACTGTGTGCAAATTCTTCAGTTTTAACTGCACCCATTGTTGTCCAAAGTAATTTAGCACAGTGCATGTGGAGATGCATGTACTTCACTCTTCCCTTTTTTTTTAATTAAAAAGGGTTTTTATTTTGGAAACCTAAACATCTGAGAATCTATATCCATAATGTTCTCTGCAGACCTACTGACAGGTAGAGGTGGGTGTTGTGCAAATAATGCAGGGCAAGGTGAATGTAGTGTCCAATCCAAAGCAAAGAGGAGAGGGGGGGAAAAAGTGGGAAAGTGGCTGTAAACTCTAAGCCCATCAATAATACAAGTACTTTGTCATTGTTTTAACATGATTCTCCTTTTCTAATAAAAACCTACATTTCAAGCCTAAAACGTCTTGATGGTGCCACTTCAACAAAAGTATAATGAAGTGTTCTGCAAGGGAAGAGTTAAATCCGTAATGGGGCTCTCCCTTTTTTTTCTGGAAATTGCTTCTGTACTGATCCTAAGAGTCATGGGACGTGTGATGTCATGCATGATGTGAGAAGTGTAGCTGGCTTCTGGGGTGAATTTAGAGTTACGCGTTTGGAAGAAGAGTGGACCATATATCCTGATTGTTCTTCACCCTATATAAATTGAGCATTTACACATACGAACCTCTTTGTTTTGCGCTCGACTGAAATGTTGAGGTAATGGAAACATCCACTCAATGTGCAGCAGCAGATTTGGTAAACCTCCTATCATATCCCCTTTGGTTGTATCTTCCAAGCTGAATAGTTCGTCTTTTTAATCTCTCATTATATGGAAGCGTTCCATACACCTAATAATTTTTGTTTCCCTTCACTGCATCTTCTCTCTCCTCCTCCTCCTCCTCCCCCCCCCTCCCCCCCCCCAAATTCTGACATACTTTTTTAAGAGACGGGGCAACCAGAACTGCATGCAGTGTTCAAGGTGGGGGCATATCATGGATTTATATAGTGACATTGATGCTTACTTTCTTTTTATCAATCCCTCTCCTAAAGGTTCCTAACATTTAGGGTTTGTGTTTTTTTTTTTGTTTTTTTTTTTTTTTTTGGTTTGGTTTTTTGACTGCTGCTGCACATTGAGCTGATAGTTCTCTGAAAACATTTTCACTGACTCCAAGACTCGACAGGAGTTCCTTGTTAAAAGAAATGCCCGATGACCTAGAGTAGCTTCAGATCCTCTTAACTATCACTTTCACTCGTACCTTTCTTGATAGCAAACTGGTGGCAGACTTTAATTTTTGGGCCTGTCTTTGAATAGCCATCTGATGCTGTAGCAGTGCTTCAAGAGGCAAGAGTGCATTTGTAAGTTAATAGTTGGGAAATTTCTTGTATGCTTTTCTATGCCCTTAACCATGAATTTTAAAGTTAGAACATTGTCTGAGGCAGAGATGAAGATGCTAAAGTAAAATTTAAGTTAGGCTTGCTGTTGGTACTGTGATGGATAGTTTTGTCAGGGTGATGGTATGTGGTACTGAATTTACCTGTACCATGTGTTGTGTTGTATTTTGCTATAGTTAGGGTCCTTTGTTTTCAGTTTTTATTGTATTTAATTTCCCCAAGAATTTATTGGTGTTTATTACTACAACAAAAACAGTGAAAATCAGTGGAAAAAGGTAAAAAAAATTTCTGGGTAAATGGTGGACAGAAGGATGGGGGGAAAAGTATTTGGTAGATTAATGCTTTGATGAATGGAATTCAATGTGGTTTGCTGCAGAAGTAAAACAGAACTCAAAACACAATGCCACTTATATTGTTTTCTTAAACTTAGATCTCTAATCCCCAAACAAAACTTTTCATTTGAATAAACAGTTTACAGTTGGAGACTTAGAACGATTAGCCTATAAATATTTACATTAATAATTGGGCCACATAATTTGCAGTGTGTACACTCAACTTCATCCTTTTCTCCTGCTTTTTGTTTTTTAAAAAAAATGTTTGAATACTTCATTGTGTTTTGAAACGTTTTCTGATAGATTTTCATTTTCTTCCCATTGTAGTGTCAGATCTTTAAACTATCTAACACCTTAAAATGTGTACGTGGTGGGTGTGAGATTCACCAGTACGTTCAGATGTACTTCAGAGCTTGCATGCGTGCCTGTTTGTGTGTAGGCTGATCCATAGCATTACTTACAACAGGCAGCTTTGCATATACACACAGACTAATGTATTATCGTAATACGTATCTCATGCAGTGTATTGTATTTTCCTAATAAAACAAGTTATTTTTATGTTTTATAGAAAAGTAGGGTGAAAATTGGGGGAAAACCGAATGATACTTTTAAAACTCAGGATTTTTTCAGTAAATATCGGTTTAAACGGAGAACAAAGGGGCTTAGCTATACTTGACTTTTTTGGGGAAAGGAAGAAGTGGTATGGGAGGGTCTCATCTTTCCTGAAATATGCTGTCAGGGTTCCCTCCCCCCTCTAAACTCTAGGGTAAAGACGTGGGGACCCGCATTCAGAGCCCCTAAGCTTATTTTTACCAGCTTAGGTTAAATCCCCCAAGGTACAAAATTCCCTGCACCCTGAGAAATGCTTCTTGCTGCCACCATCAAGTATCTAACAGGAATCCAGGAAAGGAATCACTTGAACTCTCCCCCCCCCCCCCCAAAATACCCCCTCAAGCCGTACACCCCCTTTCCTGGGGAGCGTGAGAACAATCTCCCAACCAATTGGTTATACAGTGATCTAAAAACCCACCCCCTGGGTTTTAACACCATGAAAACAGTCAGCTTCTTAAAAGAAGGATTTTATTAAAAATAAAGAAGGTAAAATCATCTCTGTAAAATCAGGATGGTAACTATTTCACAGGGCACTATATTTCCAAACTCAGAGAGATTTCCCCCTCTGGACAAAGCCTTAAAGTTACAGAAAACCATGAATAACCCCCACCCACCCTTGCCCCTTCTAACACAGGGAATACACCAAGCCGAAATTAAACAGAAATCTATGCGCTATGCTATCTAAACTTACTTCAGAAAAGGGAGGTTTGATTTTCTGCAGGTTCCTTCTGTCTTCCAAGATCACTCTCTCTCAGACAAAGACACACACACAAAAACCTTCTCCCCTCCCAAAGTTTGAAAGTATCTTGTCCCCTTATTGGTCAGATGCCAGCCAGGTCAGGTGTCAGTCTGGCTACCTGCATTTCTTAACCCTTTACTGGAAAGAGGATTTTATAGCACTGCATCAGATCCTCTCCCCCTTCCCTTCATATTTGACATATGCCCACAAAACACAGTGAAGGTATGAATATATGAACTTGACTTTCCTCCGTGTGTGTGTGTGTTTTTGTTAAAGTTCCTCCTCGCTCAGATTTTCTTGAGAATTAAGCTAGAATTTTATGGGAGCTAAATCAATCACTTAATCTTAACTTTATTTTGGTGGTGGTGAAGAGTGGCTAGACGTATCTAAATTGGAACAGGTAGAGCCCCCCTGAGTCTAAACATCACTTGGATTCTAGGAGTTCTGTGACCTCTTGATGAAGAGAGAAAAAAAATCCATTTTTACCTGGAGCTGTGGTGTCCACAGTGCAGCTTGAAGACCCAAGTCACTCCCTAGCAGCCACCTGGAATGTGGCCACTCAGGCCCTCCATCTGTAGTGCACTGTGAAGAAAACTTAACTGCCCCACTCTGCATATTTCAGGACGTTTGAACAGCTGGCCCACACAGCTTGCCAAGCAACATGGAGGAGGCGCCTTTTCAAAAAGTTCTGCTTGCTCTGTCACTCCTGTGTCAGGAAACAGGCAGAGCTTCTGTGTGATGCTGGTCTGGTGGATGTTTTGATGGCATTTTCTGACCCACCAAAGGTACTGACAAGCTTATGGAGGAGGAGAGAATGAGGAGTACCCAGGCAAGACTGACTTGAATGGGTTGATGCTATGCATTACACTTGGTACAGCTGCTGATGTCCCTTCACAGACTGTGCTTCTGGAGCAGGGCCACAAGCACAGATCTCACGTAATTATGCAGACCTGGGATGACCAGCAGTGGGTCCAGAACTTTTGCATTAAGGAAGCTATATTTGTATAGCTTTGTGAGCACCTTGCCCGAACCTGACAGTAATAGAGATACACAAATGAGGGTACCCTTGCTGCTCCAGAAGTGGGTTGCTATAGCAACCCTGGAAGCTGGCTATGCCCGACTGCTATAGGTCTGTTGCAAACCAATTTGTTGTTGGAAAGTTGACTGTGGGTAAAGTGGAAGCAGAGGTTTGAGGAAGTCAGGTATGTGGTTTACCCCAAGTGGCAGTCATAAAAGATATTCCTGAGGTAATTGCTGACTTTGAGAGAACGGGGTTTTCAAACTGCTGGGGCCACTGGTGGGACTGGTGCCCATAGTTTTCCCTCCTTTAGGAGCACATGTACATAATGAAGTTGCACCCTTTGCAGTTTGTTATACAAGCCCTCGTGCACCACCAAAGTTGACTTATGAATGTCAGCGTAGACTGCAATAGGGAAGTTCACAATGCCAGTGCTTTTGGCACACAGGTCTACAAGATTCCTTGATGAGCTGGGACACTGTCCCACCAAGTGACCTTGTCATAGACTGAGTTCCTGTTCTTGGGGACCCCACATACCCAGTTTTGCCTTGGCTTATGAAACAGTACCCTGATTTCAGAGGCCCTAGCAAAAGATGGTGTAATTACATTCTCAGCAGGTGGAAATCCTCTGGGAGATTTTTACAGACATGTTTGGATGTCAGTGTCATCAAGTGCTGTCTGCCTTACTGTGGTTTGCTGTGCTCTTCACAATCTTTGAAGTTGGAGGTGGTCCATTTTCCCCTTGAATGGCCCTATGGCAGTGAGGAGCTACTGAATTAGTACACTCTGCCAGAAAGTGCGCCTACCACAGCTGGAGCTGGTGCACCAAGACATTGAAAGTCAGGGATGCTTTGTGCTCCCACATTATGGACTTGCATGGCCCAATGTGCTTTTGGGGGAGGAGGGAATGGAACTAATTGGTTTGGGAGGGGGGTTGATTGCTATGCAGTGTACTTATAAATGACATGATGAATTATGAAATGGGGATGATTTGCAGTAGAGATTCATATAAGGAAGTTATTAAAGAGTACACTTCTGTACCTAATTGTATAGCAGAATAGTGTTTGCTTACTAATTCCTAGTTGTTCCTGATCATGTGTTTACCTGTTACAATCTGTATTTGAATGTTGAGAATATCAGTGATAGCAATAAACTTTTGATGAGAAACAGCTTTATTGATAGATGTATTAAAACAGTACAACATTCACCCTTTGCCAGGTAGGCCAGCTGCCATTACCACATCAAAACTCTAGTTACAACAGAACCTTTCCAAAACAAAATAAGTGCATGAACAAATGCAAACAGTGGAAACAATGTACATGACAGGAACCCTCTACCATTGCATGTCCCCTGCTCCTACCCCTTGTTTCATTGTTTCCTGCTCACTTGGTGCCGAGGAAGAGGGGTGGAGGCATACACAGGGAAAGAGTCAAGACAGTGGACTGCATGGGGCTAAGTTGCCCTGCCCAACTACTCATGGGGCCTGATTTCATGGGTCACCTAGCCATGGAGTTTTCCAAGCTGTTGCTAGACTGCATCCAATGGTATGGGTCAGGGGACTCAGGCTGTCGTGTGGGAGAGGCAGCAGGAGCCTATGCTCATGCAGCCATGATTCGCATCAGCTGCTCTGACAGTTCTCTGCTGAACTCTGTCCTTCTGCCTTAGTCACCATTCCTTTTCCAGGAACTGTGAAACCCTGTCCTTGCTGTGCAGCCAGCTGTCCTCTTGCTTCTTGGCAAGCCTTTTCTCTAGCCTTCAGTCCCTTTGTTTCTGGTATTGCACCTGCTTGTTGGCCCACTCCAGGACTTAATCTGTAAAGTTCATCATGGAAATGCTTCCTCTTGGAACAGTCCATGAAGGCACGTTAGGGTAGGCTAATACTGAAGTGTGGGTGAGCTGTGGCTGTCCTGCGGCCTGTTGAGGTTGAGAGGCCTGGAACAGGGCAAGACGGAGTGTTATCTCAACTAGCCCAGTGCAGGAGCACAGAAAAAATTCGTGTGGAATTTCAAGGACATAATGTTACTTTTTCAAAACTGAATTTCAGTATATTGTGGAAGGGATGTTTCAGTCCATAGAAGCTCCCTGGGCTCAGCCTGGTTAATCACAGTGAAAGAAATGCAGAGACAGTGGTAAGTTAAAAATTCGAAACTGTTCTCCCACCCCATTAAAAATTGCAAAACTACTTGGGCTGGAGGGATGGGAAGGCGGTCAATGGCTGTGCTACAAAAGTGTGTTTTTTGTTGGTTTTTTTTTTTTTTTTTTAAACTGTGTAGGCCTCACATTTTGGAGAACATAACAATTTTTGTGTTGCCCGATTGGCAAAGGGAGATGTTGTTTCAAGCTGTTGGTGGGGAACCTGCAGTTAATGCAACAGAAGTATTCCAACATCTAGGGACTGAACAGCATGTCTAAGTGGAGTGGGCTGGCCAGCTATTGAGGTGGCCCTAGAAAATATGCCCTTTCCCTGCAATATTACTACCTATTTGGAGTTCCTGCCTCAGGAAAAGTATGCAGCTATCAGCACCCAGGATTGGGTCAGAATTCACAAAGGCATCAACAGGGTGCTGGTGTTAGCTTCCACATGGCTTACCCAGTTATGGCTGCATGCAGAACTCTACAGCTCTCTTCCTCCCTATCCCCGGCACATTTCTGGACAAATGATTTTGTTGCCTATTGATTACCTCTAACTGAAATGGAATAGATTTGACAATGGAACATTTTTTCTCCTTGCAAGTATGGGAATGCAAGGTTATTTCTTTACGAAAGGTTTTGCTAGGGCATTCCTCTGTCTGTCCAGTAAAAATATACTTTAAAGGTATTCTTTACTGTTTGCATTTCCTGGCTACCATTTTGATGGGAGAGGGGACAAGCTGCTGACATATAATCCGTGGATGCACTCTGCTAGCCTGAGCTTCATATTTTTGCAGTGGTTCTTAGAGCAGAAGTCCCTCCCATTACTGTATAATAAACAATAAAATGAAATCAAATTTACCGGGCTCAGGGACAACTTCTGTCTGTTCTGTCTGCTACAGGCTTCACAGCAGCCTTTCCCTGTATGGACCCCAAATTTTCTGCTGCTGCTCCTGTTCGAAAGCCTGCTCTAAGGCCAGCAACAGAGTGACTTCATGGTCCTCCCTCTGTGCCTGCTGGTTCCCATCAGTCTTCATGCTGGAGTCTGGGACCAGCAGGGCCCCATCCCCACTGACCAGGACATCACACACCACAGCTGACTCCTTGCTGGATGCGGTGCCCAGCACCTGTTCAAACTCCTCATAAAATGGGCACTATGTCAGTGAGTTGCCTGAGGTACCGTTCTGGTCCCTGGCTTTCCAGCTCTCTTGAGCCACTTAATCCATCCCCTGCACTGGCCACTGGTCCAGTAAATTTGCAAAGCTGCCAGCTGGTATGCATGGTCATTCCTGGTTCTCTTACTAAAGTTCACAGTTCTGCTGGTCTAGCACCAGAGACTATCAAAATCTGGCTGTGCTCCTATGACCATGAAGCTGTGAGCTTTGCAAAAGACTGGTTCTGTTCAGTCTCCATTGCAAAAACAGAAAGCTTTCTGATGTGTTTGCAGGTCAGTGGTCAGAAGTCAGTGGAAGGGCTAACGCTGACTTCACTGAGCTGCTGCTGTATGCCAAGGAGGAGTTGCTTCCATTTTCACTGGGTCAATTGGAGATTCTTGTGATAGAGATGGGGCAAAGGAAGTTGGCTCATGGGATTGTGAGACACTTCTGATGGATTCCCAGGACCAAAGTCGAGCAGAGCTGCCTGTACCCTGCAAAGCAACAGGGCTTGAACCCTGGGTCATGGCTTGACTCGGACACTGCAGGGTCCTGGAACCCTGGATCTGAGCCTTGGGTTAGCATGATTTGAATAGAGAGGGGTTTAGGCTTGAGCATAGGCCTGGCTTATGTTGCAGCATAGACATACATTTAGAGTCTCGGGTAATGCACGGAGATTACGTTGTTTAGAAGAAAAACTGAGTTAATACAGACCAACTGTGGCCAGAATGTCACTGGGGATTTTTACAATTAGTTATTGAACATAGTCATTATTTGTATAAAATATGAGGTTCTTAGATGTGAAAAAAAAGGCTAGCAACCTGATCCATGAGCCACTCTGCTGTCTCTCTATTGAGTTAAGTGCATTTGGGGAAAATGTGGAGCATCTGTCCGTCGTGTCCCCCCACCGTCACATCTTTGCTCTCCCTGACCTGGCTTCCCTGGCAAGTTGGACTTCTCTGAGGCATATCACAGATGTGTATCTCTGGGAGAGTCCCATGGAAGGCCCATCTACCACAGCCAGCCTTAAGTGAAATCTCCACTAGAAAGAGATTGGGGCCCATGCTTTGAGGCTCCTGAACAGAGCAGCTCGTCTGGAGGGCGAGGCCACTCTTCACTTGATCTCCCACTCCAGCAGCTGGACTAGAATGGGAGGTGGTTGTGGCCCATTTCCAGTGGTTCTGGCATCTTGGGGAGGGGGGTGCTCTTACTCTTTTTTGGGACTAAAAATCCTAAAACTGGGTTTTGAAATATTTCTCTTCAATATGTGCCCCTGCACCTTTTTGTAAAGCAGAGATAATGATACGGACCTCCTTTTTTAAGTGCTTGGAGTTCTACAGATGAAAAGTGCTATATAAGAGCTAGGTATTTTTTTTTATTTCCTCATTGAGGTAGAAAATAAGATTAGGCCTAAAGAGCTGTGGCTTAATGCTGGGGAGTTCTAAGAGATTTTTTTGGTAAACTAATAACTCCTGTATAAAGTAAACAGCATATGCATTATCATGGCAGTCTTACTGTGGTGTGGCTGGCATTACCGCAAGTGCTCAGAAAGAGGAAAAATTAACCTCAGGATAGCTAGCGCTATAAACTTGTGGAGCTTTTTGTTGGACTGCAATCATAGGCAGCATCCCCGGTTATACAGGAGTGAAGGAGGACAAAGTCTTAATCTAATCTAAAGTTAAATGAAACTTTCAAATTCTAGTTTTCTCTCATGTCTTCTTTTCTTTGACTTGTGACAAATCCAGCCAGTTCTATCTACTTTGTCATTTTACAAGACAATTTGATTGGCTGTTATCATTTGCTGCCTTGTTGAGTGTCCTGTATCCTTCATGGTTTTTAGATTAACAGTTTTCATCCCTGTAGATATTTCAACAACTCCATGACATCTCCGAATCTTCTATAAAAGCACTGAGGCTTCTTATAACTTGTTGTCCTGTTGAAGAAAACGAACCTGCTTAACAGTGCTGGCAGTCTCAACCTCTAGTGGGAAGCCTACAAAGATATCAACCCTAATGGTGGTGGTGGTTCTCCTTTATCTCAAGTGATTGAGCTCTGTGGATTTGAAGGTTGAATTCTATTTGGTGTATCAGTGGCTAGCTGATGATCATAGTGTACAGTATGCAGTCATGGATTCATTACAGCTTCCTACTGCACTACTATGGACAAGAAGTGAGCTTCTACACCAGGGGGCGGGGCTAATCAATCAGGCAGGCCAGGGCTTTATAAAGCAGTGAGCAAGCGACCAGGGAGCTTTGCGAACAGGGCTGCAAACAGGGGAGTTTGAGAGGGTGTTTGGAAGGGGAGTGCGAAGGGAGCAAGCTATCCTTGCCATTCGTAACTCCTTTAACCCAAACTAAAGGCAGAGGCAGAGCTACCAGGGGGCTGCAGACGGGGGAGTGACTATCTGTTGAGGGGACAGATTGGCAGTTTGACCGTGTGCTTGATTGTTTGATTTCCTGTTTGAATAGTGTGATTTGGGAGTGCTTTGTTCCAGGCTCTTCTAAGAAGACAGTCAGTCAGCTGTGAACCAGCTGAGTGAGGAAACGCTTCAAAGGAAGGGACTATGGATGCTGAGCGATCCGCTGTCGTGACCTGCACAGGATGTGCCATGTTTGTCTTTCTTCCACAGGATAGAAGCGACTTTGTCTGTACAAAGTGCAAGCTGATCTCCATATTGGAGGAGAAGATTCAAGGTCTGGAGAAACGAGTATCAACCCTGCGTTCCATAAAAGAAAATGAGGAGTTCCTGGATAGACGTCAGGATCGGCTTCAGCGGGCACAGTGTTCTGAGGATTCAGAGCAGGCTATGCAGCGGGGACAAAAGGCCAGTGAGGATAATTGGCGGCATGTGACCTCCAGAAGAGGAAAGAGTATGAGACAAGTCCATGTACCAGAAACGCATATTCAGATGAGCAACCGTTTTCATGTTCTCTCCACAGGTACTAGTGCAGAGAGTGGAGTGAATGATACATCTGAGGGAACAGAGCAGAAGGAGACTCCACTGACTGGAAGGCATGAGATGCACAGTCCTAGGGATGGGGGTTCCACGACCACCACTCCCAAGAGGAGGAGGAGGGTGGTGGTGGTCGGGGACTCTCTCCTCAGGGGGACTGAGTCATCTATCTGCCGCCCTGACCGGGAAAACCGAGAGGTGTGCTGCTTGCCAGGGGCTAGGATTCGTGATGTGACAGAGAGACTGCTGAGACTCATCAAGCCCTCAGATCGCTACCCCTTCCTGCTTCTCCACGTGGGCACCAATGATACTGCCAAGAATGACCTTGAGCGTATTACTGCAGACTACGTGGCTCTGGGAAGAAGGATAAAGGCGTTTGAGGCGCAAGTGGTGTTCTCGTCCATTCTCCCTGTGGCAGGAAAAGGCCGGGGTAGAGACCGTCGAATCGTGGAAGTCAACGAATGGCTACGCAGATGGTGTCGGAGAGAAGGGTTCGGATTCTTTGACCATGGGATGGTGTTCCAAGAAGGAGTGCTAGGCAGAGATGGGCTCCACCTGACGAAGAGAGGGAAGAGCATTTTTGGAAGCAGGCTGGCTAACCTAGTGAGGAGGGCTTTAAACTAGGTTCACCGGGGGAAGGAGACCAAAGCCCCGAGGTAAGTGGGGAAGTGGGATACCGGGAGGAAGCACAAGTAGGTGAGTGCAAGAGGGGAGGGCTCCTGCCCCATACTGGGACAGCAGGACGATCGGTGAGTTATCTTAAATGCCTATACACAAATGCAAGAAGCCTGGGGAACAAGCAGGGAGAACTGGAAGTCCTGGCACAGTCAAGGAATTATGATGTAATTGGAATAACAGAGACTTGGTGGGATAAATCACATGATTGGAGTACTGTCATGGATGGATATAAACTGTTCAGGAAGGATAGGCAGGGCAGAAAAGGTGGGGGAGTTGCGTTGTATGTAAAAGAGCAGTATGACTGCTCAGAGCTCCAGTATGAAACTGCAGAAAAACCTGAGAGTCTCTGGATTAAATTTAGAAGTGGGAGCAACAAGGGTAATGTCGTGATGGGAGTCTGCTACAGACCACCAGACCAGGGGGATGAGGTGGACGAGGCTTTCTTCCAGCAACTAACAGAAGTTACTAGATCACAGGCCCTGGTTCTCATGGGTGACTTTAATCACCCCGATATCTGCTGGGAGAGCAATACAGCGGTCCACAGACAATCCAGGAAGTTTTTGGAAAGTGTAGGGGACAATTTCCTGGTGCAAGTGCTGGAGGAACCAACTAGGGGAAAAGCTCTTCTTGACCTGCTGCTCACAAACAGGGAGGAAATAGTAGAGGAAGCAATAGTGGATGGGAACCTGGGAGGCAGTGACCATGAGATGGTCGAGTTCAGGATCCTGACACAAGGAAGAAAGGAGAGCAGTAGAACAGACACCCTGGACTTCAGAAAAGCAGACTTTGACTCCCTCAGGGAACTGATGGGCAAGGTCCCCTGGAAGAATAACATGAGGGGGAAAGGAGTGGAGGAAAGCTGGCTGTATTTTAAAGAATCCTTATTGAGGTTGCAGGAACAAACCATCCCGATGTGTAGAAAGAAAAGTAAATATGGCAGGCGACCAGCTTGGCTTAACAGTGAAATCCTTGCTCGTCTTAAACACAAAAAAGCAGCTTACAAGAAGTGGAAGATTGGACAAATGACCAGGGAGGAGTATATAAATATTGTTCAGGCATGCAGGAGTGAAATTAGGAAGGCCAAATCACACTTGGAGTTGCAGCTAGCCGGAGATGTTAGGAGTAACAAGAAGGGTTTCTTCAGGTATGTGAGCAACAAGAAGAAAGTCAAGGAAAGTGTGGGCCCCTTGCTGAATGAGGGAGGGAACCTAGTGACAGAGGATGTGGAGAAAGCTAGTGTACTCAATGCTTTTTTTGCCTCTGTCTTCACAGACAAGGTCAGCTCCCAGGCGGCTGCACTCCGCAGCACGGAATGGGGAGGAGGTGACCAGCCCTCTGTGGAGAAAGAAGTAGTTCGGGACTATTTAGAAAAGCTGGACGAACACAAGTCTATGGGGCCGGATGCACTGCATCCGAGGGTGCTAAAGGAGTTGGCCGATGTGATTGCAGAGCCATTGGCCATTATCTTTGGCAAATCATGGCAATCGGGGGAGCTCCCGGATGACTGGAAAAAAGCTAATGTAGTGCCCATCTTTAAAAAAGGGAAGAAGGAAGATCCGGGGAACTACAGGCCGGTCAGTCTCACCTCAGTCCCTGGAAAAATCATGGAACAGGTCCTCAAGGAATCAATTCTGAACCACTTAAAGGAGGGGAAAGTGATCAGGAACAGTCAGCATGGATTCACCAAGGGCAAGTCATGCCTGACTAACCTAATTGCCTTCTATGATGAGAGAACTGGCTCTGTGGATGAGGGGAAAGCAGTGGATGTGCTATTTCTTGACTTTAGCAAAGCTTTTGATACAGTCTCCCACAGTGTTCTTGCCAGCAAGTTAAGGAAGTATGGGCTGGATGAATGGACGGTAAGGTGGATAGAAAACTGGCTGGATGGTCGGGCTCAACGGGTAGTGATCAATGGCTCCATGTCTAGTTGGCAGCCGGTATCAAGTGGAGTGCCCCAAGGGTCGGTGCTGGGGCCGGTTTTGTTCAATATCTTCATCAACGATCTGGAGGATGGTGTGGACTGCACCCTTAGCAAGTTTGCAGATGACACTAAAGTGGGAGGAGTGGTTGATACGCTGGAGGGTAGGGACAGGATACAGAGGGACCTAGACAAATTAGAGGATTGGGCCAAAAGAAATCTGATGAGGTTCAACAAGGACAAGTGCAGAGTCCTGCACTTAGGACGGAAGAATCCCATGCACTGCTACAGACTAGGGACCGAATGGCTGGGCAGCAGTTCTGCAGAAAAGGACCTAGGGGTTACGGTGGACGAAAAGCTGAATATGAGTCAACAGTGTGCCCTTGTTGCCAAGAAGGCTAACGGCATTTTGGGCTGTATAAGTAGGGGCATTTCCAGCAGATCGAGGGACGTGATTATTCCCCTCTATTCGGCACTGGTGAGGCCTCATTTGGAGTACTGTGTCCAGTTTTGGGCCCCACACTACAAGAAGGATGTGGATAAATTGGAAAGGGTCCAATGGAGGGCAACAAAAATGATTAGGGAGCTGGAGCACATGACTTATGAGGAGAGGCTGAGGGAACTGGGATTGTTTAGCCTGCAGAAGAGAAGAATGAGGGGGGATTAGATAGCTGCTTTCAACTACCTAAAAGGGGGTTCCAAAGAGGATGGATCTAGACTGTTCTCAGTGGTAGAAGATGACAGAACAAGGAGTAATGGTCTCAAGTTGCAGAGGGGGAGGTTTAGGTTGGATATTAGGAAAAACTTTTTCACTAGTAGGGTGGTGAAGCACTGGAATGGGTTACCTAGGGAGGTGGTGGAATCTCCTTCCTTAGAGGTTTTTAAGGTCAGGCTTGACAAAGCCCTGGCTGGGCTGATCTAGTTGGGGTTGGTCCTGCTTTGAGCAGGGGGTTGGACTAGATGACCTCCTGAGGTCCCTTCCAACCCTGAGATTCTATGATTCTATGACAGTCAAATGAATGTTCTAGTGGGTTATTGTTTTTTCTTCCCTTCCGGAGGAAAAAGTCTTCTCTCCTTGTACTGTAGATTTGATTTTTCTCATTTTACCCCACTCCTCTGCTGAAGAAAGATCACCATAGAATACTCTTTTTGAACATAGCTTTTTACAAATAATCTGCTCTTAATTAGTTCAGGGTCCTGAAGAAAACTAGTTTTTTCTGCCCTTCTACGTTCATTGTTACCGTTTTTCATTTCAGCAGCATCTATGGTGAGTTTACTTCCTATATACCCCCTCTCTGGGGCTTCACACATTTCCTTTTGCTTTTATCTCCAAAGTGAAATGCTACTGTTGGGCATGCTTGGAATGGCAGTATGCTTGGACGCAATCTCTGGAAGGAAATGTATTTGAAATTTAATATTGTTAAAGCTACTGTTCAAAAGTAATGTATTGCTATTACAAAGTTGTAGCTTTAGAACTGAAACACTGCAAATAGAGGAACCAAAGGAAATTAGAGACTTTCTAGTTACTATTACAATGAATTGCTTTTAGATCTGGTTCCTGCAGTGTTTTCTGCTATTAATCCAGTGACTGTATACCATTGTGACGCTTCCTGGGGATTGCAAGGCACCCTTTCATCATAAGGAAACCTTTTCTGAGCCCGTTAGAGGTGGTAAACCACCAGCCATAAGCAGCACAAGCAGTACCCTCTTAGCCTGTGCAGGTGCTGCTTGTCCCTCTGCAGGCAAGTACCAACCACCAAGGGTCTGCCTGCAGTATCCAGTCCCTGATCACTGGACACAGTCAGAATTCCCAGATCCTCTACTCTCAAAGGAACAATACACCCCAGCTTACCAGTTACACCCTAGAACACAGCTCTGCTTAACATGGCGGCACTTAGATTATTTTCTAGACAAAGCAAGACCAGTATGTTTATTGAACAGAGATTCAAATGATAGCAGCCAGAAATATTGGAAACAAAGGGTTACATAGACAATAAAATAACACGCATACTAGAGCATAGACTTAACTAACAAGATAGCCTGCTGTGTAATGAACTTTCCCAAAGTTCTTCTCCCAACATTTAAGAGCCTGGCTGGCTGTGATTTTCTCTTATTTTTCATGAAACAAACCCACTATTCGCTTACCTTCCTAGGTGAAGGAGCCAGAGTGATTCTTTCTACCTACAGCTGTAGTTCAAAAATCCATTTTCGTCTATTGGAAACAGGATAACCCCAACCCTGTTTTCCTGCCTAGAGTCTCCCCTGGGGAATTTGCAATCACTTGATTAGCACTGTGCTCAGACAGACATTCAGTAGACAGACCGACAAACATCTGTGCCTGAAAAACTAGTTTATCAACTTCTGGGGGTTGGCCCCAATTCAGACCTGAAAACATGATTTTGTGCGAGTGTATGTATACATATCATGATGATTATCATGACCGATGTGATACAGGCTTTCTGTAGAGACCGTGCATGACTCTTTGGTGAAATAATATGCCCCAGAGATGGATCATTCTTGTAACCATCGTGCACCACCGTGCTCTTTGCCGGTTGGCTCCAAAAGGCCCGTGGATGACAACCATCTCTCTAGTTTAGCCCATTTGTCCAAGCCAAACGTAAGAGTTTTCGTAAACCTTGAAATTATAGTAATTCTTCAATAAGAGAAGTTTTGCCCAGTGGCTATCATAGCACTTCCTGAATGCGGAGGTGAATCCAACCTCTCTCTCTAGAGGTTTTAAAGAGAGATTTACCACAGAATCAGAAACATGCATATTATGTATTTCCAGGGGTGGGGTATGCATGTGTTAAGTGCTTTCCAAAAATAAACACAAAAGAGGGCATTGTGAGCTCTTTGGGGCACATACTATCTCAAAGATAGAAATTGGGTACAACTTACAAAGTAAAGTGGTTAGTTTAGTAATAGCACATTATTTCATGTGAACTAACATAATGAATATTTTGGGGTGGCTGTCCTTAGTTTATCCTAAATATTCAATCTAGCTGTAACCAGCCAGCTGGCGTACTGTAGGCATCTCCATACAAATGGGTTTCTTTGGGATGAATGTGAATTCAGAGGGATAGTGGCCTTGTGAAACAGCTCACCAAGAATGTTCAATGAAATAATAGATTAAAAGAAATAGGAATATCTTTCTATTGGTATAAAGACTTGAGTATCCTAATTCTTGTTCCATATGAATAGTTTTGTTCACACTAACAGGATGTCCCTTGTGAATTTTGAAAGTTTTTAGCATGTAAGTGATCAAACTAAAATTAATTAGTTTGACAATTGTAGTGTAGCTGTAATTTTTAATACTATGTAATCAACTAATATACTGTGTGTATAAAAATTAAACTTGCACACAAGTCTGAACTCACTGCAAGTCTCTGCTAGAATATCTTTAAATGTGGCAAGTCAGAAATTTTGGCCCACATCATAAAGTGCATGGATTAAGTATTGCTGTGCGTTTTTTGTACGTTTTACTTAACATAGTATGTGAATGTATTGGGATAAGGATTGTTAGGTGATGGAAATACTTTAACATTGGCTTTTTGCCTCATACCTTGCCTAAGTGCTGCATGTAGCTTGTTCTGGCTACATTCCGTGCCTCAAGTTGTTTCTGGCTGTGTGGAGGTGCTGTTTATACTTTTTGCATATTTTAGACAATGCATCTCTGAGTTCTGAGTGGCTTACAACACTTTTCACTATTCGGGCCCTGGCCTTTTCTGTAGCTGAGCAGTGCTGGGGATGAATGTCCATTGAGCACTAGGCTGTAACCCTTAAGCTTCCAGAGGGGACAGATCCTGAAGTACTAAGCAACTTCTTGCCTTTTGTATTATACCTGGCTTATCTAGAGAGAGGGGTTAGAGGTGCAAGGTTTTGGAACTCAGACTAACATTCTGTTGAGAGATAAATTATGTAAGTTTATAGAAAATGTTCTGGGTTACTGGAGGATTTATTGGTATTTGATCTTGTCTGAATCTGGGAAATCTTTCCATGACCGTGTGTGTGTTTTTATACCTTTTCCTGTCTGCCTCTCCTGCATCCCTAGTATAAAACGTTACCAGTGAAATTTAGTGCTGACAATACCTACCCTCCTGCACACCACATCATAAGAAACTGCCAGACTTTTGGATTTACCAGACACTTAAAAATAAGAATTTTGGAGTTCACATTCCTCAGCTCCTCGAATCTGACCTGTTTGGTTTGTGTAGGTCTTCTGCATCAGTGGGCTTGTTGAGGTGTCTGTGGTACCCTCTCAGCTGATGGTCTGCTCAAGGTGGCATACTGTGGTGCGCTGCTCTTCACTTTGCAGTAAGCTGCTGGCGTTGTAGTATGAATACTTAATTTTATTCACACACACACACACACACACACACACACACACACACACACACACACACACACACACACACACACACAGTTTGAGGCTGCAGAAGCGGTGGTGGAGGAGTGTTGGCAGGTCGCCATACAATCGCCTGGTATATCTCACTAGCCCACCAGCGAATTGGTGGACCTACAAACGGGTGAAAGTAAAATTGAGCTCTTACCAGTACAGGGCCAGCTCTGGCTGCCCCGGAAGGGGCAGGGCTGGGGTAAGCGTCCCCCAGCCAGCCCACCTGCACTGCCTGGCCCACGCCGCCTGGCGATTGAAAGGGCCCGGGGCTCCGGCCGCTGCTGCCGTGGTAGCTGCAACGGTGGCCGGAGCCCGGGCCCTTTTAAATCGCAGCCCCGGTACAGCTACTTCTTTTAATGTCGATGTTCCTTTTGTGCACCCCGTAGGCAGCCCTGCCAGGTCGCTGCTGCTCCTTTTGCGGGCCCCCCTCCCCCATCGGCGGCCCTGCCGGTATGGACCTGTCAGGGCCGCCAATGGGAGGTGCAAAAGGGGCAGCTGCATTAAGCAGGGTCCTTAAAAGCACTGCTGAGACAGCGCTTTGAAGTCAGTGGAACAGGCCGGTTCTGGCGGTTACTTTTAACTGGTACACTGTACCGGCCCATACTGCCTTACTGTGACTCCTGCCTACAAAGTAAGCAATGGTGAGACCTGGATAGAGGGTATATTAGCCTCATAAGAGAGACTTTTGTTTCCTGTAGGCCTAAGTGTGCTGTAGCTTTTCCATGAGACAAGAGATGGCTATTTCATGCAAAATTGATTTCTCAACTATGAAAGTCTGCAGAAAACTCTGACTAGTCTGGACTTGATGCAAATAACCTATATTGCGTCATGCTCTGAGCATGTCAGCACTGAATAAATCAAGATATCAAGAAGATCTGAATCACTTACATAAATGTGACCAGACAGTGTTATAAAGTATAAAGAGGGAATTCCCTTAAGTCTGTACAGAGCAGCTGTTTATTTTATTGCTCGTTAATTGAAATAACTGTTGTTACAACCTATGGACTTCCTACTCAGCTTTGTCCTGGCATGTCACTGTTTGTAAAATAGTGACATCTGCAGTCTGGTGTTTTGTGTGTCTGCTCTGGGCAGAAGGAGACTGCAATTAAAGGAAATGCTCATGAGGACTGAAACACTGCTGATCTGGGTGCCTGATTAAATCACTGCTTATTGAAGTGCCTGCTGGTGATGGGTATTCTCCCCAGGAGCACAGGTATACAGTTTCTACTCTCTGCAGTTAGGCAGATCACAGCTAAGACAACAGCGAGTGTGACGTGACTGTTTCGTTCTGGTTGAGAAGAATCATCACCAGACACTTGAACCCTTAACCTCATCCGTTGCTTTAAGTTTTATAATACTTACCAGATTTTATTCCATGTGATACTGACTCCAGAAATCTGCTTAACATCTTCTCCTTTTAACAAACAAAGTGCTACACATAATTAGCATAATTTGTTTGAGAGGGCAATATTGTTCTTTAAAAAGGCATGCCTGTGTTTGTACATACTTGAGGGCAGTGATTTGAAGACTCAAAATTTGGAGTAGCTATTGCTCTTCCATTTGTGATACAAAAATGAAAACCTTAATTTTGCTTTTAGTGCAAAAAACTGCACCACACGGAGGGTTTCTTATTTTCAGTTGGAAGACCATAGTGATAGGCACAGCAAAGTCATATAGTCAGTGGATATTTTGGGAGCATCTACCATGCTTCTGCTTAGAAACTTCTCTGGTGTACATAGAAAAGTGGGAAAGAGAATCTAAATATGAGATGAATTAACACGAATGTGAATGAGTGTACATAGATATGTATATAATAGTGGGCTGTAGCATAAAAATCATACCCTCCTTCACCAACCCTCCAAAATTGTCTTTTCTTAGTTATTCCTGCCTACCATGATGTACGCTGTGTATTATACCAAAACACCCCATGGGTGATCAACTCATCATGGCTTGATCACAAACAGGCCTGGTGCTGCTTTCAATAACTACCTAGACTTGAGTGTTTTTCCTTGGATGGCCAATGTCTGGAGTGAACAGACTGGATTTTAAAGGGCAATTCTGGAAAGTGACTCCTCTAAGGATGATATCATGGGCCTCCATGTTTACACAGTAACTTTTTTAACAATGAGACTCTTGAACATATAGGGATTTTTCTCTATCATTTTAAATAAGTGACAGGGAAGAAGTTTTTTAAACAATGTAAGAAGGAAAGCAGAATGAGGAGGCATGGTTTGATCTGCTTCTAATGCTCCCATCTTCTTTGCCACCTCCCTCACTTTTTCTCTTTGTACACTGATGATTCAAGGTCGAAATCTAAAAGCTCCTGTCTAAGTTGTGACTTTAAGCTATGTATGTACCCCCTTCAGGCTGTGCAAAATATATATTTGGACATTAAAAATACGTGGGTATTTGTGCAAATGGGGTGCTCTGAAGTGGAAATGCAGGTACAAACTAGTTGCTCATAAATGGGCATCTTAATAAATTGGGTCTGTTAACATCTTCAGGTCCCCCTTAGTGTGACTGGCACTAATTTCTATTCAAACTACTTCCTTCTTAAACAGAAAGTCAGTGAGTTAGCTGTTTAATTCAGTAGACCCTATATCTTCTGCATGTAACTGAAATGAAATAAGAGCATATGCTGATGTCCCCTCAATTTTCCCCCTCTGCAGATGATGAGCTGAAGCTAAATATGGTCCACTACGAGTGTGTGTGTGAAGGCATGTCCTGTGGGAATGGAGATCGCTGCCAGGGCCAGCAGTGCTTTGCCTCCCTGAGCATAAATGATGGCACTAAAGTTTACCAGAAAGGCTGCTTCCAAGTCTATGAACAGGGGAAAATGACATGCAAAACACCCCCGTCTCCTGACCAAGCTGTCGAGTGCTGTCAGGGATATTTGTGCAACATGAATATCACAGCACAATTGCCTACTAAAGGTGAAAGGTTAATTTTAAAATAATTATTTTATAAGTAGTCTCTAGTCGGGTGTTTGCCTGTTAATGTTGTTCTCTCCTAGTGAAAACTAAGGTTTGGGCATGATAAGTCTCTTTTGCCATTTGAACCAGAGGGGACTGAGAATGGGTGTGGTTGGGGTCTGCAAGCTGCATGATCAGAGTTTCACTGATTGCTGCTGAATATTGGGGACTAAAGTGCACAAAACAGTAAGTTTTTTGACTCTGGGTTACTGACTTTGATAAAGCTCTCTGAAGCCAGCTGTGTTTCTGCATTTCAAAAACTTGAATGGATTTTATTTTACCACGATTGGGATTGCCATAAAAAATTTGGTGGTGGTACTGGTGTTGGTGGACTGTGAATGTAAACTTATATGAAGTAGCTTAGACTGTTCTGTGATTGGTATTTAGTTCAGTTGACTACAAATTGAAAATGTCAGCATAATTTTTTTGTCTTTAAACTATCTATGGGAGTTCTTAACCTCCTTTCTCTTTCCTGTTTTCTTACCAAGGGCAAACCCTCCAGGGAGAAGCTGTGGGTTACAGCATGGAAATGCTAGTCATTGTTATACTAGCTCCAGTGATAATGCTGATAATATTTTCAGCGTTAGCTGTGTTGATTATTCGAAAAATACAGCAAAACCATATGGAAAGACTCAATGCTAGGGATGCAGAGTACGGCACAATTGAGGGACTCATTGCATCAAATGTTGGAGACAGTACATTGGCAGTAAGTAATCTTTTGTATATAGCAGGAATTGCTTAACCTCTGTGTCTCAATTTCTTTGGTCAGGTCTACATTAGAAACTCGTGCTGGTATAGTAATGTCAGGGGGAGAGGGGTCATTGGGGGGGAAGGGGGTTAGACGGGGCGACATTTCTAAATCAGCAAAAGGGGTGTGTGTGTGTGTGTATATGTATATATGTGTATATATATAATATATAGTTATACTGGGATAAAAGAGCTTTGGCTGGTATAGCATATTTTGCTCAGCGAACTGGTATAAGCACTTTTTTGCTGATATAATTTGCGTCCACACCAGGAGGCTTTGCTGGTGTGGCAGTACCAACAAACCTTTCTAGTGTAGATGTGGTGTGACAGGAGAGTAGCTCAGGTTGCCTTACAAAGGTGTTGTACCTTTAAGCTTCACATGAAAAGGAAAAATATACACCATGGACACAAGTGCATAACTGTCTTGAAAGGTATTTGGGTGGGGATGTTTTTAATGGCTCCACAATCATACTTGTTTAGGAATTGCACATCTTGTCTCCCCTATGTTTGATGAAGAATTTCTGGAGAATGAGAGATTTTTTTGATGGAGAAGAGGCTGAAACCTGAGTAAATGGGAGGGAGGGGGTACTTTTTTGGTAAGCAGGTTAATTGTAATCCTACTTTACTTCTTGTATTCATTTTTGTCAACATTTACGCCGTCTCCTCTTAAACAAAAAACAAACTAAAACCTCCCACCTCATTTGGAAAGTTCGTTCTGTTTTAAATATTCAAACAACACCAACAACTTGAAGCCTGAGAAAGTGCCTGCAACTGGGAAGACCAGTTTTGATATACGTGAAACTTCTAAAGAGAATACAAAAGAAAAATTATCACTTTATTTTTTTTCTGATTTAAAAAAAAAAAAATCTTAAGCTTAGGGGGAGCAGCTCATCTAGAGCTTGTTGAGAGGAGGAGCTAAACTTGCCTCCTGTCCTGTAGCTTGAAATATTCAAGACAAACTTATTAAAGTTTGCCTGACGGTAGAACAGGTGTAGCGCAAGCAGTGGCAGTGGAAGCTTCCCCATAATGCTCTGCTTCAGCACTGCCCTGTAAGAACCACATCCTAGTGGCCATTCTTGGTACCTGTTATGTCCTCTCGTCTCTCTCCTTCTGCCCCTCCTCCTCTCCACTCCCCCCCCCCCCCCCCCGAGTACCAGATACATCTAGTGTCCCTTGGAAATGTTCAACTAAGGGCAGGTCAAATCGGCCAGCAAACAAGAATACATCAAAGCTTCCTTTTGAAAAGGAATGACGTGCAGTTACTAACTTTAAAAGCTACTTCCAATTTAAGCATTACATGGTGCCCTGAGAATGAAACTTTATGTATGCAGTGAATCTAATGTGACTCCACTGAGTTTTGATTATGTGCAAAATTGGTAGTTCCTTGTCACATGAGTGTTCATCCCAACTATAATTCTTTAATTTTTCATGTTCCAGATTTAAGCTCTCAGAGGAGAAAAATCTTGGGTTTTGTAATGCATCGGATTTGTTTACATTTAGGATTAGTTCCCACAGTGTAGCAAATATTTATTGCACTAAGCTTCCTGAATGAAGAACGCTGTGGCTCCTTAAAATCTTGTTTTTACAGTCATTGCTGCAGATAGCATTTTGCTTCATTCCAGAATGAGCTTGGGTGTGAGGGGGGGAGGGGGGGGAGTTGGTTCATATTTTGGATAAAGGGCCCTGTTTGTTTGAGAATGACAAGCTTGTCTGTAAAATTATCTTGCTCCTGAGCATACTTCTTAAAATCTTGTTGGGCGAAATGAGGCTTCAGAGATTTCTGGTTGAAACCTGAAAGCACAATTTATTTTTTTATGAAATATTAGAACAAGGATTATAAATCTTCCTCCTCTGCTGTCTCTTCCAAAAAAAAGTTTTAGTGTCAACCTTTCCACTTGATGTTTTTTTAACTGGATTTGGAATGCACAAAAATAGATGGTAGTATTTTAACAAAGTAATAGGATTTTAACAATGTATTGGAATATTCATTATTTTTTTTGAGTTTACAGTTTAAACTTTTTTTAGTCACCTCCCATTTTTTAGTACTGAAAAATTTAACATTAAGATAAAGATTCGTCACTTAAACTGTTAACAGTATTGTTTCCTTCTCTCCCTCCATCAAAAAGTTAGTTCGGGTAGCATTCCCTGTAGCTAAGGTTGCTAACAGCTTTCCATTATCCAACATCCATCTTCAGGGTTTTTTTTTACTTTTGTCAAAATTAAATGGTTTGGGCTGAAAATTTCTGTGGTGGCTTTCTGATTTAGGCTGAACTTTTGGGTTGAAGTTATGGATAAAGGGTTCAGCCATTTTTGCGAATGAAAAAAGAGTTTTGCCCGTGCTGTTAAAACCAAAAACCCAAACTGTTTTCTGTAAAGGTCTAGCTTGGAGCCAGTGGCGTAGCCAGGTTTAGAGCACGGGGAGTGGAGCTAAAAAAAGGTGTCGGGAGCAAAAAGCGTCAGGAGCAAAAAAAGGCGCCAGGAGCAAAAAAAAATTGCTCTGCTCCGGCTACAGCTCAGGAGCAAAAGGCGTAGGAGCACAAAAAAGGCGCCGCTTCTGCTCAGTGTGGGAGCACCTGCTCCCCCTGATTTCCCCCCCCCCCCCCCCGACTATGTTGCTGCTTGGAGCAAAGATTTACAATTTGGCAAAGGGATAAATGACCCTGATATCTTGTCTTTTGCTATCTTCATGGAAACTTGGCCAAATTTTAAGATGCTAAAAAAACCTGTTTGGGCATGCCCAGCAGAGATTTGTTTAGACCTGGGCAGCTAAACTCACTGAAGACTTCATCTTTGCTGATCATGTGTAATCCCTTTTAGCACTCCTATGTGCTAGTCAGACTGCACATGTCATCCCCACAGTGTGACACTGCGTTCTCCATTCCAGAGCTGAGCCAGGACTCTCCCTGCAATTATTTCACCTGGCTGCGGGGGTCTGATGTGCCACTGTGATCAAGAACTGAGAGCAGAGATACTCTCCCTTGCTCTCAGCGGTCCCCTCCCCTCACTGCCCAGGCAGTATGGAGAAGGAAGCAGCTAAGGAAGCAGAGAGGGGGAAGAGATGCAGGGTGTAGAGACAGGGTCAGGAGCTGGCATGGGAGATGGAGATAGGGGCAAATGGGGGTAGAAGGCAGTGAGGTGGGAGATAAGAACCTGAGTGGGGAAAAGGATAGGACTTGTGGAGAAGGAGGAGGAACGTGGGCAGAGAGGTGTTGGAGGGGATGGGATATGGGCCAGAAAGCTCTCTAAACTAGAGAACCCTTCCCAACAGAACCTGGAATGAAACCTGTTATTCTTGAGTCTCCATATTCATTTGTTGTCTCATAAATAGGTGTGAAATCCACTGGCAGAGTGTTTCCATCTCCCTCTAATGGCAGGTCCACATAACTGGTAGGAGTAGGAGACTATTAACTTATCAGTTAGCTCAAGTGGTAGAAGTGTGGATCCAACTGAGCCCAACCTTGCATTTGACCCATATGGGGGTCAGCATGGCTCCACATGAGCAAATTAATTTTTTTACATTTAGATTAATTTCCTACAATAAAAGAATGTCAAGGTTGAGAAGTCAAGCACTTCAAAAGTTAGGGAATACCAGAGTGAAGGTTGCCCTGTGCAACTTTTATTCAGCCCCCTTGTGTGTATGTATTAGGCTTGGCAGAATTCTATTTTTAATAATTTAAACTGATAATATTGGTTGACAATTTTAATGCTTTAAAATGAACGTTATAGGCAGTTATTGGGGGGTCAGACAATTATTTGGCAGTAGGTGTTGAGATTCAAAAAGTTAAAGCTTTATAAAATGCTAAAACAGAGTGTCAATATCGCATGTCAAAATATACAAAGTAAATAATCCTCAAATCAACAAATCATACCTATCTTTACTATTCACTCGCTAGTCCATTTACGGAGCCTAATTCAAAAGGCTAAATCTCTGGATTTTGACTCCAGTGCTCAAGCAGCTTTTTTCTTTCTTTGCCCATTTATAAATTTCTTCTACTATTGATCAGTTTTTTTTGTTGTGTGTTTTAAAGTCAACGTTTACTGACGCAGATTAATCAAATCCAGGGGTTCTCAAACTTCATTGCACCATGACCCCCTTTTGACAAAATATTACTATATAACCCCAGGATGGGGGACCAAAGATTGAGCCCGCCCACGTCCCACTGCCCCAGGCGGGGTGGGGGTGGGGGGTGGGGCAAAGCCCAAGCGCCCCCGGGCTCCACCAAGTCTAACGCCAGCCCTGGGCACCCCATTAAAATAGGTTTGCAACCCACTTTGGGGTCCCGACCAACAGTTTTGAGAATGGCTCATCTAATCCTTCCAACCCTAATTATTATGGTATTTTAATAAACTGATCACATCATAGGCACAGACTCTGTGGGTGCTCTGGGGCTGGAGCACCCACGTGGAAAAAATGGAAGGTGCTGAGCAGTGTTCCCTCCACCTTTTCACATCCATGTGTGGAATGAATTTTGTTGTGCTACACATCACCTTCATATTAGTGTACATATCACCTTCATGTTGGTGCACATAACAAAATGCATGTAGTGGGGGTGGGGTCAAGGGGTTTGGACTGTGGGAGTGGGCGCAGGGCTGGGGCAGAGGGTTGGGGTGAGGGGTCTGGCTGGGGGTGCAGGCTCTGGGGTGGGCCTGGGGATGATGGGTTCAGGGTGCGGAAGGTGGCTCAGGGCTGGGGCAGAGGGCTGGGGATGAGGGGTTTGGGTACAGGCTGCCCCCGGCTGCGGTGGG
This sequence comes from Macrochelys suwanniensis, assembly GCA_033296515.1. Taxonomy (NCBI): domain Eukaryota; kingdom Metazoa; phylum Chordata; order Testudines; family Chelydridae; genus Macrochelys; species Macrochelys suwanniensis. Next base: position 29,811,559 of record CM065784.1, on the reverse strand, counting down.
GAGAGGACTCCCTCCAGCCCTCTGTCACCACAGCAGGCCATGGGAGAGGCACCTCTCCCTGGTGGCAAGAGCTCCGGCATGGCTGGGCCAAGGGAGGGGCTCTCCTCTCCTGCAGCTCTGGCGGGCCTGGGAAGGGCCGCGGTAGGTCCAGGGTAGGTCCATGCTGGGGCCAGCGTGGAGGGATGCCTCTCCCCCAGCCGGGGCAGGTCTGTGCTGGGGGAGAGGCGTCTCTCCCCACCGCAGCCCTGAGCCCCTGCACGGGGCTTAATAGGTAGCTGTGCAGCCCGCGCAGCTTAGAGGGAACTTGGCTGAACATTCACTGACAGTCCCCCATCAGCTCCCTCCGGGGGCCCTGCAGATCAGCGCCTCCCCGTGCCTCCTGCCTGCCGCGATCAGCTGTTTCGTGGCATGCAGGAGGCTCTGGGGGGAAGTGGGGAGGAGTGATGATGCAGCATGTTGGGGGAGGGGGCAGACTTGGGTGGGGAAGAGGTGGGGTGGAGGTGGGGCCTTTGGCGAAGGGGTGGAGTGGGGGTGGGGCCTGGAGCAGAGCTGGGGGTTGAGCACCCCCGGCACTTTGTAAAGTCAGCGCCTGTGGATCTCGAAGACTTATTCTGTCCATTGTGTGTGTTTTACATAAATAAATAGTGTGGCAAATGGGCTAGTAATAGGTTTTGAGCGTGTGAGCTTATGTTGACAACAAAAAGTGCAGCCTCCCCTGCATCCCATCCTTCTCATTTTGGAATGTTCAAGTGCTGCCACCCTGTGGAATACTCGCAGGTTTTCAATAACAAACAGATCTTGGGTTTTAATATGCAAGAACAACTTTACTGCTTTCTTTGGCCCCTATGGCTTAAATTCCATTTAAAATTATTAGACCTTCAACATGTTTTTAAGTGCTTTGTTGAATAGGAATGGTTTTGTTGAACTGGCGCCTTTGTGCTAGAGCTTGACTTATCTACGCTCACAAGTTGTACAGCTCTAACTATACCTCATAGTTTAAAGTGGTGCGGCCCCCCCCAGCATGGACTCAGTTTTCCTAGAAGAAAGGATAGCTTATTCCTATATGGGAAGGATTGTACTGGTATAACTGCATCTACAGTAAGAGGGTGTGTAACTATTTCAACAAAAAATCAACTCCTGAACTGAAAGTTAAACTGGTACAAAATCTGAATGTGGACCAGGTCTTGGAAGGGTGGAAGAAAATAAACTTCTACAGCAGGCGTATGTTTTTTCTCTTTCAGGTTTTTAATTTCTATTGAAATTTAATATCTAGTTTTGACTGGTAAATGTAAAACTTTTAAGTTCTAAAGATCTCTTAAAAATGTAAGATTCCCTTTAGGGATGCTTAAAGCAATTTTTTAAAATGGTGATGCATCAACTATTAGTTATGGGTAAACTCCTGTCTCTGTGATTAGCAAGGCCACATTTACAGCAGTGTGCAATTCTGGTAACCTTTTATGAAAAGAATATGCTAGTACTGCAGTTTGAAAAGGTAAAGAAAAAGCTTATGTAGATTTTTAAAAGGTAAACACTACATTTTTACTTTCCCATAATCATATAGGGACTTGAAGAGTCTTAAATTTGGAAAGGTCAAAGAAATGAAGCCTCTATCCTTTGGAAGGAAATCCTCCTGTGAGGCATAGAAAATTCTAACACTGAGAGTAAAGTGGATATAAGGTCATTTGAGATAGTGACAAATATAGGATTGAGGGGGCACAAGCTAAGCAAAGGAAGGGCAGAGTGTTAAAATAATTTAGGTAGAATTTCATTACAGAGTAGCCAGCATTCAGCAAACAAACTCCCAAGGGCAGTAGTAGAAGCAGTAAGTGTCAATCACTTTTTTCATTGCAAAAAATAAACAAACATATTTGGAGGAAAATGGTGGTGTGGCAGGTACAATTGCTAACTAAAAAATAGGAACAGACTTGAGAGGCCTCTTTTCTCTTGCATTGTTTGAAGAAAACTTCTGAGAGTGGGTTGCAATAGAAAATGACTGTATATGTAAAACTCCTATCTTACTTTTCCCCACCCTCTATTTATAGCTTGTGGTCTAAGACTGTAAACTCCTCAGGGCAGGGTGTTTGCCTGTCTGCACCATGTCTAGCACAATGTGGTCTTGATGCTAATCAGGTCTTAGGGTGCTACCCTAATAATTCTTAAAATGATCAACATTGTGTGAACAAGTGGGAACATGCACATTGTATTTGGATAAAAAGTCCACGTACTCTACGTTTCTCAAATGTTTCCTCTCCCTTTCTCCCCTTTTAAATAGGACTTATTGGACCATTCCTGTACATCTGGAAGTGGCTCTGGTCTTCCTTTCCTGGTACAAAGAACAGTGGCTCGTCAGATTACGCTCTTAGAGTGTGTAGGTTAGTAAAACTCTTGTTTGTCTTATATCAAGTCCTGGTACCACTTGAGGTTGAGCTCTAACTTCCATTCGAACAGCCTCTTTCTCTTCTCAGTACGCAAAATGTTTTCAAATAACTTCTGTTAAGTGGAGTTCTCCATGCCTCTGCCCGTGGATGAAATTTTTGGGGGAAAGTTTGTATAGTATGTGTGCTCTGTGGTCCATCATCTGCATAGCTCTATTCGCTAAAGCTAGAAAGGAGAGGTCAAACCTAGTTTTCAAAGTGATCAGCAAAACAAGCCAAATAAGCTAGATTTGAAGATGTTTAAATCCATTTAAAAAATATACCAGACCCTCACTAAAACATGGGGTTTGGGATCCATGTGCGGTACCGCGTTAACATGGGGACCACGTTATAGCGGGTGGGGGGTGGGGAGCGCATTACCATGGATTCCAATTTAAATAATTTATTTTGGGATCCATGGTCACGACCATGCTATTTCCGAATTTGTGCTATGTTGATGCGTGTTCTAGCGGGGTTCTCCTGTGTGAATATATGGTGTTTGAAAGTGTCTAGATGTGAAGTAGAATACTGCTAACTCTGGGGGTGTTCAATTTTAAACTTTTAGTTAACGGGTAAAAACACATGCATGAGAATGTAGTTAATTATAGTGTGCCCAGGTGCACTGTTACAGGAATTGTGTAGATTTTATTTAGACTCAGACTGTATGGTGAGAAAGGACCATCTAGTCTGACCTACTGCATATTGCAGGTCACAGAACCTCACCCACCCACTCCTGTAACAGACCCCTAACCTCTAGCTGAGTTACTGAAGTCCTCAAATCATGATTTAAAGACTTCAAGTTACAGAGAATCCACCATTTATGCTATGTTAAACCTGCAAATGACCCATGCTGCAGAGGAAGATGAACACTCCCCCCCCCCCCCCCCCCCCCCCGGGGTCTCTGCCAATCTGACTCTATGGAAAATTCCTTCCCAACCCCAAATATTGTGGTCAGTTGGACCTGGAGCATTTTGGCAACAGCCAGACACCTGGAAAAGAGTTCTCTGTAGAAATTCAGAGCCCTTCCTTCTTGCCACCCAGCACTCTTCTTTTTGAAGGAAGATAAGATTTTTTTTTTTTAACCTCTACAATGTTTTTGCATTTTAATTCAAGACATAAGCAACTATATCCTTTTTTAAATAAGTTGGAGAAGGAAGAAATTGTCTCCTTCCATAAAGCGACTTACTGTTTTTATTTTTAAACACTAGGAAAAGGAAATAAATCCATGTGCCTCTTTTTTCTGTTGCAAAGAAAGAAAAAACAGGAAATTCAGTGGCCTGTCTAAGCAGTAGGTCAGATGAGATGTTCATGATGTTCCCTTTTGGCCTTAAATTCGATGAATCTCTGAATGAATCTGTTTCCTCCACCTTTTTGTTTAGATTTTACTTCATTGGAGCAAGAATATAAAGTCATTTTCCTATGCTGGTAATAGTTGCTGGGTCCTTTCTTCTATTTTTGAACTTATTCTCCCCAGCCTGAGCCAATGAGCACAGTTATCTACAGCCACATTGGACCTCTGTGTTCTATAACTGCCCAGTGGAGATCCATTGATGATGACCTAGGTGTGCTCCTCATGGAATTCAAGATAGGCTAGCTACAAGCCTCCAACATCAAATCAGTTATCTTGTCTGCTACCATAGGTCTGCTGGTCTAAACGCAGGATTTCGTACAGCTCTGTTTGCTTGAAACCAATTACAAACCCCCTAGTGTGGACGCAGTTGCACCAATACAAAATGTGCTTATGTCCGTATAGCTTATTCCTCTAGAACATAATCCACACTGGTAGTTGTACTAATTCGTTTTTTCTTTCAAGAAAAATAAAGGAAAAATCATACCCCAGCCAAAACACTTAAATTAGTATGTGTGTGTTGACTAGCCTTAATGGTATTAGTGTTGCTGTCTGTTTGTTCTTGTTATGGAATGTATTAAGTGGTGACAAACATTCACACTTGTGTCAGAACTACATGTGAGGTTTTTCTTCAGTTTGTATTAACTTAGGATATACATGATGATCTTACATGGTCTCTGGTCTGCAGATAGTCACGTCTCGTGTGTGTGTTTGGAACTGAGCCTGCTCTCAAGTTGGCAGAGTTTAGATAGGAAGGCTACATAGCACGGCTAGTGAAAGCTCTTGGGCAGGAAATCCCTTCTGTGTGACAGCACTGCCACATCAGTGTGTCATATCTCTTTACACTTGATTACACCTGTTGTTGAATTGATGTGCTAACCCCCCCCCAAAAAAAACCAAACAAACCACCCTTCAATATTGGGCAGCTATACATATCAGAGAGACAACAGGTTGTATTGCACTGAAATTGAGGCTTATTTAGATCATATACGTCACTGTACAATAGTGAAAACTATAATGGCCAGAACTCTTTACCGCTTGGGCTCTGCTGTGTGGCACTCTACTGCTAATGCATTGTCATGAGCAGACAATGTGAGCAAATCTCTACACTCCACGCTAGAGTGGTGGTGACGGGGGAAGCAGGGACCCAAAGGTGTGAGGAGCTGAGTGGGTGGACATGGAAACAGGGACCTAGAGTTGGGGGAATGAAGATTTGGTGGGGGCTGGGACACAGAAGTAGAAATAATGGAGATGGGAGGGCAAAGTGGGGACCCAGAGGAGGGATTGGGAGAGGAATATAGGGGGCCACATCCCCTGTCATGTTGAAGGGTGGAGAATGGGAACAATGGGATGGGGGGACACAGAGACCAAGGCATGAGCAAATGGGTGGGTGGAGTTGCTGGGAGTCTCTGAAATAGAGAGGATGGGAGGGTGGCACACAGGGAGCATGTGGCGGAGGGAGGAATAAAGAAATAGTAGGAGCCCCTGGTGTGTGCATGCACTTGGTCTCCAGAAGGGAAAAAAGTGTGCAACCACCTAGTGTTTACAGCACACTCAAATCCTAAAATAGGATATGTTTTCATATCTTTGAATTTTTGTTGTTGTTTTTTTGAAGTTCTGTTTTGTCCGTTTAACTGACCTGTTGAAGATTTATATTTATATCCATGGCATATTTTGTTTTTGAAGGGCTAATACTGTAAGCAAAATGAAATCTAAAGAACAGTGTCTCCCCAGCATGTGTGCACTGCATGCTTTATTTTCAGAGTTTGCAGATTGTCTGGATTGTGTACCTTACTGACCTCAAGACCTAGAGCTAGCCATGATTTTGCTGCACTGTAGCCAACGTTCTAGCTTAGGCTGTAATGATACTTTCATTACTGGTGGTGGTGGTGATCACAATTGTTCCTGTTAACATCCACAGTAATCTAGATACTGTACAAACATGTAAGAAGACATGGTCCTCACCCCCAAGAGATCACAATCTAAAGACCAGACTGATTGATGAAGAATATGGGGAAGGACCTACGTGCAAGTAAAGTGGTCAAGGTGGTATTGCCATGATGTAGTCAATACAATGTGTGACTCTCAATTGTTTTTTGTTTTGTGCATCATATTAGATATGCTTGTTCCAATTACCGCTCAACCTGCCATAATCAGTCAGCAGGTTTCGTGCATCCTCCATTGCAGAAGTGGGCCTGGCCCTCAGCAGGGATTTATTTATTTATTTGTATTGCTGAAGTGCGTAGGCGTCCTAGGTATAGATTGGGGTGTGTGTGTTTACCTTTGCAGTCTTTAAATGCACAAGCCTACATTAACACACCATAATTTGTTAAAGTTGAGAGAGAGAGGGCAAGGAGCTGCAGGCAGTGCAGCTTGTTACCTTTCAAAATTGTTTTATTTAGACTGGATTAACTTGAGATCTATTTATGCTAACTTGTAATTCATTGACACTAATGAAGAATGTTGGTCAAAATCCCCTGTTTGCTTTTTGTCAGGAAAAGGCCGATATGGAGAGGTCTGGAGGGGTCAGTGGCAAGGAGAAAACGTTGCAGTGAAGATCTTTTCTTCACGAGATGAAAAATCCTGGTTCAGGGAAACTGAATTGTACAACACTGTGTTACTGCGGCATGAAAATATTTTAGGTGAGTAGAACAATTGCACCCATTATACTGAAGCAGGGACACTAGGAAACTGAGTTAACTGTGAACAGTAATGGTGCATGCTCTTCAATTTTCTAAGTGTCCCTCAGTATCCAGGCTTTGGTACATGCTTTTGGAAAAATGGAGGGGGGGAGACACTTATGGGAATAAGGAAGGGATTTATAGGCTGATCCTTGGAATCAAAGGCCCATGATCAGAGAGTCATTGCCTTAAAGCAAAAACAAGCTAGTGAGAAGCAGGCAATGTGGCTATCGGCTGATTGCTGGCAGGAAAAAGATAGGAGGTATGCAGCTTGGGTCTGTAGTACCCTCTCAGCCTGTCAGGTCACTTTGCAGTGTGACCAAAGGGAAGAACCAGACAATTTTGAGAGTTGAGACAGCTGCCCTGTGTCGTCGTATTGGATCCAGGCCCAATGTCGTTTTAATCTACGTAGGTGTAATGGGGTAGGAAGAAAAAGGGAAAAACTCTGTTTGTTCTTAAAGCACATGTAAGTATGAAACAGTATTAGATTTGAGTATAAGGATTCCTCAAGGAATCAATTCTGAACCACTTAAAGGAGGGGAAAGTGATCAGGAACAGTCAGCATGTATTCACCAAGGGCAAGTCATGCCTGACTAACCTAATTGCCTTCTATGATGAGATAACCGGCTCTGTGGATGAGGGGAAAGCAGTGGATGTGCTATTTCTTGACTTTAGCAAAGCTTTTGATACAGTCTCCCACAGTGTTCTTGCCAGCAAGTTAAAGAAGTATGGGCTGGATGAATGGACGGTAAGGTGGATAGAAAACTGGCTGGATGGTCGTGCTCAACGGGTAGTGATCAATGGCTCCATGTCTAGTTGGCAGCCGGTATCAAGTGGAGTGCCCCAAGGGTCGGTGCTGGGGCCAGTTTTGTTCAATATCTTCATCAACGATCTGGAGGATGGTGTGGACTGCACCCTTAGCAAGTTTGCAGATGACACTAAAGTGGGAGGAGTGGTTGATACGCTGGAGGGTAGGGACAGGATACAGAGGGACCTAGACAAATTAGAGGATTGGGCCAAAAGAAATCTGATGAGGTTCAACAAGGACAAGTGCAGAGTCCTGCACTTAGGACGGAAGAATCCCATGCACTGCTACAGACTAGGGACCGAATGGCTGGGCAGCAGTTCTGCAGAAAAGGACCTAGGGGTTACGGTGGACGAAAAGCTGAATATGAGTCAACAGTGTGCCCTTGTTGCCAAGAAGGCTAACGGCATTTTGGGCTGTATAAGTAGGGGCATTTCCAGCAGATCGAGGGACGTGATTATTCCCCTCTATTCGGCACTGGTGAGGCCTCATTTGGAGTACTGTGTCCAGTTTTGGGCCCCACGCTACAAGAAGGATGTGGATAAATTGGAAAGAGTCCAACGGAGGGCAACAAAAATGATTAGGGGGCTGGAGCACATGACTTATGAGGAGAGGCTGAGGGAACTGGGATTGTTTAGCCTGCAGAAGAGAAGAATGAGGGGGGATTTGATAGCTGCTTTCAACTACCTAAAAGGGGGTTCCAAAGAGGATGGATCTAGACTGTTCTCAGTGGTAGAAGATGACAGAACAAGGAGTAATGGTCTCAAGTTGCAGAGGGGGAGGTTTAGGTTGGATATTAGGAAAAACTTTTTCACTAGTAGGGGGGTGAAGCACTGGAATGGGCTACCTAGGGAGGTGGTGGAATCTCCTTCCTTAGAGGTTTTTACGGTCAGGCTTGACAAAGCCCTGGCTGGGATGATCTAATTGGGTTTGGTCCTGCTTTGAGCAGGGGGTTGGACTAGATGACCTCCTGAGGTCCCTTCCAACCCTGAGATTCTATGATTCCTTTAGACTTCATGGAGGACACAGAAATGAGTTGCCTGTGTAAGGGAAAAAAGGATGTTACTATGAAGATGTAGAACCAAACATTAGGAAATATTTTCATGGTGTCTGGGTAAAGTATCTGTAGGGGTGAGGTAATTGGGATTTACCAGTTCTTAAAAATACCTTGTATTCTTGGTGTAAATGGCATTTGAAATTAACATTTACTAAGCCTACAAACTCTGGTGTCAGCAACACAAGGTATTTCAAGAGCTTGCACTAATGCAGGGAGGAGATCATGAGCTGGTCTGGTTTATATCATGGTACTGAGATCAATGTACCAGACTAATGAAGATTGTGAACAGGACAGGTTGGTTCTACCTCTCCTTTCTCACTTAAATACGTTTTTCCTACCTTTGCACCTTAAAACCAGTGAAGTTTTAGCATGTTTTAGGATTACAGATGCAAACAGACTACTTGCCATGGCCTGACAATCAGCTTCACTTCCATTTCCTTGCTGATTTTCTTGCTATTGCTACTATCTTCTCTCCTCGTGTGTATTTGAGAAACTCCTGTTTTTTTGGTTCAAGCTCTGGCACACGATCAGATGTTCCATATCCTCATGTCCATTGCTGTGAAACAGCTTCTGACCTCTGGGTTGTTAATTTTCCGTTCATGCTCTTAACTTTTTTTGTAGAGATCTTGTGTTGTATTAACTTAATAAATCTGCTTTAAAGTCAGACTTTAATTAGAGTTGTCCTTTATGAAGTAGCCCTTTTTTCCTGTATATAAATATGTACCCATTCTTTCCTAACGATATTGAATACTGAGCTCCTGTATCACTTTCTGTCAACTCTACCTGTTGCAACATACTCTGTTTGGAGCTAAAAGCCTAAGAAAATGCTTTTTCTTCTCTAATTTTGTTACACTCGCATGTAATGAGCCACAGTTGCAGTTTATAAGTTTAGGTAGTACTTTTTCTTTCCCAGTCTCTGCCTTTTCACTGATGTATCATTCTAAAAAATGAAAAGCAGCAGTCTGTTTATTGCTTAGTGACTTTACCTTACCCATAACTTGTCTCACTTTAAATTATTTTATGAAGGCTCTTTCTTGTTTCTTTCCTGTTCGAGAATGCCCCTCTGGCTCCATGGATCAGCCTCCAAGTTGTTTGTCAAATGTTTCCTGAAACGGTTTCCTCTGCTGTTACAAAAATAATATTGTGGCCTCCAGAAATGTGAATTCTTGAACTTCTCTTCCTGAGAGTATACTGAGTTGGCTGAAATATTACCCTTTCCCAATGTTCGGCTGTTTGACTCAGTAAAATCATGTCAGTCTTTCCAGATTAGTGTGAAATTTGCTGGTTATTCCTTGGTTTTTTTTTTTTTTTTTAGGCACAATGTCAAATGTCATATTTACAAGAAATCAGAATTTTAAAGGGAAAAGTGGGGGTGGGGGATGTGCATTTGTTTTGTTTGGGTCTGCCCTGTGGTTTATCCCTGTGGGCTTTTATTTAAAAGAAACAACTTTTGTTTCTATTCACTTGGGAATAAACTTCTATTGCTTCGACTAAAGCTATTCAAGTCACTAGTTTGTAGACTGGTTTCAGTATAGTAGCCGTGTTAGTCTGTGTCAGCAAAAAGAAAACAAGAAAAATACCTGTGGCACCTTAGAGACTAACAAATTTATTTCAGCATAAGCTTTCGTGGGTTAAGAACCCACTTCATCGGATGCATGGAATGGAACATACAGTGAACAGATATTTATACATTCAAAGAAACATGAGAAGGTGGAAGTGTCTATACCAATGTTAAGAGGCTAATTAATTGAAAGGAACTGTAATCAGTAGAAACTTTTGAAGTGATAATCAACAGGGGCCATTACAGACAGTTGACACAAAGGTGTTAAGGGAGGAAATAAATTCAATTAACGTAATGACCGAGCCATCCACGGTCAGTATTCAAGTCTAAGGTAATGGTATCTAGTTTGCATATTAATTCCAATTCCGCAGTTTCTCGTTGGAGCCTGTTTTTGAAGTTATTTTGTTGCAAAATTGCTACTTTTATATCTGTCATTGAGTGATTAGGGAGGTTGAAGTGTTCACCTACTGGCTTTTGAATGTGATGATTCCTGATGTCAGATTTGTGTCCGTTTTATTCTTTTGCGTAGAGACTGTCCATTTTGGCCAATGTACATGGCAGAGGGGCATTGCTGGCACATGATGGCATATATCACATTGGTAGATGTGCAGGTGAACGAGCCCCTGATGGTGTGGCTGATGTGATTAGGTCCTATGATGGTGTCACGTGAATAGATATGTGGACAGAGTTGGCATTGGGCTTTGTTGCAAGGATAGGTTCCTGGGATAGTGTTTTTGTTGTACGGTGTGTGGTTGCTGGTGAGTATTTGCTTCAGGTTGGGGGGCTGTCTGTAAGCGAGGACTGGTCTGTTTCCCAAGATCTGTGAGAGTGAGGGATCATCTTTCAGGATAGGTTGTAGATCTTTGATGTGCTGGAGAGGTTTTAGTTGGGGGCTGAAGGTGACGGCTAATGGCGTTCTGTTGTTTTCTTTGTTGGGCCTATCTTGTAGTAGGTGACTTCTGGGTACTCTTCTGGCTCTGTCAATCTGTTTTTTCACTTTAGCAGGTGGGTATTATAGTTTTAAGAATGCTTGATAGAGATCTTGTAGGTGTGTGTCTCTGTCAGAGGGATTGGAGCAAATGCGGTTGTATCTTAGAGCTTGGCTGTAGACAATGGATCGTGTGGTGTGTTCAGGATGGAAGCTGGAGGCATGTAGGTAAGTATAGCGGTCAGTAGGTTTCCGGTATAGGGTGGTGTTTGTGACCATCACTTATTAACACAGTAGTGTCTAGGGAAATGGACCGCTTGTGTGGACTGGTCTAGGCTAAGGTTGATGGTGGGATGGAAATTGTTGAAATCGTGGTGGAATTCCTCAAGGGTTTCTTTTCCGTGGGTCCAGATGATGAAGATGTCATCAATGTAGCACAAGTAGAGTAGGGGCATTAGGGAACGAGAGCTAAGGAAGCGTTGTTCTAAGTCAGCCATAAAAATGTTGGCATACTGTGGAGCCATGCGGGTACCCATAGCAGTGCCGCTGACTTGAAGGTATATATTGTCCCCAAATGTGAAATAGTTGTGGGTGAGGACAAGATCACAAAGTTCAGCAACTAGGTTAGCCATGGCATTATCAGGGATACTGGTCCTGATGGCTTGTAGTCCATCTTTGTGTGGAATGTTGGTGTAGAGGGCTTCTACATCCATAGTGGCCAGGATGGTGTTGGCTGGAAGATCACCGATCGATTGTAGTTTTCTCAGAAAGTCAGTGGTGTCTCAAAGATAGCTGGGTGTGCTGGTAGCATAGGGCCTGAGGAGAGAGTCCACATAGCCAGACAATCCTGCTGTTAGGGTGCCAATGCCTGAGATGATGGGGCGTCCAGGATTTCCAGGTTTATGGATCTAGTTTGTAGACTGTACAGTAAATACAAGAGCAGCTCCCTCTCTTTCACCTCTGGATCTTGGGTTTGATTTTGATCTAGGACACCTCTGGGGCTCTTGGTTCTCTGTTTACAAAATAAATTGTTCTCAATTTACTTTCTAGAAAGGATCAAGAAATCCAACTGTCTTTCCACCTCGCTCTACCTCTGAGGTACCTTGCATAATAGCTTTTGTCATCCAGTGTTTGGTGGGGGGAGAAGTGATCTGGCTAAAGATGCTTGACTAGGTCTTGCTAAATTCCACTTGGCAATCGGCCACCTTCTTTTGTCCACCAATCCTGTGGATGCAATTTAGAGCATCTTGGGTTTGATGCCTAGAGCAGCTTGATACAGCCTCAGGGTAGATCTTCTAATTTGTTTTGCTTCAGCAATTCCCAAGTGGTATTTCCAGCAACTGGAGAGCAAGCTGTTTGTTGCTTAGCCCAGAAGAGACCGAAGCCAAGGTGGTGATGGTAGCTTGAAGGAAATATCTTAGTAGCCAGGGAGTACACCCTCAAATCATGTGCTCATAATCTAGGGATCTGGTTAGACCAACAGTTGCTCACAGATTATAAAGTAGCTATTGTTACTCTCTGTGCTGCGTCGTTGTCATCTTTTTATTTTTACACACGTGTGTGTGTGTATATGTGTGTGTGTATATGTGTGTGTGTATACACACACACACACACACACACACACACACACACACACACACACACACACACACACACACACACACACACACACAGCCAGAAAGGTGTGGGCTTTTCTTTTCAGATGAACTTCACTCCTGTTAATGCCTTTGTCATTCAAATTAGGCTATTACAGCATTCTACATGGGGCTACATCTTAAATCTGACAGTTAAACTGGCGCAAAATATGGCTGCTTGCTTAATGAGCACAATAGCTCATGGGAACACCCATTTTCTGTGATCTGCTCTGGCTGCTTGTTGGCCTCAAGTAGAGTGTGTTGTTTTTGACCAATAAAGATTTAGATGGTCTGGGACCTGCCTATTTGAGGGACTGCTTCTCTCCCAATGCCACGCTGTGTGAGTTGCAGTCATGCTCAAACTGGATTTTCCTTCCTTTCAGTGGAGGAAGTTGCTGGCAGGCCAGTCAATTTTGGTTTCATTCCTCGCTCCGTGACCCAAAATAGCTCAAATCACTGGACCTCGAATGCGGTTTGCAGGGTTTGCCTGTTCTCGCAGGCATTTGGGGAAGGCTTAGGGTATAGAGTGAATGATGGGACTTTGAAGTGGAATGTGGTATTAGTTTGGTTATGGCTGCATTTCAGGGCAGCCTGATTGGTGGGGGTCAGTATGTATTGTATATTATATTTTAATTGAGTTCAAGGTGGCTAGAGCTATGAGTATTCACTTAATTAGTTTTGGTAATCTAAATACTGTGTAATGTCTTGGTTTTATTTACAGTAGAAGGCAAATATTGAGTTACTTTATTTTAATTATTGGGAATAAAAGCAGAAAACACTTAGTTTAATAATTCCTATTTAAAACTGATTTGCTTAATTGGCTAACATCCAAATAAAGGAAACTGTTTAAAATGAACTTTTAAACTGTGGATATTAGTTGTTAAAAAAGCTTGTTTGGTTTTGACATGTAACTTGCAATTTTATCTTTTTGTAGTCATTCAAATGAAGGTATGCATTTTTGTGAATGCATTTTAGTTGCATTTTATAAATACCTTTTAAGACTGCTGCCTCATCTTAGTTTTTATCATCTCTACAGTGGCCTTTCACAAGTATGATTATATTTTGCTTCAGTTTTAAATTATAAGTTGTTGGTGATATTACCTCTTGATGTAGACTTGAAATCTATGCAATCTAATTTTGTTGTCTTTTTGCTTTTCTCCTCTCAGGTTTTATTGCATCAGATATGACTTCTAGAAACTCCAGCACCCAGTTGTGGTTAATTACACACTATCATGAAATGGGATCTCTGTACGACTATCTACAACTCACTACACTAGACACTGTTAGCTGCCTACGAATCGTCCTGTCCATAGCCAGTGGCCTTGCACACTTACACATAGAGATATTTGGGACCCAGGGGAAGCCTGCCATTTCCCATCGGGACTTGAAGAGCAAAAATATCCTTGTTAAAAAAAATGGGCAGTGCTGCATTGCAGATTTAGGTGAGTTTCAGTTTACAAACAATACAAACTGCATGTTTCATAATTAACCAGATATAGTAGATGAATTTCAAGGTGCTTTGAGTTATTTCTAACTTTCTTAGGGCAGCCGCTAGGGGGCACTTATAAGGTACGATCCTGTTCCAGCTGAATAAATAGTAATACCACTTCTGATTTCAGAAACAGATGTTACATTTTGGATCATTCTCAGACCAGGCTTCATTAATAAATAACACTTCACAGTTTCATTAATAATGTCTAGTCTATAGCATTTTAGAGGCTTTATGGATAATGAACTTTTTCCATTCTTCGGTTTCAAAAGGAAAGGGGGGCAATTTAGGGCTTGATCCAACTCTGATTTGGAGTTAGGTTGAACTGGGCTCTTACTAAAAATGATATGCTGATAATGTACTTATTGTTCCAAATGCTTTTACTTAAATCTTAAAATCCTACTAAATTTTTTGCCTGTAAAACTTATTGTACAAAATATAACACTTAACTCCCTGGCACCTATAAGCCTGATCCAGCATTCCCTGAAGTCACAGTGGGACTTTTGCCATTGATAGTGACCAAGCTTTAATTGAGTTACTTGTATTTTTTTTTTTTTTTTAAATTAAATAGCAATTTCTAGGCCAGGGGAATGCGGAGGGACAATTGAAGCAACATCACTGGTTAATGTACAAGGCATTATGGCGCGATGCTTCTGTTATCTGTGCAAAGGGAAGGAAAAAGGGACAGACTGGTTGTCTTAAGGCATGTTGAATGTAAGGGAATAATTGGCTGGATTTAAAAACATTGTGTGACTTGATTCTGAGATTTTCTTTGTGCATAATTCCCATTTAACTTCACTGGGTCTTATGACTGTGACACACATTGAGATCTGACCTTATCACACGCAAATGGTGTTCAACATAAATGCAGGTGCTCCCATAATAAGTAACAGCCTAGCTGGATCTCTGCTGAGGGGGCAGCTCATCAGAATCCACAGAGTGAATCTCAAACAGGAAATAGACATTTTATTTAGTGAAATAAATAATACACATCTTTTAAATTCTGTTTTGTAGAGTTCATTTTTAAGCTAATACTTAATCATCACCAGAAGGGGGCAGCATTTATTTCACTATTGAGTCAGCACCACGAAGTGACATGAAACCTTTTTGCGGTGGTATCTGGAGACCTCTGTAGTATAGTGGAGGGGTGTATGTTAAACAGATAGGAGCAGAAGTATTTGCTACTGTTCTACTAACTTTGCTAGTGGGGAAAATAAATGGTCTTTTTGTATATGAAAATCTTCGCCACCTATTTATGGAGCACTCTTCTTCCTTCGTTATCTCTAACGGGGATTAACCAAAACAGATGTTTCCTCTTCAGGTTGTATTGAGTCTTTTTGTGCATGGTTGGCCTGTCTTCATTCTCTTCTGATCTGGTTTTTCTTTTTTTCCATTCCTCTCCTTTCCAGCACTGATGTCTTTCTGTGCCTACCTTTTTAGCAAGTTGTGTGTGTCTGTGTCTGTGTGTCTGTGTGTCTGTGTGTCTGTGTGTCTGTGTGTCTGTGTGTCTGTGTGTCTGTGTGTCTGTGTGTCTGTGTGTCTGTGTGTCTGTGTGTCTGTGTGTCTGTGTGTGTGTCTGTGTGTGTGGCTTATGATGGCTAGAGAGGTGCTGTTAAGAACCAGGTGGTTATGCATTGTATTGCCATCCAAGTCACTGCTCTGGATCTGCCAGTGCATCCAGTGAAGAAATTCCTTAATTGTATAAACTAAAAGAAAAATCCTGAAGGAATTTTGTGCCAAAAGAATAAATATTCTGCGTGCCATATTTTAAAATTCTGCAAATTTTAATTGCCAAAATAACACGATATAATCACACCATTTTCAATTATTTTGGTAATTTTATTTCAAAAATACTTGTTAGCAAATAATTGAAAATGGTGTGATTATATCGTGTTATATATTTTGGCAATTAAAATATGCAGAACTTTGCAGAATTTTTCTTTTTCCCTTTTTTTTGGGGGGGGGGGGGTGCAGAATTCCGTCAGAGTACCAGGGTTCTGTGTGGGCAGCCTGGTTGGGGGTCTGGGTGCAGAGGGGAATCTGGGTGCACAGGGGTTCGGTGTGGGGTTCTGGGTGCAGGGGGAATGAGATCCTGCAAGGGGAGGCATGGTGAAGGTGGTTAGGGCTCGGGGGGGAGGGGGGCTTGGTGGGGTGGGGGGTCAAGGTGTAGCTGGTTGGGGCTTAATGTGGTGGAGGTCTGGGTATGGGGGGCTCCTGATGCAGGGGGTGAGGCTCAGCAGGGTGGGGGTTTGGGGGGGCTCAATGGGGGGGTTCTGGGTGCAGGGGGCTCCTGATACAGAGGGGGCTTGGTGGGGGGTGTTGCTGTACAGGGAACTGCTCCCCTGTCTGCCCAACCCCCGTGCATCCAAAACCCCTCTCTCTCCTCTCCCCCCTCCCCCCCCCCCCCCCCAAAATAAACAAACAAAAAACGGTGCAGAGCTTCCTTCAGCCAGGGGAAGTTTTCTGGGGCTTGATCTGACCCAGCCCCAGCTGCTCTGTGATTTTTACCTCTTCTCCCCTGCTGCCTGAACAGTCTGAGCTGCTGGGCAGAGTGGTGAGTGAGTACTAGTGCAGCTTCTCTTTGCTTCCCCACAGAAACCATTTTCTGCAAGGAAGCAAAGGGATTCTGCGTGGGGGGTGGATATTTTTCTGCACGCCGCAGTTGCACAGAATTTTACCAGGAGTAAAACTTACGTACGTGTACACGAGGGGTTCTCAAACTGGGGGTTGGGACCCCTCAGGGGGTCGCGAGGTTATTACATGGGGGGCGCAAGCTGTCAGCCTCCACCCAAATCCCGCTTTGCCACCAGCATTTGTAATAGTGTTAAATATATAAACAAGTATTTAATGTATAAGGCTTTAATTTATAAAGCACTCAAAGGCTTGCTATGTGAAAGGGGTCACCAGTACAATAGTTTGAGAACCACTGGTGTACACGTGTACACATCTTTCTCTTTCTCTCTCTCATATATTTTTCAGTGTGACTGAAAAAACTCTGAAAACTGTCTCAAAGCTGAGCAGCTCTGTTTATAGAACAATTGTAGCACAGACAATATCTGCGCAGTTTTCCCTATATTGGTGTCACTGGTGGGATCACTTCTTCATTGTTGTTCAGTCCTTGTCTTCTCTGATGAAAGTGTCTTCAAGGGTGCTGGTTTTCTGCTGGTTATGCCTGTCCTCTAAGATCTGGATGGAGAACTAATAAATTTATTGCCAAATGGCAATTTGGTGGTAACAAGTTTCAGTTGCTACTAATCTAAGCTGGACATGAACTAGAAGTTTAGGGAGGAAAGTCCTTTGAAATCAAAGCTTTGAATGGTTTGGAACTAGTAATGAAATACCTAGCTTGCAGATTTTTTTACAATTGTGTCAAAAAGCCTCATGCTTTCTATATAGATAATACCCTTTTTTAATAAAGAAACCCAAGTATATGTGGTGGCTTCACTTTAATGAATGTCTGTATTCAAGTTACTGGATTTTGGAAAACTGTAGTTTGTAGTTAGTTTGGGAGAACTATAAAAGCAATCCACATACACAATGAATCATTGCAATAGCTTTGTAGAAGAGAGCAGAAGACTTATATATAGTAAAGAAACAAAATAGTGCAGTGAATGATACTGTTCTGAAACAAGTACTGACCTTCCTAGAGAAGATGCAAAAATGCTAAGAAAATCGAGGCGGTTATAATATAACCACTCAAGCAATGTTTAGTATGGAATATCTGTATAGAAGCTATTAATGATCCCAATAGTAAAATAAGACTTTTCTTTTGTCTAAAACCTAGAAGCTGCATCAGTTCCAACTCTTCCCCCCCCCCCCCCCCCCCTTCCCTTAAATATTTCCTGTCAAAATCAGTAGCCTGCATAGCGCTTGGGTTCCCCAACTCAAATTTTCACCCAGGTTTCTTGAAGTGGAAGGCAAGTACACTTAAAACAGTGAAACATCTGGTCTCTAAATACCACCTACAGTACAGAGATAATCATATTGAGGATCTGGTTGCAACACTTTCAAGTTACTGTTTTTCTACACTATAAAATGAGAGTCTCGCTAAGCCCTTGACCTGTCATTCTATTGAATCTTATACAAGAGAAACCTGGATTTTGTCCAGTTTGGATAGTGTTATGATCATATCAGCAAATTCCCCCAAAGTACTGATGTGTTCAAAGTTTGCCAGGAAAATTGCTCTGTAAAATTTACCTTCCCTATCTGAAAGGGGGAATGTATACTTAAGGACTAGAGGTGCCTTTTGCTGATGAGCAGACTTAGTGTATTATCTTCCTTAGCCAATGAAGGGGTTAGCAGATTGCACATTTCTAGTTCTATGCAAGTTCTTGTAGCAACTCCAAATTGGTTGGAAGTGCACTTAAACGGCAGAAAAATGTTTTTTTCAAATCCTTGTTACTGTCCAAAAGAGACTGTGTTTTGAAGGAATATTCAGGAATACAGAAATCCTGTATCTTAATCTTTCATGGGCCTGCAGTTAAAGCGTTATCAAGTTGTCTTAAATAAGATTGTGTTAAATTTAAGTAGGAATTGTTGCTCTTGCAGAATTCGTTAAGGGAGGCAGGAAGAGTCTGTCTTCTGTTTTACTGCTTAGTATTGTACTGCACCTGTCACTGTTTACTTTGGAGTAACTGCCTGTTTACCATGGTAAAATGGGTTCTTTGTGTTTCCAAATTTACTATAATTTAGTCTTTCACATAATGTTCTTTACTTAAATGTTTGGAGATCAGCATAAACCAGGTTGAGTGGTTTTGGTTGACTCATCTCAGGCCCCTTTGATGATGTTTACTTTCTGACCTGTCTGTGTTACTGTTTTTTAGCTTTATTTTTTACTCCAGTCTACATGTTGGTCGTGCAGTATCTTTTCCTCTGTCCGCAAAGAAAGCTCTCTTCCCTCACAGTTTGGATGTGTCCACCTACCCAAAAGTTCCATAAATACATTTGGACTCAGGGTAGAATTGTTTTCTTTTTTAAGTAAGATTCCTGGCCTTCTGGTTATACGTGTAGAGAGTAATGGTGACATCCAATGGCTGCCAAACACTTAATCCCTGGAATGATACAATTTTATAACAGTGCCATACACTTGTTTAATAGTAATCTTGTAAGAGATAGTTGGTCTAAGTCTATGGCCAAACTGGCTGTTTTTAATATTTGGCAGCTAGTTTGGAGCTGACACATCTGCTCTTTGGACTATTGAACCCTGTCTATTGCTTGTTTTTAAGAAACCTCTGTGGTCCTTGGAATGTGTACCAACTTGTGTATACAGTTCAAGCCTCTAACTGCATGTGCTACTAGAGTTTTAAAAATGATTCAACAGAAACTCTGCTTTCTTTGTTTCAGGTCTTGCTGTTATGCATTCCCAAAGCACTAATCAGTTGGATGTGGGGAACAACCCCCGTGTGGGTACCAAGCGCTACATGGCACCTGAAGTCTTAGATGAAACCATTCAAGTGGACTGCTTTGACTCTTATAAAAGGGTTGACATCTGGGCTTTTGGACTAGTCCTCTGGGAAGTAGCTAGACGCATGGTTAGTAATGGTGAGTATTTGAGGATTTCTTTTTAGGACTCATACCTCTGCTTTTTCAAGAGAGGTAAGGAAACAGTGAAAGCATCTGCCATGCTAGTGCACACTTAGTTCAAAGTGGGCAACGTGAAAATACTGTACCTCTGAAGTGTTCAGCCCGCAGTGGTAAATAGGTTGAGAACCACTGCCTTAGAAGTAAGGTATGTGTCCTCTTCGGTAAGATGAGTTGAGGTAAGCTACAAGGGATGGTTAAATAGAGAAGTGAAAAAATGTTACTAAAGAAATTGTTGTGAACAAATTCTTTGTGTGGATATAAAATTAGCATCAATGTTTTTTTGTTAATATTTTATTGCTGAACTTTTAAAAAGGAGTCAAAAAGATTGAGAGACTATTTCTCAATACTTGGAAACCTCGGGGTTACAATTTGTCACTTAAGTGCCTTGAGATTTGATCTGTAACAATGAGCTTGTTGTGTTGAGATTTAGATTCTGAACTTTATCTGAAATTGTATATTTTTCTTTCTAAACACTGAGCACTGTCAAATGGAAACCTAATTACCAGTTGTCCTAGTGAGAGTTCTGTTGGGTGGGTGGTGGTTTAACCAACTGTGTAATAGGTAACCCAACCCAAGACCACAAGGGAAACTAAGAGGAGAACAAAATGTGTGCTTCAATATAACTGACTGATGCCATTCATAGCTATGGTTAACAGGACTGGTGGTAGTTAATGGGGTGCCTGAATATCTACACATTGCACAATATTTTGTCTCAGTCGTCTGCCTATAGTACAATGAAACTTTTCATACCAGTTTTCAATTAAGACATTTTATAGTTTTTCAACTAGATATGGAACTTTTTTTAGCTAGCTGTGAGAAGTTTGTTGTTCTTCAAGTGTTGGTCCCTCCATGCATTACACATGTGGGTATACATGCACACCATACTTCTGAGTCTGGAGATTTTAACAAGCTTTGTCCTGCACATGCGCATTAGATCTCCTCGTGCTCCCCAGTTGAGGATATAAGAAGCAGTGTGGGTCAACACCCTCTCAGTTCCTTATTACCTCTGCATGGTCTGAGTTGGAATCCAGTGTCATCCTTTCAGAAAACTTCGAGAGTCTCCATCTTCAAAACTATATCTCCTGCCTTCGTCACTGACAGAAAAGGAAAATATCAGCTCTGTCCCTGCTGTCTAGGTGAGACCCATTTCAGTAACATGCAGCATTTGTCACTTGTTTCCATCAAGAACTCCCAAAGCTCGTGAGTTTCACCTTAGATTTGATGGAGAAGGCTATGAAGCCCCTTTCTAATCTGGCCCAGGAAGACCCCCTTGTACATCGGCCTCATCAAACAAGCAGCGCCCCTCTGTGCATGTGCTTAAGAGTGGAGCCCTCAGTGTCTAAGCCCAAAGACACTCTCTCCAAAGCTTCGCATAAGAGTAAGGGACACTCTCATGGGCACAAGGACGGATCCCTGTTGAGGACGATCTGTAAGAGACGCACTCCTTCCCTGAGCCCATCGAGGTCGGGTGAGCCCTTACACAAAGACCCTAAGGAACTGATTCTGCCAAAAACCATCAGGTGGAGGGTAAGGTGCGTAGGGAGAAGGTTCCTGTTCGGTTGGTGATTCGAGTTCTGAAGCACAAGGACCATTGTTCTCTAGTCCCTTCCACAAGTGTAGCTTCGGACTCTGTGATAGTGACACAGCCACCTGAAGAACACTGCACGACTGGGGGTGTACTGGTTCCATTGGTGCCAACCATCAGAACACCCTGCACACGGGGTGCACAGATACCTATATGGCACCAGGGGATATCTTCCTCCCTCACCCACAGTCTCCCCTCTTCTCTGGCCTGGCCCTCCTCAGGGACGTTACTATACCAGAAGACTATATTACTTTGTTGTCCTAGGAGCAGTCTTTCTTACAACCATCAGGCAGGATTACCCCAGTACTGATGGCTCTGACATTACAGAAGGAGCAGTTTTGGGATTTGGACAAATCTGATGAGCTGGTCCCTCCTTCATCGTCACAGAAACCCAAGCCTGGACAGGTGATCAAGGACTTTATGGTTTCTACCCTTATGAGCACTGCCTCCCTTGAGACCAATGGTTCCCCATGCCATGGGGTCCCCTTCAAAGAGTTGGACCCTCTTTCTGGCCCTGTTGTGGACCAAGGGATCCCTATACCAGATGTCCAGCACCTGCCTAGGAGTCTTTCCACACTTCCTACTTGCACCAACAGCCAGTTCCGTTGGTGTGTGAAATGGAGGAAGATGCAGAACCACAGGTACTGATGTTTCCAATGAAATCTCCTCCTCTTCCCAGGTTTCTTCCCAATCCCCCCATCCTGGGGAGAAAGATCATCTCTGTGGACTTGTGATTCTGCATCACCAATTACCAGGCCCTGCTAGCCAAGTATGACTAGCTATTCTAGGCTGGTGGCCTTTTAGAACAAACTTTCCTGTGAGGACAGAGCCAAGTTTTTCTCCCTTCTAGAGGGAGGGCAAGGTGGTGGCAAAAACAGTTCTTCAGGCTACAGTTGATGCAGCATCCAGAAGCTTGGCCACTGGTATTGTGATGAGAAGGGATTCATGGTTGCTATCCTTGGGCTTCCCCAGGGAGGTGGAGAATACTGTCCATGATTTTCCCTTTTGAGTCCAGACTCTTTAACGAGAAGACTGAGACTCTCCACTTAAAGGGCTCAACTCACGGTCTTCCCTCTGCTCCCTGGGGATCTGCACATGGGTCTCAAGGGCAAACAACAAGAAGGCAGACCTTTACATCAAGACCACCTCCACCTCCTACTTGTGTTCTGCTATCAGCATCCTGTGGGGCCTTCCTGCAATAGACAGAAGACTCAGAGGCCCTGCTTTTCATCCCCCTCTACTACTGCAACCTGTTCCCAGTCTGTGACTAGGAGCTGCTTTTGATGGTGAGCGGGTCTTGACTAAAACATCTCTGATGCTACCTGCCCCTTCTGTCACCTTTTTGGAGGCCATCCCACTGTTTTGTCCACAACTGGGAGCTAATCATGATGGATAATTTCCAAGACCTAACCGTCCATCAGGGATCCTCCATAGAGTTCATCTCCTTCCCTCCCTGCAAACACCCTTCCCGGTCCCCCTTCAGGGACCACTCTCAAGGCAATTCATCAACAGGAAACAGTCCTCATTACACTGAGGCGCCCGCCTCAGTCTCAAGGAGGAGTCTTCTATTGTCTGTATTTCCTAGTCCCCAAAAAGGAGTGTGTGTAGAGACCCATTCTGGATATTTGAGCAACTCAACATCTTCGTTTGGAAGTTGGAATTCAGGATGGTCATGTTGGTATCAGTAATCCCCTCTCTCCAAGAAGGTATGTGGTTCACGGCTCTCAGCTCTTGACATAGGAACTGCCTGTGGGAGGGGTGAACACCTATAGCTTAGCATGGGCCAGAAGCACTTACAATTCTGGGTCCTTCCCTTTGAACTAGTGACAGTGCCCAGAATGTTTGCAAAAGCTTTCTCTGTGCTGGCGGACCAGATGAGAAGTCAGGGCCACACAGTCTTTCCATATCTCAATGACTGACCTAGCTCCTAGTAGGTCACTATCAACAGGAGGTCAGGTCAGCTAGTCAATACCTCATTCAAAGCCCTGGGGGCCTGCATGAACAGAGAAGTCCATTTTATCCCCTACAAAGACAACAAATGTCTTCATTCTCCTAGCACGCTACTGGCCTAGGTAGTTTTGGTTCCCAGAGCTTCTGTCCATGTTAGTCCACACTCCAATCAAGATCCAAACCTTCCCAGAACTCCTGACCTTGTGCTATCATAGCTTAGTAGATCTCCATTTGAACCCTTGGCAGCCTGTTCCATGTCTCACTTTTCCTTGAAGGTGGCATTTCTAGTGGCCCCCACCCCCCTTACACAAGGACAAAGTATCCTTTCACCTTCACCCTAAATTTCTACCCAGGGTTGCTGCAGAATTCTACCTTAGCCAATGTATCACTTACCTGTCCTTTTTCTGAACCCCCCATGCTTCTAAAGAGAAGAGACTTTCTCTCCTTTAGTGTCAGGTGTGCACTGGCCTTTTACTTGCAAAGAACTAAGACCATCAAAGTCTCCAAGACTCTTTGACACAATACTAGAGAGATCCCCAGGCTATATTAGGGTGACCAGACAGCAAATGTGAAAAATCGGGACAGGGATCGGGGGTAATAGGAGCCTATATAAGAAAAAGACCCAAAAATCGGGACTGTCCCTATAAAATCGGGACATCTAGTCACCCTAGGCTATATCCTCTCAGAGGATTTCTAAGTGGGTTTCTGGCTGCATTATAGAATACTACAGACTAGCTTGCAGCCTGCCTCCTGGGGTTATAATGACCCACTCTACAAGAGTGCAGGCTGCCACCAGGTGGCATCCCTGAAGGAGGTCCCTATGCAGAGCAGCCACCTGGAGCGCTGTACATGTTTGCTTAGACACTATGTGCTAGTCCAAGCCTCTGCTGCAGGTGCAGCAGTGGGATCTGTGGTGCTGCATGCATCTTCATTAGTGGCTTCCTCACACCTACCTCCAATCTGATAACTGCTTGTCAATCTTCCTATTTATGGAATACACCTAGGGACCAGCACTTGAAGTGGAGGTTACTTACTGTAAATGGAGCTTCTTTGAAATGTGTGGTCCCTATCTGTATTCCACTACCCACCCTCCGTCCCCTCTGAGGGCTGCAGATGTGATTGGATTCGCAGTAAGAGGAACTGAGAGGGTATTGACCTGCACTGCTTCTTATACCCTTGCTTGGCAACGTGAGATCTTCTGCTTATGTGCGGGCCAGTGGACACTGCTGTTAAAATCACAGGACTCAGATGCGTGGGGCACATGCGTACTCATATATGGAATACATATAGGGCGCATACATCTCGAAGAACCTAGAGTTCTAGTAAGCAACCTCCACTTAGAAGTTTGTTTTAACTCTTCCTTGCTATCTTAATTCTAACCTGGCTTAATTGGTCACGTTGGTATTTTGCAGGTTGATAAACCTTAGTGTTGTATTAGATATTTTAAGTGTTTAAATTTGAACAATTACTCCTTTTTATTGAGTGTACAATATTACTTCCCTTCTGAATAGAATGTTGGTCTCTATTACAGTAGCTCCTATTTCCAACACCATAAGTAATTCCTCTCATTTTTATGTTTTAAATGTTAAACATCAAGGAGGAAATTCTTATTCATATCTCATAGTAACCATGCAAATCGCTGTCAGGTGGTCAGTCAAATGATGTAGCTAGATTTGTAAAAGAGCTTATATAGGGTATAGCTACACTTCAAGCTGGGAGTATGATTCCTGGTTCAAGGAGACATATTTGCGCTAGCTCTCATTGAGTTAGCGTTCTAAAAATACAGTACAACTGTAGAAGTGCAAGCTTCAAGATGAGTGAGCCATCTTGAGTACATGGCTAGGGTCTCAGATGGGCACGTATATGGTGGCGGGTACGTACATGGTGGCTGGCCCATCCTGCAGCTCGCACTGCCATAGCTACATTTTTGAGTGTATCCCCTAGAGCTGTGAATCCCATCCCCCACTCAGCGTATAGACATGCTCTTAGTTTAATGACTGACAGCATGTGTAATGCCACATGTTAAGGTAGAGCTAATCTCCTCTTGTGTCAAGATGGCAGGAAGCAATATTTCAATTGTGTGTGCTATGAACTTGTATTGGCAGGATGCTGGGCTTAATGTTCTGGTCAGTATGGCAAAGCTTGCATCCTATTCTGTAACTGTTGATCTAGTCTAGTCTTTTCATTCATAAAGACTATCAGAATAACCTACTCAGTATTACAGGAGCTATCTGCTAAGGACGGTTTTCGTGACACAATATTTTCTAACATTCCCCCTTTCAGCTGTTGATTAGTTTAAGGAAGGATACAACATTAGCACTTTTTTTCTCTCTCTCAACTTGCAGTGTACAGATGCCTGACAAGGCCACACCAGCACTCTAAGTTATCTTCTAATAACTGACTTTCTTTTTTAAGCCGGGTGATCAGTACTGCACTCTATGCCTAATACAGCCTCACCAGCTCACTGCAGAATCATTCTCTTGCTTTTGAATAGATTCCCTAGTTAGTTTACAGTCTCTCAGCAATCTTTATCTTATATTTCATAGAATCATACGACTGGAAGGGACCTCGAGAGGTCATCTGGTCCTGTCCCCTGCACTCATGGCAGGACTAAGTATTATCTAGACCATTCCTGACAGGTGTTTGTCTGAGAGGTGTTTGAGACTCCACCTCTTATTGCTATTACTTCAGTCTCACTGATTTCTAATACTATAATCTTGTTGACCATCAATGTTAATCATGACATACTGTAACTTTTAGACTAAATACCCATTTTCACAATCCAGGCAGCTTTGCCTCATATTGTTATACAAAGATCTGCCTGTTAACTAGTGAATTGCACTGTATTTCATACAGTCATTATATACATTGAAGAAATGAGTGATCAGGTGAAAAATACCATCTTGGATGCAAGCTTATCATTAATTCAGTTATTGAAAAGCTGGCTTCTATATGGGAGCATTGAAGTATTTTCTAAGTTATGAAAGGGATCCTTAAACTGGTAACTGGCATTGGTTTAGGGTTGTTCGTTCTGATTTAAGAGGCTTGTTTTCTTCTCTTGCAAGCGAGGAAGAGAGGGATATCATAGTTCACAGTGACAGCTCTGTTACGATAATGCGGACTAGAGGTTACGGTGACCTGCTGACATAGTCCCACAGTTGTTGTGGAGCCAACAGTGATCCCATAGGATCCATGAAGTTTGGCATGGTTGTTTAAGATATTTTTGACTTAACTGTTAGAATAAAGGCCAGATCTGGTTCCTTCTAGATTTAATATAGTCAACCATGATGGTTAAAAGTAATTAGGCCATTTATTATACTCAACAATATATACCAGACCAAATGAAAATAGTAACTTAAAATAAATCCATGCTGTGTTTGTGGTGATAGAGGTAAGTTTCTATTAACATCCTAATGAGGTTTGGAAATGAAGCTGAAATTTAGATCAAACTTCAAATAGATTCAATTCCCCTCCCTTTTTTCCTCAAAGGTAGGCCCTAATGTGTTCCTTAGCTTGGTATTTCTGCATTCAGATGTTGTAAAACTTCTCCCTCTTGATGAAATGCTAGTTTTACACTTCACACCTGTCAACATTTGAGATATAGAAATAGGGACTCTTAAAAGAAAATATACGGATTTCTCCACTGACTACTCTAGACTAAGCCTTGTTCTGAAGCGACAGACTAGAGGATGTGGGGAATAGGGGAGAATATAATGTGCTTAAAAAAAACCCCTATAAGATGGTGCTCAGCACTTCTGAAAATCAGATCCTTCTCAGGGTGACTATATGAAGTGCCCCAAAACACTAATAACTTCTGAAAATGTAGGTTAATATTACATTGCATATAATGGAATCTACACTTCTGTATGCATATCAAAGCTAATTTTGCAATTAAGTTTAGTTAAAATAGGCTGTTTCTTCCTTTTTCCATCTCTGCCATCAATTGTATCTTACGCATTTATCTGTAGTTCAATAATACGGTTACATTAATCATGTTGTAAAGTAGCTTACTTAAAGAGGGATAACCAAGATTTTACTCATGTAAAATTGAATGTAGCTGTCAGAGTGTCTTACGGAGTAAACCAAACAGAAAACTAAATGTTGAGACTTCTCTCCCAAATAGGAAATCCATTTGAACACTCTACTGGAATCTGTTTTACACTCACAAGATCCCCAAACTTCTGTATCACTTCTAATGGTGACAATTTAATGTACCTGATTGAATGATACCACTGTATCAGATTTTTCCCTATGTAAATCAATCTTAACTTTAAAAAGCTGCTTTGTTCTTGTAGCTGTATCCTTCATTACATCCTGGTATATTTTTGAGTAACTTTACCATTCCAAATGAGTATTCTGCTTGCTTGTATGTTCTTTTTAGGCCTGATTGACACTTAAGATTTGCTGGTATAGCTTTCAGATGAAGATGAAGTCTCTCTCTCGTTTGTTTTGTTAACTGAAATAGCTACTCTGGTAAAAGCCCCTTCTTGAATTGAGAATAAGGGCTTGTCTACACTTAAAATGCTACAGCAGCCACTGTAGTGCTTCTGTGTAGAGGCCTACCTATGCCGACAGGAGGGATTCTCCTGTTGGCGTATGTAATCCACCTCACTGAGAGGCGATAGCTATACCAACCTAAGGCCCAGTATAGATAGTACTAGGCTGATGGAAAAATTCTTCCATTTACCTATCTCTTACCTCTCAGGGAGGTGGATTTTTCACACCCCTGAGACATGTGGCTATACCAACTTGTAAATTCCTAGTGTAGACCAGGCCTAAGCTATACCGGTATAAACACTTCTATATGGGTATTACTGTACCCACAGTGGACAGGACACTGCCTCGTTAACTGTACTGGTATAGTTAAGGGCAATAAAACTTTTTATTATAGAAAGGGCTTTGCCTCCCAAGGCAGGGGTTCTTAATCGGGATTATAATGCAATGGGTGTTGGGAGTTGCAATCACTCTGTCTCTGCTCATATCTGACAATATGGATATGTCCTGGCTAGATCCCAACTCCGTGGGAGAGGGGCGCAAAGGTGGGGATCTGGAAAAAGCTGAGAGAGATTGAGGCACAATGAACTGTCTGCCATATCTGATCATGGGGCGGGGGAGGGAGGGAATCCTGATGACCTTTTACTAGCACATCCAAAATAGGGATGTAAATACCATTTTAAAAGTTCACCTTTTAAACTATTAAAAATCTCTTTTTAACTTAACATTTTACATCCCTAATCCAAAAATATGATGATTGCAGTGACTAAGTGGGAAAGTAGATAGTTGCATTTGCTTCAATATATAAAGTGGTTTCAGGATTTTCTGTATCAAAGCCCGTTGAACTTTTCCTCGTTTTCCATACCTTGTTACACACAAGACCTCAATGGCCTTCTGTGCTTCCTGATGTGGTTCTCCAGCTAGTCCGGTCAGTGCCAATCTGTGTCTTAGTCCTTTTTTAAACTTAGTTGTTTTCTATTACTCTTCTGTCTACATCAGCTGAAAAACCCTTATATCTGTCTCAGTCATTCTCCTGGTGCTGTTGTGTCAGAGCACTCTGTATTTGTTTTAAAGCCCAATATATCAGATAGTGGGCTTTATCTGTTCAGAGCTTGTTCATTTTTGAATAGTTTCTTGCAACATGTGTTAAATCCTTATGCTTAACAATCTGTTCCACCTTGTATCTAGCTGTGACACTCTTATCTTTTCCAGACCTGAAGAACAGCTCTGTATCTTGTCTATGGGTATGTCTACACTGCAATGAAAAACCCGCAGATGGCCTGTGCCAGCTGACTCGGGCCCTGCGAGCACAAGTTGGCTGGTAGGGGCCAACTGCAAGTGTCTAGTTGTTCTGTAGACATTCCCTCTGTAACTACCAGAAAGTGGTCCAATAAAAAACGTTACCTCACCTACCTTCTCTCTCATGGTTTTTGACAGTTCTGATTCTTCTTTGACACTGTGCGTATTCCACATGTGGGTATGCTTGCGCAGCATATGCCTGAGTTCAGAGATTTTATTTAAGCACTGTCAAGCAAATCTTGAGTGTTCTAACATTTTGAAATTGAGTTTGCTTTTGGTGCTCCCCACTTATATAGCCTTAGGGTATGTCTACACTACGCGCCGGATCGGCGGGCAGCGGTCGATTGAGCGGGGGTCAATTTATCCCCCGAGCGCTCTCCTGTCGACTCCTGTACTCCACCGCTGTGAGAGGCGTAGACTTCTGCTAACAAAAATCCCATTTCTCTTCAGAATCAGTCAGTTCGTGTCAAGGAGTTAATCTTATGCCCTTGGGAATTCAAGAGTTAAAAGCCTTTTTGATCATTTACACTTGCAGTAACAGTTACAAACTCTGAGTTAAATATGTCATGGGAGGAAATGCATAGGCAAAACTAGTACCCTTTAGTAGTAGTATAGTTTAGCACTGGATTTACCTCTTTTTTGCGGTGCGGGGGGGGCGGGGATTGCTTGTCTGGAATAAATTACTGCTTTTTGTTTGACATAGCCTTTAAAATGTGAGATGCAATGTTTCCTGGTGGCTAGTTGTCTTTCACCAGCCAGCTGCCTGCCATAAATTTGTGAATCTCATAAATTCTCTGTACCTTTATTAATTTGGGAAGCAGCATGGTTTAGCCGACTAATCATGTTTCCTTTTTTTGCAAGGAACTTTTTGAGTTCTAATCCTAGTTCTGCCACTGAGTCACTGTGTGGTTTTGAGGAATTTCTGTGCCACAGTTTCTCCACTTGCAAAATGGACCTGATGCTTGTCTACCTCCTAAGTGTCATATATACTGATTAACGTATAGAAGATGTAAACCTGTGTGTGTGAGATATATAGATATAGAGCTATAGAGATATAGATATGAGAATTAGTAATAGTATGGGCATTGCAAGTTGTTAAACCATATAACCACGGCCTCAGTGCAAAAATGTCTTATTGATGAAGTCACTAAAACCCAGCAGCACAGTAATGTAATCTTCGTCTGTTTTAGGTATTGTAGAAGACTATAAACCTCCATTCTATGATGTGGTTCCAAATGACCCTAGTTTTGAAGATATGAGAAAAGTGGTCTGTGTGGATCAGCAAAGGCCAAACATTCCCAACAGATGGTTCTCAGACCCAGTAAGTGTGCAAACTGAAGGTCATGTCTTGAAATGTCAGCTCATACCTTTTGCTCCTTTTGCAATAATCTTTTGGTGTAAGCTGTTTTCAGCTGTTAATATCTTGTTTTTAGTTGAAATGGTCTGTATGTTGTTTATTGCTAAGATAACTGCTTGCAAAGATAAATGGCCAAATGTGTGCTGATACCTGACTGTATGTTAAGGGGAAAACCACAGCAAACAAGTTCTCACCAGGTAAATCGAAACAAATCTAATCTCTGTGATATATAAATCCAGACTGATTTTAAAATGGCGACACCCACTGTGTGCATCTTATTCTTTCTCTTCAGTAGAAAATCATGTTGGTGCTGAAGTAACCTATGTAAGGACATGAGGATCATAAATATGTAGATTTGTCAAAACTTTTTTACTTTTCTCCTTTCCACCATAATAAGGGTCCATATCAATAAATACTTTTAAAAGGTCAGACTAAAGTAGTAAGAGTAAAAATCTTCATTTTTCTTCCCCAAATCAATGTAATTGTGCCCTCGAATATCCTGTTAGTACTTGAGTAACTGTTTTGTTTGTCTGTTTCTGAAGATATGGAATTATGGTTTAATCTCTGCAGTGTTTTATGTATATTTGAGTCACATTGTTGGCCATGGACACATAAAATAAACGTCAGCTATATATTACTTGAACTGTGCTGCCACGTTAGACAGCTGTGTTTCCTGGATATACAAACTGCACTAGATATTTTAAAATTACAAATGGAAAACACATGTATCTTTCAGTGCTTTCTATGGTTTTTTTATAGAAAACTTACTTTTTGTTGCATTATTTACAGATTTAATAATACTATTTAGTAAAACTGTTCTTTTTAAACATTCAAATATAATTTTTATCTGACTGTACCCTTTTTAATTGCACTAGTCAGGGCATCTTCTTGACACCCCCATCCTCTTTAAATACTGTTTCCATTTCAGCAAACCAAACAAACAAACAAAAATATCCTGCAGAAATTTGAAGGGATAAAATCCAGTTTTGGTAGCTGTAAACCAAGTTGTAGATCTTTTTGTAAAGATTGGAGTATTAACAAGACAGTAAGGCCAATGAAACTTCAGTGAGCTTGTGATCTGTGTGCTTATATACCACTGTATTTTATTTATTTATTTATTTATTTTCTCCTCTTCCAGACACTAACGTCTCTTGCCAAGCTGATGAAAGAATGCTGGTATCACAATCCATCGGCAAGACTAACAGCCCTGCGTATCAAAAAGACTTTGACCAAAATTGATAATTCCTTAGATAAACTGAAAGCTGACTGTTGATGTTCTTGTGGTGCTGTCAAGATGGAAGGCTTGTGTCCAGTTCAGAAACATTCTGGCCTGACGAGTTCTAGAACTGGTCCCGAATGGCTTCTTAGAGGCAGACGTTCTTATCTAGCCATTCATTTGGGAAACAATGGAACCATACGAACTCTGCTCAGTGACTGTCGTGGGCATTTCACAAAGGGGAAAACTATAAAGACTTATGCTGGATGTACTGTTGCAAAGATAGTGGCCTGAAGGAAGACACAGAAATCCTAAAACAAGATCAGGGCATTAAACAATGGCTTTGAATAGCTTTTTATAGTCTCTCCTAGTCACTCCCAGGACACAAACATGGAAGTGGTAAATTTTAATCAGCAATATTGCCTGTGCTTCTCCTCTTTATTGCACTAGGAATTCTTTGCATTCCTTACTTGCACTGTTACTGTTAATTTTAAAGACATGACTTGCCAAAAATGATTGGCTATGTACCCCATTCAGCTGTGTCTGAACAATAGGAAATCGATTTGATAAATTGAAAATGTAACTCTCAGATTTTAGCTGCATTTTACATGTGTACTGATGTTTACAATAATGCTGAACATTAGGAATTTCTCATTTATACAAAACTTGCAAATTATTTATTACTAATGCACTTGCCAGTTTTTAAAAAAACTGAATAAGTGCATAAAGTTAAAGCTTATTTTTATGTGGCCTCTTTCATTATTTCTTACACAGACATTTTTGTAACACAATATAATCTGAAACAGAAATTGCTTTCTGTATTATCATATTACGTGTTAGTCACATTTTAAATGCTTCACTTTTGTAGGTGTGGTCTGTAACATAACTTCAGTTCAAATGCGGAAGATATATTTAGCCACTACCCACATGACACCGCATCTAGTGTCTTACTGATCTAGAACATGAAAGCAATGTAGGACTTCTGTAGGTTTTTAAGTCATGAATGCTGTGGGAAAATGCATTTTTTTTCTTCTAAGCTCTACATAATGTGCATTTAAACTCTGCCAGAAAAACTATTTTGTTTTTAATCTACTTTTCTATTTAGTAGTTATTTGTATAAATTAAATAGAAT
The DNA here is from genome assembly GCA_033296515.1 of Macrochelys suwanniensis. NCBI lineage: Eukaryota > Metazoa > Chordata > Testudines > Chelydridae > Macrochelys > Macrochelys suwanniensis. The sequence continues at coordinate 29,779,026 of CM065784.1, read as the reverse complement.
GTTTTCAAGTCAAACGAGTGTTTTTAGTTAATGCCTATTAGTAACTAGTTTCCAGTTTATGGCATCTTTCAGTGATCTTGCAAGCTTAAGAGAGCAGGTCCATGTCAATACTTGGATGGGACATTTAAGTGCTGAAGCATATGTTGGCATTCTTCCCTTTTGAGTCAGTACTGAACCTATATGGTTAAGTAGTTGCCACTTTTCACCCAACAGAGATGGCTGAATTTCAGTGCCGGGTGAAGGAAACCCTGTATGTGCGCTGCATATCAATCTGTAGGATCAAAGATGCTATACAAAAGGAAGCCATGATTATTAGTTGTTACTACAAGATACATAGCAATGTAAGTGGTAACTGTTGAATATTCTGTATTGCTCAAACTGAAGAGTTATAGTTGCCTGTTGCACAATCATTTCATATTGACCAAATGATTTGGGGAGATTGTTCGGTTCTGTGTGTTTTTACTGAAGCACGACACCTTTGCGAGGGAGATGGCTGACAACCACAGCCTCCTTGAGACCTGCCTCAAAGAACCACTGTGCTAGGAACCCCCAGACAGGGCCGGTGCAAGGAAGTTTCGCGCCCTAGGCGAAACTTCCTTGCACCAGCCCTGCGCCCCCTGCCCAGCTAACCCCGCCCCCCCCCGCAGCAGCCAGCTCCCCCCGCAGCTCCTCACCCCCCCACGGGCCGCCCCAGCTTGCCTGCGGGAGGTCCGCAGGTCTGTCTGGAGAAGGCCCCATCCTCCGAATTGCCACCAAAGCCGTGGGACCAGCGGACCTCCCGCAGGTAAGCGGAAGCCGCTTTGGCGGCAGGGCGAAAGTGCTGCTAATAATACCCTCCGCCGAAACTGCTTCTGCTTGCCTGCGGGAGGTCCGCGGCTTCGGCGGAGGGTATTATTAGCAGCACTTACGCCCTGTGGCCGAAGCCGCTTGCCTGCAGGAGGTCCGTTGGTCCCGCGGCTTCGGTGGCAACTTGGCGGAGGGGAGGACTAAGAATTTCTGCACCCCCACCTCGGGCGCAGAAATTCCTAGTTACGGCTCTGGCAGCCGCGGCCAGCCGCCCCCCAGCTCAGCTGCCCTCTCGGCTCAGCCGCGCAGCCGGGAGGGCAGGAGGCAGCTGTGGCCAGCGGGGCCTCCCCCCCCAGCCCCGGCTCTCGGCTCAGCCGTGGAGCTGGAAGGTGGGTGGCAGCTGCAGCTAGCCCCCTTCCCCCCTGCTCCATGCAGAGGCGGGAGGCAGCCGCCCGCCGCCCCCCCAAGTCCTGGCACCCTAGGTGACTGCCTAGGGTCGCCTAGTAGGTGCGCTGGCCCTGCCCCCAGAAACCGCACTCGGTGGTGCATAGGTGCTGTTGATTCCCAATAAGGACTGCTGGGAACCTGTGCAAAGTCCACTCTTGCCTGGTGCTGTGGTTCTCCTATGTCTGGGCCCCTCCACATCTTCAGAGCTGGGTGATGGTGCATTATGGCCCAAGTTTACAAGTCCTTAATACACCAAAAGTAGGAAAAAGGTTGGCTCAATATCGTGATCATTCTCTTCCTTTCTTGAGCCTTAGAACACACATTTATGCAATGATTTGACATATAATGATCCCAGAAGTATTAATATCAACTCAGATATATTATTTAAACTAGTTAACTCTTCTACTTTGCTGTGGCTATGTGAGCAGAGAGGCTTACTCTGCAGAGAGTTCATTCACTTGCAGCGAGCACCAGAAATACCAGCAGCAACTGAAGGTTAAGACTTGGGCAGGGAACCATATTTTCGTGTTTGTATTCAGCACTTAGTTCTATCATATGGATCCATGATCCTTGTGGAGATATCTGAGTGATAAAGTAATATAAATATGAACTATTGATAACACTTCTCTCGCTGTTGTGTGATATTCAGGTGTTGATGCTGCACTGCAGTGTGAAAGGTACATTGTATTTTAGTGCGCGCGCTCGCTCTCGCTCTCTCTCAATTATTGCTGTGGTATGCTGCTGTTCAGCTTTTCTCCCTGCATTGCCTTCCTGCTGATGTAATCATGAGATAAATTTCATGTTTGAACTAAAGGAAACTAACTAGTTACATTCGTGTGTTTTTTCCTTGCTGCCACGTTATCAGTAAATTAAGTACAGGCGAGTTGTAGGTGTTTGAGTTTTGTTGGTTTTTTTTTCCCCTTCAGTAGAAAAGGTAATTATGGGTTGATCTGATCTTTAGGTCTTGTTTAACAAATCGTCTTGTATGGTTACGTCTTTATTTCCAAGCAAGTCTGCTGTCTGGTTGCATCCCATGGGCATAAGAGCTGGTGTCAACATGAAAAAGGACTATCTCAGGAAAATCAGAATAGATCTGTTTGTGAAGCAAAATCTTCTTACTATATCCTCCCTCCCTCATTCTATGAAGAGAAGCAGTCAGTACATGGAGCATCATGGCTTTGCCTGCTGGAAGGCAAGAGCTGTCAGACATGGTGAATGTAGAAGCACCTCCCCACTTCCTTTGTTTTGTCTCCTGACCATGGAGCAGGAGTAGAAGTGCTCTCACTGTAGTCTCCATTTCCAACTCAAGAGGATTCAGCTAAGTAGCCGAAGCCAGGGACCCGGAAGTGTCTGCCTCCAGCCTTTCTTGGGGCTGTGCTTGGTTTGAAATGGGCTTTGCTGCAACTTTTCCAGCACCGCTGTAATCTCTCCTGCATCCAACCACCTCGCATCAACTCAGCTAAGAGCTGGTCAGTTCCTTTCTTCAAGGCTTCCCCTCTGCTCCAGACATGGTAGCACCACTCTCTTCTGAGTGGGACTGTGATTGCAACACCCCACCTGGTCTCATGGCAGGCCCTCTCCCTGATCCCCCATGCTGTCCCCTACTGTTAAGCTCAGCTTTTGTTGTCCATTTCAGCAGTGTATCTGCTATCTATGGATAACACAGTAACCCACTGACTGATTCACTGCCAGTTCCCAGCAGGCAAATGGAGTATCAGAAAGGTTCAGCCAGATCTGCCACTGAGAATTCCCATTGAGTTGAACTGGTCGGAGAAATTTTGTGACTACTGCCTGTAGTTAACTGACTCCAGAGCTTCCCAGATTGACGTCCGCTTCTGGCACTGAGGGAAGGCAGTGGTTTCACCCCTTCTTCCAACTCCTTCCCCTATTTCCCTGATCTGTTGATGGTCCTCAAAGCCTAGGGAAAAGAAGCTAGAAACAATTCCACCTGCTTCCTGGTGACCTTACTACACCATCCATGGTATCTGGACCTCATGATCCCAGCAGTCGGAGAACCTTGGGCACACTCCTTCTCTTGGACTGTTTCTGGGACCTATCACATTCATTTGTTCCCGGCTAACTCACCTCTAATTACATCACACCTGGAGAAAGGCTTAATCAGAAAGCTTAATCATGAACATGCCGAGTCTTGGATTTAGTCTAATTTCTTCTGGCAAGAAGTTCAATAGTAAAGGCCCCACCCCAAGTATGCCTGGCTCCAGAACCTTGTAGTGTAAACCTATCTCTCCACCTGCATCCTCACTTTGTGGAATGCAGTGGGAGGGTTTGTGTGTCTCAAGGAAGGGAGTTCCCAGTCTATTAAGGACACAATAGGTTACCTAGCTCCGTACTGTTCTAGACCATGAAAGAGATGGAATTTTATGGCCTTAGTGAGGACATCTCTGGAGACACAACTGTCTCTGAGGTAATGTTATCAATGTTCTCATCTGCCAGACCTGGCACTGCTGGTTATTGAAGAAGAATGCTTGAGAGCTCATTATAAATGTAGAGTAGAATTTTGTTGTTTTGTGGCTTTATTAAACAATTTTAGACACCGAGGTTAGTTTGAGAGGGGAACATGCTGCCATACCTGATATTAATGAACAGCACCTTTGTTGTTACTGGCACGTTGCAGCTAGGTTTGTGCAAGGACTTCCACTCTCCCTGAACTACTGACAAAGATGAGTCTCAGCATCTTAGTATCTGCTGGGGAAGTGCTGATTGCAAAAAATAAATCCTGTTTCTTTGCACCATGGAGTCTTCACAAAAATGTTCACGTAAAAAATTGCATTTCTGGTTGGCTCCTTACTTTATTTTACTATAGTTCCTGATGCTGATTGGATTATTAAACACTTAACTGTTGCACGAGGAATCTCCTATTATCCACAATAGGATTCCGCAACACAGGGCAAGTTATTGGGCTGAATGGAAATTTGTGTTCTAATTTCCAAGGAGCTTTTTTTCCAGGCAGTGGTCTGAAATCCAGGACATTTATGTTCTAATCTTGCTTTGGATGTGGACTTGCGTCCTATGTGCTTATCTTGTCTAGTCCCCTTGTTGTTGTTTCAATCAACCACAACATATAATCCCACTCAGATTTATGCTCCATTTTAAAACTAGTTAGGTTGTTTGCCCCCATTATTCCTAATCGAAGTCTGTGCCAGAACCTCACTCCTTTGATGATTAATAACACTCAAATTTAATTGACTCACCTGAGAAGAGCCATTTAAGCTAAAGAACAGCATTGGCCAAAGACCAAATGACTATGATCTGGCCAGGAATTAGCTGAGGTTGGAAATTAAGAGTCACATTTCCCCAGTCTATAAAATCGGGATAATGAACTAAAATTGTAATGTATTTGTAAAGTGCTAAGGAAGTGCAGTTATTAAAGCCAGCTACTGGTGGAGATGGGGGAAAAAACACTGAGCATCCTGGCTCTCAGCCTGTGGTAATCCCTTAACCAGGAGGAGCACAGTTATCTGCTTCTCTTTACGCATCCAAATTCCCAGTATGGATGTTTGAACAAAAATGGCATTTTGTTTTGACATCTTGATTGTGAAACCGTGTCCAGATTTTCACTGAACATTTCTGAAGTTTCACAAAACTGCTTCAATTTTGTGGATGTTGTAAACTCGAATCAAGCAAATATCATCGGGGAAAAAAATCTAAATTAATTTGGCCAGCTCTAGTAATTAACTATAGATCATTACTTTTCTGATCTAGTACCAGAATTGAACCGGGAATCCATGCCGTTCAGTAACATAGCCTGGAGGCAAGATTTCATAGAAATTGAAGGAACAGACCTACCATATTAAATCACTACATCATCTGCCTGTTCAGTGCAGGATTTTGACTGTCTTTGGGTTATTTAACCACACTTTCAGGTACCTGTTTGCATGATCATGGATGACAGAATTCCATAACTGTTTCCCCAAAATTTCAGGGGTTTCTTGATTTTTATTTAAAAAAAAAAAAAAAAGTACCTCATCTACAGTGTCTAGAAACTCTAGAAGTAACAAAAGACATCCAGTTCCAAACAAATGCTGATCATGTTCCCTGCATGTTTCCTGAATCAGTGTTCTTCAACTTCACCCATAATACCTCCTATTTTAAAGAGATTGGGAATATGAATATATTATCTTACTGCAACAGATTGTATTTTTATTACTATGGAGATGGCATTAGTCGCTCCATAGCTGAAGTGGCATTATTTTTGTCTCTGCCAAATGTGTTCTGCACTTTAATATACGTCTGGGATCTTCATTCAAATGGAGATAGGACATGCTACTAAACTTCAGTAAGAGGAGAATGCATTTGTGTTTTAAATAAAAAACAACCAGGTGCGCATGAGTAGTACTGTAAATATTCAATTAACTATCTATGGAAACAAATTGTACTTGTTCCATCTGTCCTTTTAAGTTAATAGGCTAAAGATTAAAAAAGGATAAGCATTGAAGAGAATAACATGCTTTCTTCTGTTCTAAATAGCTGATTATTTTTAGTTCAGAATATATTTCACTTAGATTAATACCTAGTATGACTGTTTGAAGGAGACTAGTACTCTGTTCATAGTATCATTTTAGAGTTGTGGCAATGAACACTATAGGACTGAAGGCATGACGGTTAGTCCCATTTTTCATGCGCTCATTACTTTCTTCATGGTCCGTTTGGGCTGAAACTTTCTATGCTCAGTCGCTGCTCAAAATTGAATTGATCTGGGAAGATTGAAGGACACGGACAGAGCCATTTGAGACTCAGACAAGAAGTAGGACTTTAATACCAGATTTCCCCCCCTCAAAATAGGAAAGAACATGAAATTCAAATTGAGCCTAGTCATAGGTTTTCTTTCTCAATGAGGAGTAAGATATTAAAAGGTCTTTTTTAAAAAACAAAACAAAAAAACAAAAAATTTAATCAGATGTCTGTCCATCCATGCACAGTAGAAGAGTTTACATCTAGGATTTTGATTTAGGTTAAAGTACAAGTACAATGTATAAAATATAGGATCTTTTTCTATACCAAGACATCCACTCTCGTTTTGGAATAATTAATTTGTCTCACCCACAGCTAAAAAATCCTTTCAAAACATCAACCGAAAACACATTGTGCACAGGCCAAAGAAATACCAGGAAAAACCAAGTTGTCTTAGTAGAAAGAACAGTACATGGTGATGAAACCTGCTTAGTGTGGATATAAACACTTGGGGAGCGATTCAAAAAATGTCAGCCAAAAGTGGGGCCCAGGAAATTCAGGGCTAGAAACTCATCCCTCTTGCAGATCTGGAAAATGCAACTTCTTGTAATTATGGAATTTTATTTCTCTAGGTCTCAGACCATTGGCACTAGAGCCTAATGAATCTCTCAACTTTGTGAAACCACAGTGGTGCACTTCTGACCAGCAAATAAGCACATTTAAGAAAGCTTAGTCGTTTGAGGGGAGCAGAGGAGAGGTCAGCTACCTCTTACTGTCGACTCCCCTGCGGATTAATTTGTTTTGTAGGATCCTAAGTCCCTAATGATGTTAAACGCTGATGTTGTGTTGATGTATTGCAACACTAACTCCATTCAGTTATGAAATGGCTCTTTGGCTCTTTCTTAACTGTGGGCTGGTGCGCGGGAGGGGAAGAAGAGAGGAAGAACTCTCCTTTCTCTCTCTCGTTGTTTGGAAAGAGAGTGTGTTCTTTCTGCTTCCTCTGGTTTCCTGAATGTATCTTCTCCAGCACCCTGTATCCTAGCCAACCCCCTTCCTGGTTGCTCCAGGAATTGGGAACGAAGTGTGGGTTCCCCATAGCTTTTTAAGAATCTGATCCAAAGCCCATTGATGTCCATGGGAAGCAGAGGCAGATTAAGTTTTATTGGGACTCTGGACACAAAGAACATTTGGGCCACCCACACCTGGGCCCCCCCAAATTAACAGGGCCCCTGGGTATGGGCCCTATTGGCCCGTGCACTAATCCAATGCTGATGGGAAGCTTCGCATGGTCTTCAGTGTGTTCAGGATCAGGCCTTAATTCCCTGCCTTGCCCCATCTCAAATCTGGGGAGAAAACACAGCTCTCAGGCCTGCACCGAGTTTGCTCAATGTTTCCTGCACATTCATAGATACCAAATGGGAACTGATCTCCTAATGTCTGTTTTCCTGTCCTGGATCTGAGTGAGCAGGAGCACTTACGTACAGTACAAATGTATGCGAGAGGCCCCCAAAAGCCGTGTGGAAACTCAAGAACAGCAGTCTGAATATTAATATAAGAGCATTCTCATGTTAGTCAAATGGGACCTCATTATTGGTGGTTGGACACATCACTCAGATAACACAACACACACCCTTTATAGAATGCTGTACAGAACCAGGAATAGGACAGCTGGAGTCATTCTCTGACTAAATAAAATCCTTCACTTGCCTACATTAGGTAATTTTTTTTCTTATGTTAGAAAATGTCAGACAAGAAGAAAGCGAAAGCTGTAATGGGCGGCCTCTCCGAAATGGAGAGATTAACAACCAAAAGCTTGCCAGAGTACAATGTTCAAAGTTGCAAAATGAGAGGGGGGAAAAAACATTTGCCTTTTGACTGAGAGACTGCTTGTTTTTTCTTGATATACTATTTGCTCTACATGGATCTTGCAATCTTTAATATTGCAAAACAGATTGTTAAATGGTTTAATATTTGTCCTGTTAGAAATTGTTTATTATTCAAATAGGAAGGCAGGGGGCGCAACCCTAAACACTTCCTGCCAACTGCTGTAGCCACTGTATATAAATTTTAAACACTGTAATCCCCAATGTAGTAGTTCACCAATACTTTGGCTAAAGATCAGATATTCATATTGTAAATAAGGTTTCTGGCTCTGAAATTATGATGAAGCTGGTGTATCATGTCTCTTGTGTTCACACTCTGTATGAATTTTAAATTAGTAATTACTATCTAAATTAATTGGAAGATAGACCAGTAACTTTAAAAGCAGGTCAAAGATATGCTATCATCTTGAATTGTTTGAATAAATTCCATTTTCTTATGGAGCACTGTTTAAATACTAGGACCTCTGAAAGTTTGTTTAAAGGATTTCTCTGCTACTCTGCTGTGTTTTTAAGGCTCTTGGAATAAAATCAATTGCCCAGGCCCTCCCCTTCACTCCCTCCCCTTTGTATCTTTGCACATTTCTACCTGGTACCTTTTTCAGTTCCAGTTTGGTTTCTGCTGTTGCTGGCAAATATCTTCTTCCAGAAAGGGGTGCTCACACAAATTAAAATTAGTCGCTAGGAGCTTGCCAAAATAAATACACTGATACATTGATTGCTCTTGCTCTGAGACACATTTATTCCTCTCTTCTGTACATTTTATTATACTCTTTGCTACTAATTAATCATCATATATTCTAAAGTCCAAGGTTATTCCCATAAACTGAGCTGAGAAACAGATGCAAATTACATGATATGTTTACAGAAAGAGAAGCATATACATACCTGATTAGGAGAGAGCATTTCAAGTACACCTCTATGGTGTATATGAACTGCTATGCTGCATCAGAGCAGTGGTCCATCTAGTTCAATATGCTATGTCTGATGGTGGTTAGTACTAAATGGTTCAAAAGAATGTACAGAAAACCTTGCAGTGGACAATTATGGAAAACTGCTTAGGGGAAACTTATTCCTAATCCCAATCACTTACTGTGCTACGTTCAAAATGAGAATTTATATCACTTAATTTTAAAAAAATCTGTCTAATATATGATCCTGTTGGAGTTTATATTTTCTAGCCATTTTAAATTTTGTTGCTTTTCAGTTTCGTTGAATGTCCCCTTCTTGAATTAGAGGAGTTCAGTCAGGCATACTCACACGCCAGCTATTGTTTTGTATACCTCTGTGTCCCCTTTTTAGTCCCTATCTTTACAATCTCTCCTTAGATGGAAGTTTTCCCTTCTTTCTGATTATTTAATTGCCTTTCTTGAAAGACATCTTCTATGTCTGAGGTCTTGTCTACACTACTGGGGTAAATTGACCTCAATTACGCTACTCCAGCTACATGAATAATGTAACTGGAGTCGACGTAGCTTAGGTCGACTTACCCCGGTGTCTTCACTGTGCTGCATCGATGGGAGATGCTCTCCCATCGACTTACCTTACTCTTCTCTGGGAGCTGGAGTACCGGAGTTGACCGGAGAGTTCTCTCTCATCAATTTAGCGGGTCTTCACTAGACCCGCTAAATGGACACCTGCTGCATTGATTGCAGCAGCAGCGATCTACCTGGTAGTGAAGACAAACCCTGAAATAAGGATTTTTCAAATCTTTCTATATAGTCCCCATAGTTAGGGGAGATTTCAATTTAGACTATCAGGTTAGTGCACACTTCAAGTGGATTCATGCAAAGGATGGATACAGAGATGTTGAAAGCAGCACTTTCAGGTAAATCTGGATGGGAGCCTCTAAATGGCTCTGACAAAAATGAGTAGCCCTGAATAGTGGTTTTACTGTCTGTGGTGTCTGCAGTAAATTTTTATCCATGTGGACTGCCCTTTTTTCCCTATAGCCACTTAACATTTTACTCTATTTCTGTTCTGTGTAGATTCTCATGCCATTCTTCGAACGCCTCCCAGTAGTTCATTAAGTGACATGACTAACATCTGTTGTGTGGGTCATTCATTGACTTACCCTCTTTCTATGGTGTGGGTAGGTGTTATGTGCACAGTATAGTGTGTTGGTTTTGGTAGGGTTTTTAATATATACATCTTGCTACGTTTTTAGATAGGAAAAGGCATGATCAAAAAGGGGCACCTCACACTTCGAGCAGAAGGTGGTGAGTTTGTGACGGTGCTCAGTTCCTCGAGTTTATGTCACCTTTCGGGTTGGCTGCCGAGAAAGCTGTCTTCTATACAGATGAGCTTTTAATCTTGTGATAGAAAGTGCCATTGTGCCTGAGGAGCAGAGTTCTTCCAGGAAGGGCACTTTAGCACATTTCCCTCTACTTTCTCAAGTGGGACAGCAGTATCCTATGGTCAACAGGATCCAATGTTGCAGAGCTCTCCAGGAGGATGAGAATGAGGCTTTTGTCCTCCATCCATTCAAAGAAATCGTCAATCAGTGCAACTAAAGTTGTTTCAGTCCCATGTCTTGGCCTGAAACCAGATTGTGCCAGGATAAGTATATTTGATTCAGTTGAGTTTGTAGTTGGCCTTTTTATTGGCTTCTTTGGCTTTACTCGGGAACAGATGTGATATTTTTTAAATAGTTTTTCCTACTTTGCTTTTATTCACTAATCATGTTTATTTGCTGAGTTCAATTAAAAACTTCTAAAATGAAGGTTGGCAAATGCTTTCCTATCATTACTCCTGTTTCCAAAGTGTCTCAGATCCCTAGGACATGCTGTTTTTAGGCCTAATGTGAATCATGTCATGCATACTTTTAGCTTGGGAGCTAATTTGTTTTAATAGCCTCTCAAGGCTGATTCCCCTCTCTGGCAGTTTGAGTGCAGAAGGTGGGGGCCCGCAAGGATTCTAAAAACTAATACTGGCCACTCCAGGCTTCTATTCCCAAGGTTACAGCTTCTCTCTGACCTTGGATGGGTAGATGCTGCCACCACCCAAATGCAAATAAACCCCTTTGAACCCAGGAAGGCACACTTGGGAATTCCTCCCTGTGGGATGCCCTCAAGCCCTTTCACCCCCGCCCCCTCTGGAGAAGAGCTGAGAAAGAAAACAAAGGAAATCAGCTGTTGCCACCAGCTAATTAAACAACATATGCACAAACCTCTTACAACACAAACTCAATCTTGTTCTTAAAGGTAAATTTTATTAAAAACAAAGAGAACACATCTGGAATTTAGGCTATTGCTAGATTTAAAAAGAGCAAATATAATAAGCATCAGGAATGGTTTTCTTGAGGTCCAGCTTAACGGTTTCAAGAAAAACAAAAGCAGTTGGGGGTTAACACAAAGGAGTCCATAAGCCATAAAGAAATAAACCTAATTATGTCTTCCTAGACATTCCTTGATGTACTTACATATCTGTGGGTTTCAAATGAGTAGTTTCTAGGTATGATCTGGTGATTTTCATACCTGGCCCATAGCTTTTTACAGCATAGCTCCAGCCCTGTCTCCGCTCTGTCCCCTCTCCAGAGAACAGACAGACAAAGGGAAAGGTTTTTTTTTTCCTCTCCCAATTTAAAAAAGTTCTAGCCCTCCCATTGGCTCTTATGGTCAGGTGCCCACTCCCTTTTACCTATGGTCTTTTTTAACCCTTTATAGGTAAAGCAAGTAGAGAACAGCTACTAACAGGGATTTTGTAGCTAACTGGCTGACTGGGTGTCCATAAAAGGGGATTCCCCCCTTCATTTATCATAGGCGTGTGTGTTTAACGCAAGAAATCTGGTACTTAGTATATTGAAGGCCTGCTGAAGATGGGAGAAGCAAGATTAAGGATCATTCAGGAACCTAATACTACAAGGTGCTGATAATGGGATATGCGAGGTACTCATTACTCCACAGGATTATGTGCCAGAGTAGTTCCTGGTGATGTCGGTTGTTTTGTTTTTGTTTTTAAATTTTGCATCCTTTTCTCGTGGCCCTGTGTCACACGTAGGAGGGCCTGTTCCTGCAGTCAGGTCTGTTAAGGTGAACCTCTGCTCCCATTCAGAATCCCCTTGACTTCAATTGGACTCTGTGTGGCTGCTAGTGGCCATGGTAATAGACCCAGATGCAGGATTTGGAGCATGTGGGGTAAGAGAATGGTTTATATTTGTAATTGTTACTTCTGCTTTAATAAAAGCAAAATTTAGAAAACTGCCCTGCTGTTCCCATAATGATAGCAGTGCAATCAAAAACTCTCACCTCTATATAGTTTCTGCTTTAGTTAGAGCTCAAAACCAGCTTGAGTTTAAACTGCTATTTGGCAAGCGATGATGATCTAATCTCTTCTTTGAAAACAAAAAAAAGGACAATGTCCATTATATGAACTTTGTAAAGAGACTTGTAACCGCTTTGGGAAGGGACTCAACTACACAGTCTAACAAACCTAGATCTTATTCTAAATAGTTTCTTAGGTTAGACTGGAGACACATCAGTATTGAAATAGAACTGAAGGGATAAGAGAGAAAGCAGAAGAGATTTATGATTTACTCAAAAGTTGTACTTTGTGGGAGCTATGTCAGTCAGGGAGCTTCAAAACATCCTAAATGTGCTTAAAACTAGGCACCTTTTATTACTCATGGATACTCTAATGCCTAAATCCTGTTTGCCTTACTGAAATGAAACCGGGTGGCGGGGGTGGGATGGACCCTGACCAAACAATTTCTTCTTAATTCAGATAGGTTCAGTTCTTAACTTGTTGAAAATCATCTATTAGAATAGACTACAAATGGAATAACATAATATGGAAAGGTGCACCCTGAAGACAGGTAATTGCTAGCATCAATGTTAAGTCATTCAATGGGAGCCTTATTAAAAATATATAACTCTTGGCAGCATGTGTGTGATAAGTTAAAAGCATATGGGAGCCTCTTCCCTATTAGGTATGATTAACAAATAACTTGCTGACCCATCACTCTTCATTTATCATAACAGTAAGATGTTATAATAAAATTTAGCTCTAGGCAGGATATGTCCAAATATTCAGAAAAGCATGGTCAGATAGTTGAAATATATTGATGGGTAGCATATTTAAGTGGTGTGGCTTGGTCAGTGTCAACATCGCTTTATATTGCTGCTTTCATATCTTCAGGTCTTAGATAAAATAGTCTAGGTTTGGGATCTAAATAAACAACAATGCTGCTTATAAGCAAGCTAATAGTTTGGATTTTAAAATTCTTCTTAATTGCTCTTAATGAGATTGTAAAGAAGTTGAACATTTACTCCTGTAAACCATATGCTAAGGAAGTGCTTTTTCACCCATCTATACACTGGGATTTTTATCTGAAAATAGTTATTAAACCAAAGTTGGTATTTCACTAATCAATATTTATTTTAAAATCTTACTGACAAATCCTTTGTCCAAATCAACAGGACAGGATTCAAATAGATTATTGAACTATAGTATTGTTTAGGCTGCAGTGTGTTATGGGGATGTATGAGATTCTCCCACATTCTAGTCTTTAATGCCATTTCTACAGTGGGGCTAACATTTCAAAAGATGTGGTTTGTTGCAAAAGTGGATTTTCAAAGTTGCTAGTCATTGATTTCATTCAGACCCAGGTCTTGATCAAGGTCGTTGAAAAGAATGCCATCTCTATTTAGATGCCTCGATATAAATAGAAAAGTCTAAGCACCTTTGAAGGTGTTGGCCATTGCTTGTAAATCACTGTCATAGACTCTTAGGACTGGAGGGGACCTAAGAGAGGTCATCTAGTCCAGTCCCCTGCACTTATGACTAAGTATTATCTACAACATTCCTGACTGGTGTTTGTCTCACCTGCTTTTAAACATCTCCACTGACAGAGATTCCACAACTTCCCTAGGCAATTTATTCTACGCTGACAGGAAGTTCTTCCTAATGTCCTAACCTAAACCGCTCATGCTGCTTTTTAAGCCCATTGCTGCTTGTCCTATCTGAAGAGAAGAATAATTTTTCTCCCTCCTCCTTGTAACAACCTTTTATGTGCTTGAAAACTTTTATGTCCCCACTTCAGTCTTCTCTTCTCCAGACTAAACAAACCCAATTTTTTCCACTCTTCCCTCATAGGTCATGTTTTCTAGACCTTTAATCATTTTTATTGCACTTCTCTGGACTTTCTCCAATTTGTCCATCTTTCCTGAAATGTGGCACCCAGAACTGGACACACTACTCCAGCTGAGGCCTAATCAGCGCGGAAGAGAGCAGAAGAATTTCTACTTGTCTTCCTTATAACATTCCTGCTAATAAATCCCAGAATGATGTTTTCTTTCTCTTTTTTTCTTTTTTCTTTTTTGCAACAGTGTTACGCTGTTGATTCATATTTAGTTTGTGATTTACTGACGCCCAGATCCCTTTTCCTTCTTTGGCAGTCATTTGCCATTTTGTATGTGCACAACTGATTGTTCCTAAGTGGCATACTTTACATTTGTCCTTATTGAATTTCATCCTATTTACTTCTGGACAAAGTGAAGAAATGGTCTGATCACTTTAAATCCTATCCTCCAAAGCACTTGCAACCTGTCCCAGCTTGGTATCATCTGCAAACTTTAAGTGTACTGTCTATGCCTTTAGCTAAATTGGGGTGGGCAAACAATGGCCCATGGGATTGCCAGCCCCACACCGCTGCTGGAAGTGGCTGGCACCATGGCCCCAGGGGAGGCAGGGGGCTCTGTGCGCTGCCCTCGCCTGCAGGCACTACCTCCTGCAACTCCCATTGGGCAGGAACGGGGAACCGCAGCCAATGGGAGCTTTGGGGGAGGTATCCACAAGTGAGGACAGCACACAGAGCCCTCTTCCCCCCCCCCCCCCACGCCCTTTCCCCCAGGGGCTGCAGGGATGTGGTGCCAGCTGTTTCCGGGAGCGGTGCAGGGCCAGGGCAGGAAGGGAGTCTGTCTTAGCCCCGCTGCCAGGGCTGGCCTTACCATGAGGCGAACTGAGGCAGCCACCTCAGGTGCCAGACTGTGGGGAAGGGGAAGGGGCGCCTCTAGGACCCAGAGTGTAGAAAATTGTCTATTGCTGGTGTATATGTATTCTCTCTGCTCTAGATGCACAGAGATGGTGGAGTGCTGTGCTGGAGGAAGGAGGGCACAAGAGACATAACAGACAGGCAGGAGAAAAGGTGAGAGGGAATAACAGAAAGCAGCAGGAGCTGGAGGGCGAGAGAGGAGGAAGAGCCTCTTATGTACCTCACTAGCACCCCCAGGAGCCTGGACTGATTAACACCAGCTTCTCAGGGAGCTTCCTGTTTCCTGCTGCTTCCCTGAACCCACTTGAGGAGAATAGGCAGTCAACTGAAGTAGTAGGAGCCAGGTAGGCCCTTAAAATGCTGATATCTTCCCTCACTCAGGCCCTGCTACCAGCCTGCTTATTTGTCCCCTTCAATTGAGTGTGGAGAGCCACTTTAGCTGGCACAGAACAGCAGTCATCAGTGAAAGAAGAAAACGCCCCTCTGGGGAAGCATTCAGAAAAAGAAAGAAAGCAAAGGAAGCTTTTCAATCTAAGCAGGAGGGAGCTCTCTTGAGATGCATAGACACAATGTTCACGGTGAGCCTTCCTGGCCCCAGTGAGAATGTGAGTGGTGAGGAGATGCCTGATCTTCAAGTTAGAGTGCAAGTGACCTGGCTAGGGTGACCAGATGTCCCAATTTTATAGGGACAGTCCCGATTTTTGGGTCTTCTCCTTATATAGGGTCCTATTACTCCCCACCTCCTGTCCCGATTTTTCACATTTGCTGTTTTGTCACCCTAGACCTGGCAGCTACTGCAGCATCAATATCTCCATCTCAAATGGATGTAACCATGCACATTCCTAAAGAAAAGTGTAGATCAGAGAAGAGTGTGGTGGAGATGCAAGAAACAGCTGCTGCTGAGTTTAGTTCCTTAAGTCTACATGATCCAGGACTGTGGACTCACTTGAGCAGTAGCCTGAGGGGCTTCTTTGTACTGCATGGGCCACAGCAAGTGAAAAACCTCATGTTCTCCAAAGACAATGAAAATAGAAGTTTTCATCCAACATATTACTGGCGTGAATGCTGCATACTGTTTTTGTTGCAAACTCTTCCAGTCTAATGTTCCAGCCACACTGGGTTCTACAGGAACAAAGGACTGGAAAAATCTGGCTAAAAATGTGACATGCCATGAGAAGGCAGCAAATCACCAGAGAGCGTTCCATAGGTGGAAAGTGCTTCAGATGAGAGTAAGGTTAAAGGCCACCATAGATGATCAGCATCAAGAGAAGATTGCATCAGAGTCTCTTTACTGGCAAAATGTTCTGAAAAGGCTCAATGCCATTGTGAGAATGCTTGCTACCCAAAACCTAGCACTGCATGAAGTGGCGTAGCCAGGTGCAGAGAACAGGGGGAGCGGAGCACTGTAAAAAAACAAAAGAAATAGTATTTTTCAATTCACCGAATACAAGTACTGTAGTACAATCTCTTTATCATGAAAGCTGAAATTACAAATGTAGAATTATGTACAAAAAAACCTGCATTAAAAAATAAAAGAATGTAAAAATTTAGCGCCTACAAGTCCACTCAGTCCTCCTACTTGTTCAGCCAATCGCTCAGATAAACAAGCTTGTTTACATTTGCAGGAAATAATGCTGCGTGCTTCTTGTTCACAATGTCACCTGAAAGCGAGAACAGGTGTTCTCATGGCACTGTTGTAGCTGGTGTTGCAAGATGTTTACATGCCAAATGCACTAAAGATTCATATGTCCCTTCATGCTTCAACCACTATTCCAGGGGACATGCGTTGTTCTAGATGGTGTGTTTGAACTTAAGAGGAATGTACTTATACATAAATTGTACCTTTAAGCTCTACCACTGCAAATAGATTACCACCTTCCAGAAGGCCTTCCGTGTAACCCACATTATGACAGAAAATCAAAAAAGACAGGCCATTTGATTCCAATTACCACCCACTGGTTTCTCCTCAGGTGAAAAATCTCATATTGGTAGGCTCTTTATAAAGCAAAAGCTTTTGCTAAGCAATGCAGAGCAGACAAGAAGAGTAACCAGGTGCACAGCATTCTCCATTTTTGTGCAACAAGGGAAAATAGGCTAAAGATCCTCTACACTTATAAAAAATGCATGGGATTCTTAATGATTGATTTGAAGTAGTAGTAGAAACAGGTTTACAAATCCTTGCCATGCAGGGAACATATCAGAAACAAAACAATCACAACATTGAGCTTTTTGTTTAGAGACATTATACAGGAGTTATAGTAATCAGATCTCTCTATTTAACAGGGTGTTACCATAGTACAGGATGAGCATCACTACACCACCTGATGTGGCTTCATTAAATTAAGTGAAATCTCTGATTACACATTTAATGGACCAGGCACGTCTATCAAATGTCAACATTAATTAAAAAAAAAACCTGGCTGAGCAGCTACCAGCAGTTGAGAGATTAATTCATTTCCTTTTGTGTGACCATTTCCACTAGGAAGCCCCAGGGGGATTATGAATGGATCGTTTGGCAATAAATATCCAACAACTTGTGATATTTGGTTACGGATTGCATCCCAATACACTCTAATGACTGCACATGTTCACCACCAATGTACAGGATGCATAAAATCTTTCACCACCATTTCTCCAAAATTCATCCCTATTAATCCATATGGTTTTAAAAACTTGATTCGTGTGAGGTACCTGAAACAGTATCTTAAATAAATTATCTTTTATTGTACCACAGAATGAGGTTGCTGGTCTTCTTTTCCAGATCAAACCCCATTCCTTTAGGGTACCTTTCTGATCCAGGTCCTTTTCCCAGCATTCCCTTTTCCCAGTCACCATTGTCTGGCTTGTCCTTGTCTGTCCCTCCACGAACGCAAGTCGACGCCACACCAGCAATCTGAGAGATTGAATTGTTGGCACAGTGGAAGTTAATGCTGCACCTGCTTCCTTATCCCCCTTGTCTTTTTATCAGATCTTTCCCAGTAAGGAATTGGTGTGCAATCGAAGTCTCCTCCAAGTACAATTTCCCCTTCTTCAAAGTGTTGCAGTATTTAAATCCATTTTTGCTTTTGGTTGGGAGTATACACTAAGCAAAGTTCTGTCAGGGCTCTTTTCCTTTTAATGACATGATTTAACCCTTTCAATCAAAGATCTGAGTTTAAAAGGAAGAACCATTGAAAATAACTATTTAGCTTATTGAAAAACTTGAAAGTATTGTGATTCTTGAGCTGTTTGATGGAATGAACCTTTGTGTGGCCAATGTCTCTCATTTCGAATTATGTGGTATTCACAATTGCGTATCTGAATATGGCTTGTTTTCTGTTTTTTGTAAACTTCTGTTTCTTATAATAATTCCTCTTTCCCCCGCCTTTTAGATTCCCTCCCCTCTTCTCCATTCAAATCCAAAAATAAAATACCCAACATTGCATGTAATCAGTCCCCAAACAACTGCTTTGCTGAACCCTAATCCTCTCCACACTTGGATGACTTCTCTTGCAATCCATAGGGATTTATTCACCACCTATTCAAACTCAAGAAGTCCCTTCTAGTTAATCTTTAGGTTTCTCCTCAGGTATCTGAGTTCTCTTATTCAGCTTCACTTCTGCCATTGCCAGTATGGTCTCTTAAGTTTTTTTCCTGTTCTCCTTTTCCTGGTTTTCACTGTCAAGACTTTTACAGTGGCTTAGCTTTAGTTACTAACTCTGGAATATCCTTTTGTATGGCTGAGTTTTGGGTTTCCATCCCAATTGACTGGAGTGTACTCCTCCCTCCCCACCCATATTTAATGTCTCTTATGGGATAATACTGATTTTTGAAAGCAGAAGGAGAGTTTGAATGGGGATCTCCATCTGTAGTGGATACCTGCCCTCGCGAGTGCTGCTGTAATTTCCTTCAGCTCTCTTCTCTTTTAAAAAAATAAATAAATAAATAAAAATAGGGCAGAGAGATCATGGAAAAATTGCAGCTTGTGGCCTTAAGTCAGAGAGCATTCAGTGCTCATGGTGTTTCTCATAACTAAACTTTCTGCTGATAATCATGAAACTTCACAATTTGGTCTCTGGGTCTATTGGCAGGCCTTGGTAGAAGGAGCTGCACTCTATGTAGTCTGTCAATTTTTACCTCTTCAATACAGTTCAGCTGTAACAACTCTGCAATTAAGGTTTTTATATGCCAGATTGAAAATGTTGAAGGAGGAAACTCAGACACTCCTTTAATTCTGATGTTGGCTGTGATCAAAAGAAAATAAGATAATTTTCTTGTAAGTATCCAATACAGTCTAAAAATAGGCTGAGTCCTGAGTCCACAGGGGTGTCATTCCATTGTATAGCACCAGGGCAATGCAGTGATCAGAGACTTTGAAATGTTAAACCTTTATGACTGAATGTAGAATAAGCAAGAACAAGTGGCTAGTTGGCAGGAACTAATGCAGTCTGGTATTGCGTGTTGTGGATTTTTTAAAAATCCACAGTGTGGTGGAGAGGACAGAGGAGGACTTTTATTTTTGCACCTGTAATATTTTATCTGGTGTCTCATGTTAAATCCCAGTGGCTCTTTCTATAAATTGTTTCTGATAACTGGTTCTATCCTGCCTGTAGTTCTTCATAGTTCTGCTCTCTGATCTGAATCTCCCCTGATGCACCACATTCTCCCCTTTTAGGGAGGGAAGAGGGTACATTATTGATCTTTCTGGACTTGGTGCATCATAGGGAGATGTAGTACAGCCAGAGACTGCAGCCCATTGAGGAGAATGGGAACATAAAGCACCCAAACTACAACTTCCTGATTCACCAAAATGCTATTTTGAATCCATATATTTCAGCTTTGGGTTTTGGCCAGCCCCTGCTCAGACACACATAGGCATATCATGTCTATATTTGCCACTGTGTGCATGTCAAGATTTTTATTATTTGAAATCGTTCATTACAGGGTGGTAACACAAGAGTATCAGTGCATCTCATGACAATTCTCAGGTTGACATGACCAGTCCCAAAAAATAATCAGAAAATTTTAGGGTGGATATCATGATGGATGGAAAAACACTCCTGGAAGAAGGTCTCATTAAGCCTCCAAGTTTGGCAGCTGAAGTATGCAAGGTCTGGGCTAGTCCCCTGCTTTATGCATTAGAATACTTGCATACCAGTTATAGACTCATAGACTTTAAGGTCAGAAGGGACCATTATGATCATCTAGTCTGACCTCCTGCACAATGCAGGCCACAGAATCTCACCCACCCACTCCTGGAATAATCCTCTCACCTATGTCTCAGCTATTGAAGTCCTCAAATCATGGTTTAAAGACTTCAAGATGCAGAGAATCCTCCGGTAAGTGACCAGTGCCCCATGCTGCAGAGGAAGGCAAAAAACCTCCAGGGCCTCTGCCAATCTACCCTGGTGGAAAACTCCCTCCCGACCCCAAATATGGCGATCAGCTGAACCCCGAGCATGTGGGCAAGACTCACCAGCCAGACACCCAGGAAAAAGTTCTCTGTAGTAACTTCTAACATCCCATCATTGACCATTGGTCCTATTTACCACTGAGGGCAATTAATTGACCTTTGACTAAGATCATGTTATCCCATCAAACCATCCCTTCCATAAACGTATCTAGCTTAATCTTGAAGCCAGATAGGTCTTTTGCCCCCACTACTTCCCTTGGAAGGCTGTTCCAGAACTTTACTCCTCTGATGGTTAGAAACCTTCGTCTAATTTAAAGTCTAAACTTCCTGATGGCCAGTTTATATCCATTTGTTCTTGTGTCCACATTGGTACTGAGCTGAAATAATTCCTCTCCCTCCCTGGTATTTATCCCTCTGATATATTTAAAGAGAGCAATCATATCTCCCCTCAGCCTTCTTTTGGTTAAGGTAAACAAACCAAGCTCCTTGAGTCTCCTTACATACGACAGGTTTTCCATTCCTCGGATCATCCTAGTGGCCCTTCTTTGTACCTGTTCCAGTTTGACTTCATCCTTCTTAAACATGGGAGACCAGAACTGCACACAGTATTCCAAATGAGGTCTCACCAATGCCTTGTATAACGGTACTAACACCTCCTTATCTCTACTAGAAATACCTCGCCTAATGCATCCCAAGACCGCATTAGCTTTTTTCACGGCCACATCACACTGGCGACTCATAGTCATCCTGTGATCAACCAGGACTCCGAGGTCCTTCTCCTCTTCCGTTACTTCCAACTGATGCGTCCCCAGTTTATAACTAAAATTCTTATTAATCCCTAAATGCATAACCTTACACTTCTCACTATTAAATTTCATCCTGTTACTATTACTCCAGTTTACAAGGTCATCCAGATCTTCCTGTAGGATATCCCGATCCTTTTCTGAATTGGCAATACCTCCCAACTTTGTGTCATCTGCAAACTTTATTAGCACACTCCCACTTTTGGTGCTGAGGTCAGTAATAAAAAGATTAAATAAAATTGGTCCCAAAACTGAACCTTGGGGAACTCCACTAGTAACCTCCCTCCAACCTGACAGTTCACCTTTCAGTATGACCCGCTGTAGTCTCCCCTTTAACCAGTTCCTTATCCACCTCTCAATTTTCATATTGATCCCCATCTTTTCCAATTTAACCAATAATTCTCCATGTGGTACTGTATCAAATGCCTTACTGAAATCGAGGTAGATTAGATCCACTGTGTTTCCTTTATCTAAAAAATCTGTTACTTTCTCAAAGAAGGAGATCAAGTTGGTTTGGCACAATCTACCTTTTGTAAAACCATGTTGTAATTTGTCCCAATTGCCATTGACCTCAAGGTCCTTAACTTTCTCCTTCAAAATTTTTTCCAAGACCTTGCATACTACAGATGTCAAACTAACAGGCCTGTAGTTACCCGCGTCACATTTTTTCCCTTTCTTAAAAATAGGAACTATATTAGCTATTCTCCAGTCAAATGGTACAACCCCTGAGTTTAGAGATTCATTAACAAATTTTTGCTAATGGGCCTGCAATTTCATGTGCCAGTTCCTTTAATATTCTTGGATGAAGATTATCTGGGCCGCCTGATTTACTCTCATTAAGCTGTTCAAATTTGGCTTCTACCTCGGATATGGTAATATCTACCCCCACATCCTTATTCCCATTTGTCATGCTGCCACTATTCCTAAGCTCCTCATTAGCCTCATTAAAGACTGAGGCAAAGTATTTGTTTAGATATTGGGCCATGCCTAGATTATCCTTAACCTCCACTCCATCCTCAGTGTTTAGCAGTCCCACTTCTTCTTTCTTTGTTTTCTTCCTATTTATATGGCTATAAAACCTTTTACTATTGGTTTTAATTCCCTTTGCAAGGTCCAATTCTACATGCCTTTTAGCCTGTCTCACGTTATCCCTACATGCTCTGACCTCAATAAGGTAGGTTTCTTTACTGATCCCTCCCATCTTCCACTCCTTGTATGCTTTCTGTTTTTTCTTAGTCACCTCTCTGAGATGCTTGCTCATCCAGCCTGGTCTAAAACCCCTGCCTATGAATTGTTTCCCCTTTCTTGGGATACAGGCTTCTGATAGCTTCTGCAACTTTAACTTGAAATAATCCCAGACAGCTGCAGTGGCACAGGAGCCAGCAAACAGAGCTGTAAACAGGGGAGTTTGAGTAGGAGTTCTGTTGGAGGAGAAGGTATTTGTTTGTGGTCTTGTATTTGTATTGTTTGGATGTGTAGAGGCTTGTAGGGGCAGTGTGCTGGGAGAGAAGCTGAGCCCTAATTAGGGGGCGGGGCTTCGCTGATCAGGGGTCCTATAAAGGTAGCCAGCCAGTCAGGCAGCGGCACAGTTCTTCAAGGATAAAGGAAGAAACTCTAATATATTTTATTCCATGTATGAAAGCGGATTCTGATGTCTTCTCATTTGCACCAACCAGCTGAAGGGAATTACTTTTAATTTCAAATCGTCATAGTTCAAGGGAAAAACAGGTACAAGGAAGAAAGCAGCAGTCTTCAATTTCACCACCATTTTGGCAAAGCTGAGAGCTTTCTGGAGGACTGCCACGTTGCTTCATGATCCCTGTTGGTACAATTGGAGACCTCCAATGAAATGAATGCCACTGATGAGAATAGAAGGCTACCATGAATAAGAAGAAATTAATGAGGGAAGCATTTTCCTGTTGTGCCCCTAAGATGAAAGAAAATAAGAGAAATACTTGTGGCACCTTAAAGACTAACACATTTATTGCAGCTAAGCTTTTGTGGACTACCGTCCGCTTCATCAGATGCATAGAATGGAACACACAGTGAGATGATATTTATACATTCAGAGAAACATGAAAAGGTGGAAGTAACCATATCAACTGTAAAAGGCTAATTAATTGAAAGGAACTGTTATCAGCTTAGCTGAAATAAATTTGTTAGTCTCTAAGGTGCCACAAGTATTTCTTATTTTCTTTTTGCTGACACAGACTAACACGGCTACTACACTGAAACCTAAGATGAAAGTTAACAGCAGCTTGTGGGGACTGATTACGGAGCTTCTTTTGTTTCCGGAACTCTAGCATCCAGCTGACTAGCATCCAGACTGCACTATTGCAGATACACATCCACAGAGGAAAGGCTTGGACAGTACAATAGTTCATGTGCAGCTAAGCTTTTGTAATATTAATTAAAGGACCTATGGTAGCTTAGGCTGGAGACATTGTACTCAAGAAGGGTAGAGGGAAAGCTGAGCACTGACCCAGTTTTTATTTTGCTGTCCCTGAGATGATCAGTCTGGCTTCTCAACATAAATACAACAAATACCTTAAAATCTGGTTTAAATTAATGTTAAGGGTCAAACTTAACCCCCACAAAAAGAAATGAAATACTGGGCTAAGCCTAACATAGTGACCATTACTGAAGCACAGCAGAATAAAGTTATGTAACACGTGCAAGATGACCCACTGCCCTCAGAACCCCTGATTAAGGACCATCTGACTAGTAATTCTAGGGAACAACAAAGTTAATTAAGAATGGCATGGCCATTCTTGTCCTCGAGAATTAATTGCTTTTGTTGCCTTGCTGTCTAGATTTGTAAATTCGTTTTAATTTGCTTTTGACATATATTTCCTTGAGTGGGGGAAAATTTGACCTGTTTAGTGTGTCCATCCCCCTAACTCCCCGATTCTCAACCCTCCATGATCTGCAAAGCAGCAGTATACTTTACCAAATGTATAATATGCAGTGTATTCTGTGGGGAAATATATATTGGAAGATGCCTTGCATGATATTTTGTGTATATGTAGAACTTGCTATCAAACAGTGAAGTATGGAGTCCTTATTAATTTTCTCATTTATGCAGGGGTTGACATGGAAGCTCTCTGGCTAACTTGACATATTTTATTTGCATGTTAATCAACTGTTCAATAGCAGTTGGGGCATCTATCTTGTATTTAAACTTGAAAACTGCTAAATTCTAACCCTTTCTGCATAATTTGTATATATTTTATCTGTGGTGTTTTGGGATCCTTTGAGATGAAAGGGGTTATTTAAGCCTAAAATATTAGTATATTACTCAGTTAAGCTTTGCTTTAAAATGTATTTTTTTCTTTTCATATCTTTGTAGCTCTTATCTCCCTGGCTGATTTACTAGAGGACATCCTATTGGTAAGTGTGTTGTTTTCCCTTGAAGAACCATACTTCCTACTGATTACTCTAATTTGGATATCTTATGCCAGTGTTTGGCCTCTTAATAGTTGTTGTGGCAATGAGTATGATATAAAGCCATGATTACAAGTAAATAGGTTATGACTGTGAGATAATTGTGCACAAGTATTTAATATCATAGGCCCAGATTGTCCCTTGCTGATCCATGCATGCAGGATTTCACTGTCCACAGATTCCCCAGCTATGCAGAGGTGACTTAGCCATGCCTGTGCTAATGTGTCTCTTGACTCTGCAGCAGGCACTCTGCTGGTAGATGGTCCAAGCTGCAGGGCGGAGTGGAGACTGGGCATGTGGGGAGAGGAGTAGGTGGTCCAGGGCTAGGATTGCACATAGTCATTGAGGTTAAGACTAGAAGTGATCAACAGATCATCTAGTCTGACCTTCTCTGCACACTAACTCCGACTACCAAATTAGACCAAAGTATTACAGCCCACAGGAGGCCAAACTATTCTGTGCCACAGGCACAGTTATGCCCCAAGCGCAGTTGTGCCCAAGGCCCCCACAATAGCAGGGAAATGAGATATTCCTAGATAATCCTGGCAAGTGATCCACATTCCCAGGTGCAGATTTAAAGAAATTCCAAGCCCCCTCCCCATTTAGGTCCTTGTTCTTCAGTCTGTTGACTTCCTTAATTTATTCCCTTAATTTCCCAAAGTCTAAAACCATAGTTGATGGCCTGGTTTTGATTATCCTTTTATTTAATTTAAAATCATCCTGTGGAGGAAAGATAGTGTAGACAGCAAAACAATGCAAGATAATGCAGTCTTTCCCAGGGAACACCTTCCTGACCTTATGGTCCTGCTGCAGACAAGAGGAGTCCTTGATAATGTGGATTTAATGGCGCTGTAGTGCCAGAGAGGCAGAGGAAGATGGGAGCAGGGCCGATGCAAGGAAGTTTCGCGCCCTAGGTGAAACTACCTTGCACCAGCCTTGCGACCCCCTTTGCCCTCCCCCACAGCTAACACCTCCCCCCCCCCCCCCATGGCAGCCAGCCTCCCCACCCCCTGCGGGCCAGCAGCTCAGCTCCCTGCCCGCGGCCAGCTGCCCTCCCAGCTCAGCCAGGAGGGCGGGAGGCAGCCGCAGCCAGCTGCTCACTCCCCCCGCTGAGCTACAGGGCCGGGCAGCAGCCACGGCTCACCCAGGAGGCGGGGGCGGCTGGCCACGGAGCCGGGAGGCAGGCGCTCCCCTGGTTCTGGCAGCTGCGGCCAGCCGCCGCCCCCCCCCAGCTCCTGGCAGCTGCGGCCAGCTGCTTCCCAGCGCCCTAGGCGACTGCCTAGGGTCGCCTAGTGGGTGCGCCGGCCCTGCATGGGAGTGGGTAGGCTACAGTCCAGAGCTGGTCCTCAGGCATCGGTTTCTACATGACAAGGATGGCCCTAGCCTTTCATAGATTCCCTTAAGGACTTGCCACCTGTGTGATGTGTGCTCTTTCATATGAGGAGCAAATACTGCCCATGATCCATGACAGGACAATTTCTTTTGTGGGGAGGAGGGTGGATCTCCTCAGGGATCCTTTTAGAGGTTTCCTCCCTCTGAGCCTCTCCCTGCAGGTTTTTCTGGGGGGGGGGGGGGGGGAAGGGATGATCTAGCCTCTAATTAGTGGGAATACACTAAATAAAACTGACTTTTGTCCCTTAATTTTAATGCGAGTGTTAAACTAAGCTCCCTTACATAATAAAATGGCTTTGTAGGCACAGGGCTTACCAGGAAAAAAAAGCATGTCTTCTTGCTCCTGGTAGGAGCCAGTAATCGCAGGTTGAGTACCTAGGACTTCCAGCTGGAGGGGTGGGGTGGACTTCTGATCTGTGCACGGCAGAAGAGAGTTTACTGTTCCAGCTGTTCAAAATATTTTGTGTCAATATTTACAGAAATCTAATACAGCTTTAGAGCTGTTCAGTGTTTCCCTTAACTGTTACAGCGCTGATCTGTGAGAAGCTGTATCTCAGCGCATTTTGCAACAGCGCCCAATTCTACTCGCTGGAAGCCAATGACAAAGCCCCAGGACTCCAGCCGTTAGCAGGAGTGGGCCCATAAAGTGCGACATGGGAGATCGTCTTTATGCTTTTTCTTAGTTGTTTAACTATCTATCTATCTATACACACACACACACACACACACACACACACACACAACTGAGGAAAGGGGCTGTTAAAGCGCTAGCACTTGCGGGTTGTTCAAAGCCAAGCCCCTGGAGCCTTATGCGGGCGGACGATCACTCTGCAAAGCCTAGAACCAGTAGGGGTGTTTCATAAAAAGGGGCATTTCCCCCTCGTAACACACGAGTAAGGGCTAGTGGAGCAGGAGAGCGGACTACCCGCGGGCTAGCCCCACGTCCTGAACGAACGACACACGTCTGCAGGGCAATGGTCTCATCCACACACCGTCTACAACCCCCAGGCCGAGCTGCAAGCCGGGGCGGGAATCTGAGCAGACTCTTCAAATCCCCCGCAAGCCGGTGTACCAGATGCTCTCCCTGCAGCCCGGCCTGTGCAGCCCGCCCGCAGGACGCTCCCGGGGAACGCCGCGGTGTTGGCGGTGTAGGGCCGAGCACCTTACCACCTAGCCCAGCCCGGTGTGCGCGGGGCGGGAAGGTGTGTCCGGGGCGGGGAGGAGCTGGCGGGGAAGCCCTCCCCCGGCTCAGGGTGTCGCGGCCAGTGGTGACCGAGGAGCGCTGGGGGCAGACACCGCGAGGAGCCCCGCTGCACCTGGCAGCTGCGGAGCCCCTGCGCCGCGCTCAGCCCCGCACCGCCGCCATGCGGCGGGCGCTGCTGCTCCTGTCCGCCGCCGCCTCGCTCTGCTCAGGTACGTGGGCACGGGCCGGGGCGGGATGGTCCTGCCGCAGCAGCGCGGCTGGGTGCGCGCCCGCGCGCCTTCCCAACTTCGCTCCGCTTCCCCG
The DNA here is from genome assembly GCA_033296515.1 of Macrochelys suwanniensis. Classification (NCBI taxonomy): domain Eukaryota; kingdom Metazoa; phylum Chordata; order Testudines; family Chelydridae; genus Macrochelys; species Macrochelys suwanniensis. The sequence continues at coordinate 29,751,692 of CM065784.1, read as the reverse complement.
GGAGCGGCTGGAGACTCGCTCTGCCTCGCGCGCACGCGGAGCATGGCTCGCGCCGATGTATCCGCTCCCTGTGACAAGCCCGCCATGGTCACGGTGCGTTCCCCGCCAGCCCCGAGCCCTGTCCGGGCCGCGCAGACAGCTGCTCAGCCCCTATTGTTTCGCGGGCAGATAAGAAGCTTAATGCATTTCATTATTATCCTTTATCCGCATGTGTGCGCCCCAGAGCTAGGCCGGTTAGGACTTGGAATAACGAGTCCAAAGCTATTAAACTGCCGCGTTCCGCCCAGAACTGTCATGGTCACAGAGGAGTTTGCGCCCTGTGGCTTTAAGAACCATTGCCTTGTGTGCAGCGATTTGCGCGTGCCAAGGCACTGCTAGGGCCCCCCGATTTTCAAAAGGTGACTTGAGGCGAATTGCTTGTCCTGGCGATCAGAGTTTTCTGTGTATTTGTTTGTGGCTCCGCGCTGTGAACGTCAGGACATCACAAGTTTGCGACTCCTGGGTGTGCACCCGGTTGGGATACTTTAGAGGTAAGGTTGCAGGATGGCACAGGTGGGAGTGTCTGTGTAAGTATATTAAGGTGCAATGTTTCAAAAGTTACTAGGAACTTTTGGTTGCCCAACCTGAGACATCTTGAAGAAGCCTAATATTCAAGCTCAGCACTAATGAAAGCATTAAGAATTTTCAAGTTGGATATTCAATTTAGTAGTCGCTTTTGAGAATTTGTGCATACTGTTTTCAGTATTTATCACTTTTTCTCAGTCTTTCAAATATGGATTAGTAGAGTACAGTTACTTACAGTGGAGAAAAATATACATAGATGACGTTTGTATTGCAGTGCAGATTGCAGCAGATATGCACAAAGAGCCTAATCCCCTATTGTATGTGAGCCCAGAGTTCCTATTGATTTCAGAGAGAGGTTGGGATACAATACAAATGCAGGTTGGGGCCCAATCTGTTCTCTAGAAATATTTCATAAGATTTTTATTTAAGCACACAGAAAAATATATTGCCATCAATTACAAAAGCTGGCTTTTCTCTTTCCATTCACCTCTTGGATAGTAGTTTGTTAGGCTGATGTTCCTTAATGTTACATGGTAAATGGAGACACATGGTTGGCAGCTGAAAAGAAACACTACATGAGTTCTTGATAAAGAGCCCAGTAATTGAGTTTAAAAGATTTTCTCTTTCTGTATACGCTGGTATGCTTTTTAGTACTATAGTGAAATGAAATGTGCTGTGCCTCATCTTCTGGGTTTTCCATTTTTGATCATGTTTTAATATTTGCCTAAACTTACTGTTCTTCTAAGTATGGTATTGAACTCTAAAAATTAGGGCAACAAAGGATTATTCCCTGTAGTATATTTTTTTTCCTTTAAAACTAAAATGTCTCATTATGTGGTCTTCATCAGTTCCCTTTAGAAGACTATTCCACAGCTTAATAAATCTCACTAATCTAGATTGCCATCTATATGGGGAAAAGTCCCCATAATTTTCTGGACCCTTAAAGTTTAAACTCGTGGTGTTACTTCCTTTCTGGGGTCCTCATCAAGAGCTGTGCTTCCTGTCCAACTACTCTTTAGAGCAGTGGTTTTCAAACTGTGGGTTGTGCCCTGTTTTAACGGGGTTGTCAGGGCTGGGACCTGGGGCCAAATCCCGAGCCCCACCACCCGGGGCCAAAGGCGAAGGGCTTCAGCCCTGCATGATGGGGCTCAGGTTACAGGCCCTCCACTTGGGGATGAAGCCCTTGGGCTTCGGCTTTGGCCCCTCTTCTGGGGCGGTTGGGCTCAGGCTTTGGCTTTGGTGACCCTGCCCGGGGTGGCAGGGCTCGAGCAGGCTCAGGCTTCAATCCCCCGTCCTGGGCTTGTGTAATAATTTTTGTTGTCAGAAGGGGGTCATCATGCAAGGAAGTTTGAGAACCCCTCCTTTTAGAGGATAGTTTCTTAATGCAGGAAGCAGTGTCAGGATCATTTTCTGCTGCTGTATCTTATGAGTTTGAGGTCAAAGAAGTGGCTGGATCTTTGAGGGAGTGGCCTTCATTCTGCTTCAGGTATTCAGTCTTTACAACCACCAAGCCCTGATCCTGTGCACTTGGCAGAGAGACCTCTATGGGTATATCTACATTGTAGTTGTACACTACACTGCACTGACAGCCAGCCCAGGTAGACACTCATGATAATGGGGCATGAGCTAACACGCTAAAAATGGCCATGTGGATGTTGTGGCTCCGGTGGCAGCCTGAGCTCTCAAGCCCACCCGATCGACCCCATGGGCTGAGCTCGGGTGGCTAGCCCATCTCCACTGGAGCCGGAACATCCCCACTGCTATTTTTAATTCCCACAAAAATTTTAGCTCTGGCAGAGCTAGTACAAGTCTGTCTACCCAGGCTGGGAGGCTCACTCCTAGATGCAGGGTAGTCATACCCAATGGGATTAGGAAGAATAATGCATGAAGCATGCTTCTGACCTGATGAACCTTCCCCCATCCTCTCTGTGTGCCTCCCACTTCAGGCTGGCCCCGTTTAGACCCCCTCAGATTGTGACACTGAAGGGAGCATAGAGGGCATCTATCATACTTTTTTTCCTGATATTCACCTACATTTTCCTTTCTTACATTTCATCCAATCACTCCTTGTATCCACTCATTTCCAGCTTCCTATAATTCTTCTCCATCCCTGGTATATACTTAAAAATGTTAGAAATGGTTAGCTGCCTTCCCCTCTTCCTTCACAACCTGAATAGATAGTTAGTCTCTCCTCATAAATTAGCTTTTCCAGACTCTCTATTGGTCTTCTTTCAGCAACTTTTGGATTCTCAGTATTTATTTTTGGTGGGAGCTGGAGGTACCCAGCCTATTGCAGGATTGGGTGCAATATTTCTAGATCAAATCAAAGTCAGCTACCTGTTAATATTTGGGGCTTATAGAGTGTCTGAGGCATGTAGTGTATGGATTATATTACAGTACATGTTGGCGGTGTATGGAACTAAATTATAGAAGTGAATATAATGTATTTATTAAAAAGGGATACCTCAATCAGATATTTCCTTGCTTTTCAGAGTTTGTGAGTGCATATGTAACCCACACATCTCCGGGTGTGGTGTTCTGTCCCATCGGGGAGGGAGAGGGAGAGCAGGGAAGGGAAAAAAATTCTGCTCTACAGCCTTAGCAAACAGCCAGTTGGCTTTCAGCTCATGTGGTAGAGGCTCATGTGCTAAGCTCCTGAGGTCCCAGGTTCAATCCCACCCACCGACAGCTGGGGTCTGTCAGTGTTACACATGCTCTCCTTAAGACACAGTTATTTTTTTAATTACGTTTTTTTTCTTTTTGGGATTTAATAATAAAATGTGAAAACCACAAGATCATCCCTGTAGATGTTATGAAAGGCATGGGTGTTTCTGTGGATGCCATTTTCTGTGTGTATATATGAGAAGGTGTGAGTGTAAAACAAACATACAGGGGCAGATCTTCAGTTGGTGTAATGGAGCTACATCAATTTACACAGCTGGAACCTGGTGCACAGTAATTGTCTAAAATAGCTTTTTAGAAATGGTATCTTATTGGCTTCCTGTGTGAGAGGACCAGAGGCAGGGCAAGCTCCTGTTGAGAATAGTCAAATAAGAGATGCATGTCAAAATACCGAAAGAGAAAATCTGTTCGTTATGAAAGAAGTAGCTATGTTGAAGCATTATCACATGACAATCTTTCTATGCCACAGGATTGCAGTCATAGTGAGCTACAAACACAGTGAATCTTGAGGCTGAATTCTCTATCATGCTCCTTGTGTTCTGAACAGAGGGTTACCAAGAAGTTGAATGATAAAATACAAGCTTAAAATATTGAGCAAGGAGAAAATATTGTATAATTTGATGAACAGATTAGTATATGTATGTACAGTGTGTGAATGAGCCTTTCATTCAGCTTGTTAATTATCTTGCACAATTAGTAATTTCTAACTTGTATTGTGCTTTTTGTATATGGTATATGCACAAATATAGCTTATATGTATACACACCCATATTTTTTTTTCTGTCCTTCTCTTTACGTACTTAGAGAAGGAAAGAAACTAAAGAACCAAGTAGCTGAGCTCTTCACACAATGTAAGTTACTATTAAAATCGGCTACTAACTTGAGGGCCTTAAAAGTGGTCAGCATAGTGCCAATCTTAATAATTAATAGTAATAATTGATAAATAATAAAAAGCTAAGATGAGTCAGGGACTATAGAGAGTTGAGCCTTACATCAGTAAAAAAATAGTTGAGAAGACAATTTACTGAAATTATAAGGGATTGTCTTTTTCTTCTCTGTTAGTACAGCACCTAACACATTGGGGTCCTGGTCCATGTTCTAGGGCTCCGAGGGGCTACAATAATACAAATAATACTGTGTCTAGATGAGAAATATGAGCATAATAAAAATGAATTAATATGGTCTTAGTAAGGGTAAATTTTGGCTCTTTGACCTATTAATTTCTGCAATCAGTTCTAACAAAATAGTAGATGAGAGAACTGGAGGTACAATTTATTTTGACTCTTTTGAACAGGCTTTGGATAGTCCCTTGCAAGAGGCTGCTAAGGAAGCGTAGTATCCCTCCACACCCCATCTGGATGCAGTTCTATTGGTATAATGGTGTTTATGCTGGTATAGCTATTCCTGTATGGAAAGAGGAATGAGCTATAGCACTGTAAGGCACCTTTGTACCCGTATACCAGCTCTCTCCCATCGGCATATAGCAACTATATAGGAGACCTTACAGTGGTGCAGCTGCAACGGTACAACTGTGCCACTGTAAGGTCTGTAGTGTAGACATAGCCTTAGTACTAGAGTGTAAGAGGTAGACCTGTCATGGAATAAAAACCTGTTTAAATGTTAGGAATCAAAATAGGAATAAATGGCTGCCAAGTCTGACCTTGGAGTAGATGCTGACAATAATAATCTGAAGTAGCTCTACTGCTAACATTGGTGTTAAATATTTTTATTGACAGCTTGGAAGATCGCAGGTTTTTGCTTCTTTGAAACCTCTTGGAGAGCTCAATATTGGAGGCCATAAAGGCCATTTGGTGTTCTTGCAGGTCAATTCCTGTGTTCCTGTGAGAGAGACTGCAAAGATGTATCATTAGCCTCCGAGTTCCTTAATACAACACTGAGGCCTGGTCTACACTGCTGCTTAAGTCGATGTAAGTTATGTCGTTCAGGGGTGTGAAAAAATCACCCCCCTAAGCAATGTAGTTTATATTGACCTAATGCGGTATCTACACCGCGCTATGTCAGTGAGAGATGCTCTCCCACTGACTTAGCTCCCACTTCTCAAGGAGGTGAAGTACTGAAGTTGACGGGAGAGTGCTCTGCCATTGACTTACCAGACGTGCTAAATCGATGCTGCTACATCAATCGCAGCAGTGCCAATTTAGCGTGCCAGTGCAGACAAGCCCTGAGACATCAGACTCTGAGGACAGCGTTGGAACTTCTAAAAGAAGGGCTGGAGCTGTCCTGTCAACGAACTTTTAATACTTGAGTCTAGTATAATAATCTTCTCCGCTTGCTGTTGGCCTGGTGAGGGGGTGGAAATGCTACTATTGCCAACTAATAGAAATTCTCCTTTAGCTTAAAGGTAACCTGTATGGGGAAGGGGAAAGTATCATTTTTTTTGTTTTGTTTTTCATTATGGTCTATAAAAAAAGACCTGAAATGTATGTATATGTTTAAAGGTTTTGTTTTCTCCTTGTTTTGTACATTAGAAATCAGATCCCATCTAGTCTGGAAGACTGATAACTGGAGAAGTAGTGAAATGATGACATAAGAGCAAAGAAAATGAAAGCTGAGCAACTGAAAAGGGAAGAGATTTGTAGACACAGGCCCTGATTTTTAAAAGTATTTAGGCATTGCTGTGCTCAGTGTTTGCAACTCCTACTTGATTTAGGAGCCTAGCTTTCATTTTTGATTTAGGCACTTCTTGACTATCAATAGGATTTTGGACCTTAAGTGCCTAAAACACTTTTGATAACGAGATTGATTCCTAGATCACTTAGGTGCTACAGTGCTGAGGACAGTTATGTCTAGGTACCTTTAAAAATTTAAACCACGTTGTCTAGAATTCTTCGCTTTTGTTTAACACCAATTTAACGTAGAAAACTAAAACACTGAAGAACAAAAGCCTTTAAAGATCCTGTCCTCCTACCCCTTGAACTGAGCTGTGAGAATTAGCAATATACATCCTCTGCAATCCCCCCCAACAAATCTTCCCTCAGGCCTTGGCTACACTCACGAGTTACAGAGCAATAAAACTGCCTACAGCGCTGTACCTCACTAACCGTCTACACTTGCAAGGCACGTACAGCGCTGCGTCTCCGCAGGTACAGCGCTGCTGGTACTCCACCTCCCCGAGAGGAATAACGTTTGTTGCGCTGCCGCTGGTGCGCTGCAGCTCCAGTGTGGCCACGCAATGCGCTCTTATTGGCCTCCAGAAGTATTCGGAAGTATCCCACAATGCCTGTTCTAGCCACTCTGGTCATCAATTAGAACTCTACTGTCCTGGCCTCAGGTGACCAACCGCCAGTCCCACCCTTTAAATTCCCTTGGAATTTTAAATATCCCCTTCCTGTTTGCTCAGCCAGGCGTGGAGTGCTCTCAGCGCATCTTTCCAGGTAACCATGCCTCCACGTGCCAGACGAGCCCCAGTATGGAGAAATACCGAGTTGCTGGACCTCATCAGTGTTTGGGGGGGGAGGAAGCTGTCCAGTCCCAGCTGCGCTCCAGCCGGAGGAATTTCGATACTTTCGGCCAGATATCAAGGGCCATGATAGAAAGGGGCCATGACCGGGACGCAATGCAGTTCAGGATAAAAGTGAAGGAGCTGTGGAGTGCGTACTGCAAAGCTCCCGAGGCAAACAGCCGCTCGGGTGCTCCCCCCACAACCTGCCGATTCTACAAAGAGCTGGACGCAATATTTCGGGGTGACCCCACCTCCATTCCGAGCACCACCGTGGACACAGGAGAGCAGGAGGAAGAGGAGGAGGAGGAGGGGGTTGAAGAAAGCAGGAGTGAGGGTGCTGGGGTTGGAGGAGACACCCCTGACTCCCTGGGGGCATGCAGCCAGGATCTGTTCTCGAGCCAGGAGGAAGGGAGCCAGTCGCAGCGGCCGATATGCGGTGGAGGAGAAAGAGAAGAGCAGGTTCACGGTAAGCAGCTTTTTTTTTCAGGAAGGAGTTTTTTCGGTGCGGGGTCCTTGGGCAAGGAGGGTTTGGGCTGCATGCATGCCTAGATGTGGAAGAGTGCATGGATGTGGTTTATCACATTGTGGTAATCGGCCACTGTAATCTCTTCGAAAGTCTCATCCAGAGCGTGGGCAATGCGCTTGTGCAGGTTTATTGGGAGAGCCGCCGTGGTCCTTGTCCCAGTCAGGCTAACGTGTCCATGCCACTGTGCTGCAAGGGGCGGGGGGGACCATTGCTGCACACAGGCAAGCTGCATATGGGCCAGGGCAGAAGCCGCATTGCAGTAGAAGACCTTCCCTTGCTTCCCCGGTCACCCTCAGCAGCGAGATATCTTCCAGGACGAACTCCTGTGGAAAATGTGGGGACAGTGTTCAGTGTAGGTTCCCCCTGCAGCTGTTGGCTCTCCTCAAGGCACAGAAACCCGCCAGACAGTGCATCCGTGAAACAATCAGTCCCCCTTGACGCTGTGCTTACTCACCATTTTGGGGCTCCCATGGGTTCTGTGCACTCTGTTTGGGATGGGAAAACTGTGCTGGTTTGGAGACTGTGTGCGCCCTCCTTAAGTGTGGGGGAATCATTGCTCTGTCTGGCATAAAACAATGCTGCCTCTGTTAAGTGTTGCATTTTGCCTTCACAGATGCAACCTTGAGATCTCTGCGGTCCGTCTTATCACTGGCTGAGAGACTCCAAAGGCTCAGGAAGAGGCCCAGAAGAACGAAAGAAGACATGCTGCAGGAAGTTATGAACCAATCTCTTAGAATCAAAAGACTCGGGAGTGGAGGAGAGCGAAAGCAAGCTCTGTCAGGAAAACGCTTTGCACTGGCGGCAAAGCATGCAGCTCCGGCAGGAAAGCACAAAGGAACTGATTAGTATCATGGCGCGCCAAGCGGACTCTATCCAGGCGCTTGTCGCCATGCAGGCGGAGCAGTACCGCACCCGCCCCCACCTGCAGCCATTGTCCCAAAACTCTTTGCCTTGTGCCCCCATGTCACCACCTGCCCACTTCACCCAACATCCAGGTTCTTATCGCCCACACCAGCTGCCTCCAACACCTGTAGCTTCACCACCCAGCCCTGGAAACTATGACCCTTACCCACTGCACTCAACCCCCATCCCGAATTACAGACATCCTGAAGTTCAGCACTCACTGCACAGCACTCCAGACAGGAAGGCCGAGTATGAGAGCAGGACATACCATAACCTGTGATTGAACCATTCCCCACACCACCCACCACCCCCTTGCCCTTTCTGTCTCACAAGCAGTTGTGTTTCTTTTTAATACATGTATTTTCTCTTTAATAAATGGATGTGAAAACAGTCTTTATTATTGCATAAACTAAAAGATACCTTAGCCCAGGAAAGAAACAGGCAACACAAATCAGCTTAGCAAAGACAGATTACTAATAACGTTGGAACCACTTCACTTCAGGGCCATGCAGGGCAGCAGACATTACTGGTGGTTTTCAGCCTCAAATTGCTCCTTCAAGGCATCCCTAATCCTTGCAGCCCCACGCTGGGCTCCTCTAATAGCCCCGCTCTCTGGCTGTGCAAATTCAGCCTCCAGGTGTTGAACCTCTGAGGTCCACACCTGAGTGAACATTTCACCCTTCCCTTCACAAATATTATGGAGGGTACAGCACGCGGATATAACCATGGGGATGCTGTGTTCGGCCAAGTCCAGCTTCCCATATAGAGATTGCCAGCGGCCCTTCAAACGGCCAAAAGCACACTCCACAGTCATTCGGCACCGGCTCAGCCTGTAGTTGAACCGTTCCTTGCTGGTGTCAAGGCTCCCTGTGTAGGGTTTCATGAGCCACGGCATTAAAGGGTACGCGGGGTCTCCAAGGATCACAGTGGGCATTTCAATTTCCCCTACCGTGATCTTCCAGTCTGGGAAAAAAGTCCTGGACTGCATCTTCCGGAACAGGGCAGTGTTCTGAAAGAGGCGTGCGTCATGCACCTTTCCGGGACAGCCTGCGTTGATGTCAATGAAATGCCCACGGTGATCCACAAGTGCCTGGAGAACCATGGAGAAATACCCCTTCCGATTAATGTACTCGGATGCTAGGTGGGGTGGTGTCAGAATAGGAATATGTGTCCCATCTATCGCCCCTCCGGAGTTAGGAAAACCCATTTGTTCAAAGCCAGCCACAATGTCCTGCACGTTACCCAGAGTCACGGTTCTTCTGAGCAGGATGCGATTAATGGCCTTGCAAACTTGCATCAGCACGATTCCAACGGTCAACTTTCCCACTCCAAACTGGTTCGCTACCGATCGATAGCAGTCCGGAGTTGCAAGCTTCCAGATTGCAATAGCCACCCGCTTCTCCGCCGTCAGGGCAGCTCTCAATCTTGTGTCCTTGCGCCGCAAGGCGGGGGTGAGCTCCTCACACAGTCCCATGAAAGTAGCTTTTCTCATCCGAAAGTTCTGCACCCACTGCTCGTCATCCCAGACTTGCATGACAATGTGATCCCACCACCCTGTGCTGGTTTCCCGAGCCCCAAAGCGGCGTTCCACGGTGCATAGCATGTCCGTGAATGCCACAAGCAAGTTCGTGTCGTACGCGTTACGCGAGTGGATTTCATCGTCATCGTCGGACTCCTCGCTGTCACTGTGGATCTTAAGGAAGAGCTCGACTGCCAAACGTGACATGCTGGCGAGACTTGTCAGTATTTTCCTCAACAGTTTGGGGTCCATTTCCTGCTGACCGAAACGGAACACAGATCGCGCTACAAAGAAACTGTTGAAAGATGGCGCCAAATGTGAACGGAAAAACAGGGATTGCTGGGATGCGAAGCGATGCATCACAGGGTGTTGGAACAGGACCCAGACTGCACCATACCCCACGCCCCCTTCCCACAACCCATGGTGCCAGAATGGGAAGAGGTGTTCTGTGGGATACCTGCCCATAATGCACCGCTCCCAAAGCCGCTGCAAGTGCTGCAAATGTAGCCACATCAGTGTGCTGGCAGCTGCCAGTGTGAACAGGCTGCAGCGCTTTCCCTACTCAGCTGTACGAAGACGGGTTTAACTCACAGCGCTGTACATCAACAAATGTAGCCATGACCTCAGAGCCAATGAAGCCCCAAAACTCAGATCTGATTGCTTTTAAAGAAGCTTAGAAGGCCACAAGTCCACCTTTTTAGAAGATTCTTGCAGACTGCTGCTTTCATGTACTTTGGTTCAATTGTTGTTTTCTTCTGCTTCAGGTGACATTTTTCTTTTTTTTCCCCTTTTTTTAACTTCTCCATATACAACTCTAGGCTGACTTCTTTTCTTGAATTTTTCTGTCTTTTGAAGTAAGCTTCTTCCAGAGATATAAGTGGGTGTTTTTCATTAGCTTAAGATTTCTGTCTAGTACAAGCTATATTTTTTGTGCTTTTCTCCATCCAGGGTAGCTGCATTTCAGTCATGGATATAGCTTGTGAAGCACTTTGAGATCCTGCAGGATAAAAGATAAACGCAAATACAGTTTTTTCCATGAGTAAACCATAAAAAATTGGCTTTGCAGCGATTCATCTTCAGTTCAGTTTTCTGACTCAGACAGTTGAGCCTTTTGTCATAACCACCGCTATCTCCTGTCTATTTTCTATAAGGAAGCTGATTTCTTCTAAGTAGAGCAGTACTTGCCAGGATTCATGTCCTGGTCAATTCCTCCATGCACTCACTTTTGAAATGTATAACCTAGAGGTGCACAAAAACATAGGAAAATTTTTCACAGCATTTTTTGCTGCTTCATTTTAGGCTATCTTGGGGCCTTCATGTTTTGCTTTTATTTGACAAACTAGCTAACACTTTTTCTTCTCAGAAAACAGCATTCTTGCGATGAAAAGAAGCCCATTTAAAATTAAAATACATTGAATATGGCACAGTTGTTTTTTTTATTTTCAAATTTAAGTTAATTCAAAAGAACTCAAATATTGAGTGTATTCATTTCTCATTGTGTCTGTTTCAAACACCTTTTTATATAAGCCATTTTAAATTTTATTGAATCAATAAAATTTAGCTGCTTATCTGGCAGCATCTTGTTATAATCCTCCATTATTATGTCTCTTCTCTTCTTCCCTTCAGTAGCTCTTTTCATGGATATATACAGTTTTAAGGCCAGAAGGGACCATAAGATCATCTAGTTTGACTGGATCTAGTCATAGGCCATTACGTTTCACATGGTTATCCCTGTATTAGGGTTGCCAGGTGTCCAGTTTTCGACCTGAACGTCCAGTCAAAAAGGGACCCTGGCAGCTCCAGTCAGCACTGCTGACTGGGCCGTTGAAAGTTCAGTCAGTGGCACAGGCAGGCTCCCTCCCTGGCTCTGTGTGACTCCCAGGAAGCTGCCAGCATCTCCCTCTGGTTCCTAGGTGGAGCGACAGCCACAGGAGCTCTGCGTGCTGCCCCCACCCCCAGCGCCAGCTCAAGTGCTCCCACTGGCCAGGAACTGCGGCCAGTGGGAGATGAGGGGGTGGTGCCTGCAGGTGTGGGCAGTGCGGAGAGCCATGTGGTTGTGCCTCCGTTTAGGAGCCAGAGGGAGATGCCTGTTAGTAACAGGTATTTTCTGCCTGTGAAGGTACTTGTACACTCTAATCAAGTTATCTCTCAATCTTTTTTTGATAAATTAAACAGATTGATCTTTTTAAGACTCTTGTTAAAAGGTATTTTCTCCAGCACCTAAATAATTTTTGTGGCCCTTGTTTGTTCCTGCTTCAGTGTTTCAATATCCTTTTTTGAAATGTGGAATCAAAACTGTATGCCACTATCTGTCTCACCAGTGCAGTACAGAGGTGAAATCAACTTCCTACTCCTACTCATTTCTTTCTGTTTATATATCCAAGGATTGCGTTAACCCCTTTTGCCACAGCATTGCACTGGGAATTAGTGTTGAGTTGCTTGTCCGCTATGACCCTTGAATCCTTTTTGGAGTTGTCTCTTCATCTCCTCAGTACATGAAGGGCACTTTAAATTCATTTTTGAAGTTTTAAATCCTCAATCATAGTATCAAAAGCCAGATTAAAAAACTTATTTTTCCTTTTCAATCATGAAAACTGTAGAATTTTGAAGAAAATACATAATGTGAAAAGAAAATTTAACTAGTTTTGCAATTTTATTTGACATCTTATCTTTTGTATAGTTATTTTATAAGAGTCACATTCTGCCCGTGCAGCAGGTGTGCAGTGATAGGGAAATGTGACAGGGTGCTGGGCCGGGACTCCTGAGCCAGCCCTCTGTCATGCCAGCTCCAATTAAGAGAGGTAAATTGGGGCTGGCTAGTGAAACCTGTGCCTGATTGGTGAAGGGGAAACAGCTGTCAGCCTAATAAGCCGGGGGCTATATACAGGCCCAGAGGAAGGGCGGGGGAAAGAAGCCAGAGAGTGGAAGCTCTTCCCTCCTGGTTGCAGAGATTGAGAAGCCCTTAAGGCTGAAACCCCCAAGCTATAAATGGTGAGAAGGTGGTGGGATTGCACCCTGTAAATAAACTGCACCGGTGATTGTTGAGCCAGGAGGTCTCTGAGTGACTTTTGGAACAGAGCAGAGGCAGGAGCAAAGGGGGCACTGCTACACCCTGTTACAGAAGGCAATAAGATGCTTCTCTATCTGAGTAAAGGTCAGCAGAGTTGCCGTTCCTGCAGTCAGTGGGTGAGGGACTAATCACTCCCTACTCCTGCTAGAGCTCATGGTGCCCCAAATTGGGTGGGGGAGGAAGCAGAGCTATGTGTACACACCACATGCGACATGCCAGACAGTTCAGTTGGGAAATGTCACCATCTCATGAAGTAGTGTTGCCAGGTGTGTGCACTGGAAGCTCTTTGAGGCGTGCTTGAGTTTACTATGGCCCTAAGAAACTGTAAACCGGAAATCCAGGCAGTTGTGCTAAATGAGACCAAAATCTCTCTTAATTTTGGGTGAAAATGTGGTTTGTTTTTTCTTTTAAATAGTTATGAACAAATGTGACAGTAAAAGTTTAAGTGCACAGTAAACGAAGTTATTCCAAATAGAAACATTTTATCAGGATTTATTTTTTCCTCTCATTGGGATTAAGGACAGAGATTATGATTACAATAATACAAAATAAACACTTAATTTGTAACCCAATTTCAATTTTATTGTGATGCACTCTACTGCTTGGAGCTACTGGGTATTACAGATAACCTTCCTTTAAATCATAATCCTAATGCTAATACCTTGGTAATCTGTATCTTTATAGTGAAAATGCCTCAGAGGTGAAGTGCAAAACCCGCTATGGTTCATAAATGGTACTGAGTTTGCTTATTCCCTCAGTTTTTAATTTTTTTCCAGTTTGTGGTAGACTGTTATCCAGCATATGCTAAATGTACTCTAGCTTTTTTTCTTCTTTTCTTTTTTGGAGTTGTCCTATATACTTGTGGTATTTAAGTGTTTCTTTTAAATTTTTTAACTTCCCTCCAGTCCCAAATCATTAAATCTTCCATCTGTTGTTCACGTACCTGTGTTGGCCCTTGTATTACTCCTGGGGAAATTCTGCGCCACTGCAGCACAGCAGAAAAATGCCCTCCCCCTCCCTCCCTGCAGATTTTCTTTGCTTCCTTGCAGAAAATGGTTTCTGTGGGGAAGTAAAGAGAATCTGCACCAGTACTTACTCACCCCTCATCTCGGCAGCTCAGATGTGTCTGTTCTGGCAGCTGGGGCTAGCAGTAAATTGGTGGGGGGGGTCAGAGGATGTCCTGGCAGCCCAGGGATGTTAGTCCCAGCTGAGTGTGGGAGGCAGAAGGATGGAGATGGAGTTCTCCCTTCCCCTCCCCCTTCCCTACATGGAGTAGCCGGGGCTGGGTCAGATCAATAGAGCCCTGCCAATCTGCAGATATCTGCTTCATATCTGCGGATATCCGCATCTGCAGACCCATATATCCGCGGACCATTTTTGTGGATAGTGGATCAGATGCAGATACAACCGCGCAGGGCTCTACTCACTGGCAGCACCTGGCCTGTGGTGTCCAGCTCGGGCAGCCTAGGGGGCACAGCGTACTTGAGGCCAGTGGCAGCAGCTGGAGCTGGGCAGAAGTTCGGAGTTGGGGCAGTCCAGCACCCGGTCGCTGTGCTGCTTCCTGTCCAGCAGCTCGGGCCACTCGGGCAGCGCCTGCATCCCCATCATGGCCTGGCAGCACTGGCCGCACTCCCAGTCCCGAGCCCGGCCAACCGGCTCCCGGGCCTGCCCCCAGCTATGAGGATTGGAGCAGGTGGGGCCCTGGGGTCCCATCCCTCCGCTCCAATGTGATGCAACATGCACTGCTTCTGCCATGTACCATCATCGCTCATGAGCCTCTGGGAGCAGCACGCGCCTGCCCTCCCTGTTGCCCCTTCTCCTCGAGACCCCGCCCCTGCAGTGCCCCTTTCCCCCACTCCCCACCCTTATGTTACCTCTTCCCTGCACTTGCTCCCCCCCTCCTTTTGGCTATTTCAAAATACTTGTCAGCAAATAATTGAAAACGGTGTGATTATATTATGTTATTTTGACAAATAAAAATGTAGAATTTTGCAGAATTTTAAAATATTGTGTGCAGAATTTTTATTTTTTTGGTGCGGAATTCTTTCAGGAGTTTTATATATAGTGTTTAATAGATCTGAATTGTTACTGATAAAACTGAAGAGTGCTAAAAATGTACTATCCAACTGTGTTTTGCTTTGAATCAATAAACTAATTGCTAGTTTAGATCTTTTGTCCATGCTCCTGCATATAGTAGACTTTTTATTTGAGGGAGTTAGGGCTGAAAATAATTATTGAATATCACTTTGAGTCCTTTTGTACCATGACTAAATTTTTCCACTTGTGATAAAGTGAGATAAATGAGCTTCTGTTCCAAGTTCAGTGTTTTCTTCTTTGATTGATGTGATCCCTAGTTGGGTTTTTTTTTTGGTGGGTGGAGGGGAGGGCCTTAGTCCCCTACCTGCAGTTGGCTATGCCCATTTGTATGTGTTCATTTCACTAGACTATGTTACATGTTACTCCCAGCATTATCATTGGTCACACTGAAGACTAAAAGAAAAAAACATTTGTCTCTATGTATGTAAACTGTGAAGATTACTTGCTATTCTGAAGGGGGAATAATCTTTTCCTTTAGGCATAGCAGTGTCTTGCCTACAAATGGCTGTGTGCCCTTAACTCCCATTGAAATTAAAGGGACACAATTGCCTTAAAGATCATGCATCTATCTGCAAATATTTCCCTGCTATTGTTAAAAGTTCCCCCAATAGTTCTATACCTGAAAGATTAAAGAGCTTTTTCTCTGTTTTCGTTCATTTTGTGCATGTGACAATTTTTTGTGTATTCGATTTCCTTGTTTTCCCTGTGTAGGCATGTAGTCAGTTTTCTCCGTTGGTTGTGTGGGTCTTTCACAAATAAATGCAGAAGAGAGACAATTTCTAATAATAAAAAAAAAAGCTATTGTAAAACTGCAAAAAATGGCTGAGGTATTGAGAAGCTGGTGTTGTATATGAGCTACTGTTTTTTTCTAAATTAACTAGTGTTCAAGTTGGTGGTGTCCTTTTAACCTCAATGAACCAGAAGCATAAAATCAGTAATTCTGTTCTGAAGAACAAATATTTAATGACTACACAATGTTGTCCTTCAGAGAGTAATTAATGATTTTATGCTTCTCTAGCTGGCCCCTCATGGTGGCCTTGTCCACCAGACTTTGCTGGGCCATAGTACCAATCTGCACGTGGTGTGTAGGGAGATGCACAGGCACTTTATATGACAGCTGTCAGCTGCACTTCCTTATTTGCATAGAGGTGTAGGGCTTGGTAGATAAGTGCTGCTAGAGAATTGCATCCTTAAGGAATTGGGCAACCAGGACTAGATGCCAAACATAGCTGCTTGAGGTCATGACATATTTCAGTCTTGTCACTTTTCTCCTGATTTCCCAAGAACAAGAGAATGTAAAGTTTTAAGGACAGATTGTTTTGCTTTCTTTCTCACTTTCCATTACTAATTCATAATCTTTTCTATCAAAGCTTAAATACACAATTTCCCCCCTTTGGATTATTTTGTCTTTTTCCAGTTCACAAGTATCTTATTTTGCTACATTGGTTCTAATGTTGCAAAACTTCTTTTGCTTACATCTCCATCAGTGCACCATCAGCAACATGCATCTCAGTATCTATGGGAAAGCAGTTGTGTTGTAGGGGAATGCTATGCATTCGTTTGGGTTCTTCTTGGGATGATTGTGCAGGGTTTGCTAGATATAGCTGATGCTAGCAGTGAGAAAATAAGCAAGATGTATTTCATTGTGTTCAAACCATTATGAAGACAACTCTTCTCTCTCCTTTCTTCCTCACCCCCAGAATTTTTAAAGAAAACGTGTGTTGAAAATTTCCCAGCCTCTCTGTGGAAGTAGGAGATACAATCTGTAGCAGAATTGTTGTGGTTCTGTATGTAACCCTTCTGCCAGGTGGAGTTGGCAGCAACAGGGCTGGGTTTAATATGTAGGGGTTCCTCTTAATAATACAGAACTGGCTTGAGCCCCAACCCAGTAATCTGGGAAAATTTACCACCATTTACCCCATGTGCAGGCACTAGCCTGTGTAGAACAAAAGGGAACTTCTAGTAGAAGGGAAAGGGAACCAAACATTAGTTTGGGAAAACACTACCACCACATTCAAAAGCATGCAATCATAAGCAAAAACTTGACCCCGCAGTGCACTGGGCAGTGTCCTTTGCCTCAATTTCCCACCTTGTGGTGGGAGAGTCTGACAAATGAACATCCCTTTAACACATCACTCCCCTCTGCCTCCGCTGCACCCCACTCACAGTTGGCTTCACCCAGAGTTCAGAGGTGTGTTCATAGCAGTTCACCTCCCAACTCAGAAAGGGATGGCAGAGGGGTGGGGGTGTTGAGCAATGTCTCTGTGGTCACTGAGTGCCTCTGCAATTGCTGTTTGCCACTCCTCTGCTGTTTTAGTCAGCTGCTATTTTCTTGCTTGCTGCTGTTGGATACTCACTGCCACTTGTGTGGTGCATGTCCTGAGGTTCAGCCGCTTAACTCAGGTCTTTAGTGATTTCACTGGGTAGCAGGGAACCTCACTGCCAGTACTGCCTCTTCATTGTCTTTCATTTCTCCCCTGTCCCTATAGCAGGTCTAAGGCATAGCCCCTAGACCTGCTTATCAGGGATTCAGCTGTGGTAATCACTGAACAGAAACATTGACTGTCAATTGAGTCTAATCTGCTCTGCCTTTAAACGCTGGAGAGGGGAAGGTCAAATGGTGTCTAGGACTCTTTAGCCAGAGTCCACAGCACCAGGTGGGAACACCTGTCCCCATACTCCCTCATCTTCACTGGAATTTGGCATCCCTGTCCTCCCCCTCTTAGCAAGTGAGGCTCAGTTTAGGGTGACCCCCTCCATCAGGGCAGGCGTAGGCACAGTTCTGCTACCCTTTACTCTTACAATAAGGATAACAACATTTCATTACGCCCTGCATTTGAATACTAGAGTGATTTGTAAACTAAAGCCAGCCAAAATGTATCATTTGGGGAAAACAGTTCCATCATGCTGCACACTTAGGCAGAGTAGGCGTGTCTATATTCCTGAAGTCTCTTTTCTCCAGAGCATCACTAGATGTTGGAGGAGAGCTCATTCATACCCTGCTTCATGCAGCATGGGGGTCCTGGTAATGTGGACACCATGCAAGTGGACTCTGCATCCCCAATGTATTATAGAACTGAATTCAGTGAGATCTTTCTCTGCAGGCATGGAAGGATGATGAAGTCATGGGTGAACTGGTGGGAACATATGAAGTGGATCAGTCACTGTCAGCGATCGGTCTATCAGCCCTCACAGAGAGAGCGCCGATCACAACACATCAGACATGTTGTTCTAGCCAGTTCTCCAACTACCTGTTGGCCAGGCTGTCAGTAGCACCGGACGCCCGATTGACATAGCGCACAGCAGCCTAGAACTCCTGAGCGATCCGCCACCCGCGGCCTCCCAAGCAGCTGGGATTACAGGCACGCGCCACCACGCCGGGCAGTGGATCAGTACAGGTCACAATTGCAAACCCTGGCTGTAGTAATAGCTGTAGCCTGGCCACATAAGTGTCCTTCCCCCTGCCCCTAACCTGGATGGCAGGATTTAATTCACCCTCTCCTAGAGTCATTTAGTCTGGTTTTGTTAATGGGAGACCAGAATTTCAGCCCTTAGCATCCTTGAAAAGTGTCAACTTGGTATCTGGGTATTTTGTTAAATTCTAGTTGTCAATCCTGTGACTAGAAGACAAAGCAAAAACTAACATTAACTGTGGTATAAAACAGGAACATCACCCTAGCCCTTTAAGAAGGGAGGTGGGTGGGGAAGGATGAGCTGCAGACTAGAATCTTGTTTTCTACCAAGAGCACAGACAGATATTTTTTTCCCCCCTTCCCTGAACAGGAAGATGTTGAAATTGGTTTTTTGGCTTTACAGTGGTGTCAGCTGAATTAACCTTTCTTCCACAACTTTAGATGTTATGGGTTACTGGCCTTTAGTAATTCTATTGAATTATATATAGGCCAAGGTGGGGCTGCTGCACTGCCTGTTATTAAGGTTGCCTGGCCCTTATCATTATAAGACCCTGTTTTCAGTTGCTTATAATTTTGCCAGACTAACTATTTGGGATGAAAATGTGGATGGCAGCATGCCTCGGTCTCTGTGGGTGTAGAATTTTTTATTTTATTTTTATTTTTAAACTTCAGTCCAAATTGTTTGGCTGTTCTTGAAAACATGGCTAGGGAAGCATAAGTTATTTTGCCCCTGTTAAAAAATGCAACCTTTTCTTTGAACCACACTAGCAC
This sequence comes from Macrochelys suwanniensis, assembly GCA_033296515.1. NCBI lineage: Eukaryota > Metazoa > Chordata > Testudines > Chelydridae > Macrochelys > Macrochelys suwanniensis. Next base: position 29,732,684 of record CM065784.1, on the reverse strand, counting down.
CCCTGTGATTTGGAGCAGGGACCTAAAATTTGGAAGGGAGTGGCCTTTGTGTCAGGGATGTATCTTTTTCTATCTCCATAAAAATTTGCCCAAGTTTGGCCAAGTTATGAAAAATCACAGTTTGCACGTGCTCAGTAGAGACTTCTTTGATTTCATCAGCTAAAATCTCTGAAGCTTCCATCCTCACTGAGTGGTGCTTCACCTCACAGCTCCTACCTATGATTGGACATGCACCATCCCCACAAGGAGACTGAACATGCTTTTTCCAGGTCAGGGCTTCACAGGAGAACCCAGACTTTCCCTTTAATGGCTGCTCCCAGATGCTCTGGGCTGAGCTGGGGCAGGGATCCTTTCTCTTCTGTGCCCTCTATGATCCCCCCTGCTGGCATACAGGCAGCATAGAGGAGAAAGATATCTGATTGGAATGAATTCAGCACAAAACTTGGACTGGGGAAGAGGAAAAGGAGATTTGCACAAGGTGTCTGATGAGCCTGGGAGAGGGTGGAGAGAAGCTGGGACTGGCTGTGCAAACAGACTCAGACTGGAGCTGGGAGCTGGGATGTAGGGGAGGCTGGAACAGGGAGCTGGATGGGGAAGGGATGGAAGGAACTGCTTGGCAAAGATATTGGTACTGGAAGCTGGTGCAGAGACTGAGACAGGAGCCAGTGAGGAAAACAAGTTGGGGAGGAGGACTTGGGATCCAATTGGCTGGGGTAAAAATGTTGAGATCAGATGTGGGGAATAGAAGGGGACACTATTCCATCTAAGCTGTGCGCGTGTGTGCGCACACACAGATCCTATACCCCGCGCACATGGCAAAACACCACACGCACAAAAATGTGCACATAAGAAATTTTTTGCGCACACGGCCTGTCAAAAATTAGAGGGAACATTGGAAGGGGAGTGGCTAGGACTAGGAACCAGTGCAGGGAAAATGGAAGCAGGGCAAGTCAGAAGACAAGTCTGCCCAATTCAGAGCAGGGTTATTAACTTGCATCTCCCACCTCCTACGTGTGAGCCCTAACCACAGGCTATTGGCTATTCTGGGGTGAGTGTCTCTGATTTTTGAGAAACATTTTGGAAAGTGTCTAATTCGTGTCTCTGTGGAATGGGAATCTTGGAAATTTTTGCAGGATAGGAAAACAATTTCCTGCATATTTCTAGTCATATGGCAGACTGCAGCAGTGCCTGAAGTATGGCAATAGAAAATACCACTTTGCAAGTGGTAGCTAGAACAAGTGCTGAGGCAAGGTCCGTAGCTGTCCTCAGAACTATCTGCATGATTTCCAGCCAGCTGCATTTGGAGTCAGACCCCAACTGGTGCCAGGTCTTTGGTCAAAAGCAGGAAACTGGACATTGTCCAGAAAGGGAACTGTGCAAGAATCACAGGAGCAGCTTTGTCCCATGACCAATATCAAGCAACCATGGAAATGCCAGGACATGAACGAAACCATCCATCATCTACTTCAGATTAGAGCAATACAACACATTCCCATCCTATTTTTAGCTTCAGAGAATTAGGAGTAAACAGAGCAGGGCTCAATCTGAAACATTTGAATTGGTTGCTAAAGGAGGCTTTTCTTTCACATTCCCATTTTATAACCCCGCATTGTTTCATTTTGCATATGAAGGCCATCTTTTTTTATTTTCAGTTTGTCATTGCCACTTGATCTGATAAGTGCTACTGGGATCTCTTCCAAGATTATGGTCTAGTTAATATTGGCTTTAAGGCAGAAGGAAATTCATGTGCATCTCCTCCTGCACAATTTTTCTGATCAGCCCTCCATACAGAGAGAACACTGAAATGAAAACAGCGTGTTCTCGGAGTATCTTGAATTCAGGACAAACACAGACATATAATGCCAAGGAAGTCAATTACAGCCAGGGGCTGAGGATGACTACTATCAGGTGCAAGATCTCATCTCAGAAGAATGTTAACAGAAAATGAAGGTGGCCATCAAAGAAAAGTGACATCAAAGAAAGAAAAATCTGGTTCTTATTGAAGTCTATTGAGATTGCTGATCTCACACAGACCTGCTTCAATGAATCAGAGTTCATATGAAATTTAGCCAGCAATTCTTATCTCCTTTGCATCTCACTCTATCACCTCTGTTGTCAGAAATCAAGGTCCCATTTATGTTCTCAGATTATTAGATTTTTTTTAATGGATCCATCCTTTAGTGAGCCAAAGCAGAGCTATTATGATGTTAGATGCCAACTGGGGGTAGTGGAGGGGGCTTATTTGAGTCCCAGTTCAATCCAGGGAATGGTGTCAGAAAGAGCACAGTATCCACCCTAACCTAATGATTCATTGATGTCTCGGTGCATTGTTCCTTCCCCGTTTAACAGACTTGTTCTGATTGTGCCATCAGTGTGTCTGATGGAGTTTTCATGAACAAAATGAGAAGAACCCTATCTGCCCTATTGCTGAGAAAAATCAACTTCTCTTATCCTGCATAGAGCAAAGGTGGCTATCTCTATGTGTAGTGCCCATAGAGGAGGAGATGAACACCAAGACCTACCTGGTAAACGTTGAATTCAGCAGAATGGAATCTGTACTCCGAACTATCTTCACTCATGAGCTAGTGATTGACTTTCTGTTTTTGGACACAGCAGTAAAAAGCTCTGTGGCTTCTCCATGTGTCAAGATCTGGGATGTGATGTGGTGAATGATCTCTTGCAAAGATGGGCAATGTCTCTGCTGTATGCCTTTCCCACCTTTTCCAGTGCTCCCCAGGACCATACAAAAGATAAGAAAGAGAGAAATAGTGGTACTCTTTCAGACTTTCTGGCTGAAAAGGCTATGACTCTCAGGTCAGATTAATCTAGCCCTGGACCTTCTGAGGTCTCCTTCTTTCAGAGGCCTGCTATTGCAAAAAACAATCCTCCAGACAGGTTCAAAATGGATACATGGATGAAGTAATTCATTCTCATGTTCCCTAAAAGGAAGTCAACAAACATAACGTATTGTTCTTGTGGTACAAAGTGCATAGCTTAACTACCAGTGCACTTGCATAAGGATGCCCAAGCCAAAAGGTCAAGTCTCTGTGGTTAATATCATCGGCATGTTTGACACAAAGAATTTTAGTACAAATGCCAACATTAGATGCTTTCTTTGGGCAACAGCCATTATTCTAGAAACACAAGGTGATAGTTCCAAGGTCATGCTCTTCATTCTACTCCTTAGAGCACTACCCAGATTGAACTCCTGCAGGAGCCATGGTGCCCCTGAAGGTCTCCATTGAAGTAGACCTCCTTATAGCTACTGTCTCCAATCAGGCAAGTTTCTGAAGTTGGGAGCTTTCTCAGAGGAGAGCTAACATTGCACTTTTTATTCATAGAAGAAGTCCTCACAACTGGGAACATGCATTCCCAAAATAAATTCAAAAATATTATTCCTTCTCTTAAGCATCTCAAAGTCCAGTCAATCTCAGGGCAGAGTAGTTGTGTTTCCTGTATTGAGATCTGCCACATGGATACCAATACATAAATTCATCTATTCTGCATTTTGGTCATCCAGTCTTTAGTCTATGCCATTTTTGGCAGAAGTCTTCTCAGTGCCTTGGTGCCCAGAGGAAGATGGAGGATATATAATATACCTCATTTTTTATGTTTGTTGTCTTTAAAGGCTAATCTTGCTTCCCACCCTGAAGGCACTCTATGTAAATTCCACTGTAATGATCTGTGGACCTTAGCACAATGAAGAATAGGAAAATGTATGTGCTTGCCTGAAACTTTCTTTTCTTCAGATACTAAGGTCTACAGATTTGACCCACCCTGGAAACAATGGATCGTCCAGAGTGTGTGCTTATTTCCCGGGCCCAGAATCAGCGTTCCACGGCATGAGCCTGCCCCAATGCCACCAGGATGTCCAAATTGCCGGGGCCCATGCTTTGAGAGAAGTTTGTGTCCATGGGCTCATCACTCTCGTCACCACGCTGCCGTTGTCTCCTCGCCTGGTTTTTCTTGTTTTGCATAAACTGCACGATAATGCTCGAGGTGTTTATAATGGTCATAACTGCTGCGGTGAGCTGACCGGGCTCCATGCTTGCAGCACTATGGCGTCTGTGTGGGCAATCCAGGGAAAAGGGCACGAAGTGATTGTCCGCCTTGCTTTCACGGAGGGAGGGAGGGGGGGCGACTGACGATAAGGGCGAATGCGAGGTGTCTATTTACAATGCTTACAACTCCAGCGGTGATCTGAGCGGACTCTCGCTTTCAGAGCTATGGCGCATGCGCGGGCAATCCAGGAAAAAGGGCGCAACAGGATTGTCTGCTGTTGCTTTCATTGGGGCAGGGGTGAAAGTGGGTGACTGACGTACCCCAAACCACCCATGGCTACCTTTTCCGTTATCTCATTTACTTTTAAGTACTAAAGAAAGAATGCATGGTTTCAAAACAATAGTTGCTTTATTTCGAAGGGGGAAGGGTGGTTGGCTTACAGGGAGTTAAATTCAACAAAGGGGGTGGGTTTGCAGCAATGAGAAACTGGTTCTCAAGGTCTCTGTGCTGCACAGCGCGCCATGCCCACCCCGCCATAAATGTCTCCCCCATACACAGGCATCATGTAGTACACAGCAATCAGCAATAAACAATGCAAAGCTAGTTGCGCGGAGGTTTGATCAACAGCGGCAGCGAGCTTGTTAATGTCCAAAGGCACATTGCACCACCATTGCTCCTTACTACTACCCAGGGGTCATGAGCTATGGGAGCAAGAGGTAGGCTGGGGTAGGTGCGACCGCGCAGTGCTGCTGGCTGTGAGAGCAGCCAGGTCGCTGGAGATCAGGATGGCAGAGTTGCAGCAGAAGCAGTGGAGTGAGCAAAGCAACATTGCGTTGCCGCTCCGAGGACGGTTAAAAGTCATACATATGTCGATGGTTTTCAGGCCTACTGCACGATCTGCTGCCAGATTGCAGGACCTCGGGATGGCAGAGTTGCAGCGGAAGAGAGCTGAGTGGGCTCCCGCTTGCAGTGCTATGGCATCTGCGCGGTTAACCCAGGAAAAAAGCCATTGCTTTCACTGAGGGAGGGAGGGAGGGGTGACTGGTGACATTTACCCAAAACCACCAGCAACAAATTTTTGGCCCCATCAGTCATTGGGAGTTCAACCCAGAATTCCAATGGGCAGCGGGGACTGCGGGAACTGTGGGATAGCTACCCACAGTGCACCGCTCGGAATGTCAACGCTTGCCACAGTACTGTGGACGCACTCCGCCAACTTAATATGCTTAGTGGGGACGCACGCACTCGACTTTATACAATCTGTTCCCCAAAATCGACTTCTGTAAAATCGGACTAATTTCATAGTGTAGACATACTATGAGAGTAGTTCCATCCGCTCCCTGCCTGGGCCCGGCTGCCAGGGGGAGCAGCTGAACATGCCGCGGGGGGGAGCCAGCACAATAGGAAGACAGAGCCCCTTTCCCCTCGCCCCCGCCCAGCAGGTAATATGGGGCAGGGAGAGTGCAGGGGCCCCGGGCTGGGGGTGGGGTAGAGACATGTGGGGCGGTCACGTGTCCTCCCTTTTAGCTTGTGCCCCCCAGTATGGGGAAGCACCAGTCATCTATGCACATGCTTAAGTACCTTGCTGAATGTGCGTGTACTTAAGCACATGTATGAAGTTAAACGTGCTTAAGTCTTCTGCTGAGTGATGGCTTAGAAGACTTGGCAGAGGTATTGTAATGAATCCAGGGCACACCTGAGAATAGAAATCAGGAGTCTTGACTCCTAGTCGCCTTATCTAAAGAAAAGACAATCTTTCTTGCTCTGAATTACTAAATAAATGTACATTGTGTGTTATGAAGTTCTATTGTTTTTAGTGAAAAATAATACTTTTTTTTCAGGTCTGAAGTGTGTGTGCCAGTTGTGTGAGCATACAAACTTCACCTGCCAAACTGAAGGAGCATGTTGGGCTTCAGTCATGCTAACTAATGGCAAAGAAGAGGTGATAAAGTCATGTGTATCCCTACCAGAACTGAATGCTCAAGTCTTCTGTCACAGTTCTAAAAACATTACAAAAACAGAATGCTGCTACACCGACTTCTGCAACAATATAACACTCCACCTGCCTATAGGTAAGCAGTATCTCATGGTTAGGCTGTGTTTGAATTATCATGACAGGAGCAAAGATGTATTGCAGTTTTAAATAGGTCCACATTCTTCCCTCAGACACTTGTGTAGCTCTCACTGTAGCCAGTGGAAGGTGTGTGCACAGCTGATAGTGGAATGTTGGTGAAGGAAGTAAAAGAAATGTGCTTAAAAAATCTTTCTGATGGAGTATCTTAGTTTAGAATTCAAACTGATTTACTGGTGTCCTATTTAGACCTTTCACAAAATTGTAACCGGTATAATGGAGACATTGTGCTGTGTAGCAGCGGCAAAGAAACATACATTTTGGCTGTGAATTAAAGATTGCTTGGTCACAGAGAGCTGTGTGTGTGTTTTGCCAAGGGAATGGCCCTGCAGAAATTATTTCATTTGATAGTGTCACAGGTGATGATGCTTTACAAATAAATGGTAAGATTGAGTTCCTGCCCCCCCAAGGATTTTACAGTGTCTAAACTGGACATACAAATATTTAAAGGTTGAGGTCTGAAATTAAATGTCTTGGATATGCAAATAGGATAGAGAGGTTGGAAAATGTTTGTACACTTCCAGTTAGGGGGATAATTACATACCCATTTTTATCTTGCTAGTTGTTAATTCTGTGACAAACTCCCTTCCTACCTGTGGGCAGGGGGATATCTGCATTTGTTTTTTTATTCTAATCATTGGTACAGGCAGCTCTCATGACACCTAAGATCTCTCTCCTCATTTTGACTAGTTACTTCTAGAGTCCTGTAATTTTAAGTGGCATGTCATTTTTGATATGTGGTCGAGAAATTAGTAAAGCTCATGTTGGAGTCTGTTAATATAAAGATCAGAAGGGCAAAGGTGGGAGAAAGAAAGCATGTAGTATTGCTTTCTGTACAATTCAGGGCCAATCTTGAGTATCATGTTTATTTGGGACATGTAAGGGATCACCTTACATTCTAAGACCTCACTGTCCAGTACATAGTGTAGTATATTAGAGTGAAATCATTTCTTTCTATAGCATCAGCAAATGTGTTTGTATGTCTTGAGTTTTCAAATTCTGCAAAAGGGTTGTAGCAGGCAGCTGATTGAACAGTTTTTGACCAATGTTATACTGGTGTCATTGAACCTTGCCAAGTAAGTATGGATTCCTGGTTCCAATTAGAGAGGCAAGTGTGAGAAAAGGGTTTACCCTTCTAGGAACTCTATACCATAAAGTTGGTGCTGTATTTGAGTCTGTCATTTTCAAAAGTTGTAACAGCGAAAAGATTATTTTCTTCTTTTTCCATTTGGGATTTAGTTACAGAAAAACATTGCACTTTTCTCTTTCAGTTTTTAGTTAATCCCCTCCTATTCCAATAACCTTTCAGGTGGTGTAACATTTATTTGTAAAGCCTGTTACTTTTATACAAGATGTTAACATATTCATAGTCTGTATTACAATTAGTCATTTATGTTGTGATGTTACACAGCACTTTACTCAGCGAGTTAGATATGTCTATTGCTCTGAAGATTTTGTAATCCAGCATAAAATGAGATAGGGGACAGCAGTTTAGGGAAGGCAGAGGAAGGAGGAATTCCTGATCAAATGAACAAAGAGGGAAAGATTCCTGGAAGCTGTGGGTTAAAGAGGTAGTCTGAAGGAAGTAAGGCAGGTGGTGTCAGGGGAGGCTTTGTAAATGAGAAATGGGAGCTCCATTTATAGGGAGCAGCATAATAGAAAGACAAAAGTGTGTGACAATGAAGGGAGTAGTAAGAGGAGTAGAGTAGGAGAAATGTAGGGAAAAAGTGGGACACTCGTAAATGAGACCAGAGGCAAAGCCGCCTAAGTGAGGGATGAGGAGCTTGAATTTGATTCAGTAAGATGAGGCTAATGCAGAATCAAAAGGGGTGTGTGTGATAACTTTAGTAGCAGTATTTTGGACAGACTTGAGGTGAGTGGGAGTATTTCATGGTTTTCTTACGTAAAGATGTGTGAGGATATAATAAGCAAATCTGACCTCTTGCCTTTTCCACACCAGCATTAATTCCTCTGCTTTTCCAACCGCCACCATCTTTCTGGCTCAGAGCTGTAGTCTATTTGCTTGGGAGATGTCTCCTATAGAATGTTTTTCCCATTTCGTCTAGGCCTGCTTTGTCTCCCATCTTTGTCTCCCAAGAGACGGGGTCTGGGCACACAACAATGAAAGCAGATGCTGTTGCAGAAGTTTTCACCTGCAGAAGAGAGTAAGATGGGGCAGAATTCTGCAGAAAACTCCAGAGGGAAGCAGGAGGCTTGCAAGAGGGAGTACTCTCTTACCCAGTAGTTTAGGGGGAGAACTCTCACTTGGAACTGATGGAAGGAAAAAGGGCTTGGGAGAGGGAGGTGAGACTGACTGATGCATGAGGGGAAGTGATAGGTGGGTATACTTTTCTCAGCTCCCAGTCAATCACTCAAATTAGAACCTCCGGAAGGAAGAGTATATTCCTTCTTTGGGAGTTTGAGATAAATCTACTTAAATTTACCTAAACATTTACAGCCCTTAAATACCAACATGTTGCAGGAATGATCCTTTTCAGTTGACGCTTGCAGATAGATAGTAGTAGTAATTATGTTCTTGTCAGCAGCTTTACTACATACACACAATACATAGCACAGCGAATCAAAATACTCTTGATTTAATAAAATGTGCAGCTATTGGAAAAATGGAACAATATATTCATAGATGTGCTTTCCATAGCCTTTGTGTCTTTCCAACATTTGAACGGGTAGTTGCAAAACATTTGGTTTCTTATTACTGTTAGCAGTGAGGGTAATCTACTTGGGCTAAAAACTGAGCCCTTTGCCCTACACATTTGGGAGAGTTCATGCTAGATGTAACTGCAGAAGTGCCAAGGTTACTTGATTGCTAATCTTTTCTGACAGTCGTTTTACATATTATTCATATTATAGGACAAACATTGTCTAGGTCCAAGGGAAAGCAGGTTTCTTGGAAATTACTGGAATTGTAGGCCCCAAACTCTGGATCCCTTAGGGTTGCTTTGCCCCATATTTCTGGTGCAAAGTGTCCCCGAAGCTGGTGTGTCTGTCACTGGAAATATTAGAGACACAAGGTGGGTGAGGTCATATATTTTATTGGACCAACTTTTGTTGGTGAGAGAGACAAGCTTTCGAGCTAAGAGTTCTTTCTTAGGTCTGGGAAAGGTCCTTAGAGTGTCACAGCTAAATATAAGATTGAGCAGATAGTTTAGCATAAGTAGTTAGCATGTATTCTAAATGTATGTCCACACAGCAAAGAAAAACCCACAGCTGGTCTGTGCCAGCCGACTTGGGCTTGCAGGACTCATACTGTGGGGCTATTTCATTGCTGTGTAGGCTTCTGGGCTCAGGACAGCTCCACAGTCCAAGCGCTGCCAGCCTTTGTCTGCTGGCACAGGCCAGCTGCAGGTTTTTCTTTGCTGTGTAGACATAGTCTAAAGGACCATTCAAAGTGAAGTGGCCCATTAACACCCCCGTAGTCATAGGACAAAAATGGGGGGTTAGTGGGTTTCAGATTGTTGTAATAAGTCATTAAACCAGCCGTAGCTAGGAATTTCTGTGCCTGAGGCAGGGGCACAGAAATTCCAAGGGGCTTACCTGCGGGAGGTCCTCCCCTGCCGCTGAAGAACGTACTCTCCGCAGAAGCCACTTCCGCTTGCCTGTGGGAGGTCCACCGGTCCCGCGGCTTTGGCGGCAATTCGTCGGAGGGTACCTTCTACAACGAGACCGGCGGACCTCCCGCAGGTAAGCTGGAGCAGCTTCGGCAGCGGAGGAGGAGGGGGAGCCCCTGGCTGCAGCCTTTTGCGCTCCTGACAGCCATGTGCCCCGAGGCGAGTGCCTCACTGGCCTCGCCCTAGTTACGGCTCTGATTAAGACCATAGTTTTTAGTGTCTAGCAAAGTTATGAATTTAAGCTTCCAAGCTTGTCTAAGAGCCAGGATAATGGCTTTTGTGCCAACCATGTTCCTGCAGCTGGCATAAGCAGTGTGTCCAGGGGAAGGATGTTGCTGGAGTTTCCCTGAATCTTGGCTATTTCCAGCTGCCATAATGGCACATTGAGACCACTGCATGTTACTGTGTAAAATAGCTGCTTCTTACTCAGCAGATCTGCAGACCTCTGAATGCAAAGCAATATTTGTTTTGCCTCCATGACTAAAATAAACATTACTGGTCTTTACTCCCATGAGTATGGCAGAATCTACACTGCTGAAAGAGTAGAATTTTAACTCTGAGGAGCAAGTACCTAAGAGGTTTAGGGCTGAAAATTAACAAATACTTGTGAGAAGTTTAAAGGTAGTTTGGTGAGTAGTTAATATTTTAAGGTAATTAACATTTTCGTCACAGCATCAATAGGAATTGGCCATTGTCTGCTACTAATTTTCTTTTTGACTATGAAGGCCATTGTTTAAATGAATGGGGAAAAGAAACTGTTTGCATAGTGCAAATGAGAGCACAATCAGGAGCAGGCATGTGTTAATGATCAATCTGTCATCACTGTGAAATTATGAACACAGTGTTAAAATAAAAAAACAAAACTGGGGATAGTTTAATGGTTTGCCAATGTGATTTAGTGCCCAACTTGTGCATTCACAAGACCTTATTTCCATTGGCATTTGGCAGTTACTGCATGAAAATATTTGTGTGCACAATTTCATGCTTAATTACACTTTATTGAAAACTTAAAATGTACTTTTTGAAATTATAGCCCTGCTTGTAACCATGCAATGTCACGAACACATAGATGGGTATGTTTTCGGATCACGGTGGATGGGGGTGAACAAATTCTCATTATACAAAAAATTTAAAAGCAGAGCACAAGAAATGCATAAACTTTGCCCACAAATGTAAGATTAGTTCAGTAGGAAGAACAAGTTTTGACTGATAATCTGGGTATGCCATACTTCCTAAATCAAAAGCTCATGTTCTACATATGTCAAAAGTGGCTTTTTAAAAAAATGTGTTAACTGATGACTGATGTGTCATGAGGGATTCTTACCAGAAGGCAGTTCGCTTGCTTTGTGCAATTTGCCTGTTCATGAATTTCCTTAGTAAAGGCAAAAATGGCAGCAAGTACTGTTTAACAACAGAATCTTTCTGTCAATTCTCTCATTGTTTTTCCTCCTTTTGGCTGAGACAGACAACTTGATTTTCTTGCATGAGCCAAGACTAATAATTCTTATTTTGCATCTGAGGAAGTGGAAAGGTGCGACCATAAAAATATGCAAACACTAACACAGTCTGGATAGCTACATTTTGACACAATAACAGCTCCTGGCAGTGACTTGATTTATATTCCTTTGTAAAATTTGCCATGGGTTAATGTTAATACAATGCAAAATTCATTTGCATTGATCAGTATTGTCTAGGTTTTTATGTTGCTTGGAGTTTTTTTTGCTTCTGCTTAATATTTCTAATTCTAGTGTTTCCTGCACAAATCTGTGACTTGAGTTGACCTTTCTCTGCCAATAGATTGAGTCCAAACAAATCTTGGTACACTGCTTCCTGATGGGTCTTCTTTTGTTTCTGTTTCTAGCAGGGGAAATGGCTCTATGTACTTTCAGTGTGTAACTGGTTATTTTGAGGAGTTGCTAATAAGATCTGTGAGGTTCCCGCCCCCCCCCCCCCCCCCAGGTTGAAAACTCAGTTAATAGGTGACTGACCTTCCTGGTTTATCAGGTCATATTCCAACTTTGCAGTAGCTGATGTACAGCTACTAGGCTATTGTATAATTTGGAGAGACTTTTGGCTAGGTTGATGTATAATTGAGGAAGAAAAAAATCTGTGACATGGGAGAAAGGAAAGAGAAACCATGTAATGTGCATCTCAAATGTACTAAATATGTTATCAAATCATGGACTGATAGTACTTGGAGATGTGTTCACTGAATAAAACCCATCTTCCCTATCATCAAAGATACTTGAAATATTAACTGAGACAAGGCTTTGGTAACTTGTCATGCTGCCATGGTTCACGGGCAAGCTACACCCATGATCTTTTCCCCCAGTGTGTCCAGTGGGTGCTGTTTCCAAGTGACAAGCCTCTGGGTAAACACCATTATCCTCAGTTTACAGATGGAGAAACTCATGCACAGAGTTGTGTACAGGCTTGCAAAATTGTCACGAAACTTTATCTGCCCTGGTGCAAAATCGACTGGCTTGCCCTTTTCCATGATGACAATAAAGAAAAACCCAATAACTTTATTGGCATGGTAAGCTATATTAGTATTTCCTAACCTAATATACTTGTGTTCATAGTAATAGGATAGATCAGTCTTAGGCAATATATGCAGCGTGTAGTGTTATCCATTTATGATTTGGTGACAAACTCATACATCTGATGATACAGACTCTACTTGTAAAAGTTTAGTTTGTTCTTCCCCAGACATGCTTCTGGGATTCCAGCTTCAAAGAGGGGAAAAAACTGGGAGAAAGAGTGCAGAAAAAATTGACAGCTTTCATGTGCACTTTGTTGCTTGACATCAAAGTACTGAAGGGAGACAAGATATCTATCTAGACTTTGTGCTTGGGACAGACTTTTTGTAGAAATTACATTTTCTGCCCTGTTCTCGGGTGCTACAATCTAGGAATAGAATAATGAGGATTTATTGGATGAGATTAAAATAACAATAGTGTCACAATTCCAGGGTAACTGCACCTGTATCACCCTCTCTGCGGTCCACTCTAGGAGTGCCCAGATAGGTCTAAAAGTTCCAGCCATCACCTGTCTCTGGGCAGGAACCCTTGTTCCACTCCCTTCTTACTGGGAGTTTTATCCCTAGCAAACCAGTCTGCCCATGAGCCAGAGCCTGTGTGCAGTTTTCTCACCAAGGTCTACGAGCAGTGTATTGCCAGCAGTTACAAGTTACCACACAGCTCTTGCTAAGCAAGCACATTTATTCTTAAGGTAAAAGCATTTTAGAGAATACATAAAAACCATAAAGACATTTAAACACACAAATGAAACATATGAGGAGTCACCCTTCAGATTTACGGGGCCCTAGTAGGTCAAAATCTTTTCAACCCTTCGGCAAAGGGTGGAACCCCCCTTGGGCCAGAAGGTTCTGTCCATTTGCTGGATTAGAAGGGAGGCCCTGAGTCAGTTTAAACACCACTTTTCTCTGTCAAAAGCTTTCTTTGTCCGCTGGTTTCTGGAAAACCCAGTTTGATCCTGTATATGCAATTTTTAGACCCACAGCCCAAGCCTTGCGAGCCCAAGTTAGCTGACATTGGCCAGCCAGGCCGCTAGTGTTTTTTATTGCAGGATAGATGTGCCATTAGTCGAGTTTTCTAATTGTCTGTCTTGATGGAATACTGTAGGGAATGCTCCTGCTCTTTATGTACTGATGTATGGATGATCCCATGAAGTATCCAGTTCCAGCAATGTTGTGACTGTATTTGCTGCATTTCCTATGAGATCCTATTTCTCATTCCCTGAAGGAACTTCCAGAAGTCCAATTGTTTCAAGGAACAGTGAGGAGTTGGTTTGGGGGACAAACAGCTGATTTAGTAGTTCTTTTGCTCTTCTGATAAACTTCTAGCTGTGGCTCCAGTGGACCCATTTGTGTTGAGTTTCCTGAGATTTTATCTTTTACTTAGTTTGCTCTGAATGCACAGAATGAGATGGTGGGGAGTGTGAGAGCATGAGGTGGGGGGTCGGGAAGCTATTATTTGTGGACTGTTTGTGTTGCATGGATTTTTTTAATGAATTTTTGTACATGCAGCCAATGCTTTGGATTGATTAACTTTAATTAACTGATATATTGAATATATTGAAATTTGGGGCCCAATCCTGTAGTCCTCAGGGTTTTGTGGACATTTTCCAAAGGTACATTGTAAATATCAAAAGCAAGTAAACTTTGTAAAGTATAAGAATAAAAATTATGTATTCTCAACTGTTTAATATTAAAATAGGATTCTCTTCTGTTGCTTAAAAATACCCTTTGTTAACAAACATTGGAAGATACCTCATACTGTAGTTTGAAATCATTAGGCAGCTGCCAGATGTGCTGCTCTGTTTCATACATATTAATTTAGAGACAGCTTCTTTTTATATAGTAAGTAGTTGCTTTAAATAAGGGTTGCAAAACTTTTTGATTCATGTTCACGTAATGGCTTTAAACAGTTAAGAAGAAAATCCTTTTTTATGTTCCCTAAGAGGTTAGCATTACACATTTATTTTGTCCATTTAGGTTAGAATTGCTGATTGTGCCTTATTTTTTTCACATATATTTTGAAAGTTTTTGGATTATTTGTCCTATTTGTGTGAGTTCATACCCATTGTGCTCTTTTTCTTAGGACCTGTCTGATAGACTCTCTGGGTGTTTAATTAGTTTAACCAATGTAAGCCCAATCAATCATTAAGTTAATAACAGACTGAATTTTGCACTTCCCATGCCCTGCTTCCTGGTTGGCGGCAGAGGCAAGTTTAGTTTCTCTCTGATGCAACAAGCAGAAGAGAATAAGGGCTTGTCTGCACTAGAAAATCGTATCACTTTAACTATACCGGTAACCTTCCCGCTCCCCCACCAGTGTGGATACAATTGCGTGGAGTTGGCAGAATTTAATTTTAATTTTATTTTTATAATTTTGACTGATATAGAATTTTATTAAGGACTTTTAAATATTTTTATTTCTAAATTTTCAGTCCTACAAAATTATGGGTTGAAAATATTTTTTTTCTATTTTTATTAGTTTTCATAGTTGTGGGAAATTATGGGTGATCAGAGAATTATTTAATGATAGATGTTAAGATTCAAAAAGTTGAAACTTTATAACTTACCTTTGTCTCTCTCATAGCTATATACAATATAGATATTATATATTTTTCAAAGTGGGCCAGCCAGCTTCTCCCTCTATCTTCATCTCTTCCCCTTAATCCCAAGATTTTGGATGTACTGTATCCTGAAACCCTGAGGTATAATTTGGACTGGACTGTATGTGTACCTTAACATTTTCATAAACTGAGATCAAGACTTTTGTCTCTAACTTTTAAATGGTATAAATTAATTAAATGGGTAAGGCCTTAAGATTCTGGTTCATTCAGTGCTCTTTGTCACATTTTATCTCTGGGGTTCTGATCAGTGCTTGGTTCTGCAATTGAGCAATTAGCTTATCTATGATGACATTGTTTACAGAAGCTGAGCTGTTGACAAAACTGTGCTGCAAGTAATTTGCTAGATTTAGGGTAGTAGGTGTCACTGTAGCAATGGATTTTCTAGACTTGTTATACTTTGAAAAGTAAGTTGACCTATAACACCTTGGTCTCTCAATATTTGTGTTGCATTCATAAAAACATGCATTTTGCAAGTTTTAACTGTATTCTAAACTTTGTTATGAAGATTATATATACACTACAGTAGCATGTATAACATTTTCCCCTGGTGAACATATACTTTGTGTTTGCAACTTCTCATGATAAGACTGCTTCTTCCCTCATGTACAAAATTATGTGCAAGTCTAAAGATTTATCATAAATTCAATATCTTTAAATTTTATTTTGGTGAGATTTTTTCTATGACTATTGTAAGGATTTTATAAAGACATAAGTTTATGAAGCCTACTAATCTGCAGGCTCTTAGAAGTTATAAGAACAGTGCTTAATAGCTAGAATATATTACAACAGCCTGTAAATTGCAGCCTTTCATTGAGTGCTTGGTGCAGTCTTTTGCTGTGAAATAAATGTCACAGTATCTGAATGCTTAGGGTATGTCTACACTGCAATTAGACTCCTGCAGCTGAACCATGCCAGCTGAATCTGGCTCCTGGGGCTTAGGCTAAGGGGCTGTTTAATTGCAGGGTAGATGTTCAGCCTCTGGCCGGAGCCCAGGCTTTAGGACCCTGCGAGGTATTTGCAGTGTAGACATACTTGGTGTGACACATTCTACTGCTAGATGCATCTCATTGATTTGGAAGGGAGTTGTGTAAATACATCCAAGGTCAGAAATGGCCACTACATTAAAGGGCTCTGGGGGGAATCAGGCTGAGAATTTTGCTGTTAAGGGTATGCTGTATGGCTGGCTTGCACACACATGCTGTAGTGATTTTTACTGTGGTTACCAGAATTTGTATAATTCTACAGTTACAACTACAACCTGTGAAAGTGCAAAATTGTGACATTACCTCTGTATTTGGGACTGGATTTTTTTTTTTAAACCAGACAAGTATTTGCACCGATTCTGAGTGAATTAGAGAAGAGATACATATTTTTCTGGAATAAAAATGATTAATACATTGATCCAAAACAGGAGATGAAAATAGTGTTTGGAGAGACAGCTTAAATTTCACCTTACTTTTTACCTCATGGGTGACGGTAATTTTATATAAACTTTTCTGCACCCTTACACGTGAATGTACATTAACCTGTGATAAGGTAACTATAGGATATAAGTCTAAAGTGCAATGTAAACCCTGGGTTAGTAGAACTCAAGTTAGTAGACCCTGGGTTTATTAAGCTAGGGCTTGAATGTCTATACTTATTTGTAACCCCATGTTAAAAATTGTTGAATCCTGAGTCTCAACCTGGGGCTCCAGTGTCTACACTGCATTATGCAGGCCTGAGTCTAGCCACCCATTTCCAACACTTCCTAGTGCCCTCCCAAAATGTGGCTGCTCTAGCCCTTTTTTTGTGGTGTGATGTAGGAGAACTTGACTGTCCATCAAACTTGAGTGTCCAGAGGACCAAAAAAGTCAGCCAGCAGGACTGTGGGATACTGTTGGTAGACTCCCAGAACAGGAGTCCAGTGGGGCTGCATCTACAATGCAAAGAAATAGGGCTTGATTCAGGCTCTCCACCCTCATGGGGTCCTAGGACCCTGCGTCTGTGCCCTGGGTCAGTGTAATTTGTGTGTAGACAGAAGGGGGGTTAGGTCTGAACCTGAGTTTGAACCCTTGGCTTTCATTGCAGTGTAGACATACCCATAGAAAATAAGGCTTTTACCCACAGCCCATTGTGTATTCAGTAATTTGGAAAGACACTCCTATTGACTTTGGTGTATTTTGGGTCATGCCTTAAAAGTAAAATTTTAAAACATTTACAATACACTGTATATTGCTTTGTTGTAATGTAATTTTTTTTAAAGCTTCAGAATCTTCAAGCAGACCAAACCTACGACCTGTGGTGTTGACAGTGATAGTTACTGTGCCAGTTTGTATCTTGTCTATAGCTGTAATGCTGACTGTATATACATGTCAAGGCCGTCATTGTACATTCAGAAAGAAGACACGACAAAATATTGAAGAACCTCTATCTGAGTGCAACCTAGTAAACTCTGGAAAAACTCTTAAAGATCTTATTTATGATATGACAACATCTGGGTCTGGATCTGGTATGTATGCACTCCTAAGCACACTAAAACTTCTACATTTATTAATGAATAGCCGGGAGAACAGAATCACAACATTGTGTTCAGTTTTCTTAGTTCAATAGGAGAAGTGATGGCAGTTAAAGTTTCCACTGTCAAGTGCAGTACTACTGGTTTGTGTAGGTATTCCTGACACTTAGAATGGGAAATACTACTAGAACCTATAGTATCTTTCTTATGATAAAGAGGTTAAAAAACTGTGCCCACTGCATGAAAAGTGTGTCATCGCTTTAGGAGTTTGTCAGGACAAAGTATTACCTAAAGAGATTTCATGTTCATCAGGGTAATTGCATGGTATGGTAAGTCAACCGATGTGTGGATCTTGTTACGTTAAAGTGATATGAATAGATGCAACAATACAAATTTCATAATTATCATATTGGAATTTCTGACCAAAAACCATTCTCTGAACATTTTGTTGCAGCTGGTATGTACCCATGAAAAGTTTAGTATCACGAATCAGTGTTTTCTGCTGAAAAGCTGTTTGATTGAAATATTACTGACCAGCTTTACTTATTTTTGAGCCAAATGATTTAATGCAGTGCTGCTTCAGCATGTGGATGTCTGGAGTTAGTAACATTGCTATGATAGTTTAGAGCAGTGGTTCCTAAACTGGGGTTTGCAAAATGTTACAGGGGGTTCTCGGAAAAAAATTCCCTAATGGCGGACAGAGCTGCCCCTGGGGATTCCGGGCAGCACGGAGCCAGCAGCACGGAGCCCCTGGACTTCCAAGAGCTAAGCAGATCAAAGCAAGCATGTCTATCACACTGAGGAGATTTAAACTTCAAGACTCCTTATAGGAAATGGAAATGAGGGAGGTGGATATTTTTTGCTGTTTTTAAAATTAAATAGGCAGCTAGTATTGTTTTTAAAATTATTATGAAGAACAAGTTTAAGCTTTGTTGTAACATGCGTTGTTTGCCTGGACTGCTCAAGATCTGACTGCTTGTGTAGGAGGAACAATTTGAGTTGGCTTCTTAAATACCTTCATGCTGTTTCACATCTGATACTCCTCGATGAAACATAGGAGCCTGGTCTTATAACAGGTTTATTCAAAGTGATACAAGCTACGAAAGTGAGATCTTGGAAGAGTGTTGCCGTTTTCATAATGTAATAAAAATACTGTAATGATAAATAATAATTAATAGTGTGTAATAAGCATGTCATAAAACATATTTTATATTTCCAAGATCACTGCTTTTATAATTTATACTCAGGTAAAGGAGAAAATTCTTGGAAATATTCATTTTTAGGAGAGGGTTCGCGAGACTTGACATTTTAGTGAAAGGGGTTCACAGGTTGTTAAAGTTTGGGAACCACTGGTTTAGAGCAAGAAGTCATGTGTATCCCTATGTCCATATGTGGAAAGTTGCCCACATGCTTATATTAAAGATTCAACTGAAAAATCATAAAGAACCATGACAATATGCATACAGTTCAAGGAATGTTTCAGAGGTAGACTTACAATCCCTCACTGACAAGAATTGTGCATAATTTATGCCATCTCTGTTTATCCACTTTTGTTGGTCAGAATTGGAAAAAATAGTCACAGGAAAGTGTGTGTATTACTTGTAAGGCCATGGTAATTACAACATATTAGAATATATGCTTTTAATTTGAATTTAATAATAATTGTAATGCACTCTTTACAAGTATCCTCATTCTGTTCATTAGGTTTACCTCTACTGGTCCAAAGAACAATTGCAAGAACAATTGTTCTTCAAGAAATAGTAGGAAAAGGCCGATTTGGTGAAGTCTGGCGTGGAAAATGGTGTGGGGAAGATGTAGCTGTGAAAATCTTCTCCTCAAGAGATGAAAGGTCTTGGTTTCGTGAGGCAGAAATCTATCAGACAATTATGCTGAGACATGAAAACATCCTGGGTTTTATTGCTGCTGATAACAAGGGTATATAGTGTTTCCAAACATAGTTTCACAATGTTTGTTCTCTGCACTATGGCAGCCCAATGAAGCTGATTTTTCCATAACCCCTGCTCTATTTTGCTAAAACACAGGGATGTGTGTTTAATGATTTCAGGAGCTGATTAGGAAAATTGATTTTAAATCTGATCATTAGGACTGTGAGATCAGTTTACAATTTTTAGGCTGCAGTCCTGCGTTAAGTGCTTGAATGGAGTTCAGTGTGGGATTAGGGCCTCACTGATTTAAGTGAAAGTTTAAATGAGTCCTATTTCTATAAGGTAGTTCATTAATTAGAATAATGCTTGGTAAAATATTACTGAAAGATTGACTATTTGTTTATGCTATCAACTTGATAATCAAGCTGCATCAATGCTTTACACCCTCCACTTTAAGCTATACATCTATAAAAATAGATCACTTGATACAGATAACATTATAGCAGGAAAAGAACTAAATATGGCAATACCTCTGAAGAAGTAAAGTATGATATTGGAATGTCTTGAAATTCAGGATTGCTGTACAAAAACCTTTACAGATGAACTAATGTTTTTTACATTCCAAGAGCTACAAGAGTTGATGGTGATCTTGCTATCACTGGAGAACAAGGAGCTGCTTTTCCTTTGGTTCTCTGGTTTTTGGTACTGTCACCAGCTCTTATGAGAGGAAACAGAGCATCCCTCATTTTTGGTGGCCATATATTCAAAAGGACTTAGCTTCCAGAAGCTCCCATTCTCAGCGGGAAGACTAGTGCTAAGCACTTTTGAAACTCTGGCCATTAATCTGCTGGGATTATAAACTCTGAAACTCTGGCCATTATAATAATATAAACTCTTTGAAACTCTGGCCATTAATCTGCTGGGATTATAAATAATTTACCTAGTTATTTACAATGTTAAATAATATTTTCTTTTGGTAGATAACGGAACTTGGACTCAACTGTGGCTTGTATCTGAATATCACGAGCAAGGCTCCTTATTTGATTATTTAAACAGAAATGCTGTGACCATTGATGGTCTGATTAAACTGGCACTTTCAATAGCTAGTGGTCTAGCACACCTTCATATGGAGATAGTTGGCACACAAGGTATTTGTATTTCTCTTTCATATATCCTTTTTAGGAAATATGAGTGGAAACTTTGGGTGGTATTTACAAAAACGCTTTAGTTTATTAGTCACAAGGAATGGTAAAGACTTCTTTTACAAACAACTTGTTATCTTAGTAGCTGTCTTTAAAGATTGTAAAATAAATTAAATAGAACCCTAAATGTTGATGGTGCTTTATAAATAGAGAGTTAGACACATTACATTTTTACTGGTGCTTGCAGTCTACACAGCCACCAAAACATCTAGCAGTACAAATTCTGCAGCACACTGAAAATAGAAAATTTTGGAGTGGCATAAAATTAATTGAATTTAATATCAAACAATGTAAGGAATATTGTAATGATTTTCATTTTCATTTCATTGTCATTATCATTTTAATTAAATTACACAATAGAGGTGTTTATTTATCTGAAGCTGCCACAAGTTCTCCAGTCCACTCCACTGGAGCGTCACAGAATCCAGGGGACTTTGCTGTAGAATTCAGTTACGTGAGGTTTTTGAACATATTCAGTGGAATCCATCTGTCTCCATTGTTGACTAGTTTTTTTACACATCCATTGGAGAAGCTGGGATATAAGAGGCATGCACCAGCCAATGCATATCCAAGTAGAGTAGGAGCATGGAGAACAGGATATTTTTGGTTCCTGAAACATGACTACAGTTTGGGAATAAAGGAAATGTATGAACACAAGATGCCTTCATTAGGCTCCTCGTTAGCATTGGCACACGTCCAGAAACTATTTTGTGCTAAATACATTCCTAATTTTTCTATGTTGAGATGGGAGATGTCAAGCTGTGTTTTAAGATTCACAATAATGTTTTTAGTTGCCTTTTTGTCTTAACAGGCAAACCAGCTATTGCACACAGAGATCTGAAATCTAAGAACATCTTAGTGAAAAAAAATGAAACCTGTGCCATTGCAGATTTAGGGCTTGCTGTGAGACATGATGCTGTATTGAACACAATTGACATACCTCAGAATCCTAGAGTGGGAACAAAGAGGTAAGACATTTTAAATAGACAAGGTAAGTATTTTTCCTTAAATATTAGGGAAGATCTTTTCAGCCTGATTTCCATTTCTGTGCAATTTCTGAGCACTGTATGAAGCAGGCATGCTCCTTCTTTTCCCAGCCCCTTCCCCTTTCTTTTTGACCTCTGTCTGCAGCATTTTGCCAATTGGGGCAGATCTTAACCCTTAATCTAGGATATCCATATTTTGTGATAGAGAACACAAGGTGGAGATGGTCCAACCCTTTTTGTGGACATAAGAGTATTTTGGGACCTCTCTGGATTTAAAGTAAAAGTTTCCAATGACTTGGTTATGATTCTGTTTACAAATTCAGACATCAAATGATAGGTAGTCAGGTGCTCCTGGTTTGCCTGTGTGCCCCATGCCATTAAGTACAATATCTGGTTAATATGAATACTAAAGTTAATATGAATACTAAATACTAAAGTTAATATGAATACTAAAGCTAGTCAGATGAAAGACTAGTTGTTAAACACCTTATCACAGGGTGACACTGGTCCTTTAAGTGG
The DNA here is from genome assembly GCA_033296515.1 of Macrochelys suwanniensis. NCBI lineage: Eukaryota > Metazoa > Chordata > Testudines > Chelydridae > Macrochelys > Macrochelys suwanniensis. Next base: position 29,710,672 of record CM065784.1, on the reverse strand, counting down.
GAGTTGGGCCTGTGCACTTGTGCCTTATCAGTACACTGCAATTTGGCCAGGGCTAAGAGAGCACCTGGGCGTAGAGCAAGGAGAAAAGAGACTTACAATAAAATGGCATATCTCCATTTATTTATTTTAGTCTCCTAGAACAACCTTGAAAGGTCATTGAATCCAGTCCCCTGCCTTCACTAGCAGGACCAAGTACTGTCCCCTGACAGATTTTTGCCCCAGATCCCTAAATGGCCCCCTCAAGGATTGAACTCACAACCCTGGGTTTAGCAGGCCAATGCTCAAACCACTGAGCTATCCCTCCCCCCTTGATTCACTTGGTGAATCAGAGCTACCTAAGTGGGAGTCAGGCACGGGAGAGATGTCTGTGGAAGGTCGCAGAAGGAAGTAGAAGGTGTTTCCCTGCGGGAAGGCTGAAGGCAAGGAGAGCAGCAAGAGGGGTTTGCTGGCTGGCATCCCCAAGCCAGAGAGCCAGGGCTGAAGGCAGGAGCCGCAGCAGAGGGGAGTTGCCTGCCTGCTAGCTCTAAGCCGAGGTCAGAGAGGGCTGAAGGTTGGGGAGCAGCGGAAGAGCTTACCTGCTGATATCTCAGGGCTGGACTCAGGAGCCAGGAGCAAGCCAGGGGAGTGAGGGATGCTTCCCTGGAAAGGATGCTTCCAACAGAGAGGTTCTGGGTGGGGGGTACCTGCTGGGAAGAGCACGGTTGCACTCCATTTTGAAGGCCTGGAATGGCTGTCAGGCAGAGGTGAAAGTAAGCTGGTACACCTGTATCGGGATGGCTGGCTTCCCCAGGAGCCCCAGGCCCTTTAAATTGCTGCCAGAGCCCCGCTGCTGGAGCCCTGGGGTAGCAGTGGCGGGACTCTGGGGGCTATTTAAAGGGCCAGGGGCTCCCACTGCCTCTACCGCCCTGGCCCTTTAAATAGCTGTCGGAGCCCCTCCGCCGCTACCCCAGGGCTCCGGCGGCTATTTAAAGGACGGGGCGGTAGAGGCAGGGGAGCCCCAGGCCCTTTAAATAGCCCCTGGAGCCCTGAGTTAGCGGCGATGGGGCTCCGGCGGCTATTTAAAGTACCGGGGCAGTAGAGGCAGTGGGAGCCCTTGGCCCTATAAATAGCCCCTGCAATCCCACCGCCGCTACTCCAGGGGCTATTTAAAGGTCTCGGGGCTCCCCTGCTTCTACCGCCCTGGTCCTTTAAATAGCTGCCGGAGCCCTGGGGTAGCAGCGATGGGGCTCCGGTGGCTATTTAAAGGGCCGGGGTGGTAGAGGCAGCGGGAGCCCCGGGCTCTTTAAATAGCCCCCGGAGCCCCGCCGCTACCTGGGGGAGGGGAAGGGGGAGGGGAGTCACTGGTAGAAGGCAGGCTGGGGCTGGCCCTGACCCTCCCAGCCCCGCCCCTTCTGCCTGAGGCCCCATCCCTTCAGGGGGCCAGAGTCGGGCCCAGCCCAGCCCCCGTACCGGTAAGTCAGTATATCTATTTTCACCCCTGCTGTCATGGTACAAGGACAGAGGAGGGCTGACAGGGAGTCCAGCCATGGACAAAGGGGCCAGTGTGTGGTATGTGGGACATCAAGAGACAAGATGTCTGGAGTTTTAATGACTGCTTGCACTGGCATGAGAAATGTTTGGGACTTATGTTTTGGACCATTTGTTATAACCAGCCCTAAGGAAGGTGGTAGTGTAGCAAGAGAGCCTGAAGTGGAGTTAATGACTCTAAAAAGGGAAACTGAGGCAGGCGTGCCTGTCATGCCACAGCCTGTTGCAGGAGGGTGCTCCAGGTGGGGCTGCCACCTTATGCACCCCCCTCATATTTTTAAGTCCTCCTGCCCACGGTGATGAAAGCCACATCACATCCTTTCAGCACTCTTGGGGGTAGTAACTGCAACATGTTTTCACCCTTGACTGCATGCTCAGCTGCTACCTTTACTCCACTCTTTACTGTGGTTAGAATTCATTTTCATTCTCTCTCAAGTCTTTGATGGTGCTTTTCCACACTAATTTCATTAAATCCAATTAGTTTGTCTTGTAGAGCACAGTTTATTAATGAAAAGCAAAATAAGCATTGAGCTGGAATATAAATGGAGGTAAAATAAAACTCTTTGGCCGGAGTAGCAACCTACCTCCTGCACTTACATGGCTATTAGTCATTTAGCAACATGTAAGGATTTTAATCATAGAAAGTCCCTTGTTTGACACGCAAGTCAATGGTCATTGAGGATGGCTCTCCAACATGTTGTTCCCAACCCTCTCCATGTCAAATATTAGAATCTTTGTTAGAACTTTTGTAAATTGTGCATGTGTGTCTGACTATTTTAAAGGTACATGGCTCCTGAAATACTTGATGACATAATGAACATGAGCATCTTTGAGTCCTTCAAACGTGCAGACATGTACTCTCTTGGTCTGGTGTACTGGGAGATATCACGAAGATGCTCAATTGGAGGTAAAATTTTTGGCTGTTTTATGTTGCATTCCAGACTTGATAAAAATAATTTGAAGGAATTTAAAGGAAATACCTTCATACAATGTATGTACCAATTTTAACTGAATTTTCCAGATTATGGAAGGAGAAAGAGTTGCATGACTTAAAAATTTCCCATTGAGCAATGATTGATATGACAGAGTTAACAAGTGAATAAATAATAGTTAATGCCTATCTGATTTAATTATTCTGAAATATCAAAAGCAACAAAACAGATATGTAAATTATTTTTCACTTCCCCTGTCAAAGAAAGTAATGTTATAGTAGAACTCATTAGAAAACCAGTTCCTCCCATGCAATTTCCCTATTGAGTAGTTTCCAATCTGCAGGAAGTTTATTTTTCAAAATCTTGATCTGAAAATACCCACAAAACTAATCTCAGATGATGATGAACTTGTGTGCTGGCACTATGAAAATAAGGGACCCATATTGTCAGGGAATGCAGTAGACCTGCTCACATTCTGTAGAGTTTTTAGGTTGCAAGGGTTGGCAACAAAGAAACCTCTACTAGTTTGGATTTTACACGGTTCCGAACCAAGAAGATGAAACTCCATTCTCTCCCCACTTCAGCCAGATCTTCTTTACTTCTAAGTCCCCTTCTCCCAAGGACCCAAGACCACTCACCTTATCTTTGTTATCTTTAGTGGCCTTCTTCAGCAGGCTGCTTCCAACCAGGTCTTTTTGACCTATCCACTGCTGCAATCCAAAGAGTTTCTGGTGAAGGAGGTAAGGATCTTCCATCCCAGAACTCAACAGGTGTATCTAAATAAGTGAGCACAAGGACAGTGATGTTTAGTATGGAACCTAGTTAGGGATTATGGTTTCTTTTTTCTCTTGTAGGAATCATTGAGGAGTACCAGTTGCCTTATTATGATGTTGTGCCTTCGGATCCCTCAATAGAAGATATGAGAAGGGTAGTTTGTGAACAGAAACTTAGACCAAATATCCCAAACCAGTGGCAAAGTTGTGAGGTGAGTTTCCCTCCCACCCCATTTTTAGAAGCATATTTAAATTTATTCTTTAAGGCTGGGATTTTCAAAGTAGCCCAAGGGAGTTAGGTGCCAGACTTCCATTGTATTTCAGTGAGATTTGGATGTCTAGCTTCTTAGCTGGCAGAAGTAAGGAGCTTTTGAAAAGCCTGGAAGAACTTAAATGTGCAGGTTGGGTCACTCTGGAGCCAGTCGCTAACCCGAACCCCTTTCTCTAGTGAATGGGAAGGCAGCAGGCCTTAGGGAGGTGAGCAGTCCCTCCTCTGCCTTGTGTGTACTCTTGTACACCTTCTCCCACTCCCCCCACAAATACTCACCACTGGGCACTGTGTGGCATCCCCTGATGCCCATTCAAAATCCCTCCCCTGCTGAGTGCAAGAAAGGGGCATTTTTAAGGTGAATATGGCAAAATGGGCCTGACAGCACTGAACATCAAAGTACTCTTTTTCTCTTTGACTGAACCAAAACTAGCCTTTCTAAGTTTCTGTCATTTCTGCTGGAATATTATTTCAAAGTATTCTATTATACCTTGAATTGGCGTATTTTGAATTGATGCTGTACTGAAGCAGTGGATTTTTTTTAATCCTAAACCTCTTTTTCTTTGTCTTAAGGCACTCCGAATCATGGGTAGAATAATGCGTGAGTGCTGGTATGCTAATGGGGCAGCTCGACTCACTGCACTCCGCATTAAGAAGACCATTTCGCAGCTCTGTGTACATGAAGATTCCAAAGCCTAAATGGGTGATATGGGGGAAGGAGAAAGGAATCATTCTCTCCATCTCTTTACATGCGATTTTTTTTCTGTCTACCTCACATATATACAGTGCAGTATTTAAGTGCCCAAACCGCAGCACTGAAAAATAACTTCATCGTTGGCTACAACCAACTGCAGCTTTTGGTTGGTGTTGCTGTTTTTATAAAGCAAATCACCAACTCACGTTGGTTTTTTAAATGAAAGTTGATATTAGGAAAATAGCAGAACTGAGCTACGAAACAACATTCCATATTTAAACTATTTTATTATTCTTAAGCTTTTTATTCTAGTTAAAATGAAAATACACTGCTGATGGAATGTATGGGTTTAAAGATAGGTATTGAAAGAAATCACATATGTTTTATCTTCAAACCAAAACCAGACCAAATTCATTGAGCTTCTAGGGGTTTTCTCATAGAATCCTATAGAATATTATGACAATAAAGTGCATTTATATGTTTTTATATTATATTTATCATTTAGTAACCAATCAAATAAGAAGAATATTCCACTGAAAATGTATACTGTGAAGCTAAGGTAAACATGTGAGTCAGTCAGTCTCTCTCTCTCTCTCTCTCTCTCCCCTTTTTAATTTGTTATTACAGCTCAATTTACAACACTGTAGTTAAGGTTTGGCAGTATTTTTGTTATATACCCCTATTTCAGGGATTAATCAAACTGACATAAACACCTACTCTGAGCTAACTGTTTCAAAATCTCAACCAAGGACCAGTTTTTCTTTTTATCAAATTATGAAGAAAAGTAATTTGGGCAGTATTTCCTGGTATATGTGGGAAAAAATTATAGGAATGCCGTGTAATCTAAAAAGCATGTATTTTTAACCAACCTTTTTATAGACCAAAGTCAAAGTTTTAGTGTCTTGGTATTTTGCGGAGTGAGAAGATCTAACAAAGTTATTTGCTGTAAAAGCACAATTTATTGGGTGAAATTGATCCAGATGCAGAGACTCATACAAGCTAACCTGTACCCTGTATACACCAGCACAGATAGTTGTGTTTGAGGCGGGCCATGGTGAAGTCCACAAGATTTGTAACTTTGAACCAGCAGCTCCCACATTGAGAGTGAGTGGTATAGACAGTGCTCACAGAGATGGTGTTAGCCCATTGGGGACCCTATGCAGGAATAGTCTGGCCCGCCCCCACACAATACATAATAAAAAGTGAATAGTCCTGTCATTCCCCCCCACCCCGATCTGCTCAGGGCCCTTAGCTCTGAGCGTTCAAGACTATAGACTGGAGCAGTAGTACTCATGAATGGCTGTATTGCAGTTCCTATTCTCTGACCTGGCTTTGGGGGATGTATTTCCCTCCCACAAACCACTTTCCCATACTTAAATTAGTTTTAAAAAGTCCAATCCACTCTGCAGACACAGGAACTTTTTCAATGTTTCTAGCACAGGAATGTAATACGCATGTGCAACAGTTGAAGAAAATCTGTGGATTTAAAGGGCCAAAGCCAAGGGTGCCAGAACTTCTGTAGGAGTGTGTGGGGGGGGGGGAGCGGGGGGGGGCGGCACTGGAAGGGTCAGGGAACCATGCCCCCCAACTTTTTAACATGAGTGTAGTTGAGGGTACAGGAACAGTGTTCTCCCCCTCCCCCCCAAACTGCAAGCCTGGGGCAGGTGTAGAGCAATGCTTACAGGGGCTGCGCTTTGTGGTGGCGTTGCCTCCCCAAATTGCAAGCCTTGGGCAGGCATGGAGTGGCACTGGTAGGGGCTGCGCTTTGCAGCAGGAGAGTCGATCATTCCCCGACCATAAAGTGCAGCTCCTGCTGGCGCTGCTCCAAGCCTGCCCAAGGCTTTCATTGGGGGGGGGAGGGGGGGCGCAATACCACCCCTACCCCTCAAACTACACCCATGTTAAAAAGTGTGTGTGTGGGGGGGGGAGCACGGCCCTCTGGTTCCGGCATCATTGTCCAAAAGTGCTCATTGACATAAGGCTGTACTGGTTTCTTCAGAAGGGTCAAATATGCATCTCATTAATGGCCCCAGGGTATCAGGTAAACAGACCATTCCCTAAATAAATCAAAACAATCCCTAAATAGTTATTTTCACAATAATGTTAGCTTACAAAAGTGTAGTATCAGTAGGCATTTTCAAAGGTTCGTAAATATTCTGGTATTTCATGATTTCCTGTAATGGATTAGAAGGCATGTGGATAAGTAACTCTCATACACTTTGAGACAGATTCTGTTCATATGTCTTTGATTTTGTTTTATTACAAAAATAATTTCTTATACCCACTGTAACCACAGTTAAAAATATATATCTATTAAACCCACATAATCCAGGAAATACAAAATTAGATCTACAAATCTCTCCACAACACCACTGATTTTGGGCAATGTAGTATTTTATTATGGTGTAGGGAGAGGAGGAAGTCTTTACAAGAGTGGGTGATCTTATGTAGCATAGATATTCGATAGTTTTTGTGAGTGTGACTAATCTCTGTCATTGGGTCTTTTGACTTCTGCTTTATGTGGAAAACCAGGAATGTAGCCTTCAGTCAGCAGTGTCAGTGATCCTTGTTTTATCCTGACATACTGGCTTCTGGTGCAGTGGATGTTGTTTGTTCTTTAAATCGATACTAGTGAGATGTAGCATATATGTTCATAGAATGTATTCAGTCACTTTACACTGCTTAAAGTGAGGTGAAGATTTAGTTATTTGTGGCCCTTTAATTAGACTGTAGGGTAGAGCCCAGATTTGTAAAGGTATTTAGGTGTTGCTCCACTCAGCATTTCAATGCCTAAGTCACTTTTTAAAATAATAATTTTTAGCATGAGGTAGCAGGGTCTACATTGTCAGATAGTGCATGGCAGGCTAGACCATTGTAGATTTACACCTGGGCTTGCTGCACACTAACTGACCATGTAGATAAGCCCTAAGTCTCATTTTAAAAAATGACTCAGTCAATGGAACTAGGCTCCTAAATCAGTTAGGTATTGCAGTGCTGAGTAGAACAATGCCTAAATACCTTTAAAAAAATGAGCCTGTCTCATGAATAGCTAGTAAGTTTTATTTCTGTATGTTTTGATTTACAGTCAAACTGAATATATATTTGTAATATTTTTATATGTTCTATATGTGTAAATTATACTAGGCAGTTTTGTCACATACACACTTTCTAATCTACAATATTTATTTGAAAATTAAATGAAAAGTAACCAACCACTACAATTCTGTTACAAGAGAATTTTTTTGGATGATTTGGATCTTTTAAATATCAGTGAACGTGCAAAAATAGAAGAATCCAGCATATGAGCTCATACACTGTAATTCAAAACCAGCTTGGATTCAAAAACAAAAATTGTCAAGGAATTTCTCTGTGAAAGGGCCTGATCCACCTCCCACTGAAGTTGATGGAAAGGCTCTCATTGACTTCAGTGGGAGCTAGATCAAGCTCAACTACTTTTCAGATACGTTTTTATTAATATGTGGCTGTATTTTCAACAGTGATCAGTGCCTGCAATTGGGGCTAGATTTTCCAAAGTGTTCAGCGTCCAGCAACTCCTATTTATTATTCTCACTATTCCCTTAGGCTTTATCCATATAAAAAAGAAACAAAATATTTGTGAATTTCCACTACAACACACTGACACCAAGTGAAAAAATTTAAAATGGTCTATAGCACAAAAATGATCTATTAAAATGTATTTAAAAGATGTCTAATATTCTTACTCAAAATCACTTTTGATATTCTGAAATCCAGTGTAAACCCAATTATTTTAAGTAACTTTAAAAAATGGCTCCAATGCAATTTTGGATTCCTACTATTCATTCAGTACTAATATTACTCTTCTGTGTACAGTATCAAATTAAAAATTGAATCCGCAACTGCCTTCCCCATAAGTTTTGATCTTGCAATTTTCCTTTTTTCAGTAACAAGAGGTTGTGCTAGACATGTTGTAGCATCAAAGCTAGGCAGCATTTTTAGTTAAACTATGGAATTAACTCATGCACAGAGATAATTTTAAAGAAACAAGGCTGCTGCTGCTATTTTTGGAGGGTGGCTTAGATGTGCGTTGAGTTCTACAGACAATAAAGATAGTATCCCTGCTAAGGATTTTCTATTCTAAGTAACTGTCCTTCATACATAGGCATAATTCCCATGTTAGATTTCTATTATAAATAGTATGTGCTTTTTAATTCTATGCTGTAGGTTGACTACTAAATGCTATAAAATCTCACCTGCCCCAGTCTAATTGCTACCCCACAAAACCCTAACATTTAGACTACATTAATTACAGTGATTCATAGAATAAGATTACAGATGGAGCCAAGCACTTGTGGGATTCTGTAGTGCTCTAGTGAAAATACAGGCAACAATTAATTTATAGTGACATAGTAAAAGAAAGGAAACAAGTTTGATAGGAAAATGTCTTACTACAAAGAAAAAGAAATAATTATATAATTCTGCCTTTCCCACATCTGCTTTCATCTTCCAATGTGCAAAATAAATTGTCCTGCCTCTTACCATTTTATTAAAAATTGGTTTTCCAAGTCATGTCACTTCATTTTTTTTCATGATCTCTCTATAAAATTATATCTATCTATATGTTTATCTCTTTTCTTAGCTTCATTTTCATGATTCTCTGTTTGTTTCCCTACTTCTTCAGTTTTATTTTGATTGTATGTTCTGGGTAAACGGGGCTTGAGCCAAATATAATAATTGTTTTGCTGATAGCTTTAGTATTGGTTTAAAAATGTTTCCATTATAACTCATAAACCATACAACTTTCCAACCCAGGAGGAGACCTTTTTTCTTTTTTGGTCTCTGCCCCAAGGTAAGCTCATTCTCTCTCTTTTTAAATCTGAGCAGATTGTGTATTGAGCCATTTTTGAGTTACAGTGGGGAAAACTCTACTTGTTTGTGAGAAATGATTGATTCTCCTGGTATTCCTCATTTCTGGGACAGGGACTATCTCTATATTTATATCTAAATATATCTAGTATATTTCACAACTGAACATTTTTTAAAGTGTGGCCAACATAAAGAGGCACAATTTACCAATTTGTGCTGCCTGTTTTGTGGATCCAGGAACTCTTTTTTTTCCTTTGAATAAAAACCCAGAAAATGAAATGTAAAAACTTACATTAATGCAACATTAAAGTTGCATGGTTTAAATCTCAACTTTTGCAGCACCTGACTTTTTTATTAAAAAAGTTTCCTCTGTGAATGTTAACTCTGCCACTAAAATCCTGACATTGTTTTAACATGGGTCTTCCCCGCCCACTTTGCTATGTTTATTTGCACTAAACCAAATTTATCTGAATTAATCCTAATGTTGAGCCTATATTTTTATCCCTTATTAAACACTAGCCTTCTCATTGTTACTTCACTATTCTCTGTTACAATTATTTATTATCTCACATCAGTAATTGTAAATCTAGGAACGAAGAGTAAGGAAATTGTATCAAAACAGTTTTTACAATAATAATGTGAAATTCTTCTCTCCAGTTTGCATTGTGGGTCTTTTACTATAGTAAAGGTCTGTATTGCTCTGCAGATAAAGAATGTAGAATATACAGTAGATATTCACATTGCAGATTGGACAGAATCTCGCCCCATTTTCATCAGCATTTGAAACAAGGTCTCAGACTTGCCCTAAAACACCCTCTGTTTAACTTTACAGATGTTTACAACATTACAAATAAAAGGTTAACTCCTGTCCACCTGGCTCCCAATTCTATGGAATTCCTTAAGAGTTTTGTCATTGACTTCGGTGAGGCAGGGATCAGGCTGTTACTGATTGCAGTAAGGTAACTCAGATGCAGTGAGCAAGGTTTGGCCCAAAGACCTGAGCTGTGTTCAGGCAAATCTTTCACTGAAGTTAGTGGGACTGATTATGACCTCAGTAACACCAGCATACATCAGGAGCAATTTGTGGCAGTTAACGGAGTCTCATATGAGATCAGCATCAGACCCAATGGGAGGTTTTTGAGTAGAGAGTTCAGGATTGCAACCTAAATAAAATAGAATTTACTGTGAAAACGATGCTGGCAGAATTGTGAAGATTGTGGCTCACAAAAACTCCATTATTCCGGTACTAGTTTTATAAAGTTGTTTTTGCTGGTTTCTAAAGCATCGTGCTACCTGTGGTATGTTCTATATAAGAAATAGAACTAATTATTAGTTGCCTTGTATAAGATAAAACCATCTTCACTGCATATTGCAAGCTATATCTTTGTGATTTGAAATACTGTGATAGGGATCATCTCGTGAGATACATTTGTCTTCATGAAGTTTTTAGAAAGGAACGTAAACATTCCTTTTATTAGACTGTACCAGTTATGAATGTACAGGGAAATAAGCATTAAAAAGTACAAAATATTTCTACAGTATGAGACGTGCAATAAATTGTATCCAAAGGCTTTGAATGTATTTTGTGGATAAATAGACTGAATGCATTTTAAACATAACTCTTGAGTTGAGTTATAGTGACTAACTTTATGGAGCTCAGTCCCCAAAGAGAAATGTGTAGTATTTGTCAATGTACAAGTCTCTGTATAAGCTGTGCATTTTATAGGAATATTAATATTTTATCTAGAAGTTACAGAATATTTTAGAACTTCGTATAGTACTTAAAAGTGATTAAATCAACCTTCATACTGTAAAATATTTAACCTAGCATATACTGTAGCAAGTAAATATTTATTTTTTAAAAAATTGGTTAATGTTATTGCTTAATATTGCATCTGCCTCTGGATGTAAATAGTTTGTTTAAATGTTGTATTTTATATGCATAATTCACATATTAGATTTTCAAGAAGTGGCAATTGTAATAAATTAAGTACTTCGCCATTGTTTCTGTGAAGCATAAAATTCTATTTTAAATTAATTAAAAAAAAGTTGTATTGTCTAGAGCTTGGATAATGCTTTCTGCATTGTTGCATTCTCTTTTAATAATGGGTCCTGGAAGCCTTCTTATATACTCAGCACACAAAGGTCTTAGGAGTCTGAGCATACTGGGTTACATCTTCCCTGGCCTAGAAAACTTAAATTAAAATATTTGCATAAGATGCAATGTCACCTGTCTCTCTGCCACAACTTCCTCTCTAAGAGGGGAGACTGTGTAGAGGGCCCCGCACACCTCACTCTGGTGGATCCTTAAGCTCATGCTCTGTGCATACCCATAGATTTTAGGCTCTAAATGAGGACACTCCACTCTTCCCCAGGCTCCAGTGGCAGATTGGCTAAGAAGGCTGCCAAATTGCCACTGGCTGGCTTTCTGCCCACTCTCTGTGGTCTCTGAATGCTGGGGGGCGGGGAGGGGAGGGGTTATCGATGCCCCGAGCAGCAGTAACTTATCATTTGTTTCCTCAGTTCCAGAGCTGCGGGGGGGGATGAGAGTGTGTGTGTGGGTGGGGAACGTGCTGCAGAGAGTGGAGGTTTCTGAGGCTTTGCCATTCCTTTCCCACTCTTCTCTCACCTGGAAGCTTGTATAGTGGCCAATGGCCATCAAGAGGACAGGTAGCTCCACATTTCGGAGGCCAAAGCATGTATCTGCCTTCCTTTCCATGCAGTACCTACCACTCTGATCTTCTTTATGATTAGGGCTCTTTGCTCCTCTCTGTATGTTTTAAGTGGAGGGGAGAGTATGGCTTGCATTAAATGCTCCTTGTTTTAGCCAAAGTATTCTACTTTCCCTAAAGCATCACCCATGAGTTTTTCACATTGTTCGGGCTTTAGTATGAAGTTGATGAGCCAGATTCTGGCGTACTCCATTGATTTCACTGGAGTCGGTCTGGAGTAAGAGTCTGTTTAGCAGAAATTAGCCTGAACTAAGTAGCACTTTTTGAAGTCTATGCATATGAGTCCCTATTTGGACTCTGTCACTATTGTTCCTGGATTTAATTAACACATTTAAATACATATAGAAATGTATATTGTTAGCATATGAGCCTGAGGAAATGGTTTGGACTAGGAAGAAGAAGCAGAGAAGGGGCCCATGGGTGGGAAAGGAGAGGACCAGGAGGAGAAAAGGTTAAAGAGGGTGTGACAAATTCAGGCTGGACGGCTGCAAGAGGGTGCTGGAAGGTTAATATGTTAGCCCTAGAATGTTAAAGGTCCTTCCCCCTACAAGCTGAGAAAGGGTTACCTCAGGTCAGTTAGGGACACCTGAATTTAATTAAGGGCTGCCCGAGACCTTTTAAAACCCATCCTCTGGTGAGAGAAGGAGAGAGACAAGCTGTTGCCAGGCTAGTGGCAGCAGGGAAATAAGCTTCTGCAAGGTGAGAGTCTGTGCTCCTCATAGGGAAACAGCCAAGCCTGAGTGTCTCCTATGGGAAGGACTGACGCTCCAGGGGCAAACAGGACAACATCCTGCCTCAGTGAGGAGCCAGGGAAAAAGGCATCCCTCTGTGTTTTTGTGTTTGTCAGAGTTTCCTTTTTGTTTGGTGGAGGATCGCCCCTTAGGCTAGAATTGTCAACTTTCTACTCTCACAAAACTGAACACCTCTGCCCTGTGCCCCACCCCTGCCCTGTCCTCTGAGGCCCCACCCCCCACACTAATTCCATCCCCCCCTTCCCTCTGTTGCTCACTCTTTCCACCCTCACTCACTCACTTTCACTGGGCTGGGGAAGGGGGTTGGGGTGCAGGAGGGGGTGAGGACTCTGGCTGGGAGTGCGGGCTCTGGGGTGGGGCCAGAAATGAGGGGTTTGGAGTGCAGGAGGGGCCTCCAGGCTAGGGGGTGGAGCAGAGGGGTTCGGAGTATGGGAGGGGGCTCTGGGCTGAGGCAGGGGGTTGGGGTGTGGGAGGAGGTATGGGCTCTGGGGTGGAGGGTGGAGATTCTGGGGTGGGACCAGAAATGAGGGGTTTGGAGGGTGGGAGGGGGATCAGGGCTGGGGAAGGGGATTGGGGCATGGGGGGTGAGGGATCCAGCTCAGAGTGCGGGCTCTGGTGTGGGGCTGGGGTTGAGGGGTTCAGAGTGCAGGAGGGGGCTCTGGGTTGGGCCCGGGGGTTAGGGTGCAGGGGTGAGTCAGGGGGCTCTGGCTGGGGGTGTGGGCTTTGAGGTGGGGCTGGGGATGAAAGGTTTGGGGTGCAGGAGGGTGCTCTGGGTTGAGACTGAGGGGTTTGAAGGGCGGCAGTGGGGGTTGGGGCCTGGGAGGGGGACAGGGTGGAGACTCTATGTGGCACTTACCTCAAGCAGCTCCTGGAAAGAGTGGCATGCCCCCACTCCGGCTCCTATGTGGAAGCCTGACCAGGTGGCTCTGCATGCTGCCCTGTCCACAGGAGCTGCCCCGGCAGCTCCCATCGGCCATGGTTCCTGGCCAATCGGAGCTGTGGGGGCGTCGCCTGGGGCGGGGGCAGAGTGTGGCACCTCCTGGCTGCACCTATGCTTAGCTTCCGCACTGCGCAACTCCAGCTCCTATCACGGAACCTACCATCCCCGCTGCGCAGCACCGCCAACCGGACACTCAATGGCCTGGTCAGCAGCGCTGACTTGCGTCACCAGGGTCCCTTTTCGTCCAGGTGTTCTGCTTGAAAACCAGAAACTTGGTCACCCTACCTTAGGCTGACTCCGATGCCTACCCTCAAAATATGGTCAAAAGGGGGGAGGCAAACACTGCCCAGAGTTGGGGCTCATTTACCCCAGGCCTGCCACTGCCAGAGGGGGAAATGCTAAGTCTGGTGAGATGAAGGTGGTGCCTTGCCACAAAGGGAATTGATGTCCTGACAGTGGCTGTGCCTATGAGTGAGTAACACGGATAAGGCATGAAATCACCCAAAACAAAATGCAGAACATTTAGCGTGGAATTCAGTGAAATCATCATCCTCCCTCTCATGCTTCTGAAGACTAGGTACAATAATCACAGTTTCCAAGTGATAACAAAATATGTTGGAACTTCGTAATTGCTTGCAAACATGAACTAAGCAAGAACTGGTGTCAGAAAATTTAAGGCAAAGATTTTCAAAAATAGCCACAGGGTTGAGGAGCACATGTCCAATTGACTTTCAATAGGATTTGTGCTCCTCAGCCCCTTAGATACTTTTGAAAATTTCCCCCTAAGTAACTGTTGTGGCTGCAATTATCCATGATATTAAAAAAGCTTAATTCAAAGTGTGTGTGTGTGTGTTTGTTTGTTTGTTTACCAGCTCTACAAATGTATATTTAGGTATATAAAAACAAAAAGGCAGGACATAGGTCTCTCTCTGATATCTGGAAAATGCCAACCACACTCTAGGTACTCACCACACAATCATAGTAATAATTACACGCTACATATTTTACGGAACTCTTTGCTTGCCACATATGTCTCTGTTTTAAAAACAGGTTTTTAAGTTTTTAAATGGAGCTCGGAGTTCTAAACAGTGTCTAATCTGCCTTTGGTTGGTTGGCTAGCAAGGCACTGTCTGCTGCTTGTTAGTGAGAGCAGTCTGCCATCTGCTGGAGTACAGCAAGATGTGTCATCCTATCTGTTTTCAGACTGCTGTTGGGTTAACGATGGATGAAAAAATCTTGTTTGTAGAGGAAATCAAGTTTTGCCCTTTAGCTGTGTGTGTAAATTCTTTCTCTTTCAGATATTTTTTTACTGTGAAGAAAAAAGAGCAGCTTTGCTGTTTGGTGAAACAAAGCCCTATGTTGTTGTAGCGTATGTATTGTGGCAAATTGCCGGCACTACTATGATGGGTCCCCCACTTTCTCTTCTTGTGGGGGGGTTTCAGGGTGCCATTTCTTGTCCCTGAACAGGGGTAACAGCTATCCTACTAGTATCCCAGGGAAGGGGAGTGGAGAGGGAGGGACCCAGCCCCGCCCTCTACTCCGGGTCCCAGCCCAGGGGCCCTATGATAGTAGGTGAATCACTTGTATCAGTGATTCTTTCCCCTGGGCTACTTCCCTCTCCTGACCTTCAGCTTGTGGGGCTTCCTGCCTTCCCTCTGCACAAGCCAGGTGTCCCTTTACTTAGGATCTTGGCCTTCTTAGCCCGCTGCAGCACTTCTCAAAACTCTCCTCCACTTTCCTTCGAACTGCTCGTTGTTCCACCACCAATCCACTCTGCTTCACTCCTCCAAACTGCTCTCTGCTCCACCACCAAACCACTCTGCTCCAGCTCCTCCTCTGGCTGATTGAAGCAGAGGGATTTTATCAGGTGACTGGCTTCAGGTGCTCTAATTGGTTTCAGGTGCTTTTAATTAATCTACAGGGAATAAGGCTTCTCCTCATCCTAGATCACTCTCCTGCTGCCTTCTGGCCATGCTGTATCACAGTATGTACAGAGTGTTTTTGATGAGTATAGCTCCTCTAACAAAATAATCTATATTGGAAAAACCATTTTTGGCGGGATAGTTGCATCTACAATGAGGGATTTTGCCTATATAACAATGTCATAAAAACCATCATACACTTACAGACATTACTGTACCAGCAAAAGTTTTAAGTATAGACGTGGTCTTAGTGGTTCTGCATGTAATATGTAAAGTGTTTGTGATGGAAGGTGTTAGAGAAATGTCAAGTATTAGAGAGATTTTTTTAAGAGACCGAGGGGCTGTGTACAGTTGTGTGCCCTAAGTAGTGTATGCAGTTCTCACTTTTGCAACCACAAATCAGGAATGTATTTGTCAGTGACCCTGAGGTTTTTAAATCTGGCTCTTGTTAATGCCATTTTTGTTTTATTTTAATTTGTATGGTTTATTTATGAGGATTTTTCAGGGGCTGATGGATAGTGGGATTTAGGGAAGTGTGTGATCTTAAGAGAGCCAGCGAAAGAAGAAAGTAAAAACCTCCAAAGAAAATAAAAAGGGACAAAAGAGCAGAACTAAAGCAAGAAATATCCAGAACCAATGGGTCTATACAATATCTTTATTATGCTCTGGATATGGATTCAATTTCTTTCCTCAAAATTTATTTCACTTGCTTTTAAATGAGTTGTAGAATTTCACTATGGCCTCTATAAATGCCTCTGTATCCTTTGCTGAATGTAACTTATTCCAACAATGGTAAATCACAAGACAGCAACTTATGAATTTGTCTCTTAGCCAGTGCACTCTCCTATGCCTTTGGAAGCTAGAGGTGGGTGACTTCATTTTAAGGTTCTGTCACTTACTAGCAGAGTTCAGGGACAGGACCAGATCCTGCACTCACTTATACCGGTGTGAATAAGAGCAGGATCTGGCCCATAGTTGTCCCATGTTCGGGACCAGAAGAAATAAAAACTAACTTTACAGAGAAGGCAGGAATTTTCTTTAAAATCTTTCTACACTTCTGCTTTTCAAAAGTGTATATTCATTTCTTCCAGAAGTTTAAGTGAATTTGTAATAACTTAATTAACTCAGTGTTCCACATACTGTGTAGTAAGTGTTGCAAAGATGTTCTTTTGATATGCCACAACCTACCTTTTAACAAAATAAGCTCCCAAGGGCAGGTTTCTGAGCACATGGTTGGCACTCAATAAATAATCATGATGCGACTGAGTTGAAAAATTCGGAGCTGAATCCAGATCCAGCCTTAGGGAATGGGGCAGTGTTTGAAGTTGGATTTGGTTCGAGCCAGTCTGAGAAACAGAGGGATGGTCTATTGAAAGCTGCTTTCATGGCACAGGTATGTTGCGGCATCAACAACAGCATTAAATTTCCTGTTTAGAAATGTATTTCTAGAGACATAAGGATTCAAAACGGAGTAGGAAAAAAATAGGGTTAGATAGTTGCAGGCCATCTGGTGGATTGACCAAGGCATTGCAACAGTGGTTGTGTACAGGGAAGTTAGAAGAGTTTAGCTCAAACTAGCTTCAGTAGGGAAAGAAGTGAGATGAGACAGGCAAGGCTTGTGCACGGTCATGCTCATTATGGATTTTGTCATGATATTAACATTATTTGAATACCCACAATAACATCAACAGGCCGGACTGTAATGTGTTTTTTCAGTTCAACCCCACAGGGAAAGGAATAGAGGTAATGGTCAAATAAGCAAAGATCCAATATGTATAAAAGGGCAAACACCTTTTGGTACTAAGCCAGAATTGCTGAGTCTGATTCACTAGCAGCAGAAAAGAACTTTAACAGGTACACTACAGCAAGTAAGGAAATCCTGAACACCATATGTAAAACATTTTGTTGGCATTTGCCCATGAACACAAAGCTATTTCCTCCTTCAGCTGACTCCTAACAATATGGTAAAATCTTCAATTTCCAGATCCTGTTTTATACACCAAGTTCCTTCTTGAGCATCTGGTAGGTATTTGCTAAGACACAAATATAAACTTTCCTGCTGTGGAAGTGAAACTTCAAATGACTAGGAGACAAAATGCAGGGCAATTTTTTAAAAAAGTGCTACACTAAGTAATGAAATGAATATCCACATATTTTCTATTCTTAATATTGTGTTATGTTGCAGGTGCTAGAATATATAACTACAGGAGAGGAAACAACTGCAAAAGTGATATGGGAAGTGAAAGATTGGGTGCAGAAAAGTTATATGAGAAATTACTGGGGTTGGTCTGAAATTCAAGTTCAGATAGAATCATAGAATCATAGAATATCAGGGTTGAAAGGGACCTTAGTAGGTCATCTAGTCCAACCCCCTGCTCAATGCAGGACCAATCCCCAATTTTTGCCCCAGATCCCCAAATGGCCCCCTCAAGGATTGAACTCACAACCCTGGGTTTAGCAGGCCAATGCTCAAACCACTGAGCTATCCCTCCCCCCCTGGACTTTCATAGTAGGAGAAAATTCAAATATATTGAGTTAAAAATAAATCTATTTACCTTTAAGATGTTTCATGATTTCTGGTTTTTTTGGCCATAACTTTCATGGCCCACATCTTATTGTATTTCCACCTCATCACTCAACTTCTCCTATTTTGTCCTTCAATCAAGTCACAATGCTGAGTCATTAGATTATATTCTTACATTGAACTAATATGTCAGGGACACAGGGCTGTGACAACACTGCAAGAACAAATAGGAGAAGCTGGACACTAGAGGAAAATATTTTTATTGAAACATTAATATAATACAGATACTATAACACAGCAATACTGACATTCATCTTGTGTAAACATTGCAATGAACTAGTGTGTGTGTGTGTGTGTGTGTGGAGGGGTGTGCATGCTCTTGCCTGCTGTTGGGTGGAATCAGAACTGTTAAGCCATGTGTCATTAGGTCTATACTGCCAACAGCTAACCCAGGTTCTGGTAGGGAGCTGTGCTTTTAGACCAGGATCTAAGTAGCCATGGTGTGCAGCACAGTGACGACAATCATGAAGTTCCTGTGTGTCCATAGATTTGTGACAGTATTAGTTTGCTCCACTTTGGAAGCCTTCCTTTAGCTTTATACATATTTTGCTTGGCAATTTCAATGAGAGGTTCTAAAAATCATTTATGAATTGTGAAATCATGATACACTGATCAAGCTTTCACTCGGCAGCATTGCTCTAGATTCTCATTTGGGGTAGCTCCATTGATTCCAATGGCGTGACACCAATTTATACCAGCAGGGGATTTGGCTGATTAGTTTTTGATGCAGCTTTTGCCTCTGGATGATTTACACCCACAAGTTTAATTATTTCCCCAAGTTGTGCACTTGAGTTGGTTTGTGTTAGTTTAAAACTGCATTACACGGGTTGTGTGAATTGCTGCTGAAGCCCTCAGTAAAACCCCTGTCTATTGGATTTATTTTGAAATGACTTGGTTCTTTCCTTTTAAATGTAAAGCTCTGTTTAAAATTCACTTACCATAAAAGATCTGACAAAAACATCATCTTGTACTTTTATAGATATTTGCAAATCTGAGATGGAAACATAAACTAGAGTTATGTCGAGACTAGTGACCTGATTTTCAGAGCACCTGCAACTCTCACTTAAGTTAATAAGATTGAGGGTGTTCTGTGCCTCTTGAAAATCCGGCTATTTGTCTCATAATAAAATCTGTTGTGTGAAAGTTCTAAACTCGATTGGGAAAGCAGATATAGCTGCATATGTTAAATTTGGGTTTTAGAATTAGTTGGCATGCTAGGGTTCTGAACTGAATGCCACTTGACTTACTCATGTAGGTACTCAAACCGTTATTCTGAGTCATTGCATGGTTCATATGTTACTTATGAGATGGAAAATTTTGTGGTCCAAGAGACGACGCCACTTTCGGTAAAATGTGCTTCTGAAGCTGAAATGTGACAGTTTGAGTTTAGATTTTATGTATAGACAAAACCTTATAGGACGCTTCTGTGGGGTTTTTCTACATATAGAACATGATACTTGGAGAATAGATATCTTACACAGCAGTTTTCAGCATATATCCACTGCAGCAAAACTAGACTGTATCACAATGTATGGAATTTTTCAGACTAGACCAACTAACTGGGACATTTTTATTTTATCTTTCCAATAAGATCACGTAGGCACTGAATTCTTCTTTCAGTTACAGGGTACAACTCTTACTGAAGTCAATGGGAGTTGCACCCAAGAAGTTTAATGCAGAATCTGGCTTCTAATGTCCCAATATTTCTCAGCTTTGTTGTGGAACAACTAGAAATAAGGCTCAGTAAATAAGACCAAGGACACTGGAGAAAGCAAAGTATTTTACCAGTAAGAAAAGGATGACAGAGAAATTGAATATGGATGGGACAATATAGGCAGCTGATATAGAAATAATGGTACAGCGAAAGAAAATGATAGTTCTTTTGATATACTGGTGATAGAGCAGCAATTGGTTGCAGTTGGCTGCTGGTCAATATCAGATTATTTCAAAGGTTTCACAGATTCCATAGTTTACCAGGATTATATTTGGCCCTCAACCCAGAAAGCGCCAGATGCCAGAAATTGCTTTTAAGTGCATTTAAGGAGCCCAGAGGAACTAGCAACACTTGCAGATGATTGTAGGAATTGGAGAGGCCACAAGCAGGACTGGATGGGACAGCACGAGATGACAGAAACCACAAGTAGCCTTTTGAACACGGGGGGACACTCGGAGATGATAGAGAAGCCTGAACTGATGGGAAGGTCACAGAGTGTCAGGGATCATTATGAAGAAGTAGGGCAGTGCAGAAACTGTGTGAAACAGCCAGGGCTGTGGAGAGAAGAGATAAGTTGGAGGAAGAGCGGGAGAGCACACACAACCTCAGAACATCCAGGTAAGTGATCCAGGCAAGTGATCTCCAGCTATCCTGTGAAAGAGAGAAGGGAAACAAACATGTTTGTGACTGATTTGATTTTTCTGTGCAGTTGGAATCTGCAACAACACAAACGAACTAATTGTGGAGCTAGACCAGGGCTAAAATATCAAATTTGCTTCTAAAACTTCTAGAAAAGGGAGTTATTTCAGGATCCACCAATGTGTGCATATATGTATATTATCTCTCTCTCTCTCTCTCTCTCTCTCTTTCTCTCTCACTAGACTTAGATAAACATAATTTTTCAGTATCTAATACTGACTCACTAGCCACATGGCCTTGCATGATGACAGCAGCATGTATATGGTGCTTTACTTTCTCAAAGTGCTGAGCAAGCATTAACTAATAATTCTTGGCACTTGTACATAACTTCACATACTCACTGTACAAACTATATTCCTCACATCAGCCCTGTGAGGAGGTAGAGGGTGAAGTTGCACCCTGAATACACACACAGGCCTTTGCACCTGCACGGGGTGGGGAGTGGGAGACTAGGGGTGAGTAGCATGATATGTAGAAGGGATTCTACAAGGGGGAGGGCAGCGCTAAATAGCAGCCAATAGAGGCTGTGCAGGAGACACTGCTGGGAGATGTACAGACTCAGTGCCCTGGCCCAACCCCTCTCAGGCAGGCCTACACCCTAGTGCAGCATAAGGTTGTTACTACAACTCCTGCTCCTCTAACGCAGACTTTCTGCTGCTGAGGGCCTAGAGTTCATGTTCAGCTCGGGCCCAATATCTTCATTTTACGAATGGGAAACTGAGGAGGAAAGTTTTAAGTGACTTTCTATGGTCACAGAGTACAAGGATGATGGAGCAAGGATTAGCACTGTAGCCAGTTCCTGACTCCAGCTGGCTAAATCTCAGGATTTCCAGTTTGTGAGAAATTTAGGCATTTAAAAATGTTGGTTTTGTTCCAATTTGTAACAAAAGCTACATTTTTCAAGATTTCTTGCAAACCCGAAATCCTCTACTTTTTGTTCCAGAAGCTCTGACACATGGTGTTTCTGAAATGAGAGATGCTCCTGGGACTGGCTGCTGCTGCCTGAAATGGACATTCTATTGCAGTGGTGAAAATGACAATGCCAGTTGCACTCAGCCGTTGTCAGGATCTGCTGTCCCAGGGACCCCAGGGCTTCCAGACTCCTGGGCTAGCTGGGTATTTGGGCTGCCTGACTCTTCAGCACAGCTGGCCCAGGAGTCCTGGGGTCCCCAGACCTCAGGCAGTCCACATTGTGGGACTGCCTTGGAGCCATGGATTCTGGAAACCCTGAGGCTCTGGCTCCAGGGCAGCCCACATGGCAGGGTTCCCCAGGCAAGGAACCCAAATCTGCCTGTGATTCATTTGTTGAACTTGCAAGGAATTTTGGGTTTGACGAACTGGCAGGAGACTTGTTGGTTGTGACTTGCTCTATTCCTGACTGTTGACCTTCCGCTGATTCCCCTGGTCCATGCTGTCTCCTAAATTAACCATGGTTCTAGATATCAGGACTTTGACAGCCAGGCAGTGTAGAAATGAGAGCTCCAGTATTAAAGACAAGAGACCATAAACCGACAGCATGCTGTGCTTATGAATGTGATGTACTGTTTAGTTAAGGACCCAGGTTTGTGTGAGGAGAAGGCACAGCATATTGTTTAAGTGCACAGATACTCAAGCTCAGTCCGAGTCTGCTCATGCTTCTGGAATTATCTAGTTCACATTGAACTGACTCCAGCATATTAGCATAGTCACACCCACATTGATATTACATCATCTTACTTCCATAATCCCATTCTGGTAACATAATCCACCCTGACATACATCAATGGCAGCAATGAAACTCAATGATTCTGAAAATCTTAATGTCTGTATGTTTGTGTTGCTTAGTTACTGGGCACTTTGTTGTCTCCTGATAATACTCAGTTGCCAGAGTTGCAAGTTGACCTAACTTACATGTTTATTTTCTGGTGGGAGATCTTAATTTTTTTCTCCAGTGTGTCAGGAGATGAGTCACTTGATTTTTAAAAAGGTAAAATAAAATAAAATCACTTAAGGAACTGAAATGCAGAGTTTGTTTGCAGAGATAATCAGCAAAATAATGACAAACAGGAAAAATATAAGGGATGAGTCACAGAGGAACTGTACATTACTCATCTTGCTTTAGCAAGTAAAGAGATATAATTGTTGAGATAACTATCTAGTTTGTATTGAAAGAAATAGGCTCTTTTTGGTCTATCATAATTTTGTTTCCTTTTACTCTAGCTGCATTCATCTAATCAAGTGGTGTGGAGGAGGAAGACTGGAAGATGTGTAAACTGCTCTTAATAAATGTAATGAATGAGTGCTGGTGAAAGGAGCTAGGATGAAGAACTCTATTCTATGAAGAACACAGAGTAGGGCCAGAATGGACAGTGGCAATGAAAGCTGTTTCACCCCTTCTACCCCAATCTTGATCTAGAGAAACTACTTCCCATCTCTGAAGTTATTTCAGCTTTTATGCTCACTCTAATACCTGTCACCTCCCTTTTCTGAGGTGAAGGGCCTGAATCTGATGATTGTTTGTTTGTTTTTTTTGTATAATGTGCACGCTTGTCCACTAGAGGACAAGACAGAGAAAGGACAGAGACCACGGTAAGTCATTACACATCAGCCATCCAGATGCATTTACACAGTGCTTTTCACTTGGAATGATCTCAAACACTTTATAGCCTATTGATGTACAATGAATTGCGGCAACCTCTAGGGTTGAACACAGGCACCACCTAATTGTAAATCTGATTGAAAATGTTCCATTGGAACTGCTTTGGGACAGGAAATGGGTTTAGACTAAATTAATTAATTTGTGTGTGGAAAGTGTCTGCTTTCCATGGAAAAATTAGGTATTTTTGGTTGAAAAATCAAATACATGAAAAACAAAATATTTCAATTTGGAAATGCAGCTGCAGTGGCTCATGGGAGTATTACTTTGGCTGCCTTATGTCCCCTCTTCCCCTCTATGGGCTGGGCTGCATCTTCCACCATGCACCATGACCAGGGTCTCCAAGGTGCATCATTTCCCCTCTCCAAAGGGGAGCCCATAGTGCTTCATGGGAGATGTAGTTTGACCAGGAACCCTGGTGTATAGAGGAGAACAGGAATTAAGGCATCTGAACTAAAACTCCCACTAGGCCTTGCAATAGCACTTCCAAATTGGAATATTTTGGGGTTTGGACAAAATATTTAGGTTTTCTGTTGGATTTTTTTGGTGTTTGAATTTCTGCCAAAATTTCCCAGTGGAAACAACCCATATTTCTGGCCACCTCAACTTACTAATGTAGAATAATACTACACAAACCTTTAAGAAAAGACATGAAGAAAATGATATCCAATAGGAGCTTCAGGTGGATTTAGATAGGCAAAATTATCCAGATTAGGACTTGATCAGGAGACTAAGGCTAACTTCCCTGTTATTGGGAAAAGAATTTATAGGATAATTAATGACCACAAGTGATCAGGACTTCAATTTTATTTCTCATTTGAGAGATGGCACTTCCTTCAGCACACAGCCTCCATGCACCAATCTGGAATGTTATTTTGGTAATGACTTAGAGGGAAGAGTTCTGTTTCCATCTAGTGAATCACCAACATTGTTTTCTTTATAACCTGGGTTTTCCTTAGGCCCTGTCATGACTAGAATTTTGATCGTGTTTTATCTCCAGTTAACTGATTTCCAGTTAACTAGCACTACTGTAGAGAGTCTACAAACATTAGTTCCATGATACACAGATTTGTTCTGGGTCTGTGGTTCTTGTGGTCCTAGCTAAGCATGAGGGTGATCCTCAACTAGGAACAAACCTTTGTGGAATGTTACATTTGCATTTAGAATCAAATTAGTAAATTTAATGGTCAATCAGTTAACACAATTAACTAATATAAGATCAAGGGGACTCACAAGAAGAAGGGGACATCCAATAAGATTGAAAGGCAGCAAATTCAAAACCAATCAGTAGAAATTATTTTACGCACCATGAACAATTAGACTCTGGAACTCATTGCCATAGGATGTTGCTGAAGTCTGCACTTAGCAAGATTCAAAGTGATATTGGACATTTATATGGATAATAAAAATATCCAGAGTTATAAAAGTAAATAAATAAAAAATAGAATAAAACCCTGTATGCTTCAGGTTTTAAACCAATCTCTAGTTGTCAGGGGTTGAGTGGAGACTCTCCTGGAGGACAGATTATTCCAAATCTGTCTATAGCATGTTATCTTGCACTTTCCTTTGAAGCATTTGATGCTGGCCACTGTTAGTGTCAGGATACTGAACTGATACTAGCTGGATCTCAGATCTGAGTCAGTAAGGGAATTCTTATGTTCCTATGAGTTAAACATTAACACAAAAATATAGGTTAGACAGGACCGTAGAAATTTCCCAAGTAATGAGTTGTTCTAACCCTGCATCACTTGTGAAATCTGACTAGGTTGTACAGGAAAACTGTGGCAGAGCCAGGAACAGACCTCAGCTCCTTCTGCATTCTAGTGCTATATTTTAACCACAAATTAATCCTTTGTCTCCATCTTGTTTTCAGAGTACAGTCAGGAAAAGGTCATGTCTGTGTTAGAATATTACCAGGTTAATTATCTAATGGGTTTTAAACTGAATGAAATGTTTGTTTTCTGGGATAAATTAAGATCTAATCAGGGTTTGTTAGTTAGATCAGTTTGCCGCCATTAATGGACCTATATTTCCACTAGTTTTTGACTGTTATTTTTCAATGTTTCATTTATTTCTATTTACTGTTTGTATTAAGATAACATTTAGGAGCCCTGTCATGGATCAGGACCCTACTGTGTTAGGTGCTGTACAAGCACAGAACAAAAAGAGAGTCCCTGCCCTAAAGATGTTACAGTCTAGATAATTGTAGAATCCAGCACTACTGAGAGAACCGCATTCATTCAGATCCATCCTATCATTGATTTTTGTTGGTCCACTGGCAAGGACTGAGCACTAAAAGGACTGATTTGTTAGACTGCTGGAAATCTCTCTAATCTGAACTATTAATACCATGCTGAGACCTATGGATAACACCTGGAATGCCAGCACCAGCACTTTCTTTGGAAGAGCCTCAACATAAAGTGGGACGATCACCGCACTAATGTCAGTATCTGCACAGAGGCCAACATCTTTGGTGTTGAGGCCCTGATTATCTAGCACCAGCTGAGGTGGAGTGGGCACTGTGTGCGCATGCCTAATGTACGCTTACCAAAACAACTGCTGTATGCTCAACTCACCAAAGGAGAAAGGAAACAGGGAGGCCAAAAGAAACGCTTTAAAGACACCCTCAAGATAAACATCAAGAGATGTAGCATCGACACCACACACTGGGTGACAGCAGCCGAGGACAGGGATAACTGGCAAAGACTTGTCAAAGAGGGAGCGTTCACTTTTGAGGAAAATTGCCTCAAATTGCCTTGCCCTGGTCGCAGAAAAATGCCTGAAAAGAAAGGACAGACTGTGGTCTTGCAGCAATTGTGGCCTAACCCTGTTTTCCAACACCACCTGCAATGTCTGCCAATGGGCTAGTGGCTCAAGGATTGGACTCCAGTCACCAACGGACTCATGAAAAATAAAACCCGTGAAAGAGATTGTGACATTTCATAAAATCATATGGAGTGCAGATATGCTAATGAGTGTGAATATAATGTAACTGGAATATGCTTCATGCAAAAGGTCTCTTGTAAAGTATCATTACAAAGCTTATAATCTACTGAGTATTTGTATAAATGTATCATCCTCGTATCTGAAACTAGAAATATGAAATATAACTCTGAAGTCCTATTGTAATTACACAAAGTGTGGGCCATTAATGGTGGTTTGGAATCTTGTTGGCTTCCATCAACTAGGACAATTGGTTGTAAATGGCTCTGTTTACTTGCAAGCCTTCCTGTGAGTCAGACCAGGAAGAATGAAGGTTTGGGCTCTCACAGGACATGTGACCATGTCACCTGGTACTGGAATCCATCTTAAACCTGGTGCTTTTCCATTTAAAAGGAGGGGTGGGGACCCAGAGAGACAAAAGTTTCCCACTTTGTGCCAAAGCTATACAAGGGGGTGGAACAGAACAAAGGAGGTTCCAGTCATGAGAACTCCTAGTTACCACTTGAGCTGGAGCTAACAAGAACTGTACCAGGTGTGACAAAGTTCCTCCTCTACCTCGGTGGGTCCTGCGCTTATAGGCGGATTTTGCTTGCCTCAGAGATCTTTCCTTCTGGTAGAACCCACAGTCCAGGTCAACTCCTCCTGTGTCTGATCAGGAGTTGGGAGGTTTGGGGGGAACCTGAGCCCGCCCTCTACTCCAGGTTCCAGCCCAGGGCCCTGTGGACTGCAGCTGTTTAGAGTGCCTTCAGGAACAACTGCACGACAGCTACAACTCCCTGGGCTACTTCCCCATGGACTCCTCCCAACACCTTCTTTATCCTCACCACAGGATCTTCCAGCAGTATGCCCTCTCACTCTCAGCTCCTAGTGCCTCTTGCTCCCAGCTCCTCGCACGCACACCACAAACTGAAGTGAGCTCCTTTTTAAACCCAGGTGCCCTGATTAGCCTGCCTTAATTGATTCTAGCAGCTTCTTGATTGGCAGCAGGTGTTCTAATCAGCCTGTCTGCCTTAATTGTTTCCAGAAAGTTCCTGCGTGTTCTGGAACCTTCCCTGTTACCTTACCCAGGGAAAAGGGACCTACTTAACCTAGGGCTAATATATCTGCCTTCAACCACTCTCTTGTAGCCATCTGGCCTGACCCTGTCACACAGGGGAAAGGATTGGGCCCAGACTAGGAAGGAGTCTAGCCTGTGAAAGAAGCTTATTGGAACATCTCTGAGGGTGAGATTTATCTGTACTCAGTTTCTTAATGTATTAGGCTTAGACTTGCGTGTTTTGTTTTATTTTGCTTGGTAACTTACTTTGTTCTGTCTTTTATTACTTGGGACCACTTAAATCCTACTTTTTATATTTAATAAAATCACTTTTGCTTATTAATTAACCCAAATAAGTAATTAATACCTGGGGGAGCAAACAGCTGTACATATCTCCCTATCAGTGTGTTAGAGGGCAGACAATTTATGAGTTTACCCTGCATAAGCTTCATACAGAGTAAAATGGATTTATTTGGGGTTTGGATCCCATAGGGAGTTGGGTATCTGGGTGCAGGAGACAGGAGTATTTGCTAAGGCATTTTCAGTTAAGTCTGCAGCTTTGAGGGCGTGGGTCAGACCCTGGGTCTGTGTTGCAGCAGATTAGCATATCTGGCTCAACAAGACAGGGTTCTGAAGGCCCAAACTGACAGAGAAAATGGGCTCAGAGATATTCTCAGCACATCAGGTGACGGTCCCAAGGGGGTCTCTGTGGCTGAACCTGTCACAAAGATCATCCTCAACTTTGAGGGATTGCCGATGATGTGAAGAGCAGCTTTATCATATGTTGGGTATTCAGTCAGTCTACTTCTTGGGTACTCCTATACTGGGCAGTTAAAATTGTAGTTCAGGTCGGTCCTTTTCTTGATCATCCCCCCCTCACCCAGTCTGATTTGCCAGTATGTTTACACATTGGTCTTGCTAAGAAGACTACAGCATATCATGGTTCTAAAGTTCACCCTCTGGGAATATTGTTGGAACTAGGAGACTGATTTGTAAATTCTCAGTTTTCTGCGATCCATGGGGCTTGTTAGCTGCATAAAAAAAGCCTAATGGGAATTATTTGGATTAGCATAAAATAAAAATACAAAACTCAGTAAGAAATTGTTTTTTCTGGTATGGTTACATCCTTTAATTGAGAAGGAGGATGTATTCCATTCTTTAAGATTTGTTTGGATCTTCTGCAACTGGATGGTAATTTAGGTGGAATAAATTCTTTGTAGATCTGAGACATTGCCCCCAAGTATATGAGACACCTGCACAGTTTTTAGGGGCATTTCTCCAATCTCAGTCTTTTCTTTCTAATTAAAATCCAGTGCTTGCTTTTGTTTTTATTCACCATAGCCTATTCAGACAGCTAACCCTAATCTGTAATCCCTGGCAGTACTCCTGGGAAAGTGGAGAG
Organism: Macrochelys suwanniensis; assembly: GCA_033296515.1. Lineage (NCBI taxonomy): Eukaryota > Metazoa > Chordata > Testudines > Chelydridae > Macrochelys > Macrochelys suwanniensis. Next base: position 29,682,274 of record CM065784.1, on the reverse strand, counting down.
ATGGTCCTGAAGGCCCCGTTCCTACAAACACTTGCACACATGTTTAACTTCACTCTGGTAGTAGTCCCATTGATCTCAAGGGTTGCAGGGTTGGGGCCTAAGGTATACCAGGATGAAGTTACTGTGATTGATGGCTGAATACCCTCTATTTAAATCTGGAGAAGAACAGCAATGGTCCTGAATGGAAAAATTGTAGCCTGGTTTTCTTCTGTGTTATTTGTTGTAGCAGTAGTGTATCAAGGATAAACCTGGGTAAATGGAGTTTACCCACTTCTCATTTGGTGAATGTGGTGGTTAGGTTTGGTTAATTTACTTGCTTCTTCTTTTCTCACTACACTACTGAGTAGTAGGTATTATGGTAGAGCTTGGCAGCTCTAACCGAAATTAGGGTACCATTGTTCTAGGCCAGGGGCGGGCAAACTTTTTGGCCTGAGGGCCGCATCGGGTTTCAGAAATTGTATGGAGGGCCGGTTAGGGGAGGAGGTCGTGGCCTGGCCCCCACCTCCTATCCGCCCCTCCCCCAGGACTCCTGCCCCATCCAACCCTCCCTCTCCCTCCTGACTGCCCCCCCGGGACTCCTGCCCCATCCACACCCCCACCCCCGCTCCCTGTCCCCTGACCGCCCCTGGAACCCCTGCCCCCTGACCACCACCCCAAACTCCCCTGCCCTCTACCCAACCCCCCCTGCTCCCCGCCCCCTTACCGCGCTGCCTGGAGCTACAGCCATGCTGCCGCCACTGTGTAGCACAGAGCACTGGGTCAAGCCAGGCTCTGCAGCTGCCCCAGGAGCTCCCAGCCCTGCTGCCTAGAGCATTGCACCGGCGGCGCGGCGCGCTGAGGCTGTGGGGGAGGGTGGAATAGCAGGGGAGGGGATGGGGGTAGCCGGACGTGGCCCGCGGGCCGTAGTTTGCCCACCTCTGTTCTAGGCACTGTGCAAGTAAGAAAAAGTCCATGCCCCAAAGAGCTGTCAATCTAAATATATGAGCCAGACAATGGAGTGGTTATTATCTGGGTCTGGTTCTTTTAGAGCCAGGAGTTTAGTATGGCCCACTATGGAGATAAGGGTTAGCTGCAGAGCTCAATCCAATCCAGATTCAGCTTGTAATCCCACCAAAGTTCTATGTTCTGCTCTGGGCTATGATTTGGGCCCATCTCTATCCACATTATACATAAAGGGAAAAGACTCCATCTGTGCCACGTACAAGAAAATAACGGTGTCAATGCCAAGGTTAGAAAACCATGAAGAAACTTAAATCTGCAGGTAGGGTTTCTGTGACACACAGTCACCCTCTGGTAATACTGGGAGAGCAGGAACTTGTAGAAGACAGGGACTATGAAGTGGCTGAAACAGATGAGCTGTATCGTGCATCTGGGGAATATCTGATTTGCTTCTCACATTTTTCTGAATTAAAACTGCAAACTTGGGCAAAATTTTGTGAAACTGATTCAAAACAAAACCCCACAAGTAATTGGTGGGACTTCACCACTGTGCAGATCCAGCATCTGGGCGTGTTCAGGAAACTTAAGGTCTGATCCAATGCCAGGGAAAGTCTGTGAAAAAATTCACATTGACTTCAACAAACATTGGATTGGGATGTTGGAGTTCAACCCCCAACTCATGGGCAGGCCATGGTACTGAAGTACAGTTATTCCATGGTCACTGTTTTAACCTAGGGGTTGGAACATCAGGACCCCTGCGGAGAATCTGGGTCAAGAGCAGATTCATTATAATTATTTTTGTTTATCTTGGCAGTGCTAGGGACCAACCAAGATCCAGACCTCACTGTACTAGGCACCATATAAACACAGAGTAGCAGACGGACACAGAATGGGGGAAGTGATATAACACACAAGCAGAGTGAACAATATTATGGAAGCAAATGTCGTGATAATGCCACCATTTAAAAACAAATTTGGGGTAGGGTTTGGAGCCAGCATAAAGACCTCTTCCTTGGCACATAGGCATCTGCTTTGCACCTTTGCAGCTGCTGTGTAGACCTTGCATGGGACTTTAAATGGTGTGGATGGTCCTGTGTAGGCTATTAGTACTTGGGAAATTTCACCCTTTTAGAAATTTTACATTGGTTTAAATACAGAAGTGAATTTGTGAGGATTCTGGCACCTTTTTCCAAAGCATCAGGAACTGGCCACTTGTAGCCCATTGGTAATTTTGCCAGTCTGGCAATTCCTATGGGTCTGAAATCTGATTTCACATTTTTGTGACCTTTTTTGGGTTTTGGTGATTTGACCACCTGCCTTTCAAAAACTTTTTGTGCTACTGAAACTTGCCTTTGCTGGTGTTCGTTTTGAACAGTACCAGTATACAAGCACCACATGAAAGGATTTGTGAATGTGAAGGACTTTAGAATAATGTCTGGGAAGTGGCTGGGCGAGGCTTCAAATCTCTTCAGTATGTAAAATGAATGCTAGGTAGTTCAGGTCATATTTCAAGCCATTCGAGGTTTCCTTCCTAGCACAAAAGATTGTGCGCTCTACATTGCTGCAAACTTTTTAAAAACAATACAGTATTGTCCAAAAGCATATAACACACTTGTAACCTGCCATGTTTTGTACTACTACTGTGGGTTTGTCCTGAAGTCACTGGGAATTTTGCTTGAGAAGGAATGCAAGATCAGGCCCTATATTATTTAATAAAATATTAGAATAAGGGTATTCCCTAGCAACCCTAATGGTAATTATGTGAAGTAGATGTTTCCCTGGCTTTCCATTAGAGCAGTAGTTCTCAACCTTTTTTCATTTGCAGACCCCTACAAAATTTCAAATGGAGCCGAGGGCGGGACCCCTTTGAAAATCTATTGTCTGTAGAGTTGAATTCTGTTCAGTCAGTTTTCAGTCTGTCTTTCACGGACCCCTTAGACATAGTCCGTGGACTCTTGGGGGGGTCTGTAGACCACAGGTTGGGAACCACTGCGTTAGAGTAGCTTGAAGAATTCACATATGTGCTGCCGTGCAAAGAACATCTTGAAGGCGGCCTTACTGCTCTTCACACTCTGGTGCTTGTGGCCAGTTGTCAGTTGATTCACAGTTGTACAGGAAACCAGAGCTAAGGCAAATCTCCTTTTGAGCTAGACACTGGAAACAGCTGAGTTCAGTAACAGGGAAAATGGACTTAGTACAGCTGAAAAGAGATTAACAAGAGCTAAGAAAATGAATTGTGCTAGCAATTACATTCTACTTGCTTTATATTTTTGAAACGGGGGCCCCATTCACCACTTCCCAAATACGTTGTTACTGACTTTAAGCTTCTGTTTTGTCTTTCTAGTTTTCAGGATGATAAAGGGAGCAGGTCTCTGCTTAAAAATGAATATATGGCTGCTGTGTCCTCCACAATGCATCATAGTCAGTTATGCACAATGCATTTAGAGTGAGTTATCTTTTTGAGAGATTCCACTCCTACTCCACTCCCTACACCAGGGTGTTTTACTAAAACTGGACAAGTAAAAGGGAAGTACAACACAGATCTAAATCAAACACTGTATCATATCCCTCCTGCATAATATGGACACTAAAAAGAATGCACTGAAAATCCATGTGGCTAGCAGGAGATGAGAGGAATTAGAATCTGTAACTTCTGCCCTAGTTTGAAGTTTTGGCAGAGTTCTCTAAACTTTCTTGCACTAAGCCCACCACTATCCATATTCTGTGTGTTCATGACCCCTGTGATTTTATGTGCTGGAATTTCCTTTTGGCGGTTGGGAATTCAAGACACACATAGCTTTTTAAAGGTACATAGGAAGGACATGTTGGGGAAAAAAAATGCAACTTCTGAGATTCTGTGATAGTCTGAAGCCCTAAATCTTCTGTTCAAGATCTCAACAGCATGCTAGTACTGACCACTATAGATGACAAATCCTGATGACTTTAACATTCATCTTCATACATTGAACAAAAATGAAAGTGAATTTCAGAGAACTTCCATCAGACCATTAGACTTCCTCAAAGACTGGTTTTGGCCATCAGAAAATGGCATTCTTGGCTGAGCAGCAGTTCTGGGCTGGCAGGCTAGACAGGATTTCCTGCATTAATCAGCTTCAGAACTCTGGAGAAGCATAAGTAATTCCTTGTTTTCTCTCGCACACGTTTTCATCGGGGTCAAAGAAGGTGAGGCTGGTGGATCTGGCAAGCATCTCAGGCTTGTGTTATACTTGTATTGGCATCTTCACACTCCATCTTTCTGCTTTGCTGATGTCTGAAAGTGGTAATGTCAACTTTTATACAGGAGCTATAAGAAACACAAAGAGTTTGTGTGTGTATGTGTGTGTTGTTTGGAAAGTTCCTGTATTCTAGTCCCTCTCTCCTCTTGAACTGTTTAACTGTAGCCAAATGGTAGCTGGGCTTTCTCAAATTTGGGTTTATGGAATGTTATTTGCCCCTTTTCTATTTGTGACGTACTTCTGAAATTGTGGTCTATGGATTTGTTTGCCCATAGAATAAAATATTTTGAGAACCAAGCAGTGAAGAGGCTGCCCTTGGAAGTTTTTTTTTTGTTTTTTTTTAAACAAAGAAACAAAAAACCCCCCAACCAACTGTGACCCATGAACATGCCCCAGCATCAAGTGGAAACAATACCAGGGAAAATGTGCAAGGAAAAGGAACCAGTTATAGAGTTCCATCTTCAAGCTATGGATATTTACAAAAATCAACCATCTGTGTGGCAGCTTATGTAAGAATGGATGATAGTCCCAGTCCTGCTCTGACTTTACACTAGTTGAGAGATCCTCTCTATCAGGTGAATTCTCATCTGGCCACATATAACCAGTATTGTGCCCTTTTGTATCACAAGAGAGGCATAAAGGAGTCAGATCCGGGGAGAGAGTCTGACCCATTGTTTGCAATATGGTGCTCAATATCTTGTGAGTATGCAGTGTGTAGTGACAGACTGATGGGTGATATGTGTGGTAGAGCCTCCTCAGAGGTGCTGAAACTAGGGGTATTGGGGTTGCTGTTACACCCCATGGCTTTAAGTGGTTTCCATCGTATACAGGGTTTACAGTTTGGTTCAACGGCTCTCAGCACCCCCACTGTACAAATTGGTCCAGCACCCCTGCCTCCGGGATCTCTGGAGTGCCTTCATCAGCTACAGTGCTGCCTGTCCATTTGAGACAACTTGCTGGGGGACCAATTTGAAACAGTTTTCTGACTTCCTTGTCTGTCTATGGCTTGCCTAGTGTCACCATTCTTCTGAGGCCCCACCTACGGGCAAACTGACCATCAGCTGTGAAATACCTAATTTCATCCTCATGCCATGGCCCTCTCTGACTGTGAACTGACTGGCATGCTCCTCCTCCCCTCATGACTCTGTTTATGGGCTGCCTGGTATCGCCTTCCTGCTTGCCTGGAATTACGTTATTTTTTCTTTTTGGAACAGAATTGATAATTAATTAACAGCAAAATGCAATTTCTCTTTTAAGAGCATCACTGAGCAGGACTAGTGCTTTCTTGCAGTGAATACTTTCTGACAAGTCCTTTTAATTCTTTCTGATGTACCTAACTCTTCACTGAAGTCATAATTTGCAAAAACATGATTTTTTTTATGTCAGTGATAATTTGAGGGATATGAAGGGACACGGAGCAAATGTAAGAATGAATATGTCAAATTCAGGGACATTTTTAAAGCAAGATGGTCTTTTAAACACAAACCATCACAGAACATAAAAACTGCATGATGTGAGTTCTGCTTGTATCCAGGAGTGTAAAAACTAACAGATTTCTTAAAATGCATCTCCTAGCTCTCCCATGAGCTTAAAAAAACATTGAGTAATGTTGGCGATCTGCAAGAAGTAATTTATGTAACATGCACCTAAACCACAAGTCACATGGGCTCTTACTGTTTGCTACTTTTGGTTGCTTGTAGAGGAGGTTATAGTTTTAGTTTCCTCAGCCAAGCAATGTTCTTTAGCAATGCCAGTCTAAGTGCCCTTCGTCCAACATGTCCTTAAGAAAACTCATTCAGCAAAACCGCAATGCCAATTTTGTGGGCTACTGTGTTAGTCCAAGTTACACACCTTACTTGGATCCAATGTGCAGTCCCCAGATGGATAATAGAAGAGTTCAGAGTCTGGCAAACACAGTGGGGACGTTACCCAGGGGACGCAAACAGGTATGTTTTCAGTTTTTGACATTGTGGAAGGTCTGATTTTTGCAGGACAGATAATTGTTTTTCTGTGTTTTTTTTAATTTCTAAGTGTAAGATACAAGATTATCAACATGTGATTTTTAAGTTTGTTGTAGAATGTAGCAGGCCACATGCAACCTTGGTTTAACTTTAATACAGTCAGTGGAATTACACCAGGGGGAATTTGGCCCGGTATGTTTTCTTGGATTGTGATTAAAGCCTTTAAAACAAAACACTAATATGGCAAGTTTCTAGGGCAACTCGGAACATAAAGTTCTTTTGCAGCTAAGTCACTAGCTGTGCTGCATTAGGGTTTGTTCTGTTTACAGCTGTGTTGAGGAGACAGTCTGGATTTCTGGGTGTTTCTGATAGTTTAATTTACTTTGCTCCGGTATAATGGCTTGTTTGAGCTTTTGATTCCCACATGAACTGCCTTCCACATCTATGATTGAAAGCACCTCTCATTAGTTGTGTCCATCTGGTTTGAAGTATTTTGCTAGAAGTGATTCTGATTTGAATTGTTTCTCAATACAATATTCTTTGTTTTCCTTTCTTTTTCTTTCAGAGCATAACAGATTTCTGTTTGCAATTGGCTTTTAAGAAAGTCCATTTCTATTCTTGCTAATGCTGTGAATTGGCAAATAAGCACTTATAGGATATATCTAACAATCTAATGTAAAGCAGTCTAAATTGAAAGTACATAAGACACATTAACACAAATTATCAAAGAATTTGTACATACTGATTATGCACTTAAACATTCACTTTGTATAACAATATAAGTGCACTTAATCCTTCTCTTTGTACAATCCTGGAAAAGATAAAGCAGAGCCAGAACTAGACAGATTAATGTATTTCTGTGGAATGCTGTTGATGATTCTTTGTTCAGTTACAAGTGCTTGTGATAGGCACAGTTTTCTATGGCAATCATGCCTGATTTAGAGATAACATCTACAGTAATGGTTGTGACGTGACCATGTTTGTTAAAAATAAATTGCAACACATGTATTTGCTATGATAACTACCCTATGCAGAGAATTACATATCTGATGGATACTTTAGAGAAGTAGATCAGTTTAAAGTTATGTGCATATTTAACTCTCACAAACAACCTACAGTTTGCTATAAGTACATCTAATGCTCCTCCCCAAAAACAAATACATGTTTCTGAAATAAGATTTGTACAGAGATGGTTGTTTTATGATGAGAGACAGTTTTATCCCTCTGAAGTCTGTGTCAAATGTTTTATTACATTAACTTGCAGTCCATAGACATTTTTGTGATACAGGCCAGTAGTTCCTCATTTGTAATCTACATTTTGGTAAGAATCTTTGCTTAAAATTAATGTTAGCCCTTTTCAGAATCCTTCCTGATTTCTTAAATACTTTTCTATTTGCCTGAAATATCAAGTTATGGTTTTCTGGCATCGTGAATGTGTGTATGCTGTTGGACTCCACCATGCATGGAGATGAGAGTATTCCTGTAACGATGAGTGGTGTCACACAGGCACTCCTATACCTACTTACACATGGGGATTTAATCACCCCAATAACTCCTGGTGAAATTTAGATCTGCTTTTAGAAATGCTGGAATTAGCATTAGCAAATCAGCATTTCCTTTGCTATCACAGCACTCCTGGAAGTACCACTGTGTGGATGCAATACTCCTAATGTGGGGTTTTCAAAAGCGCTCTGCATTGGCCTAACATTACTCCAATTGAAAACGATGGAAATTTGACTTCAATGGGAGCAGAGTTAGGCCAAAACTGAGGGCTTCTGAATCCCACCCCTGGTGGTCTGTTCTCTTGATGTATCTCTATTTCTCATTGGTGTCAGTGGAAAAGGTAATAGGCCCATTTGGCTACTCGTGGATAAATGCTGGCAGAGATAAGAGTGGCTTTGTGGTAAAGGCACAAGAGTGGTAGTCAAAAAGATTTGAGTCCTTCTGCTGGTTCTTGTGTGATTTCGGTCAATTAATTATCTTTGCCTCAGTTTCCCCATTTGTAAAACAGGGATCATTCTACTTGAGTTTCTTATGGGGTGAGAAATGGTGGGGGAGGTAATATCTTTTACTGGACTAACTTGTGTTGGTGAGAGAGACACACTTTTGAGCTTATACAGAGCTCCTCTTCTTTTTACGGGGTGTTAAGTATTAATGTTTGTAAAATGCTTTCAAGTCCTCTGCTAGAAGGTGTCAGAGAGATGTAAAAAGTATTCGTGCTATTAAAATACACTGTTGGCACAATACAAATATTAACTCTGATTAGAACTACTTACTTACACCCAGGAGCAGCCCTACCCATTTTGCTGGACAGGATGGAAAATATTTTTAGCACCTGCCCCCCCCCCGCCACCCTTGGAGGAATAGGAAAATAAGAACTGTACAGCAGTTCAATATGCCCTGGAAGATGACTGCCCTGCCCTCCCGCCCCTAGAACCAGCCCTGCCCATACCCTTTACTGGCCTTGGCGCTCCACATATTTTAGATTGCATTTTGAAGGGCTCCCAAATGTGTTGGAAAAACACACTGAGTTATTCATGTACATTATATGCCTCCCAACATCACTCCAAATAATGCATTTGTGATACACCTACAGGCTAGCCCCCTAGGTAAGGTAGCATGTCTGGGCCCGTGGATTCCAGCCATGCGTAGGCTTAGGCTGTGCCAGATTGCAGACAGCAGGAGTTCAGACCTGCACAGCTCAGACATTGATCAGGTTGTACCTTCTCCATCAGTGAACATTAAGTGTCATTCCTCCTATCTGAAAGTTCCACAAAATACTGTCACATGGCATTCTTATATTATGCAAAATAGGTTCTAGAATCCTAGGAAACACTTCAGCTATTCGACCAGCGCAAGGTTTCCCCCTACAGAGTATGGCCTATTGCCCTTTCTAGTTTAAAGTGTCCCAAGCAATTAAACTCCCAGCACTTCAATTGAGGGGATGGAGTGATGGGGGTGGGGTGGGGGGTGGAATCCACAGTCAAACCACAATCACTCTCAAAAAGATTTTCTTATTATTCAGCCTCAATTTTCTTTCTTCATAGTCTCACCCCATTACTTTTAATTACAACTGCTTTCATTACCCTAAACAACCCCTTCCATTAAGTTTACAGCCTTCAAACTCTTCAGCAGGTATCATAGTCATCGCTTAACCAAGTTACATACCCCTCCAGGGCTTTGGTTTTTAGGGCACCTGTTCCCAACCTTTTGAAAGCTGATCACAAAGGTACTAGGTGGCCATTTCCAGTACAAAAGTGTGTTGTGATTTACCTCATTCTTCTATTGGCTAGTGGTAACACAATATATCAGTGGGTTTCATCTTTATCCTATTAGCAGCAGGGTCATGCCTGACATTTGGCTATACAGATATTGGAGAGTTTTTTAAATAAGGCTTGATTCATTGCAGTTTTCCAGAGAAGGACTATTGCAGATTTTACAGTGGCATAACACTGGAGTCACATAATGGTATATCACGTCCAAAATGTTTTCACATGGTAGATTCAGAAACTGTGCAGTATTTCCACTTTGTATCAAAGAGTCTGGAAAGATCATACTAAGTGACTTTCACTCCCATCTGGAAATGTTGCTCCTACTGGTGACTTTCTGTATCATGACAATACTGAAACAATGTATCATGAATGATCTGTAAAACCACTGAGTGTTGCACATGAAACGGTAAGTCAGCCCCAGAAAGCAGACAGGTTTATATACTGACAGTTATTAATTAGAATTAGCCAGCCAGCTTTAAAAAGATGGATTTGAAGAGGAATGGAAATTGGTTTACAATCTTATCTTTAGCTTCTAAAACTGATGTTCTACAGTTATAATTTTCATCAGGTTGACCAGATTTACTGTTTTAATTAAAACTTTTATTTCAAATTAAATCCAGTTTGTTTATAGTTTACCTTTCTGTCATTCAGCTCCATCACTGTGGACCTGGAGACGGCTTAACAAAATGAAATCTCTTCTCTCTTCTGTCTAACCCACTCCCACTTGCCACTGTGGGTTTATTACTGAGGGATGTAGCATCAGAAGTGCCTTTGTTATTGACTGGTACAGCACTACGCGATCTACCAAACTTCCCAGAGACATGTCTCTTCCCTCATCATTCCATTTGGAAATGACACAGAGACTGGGAATGGTATGGAAGATCGGAGGGATTTTGTTTATAACAGATTTATGGAGAATGCTGAACCTTGCTGTTGAATTCATGCATGATGAACAGACCACCCAAGTGCCAACCATTGGATGGTGGTACCAAGGCTTTGAACAGGACCTCTCTATCATACCCTTTTCTGGTCTTCCCTTACCCAATATAGTTTTAGGACTAGATTCATCTGAGGCTTATATTGGTTTTTTTAGGCATTACCTAAAGTACAGCACCCACAAGATGAAGACTGCTGGGGAGAGGTTGCAGTGGTGCAAAGTGTCTACAAACTCTCTCCTCTACTGAGGGACCTGCATGCAGCCAATGCTATCCCAAAAGGGGAGAGAGTGGATGTGAGATGCCCTGATTCGGCACATCCCCCAAGCACTCTGCATCTGCTCCTACACCGGGGGAACACCAGGGGAGGTTAGGCAGCAGTAACACCTTCTGTCCTCCCATAGGGTACAGGGTGCCCGTGCCAGGCTGGTGCAAGTGGAGGTATAATTTGCATCTCGCTGAGTCAGCAAGAGAGCATCTTCAGCAGTTAGATGCACTTGAAAAGTGGCGCAAACACTCCAACAAGTGTCACTTTCTTCTGTCCCGGTTCCCCCCTCACCACACACCAGTTTTTTCACACAATGCTCATGTGATAGCAACTTTGCCAAAATAATTCTCTTGGGAATAGAAATTCACTAACACACAAAGGTTCAAGGAATTGTTTCTACGGTATAGTTTTCTATTAACTTGTTGATTTTATTCATTATATACATAAAGTTAAATGTATGGACATATTGACAATGGCAAACTTTATTTCTATTTCCAGCTTGCTTTAACCAGATCAAGTTCCTTAGGTGACTCTTCTGGGCCACAAAGGTAAAGAGATTTGCTTTTTACTGTAATACTTGCTCTGAGTTATATTGTGCTGTAGATGTACGGATAGTAAAAATATAAAACAGAAAATGAAATAAAAGCCATTCCCTGAGCTTACAATCTAACAGCAAGAGTAGGTACAGCACAGATACCAGGCAGAGAATGGTGGTTCGTTCATACACAGTAGCTAGCATGCAGTGTAGAGCAGGTGGGTTTAAAAAGTAATTTGAATTTTGAGAGGAACGGCTCCCAAGATTTATGACTGTCTGTAAATGTGCATGCCATGAATCCAGACTGTTGATAGGGCTGATATGTCACAGTTGGATAAATAGTGGCATTTTGCATTTCTTAGTAATAAATAAACCCCCCAAATGGGGTGCTGTGTTCTTTATATGCAGATTTATGTATTTTTCTTACAGACGGCTTCTTGCTATTGTCAAAGAAGATAATGAAACATTTGGATTTGAAATTGAGGTGAGACTTCAGCACTGTGAATATAGATTATCTAATTCACTGTCTATGATAGGTCTGTGTTCATGATGAATTGAAGTGATGGACCTGGAATGTGATGGATTTCAAAGGGTTTATAAATAGAGAAGGACACAGACCAAAACCTCTGATAACCAGCCACTACACCTGAACTTCAGAGAGATTCAGATCTGAATTCAGATCCAAAATTTGCAGGTGACCCTATCTTTATTATGGGCCAAAACAAAACTCTAGATCCAGATACCCCCAACTTCCATGGCTCTTCCTATTCCATGACATAGTTGTTTTAATCCTCCTTCTGAATCCACAATATGCTTCTTGTTGCCAAAAGCAGGGGGTATTGTCAGCTGATTAGAATAAAGGTCTAGAAAGCAAGAGGACTCCTGAAATCAATTTCCACCCCTGTCATTAACATCTTGAGTAACTTTAGACAAGTCATATAACTTATGTTGGCCTAAGTTTACCCAGATGAAAAATGGGTAACTATGGTGCTTCTCTGCCTCATAAAGATGTTGTGAGAATTAATGGTTTTAAAGTGCTTTATATTAACGCTGCTATATAAGTATTCTAGGCACTTGCATTACCCAACTCAGGGATCATGTCTCTATAGCCTCAATGTGTATATTTAACTTGTATGGGATTTCCTCGTGGACATTGAGGGGAAACAGCAAAAAGTCCTTTATACAGAGCCCATTGCAAACTTAGAAGAGATGAAGAACAAGAATAGAATATAAATATTTGAGTCCATGATGGGAAAATAACACACACATGCTCTCTTCTGAAAATACTGTACTATCTTTTTAAAAATCTCTTTTTAAACTTCAAGTAGAAATATTTTTGGAAGTAAGTGTACAGAGGAAATACATTAAGAAATTTTAAAATAATAATAATGAGCTTACTAAGTTCAACTATTTTATTTTTAAGTAAATTACATAAAAAGTAACAGTGTGTGTGTGTATATGCAACAAAGAGTCCTGTAGCACCTTATAGACTAACAGATATATTGGAGCATAAACTTTCGTGGGCGAAGACCCACTTCGTCAGACTCATGTGTTTTAGCCCATGAAAGCTTATGCTCCAATATATCTGTTAGTCTATAAAGTGCTACAGGACTCTTTTGTCACTCTTGCAGATCCAGACTGACACGGCTACCCCTCTGATACCTGTGTGTGTGTGTGTGTGTATTTATTTGTAATGTATGCATGTGTGTATCTTTCTCTCTCTCTCTCTCTCTCTCTCTCTCTCTCTCTGTTTATATGTATAGAGGGGGAGAGAGAGACACATACAAGAGTCAATATAAACACATCAAATAATAAAAATAAAATAAAATAACTTATGGTTCATAATAAGTCGAGAGCTTGATCCTGTAACTTTTACTCACAGAGGTAATCTAGGATTACAGGGGCAGGCCTTTGCAGATTTCTTATATATTTTGGGAGATATAAATCTTTGCTATTCCTCTTTCAGCTAACTACTTTAATACTTTGACCTTGATCACTAGAAAAACAAAACTGATGCAATTTTCAGGACAGTTGTCTAATACAAGTATTATAGAACACCTCCTCATACTGTGTTTCTAATCTATACACACACATTTGTACAGTATTTGTTTATATACTGGTTGTCTTTATCTGTCTATTTATTATTTTGCATAATTACTGTGGGTGGCATGGTTGTAGCTTTAAAATACATCACTGATGTTAACAATGTGAGATAAATAAGATAGATATTTAGCAGAGTATATAAATAATACATTTAGAAATGTTCTCAAGGAAGCATCAGGCATTTAGGCTTATTTGAGGACATAAGGATCTGGTTCCCCACTTGCAATACATAGGAATGAAACTACCCATTATTTACAGTGCTGTTGTTGTGCATCTTTGAAGCATTTCCCAAATTTATGCACAGAGAATAAATAATATTTTCAGCCAAATTAGTGTATTAGGAGAAGCATAACTTTTTCTGATTTAGTTCTGTGACTAATGAGTGTGTAAGTATTCGGGTCAGGAATAGTGGAGAGCTTTTAGAAGTGAAGATAATTGAGTCAATTACTATGCTTTTGTATGAATTGACAGGGCAGATTTTCATTATTTGTGGCATTCAGATTAAAAATAATTATTCTTGGCGTATTTTCTTTCTGAATGGTCATTGTCTCACTTGATAGCCTGGTCTATGAAAAGCCAGTATCTGTTTGGTATTGAAATAGGTTGACTTAGCTCCAGATTTTGAAGGTATTTAGGTGTTACTCCATTTGCCATTGCACCACCTAAATCCCATTTTCAGAATTGATTTTAGGCTCTTAGGAAGCCTAAATCCCATTGACTTTCAATAAGACATAGGCTCCTAAAAGCCTAAATCATTTCTGCACACGAGACTTAGGCTCCTAAGCAGTGGTGGTGGAATCTCCCTAAACGTGTGTGTGGAGGGGGAACCACTGACACCCGAACCATGGCCCTCCCCCATGCTGCCCCTTTCCCCTGAGGCCTCACGCCACGCTCGCTCCTCTCCACCCCCTCCCGCTTTGGCTCGCCTTTACAGCCAGTAAAAAGTGGAAGGGCTTTTAAACATGATGGGCCCCCTGGCCCCACTGTCCCAGCACCCCTGCTTCTATGTCAGCACTGGAGCTGGAGGTGTAACTTCCAGCTCTGGTAGACACACCCATGCTAGAACTAGCTCTGATTAAACTAGCATGCTAAAACGGAACATGTAGCTGTGGTGGCATGAGCAGCAGGATAGACCAGCCACCCCTAGTACATACCCAGGGTTTCAGATGGGATTGTACTCGGGATGGCTTGTCCGTCCTGCCACCGCAGCTACGCTTTTATTGCGATAGCTTGATTAGAGCTAGCATGGGGTTTTCTGTCTGAACTGGAAATTACATCTCCAGCTACAGTGTGGACGTGTCCTTAGGCTTCGCAACGCTGACTGGAGCAACACCTAAGCATCTTTTTAAAAAACAATTTGTCCTGAAGGCTTTACATTGTGTAGATGTGATTATTTCGTTATTATAGTTTAGGCACCCCTGAACAGGACTGTATGATTCTCTATGCTACCATTTGAAGGTGGTTTATGAGAATTACAGTGGGTGCATTTGAAAGTTTCTGCCCATTTGAATGATTCTACCAGTACTTCCCATTTATGGCCTCTGTCTGTTGTAATCAGATTATGGCAATCAGTTCTGTTGTAATGGGACCATGCATGTGCCTAAAAAGTTATAATGTACATACATGTATGTGCAAGATTGAGGCCTAAATAGTTGGATAATATTACTGAGGCTGGTATAAACTTTCAGTCGGGTAGGAAAATGTAAAATGGCATGTACTGGTGTGATTCTGAAACCCCTGAAGATTCTGCATCTGAAGAAGTGGGTTTTTTACCCACGAAAGCTTATGCCCAAATAAATCTGTTAGTCTTTAAGGTGCCACTGGACTCCTTGTTGTTTTTGTGGATACAGACTAACACGGCTAACCCCCTGCTACTTAAAACCCCGGAGTTTCACTTGAAATATTGGGTTTAGCTGAAAGCATTAAGTTGTGCCTAATGTTGAAATCACTGAGTTGCATAGTTTCTTTGTGAATAAGTAAATCAGCTCAGGTTTGCTAGAAACTCATGCCAGGTTTGCTCACCATCTAATCTATGTTGTGATTAGAAAGATTTGTGAACCTGCCGAGGATTTTAGGGTTGTAATGAAACTCAGAATTGAGTGGGTTCGGGCTGTCTTAGTTTCAGTATTAGAGAGACAAGGTGGGTGAGGTAATATATTTTATTGGACCAACTTCTATGATGAGCGAGACAGCTGTCAAGCCACACAGAGCTCTTCTTCAGGTCTGAGAAAGGTACTCTGAGACTGAGTGCAGTGCTTAATTTGTGCCAGGGCTTGCCAGGACTGAGCCCTGGCACCTCTAGAGTTGGCAGTTTATAGCCCCAGCACTTCTGGGCTTGCTGCATCAGTTATGAATGGAAACAATTGCGTAAGCTTTGGTACCTAATTGCTTGAGCAAATTACAAAGTAATTTCATTACAAAGTAAACATTGTCTGAGTGTGACAGCTAAATGCAAGGTGGAACACATTGTTTAGCATAAGGAGTTAACACATATTGTAAAAGACCATTCAAGACAAAGTGGCCCGTTAACACCTCTGAGTCATAGGACAAAAAGAGGGGGTTAGTAGGTTACAGATTGTTGTAATAAGCCACAAATCCAGTGCCTCTGTTCAGTCCATGATTGTTAGCGTCTAGCAGGGTTATGAATTTAAGCTCCCAGGCTTGTCTTTTGAAAGTGTTGTGCAGGTTTCCTTTGAAAATGAGGACTGATTCGCAGATATAGAGTGATGGCTCTGTGAAAAGTATTCACCCACAGGTGATAGGATATTTTAGCATTTTCCTGGGTGAGTTCATTTGAGAATGTATTGATTGTCTGGTTTAACCCACATTGTTGTTGGTGCATTTAGTGCACGTGCTGTGATAGGCGTGTGTAGGACTCATGGGTCTTGAAAGGTGTGTTGAATCATAGAATATCAGGGTTGGAAGGGACCTTAGGAGGTCATCTAGTCCAACCCCCTGCTCAAATTTTTGCCCCAGATCCCTAAATGGCCCCCTCAAGGATTGAACTCTCAACCCTGGGTTTAGTAGACCAATGCTCAAACCACTGAGCTATCCCTCCCCACATCACAGCAGTGGAGATATGTCTGCAGGTTTTGCATCTGTTGTTCTGGTGGGGTCTGGTGCCGCTTTGAGTTGGTGTGTCCTGGTCTGTGGGGAAATTGCTTCTGATGATGAGCTTGGAGAGGTTGTGGGTTTGTTTGAAGGCCAGAAGTAGAGGGTCAGGAAATATTTCTTTCAGGATGGGGTCCCCATTGTGTATGGGTTGTAATTGTTTGATGATACCCTGGTTGGATTCCAGCATAGGGTGGCAGATAACAAGTAGGGGTATTCGGCCAGAGAGGGTTTTATTTCTGTATTGAAGCAGGCTCTCTTGGGATATTTGGGTGGTCTGTTCCATGATGTGATCTACTTCTCTGGTGGAGTGTCCTTGTTTGATGAAGATGGTTTTAAGTGTGTTACGGTATATATATCCTGGGCTTTCTCCTCAGAGCATACTTTGTTGTATCTGAGTGCCTGGCTGTAGATAAGATTTCTTGGTGTGTTTAAGGTGGTTACTGGATCTACAAAGGTAGGTGTGGTGATCTGTGGGTTTCTTGTATACGGTTGTCTGTAGGATTCCATTATTGAAGCTGGTTGTGGTCCAGAAAGTTGATGTTAGTGTAGGAGTGTTCCAGAGAGAGTTTAGTGAATGGGTGGTGGTTGTTGAATTTGTGGTGGAAATCTGAGGGAGTTTAAACAGTCTGTCCAAAAGATGAAAATATCAGGTATATCACTGGTTTTGTGCTGTGTTTGTCCAAAAATTCTTCTTCAAGGTGGCCCATGAAGAGGTTGGCATATTGGGGACCATCCTAGTACCCATGGCCGTTCCCATGCTTTGGACAAAGTGTTTGTTGTTGAATGTAAAATTGTTATGGGTGAGGATGAAATGGTTTGCTAATGTCTTTGGGGTGGATATCTGAGGGTAGTCCATTATCCTGTAAATATTTTGAGGCAGGCAATGATGCTGACATTGTGAGGCATGTTGGTGTATAGGGAAGTGACATCCATGGTGGCAAGGACGGTGTTCTGAGGGAGGTTGTTAATGTTGCAGCGTTTGTGAAGGAAGTCAGTTGTGCCCTTTGTGTGGTGAGTGGTTGAAGGATGGTTTCCTATGAGTCCCGATAGTCCTTCAGTAAGAGTGCTATGGTCAGAGAGAATGAGTCTGCCTGTGTTCCCTTGTTTGTGTATCCCAGGACACATGTAGGAGGTCCTTGGGATGAGTTTGTGGGGAATGAGTTTGTAGAGTTACTCTTGGAATTGTTTGGGGAAGGATTTGATGATATCCTGGGTAAACTGAGGTGTGGGGTCGTCTTTGAGTTCTTTATAGTAGGTGATGTCGGAGCGTTGTCAGTTGGCCTCATTAACATGCGCCTGCACCATCCCCCCACAGCCGGAGTCCCGAGACTCCCTGCCCCTCCACTGTGCCCAGGGCCACGAGACCCCCACCCACCCAGAGGAGTCCCGAGTACCCCCCCGCCTTAGCCAGAGGAGCCCCGCAAGGCCAGAAACTGGAGCACCCTCCGCTTGGCTGGAGGTGTTCTGGGCCAGCCAAATTCCTGAGCCTTCCTACCTCCGCACCTGCCTGGAGGTACCCTGAGTCCCCTCCACCTGCCCAGAGAAGCCCCGGCCCAGCCGCAGGGAAAAGTCTCTCACTTTCATCCAAAGAAGCTTTTTATATGCCCCATGCAGGTTCAGGAGTGGCTGAGGAGATGATATTTGCTACTCAACTTCCTGGGTTCATCAGTCCAGGGAATCCAGGGAGATTACTGATGAACCCAGGAAGCTGAATAGCACATACCACCTCCTCAGCTGCCCCAGAACTTGCATGGGGCATAATAAAGGAAAAACATCCACCCCAAACCCCGCAACTGGGCATCCAGCAGCCATGGCAGAGCCTCTCCTAGCCTGCCCATGACAATGGTGTCCCCTTTGTCTACTGGTTTGATCACTCTCTGGTGGTTAGATTTCAGGGACTGTATGCCTGTCCTCTAGGCAGTGGAGAGATCATGGTAGATGTGTTGTTTGTTAAGGATTTCAGAGTCATTTTTTTTCCTGAAGCGGACATGGTAATTGTGAGTGGTGGTGTCATTGTTGTTTCACTATTAATGTTTTGCACAGCTCCAGTCCTGAATTGTGGTAAGAAGATGTGGTTAAATATTGATATTACCAGGCAACCAACAGGACTGGTTATTTCTTATGTCTTTGCAAAATAACAGAGATTTTGATTAGGCATTTACAGTTACATGACCTGTCTGGCTATTTTTCGAAGTACATGTAACACAGATGATGGATTTTGCTTGATTTTTTTCTTATAATTATTTAATAAATATTCATTTCAAAAGAAAAAATAGAGGCAGCTATTTTTTTCTTGGAGGCGGTGTGGACACAATGTTGTGCCTTGGGACTCAGAGCTTTTACAGCTTAAAAAATGACTTGGGACAAGAGCAGATTCAATTTTCCTTGCTTCTCAGTCATCTCATAGTAGCCTCTTCTCCCATCTAATATTACCTGATGGTTAAAATGACATTTGAAATATGGTAGCATAGATGGGTCCAAAATTTTTAAAACCATGTTCCCAGGCAGTGTCAGACTCTGCTATGTTATAACTGGATCCTACAAGATGGTAGCTGCTGGTAGTATAAACAAGAGAATAATCTATGTCCAGGTTGGCTAGAACCAGAAAATTGTTCTTGTCTACAGTTAATGTGTAAATAGGCCTAAACTCTTCTTGTTGCTTTTTAATAGTCCTCTTGATTTAAAACTATGATGTGTAGGAACGGTACATATTGTAAATAAAATGAACAAGGATAATTTATTATTTGTTTTTCTGTTTCCACTCATTTCTCTCCTAAGAAGGAAATATCATATTCCTAATGTCCCAGGCTTCCTGACTTCTCATTTATGATAATAACAAAAGTAGTAAAACATTATGCAATACAAAAAATAAGAAAACACTGAAAATAAAATGAACACTTACTGTACACTGATTGGGTTGTATGGCAATATTTAACTTTTTACATTGATTTTGAGGTTTTAATATTGGTAACACTGTCAATTTGATATTTATAGACACGTAGATTACAACACCAAAATGCTTGCTCTCTGCAAATATGCACTTATGTCTGCAAAATACAAGAAGAAAGTCCTGCCCATCTTTCTGGACTGCAAACAGGTAACTATTCATGTTTTCCTATGGTTTGTGGCTCAGTTTGTTTCTTTTCCCATTTATTTCTGTATCATTTAGTTTTTGTTTTAGAGACTGTGGAAAGAATGGTATATACCTGAGATGTTCATTTTATTTCTATTTAAATTTACCAGGTGATATTCTAGCCAATATCAATGGAGTGAGCACTGAAGGTTTTAGTCACAAGCAAATGGTGGACTTGATAAAATCTTCAGGGAATTATTTAAGGTAATTACGTTTTTTTCCAAACATTTTAGTTTAATCCCTTCTCACATTATGAGCCTAAGAAGAAATGTTTACTTGTTTCCTGATGCTCCATTTGCTGTTTCTGATGCTAAGGCAAAAAGGATTAAATCAAATTCTGCTGATGAAATAAGATCCACAGTTCTGCCTGTAGGAAGGAACACAGTAGCAAGTTCAAAATCATAGAGCCACACTACACGACAGTTTAGGACAAGATGTGCAGAGTTACTCTAGTCCATCAAATATGCAGAATGTAATTGCCCAAATTAGAATTGAACCCTGCTCTTGCATAGGATGACCATATTTCCCTATGCTGAATATGGGACACCTGGTAAAATTACTCATATTCTGGCAGTCAATCAGAATAATGCAGTACAAACGTTCAACTTAACATTAAGTTGACTGAGCCCCTGTTAAAAAGAAATACTGAGCAGTTGGATTTTTTTTATTTATCTTCTTATCTTTAAGACTTTAGGTTTCACACAGGGAGGGATGACACACACACCCTTACACCCACCCACCCACGGGGAGATGCACACACACTCCCATACACCTCTCTCATACGTTGTGTGTGTGTGTGTGTGTGTGTGTGTGTGACTGACTGACTGTCCGTCCCTGCCTGGTACTCTCTGCCCTTCATGCCTGGCTGGGCCCCCTAGACAGACTCGCCTCTCCTGGTACCTGATGCCACATCTTCCTGAGGCAACACGGAGGGGGGTGGGGGCACTCAGGGTCACATGCCCCTCTTCCCCAGATTTCTGCCGGGGTTCATACCAGAATGTGGCCAGCAGGAGCCTTTTGGCACTGTGAGGGAGGGAAGGGACAGGAGCTGCTTCCAGCAGCAGGGGAGGAGGAGTGGAGGGGAAGGGATGACCTGGCCTGTCCCTTCCTGCCCACACAGTGTTGAAAGGCAGCTACTACCTCCAGGCTGTGCTGGTGACGGACATAACCCAGTTGCCTCCTGTCCCCCGGCTACAGTGTGGGCAGGAAGGGATTAAGCCCTAAGGATGCATTGTGCACCAGGGCCCAGGGAACCTGACTGCAGGGGCTTCAGCAGCTGCGGAGCCCGGAGCCCGGCCAGAGAGGTGGGTCAGCAGAGGAGGGTGCCTAGAGGCCAGAGCAGCCCTGCTCCCCCTGGGGGCAGGACCCAGGGCAGGAGGGTCTTGGACTTTCCTGGGGCGCTGGCTCAACCAGAGCCAGTGGGGGAAGGAAGGAGCCTGCCTGCTAGGGTGACCAGACAGCAAGTGTGAAAAATTGGGATGAGGGTGTGGGGGGGTTAATTGGTGTCTATATAAGACAAAGCCCCAAATATCAGGACTGTCCCTATAAAATCGGGACATCTGGTCACCTGATGGCCGGCCAGGCTGCTGGGGAGCTGAGCGCTCCGACCAGGGGCTGGTTCTCTGCACAGTGCTGGGAGTGGGACGCGCCCTGCCAGGGGGGATATGGAGGAGCGGCAGGGTTGGGGGGAGGGAGAAGGGGCAAAACAGGGAGAGAACAGTGAGAGGGGGCGCATGTAAAGGGCCGATGGGGGGGCAGCACAGGCGACACATAACCAGGCGCTGCCTGGCGCCTGCCCGCACTCGCCAGCTGCTGCAGCTCGCAGCCAGTGCCGGCCAGAAACAGAACAGGGGGCGGGGCCTTGCTGGCCAAGAGCCAGCATGCAGTGAGGGCTGCGCTGACAGACCACCAGGGGAGCAGCCAGCTCCACACGCTGCATCTTCACCCTGCACCAGCCTTGCAAACCCACCCCCATCGTCGGCCACAGGACCCCTCCACTCACCACTGGTGGGAGGGTGGCTGGCAAGCAGGGATTGGGACAGCAGCAGGACCTGCCAGTACTGATGAGGGGAGGCAGAAAATATGGGACAATTTGCCTGTTTTTAAGAAAAAGTTGGGACACCTGCAGGAGTGCCTAAATACGGGACAGTCCCTTTAAAAACGGGACATCTTGTCGCCCTACTCTTGCAAGCACTATTGAGCATGAGGTAGGCAGGTTCTTGCAGTGGATCAGCACAAAACTGTTTATAACAGGCACTTATAAAATGATACATTGGAAGAATTCCCAGGCCATTAGAAGACCCTTTCAATCTCTCACTCATACACTTTGATCTTTGTGGTAAGTAGTGTTAGTTCTCTCACTGCCTGTTGACATAAAGCATATAGGAACACTAACTGGTCAAGACTGTTACACCTACCTCCTTGTCCCCATTGGCCCTAGGGTCCCCTTTTTTATATTTACCATTCTTTGGATGTTGGTCCAATACTCTCTCTTCACCCTCTCCTGCTTCTCCACACTCCTGTTTTTGGAAATTGCAAAGTGGCTCGATTCCTCTGTAACACGGGAAACCCATCACTCCTTAAAATAGCTGATTCAAGAGAGAGAATATATCCTAACTGCATCCCTCTCCCCAGCCCTCCATATTCCATTTGCTTTTTAGATTGTGAGCTCTTTAGGGTATTTACTGTGCCTACTGATTCCTCTGTGTGCCACTGCAGTATAAACATTAACTGATAATAATAATGTAATACCCATACATGCTTAAATGGTTTTTGTACATTTCAGTCATGAAAACAATTGTTCTTTACAGATTAGAGACTGTTAATGGAGCCAGGATTGTTAGGAGAATGGAACTTGAAAGCAAGCTGCAGTTATTGAAGGTAATTTAATATGTGTTTTTTAAGGGCAGTATGTCTCATGTAAATATGTTGTAAATATGTTGTGTGTAAAAAGTGCCAGATTGACTTCCTGAAGACCGAAGTCATCTATTTATCTGCAGACAAAGAAGGAACAGGCAATGGAAATGCAACATCTTGCATTGCCCTGCCAATATGCATCAACCCCTTCTGCCTCAAGTGCTGAGAGGCTAGTTCATTTCCTATGTCTTTTGACCTTGCTAGTTCTACTGCCAGCGAGGATACCAGGTGTGTTGGCAGTCTTTGTGAAGAGGATGCTTCTCCACAAGGGGAACCCCAAAATACCCGAGGCCCTCATTTCATCATCTGCTTAAGGTCATCTAGCTTGGGACATTGTTCATGCATAGTATGTGTGAGGAATAGAATTAAGGAACATTTGCTGACTCAGGATAGCTCAAAGCTGCCGGATGATGTTTTCAAGACTGATTGAGAGGAAGGATTGTACTGTGGTTAGGGTGCTATCCTGCCACTTGGGGAATTGGGGTTCAGTACTCTGCGTTGCCACAGACATCCTGTGTACCTTGGGCAAGTCACTTAGTCTTTCTGTCTCAGGTTCCTATCTGAAAAATGGGGATAATAGCACTTCCCTACATCACAGGCTTTTGTAAGGCCCTCAAATAATATGGTGATAAGGGCCATATAAGCACCTGAAATATCTAGATGATAGAATTACGTCTACTTCTGTAAACCTATAATAATCTCTGCCCTGTGTCAGTAATGGGCAAGTGCTAGGTATTATGACACAGACCTTGATTCATTCTTTATTAACAGAGTTGGTATAATTTTTAATTTGATTTGTATTTAGCAAATACCACCAGCAGTTTTGCACCATGCCATGGAATTCATAAAGAGTTAAAAAAAAAACCCCAAAAACAAAACAAAAAAAACCACATGCTGAACTTAAGTGTGTGTGTGCATCTGACTCCAGCTGAGTGAGCCATGGCAGATCTGAGCAGTGGCCTGTGCCAGCTGACTCGGACATGTGGGCCTCCGGGGCTGTTTAACTGCAGTGTAGACATTCTGGTTCACGCTGCAGCCTGGGCTCTAGAACCCTGTGAGGTGGGAGGGTCCCAGAGCTCAGGCTGCAGTTTACGTCTGAACATCTACACCGTAATTAAACAGCCCCACAGCCCATGCCCCGAAAGCCTGAGTCAGCTGACATGGGCCACCTGCAGATTTTGAATTGCAGTGTAGACATACCCAATGCGTACAAGTTAAGTCATCAAGTTGATCCAATTAACATACCTGTCTGGTGTAGTCAAACTATTCACTAGTGTCAGCATATCTGGAGTTGACATTAGTGTAGTTGACAGCAGAATCTGACCCATGCTCTTTACTGTTTTTCTTTTCTTTTAAATAATGCTGGGCCTGATTCACTTCTCACTTACACTAGTGAAACTAATGATTTCAGTGGAGACACTCCAGATTTACCTTAGCGTAACTGAGACCACAATGGTGCCTACTTACTCTCTTATTACAAGGAAGGTACTCAGCCTTTAAAGTGTTGTAATTTAAACGGATTAATTTTAGTCAAGAATTTAAGTTTTTAAAGTGTCCCAGAAGTGGTAAGTAGAAAGCGTCTGTTTAAAACTATTAAAATACATCTAACCTCCCAATGAATTACAGCAAAGTTGAGTTTTCTTTGGGTTTCTTAGGGCAGGATGTTCTAGTGGGTAGGGTACTGGACTGGAAGTCAGAAGACCTGGGCTCTGTTCCCTGTTCTGCCACTGGCCTACTGTGTGTCCTTGGGCAAGTCTCTCTGCTTCTGTTTCTCCTTTGTTGTTTCCATTTAGAATATAAAGGCAGGGACTGTCTCTCACTCTCCTTTTGGACCTCTGGGTGCTATGTAATGCAGCTACTCTAATAATAATATTTACCAGGTGGTTCTTTGCAACGCTGACTCTGAGCTCCTTCATATACAGTGATGCTTTTATGCAATCTACCATGTTCTGCCCTGTCCCTCAGTGTAGGAGATTTAGGAAGGTAGAGGGAGGTAGGGGAACTACACATGCCCAGCACGCTGCTTACATCACATGGGGCCACCACCTGAGTTTGACTTCCAAATGACCCTGATGTTGGAATGGCAACCCCAACTTTGATTAAATCAGCTAAGTATGCAAGCAGTCACCACCACCTAGTCCAGAAAGAACTAGAAATAAGCCAAGTCATGGAGCCAGACATTTCATTGCTATGATTAATGAGACTGCGGTAGTTGATTATTATGTCGGCAGTCACTAGTACCGCTACAGATTCCAGGCTGGAATAAACTGCCTGACAATTGATCTCTCTCTCTTTCACAGATAAAAGCTTTGAAAAGCATCTGAGTCTAAGAAAAACATCATAAAGTTACTGTGCTTTGTGATATACCTATGTACGTTTTGATTCGACAAACAGCAGGTGGAATAGAGCTACTTTACAGTGATGGATTTAAAATATCCCCAACCTGTTTCTTAGCAGCCAAACTGTAGCCCTGCTAAGTGGATTTGTTAAATATGAAATTCATAGCTCTCCTTTCCCCTTCCAGATTCAGAATCTAACCCCATCCCCCTCTTTCTGCCCTCATTCAGAATGTAATTAAAGCAGTTGTTTGATTCCAAAATGGCTAGTCATCTTGCTGCAGTGCAGACCACATTGTAATGCTCCATGATGGTGATAATAGGGCAGGTCATTTTGAACATCCTGTGAGCCCCACAGCAGAGACCACAGCATCTCTAAGTTTAAGTCACTGGTAAAGCAAAATTGTTGCATCTCTAACTATATGTCCAGTTTTCAAGAAGGGGGTTAATTTACCAATTATAGTTTCCCAGACGTGCAAAACCACTACTTCACAAAATAGTTGTCATACATCGAAGTATTGTGAGAGTGTGGGTCAGGGCCCACTGGTTTCTCATATTAGTGTGGTTACAGTGGTAAGAAACCTACTTTTGTTTATAAAAGATCAGGCCCCCAAAAGGCTTCTATAACTGAGACTTTACTAAAGTATGTGATAACTAACTACAAGTACAAAGAGTCATTATAAACAGAATTAGAGAGACAAAGTGGGTGAGGTAATAAAAGATATTATCTTTTATCTTACCCATTTTGTGTCTCTAATATCTTGGGACCAATACAGCTACAACTACACTGCAAACAGAATAAGCACATTTAGAGTTTAAGAATTGTTTTAGTTTTTGACATAACCTGCCAGATTGATACAAATAACCTTTTTACAGAACTAGGGACCGAACATGTAAGCACGTTGTCATAGAGATGTGTTCTAAACTTTTGGGCCAACAAACTAAAGAGAAGTCTAGCTAGCATTTTGGCAGCAACAGATGGATGCACATCATTTATTTGAGAGTCCAATTGCTCCCAAATTTCAATTAGGTGCCAGAAACCATAATTAGGGGATGGCTGGGACTCTGATATGATGATAATGAGAATAAGGAAAATCTTGGATATTCTGAATAATCAATAAAAGGTGTCTTTTGCTGCCCTCATGAAAATTCACCCAGATTTGGCCAAATTATACGCCTCTGAAAATCACCATTTTCAAACGTTCAGTAGTGTTTGTTAGAAGCTTGCTGCTAACATTTCCAAGCATTTTTTTCTCATGGTTTTTCACTGCAGCAAGAAAGAAATTTTTTCAGTTTGTTTTGTGTCGACCTGAAACTAATTTTTGTTTGGGTTTTTTTTGGTTCAGCCACCAAACTAAAAATTAGTTATCCACTCAGCTCTAGTAATTAAGAAGGGAGGAGATAGTCTAATGTGACTGCCCTTGAAACAACAGTCCACACAAATGTCTGCACATACGTGGTATTAGCAAAAATTTGCAGTTGTATTCAATATCAAGCTTCTGCGTATGTAAACCCGGAAACGGTGTGTCTAGCTACCTATTTATAGGTGCACTGAGTTAATTTACATCATTGCAGATGGCCCTATTGCATCCACCTTAAAGCAAAATGGTACAGGTTTTATTGTTTTAATGAAAATATGTAACTGCATTTGAGATGTGTCTAGATAAGCATGCAGCAGGGAAGAAGCAAAAATGTTGAGCAACATCAGGACAGATCAGCCATTATAGGCATCAGACTGAAAGTGCTGTTGCTAACCATGACATCAGGACATTGCTCATGGCAGAACAAGCAACAGAAGCACATGTGCCTTGTTTTCAAGAGCTCAGCACCCACGACTGGGGACAGATTTCCAGAAGAGATCAATTCCCACTTGGACACTTAACAGGGCAACATTTTCAAAAGTGTTAGGATCCTGATGTGCTGAGCTTTCTTGAAAAATCTGGTCATTCAGTTTGGTGACTAAATGGTAGCTGAGCATTTTTCAATATCCATCCCACAGTGCCCAACAGCCCATGATGCTGGCATTGCAGTGGCATGACTGGCAATTTTAATACAGCAACCAATGCTGGAAATTCTGAAGATCTGCTTATCCCAGTTAACTAGATAATCTCTCTCCCAGCCTTTCTTTTGGCAAATGAGTTTCACTAGATACTGTCCTTGCCAGTGATTATTATATAGTTATTGCACTACAGTTATAGCTTTTGCTTCAAAGATGCTGTCTGCTTCTATTATGGGATGTGCAGATAGTATTCAAATGTTGTTGGTACAGGTAATTATAGTATCATGCCTCTGAACTTTTGCATTCTCTTCTTGTTAGAGGTGAGCCCGGCTTCCAATAACTAGTGTTATCATATCTATGGGTAATAAGAGAACTCAGATAATACTCCATAATAGCATGTGTTAGGTGCATCAGCAAAGGTCAAACAAAAATTAATAGAATAATTTGTTTCTGGGAGAAACTTACTAATTTTCAAGCAGGCTCTGTTAATACGACTGGTAAGAGAACATACAGTTCCTCGAACTAAGCTGCAGTTTTTCTGAATACACCATTTCTCTAAACAAGCTGTACATTGTGAAAGTTAGTGCTAATCATCATTCACAATTTACCCTTCACAGCAAACTATGGAGGAAAAATGGGTGGAGTTCCGATCTCTGCAATTACAGGAACAACGCTTGCTGCATGGTAAGTTTCCTGTTAGGAAACCGCAGTATGTTTCATGACCGTCACAGCTTCTTCTGCAGAAATTCTGTGTGCTCAGTTGAAAGCAGGTGTTTGCTTGGGTCTGATTTTCATTTGGCTTCTTTTTCCCTGTTAATGAGGGTACTGGGTGGAAAAACTATTTCAGGATTTAATGAACAGGGATGTCTGTCTCCTTGGCTGGCACAGAACAAAAGGTCATTTGTATGAATTCTAGAAAACAGAGGTTGGCATTGGTGACACACTTTTCTCCTCCCTTTCCTTACTGACTGACCCAGGGAATGACCTTCATTCTGTTTATCTAGGGGGAAGCGATAGGTACACAGCTAATACACCTTCCTCTAAAGTATTGGCCACTGCCAGTTATTGGCCACTGCCTGAGACAGGACACTGGACTTGATAGATCAATGTTCTAAGCTGGCATGATAAATCCATGAGGCTCTTCCCCATCAACCTGGCTGGAAAAAAACTGATCCCATGACAGTAAGGAAGAACAGAGAAGGGCTGGGAAATCTAGGGGAGACCAAATAAAATTGTTGATGTGCCTTGTGCAGCTCTCTTCAATCAGCCAAACGTGTAGGCGAGAATTACCAGTAACATATCTCTCTAATGACACTTCGGGAAGTTCTGGTTGCGATGTTGTAGATTATCTTTGATACACAGATTTCCCGTGCTCTAGTCTTTACGTAATTTACATTGTATAATTCTGCTGCTTTTATACCTCTTTTCTAGGGGAGGTGAATGACAACTCTCTGGACACCTTAGAATTGGAATCCAATTTATTCGGTAGCTGTGCTTCACCCAGGCCTGCCTTCCCAACTAAACCCCGATTCTCCAGCGAAAGTAGCTGTAAAAGCCAGCTGAGTTCAATGACAGTGGACAGTGAGGATAGCTTCTACCAGACCAGTGCTTTTGAGGATTTTGCTCACGAGACTCTGAGCAGGCAGTCGAGCACAGATGACGATTGTTTCTTTTCGAGGGACAATGACACTGCAGTAGGGAAATATTCACTGAGGAGGAACAGAAGCATCAGTGTGGCTAGCAGTGGATCAATGTCGCCCTCATGGGAGGGAAGCAGTTTTTCAAATATTTTTGGAACACTCCCACGGAAAAATAGGAGAGGAAGTGTCCGAAAGCAGCTTTTGAAATTCATTCCAGGACTTCACCGAGCGGTGGAAGAGGAGGAAAGTCGGGTCTGACATCTTAAGTATCTTCTTCAGCAAGGACTGTGTTAGTATCCATAGACAGGAACTTCAGCAGTAAAACCACATGGTGCCTGGGATTGATACTGACTCACCCAGCCACACATTTTCCCCTGACATAACCTTACGACAGGATTGACATTATTTAAAGTGCTGGGTTTTTTTCATTATTTTTGAATGCAGCTAGCAGACTGTGGACTAGGCTGACCAGACAGTAAGTGTGAAAAATCAGGACGGGGGTGGGGGTAATAGGAGCCTATATAAGAAAAAGACTGAAAAATCGGGACTGTCCCTATAAAATCGGGACATCTGGTCAACCCTACTGTGGACCCAGCTTTGTTAGTATAGAACAGATTTTCAGGGACTAACTTTGGTATGTGAAAAAACTTTGCAGCGCCTCCTCATCAACCCTTGTGTTACCAATGTGGTCCTCTCTGTGTGAGAGCTACAGCTATTTATTTCCTACGTTAGCCAGCCAAATATTATATTCTTCAAAGACCGTTAATAATGGGCCCTGCTGCTGTTGAAATCATTGGCAAAAGTCCCATCATGAGCAGGATCAGGCCCCACATATACAAATGCACACCACAGAAGAACAAAACTGTGAAAAAGAAGTGCAGTAACTAGAAGCGTGAAAGATTTACTTGTATGTTTGTTAACCTTATATGTTGCCTGTGCTGTGGCTCAGACTACGGTATACTTGAGTTTCTGTAGCAGAGCCTAGGGACTTTTATTTAAATGCAATTGTATTTCCAGTCAGTAAGCTAGAGACCACATTTCTCCAGTCAGCCACGCCCATAGGACAGCATGCAGACACTGCAGCGACCGTAGCAATAACTCCTAGGATATCATTGGGATTTTTCTTGTCTCTTCATACTACTTATATTTTAACACACATCATAACCTATGGCTCAGACTTTATCAGACCGGTCTGGTCCTCCTGGCTGAAATCACTGATATGTCATGCTAAGTCTTTACCATCCCAGGGAATTTGAAATCTAGGGTTCACTCACAAACTTGTATGATTCCTCAGCTAACAACCCAAAGCTTTTCTACTATGGCAGCTCATTCAGTACTGTTGTCTGTTGTTTTTACACGAGACTGGCCACAATAGCTGAGTTACACACACACCATATTTTAAAAGCTCAGTGTTTCATTCATCAGGGTAGTGGGGGACAAACTGGAGCCATTGAACATAAATTAACTTAGGAGTCAAAACATTTCAGTTTTCTTAAAAAAAAAAAAAAACTGGGGGAGAAAAGCATAAAGGGTTATTGGCTTAAAAAATGGAGGGGGTATCTGAAATATGAGAGAATTGCAGAGCCACACTCATTGGACTATGATTGAGTATGTTTGGGGGAGGTATTCAGCTGAGGTATGTTATTTGATCTGCAGCTGCATGGTAGTATAGAAAGAGAGAGGAAGTGGCTTTCTGCTGCTGCTGGTATCGGATTGACATTAGCTTCGGTATTGAATTGGCCTTGTACTTAGCAGCAGTGATGACAAAGATCATTGAAATGGTGCACACACACCAAAGAAATACTGGACAGGTGTGTACAGAGCAAAGTAACATCCATTGCAGTAGTTTGGTAACAAAGGGTTTGGAATAGATTTCAGTCGCTTGGAATGAGAAGCCAGAAAAGGAGTCTTCCAGGGTGAACTGATTGAAAATAGAAAGGAAAAATCGAATGGCAGCACAAGGTTCTGGAAAACTAGTAATACAGTCTGACAGCTTTTGTCTCCGCTTCAAGACCCGGCTATGACAGCTCAGGAGGGCCCGTTATCCCTGCTTATAGTGACATGTCTCTAACTCCTGTCACTTGTTTCTGAAATTTTAATCAGGCTTATTGAAAACATATTTCCCTGTACTGTGCATATGTCAGGCTCAGTAACAAGTAATTTAAAGGTTATGCTTCTTCACTGTCACCAATTGAGATTGTTGCAGTCAAAGAAGCATATCAGAATTTCAGCAGTCTTGAGAAAATATCGATCAGCGACCAATGACCTAAATACAGTACATCAAATGAATTCTCCTTCTTCAAGGCCCCATAGAAATAAGTACACCCCTTCCTATGCCATTCTCATGGGATGTCCTGCAGTTAACAATAGGATTTTGTTTTGTTTCTGAATGGAATGCAAGATTTCAGTCTCACCTTCCAGAACTCCTTACAATTCAATGTCAGGGAAGTGTGCCTTTTTGGGATTCAAACCCCACAAACAAGCTTGTACTCTTAAGGACTTCATGGAACCCTATATACAACTCTATATACAGTATTTTGGTGTACTGCTGCTGAAACAAAAGGGTCAGCAATTATCTAGATTTTTTTAGGATTAAAGATTTCTATAGCATATGGAGTGAAGATGGAAGGGACAGTTTACCCAAGATTGATTATAGGAAATTATTTAATATGTTTGGAGATAGAATGGGAAGGAAAGGAGACACTTTATGTGCATATCAGGCATTATATGTGCAAAACACCTATAATAGATCAACCACAAATTAAGTCCTCTAAACTGTGGCAAAACTTTTCAAAACATAGCATAGATGGAAGAAGTGTTAATGTAATTATCTTTAAGAATATCTTTTTTTTTTTTACATGACTCACTTGGTTTTAACTGACAAAAAAAGAGCATTAAGAGGTAGTTTATATTTCAGATATTACTCTAACAAGATTTCAGTTGTGTTTAAAACATCAACGTCAAACCAGCAACTTTCGCCACCACAAACAACTAAAAAGTCAAAGAAATATCTTCCATTGTACCCAATATTCCTTTAGTTGATAAATTTGTTTCAAAGGCACATCTTCCAAGGTGATTTAGCCACCCAACTCTTGCTACGCCAACAAGAGCTGTGAACCAACATTTCAAATAGTTTATATATTTTTTTCTAAGAGGATTAAAAAGGTTGTAGTACAGCAATTCTCCATGTGAAGTTGAGGGAAGGGAAACATTACATGAACATGGGGGAAGCTTTATTGCTCTGTTTATTATGGGAAGCACATTATTTTGTTTATTCAGTTTAACATATATGTTTATTATTATGCTAAAAATTGAACATGTGCTTTAACTTGCTAAATTCTCTGGTGGTTCAGACTTCAACCCTTGATCCAGCTGAGCTCTGAATTTCCTGGCTGGCCCTTAACCTGAGCAAAACCAAACCCCCTGATTCAAATAATCCCACACCTGGATCCAATCTAATTTTTGCATCTGGAGTCCATTTCTGAGTCAACACAGTAAATCACAGGCAAAAAGTTAAGATACATTGCATGTATTTTCAGAAATTGCTTTCTTGTTTTGTTTCTTGCCCACAGTTATTTTTAGACATGATGTCACTAGAATGTCTTGTGGGAAAAATTAGATGCTTAGGTGTCCAAGCGAAAGTGAATGTGGGCACAGTGATGCTCTAGTGAAGGCTGGATTGAAAATCATGCTCATAATACCACTCTGAGAACATATAGGGCTTGACACTTCAACCTAGTTCCCAAATTTTCAGGTGCAATTCTGCAAATGCAAATAATTGGGCCTACATTTTGCACATGCAAATAACTGCAGTTGCACATGGTAGCACCTAGACATCTAACAATCCAACATATAGGTGCAAACATGCAGGTAGAGTTATTTGTGCATGCAAAATTGCACCTATCAGGTTAGAAGCCTTCTCTGAAAATCAGGCCTTTTACGTATAGGAAGTTCCTAAGTGAAAATCCTGCATTGAAGTAAATATTTTCTTTCTTAGCATGTCTACTGTACATGTAGGGTGGAATCTTGGTCCTACTGAAGTACATTGATTTCAACAGGGCCAGGATTTCACCCTTTTTTAGGAACAGGAATTCCATAGCTGTGTTAAAATTTTATTCGTAAGTAAAAAATGCCATTTTATATTAAAACTGTAGAATATTGTAGCAGGAAAAGGGCTCTGATTTGTGCTGAAGTACACACAAATTGGGAGGTAATGAATATGCAACTGATAAGTGCAAAGGTGGGT
This sequence comes from Macrochelys suwanniensis, assembly GCA_033296515.1. Classification (NCBI taxonomy): domain Eukaryota; kingdom Metazoa; phylum Chordata; order Testudines; family Chelydridae; genus Macrochelys; species Macrochelys suwanniensis. The sequence goes on along the minus strand of CM065784.1, from coordinate 29,649,641 downwards.
TTTGCATAAGATAATTTGCACATACGTGGATCAGGGGCCCTTCGAACATATGACCCTGTGTAGCTAAATCCTTTCTCCCCAGTGGATCTCTGAATGCTTTAAGGGATTTACCTACATCCTTGGTGGTTATATATCAGAGCAATGAAAATGGCTGGAGTCAAAGTCTTTTAATTTGGGCTTGATCAGTTTAACAGAACATATGGATCTGAATTCTAGGCTGCACTTTAGCAGCAGTGAGAAACTAGAGATAGGCCAGAACCACAAATTTCAGATCCAAACATGGATTTCAAGTCCTTCAGAGTTCGAGAGGTTGTTCCACATGGAGCAACTTCATTCAGACCTTGGGAAGAAGGAGGTCTGATGTGTTTGGAGCCAGGGTTTTGGTCTGAGACCATCTGTACAAGCAACAGATGTTCTCAGACCTTCCTGTTGGACCTGAAGGTGAAAGTTTGTACCCTTGCACCGTAAATAATAAAGTCAGCTAAAAGCTGACTGTGTGCACTTGGTAAGCACCCCCTCATAAGCCAAAGTGACGAGATATTGATTAAGTACCAAGTTATTAACCAGCCGGCAAGGAATTCAGCTGGTCAAGTGAGGATGGTTAAAAGAGAGACAGGAGGGAGAGGGGAAGGCAGGGCAAAGGAGCCCATTATCTCAGAGAGGTGAGATCTCTCTCTCCGTCCTGCACTTTGCCTTGGTATTAGGTAAAGACCTGGGGAAAAGTCTTATGCTGTGGGGAGCAAATGTTTATAAAGCACTTGGTGTTGAACTTGCTACTGATGTGTCTGAGGACTATTTGCAGTAAGGATCCAGGATAAGGGAACCCTGCCCTGTAACAATAAACAGACATTTTATTTGTGTTGAGTCAAATGCATCCTCAAAGTCTAAACTGTAGCTCTTTGTATTGAAAGAACATAGACTAGATGGTAAACTCATGGAAATTGTTTAAAATAAATATATTTTTGTTTCTCTTTTTCCAGAGTTCTTTTATAAATAATGTTTTGAATGAAAATATCATTCTGACTGTACTTACAAAGACCAGAATGGTTTGGACTAGAGGCGGGGGGAAGAGGGAGAGGCTTGGTGTTTTTCTTAAGCATTATGTCAGCATGATGTTAATTAAAAAAAAGAAGTCTCTTTAAAATATTCTATAGACATAAACATTTAAGTCCAGATCCTCAGCTGCTGTAAACTGGCTTATCTCCATGGCCCATAGTATTTATGTGCATTTGAATGTGAACTAAGCAAGGTTAATTGTACCTGTCTTTTAGATGCAACAGAGCCTCTGGTACAGAGATGTTATTGTGCAGGCCTAACTATTGTCTACCTTTTATGTAGTCAACCCGAGCCTTAGGGAGGAAATCCAAAATGCTGAAGAAAGAGCAAATTCTGTTATAAACGCCCAAGCATATAGTGAGCAAACTTCAGTGGTTATTCTCCCCACAATCTTACACTTACACCAAGCTCTTCAGGGCCACAAAGATGTGCAGCTGATCAAAAACAGGATGTGGGTGATAGAGATTCATGTGAGGCTGCCTACGTGCGTTTGCTGAAGATCAAAGATGGCCTGACAATTATAAGAAACAAGAGTCTATATGTAACCTAAATATCATATAAAACAAAGCAAATAAGGATGTTTTCTAGACTATGTTTCTCCATGTAGAATGCATTTTAGACCATGTCTTGCACCTGCACACAGCCACTGCCAGGCTTACGAAACAGAAATGGCTCTTTGCACGGAATAGCAGGGGGTAAGTGCATGAAGATGATGACCTGGGAACATGGCCAGTGGTGCACAAACTCATGAACAAAGAGAGGAGCAGCCCATGATCACTACTGCCCTTGTACTCTGCAGTACTTGCCACACAGCAACTGGCTGTTGCTCAGGATTCAGCCCTATACACATAGAAGTGCAGCCTCTCTACATGGGCTGTGAGCTCTTTATGAGGCTGTTCCCATTCATGGGCAGCCCTGTTTTACTATTTATTGTTTATTCCCCCACAAACATAAATGTACATAGCATCTGGAAGGAGTTTGTAGCCTATATTATGTCAGTGATGTGCCAGCAGAATACATTACTGAAATTATTATTATAAGCATAACACACTTCTGTAATGGACTATTGCCCAGGACACAGGGCAAGGCAACCTCCTATTGAGCCACTCGGGATTCCCCAGAATTCTGAGCTAGATTGGGCATCATTCTGTGGAGAGCGTGTACAATGTAATTCCTCTTTCCTGCACGGGGCTGGGCACAGGGCCAGTCCTTGCACTCCAGGCTTGCAGCTCCCGTAGCACCAGTTTCCCCATGGGGGGCAGGACAGGGAGGGGTCAGGGCAGAGCTATGGCCCGCTCACCTTTGAAGCAGCTAGCAGAGTTGTCCTTGTGCAGCCTGGCCTCCCAGAAAACCCCAGTGCCCCGTACAACCCCCACATCTCATCTATTAAAAATGTGGCTCTTAAAATTGCTCTCCTACCCCATTGATGTGGCCACATCACCCTACACTTTGAATCTTTCCCTGGGATCCCTCCACTTCAAGGGCTTGCATAGTTCTTCCTCCCTACCTCTCTGGCCTTTCTCCTTGACTCCCCCAACTCCTTTTGTTCCACTAGCAATGCTATCCTTAACACCCAAATCATCTGTTCCCCCTGCAAGCCTCTCCATGCTGACCCCTATGCATGGAATTTCCTTCCTGATCTAGCCCGCAATGGTGCCACCCCTTTCCTCACTGTGCGTTAGAAACAAACATGTTTTTACTTGTAAACTGAGCACGTTTTATAAGGAGCCATTCAGAGACAATAAGCATCGAGCCCCTCAGTGTCATCACTTTTCAGAGTGCAACCATACCGTAAGCTGAGGTCACTCCCAAGATAGAAGTTAAAGATCCTGTAGTGTGTGTTTTAAAAGAGGAGGAGATGACACAAGTAAATTTGTCAACATTCCTCTTCTTCCTAATATGTCTGACTGTTGCTGGCGTCCGTTAGTCTCGAGAGACGATGGATATGCGCCCATGGGGAACGTTTAGTTGATGGTTGTGCAGCGTCTGTTGTGGCTGTGGAGCCCCACACGAGAGTGGCAGTCTCGATTGCATTTGCTGCATTTGAAGGCGGTGTCAGCTGTAGGTTGGAGCCGCTGCTTCCTTTTTCGTTGAACCCGCTTTTCCTTGGCAAGCTGCCACAGCTTGTCTTCACCAGTTTTCAATCCAGTAGTCAGAGTGTGTCTCCATCTACATCTGTCCTGGGCGAGCTCTTCCCAGCTGTTGATGGTGATTTGAGCAGTCTTCAGGTCCCTCTTACAGACATCCTTGAAGCGAAGGTGGGGCCGTCCTGTAGCTCTGTTTCCGGAGGCAAGTTCGGCATACAAAAGGTCTTTTGGGATCCGTCCATCTTCTATGCGACTTAGATGGCTAAGCCATCTGAGGCGGCGTTGACGGAGGAGAGTGACCATGCTGGAGATCTTGGCATGTTCCAGCACCTCGTTGTTTGTCATTCGATCATGCCAAGTGATCCCGAGTATGCGACGGAGGCAGCGCATGTGGAAGGCATTCAGTCTCTTTTCTTGCGAAGCGTAGGGGGTCCAAGTTTCACTGGCGTAGAGAAGAGTGTTTAGCACACATGCGCAGTACACAGCAACCTTTGTGTTGATGGTCACCATGTTGTTGTTCCATACTCTCTGTGACAAACTGGCCAAAATTGTGAAGGCCTTGCCGATTCTACGGTCTGACTAATCTGTAAATAAACGATTGCTGAGCGAATAATGGTTGCTTTGTTGACCTACAAGGTAACTGTATTACCAGAGTAAGTGTAAGTGATCTGGCATATCTTGAATATGAAAGAATGTATATTAAATGGCATTCTGTTCTCTACTCTAGGTGGTGTCATATCAGTGTGGGTAAAGTCTAGTCCAGGGAATTTTTCAAGGTAAATTAATGTTCTGCAAGAAACGTTACTACTTCTACATGTGCAACTCTGTTACTTGGTAATGACAATGACTGATGACTTGCATTTATAGTATACACAGTAGTGACTTTCATTCACTAGGATCCTAAAGCATTTAACAAAATGATCGATATACCATACACCATATAGGAACCACATCAGCCACTACTGAAGTGCAGTCACCTCTGGATGGGACACAGACATTGTCAACAGTGCATAGCAACATCAGACATCAGTTTAGGATTGGAAGCGAAACCTGCCTGATTTATCCTATTTAAACTGAGGAGAAAAAAGTAGAAAGTATAATAATCACCCAAACTGGTATTAGCTTGGGGCACTAGAGCTAACCGGCAAAAATGTGTCATGAGGTCATTGTGGAGAAACCCTTGGTTTTAAGTTTTATTTGGGGGGGAAAAAATGCCTCCAGCAGTACAGTGCCCCCTAACACTATTCATATGGACTCAGAGAACAGAACGCCACGGTACCCTTACTACTTGCAACATGTTGGATGTTCCCTGGAGATCTCCTGCTCAAGGCCTAAGCAGGCATAACCCTCCTCAGTTATACGAGATCTGGCATATTCACTGTCCAAGGCTGTATGGCCGCACATTCACATGGTGTACAGTATCAGAGCATACTAACTTTAGGTTAGGAAGCTGTAATTTGGGTAACTTCTGAGTTTATTTGTAATGCATTTTAGACAATTCCTGTTTAGCTTTTCAGTATCATTTGCCCTAGTGTTTGAAAAGAGCAGCTTGTTAGAAAATGTAGTGGAGAAAGAGCACATTTGAATTTGCCAGAACACACAAAAAATAGAGGTTATCGATCTGTTGAAAAACAGCTTTCACCTGTGTCTGTAGTTTGGATAAACTAGCTTTGTAGATAACATATAAGAATTAGGGTGCATGAAAGACAAAATGCCATAGAGCATAACTAAAAATAGTGTCAGCAGTTTCAAAGTAGAGAGCTAGGTAGGAGAAGTCCAGCAATCAACTTTAGCCTATGATTTATGAAAACTTATTTTGAAGTTCTCAAAAACAGCTTGTAATAATGACAACACCTCAAAAGCAGTTTTCCAGTTTAGAGAAACAAAGCAGTAGGGCCATCAACCAAAAAGTACACTGTCCCATTGTTTTCTCCGACCAGTAAGACTTTCTCACCATGGATTCTACATTTTGTACTTGCACTGCCACTAAGTGCTCCATAGCCAATGCAAAAAAGGGGCACTCATGCCAGTGTGTCAGGGATGCGAATACCCAGCTGAAGTGGTTGATGCTGTAAAAAGGGGATTTTCATCCATCAAATGAACCCCCAAAATGAAAACTGTCTTCATGTTAAGCATTAAAGGCTAGGGTGAAGGTTTTAACTTCTTGAATCACAGGGGAAAACCATTGAGCATGCCAGAGAAATAGCTTGCATGAATTGCACCTATAATTCACTGCCAGAGGTTTAAGCTGGTTGGTTAATGTTTTGTGGTATGGGGGTTGGCTATAGGTTTGTGGAACACATAGCCCTGTGTGATTATTTACTTGGCTTTTGGGATAAGAATTAGGACCAAGCAGTTCAGAGGGTCAGCAGGAGGCTGTCATTTGTATGAAAGGCACTTTGTGTGTCTTCAGAAAAGGAGACGCTTTAACTGATTATGGGTTTTAATGGCTCGCTTGATTTCCTAAGAGTTAAGGGATTACTTTATACTCTGCTTATCCTCTGCGGATAAAGAGGGCAACTTGCATTTACTAAAGAAGGAAATAAGAGCTGCTGTTCTGAAAGAATGAAGTTCCCTATAAAACAGAAAACTTGTTTAATTAATTTGCTCATTGCTACTATGCCTGACCCTATAAGAGTTCTTATCTGCTTACCTGCTATAGCCTGCTGGCCCTCAGCTAAGTCATCATTTACTTTACTTTGTAAACCTGGTGTAAAACTGAGAGGGAGACAGAATCACAGGGTACAGCCTCTGATTTCAGTTACTTGGTGGCAACTAGGCTGAAGAAGGTTGACTTACCAGAGGTGGCAGGCATAGAGAGTTCTTAAAGCTTTTGGGCTTGATTGTAGAACAAAACATTAGGCTTTGCCTTTTTCTCAGACTAGAATAGGATCAGCACCTACATTATTAGGACACAGAGAGCAAAGTGTATTTTTTTAGGAACAGCACCCCACAACGTTTCCTTCTTGGTACAAAATCAAACATTTGTATGGTATCACAGGGGGCAGGCCTTTGCTGAAGTGCATTCTGTAGTGATAAGAGAAGCAGGACGTTAGCGTCTGCTAACATCCAAAACCCATTGAAGTCAATGGGAGTCTTTACATTTTGTGTAATGGACATCCATCGATTTATAGGACAAAGCCTATAGTAAGAGCACCTTCTGATGCTCCCCAAGCCCATTTGATCCATTATAAGACTGATCCCCAGGTTTTTTTCACTCAGCAATAGCTTCTTTCTCTCTAGCTAGCCTGGATGTTCCTCGTGACCCTCATAGTCCCCTCAGATCCTGTTGGGCTCTTTCAATCTATTGTCTTCATTACTAAAGTTTGTCCAAAGCTCTCTAAATGGATTCAGGATTCTTATGAAGACATTTGAGGATGCAAACAGACAATGATTCTGGCTCCATGTACATGTTCTTCTAAAAAAAATGTATTTCTCGTCCCACAATTAAGATCTAATCCTATGAGGTGCTGAATGACTTGAGTTTACTTTTTTCTAGATTTCTTATTGCTACTCCATACACGTTTTCCACTGATTGTGCTGCTGTCATTTTACAGCGAACATTTAAATACATGCCTCTCATGGATTGTTGTATCTCTAATCTACCTTAATGCTTTCACTTCTGTTTTTTTATTTTTGGCTTTAACACCAGACACTTCCTTCCTCGTATTGATGTTTTACAAGTACCACACCCAGTCATCTACCATTTGGCAGGCGGCTGTCTTCAGCCACTGATTATATATATATATATAAAAATTCACAAGCATTAGATATAGTAATACTCACTTAGAGATTATTTTGGAATTCACCATAATCACCTCTCACAAAGTCAGCCTCTCACAGTGCTTCAATATGCCTGCAACACTTACTCTAATTCTGCAGTTTCTAGGAATAAAACCAATTGTTGCTGCAACATAAAATGTTGCAACCACACTGGCCAGCAAGCTGCTTGAATTGTATCTTCACAGTAGTAGCCAGAAAAGAAGAGAAATTGTTTCCAGTGCAGTTGTGCGATGAATCATTCATACAAAATGTTCATCTGCCATCAAGAAGAATGCAGAAAGCATTCTGATGCGCACTTTGGAAAGAATACGGAGTAAGTATAATTTGAAATGGCCCAAGAAGCCACCCAAAAATGACACAGTAATGAATCACATGGAGCAGTGACCATTCTAACATGCACATGTCCTTTCACTTCTGATAGAAGCCTTAGTCTTTCTGCAGCCACACTGTGTGCATAGCAGGGAGCAGCCAGCGTGGTCTACCTAAGCCCACAAAATGGAGCTGGAATAAATCCCAAGGTGCAAATGGCACATTAGCAAAATTTAGACCCATAGTTCACCATCAGTGAAGTGGCAGAGGTGAAATACCAATGTAGAATGGGCTCATACACTTTTACCACCCTGTCTTCTAGCCCTGAGCAAAATGACTAGAACCTCACTCAAACAACCTCGCAGATTCACAGAGATAATCAACAGGTCTTTTGACAAAGAACAGCATAAGACCTATGCTATGGAAAGGAATATACCTATCTGGTAAGAAATGACTAGTTTTCCAGATTTGTAGAAAATGTTTTTTTCTCACTAGTCAACAAGTGATAGAAAAGTTAAGGACATCCTTTCCCATGTTGGCATTCCAGAAGAAATAGTCACTGGGCCACTAATTTTCCAGCTCTGAGAATTCTAAGCATTTGAGATACACTAAAATTTCATGTATATTACTTTCATCCACCACCCATCACAGGATGGACTACATGGATTGCTAAGCATTGTCAGTAACTGAATGCTCCCATTCCAGCTCTCCTGGTTAGAAGGCACCCACCACTTGTGTCACCACAGTATGCCCGTTTCTGCTGATTGTGGGTTGAAAGATCAGAACAACACTGCCAGCCTTAGCGGTAAATCTTTGCCCTAAATGACCCTGCTTAAAGGAGGCTGAGATACGCCAAACCTACGAAGTCTCAGGTGTCCTCCTTAAACCATCCGGCTGCAGTCTGGGGCTTACCCTAGGTGAAATCAGGTGACCCAGTCCTGAAAAACATATAGGGTCAGACTTACAAAGATGTGTAGGTGTCCAAAGATGCAGACAGGCACCTCGTGGTGCTCACAAAAGTGGCTAAACAGGTTAGGTGCCCAGCTCCCACTGACTTTCAATGGGTGTTAGGTGCCTAACCTGCTTAGGTGCTTTTGTAAATCCCACCAGGTGCCTATGGGCACCTACACACCTATTTAATTCTAGCCCCTAAGCTACTTGCAATGTATGCTATTCATAGATCTGATATACAGTCTTTAACCTTATAAATCAATACTTTTGGTGGAAAGAACTTACATCTACTTCTCCATGTGAGTTTAATAATGCTATGAATATTTAGGAGCTAACATAACTTTCCTACCACTTGTCACCATGACAACTAAAACCCAGCTGATGGACAGTTAATCAGTTCCTGTGCAAAGTTACTTTGAAGGGCTGAAGAGTATAAACCGCAAAGACAAATAGCTCAAAACAAACAACTGCTATACTTTTTACATTAGCAACCACATGGAAACCTACAACGATTTCCAGGAGGAATGCTGTGTTTCTCTGGTTCCATTTGCTGTCAAAGATTTAGCTACCTGGCATATTTAGGCATTATAACCTAATGTATCCCTGACTTTATTGCCCCCAAATAATTTTTTTTTTAATTTGCAGAGAAAGAAAATTCTTCTCCATGCTCTGACTGAAGTTGCCAGCTGGTAAGTGCTAACCCTCTGCTGTTTCATAGGCAGTTTGTCTTCCCAAGACATGATTTACCTATACTGGATGGAACGACTGTGGAAATGGTGGTTGTGCCACTATCTTAGGCTGGAACCAGATGTACTATCCCTATGGAGCTCTCTAACAGTGGCTCTGATCGTTTTCTGCCTTTTTCCATTATTTTTAATAGTTGGTCTGCCCAGCAACCTGAAAGGAACTGTTAACCCTATAGTATAGCCATGAACTTCCAGTGCTATTGCTATCATGGTTTTCCTGTTTCTGAAAAGTAAATGGCAAATAAATCAGGCAAAAGGTGGACACAATCCCATGTAGAACAAGCGCAGAGATCAGGCCCAACATTTGCATAAGCATTTATCCAAACTAAATCCAAACAAAGGGTAGGAATAAATGGTCAGTTTTCAGACTGTAGAGAGGTAAATAGTGGTGTCCCCCAAGGGTCTGTACTGGGACCAATCCTATTCAGCATTCATAAATGATCTGGAAAAAGGGGTAAACAGTGAGGTGGCAAACTTTGCAGATGATAAAAAACTACTCAAGATAGTTAAGTCCCAGGCAGACTGCGAAGAGCTACAAAAGGATCTCACAAAACTGGGTGACTGGGCAACAAAATGGCAGTTGAAATTAAATGTCGATAAATGCAAATAATGCATGTTGGAAAACATAATCCCAACTATACATATCAAGTGATTGGGTCTAAATTAGCTGTTATCACTCAAGAAAGAGATCTTGGAGTCATTGTGGATAGTTCTCAGAAAACATCCACTCAATGTGCAGCAGCAGTCAAAAAAGTGAACAGAATGTTGGGAATCGTTAAGAAAGTACCTATCGATAGATAAAGAAAATATCTATCTATTGATAGATAATAAGACAGAAAATATCATATTGCTTTTATATAAATCTTTGGTATGCACACATCTTGAATACTGCATGCAGATGTGGTCACCCCAGCTCAAAAAAGATATATTGGAATTGGAAAAGGTTCAGAAAAAGGCAACAAAAATGATTAGGGGTATGGAATAGCTTCCATTTAAGAAGAAATTAATAAAACTGGGACTTTTCAGATTGGAAAAGATACGACTAAGGGGGAATATGATAGAGGTCTATAAAATCATGACTTGTGGAGAAAGTAAATAAGAAGTGTTATTTACTCCTCATAACACAAGAACTAGGGGTCACCAAATGAAATTAATAGGCAGCAGGTTTAAAACAAACAAAAGAAAGTATTTTTTCACACAATGCGCAATCAACCTGTGGAACTCCTTGCCAGAGGATGTTGTGAAGGCCAAGACTATAACAGGGTTCAAAAAAAAATTAAATAAGTTCATGGAGGATACATCCATCAATGGCTATTAGCCAGGATGGGCAGGGCTGGTGTCCCTAGCCTCTGTTTGCCAGAAGATGGGAATGGGTGAAAGGGGATGGATCACTTGATGATTACCTATTCTGTTCATTCTGTCTGGGGCACCTGGCATTGGGCACTGTCGGAAGACAGGATACTAGGCTTGATGGACCTTTGGTCTGACCCAGTATGGCCATTCATATGGCAATAAATATGTCTCATTGATTGCTATTAATGCATAATAATTATGTTTCAGAGCAATCAGTTATGCCTCAAATGGAGGCTTATGAAGCCCTTTAAGTGGGTTCCAGAAACAGCTAAACAGTGTGCTCCTAAGTCACTCTGTGCTATTATGGCGGGGAAAGCCAGCTTAACCAGCATCCTAAGGATTACACCAATGTGGAGGAATCCCTGGGTGACACAGGGCTGATGCTGTGGCAATGTGCCACCCCTTCTCTTGGCCTTTGGCCTAATGGGCAAAGCTAGAGAAAAGGTAGAGCATCACTGCACTCTGGCAATCTCTACCTGATGGAGTTGTCCCCTGGGTCCGTCAGAAAACCAAAATCCTCCTATCATGCAAATATGTTCCAAAGTGTAAAAGAGAAGGGGGTGGGGGGGGGGGGGAGATGGAGAAAATATGTGATGCAGCAAAATGATCTGCACTGAGAACTTTTCATGAGAAAACCACACTTTAAAGCATGTGGAAGCAGATGAAAAAGAAATGTGGTGAACAGGCGGCACTGGAGAAGGAAAGCTTTAAAATCTGAAACAAAGAAAGAAGGGAAAGGAATAACCAAAATGAAGAAAACAGTGAAGAGGGAGTGGAAGATTTTCAAAACTGAGGGGGGATGGAACGAGTGAGGAGAGGACATTAAACTCAGGCCAGATATCTCCTGAATGGCCATGACCTCCTGCAGAAACTGAGAGGGACGATGGAATTTCCAGCCCATCATTCTGAAGAAGGCACGTTGAGATAAGGGAAAGCCTAGGCCTATTGTGACCCAGTGGAGAGACTTAGGGTTGTCTACACTACCGCGCGGGGTCGATCTAAGATATGCAACTTCAGCTATGTGAACAGCGTAGCTGAAGTCGACATACTTAGCTCTACTTACCGTGGTGTCTTCACTGCGGTAAGTCGATAGCTGACGCTCTCCCATCGACTCCGCTTGCGCTTTTCATTCTGGTGGAGTACCGGAGTCGACGGGAGAGTGCTCAGAAGTCAATTTATCAACTCCCGCTGGATCGATTGCTGCCCGCTGATATGGGGGTAGTGTAGACAATCCCTTAGCCCAGTCTTCATCGCCTGGGACTCTGAGCATAAGGGAGCAGGGCTGGTTAAGTTCTCTCTGCCCTGCTGAAGCTAGAGCAGGGACATGCTACTTAATATCAGTGAAACTCAGCAGTGAAACTTTGCTTTGGGTTTCTGAGTTCACCCAAACTGAAACTCAAAGTAAAACTTCATGGGTGCATACCTGTGTGAACCAGGGCCGCCCCACAACATTTTGGCACCTGAGGCGGGGAGCTCAAATGACACCTCCATGTCCCCTTGCTTGGGCCAAAACTTTGAAAGGTCTCAATTCTGACTTCTTCCTGTTCTACTCCTCTCAGGGTACTGCTCTGCTACCTACCCCAATAAAGGAGAACTAACAACTTAAAATGCCTTGTTCAAAAATTTTAAGTAACACTTAACTTTCAAGCGCCTGAACAGCAAATGTAACTTTTCTTGTCTGCATAGTAAACACTGGCATTTTAATCTGTTTGAATAATCAAAGTGGTGCTTTCTGTGCCTTCTTGGTTGCAAAGATTTGAGCTGCTTCCTGAAGATTCACAGTCTGGGCCAGCTCATGCTCTACTGAGATGGTTGCAAGGCCGACCAGCTTCTCCTGTGTCATTGTGGAGCGTAGATGTGTTTTTATTACCTTCAGCTTGGAGAAGCTGCGTTCTCCACTGGCAACTGTTACAGGAAGTGTTAGAAGTATGCGCAGAGCAACAAAAGCATTTGGAAAGAGGGTGGTCATCTTATTTGTGCACATATATTCCAGAACAGCCTTTGGAGTGGATCCTGCTGAAATGTATCTTGAAAGGGCTTTCAATTCATCGCCTAAATCACTCCCATCAATATCGCGCGTGTCATCATGTGTCAACTCTGTCTCTAGTGCCCTGCATCGCTGGTGTAGGTCTTTTTCAGGTATAGTGAGGAGTTTTGGAATATCATACAACATCCCAAATATACTGCTGTGTTCCTTGAGCTGCATGAAATGTTCTTCAACTGACTGTATTGCACAATCTAGCACTTGGTTAAAGAATTCAACTTTGAATTGTTGTTTGGGGTCTCCTATGGGATTATCCCGTGCCTCGTAATCAAAATGTCGTAATCTTCGGTGACTCTTGTATTCTTGAATGGGTGGGAAAATAGCTTCAGTGTGAAGTTCCTCTGCCAACTTCTGTGCACTCTTGAGAATATTTTGAAATCCCCCATCTGACCGGTAAGACTGTAGGTATGACTTTGCTTTGTCCAGTTGTTCCATTGCTCCAGATATACCATGGTCAACACCTTGGAGTCTCTTGCTTACAACATTTATTTCCAACAGTATGTCATGCCACAACACTAAGCCACAGAGAAATTTGAAGTTATGTATGTTTCTGGTGATTCCATTTCCCTCTGCCACTGTTCTCCCACAAACAGTTCCTGTCATAGCATTATCTTCCATAATGGCAACTATGGCATCATCTATCTTCCCAATTTAGTGTTTGATAGGCTTTATCGCCTCCACTCGACTTTCCCATCATGTGGCACTCAGTGGTTTCAGGGTCAGAGAGGATGTTCCCAGATGTTGCTTCAAAATTTGCCATCGATGAGTTGATGCAGAGAAAAATACATAGATGCTTTGAATTACATTAAAAATGTCAGCAGCCTCACTAGAAGCTGATGCTGCATCACTGACCACCAAATTCAATGAATGAGAACTGCATGGGACAAAAAAAGCTTGAGGATTTAACTCTTGGATCCATGTCTGCACTCCTCTGTTCTTTCCTCTCATGTTGGCACCATTATCGTAGCCCTGACCTCTCATATCAGCTATCGCAATTCCCGTATCTTCCAGCTTTTTAAGAAGCATATTTGTCATACCAGCTCCTGTAGTATTATCAATGTCAATACATTCTAGAAAATGCTCTCTGACCGTCACCATTGCGGGGACATTTTCACTAGGTTCTGTTGTTGTTACAAAATGCACCATTAAAGTCATTTGTTCTGTATGGCTGATGTCAGGTGTGCAGTCCAGAATAACAGAGTAATATCTTGCTGACTTTAGATCTGCCACAATCTTCTGTTTGACTTTTGTTGCCAGTAACTGTAGGATCTCATTTTGAGTTGTTTTTTCAAGGTAGTGGTGTGTGTACATTTCTTGAGTGGTGACTCTTCTTAGATGCTCCTGGAGTACAGCATCAAACTCAGCCATCAGCTCCACAATTTTAAGGAAGTTTCCATTGTTTGGCACATACAGCTGATCTGAAGTGCCACACAGTGCTAGGTTTTGGGTAGCAAGTAGTCTCACAATGGCAACGAGCCTTTTCAGAACATCTCTGTGCATCTAGAGCAGAGAGAATACATATGCACCAGCAGCAGACACTATTTTCTACACTCTGGGTCCTAGTGGCACTTCCCCTCCCACCCCCACAGTCTGGCACCTGAGGCGGCTGCCTCAGTTCGCCTCATGGTAAGGCCAACCCTGATGTGAACCAAAAATCACCCTTACTTTTGCTATAGATGTCTGCAGAAATGCACTAATATTTCATTTCAAAAATCATCTGTATATCTGTAGGAATTGTAAAAAAAAGTTAATATGAGGAGGCTGGGATAACTTATTAATCCTTTGAGTAAATTAAGATGCAGGAACTTTTTCCATTTTAGAAGAAACAATCAGCTTTTCACAGTCGAAAATTTTAACTGCTCAGTGCCATGGTGATAGCACATTAGTGACACAGAGTGAGATGTCCCACTTAAAGGAGTTGCAATGAAATATTGCTTTCCCTCTACTTTTGTTATTGTGATACTCTCCAGAACACACAGTATGGAGTAATTAAATAAAGCAGCTGAATCCATAGAACTCAAAGGCAGTCTGATTTCTTGTAGAGACAGCTTGGATGAAGGTGAATGTGGACCAGCAATTTAAATGTAATCTTTTCTGCTCTAATATGGTTGGAGATTTATTTTGGCCATTGAGTTTGAGTGAATTTTCATCCCTTACACTTTGATGAATTGCATCTTAGTTAAATGATTAAAGATAGGCTAAAAGAAGCTACATCTCTTTCCCACCATACAAAAGCCAGGGGTCACCCAATGAAATTAATAGACACCAGGTTTAATACAAACAAGAGGAAGAATTTTTTCACGTAACGCTCAGTAACCTGTGGAACTCATTGCCAGGGGACATTGTGATGGCCAAAAGTATAACTACATTCAAAAAAGAATGTGGTAAGTTCATGGAGGATAGGTCCATCAATGATTATTAGCCAAGATGGTCAGGGATGCAACCCCATGCTCAGGAGCAGGGCTGGTGCAAGGAAGTTTCGCGCCCTAGGCGAAACTTCCTTGCACCAGCCCTGTGCCCTCCCCAGCTAATGCTGCCTCCCCCCCGCGGCAGCCAGATCCCCCCCCCACGGCCCCCCACACCCCCGCGGGCCGCGGCAGCTCGGCACCCCGCCCGCGGGCCGCAGCAACCTCTCCCCCACCCGCGGCACCCCCCAGCTCCCGGCTCAGCTGCGGAGCTGGGAGGCAGGAGGCAGCCGCGGCCAGCTGCCCTCCCAGATCAGCCACGGAGCCGGGAGGTGGGAGGCAGCCGTGGCCAGCCGCGCCCCCGCCCGCTGGCTCCCGGGGCCAGCTGCCCCCCTGGTTCCCAGCTCAGCCGCGGAGCCGGGAGGCAGCCGCCCGCCGTCCCCCAAATCCTGGTGTCCTAGGCGACTGCCTAGGGTCACCGAGTGGGCGTGCCAGCCCTGCTCAGGAGACCCTAAATCTCTGACTGCCAAAAGCTGGGAAGACAGGGTGGATCACTTCTACTGCCTTATTCTGTACACTCATCTCCCTGAAGCTCTGTTACTAGCCGCTGTTGGAGACAGGCTACTGGGCTATATGGACCATTGATCTAACCCAGTATGGCAGTTCTTACATTTTTACATCACCATCACAGTCTCTCAGAGGGGAAAACTCCAAGTGCAGGGTTTCCATAGACAAATATCTTTACACTTGGAAAACTGAGCAGTTTGCAGGGACGTGATATGCTGAAAGTTTGTTTTCCGAATGTATGGCCTGATCCAACCCCCATTAAAATTAACAGGAAACTTTCCATTGACACCTATGAGTTGAGTCATTAGGAGACAGGTCTGCTGGGAGCACCAATCTAGATACTGGGGTGCAGCTAGGTATGGTGAGTTCTAGCAACTGAGAGATGGGGTAGGATTCTTGCCTGGTGTTAGTGTCATTTCAGCAGTCCCTGTCTCCCCGCTGCTAGAATCTCTTCCCAATTCTCTGGCCATTCACTCCCACTGCCAGTTCCCAGCCACACCCTCAACTTGTGACCGGAAGTTGCAGGCCAGTGTCATGGTGGGAAGTGGGGGAAGGAAGGTCTGGGTTGGAGCTGTAGATTGGGCACTTCTGATGGGAGGTGGGCAGATACAAGTAAAAAAAAAAAGTAGATCTCTTTTGGATTAGTAAGTGAATTGGCAAGGGATGGGCCATAGGGCAGGTTGGGGAGTTGAGAGAAAATAAGGATTAAACTGGGAGACTGGTGAGTCTCTTGTTGAGGGACGGATGAAGAGCTAAGGATGACTATCTGATGTACACTGTGCATTGTTATTTCCTAATAGCTGGGCTTTGTGGAGCCAAGATTAGGGATCACTGAACCAAGATAGGAAAATAGCCAGAATCCCCTTAACACAAACTGAACCTATGGACATGCAGATAGGGATAATACAATAGATGTCCCTGATACACTTAAACAGTGGTGCTATTTCTCTTTGCCTCATTTTCCCAGGGTATATTCAGCAAACACAGATGAGGCATGTGTGGTAACATGCAGGATCTTTAAAACCTAGGGAGATTCACAGAAGATCTGCTTTTCAGAACATATCATTAAAAAGATAAATTGGGCTGGGGGGAGGGGAGAGAATTAATTGTAATCAGGTATCAAAGAATTAGACAAAATATCCTTCTGATTAGTTTTAATATCCCTGGAAGGAGTTTCGATTAATACTGCTCTAAGGATTGGCTTTATGTTAGTACCTGAAAGAGTATCACTTTCAGATTCCCATAGTGTCCTAGTGCCTGATATAGTGTGGGGACTATTTCTGAAGTAAACAAATAGATTCAAACTACACCTATGGTAAAAACTCCCAGTAGAAAATGATGGGTGTAAAAAGATTTAAATGTAAACAGAAATCATCCAAACAGGGTTTTCCTACAATACTCTAATTTGGGGAAATATGAATAAAGCAGAAACACAAAGGGGAAATGGGATCCCTATTCCTTGGGACCTTTAAACCCAGGCTGAACTAAACACTAGGGAATGTACTGTAGAGATCAATCCTGCATAAGCTGGAAGATGGGAAGGTCTTTTCTATTTCAAATATCATTGACTGGAAAAGAAATATTTATGAGCAAAGAAAGCAGATTGGTTTAAAGGTGGAGAATGGATTCCCCATTAAGTCAGATTTCCAGTTTAAGTACTGGAGCTGAGGCAAGCTTACCACAGATCCTGCTAGGTCAGCCAGAGGCCAGCATCTTTAGGCTCACCTTGATAGATGAAAGGAAAGTGAAGAGAGACAAGGTAGTTAAGGTGAGGTAATATCTTTTATTGGGATGACTTCTGTTGGTGGATGTACAAGCTTTCGAGCTACACAGAGCTCTTTAAAGAGTTTTGAAAGCTTGTACTGTCCACCAACAGAAGTTGGTTCAATAAAAGATGTCTCATATCCTGGGACCAACATGACTACAACACTGCAAAGGAAAGTGAAGAGCTCTTAGCTTACCTTGGTGTTCACCTTGTACACACACCTTTTGAACCAGTATAACTATGTCAGTTTGAGGTGTGATTTCTTACCAAATTAGTTATACTAGTATAACCCCTAGTGTGGCTACGGTTATACCAGTATAAAGGTGCCTTATGCCAGTGTGACTTATTCCCCTTTCCATACAAGAATAAACAATACCAGTATAAGGCACCTTTATACCTGTATGACTGGCTAGCCTCGTGTGTGTGTGTGAGAGAGAGAAGGGGGGCATTGTGCGGCTTTAACTATACTGGAAAACTTTGGGATGTAGACAAGCTCTTGGGGACTATCCCTTTAAAGTTATGAGAGCTTCCTGAATTGTGCTGTGTTCCCCTCAGTTTTCACTGATGTCCATGGGAGAAGAGAGGGATGAGCACCTTGTCAGAATGGGCCCTTAATGCTGAATGTTTTAACTCCAGCTGGAATCGGAGTTTCTCTTTTCAATAGTTCACAAAGAATGGCAGTGCAATGCTGACTAGATTTGAGAGGTGCTGCAATAAATGCTTTAGCTGGGAAGGTTAAAATATGATCTTGTCATTACTTTGCCTGGGAGGACAGGAAAGAGGAAGCTGAAGAATTTGTTCTTTGAATGAGAACACTGTCTTCCTGACACAAATCCGGGATAATAGTGTGTGATAGTATTCTTTTGCTCTTAGTCAGACTGGTGACAAGTAGCGATGGGCGAACTTTCAAATGGTTTGGAAATTTAGCTAGACAAGCCCCACGAAACTTTGGGTCTGTCTTTCTTTCTTTCTTTCTTTCTTTCTTTCTTTCTTTCTTTCTTTCTTTCTTTCTTTCTACTTGTTTTATAATTAAGGAAATGCATACACTGTATGAATTGTCCATAGTGAACACTCAGATACTTATTGAACGCATAGCAAGGATACAGTTATAAAGTGACTCTGTGATGGTGTAAACATGGTTCTGGGCCAAAGACAGAATTATTAATTTCCTCCTGGGTTTTGTATGGAACTTATCACTGTAGTATGTGAGTGCTTCACAAACATCAAAGCATATATCTTCGTCACAACTCTGTGCAGTAAAATGGTATTATTATCCGCATTTTAGAGATGAGGAACAGAGAGATTACGGAGAAAATTGCCATAAGTAATCCATAATCTTCAGTGCCCAACTGGAGACACGTAAGGCCTAATTTTTCAAAGTACCATGCATTTTTATAGGCACTTTATGTTTAAAGTACACACATTTGACTTCACTTGCAGTAGTAGTCATTCCTCAGCACTTCTGAAAATCAGGCCCCAAGTGTCTCAAGTTGGGCACTGCTATTTCTTTGCTCTCTGTGCATCATTAAGAATATGAGGAAACTAAAGTTGCATTCCCAATAACAATGTTTACTAACTATATCCAACATTCAAGGCCTAGCTATGGTCATGGTATCCTCTGTTAGGATCTGATGGCTTCTGCAGTGAAAGACAGGGAGGCCCACTAGAGGGCTCCCAAACTATTTGCAGGGATATTATCCAATTCCTATACACTACAGCACCCAGAGAATGAGGAACACATTCACAGTTGGTGGCCACTTGTGAAAATTTTGGTGTAAGGTAATTTCCAAGCATCACATAGGAACTCTGTGGTAGAGGCAGGGACAGAATCCAATTCTCCAGAGTGGCATTCAAATGTTTTAACCACAAGATCGTCCTTTCTCTGACTCATTCACTGCACACCTTCCAATTTCTGCAACAAATGAGGCAGGTGTCCTACAGACACCACCCTCTTTCACTACACAGTCCTGTGTCATTTCTTGAGCTCCACCTATGAGGCAGCATTTACTGACTGAAACAGGCGTGCAGAGGAAAAAACAGTATGTGATTATGTAATTAAACACTGTATGCATGCATACAAGGGGGCCAAATTAAGGTTGCATGGGCAACTTTAATTCTAGCACTTCCTAAGTTTTGAGTGCTCACCTTTGCAACTTAAAATTCTTTTAAAGTAGTTGTAAAATATAATTCCCTATTTTATAATAAACAGAAGTAGAAGGGGAAGAAACACACATTTTTCCAGTGAGTTTCAGTTATTTTCTGATAGCAGAAGAATGTTGAGATTCAGGACTCCTGGGTTCAATTCCAAGTTATGGAGAGAAGTTATGGAAACCCTCCTGTTCATATTTCCCCTCTCACCCATCTCCTGTCCCTGTTCTGTCATTGGCTCCTATTCCCCCTCCACAGCTTCTGTTCCTTTCCCACTGTGTGTCTGTCACCCCCTGCCTATCCTTGGCTCCCCGACCTCCAACCTCTCTACATTTGAGTCAGGCTGTCCGGGTTCCAGCACTCAATGCACTGGAGAGACGATTTCCGTGCTCTCAGTTCTGGCATTCAGGAGAGGCAATTGCAGGGGACATCTTACTAGGCCCCTAAAGGTCTTGAGTGATGCAGGCTCATTCGTTCTATGGGGATGTGCATATACATATCGTTTGCACATGGGAGATGTGTGGGGAGGAGGTATATTCAATGCAGGTGGAATTTTTGGAGAATTTAACTACCAACTTCTAATACATTTTTTCTGAGCATGGGAAAACTGTTAATTTTTGTTTTTAGAAATTTATAATTTGGTTAAATTTGGGACAGAAAAGGACACATTCCAGATAATAGGACAATTCCCATGACAAATTTCACATCCCTGTTCCAAATCATGGAGTTGCTAAAGCTTCTCAATGAAATGGTTGTAAGCTTTATTTAACATGGGCAAAACAATATATTTTTCTCAAACCTCATTCTTGGAAAAGGCTGACCTGGGGCAGACAGCCAGCATGGGAAAATTTCAGCCCAATTTGCAGCTAAAGTTTGCAAAGATCTGAGCAAGTGAAAAATGCTGTCTAATGGCAAGTGTTAGGCAACCTTAACTACAGATGTCACTACGAGCACTGCTGAAAATAATAATAATAAAAATGTACAGGAAATACTAAGCCACAAGATTGGATTTCAGTAAGGACAGGAGTTTTGCAGTCGGTTATAGAAGGAGTAAAAGGGCTTCCTAGAACTTTTCGGAACATAGAAAAGGGTTTTTGTTTTTGGTTTTAAAACTGGGACAAAAGTTTGGGTTAATTCTTGTTGAATCAGATCCGGGTGCTCATTCCTAAGATCAAGCCTGTTGCTCTAATAAAAAATGTAGGATACTACAAAGGTGCCAGTCGTGTTTCTAATGAAATGGCACACTGTGCTGCTGGACTGGCCATTATTTCTACCAGACACAAAACTGAAGTCCTCTGACCAATTGTGGGTATTATAGATACCCTGTCTCTCTTGGCAATGGAAGTGATGCTAAATACCATGGTGACTGGCATCCTAGACAAAGATTAGATTAGTGGTTTTTAAACTTTTCCATATCAGGACCTCCCTCCCTGATACTCCCTCCCATTTAGCAGTATGGGAAAGGTGATTGTAAACTTCTGACTCCTGTTTGTGACCCCAGGGTGAAAACCCATGTTCTAACACAGCTCTGGTTAGAAGCATTTGAGGCAAGCCAATACTAGTCAAGCAAACATTCTGCCGGGGGGGTGGGGGGCGGCAGAGGGGAGCCACGAAAAGTCTTCCCTCTTTTCTGAGCTCAAGCACATGACTCAAAACTTTGCCATGTGGAAGCCACTGACCTTTGGTGTGGAAAAGGCGGTGACAATGTCAAATCCCCATTTCTTCAAATAAAATAGGGAAGAGATTATGCACTGAGCTTCCCTTTTATAAAGTTTGCAACTTTTACAGCCCCATCAAATATTTTTCTCACTTCCACCAGGATCCTCTTTGCTGCCAACTATTCCCAGCAAATTGAACAAGGTGCCCAGTTGTCTTGAGGTGCAAAAGGCTGGATTCTAGTGACAAGACCACTGTGTTTCCTATCATAGCTCAGGCATCATCCATACCAATACAGTGATACCAGTGCAACCCAGCTGCAAGAAATGATAGCTGTAGAGCTTTGAAGATATATTTTTTTCTTGTAGCATGGCCTGTAAGAGAACAGAGAGAGGAAAGCCTCATCTATAGTTCCTTTCCACTCATAGTGGACAAATGTTAAAAATGCAGAAGAAGACATGCCTGTAGTTTCATTCATTAGTACAGAGAAGTACTACTCTCCTGAACTCTTCTAAAAAGCTTTCCCAGACATCTGAAGCTATGATGGATGTGTGGTCTTCAAATGGCTCAGTGTTTTCTCCTTTTAATGGCTATTTGCATGCCCCAGAATGCTTCACAGCTACTGTGAACTACTTACAAGTATTGTGGTAGTTGATATGTAACTGAGTGTGTGTGCTTTGGTCTGGGTCCATGAGAGAGGAAAGTCAGGCTGCAAGCAGCAGATCCACAGAAGAAAGAAAGGTGCTGGGGTGGGAAAGCAGTCAGGAACACCTTTCTGCCTGGCTGTATGGAACAGTGCAGGGAACATACACTGTAATCCCTTTGAAGCAAAACCTAGAGGGCAAACAGCAGCAACAGATAGGTCCTGACAGGACACTGAGAGAGGAAAAAATAGCATTGGCTGCGAGGCTGCAGCCAAATGATGAATTGCATAGCAAAACTGTGGTTTTATGATATCAAATTCCATAGCCACAGAATGGTGGAGTCCCCAGGGCCTTGACCAAAATGAATGGGGGAGTTTACACTTCTTAGATCTATTGTTTCAGCCAGTCTGCAGATCCTGGGAGGCATCCCTGCACTAGTGAACATTCAGTTCACATTTTTAAATTTGTCTCTGAAACCATAAGGACTAGAAAGACACTTTTTTTTTTAAGTGTAAAGGGCAAGAGGAGAAGAAAATGGAAGGGTGGTCACGATCCTCTGAAACCTGTTTGCCTCTCCTTGGCCTGGTGACTCAAGGGTTGAATTCTGGCACCAGTCAGGCTAGTTTGGGGATGCTCTAACCTATAACCTCCTGGATATGGCCATGAAGGGTTGGTCCACCAGCTGAGGATTACCAGAGTGCTGCAGTGCTCAAGCCACTCTCCCCAGGATCCCCACTGACACTGAAGGCTGGTGGCCTGTGGAGGATGGCCTATGGCAGCTTTATGCCACCCAGGGAGTCTCTTAGGACATCTGCCACCTTTCTGGTCTCTTCATGTCATAGGAGGGGTGAAAATGGCCCAGGGTGAGGCTCAGCATGGAACACCAAGCATTTGATTTTTCTATAATTAACTACATTGGCCTTTAACATGCAGTGGAGAGAACATCTCTCTCTTTCAAGTCATTCCACAGTGATGAATGAATGCAATAAATATCATGGGATCAAAGCAGCACATTGAACCAGTCTACCTCTCCTACACAAACCCATTAATAGTCAATACCAATATATTGGTATATACATTGTACTAAGTGGGCCTCACAGGTGTCACTGACAGCATACTTTGAAAACCAAGACATTGGAGATGTTCAGGTAAGCTCCATTTCTGCCTCCAATTCAGTGGTGTTGCCCCATTGAGAGAAGCACTCGCAACAAGACTGACTGCCAAATAAGAACATGTCACATTTCATTGCCATAAATTAGAGCACTGTTTTAAGGAGGCCATTTGCACAAACATGAATGTTCTTTTTAATTCCAGGGGTACAGCAGCAGCAGAGTATGATTTTAAAATTACCTATCGCACTGTCAACCCATTTTCCAAGTATCCAATTTCTTTCCTTGTGGCTACCTATGCCCCCATATGCTCAATCCACATTCAAGAATTTATACTGTAGCCATCTCTCATGAAAAGTTAAAACAACTACAAATCATTTACACCAAACTCATTTTTATGATACCACATGATGTACTGGGATTTCACTGAGCCTCTCCTGTTTCACCAGCCTGGATTCCCTCTTCCTGTTTTGCTGAATTAGGCTCGCCAGCCTCTTGCAGCACACACACACACACACACACACACACACACACACAGGTAGGGTTAGGGTCACATCCAGCTGCAGACACAGACTGAAGTCAGCTCTGTGAGAGGACTCACCCAACACTCAGGGGCACATCCCTTTTGGGAGATAAACCCAAGATAATACTGTCTTGCACTGTATAGAAAGATCTGCACAGTGCAAGCTCATAAAAATGCATCCTCTCCCTCAATGTGGAGAGAGATGTGCACAGCTTCTTGCCCCCCCCCGACATGAATTGCACAAACTAGGTTATGTTATAAACAAGAAATGCGTTTATTAATTACAAAAGGTAAATTTTAAGTGATTACAAGGGATAGCAACTAGATCAAAGCAGATTACCTTAGTAAATAAAAACCCCCGCAAACTGAGCTTAACACGATGGATAGGTAAGATATAAATTAGCAAATTCTCACCCTGAGTGATAAACTGGCTGGCAGATTCTCACCCTGAGTGATAAACAGGCTGGCAGATTCTTAAGGCACAAGTTGCCTTGGCTTTCCCAGGTTTTCATATGCAGGCTAAAAATCCTTCTAGCCTGGGACCATCACTTCCCACAGTTCAGTTTTTGTTCCTCAGGTGTTTCCAGGTGTGGTGTTGTAGGGAGAGTGAGGTCTCCCCCATCATGTCATTTTCCCCCTTTTATATCTTCTCCCCACTTGCTGGAAAGCTCTTTTGCTGTGACCTGGGTCAAACAGTTCCCACTGTGTAGTGCTATCTCTGAGAGGTTTCTATTGTGCACAGTTCCTGAGGTAATCCTTGTGTTTGTATGCATTTCCTCAGTAAGCCATTAACATTGTTTGGCCTTTTTACTGTTGTACCTGAAAGGCTGCTTGTGGGTGTTTTCAACCTCAGGACATGTTTCAGCAACACATACATAGCCAAACTTCATAACTTCACACACTATGATAGCACATACAATCCAATGAGATATTACTGTCTAGCAGATCAAAACTTTTTAGAATGACACCTCACAAGGCATACTTTGTATAAGACGTATTTTAATTACATGACAGTGGTGAATATTGGGGTGTAACAGTACTGATATGAAAAGACATTTTAAGTAGAAGATTTCATTCTTACGTAAACTTGGCTTCAGATGCTAGGCTTGTGGAAGAGACTGTTAGGACAAGTTCAGCTATGGGCAGAAAATGCCTCTGACACCCAGGTCCGGCCAACTGCTTCCCAGTGAACTACAGCAATGAGTTCACTCATTCTTTGTGAGTACTGTGCCTTAGAAAAAGTTTCTCAAACTCAGTTAGCTTGTAGGTCAGGTTGATACTCAGTGATGCACGTATTAGTCTCATGCCACTTCCCCTATTATGTTCCTTTAACATAAGGAATATTATTGTTGCTGGGACTAAAACGTGGATTGGTAAAATGGGGAAACACTATTGATATGTTATACTATAAGCCATGCTGTTTGCTGAGACTTTATCTGTGTTCTACTGGAAGTTTTCCCACCACACACGCTAACACTTAGAAATATCCTGTCATCTGGAGCGCTCTGCCTCATCGACTCACCTTCTCATTTCAAATCTCAGCTCAAAATGTTTCTGTCCCTTGTGCCTGTCCTGCTGCTGTTATTTTTCATTTTAATTCTCTGGTCTTATTTCTAAGTGCAAAATCTTGAATGGTGCTGAGTGCTTGCAGCTTCCGCTGAATTAAATGCCCGCGGCAGGTGCTCAGCACCTCTCACGGTTTAGCCCTATCTCTGTAAAGTCTTTTTGGACACAGTTAGCCTGAGTGATGCTGTACCAAAGAAAGTGGCATTATACTGTATTGTATGCAAAATATGTGCACTTTTTAAGCAAGCTAGTTTATTTCTTACCAAATAGAAAATGAAGCCATTGTCTGACGAACAGCATTTCAAGGTTTACCAGAACATAAACCTGGTTGGGAATGTTAAGCTGGTTACACATAACTAATATGAATAAAGGTGGTCACTCACTATGGCTTAAAGATTTAGAACACTTGTTGCTCCTGTTACAAGGCGAATGCACAAAGAGCCATTGTGACAAGAGTACAAAATCTCTGTTTATTACCATGGGGCTGACATGCTGAAAGACCCGTTCTGCATGCCAGCACAAAAGCTTTGTTGCTTCAGATTGTTTGTTTATGTAAATTAAAATGGTGCATTTAATTATGCAACTGGAAGACTCTAAGCAACAAGCAAGGTGCTGATTGGATAGTTTTGTAGAAGGGGACTGCTGGCAAATCCTAGACAAATCCTGACATTGTTACTCTGTTCTCTGTTTTGCTACTACGCCTTCAGAAGAAGAGAAGCTTGTTGACTACTCGAGGGGGGGAGGGAGAACAGTGAGAAAGGTAATAAGGTGTACAGCTTATTTTTTCTGCAGCGATTGTAGGATACTGGGACTTCAGTGGAAGTATACGACCCAAAGGAATTAATTGGACACTACAGTAATCATGACAGAAGAAGTCCCTATTGCATCTAGCATACTTGAGTACAATGGGAATGTACCACCTGAAAAAACTCAGCTGCAGGTCATTGATATTATTGATGAAATAGCAAAATCTGTTGGGACACTTCCATGTGAAAATGCAGAAACCAGTCCTGAAGCGCCATTTAAAAAGGAAAATCAAGAGGATAACAAGAATTCAGTAGAGGACAACACAATATGTGCTGCTCTCGATGGGGAGAAGCAATGCGAAGGTAAAGTACAATACTGCCTCTTTTCAAATTGTTTGGGAAGAAAACCCAATCCTTTATTTTACATATAGCATAATGAATAATAGAATGTAATTTACATGTTATCAGAAACTCCACACACATGAATAGACATAAGCTGTGATAAGAGGTGATTCACAATCAGATATAAATTTGAACTAAAAAGGAATGGAAATAATGAGAAAGAGAAATTATTAGCTGTCTACGGTATTGCTACAAGCATGGCAGGATGAAGTAAGAGCTCAAGAGATAAGCAGTTTTTAGTTCCCACTTATCATATACAGGTGACAGTATGTAACTATGAAAACTAGTCATCATCATCATTACTAACTTCTGTCATTAGTCACTTTCTTACTGTGTTGTGTCTTCTAAAGAAAAACAAGAGGAAAACAATGCAACCCTAGAGGAGGGATCAGCTGACATCCCTTCCGAGAACACAAGAACCGATGAAGAGAAATCAAGAGAAGGTAATGAGAAATGCTGTCTGATGTATGGTATTTTGCTGAGCATATGAACATAGGAATGGCTTTTGAAGAGAACAATTGCAGCGGTATTTATTTTTCCAAATAACAAGACAGGAAACTTATCCGAATCCTAATTCTGCAATGAGCAGTAAGTCACTCATGATTTATAGCACTGCTGAACCTTAGAAAACATCACTGGTACTGCAAGGTACAACGTGCCTGGATTAGCATATCTGATTATTAGTGTTTAGAGAAGGGATTGCTATAGTTACCTTTCTTTTTAATTTATAAGCCCATCTAACTGTAATATCATTCATGTAGTATCTCCAGCTCTTCCCACACCAGCTTGCACATTAATAGTAACCACCTCATCAAATGCAGTATAGATCTATTTAGAAAAATACAGAAAAATAACTCTGAAATATTTTTCACAGTTTAATCAATGTTAAAGTCATGTGAACACAGAGAATTACTATGTGGAACTTTCAGGGAGAGGTGCACAAGAGCTGTATAAATACTACCAAATATGGTATCCTCAGAACCTGAGGATAATTACCCTTGCTTTGATTAAGGAAAGGAACAATATATAAACATTTATCAGTGGCTACATTATATTTCATAGAAGCTCCATAGGTTTTGAGAAAGTAAATCATGATGGAGGCTTTTCCTTCTTAAGGTGACATCTATATTCCAACCGTGTTGCCTTACAAGTGTACAATAAAACCTAGTAAGTAATCTTTCACAGACTCCCCTCTCCCCAACGCTTAGCCACAAGCACTTTATCTCTAAATTGCAGGCAGCTTTTTAGTACCTAACCAATTTAGCCTAATTAATACTTAGGACCCCACAGGCAAAATGTTGAATAGATCATTTGTTGCAACATTAAAGCGTCATTTAAAATAGAGATGTGCCAAATAGGACAAATAGGAGATACCCATCTAAATGTAGTCTGCCACCTTTGAATGGGAGAAGCAAGTATAGAATATGTCTTGCGGGAATATACAAACCACCTGTGATTAATCCAGCTGGCAACTGGATGTCACTGTTGCGCTGTAAAAATACAGCGTAGGGAGGGTGAGATAGTTGGAAAACTGGTCTAATGGGCCTGTTTTGCCTCCCTCATGGTATAGTTTATTCCCAAGGCTTACTAGAATCCTGGTTCCCAATAAGGGCCTGATCCTTCTCCCCTTGACCTCAATGGCAAAACACCAATAGATTTCAATAAGAACAGGATTGGGCCCCAAATGAGCCACTTGTAGAATACCTATCCCGGTTGCTTTGGCTCTTCTAACAGCTCTTTCCCAAGGCAAGGACACTTTCACCACACTGTTAAATTCCTCCTCTTCCCCCATCCACCCATAACAATCCTCTTACCTTGTTTCAGTTTCCAGTGTCCTTCTTAGTCATTCCCCCAAGATCCCTAGCTATTTTCCTGGCAATCACGGAGACCTCCTTTAGGTCTTTCTTCATTCTTCTGGTGGGTCAGTATTTTCTACTTCCATGCTCTCTGCACAGCAGGAAATCAAACTCTGATTATTTTTATAATGGAAAGTTTATTTTCCTGTTTGTTTTATTACTTTAGAAATATCAGATCTTGACTTCCTTCTTTTTTGGCTTGAGGGACAATTTAGGGTAAGATCTCTGGAGGACCTGGACGGTGGTATTATTAATTATTTTTTGTATTACAGTAGTACCTAAAGGTCCCAGCTGCGATAAGGCTCCCATTAAGCTAGACACTGTATAAATGCATGGTGAGTTACAGCCTGCCCTGAAGAGCCTGCAGTCTAAGTAGACAAGACAGACAAAGGGTGGGAAGAGAAAAAGAGGTACAGAAATGTGAAGTGACATGCACAAATTCACACATCAGGTCAGCAGTGGAGCTGGAAATCAAAAGTAGAATTGAAAATAGATCTCCTAACTTCCAGTCCAGTTACACTGCCTCCAATGAGGGATACCTCCCACAAGGCTGAAACTGAGTTGCAACTCTCCCATCTCAACTGAGGTGGAAGGGAATGTGAAAGCTTCAACATCCCATTCCTAATTAGCTGTGAGACCATCTGCTGAGGTGTCAGCTTCCTTTGATATCACCAATCTAGGTCCTCCAAAAATCTTGCCAAAGTCTCTGGCAAAACAAGGGAAGTGGGGGAGGAGGGGCATTAATAGTATGAGATCATGAGGTGAGGCCATCTTTCAACACTAAATGGCACAAACACGATGATATTCACTTTGCAGTTCCCCTTTATTTCAGATTCTCACTGTGTCCATCTACTACTATCCAACTGAAAGACCTAATGGCAAAGACCGTGCACGAATGATACATTTTCCAGTAGCTCCCAACTCTTTGTCAACAGAATTCACCTTTATAGGGCAACAACAATGGGGAAATTGTCCATTTCCATAACTCCTTTCTGAGCTGATTGTCCCCCTTCACTAGGCTGGGGGGACATTCAGCACAGAAATAACTTTAAACTAGCCTCTTTTTTTATTCTATCTTCCTTCCTCCGAAATTCTTTCAGAACTTCCTGGTTCACTGATGATATCTCAGAATGTATCATTCTAGGATTTCATAATACTATGGATTGCACAAATCTTAATAGGTTACAGTGTAGTAGCCGTGTTAGTCTGTGTCAGCAAAAAGAAAATAAGAAAGAAAGAAATACTTGTGGCACCTTAGAGACTAACAAATTTATTTCAGCATAAGCTTTCGTGGGTTAGAACCCACTTCATCGGATGCATGGAATGGAACATACAGTGGACAGATATTTATACAGTCAGAGAAACATGATAAGGTGGAAGTGCCTATACCAACCTTAAGAGGCTAATTAATTGAGAGGAACCGTAACAGCAGGGGAAGAAAAACCTTTGAAGTGATAAACAAGATGGTCATTGCGGACAGTTGACACACAGGTGTGAATGAGGATCATTAACTTAAGGGAAATCTTAATGAGATTCCTGGTATTTATGATGCCAAATACTGTTACATCTTCTCCGAACCATAAAGAGGAAGAACAGTGGGTACTATTAAAATATCAACATTTGGTAATAACACCACACAGTTACTACATAGCTTCTTATTCTAATTATAAAGGGAAAGTGTGATACTGTATCTCAGATACCACCCTGTGGTAAATTGTTAGCAAATGCCCACTTTTTAATTGTGGCCATTGGAGCAAGGAGGTTTCACAGTGGGGGGAAAAAGGCAATGTTAATTAAAACTTATTTCTTTGCTGAATGCTCCTCAAAGCCAGGTTATTGAGGCTTTCAGCACACAGAAACCAGTGCTTGAGATTTAATTTTGGCTTTATGTCTCACATTTAATGAATGAATGAAGGGTAGGCTGAATCTTAAGTGATCAGCTCACTGAAACTTGGGACTCATTTTCCTTTCTCTGAAAAGTCTTTTATTTCCCCCTTATGGGTGTAAGGATCACAGAGTTTAGTAAAATCTGTTTTGCATGGGAAAGATACCAAAAATATAAAAATACCATATATTTGGAGCTAAATAAGACGACTTTAAATATCAGGCAAATGTCCCAAAGATGAAATCTATTAGACTGCATAATATTTTCTTGCAGAAAGTTCCATTACCTTAGTTCTAGGGACTAATCCTTTTCTGGCAGAATCGTATGGTCTAGATGACCTAATATGTCTCCACCTTCTGATTTCTGCTGATTCTTTGAGAGAAAATGTCTCATATTTCAGGGCATACACTGATTTAGAGTGGGGATTAGCGTGGGGGTTCCCCAAATGGCACAGTACAAAAATAGTGTTTCTTGAGGTTTTTCTTCCCTTGAAGCATCAAGTGTAGGCAATGATACAATTACTATTAGAAACCAGAGTAGATGAACCAATCGTCTGCACTAAAGAAGTGAAGATATGATGACTCATCATTTCCTAAAGAGAAATTAGCAAATTGAATATTCACTTATATAAATCCAGTTCATTTAAAATTCATTTTAATTCCAAAAACTCAAACCAGAAGGCTATTCCCAGAACTCCCACTTTTCTTGTCTTTTTAGTCTTTTTTTTCTTTTGTTTTTTAAATTTCCTTTTTAAAGCAAATTACATTTGGAAAAATGCCTGTCTGCTCTCATTGATACCATGATGAAAACATTATCTAAGTTGCTGCAGTTCTGTTCTAATGTTTTTAATTGGATCTCATTATCCTGGAAGGGTCTTAGTCTTATGAATGGATGAAGGTTAAAGTACTGATAACCAGTAGTAGAGTATGAGTTAATGGGCCCCAGAGCTACCAAAATTTCCTAGGACCCTAGGAAATTGATTCCATACTTCTGGGGTCTCACTGTGCTTTCCTATAGCCTCTCACAGGGTAGGAGAAAGCCTACTTGATGCAAAATGCTGCTAAGTCTTTGTGCTGAGCATGGTGACTGGTTTGCAGCTTGCTGTGCTTGCCCTTAGATGAGGGAATGAAATAAAAACCCGTTGATGCAGCCCAGGGATCTGCAGTGTGAGCCCACACCTGAAGATGTAGGAAGCTGTCTCTTCCAGATGGCAAAGCCCCCTTTCAAATTGGGGACCCACATCCAGCCTTAAATCACCACAGCTGGCCACAAGGGAAACAGTGTTTACTCCTTTTAAGCTGCATTGTCTGACAGAATCAAGGATTAGAATGCCATGTTGTCTGGTCTGTCAGTAACACATCCATAACTGAAGAGATAAAATATCCTGGATCTACTGAACAATGGTCTGTTATGACTCATGGGATAAAATCTTTGCTGTGCCTCCTGGAGACTGGCAAGAATGATCAAGAACATAACTTTCTGATTCTCTATTGGCTGAAGGTCCCATGCCAAAGATTTAAATGGTATAAACCCTGAGGTGACTCTAACTCATGACTGTGTCATTGTAGACCAACCCACAGGATTAGGGAGTCATAACTCTTTCCCTAAAACTTTCTCCTCCTCCACTTCCCTAAACTGAGCAGAACAGGAATGAAGAGGAGAATCTGGCCCTTAGGGACGGATTGTTATCTCTTACTCACATTGCCTAACGTCTTTCTCTTTAGTGAGTCTCATTATTGGGGATACTCGCCATGTAGTGTACTCAACATAAGGAAGGATATCACAATCTGGCCTGTATTGACAGGGAAATGGTTTTAAAACAAAATCCTAAAGGTTTGAATATACAGGACTGACCATGTGCAGCAGAAAATTCTGGTGAGCTGTTAGCTGTGCACTTATAAAAATATTGTGGTTTTAAAAAAACACTCACAGCAAAGTTGTTTGGTTACAGGAATTTACAAGCTAATTTGCAGAAGCAGGAAGAGATTGCAAACTCAATAGGCTTAATAGTGTTTGAGCAAGATGTTGTTGAGCTTGTAAGTAGAGCCAGCCTCTTTGTTGTGGGTGAGGGAATTTATAACACATTTGTAACTCTTGATCCAGGAGTGGAGAAACACACTTTGCAGGAGAAGCTGGTAGAACCTTCTCTCAACTGTGCAAGGAAGTGATGTTACACTGGTTCCATGTTCAGCTATCTTGGAAACCCTGTCTGGTTTGCTGCATATAATGTCCAGTGGAATAGACTAAGGGGGTTGTTATCTGAACAATGGAGATTGGGAACACAGCAAGTAGGCGTTAGCTATGTAGTGAAGCTGTTCCTCTTTGGCTAAACAATTTGGAGTGAGAGGACTGAACGCTGAGTCTCCCACCTCCTGGGTGAGTGCCCTAAGCACCAGGCCACAGAGTCATTCTCACCTGCACTCTTTGGCCCACTGACTCATTAAGTATTTAGCCAAAGTGAAATAGTTTCAACTGGGGAGACTGAGGCTGCCCCCTGTCAGAATATCCCATAGCCCAGGGATTGAGAAACTCATGTGAGAGGCGACAAATTCCTGTTCAAACCCTGTTCTCCTCATCAGGCAGAGGCGGGACTTGAACCAGAGTTCTTCCACAAGCCAGGTGAGTAAACTTACCTCTGGGCTAAAAGTTATGAGAGAGGTGGTCCTACTTCAGCCATTTTGTGTGGCGTTAGGCAGCGTCTGAGCATGCCTACTGGATCGGGTCCTACAGATGAGTTAGGTGGTGGAGCACCTATCTTGCCTCAGTTGTGAATCACATTGGAGCTTAAGCGTTCAGATGCCTAGACCCAGACAGCAGTGTGCATGCCCAGAGACAGACTTTTAGGCACCTAGGGAATTTGTACAGTTGAAATGTACGTGCTGAGTGAATATAGGTGCTTACAGGGTTAGGTAGCAGCTGAGCTGGGTTTTTGTGAATATCGGTAGCCTCATAATCTGCGATTTAGGAGTCTGAACTGGCAGTTAGGCACCCAAATCTTTTTGTGAATCTACCCCCAAGAGTTCTGGTTAACTATGCTCAAGATAATTGAGGTTGACTTCGGTGCTAGCTTAGCTGATGAAGCCTGTAGAGCTTGGCAGCTCAAGCCACAAACCAAATAGCTCTGGAATGATCTTTTCTGTAAAAATAAACACGCAAAAAAGCAAAACAACCCCCACCCCCAGTCCAAACAAATCCAGCAATCCTACATCAGCCCCATACACACTATGTTAATGCAATATTAATGGCACAAGATTGCCTCATAAGAGCATGGGCTGCATTAGTTCCTTGCACTCTTGGAAGGATATAGCAGGCCAGCATGCTCATCCTAGCGAGAGGGTAGAAAGGCTCCCTGTGCCCTTTCTCACCCAGCACCCCCATGCAGGAGCCTAAGATTGTGACTGTGTTGACATTGAAAGAGAAACCATGGCCCATGACACCCTTTTCAATATCCTGACTTTTTGGCATTTCCTGACTTTTGAGAGCTTGATTTCAGAACCTTCACATTGCATTAAGACTGATTATTTACATTAGCCATAACAAACCTTGGCAAATCATTCACTGTATTTAGATTTGTTTTCCCATCATGTCACAAGCCATCACTTTCCAGCATCATGAAGGCGCACAAATTGATATTATTTATCACATCTCTAATGCTATAGATGTGCATGGCACTTTGCAAAACAAGTAAGGTCATGATCTGTGCCTTAAAGAATTTACAATTGAAGGGCCCAATTCTGGCTGTGGTCCCATTCATGTCAATGAGTTATGCCTGGGAGCACTAATACCTAGTAATAAGAATTTGCAGAATCAGGCTCTAAACTGAGACTAGGAGGAGACAATAGGACAGGGAGGGGCTGGGGTTTGAAGTGATTGAAGACAATATGAACACAAGGTTACTTGGGAGAGAACTGGATGCAGTTGAGGGGTTAAACCCATGTGGTTTATTTATTTTAACTAGATAGTAGTATGCAGGTGTGTACATACAAACACCACAGTCCTTGAAGAAGGAAGTTGTTAGGATTTGCATTACAGTACTGAGGCCCCAACATTTATCAGAGCCCCATGGTGCTAGGTGCTGTATAAACACATGATGAGAGAGACGGTT
Source organism: Macrochelys suwanniensis (assembly GCA_033296515.1). Taxonomy (NCBI): domain Eukaryota; kingdom Metazoa; phylum Chordata; order Testudines; family Chelydridae; genus Macrochelys; species Macrochelys suwanniensis. The sequence continues at coordinate 29,615,935 of CM065784.1, read as the reverse complement.
CCTGCCCCAAAAAGTTTCCAGTCTAAACAGACAAAGGATAGGAAGGGAAGCAGTGGCACAGCGACTCACCTAGCATCACAGAGCAGGTCCAGAAATAGATTCTAGGTCTCCCTGACTCCCAGGCCCATGTGCTACCACACTACCTCTCCTTTTCAAGGACAGATGGTGGATGTGTAATAGATGGTATAGAGGAGGGTACTGGTAAAAAACACAAATTGGTACAAATAGTTATTCTAGGTACAAAACCCACCAATGGGCAGGTTGGTATAAACAAAGAAGGCGTGGCCGCATATCTGAGTGTTCATGGTGATAGAAAATCCCGCCTCAAGATGTAATTAGCTCCTGATGCATAGTCCTGTTCTGGAAAACGGTTGCTCAGTTTATCCTGCACTTTCATGGTGATGGGGATCTGCATATGTGAGCTATGGAAATCCAGACTAAAATTCAAATGCAACTTAACATATTGCAGCATAAGAAATCCCCCATCCCATACTTTATCCGAAACTAATTGGTTTTTGCTACAGGGCCCTGTGAGGAGATTATTCCTGTAAGCACCAAAGAATGTGAAATAACTAGACAGGAAGAAAGGAACACAGAGCAACCTCAAGAAGAAACAGCTACTCATGCTAATGAGGCCGAGGAGTTCCAAACAGCAGGAGCCCAGGAAGAAGCGTGGATGCTTGAACCCAAGGAGCAAATTAAAGCTGATACACAATTAGAAGACAGAGAGAATGTGGAAGAGGAGGAAGTGCAGTTGATGGAAAGCAAGAAAGAAAATGGTGGGGAGTCTCCTTTAAAGAAGCAAGAAAATGACAGGGAGGACTGCCCTCCTACCAGCCCCAGTTTTAACTTCCAGGCTGAGAAACCTGAGGAGCAGCCAGGCTCAGGGAAAAAAAATGATATCTCCAGACACAGTTATTCTAGATACAATACAATCTCCTATCGCAAGATCAGAAAAGGAAACACTAAACAAAGAATTGATGAATTTGAATCCATGATGCATTTATAAACTGAGGTGGGGAATTTGCCTAAGGTGAGAGTTCATTTTGTTTTCCAAGACGTATCGCTTCATGTCATATCAAGTCATCATTATATCCTTTTTGTATGTAATTTCATAATACACTGTGAAAATTTAACCTCTGTATTTCATTTTGAAATCATACAGAAGCATCCATAGGAGAGAAATAAAATCAACAGTTTGCTAAATATAATACAACCTGATTTAAAGTTTATCCATCCCCGTCTCTCCCATCCTTTTTTTGTAACAAGATTCAGGCACTAGACATTTTTGAACTAATTGGAAATTCTGTAGCTGCATGCAGCAGAAAATGATCCATGCCATTTGCCATTCTGGTAATTAGTTGGCAGCAGAACAGTTCCAGTAAAACTAGAGAGTGCAGTAACGATAATAAAAGAGACAACTGTTTGCAACAGCAATGTTCTCTGTTTTGAAATCTGTTTATGTTGGTGTCTTATGGTGCACTAAAGCCGCCTTGTGCTGTCACCAGTCCGTTTCCACTTCGTGCTGATGGAATAGAGGGCTAATTGCATAAGCATGTAAATACAGAATAGCAGAAAATAAGCACACAATGTTTCATTTGACAAAGCAATAAATCCACATAGGTTCCTCCACTGACCCACACCCTTGTAGTGCTCCTATATATCTTTAATCTGGAATGCGCTGGTGTAATTACAAACAGTTACATTCAGCATCTAATACCATTTGTATCATGTGAGGGCACCTCTTAATTGTTGGGTCTGAATGGCTGGCACCATATATAATTCATTTTGTAAATGTTGGCATTTGCTGTTAAAATGTTCATGTTTCAATTAAACTCATTCTTGGGTTGATATATTCTGAATCTTTAGGAAATAGAGAATAATATATTACTTCAGATGTGCACTAAATGGTTTCATTACAGTAATAGATATTTTTGTTTTGGTCCATATATTTTAGTTAATATGACTAAGTTAAGTGTAAAATGAATACAAAAACGTTAACATAATTTTAAGCTATATGAGAATATCTCCGGTAACTAAAAGCAGCCCCTTTTTGGTAAGTATCTTTTCCCCTTTCCCAAAGCATCACTTTGTAATAAAATTCCTTCCTTAGTAGCCTGTGTCAGCTGTAGCCAGAATGTCATTAGCTACTGTGGGAGGAGATGTAATTGTTTTCAATTCAGAGCTTACATGAATATTCTCTCTCTCTCTCTCTCTCTATCCCCCCCTCTCTCTCAAAAGAAAGCATGCTGGCTAAACATGATGTGAATGGTTAATTTGTCCATTAGAAGCTGTGGCAACTAATATCCATACAGCTCATATGTATCTTTTATGAATCTTCCATCAGTTACTGGTAAATTAGATAATTGCATAGATGCTGTACCGTACAAATTGGAGGTCAGCATTTTATACACATACGTATATATGGCACATATCATGTGTTTGTGTCTGTCTGTCTACCTGATCAAAACCCACAACACTGAAAATCAGTACTCTTCAAATGCTGCCATTTTGGATCCAAGTTTTTCTCACAACATTTCTCATCAGTTTTAAAAATACTCAATATTCTTTAAACACAGCTTAAATCTCGGATCTTAGTGAGATTTTCAAAACTAGGCACATTTGAAGCATCAGCTGTTTTAAGTTACCTGAGCACATTTCACTATATTTGTAAACCCTTGAATAACTACAGTATGCATGAGCTGACATTGTTCAAATGTTTTAAAGAAAAATTCACCTTGGGCTGAGACAAGCAAGGCAAATTTCATCCCAGAAGAAATTTGTTTGGGAAGGTGGTCAGCAACAGAACAAGAGTGAGAGAGGAGGTTAGAAAGGAAGTTGGAACTCCGTGTTAAAGACAGGAGAATCTACCCTACCTGCTAGAATAATGGCTCTTTTAATAACTAGTTTTACGTTTTCAGCAGCACCAAATATTGTTTTGAATTTTTTGTCCTACATAAAAGTCAATTATGTATTGGCTATATGCCATAAAAAAATAAAAGACAATTCTTCATTGTACAAACAAAACACAGTCCTCATTGTACTATTCAGCCTTGTTTATTTGCTCTTTGGTTTGTGAAAATCCAGTGGTTAGCTCTTATGAAGTTGTATTGCTGTTTTATTAAAAAAATAAAATAAACCAGATTCCATTCCTGGACATTCAAGTGAGAATTACTTATTTTCTTTAAAAAGTATTTTATTCCTGGGCCTGACTTTCAGTGGTGCTGAGCACCTGTAACTTCCATTGACTTCTGAGGTTGTGGTTGAAAAGCATTTCTGAAGAATCAGACCCCATCAAGTTCACCAGCTGAGAATTAATTAACTGGCTTATGAAAGATGCTAGATAAACACCCCTGGAGAATGAAGCTGATTATCCACTGAACAGGTACAGCATGGACATAAGCAATGCAAGTTTCCCCACATTGCCCCACCAATGTGTCTCAGTCCTGTCCTGGAGGGACTGTCTCTACTGCTGGGAAGGTAATTTCTTCTTCAGGACCATTCAAACTAGAAATTGCTGTTGAAACAATCGTAAAGGTGACAATGAGAGCCAATTGTGCTGGTGATTTTATGACCTAGATACTTCTTGACCAGAAGCTGGAATGAGATCACCAATTCATTTAATTTGGCCACCAAACAGCCATCAAAATAGTCATGAATTTCAGTGATTGCCAACCTGGGGCTGGATTAGAATGGGCAGCCTAAAAGTGAAAGGTGGAATCTTTTTGGGATGAGGATGAGTGTGAAGGGTGGGAAACGCTGGCTGCAATGTCATTTTGATTATCAGTACTCGAATTGCTTGAGCCTTAGTTGAAACCAATCACTTAAGGGCCAGATTTTCAAAGGCATTTAGGAGGCTAAAGATGCAGACAGGCACATAGTAGGATTTTCAAAAGCATCTAATGAGGTTAGGTACCTAGGTCCCACTGAAGTCAATGGGATTTAGGTGCCTTACCTGCTGAGATGGTTTTGAAAATCCCACTAGGCAACTACCTACATCTTTAAAGGCCTAAGTGCCTTTGAAATCTGGCCCCTCGAGCTTAACAGTTCCCTACCTCGCCATTCAATCTCCTTGACACTTGCCTTTGAATAAAAGTCATGGAATTTATTCTCTTTCTGTCAAAGACCAATATGGCTAAAAATATTCTGTACAGACAAAAATGGACTAATTCACCTCAGAGAAGCAGGTAATTTTCTGCAAGTGTGTGTGTTTGTGTGTGTATAAATACACAGGCACACATGTTTCTGGGTGAAGTGGAATGGGGTGGGGTTAGTTTTGATTACTTGTAGGTCAAATAAGCTTAGTCTTGGGAGGAGTGAGCGTAGCTAGAGGCAAAGTTGTGACTTTAGGCAGTCTTCAGCAGGCAATGGTGTGTGAAATCCACCATCTCAGGAGTAGAACAAAGGGAAGGGAATACTTATTAGGATGGAAGGATCTACGGACCTGATCCTATTCCCATTGAAGCCAATGACAAAACTCCCACTCACTTAAATGATGCAGGATCAGGCTCCATGATAGATGACCAACTGGCATAGCTCAGACATATCTCAAAGACTTGATTCCTTTCCACAGTGGAGGTACCCTGTCATGTGATGTTGGTGCACGCTTGAGGTTTTTTTTAAGGGTTTTAGAAAAGTTGATACTGATGGATATGTTTTTTAAAATTTAACTATTTCAATGGCAACATTTTAATTTGGATTTCAACATCTCCCTGCTGTGTCAGCAACAATGACCATGAACAACAACCAGATTCAATAGAAGAAGATTTATTTTCATTAGCTAAGCTCAGTGAAATGCAAAATGCAAATAAACAGCATAATTGGTACAACGTGAACTGGAGATTTAAAAGTGCTTTACATTTTAATAATCTACAGCAGTGACGGGCAACTTGCGGCTCACGGAAGCTGTGGGAAATGGCACAGGCCACAGGGACGTGCTGGCTGCCACTTCCTGCAGCTCCCATTGGCCGGGAACGGCGACCACGGCCACTGGGAGCTGCGGGCAGCTGTGCCTGCGGACTGTCAATGTAAACAAACTGTCTTGTGGCCTGCCTGCGGATTACCCTGGCAGGCCTCAGGTTGACCTCCACTGATCTACAGTGTTACCCAACAGTAGCCCAGGGAAGTAAACATTCCATGGAATACAAGAGAGCTAGTGACACAGTAACCATAGAAGCGACAAAGGGTCCTGTGGCATCTTATAGACTAACAGAGGTATTGGAGCATAAGCTTTCGTGAGTGAATACCCACTTCTTCGGATGCAAGCAGTGGATGGACCTTTTCTTCACTGCTTGCATCCGAAGAAGTGGGTATTCACCCACAAAAGCTTATGGCTTCAATACCTCTGTTAGTCTATAAGGTGCCACAGGACCCTTTGTCGCTTCTACAGATCCAGACTAACACGGCTACCCCTCTGATACTAGTAACCATAGAGACACTCCAGAACAGGATATTAACGTACAGTCCTTTATTTCCATGTTTTTTAACTTTTTTTTGTATACAAATCAAACCAGGTTTTCAACTTCAGCCTTTTGGATTCAGCCTACTTAGATAAATTGACATGGTGAAGGCATGTTATCTTACAGCATATATGGACTGTTAAAACTTCCCATAAATCACATTTTATAAAAGACATTTGTTCACATTTTAAAAACATGTACACCTTTCTCATCAACATAGTAATAAACAAAGCTACCACTCTTTTATAATTTCTTTTACAGTTGAGATATTTACATTGCATAGTGTCCTTGAGTACATATTTAAAATTCACAAAAAAAGCTTTTAGTCAGAAATAGTCTCAATGTTTTGAATAGGTACAAATGGAAACTAAAATAAAAGGGTTAAGTTCAGGAAGAGCTGTTATACGTGGAATGATACCTACATAGGACAATTCATCGCTTAAAACATAAAAAGTACCTAGCACCATTTGCAATACAAATTAAACAGTTGAGCTGCAAATGGACAATGACCAAGGGTCAGATTCTGGCCACAGGTGGATGGCTGATTTGCACAGCTCACATGCCCAAAGCAGGCCTAAAGTTGATAAGAACATAAGAATGGCCATAACTGGGTCAGACCAAAGGTCCATCCAGCCTAGTATCTTGTCTGCCGACAGTGGCCAAAGCCAGGTGCCCCAGAGGGAGTGAACCTAACAGGTAATGATCAAGTGATCTTTCTCCTGCCATCCATCTCCACCCTCTGACAAATGGAGGCTAGGGACACCATTCCTTACCCATCCTGGCTAATAGCCATTAATGGACTTAACCTCCATGAATTTATCTAGTTCTCTTTTAAACCCTGTTATAGTGCTAGCCTTCACAACCTCCTCAGGCAAGGAGTTCCACAGTTTGACTTTGAGTGTTGCTACACTGCAATGGGGAAATACGATTGCAGCATGTATAGGCACACCCAACCTAACTCTGCTCAAGTAAGCTTATTCAAAATAGCACTGTAGACATGGTATCACCACAGCCTACCAGTCCAAGTACAATCCTGCATGGGACCTCCACTTGTGCTGCCACAGTTTCAATGCTATTGTTAGTGAGCTGGCTTGATCAAAGCTAGTTTGGGTATGCCTATACATGCTGCAATCACAGCTCCTGGTTGCAGTGTAGACATACCCTAACTGGCTAATCAGGGATTCCCTCATAGGGCAGTTGGCCAGCAGGTAAAGGAGGAATGACAAGCACTGCTGTGGTTTGGCATTCCCTGGCTGCTGGAATGGTGGCTGTTATTACTTTGAACAGGGCTGTTGCTGCAGTAAGTTGCTCCTGAGGACTGGATCAACACACAGAGGCTCAAGAATCAAGGACTTACCAAGTTTGCCAACAGTCTTTGCAGCACCTACCTTCCCAAGTGCCAAACTCTTGGTCCCAAAGCTCTGGTCCCAAGCTTCTAGTGTAGTGTATTTTATGACTCATTAGAAAAGTTAGGTGATGTAGGTAAATATTTCTATTGTTTGGGACTGATCCTAATTTTTGCTGTCTTTGGCAAAATCTCTGGAAGAGATTGATGTGAACTTCAGTGTTGTCTTTTTTCATCATCCTCATAGGAATTCTTGCCAGCAAGTTAAAGAAGTATGGGCTGGATGAATGGACGGTAAGGTGGATAGAAAACTGGCTGGATGGTCGTGCTCAACGGGTAGTGATCAATGGCTCCATGTCTAGTTGGCAGCCGGTATCAAGTGGAATGCCCCAAGGGTCGGTGCTGGGGCCGGTTTTGTTCAATATCTTCATCAACGATCTGGAGGATGGTGTGGACTGCACCCTTAGCAAGTTTGCAGATGACACTAAATTGGGAGGAGTGGTTGATACACTGGAGGGTAGGGATAGGATACAGAGGGACCTAGACAAATTAGAGGATTGGGCCAAAAGAAATCTGATGAGGTTCAACAAGGACAAGTGCAGAGTCCTGCACTTAGGACGGAAGAATCCCATGCACTGCTACAGACTAGGGACCGAATGGCTGGGCAGTAGTTCTGCAGAAAAGGACCTAGGGGTTACGGTGGACGAAAAGCTGAATATGAGTCAACAGTGTGCCCTTGTTGCCAAGAAGGCTAACGGCATTTTGGGCTGTATAAGTAGGGGCATTTCCAGCAGATCGAGGGACGTGATTATTCCCCTCTATTCGGCACTGGTGAGGCCTCATTTGGAGTACTGTGTTCAGTTTTGGGCCCCACACTACAAGAAGGATGTGGATAAATTGGAAAGAGTCCAACGGAGGGCAACAAAAATGATTAGGGGGCTGGAGCACATGACTTATGAGGAGAGGCTGAGGGAACTGGGATTGTTTAGCCTGCAGAAGAGAAGAATGAGGGGGGATTTGATAGCTGCTTTCAACTACCTAAAAGGGGGTTCCAAAGAGGATGGATCTAGACTGTTCTCAGTGGTAGAAGATGACAGAACAAGGAGTAATGGTCTCAAGTTGCAGAGGGGGAGGTTTAGGTTGGATATTAAGAAAAACTTTTTCACTAGTAGGGTGGTGAAGCACTGGAATGGGTTACCTAGGGAGGTGGTGGAATCTCCTTCCTTAGAGGTTTTTAAGGTCAGGCTTGACAAAGCCCTGGCTGGGATGATCTAGTTGGGGTTGGTCCTGCTTTGAGCAGGGGGTTGGACTAGATGACCTCCTGAGGTCCCTTCCAACCCTGAGATTCTATGATTCTATGAATGAGATTGTGCTAATTGCTACCCTTAAATGCTATTCTGAGTACAGCCTGGACCGAAGCTCTAATATATGTATAATAGATGATAATCCCTCATTGACAGGGGGATGGAATATAATTTAAGAGGTCTTGTGCATCTCTAAGGTCTATGATTCAAAGACATGAAAGGTATCAGAGCGCAGCGTTTGGTACTCAGGTTGTGAATGACATCACTGGAATGTGTTAAAATTGTTTATTTTATTTTTTAAAAGATGAGCATAATAATCATCTGTCTGTATCCCAGCCAAGCAAGTCAGAGCCACTCATGGCTACAGAAGAGCTGGTAACATATGCACGCTTGTAGAAGAGTTGCCAAAGGGAGTAAGGCTCATTCTAGTAAATGGTCTCACATTTTTCTAATGAGAAGTGATTTTCGTTTGCATCTGTGAACTAAGGATGCTGGAGGTGGTAATGGTAATCTGGTCTCTTACATGGGAATGTCAATGAGCAGGGATAAAGGTGTTCTTCACTGTTTCGTGGGCTCTAGAAGGCCCTCTTGGACAAATATGATTGTGAGTGGTTCCATGAAACCAAGAAAAATATATGCAGGCTTCTTCTTTGAATTTTACTGAGTATGCCAGAAAAATGTTCTCAGACAAGGCTGATTGGTATAATCTGAGTGTTTCTTAATATTGTGTAACAGAACAGCAACAGTATTATTACCAGTAGTCCCTAGGGACATGCTAGAGACGTTAAGTAAGAGATACCAACACTGAAGTGAACATTTACACAAATCAGGAATAACAGTACAAGTGACAAGACTGGAAATGTGAAGTGACCATGACATATGACCATTTGGTGCATGTTAAGTGACAAATGATTGAATGTCAGCAAGCAGAATTTAATGAAATTCGTGCTCCTGATAAAACATGACTGCACAAACAACATCTGTGTAATTTTTTCTGATAGTGACTGCAGGCTAGTTGTATTATGAAAGGGAAAAAAATCAGGAAGACAGTTAGGATAGAAGCCAACTGTGAAAGTCTGTTAGGCAAATCAATATTTTGGCAGGCTCAGCCTGTCAAATACTGTCAGTGTTGCACCTTGATGTGAAAGGTAAAATTATACAGAGGCCCTTTTGAAAAATAAAAGAGAAAAGACGAGTTATTTTGTAACCGTCTGTAAACATTAGAGATGGCGAAGGCTTGGCTGTCATGAACAACAAGATACGAACTGAGTTGAAAGTTCAGTCCTATGTATGTAGAGAAATAAGGCAATGTGCTCATATTTGGATAAGCCAATTTTTCAACATACAAGATAATGGCCAAGGAGTGTAAGAACTACATTTCTATTACGGACCATTCACACTTACACCAGTCTCCAGTTTGTCACAAAACATAACAAAAACATGAAAAAATCATAATAAAATGCTCAAGAAGAAAGTCCCATGTGCAAAACATTATGATACCCCGGATGGAGATATCATGTCGCAGCTGAATTTGACCCTATCAAAAAAGTAATTAAATGTTCTTTCACTAACTGATAAGTTATTCCAGTACGATTCCCCCCTTCCCATACAACAGACATAAAAGATCTTTTAAAAAGTTTCACAGTATGAAAAATGTACACGAGGATTAATTCAGAGGGATATTCCGTATGTTGAGTTTTGTCAACTGAGTGTATTGATTTCAAATAGCTGTAAGAGTAAAGGTGAGTTCAGATTTTTACTGCACTCCATCTAGTCCTATCTTCCATGTGAGGTACATGAATAAGGTCAAGAACAGGAAGCACTAAATTCTGCAGTCCTTTTTCAGACAACACTCTTAGTTACTTTAATGGGGTTTTTAATATTATGAGCTAGATTCTGGCTGCAAACAGCCAGTGAAGAATTCCCCTGGTGTAAGGAAATTCTCTGCTGCAACAAAGCTGGCAGAGCCGGCATCTGCGTCAGCCTCTCACCCATGGCACAGAGGGAGTATTGGGGTGGGTAAGGAGGCTAGCAAAGCTCTGCTGCACTAAACAAATCCTCCACTGGTGTAGGGTCCCCTAGGGATCCTAGGTCAGAGATGTAAATCAGAGCTGCCCCTAAGCTGAGCCATTGCAGACTAGCCAGGATCAGGCCAGATTCAGGGGCTCTAACGTGCTCCCTAACAGCTCCCCCAATTCCTCTGTGTTGGGTGGAGTCCAGATGCAGGGGAGAATCTAGCCCTATATGTCCCACTGACTTAACAACTGTAGCACTTTGATCTAAGAGAGTAAACATGCAAACCCATCTTCTAAATCAACTCTTCGTGAGAGAAGGGTCAGCACTTACATGTCCTCAGCTTCTACGTTCATAGGCTTAAAACTTATCTGGAAAGTCTGAAAGGGAAATATGGGATATATAGTCTTAGGGGACAATTCTGCCTTCACTTCTGCAGCGTGGATCTTCACTCAGATCTTCTACTCTCTCTTCATGCACAGAACAACTCCAGTCCCTGGACGTGTGGAGCTTCTACGCGCCGTCTCCTCCTCCTATGAATATTCTAAATCAAGTCTGGAGGGTTCTATACACACAAAAAGGGCAGATCAGAGCAAAGAGCCACCATTATACCCTTTCTCTGAGCGCAACTTTTATCAGAGTGTTCCCTTCAGTTGCTTTCCAGTGAAGAGAATGCAAAGCAAAATAACGAATATAAGGCTCGACGGCGCTCTGGCTCTGGGAGAGTGTACAAAGGACTCAGGAGGGCACGAGTCCATGCGTTCAGCTGGGCACGGGGCCTGCAAGGAGCTACTTCTGCTAGTGGTATTAGCCAGTCCAAAGGCTCATGACCCTGCCCTGCCTATTGAACTGGTCAGCATAGCCGGTGGTCGTCTGAAGGAGGTAATGGGTAGTCATAAGAGGATAAGAGGGAGTTGAAAGACTGTAGATAGGTACTAGTGTAGGCCAGGCAGAGATCCATCAGGAAGAAGTTGGATGGGAAGGCTATGAGAGGGTCTCCAGAGCCCTGCTGGTAGTGCTCTATTAGTAAACTAATCCCACACTTTTCAAAGGTTCAAGCTTGGTTGGTAGAAAGCAAACCCTTTAGACACTTCTTATAACACACTTTGATGGGCAAAGCAGTTAACATCACATGCTCTTTATCATTAATCGATACAATACCAAGGCTAGCTCCTGCCCTCCACTATGTGGGTGCACTAGGGCATGAGCAGACACAGGGAGTCACTTTCATCCCCTCTCCCTACTAGTATTTAGTGCTGAGGGGAGCAGAAGGAGATAGCAACAGCTATTATGCCATCCGAAATGCTGGGCCTTCAAGTGGGCAAAGTCAGTTAGGAGATGTCTCCCCTCCGCAGTCAGCTAGTGCACCTGCTGCGTTCTGCCCTCCCTGAGACATCCTTGTCCTGTGCTTCTCCCTGGTACACAGCTGCCACCACCACTCTGCTCCCACCAATGCATGGCTCCTCCAGTGACGTGCAGGACTATCTAATGGGATGCTAAATTGCCCTATCTTTGCATCACAGACCAGCTACAGTTCAGCCAATAAAATGGATTAAAAGAAAAATCGATGTCTAAACTCAACACACAGGAATGTATTCAGCAAAAGCCTAATCTGCTATTACATACTTTTAACAACTGCCCACATTCTCGTTCATTTGGAAGAGCAAAATGAGATGTCTTAGGTACAGAAATATTCAATGCTTCCATGACAGATCATTTTCTAGTCTAAGAAAAATAAAGACTCCATTTTTTCCACAGTGGCATGAGAAAGGAACAGGCAATTAACATAGAATCAGAGTTTCTCAGCTTTTGTCCCCTTGTGTTAAAAGTTTAACATTATTTAAGCTTTTCTGGTTTGCTTTGCATTGAATGCATATACAGTACTATTGCATAACATGTGGGCAACCCAGGAACCTGTAATGCAGGAGCCATGAAATCATGCCCAACAGTGTGTGGCTGCCATCCTGGATTCACTAGTAGTGAGAAGCAAGTCCCTACGGGTCTGTTTTTTTCAGGTTAAGCAGTCCCTTTCTGAGGATCTTCACCCCATCACCACACTGTTCCCACACCCTCTGGTTTATTTTCCCTTTTCATGGCTCTGTGCTGTGCTGAGGCACTTCCTTCTGGCTGAGAAGGGCTGAATGGAGAGTCTCTTTAGAGTCTACTGCATTCATACCGTTCTTGCATTGGGCCAGGGGGTTAGCTGTAGAATGAGATAAGGCACATCCCACCTACCTACTGAACACTGCTTTGCAGCCTAACCTCTCCATGCCCATCTAGGAAGCAGGAGGTCAAACCAAGGTAGCAAATTCAAGGTGCGTGTGTGCAAATACAGAACTTATAGGGTCTTGCCTGCTGCCAGGTTAGAAGTGCTTAAAGATTTATATTTTTTGTGATTAAAGATGGGCTTTTGTCATGGGAAACCAAGCTTCAAAAGCGGCTCCAGGCACCTACCTTTCAGAATCAGTGAATCCAATTTGGTAGGAGCAGGTTCCTATGATCCTGGATGGATTTTTAGGTACTGGGTCTAGGATACTTTCATTGTTGGCTTGTGGAGGGATAAATGAGCAAATGTGGATATTCCAAACAGCAGCACAAGATGCTATGTGCAGTCACAGGGGTTGAACCCTTGAACTATTTCTGGTAGCTTGCATTAATCTCTCTGAAGCTTAAGGTGAGCATGAGGAACTTTGGAAAGTATTTCCATTTATAGAAAAAACTTTCACTCAACCTTCCCCAACTACCCCACAGTGAGTGGAAAACATGCCTGTGTGTTTTAAACCATATCAAACCAGATGTGCTGTTGCTTGATATTTTGATCTCTCAATATGGTGATTTAAAATGATGGATTTAAATTATCATTAGGAAATGAACCTCCAATTTTGTAATTGCTGTCACAAGTCTCACAGATGTCATTCTTGAATTCACATGATTTGAATTCTCTGTTTCTGTTTTGATTGTGTTCTCTTCAGTCAGCATAATAATTTCCAAACTGCCATTTCTGATAAGGATTTGAGGCATCACAGGCATTAACCCTCAGGGTTTTGTGAGACTGATCCACTTCCAAACATGTTGGCTGCTGAAGGTGTTCTAAAACCATGTGATCCATCTAAAGAAAAACAGCATATGACAATAGGTAACAGGACTCATACAGCAATTGTTATTAGGGTTAGGGAAGAAAACTGGGGAAAAAAAGCTTCAGAAATTATACTCAGTTTTCCCCAGTGGAGATTTTTGATCCTGTGGGATGCACCCATTTTTGCATTTCTGCATTATGTAATGATTCATTCATAGGCTTAAAGGAAATGTTGGGTGGGATCCAAAGTTTACACCTGCTGTTGAACTAGAACTATATTATATCTTCTGTGTTTCATGGGATTTTAATTCTTTGGAAACTAACGGATTAGTTTGCTTGCTGTATGAATGGTAATTATCATGCACAGGAAATAACTCCAGATGGTATTTGCAATATAGGATAACGTATGGCAGGAGAATTTGGTTTTCATACTGTGGTATTTCGCAACTGATGAAGTAAAAGCACACTTACTATGATGAAAAGTGTGTTAGGTAATTTGTTAATTAAGTCCAAGAGCTGGGATGCTAAATTGGATTATGAAATCGTGAGGAGTTTGAATGATTAGGAACCTTATTCTGATCCTTTTGCATTTATGTGTGCATTTTTTTAAACCTACTTATACATATTGCCAGCATGGCAATACTACAAGTATCCTCAGTGGTAGGGACATTTTTACATTATTGCGTTACTCTGTATAACATTTGATAGCATAATTTGAGTCCTGTATCTTGGTGAAATATTAGTGAAATAACCAACAGACTATTTTATTTGAACAAGTAATGGGGCTTTGTATGTGTATCACAAATTCATTGAACGCGCCATTGTTCTGATGAGAATTATGACACCTGATGAGGGGTACAGGCTTCACTATGCCTGTGGCCAGCATTAACCCATTTCCCCGCCATGTTTTCTGGTTTGCAATAGTCAATTGCTGGAGTGACTAGTTTTTAACCCTTGTTATATAGTAACTCAAACTAGTCTCCTTTGTAATCAGCTTCCAAATGATCTTTCAGAAAAACAGCATCCAGTACCATATGGAAAGCCAGTGAATGTGAACCTTACTGGATTACAATAACACACCTTTTTTCTTGTAGACAGTACAGTGACACGCACATTAGAAAGTTAGAGATTAGGTTATATTAGGTGCCGTCTCCAAACTATCCTTTTCAGGAATGACAATTTTTTTATTTATTTTTTGGCAGAGATAACATTTGCCAGAACCCCACAAAATGCTTCAGTCCTGTTAGGCTACAAATTTAATCACGTTTAGGATTGTCCTGCCCTTTTGGAGAATGCCCCCTGGAATTTAAATGTGTCTGACTTCTAACATTACACTCTATCATCCCTAAACAATTCAAAACGAAACTAACAATAGCCATTGTTTTTGTAGGACTTGGACAAGAACGATGTTGTGTTCTGCTGACTGACTCTGTACTAAGAGTTAAGTAGCCCTTGTGATGGTGTGTCTACCCCCAAACAAGACTGAAAGGGATTAAGATGGCTAGGCAGTCCAATTAACTCCACAGGCTGCACCTGGAGGGGGAGCCAGGAAGCAGGGAATTGATTGAAAGCAGGCTCAGCTGGGCAGGAACAGGTGGGGACTATAAAGCCAGGAAGCTGGCAACAGACAAAGGCTGCTGGGAAAGGCTGTAGCCACTCCCTGAGAAGAGGGTAGAGGGTTTGGAGTTAGTACACCCAGAGGAAGGAGGGGAACCGAGAGTAGTAGGAAGGAGTCCAGGGAAGGCGCAACAAGGGCTGTGGGAAAGCAGGCCATAGTTACAGATATAGGGTCCCTGGACTGGAACCCAGAGTAGTAGGTAGGCCTGGGTTCTCCTACCAACCACTGTGGATATGGCACAGGCCAGGCAGAGGACAGCAGACTGCCTGGGCATCCTGGGAAAACCTGGTTACATTTACCATGGAAGGGGGAACCATGGAGTGATCTGGCTGGAGGGCTAAATCACAAAGAGGAAGCTGTGATTTGTAGACTGAGAGGACAATGGGAGAGACACTTCCAGGGGAGGGTGCAACACCTTGCTGGAGCTAATCCCCAGGATGGCCTGGAGGCGTGCCACCAACGGTGAGTAAACCCCATTACAGTGCTCCATTCCCAGAGCGGTGCTGACTCTATTGCACACACACACACACACACAGAAGTAAACCCAAAAAAGCCATGTTTATTTTTAGTTAGAGATGGACCCTAACCACAGCCCCAGATTTGAACACTGGATTTGAGAGGAGAAGATTAAGATTAAATCCCTTTTTTGTGGACTTCCTCAGACCTGCAGGAGGGGAGAACTAAGGGTGCTCATTAGCTCCACTTACAAGCCTTTTGGTGGAAGATGTTTCTCTCCATTACCCCACATCCCCACTGAGCAATTTACATTCTAAGTTCTGTTTCTGCAAGGAAATGTGCTAGTGACTTTTTTTTTAAATTTAAATGTGTCTAGAGTCCTTTCACTTGCTGTATTATTAAGCTCAGTGGTGCAGAAGGTCCCCAGTGATGTTCCCGATTTAAAAAGTAATAACTTTTGAAATTGAACTTTAATCTAATCTAGAAAGTTTTGGTGTCAAAAACTAAGTCTGATCTCTCTCCATCTTTCTGGTTTTTTTTCTGTGTGTGTTTTGTCTGGCTTTTGCTGCAAAGTGATTGAAGAGTTAGTCAAAGTTCAAAATGTCTCTCTGTTGTTAGGATGTCATAATTCAGGAGCTCCTTGTTCAATTAATTTCAATTTTTGTGGAAAATTTCTACCTTGCCTCAGAACTAACCTACTAATTCTGAGATTAACATGTTGTGGATTTTAGGTGGTGGCCAAATTTGGATTAAAATGGAAACTCAATTTCAACCTTAATGATAAAGCAATTTCCACACTCCTCAGCAAAATAAGAATCACTCAGCCTGTCTCATTCTCAAATTCTGGGGTTATATTTTCTGCTAACACAAAAATATATCAGTTTTAATCCTGTGTTACAAATCCAATTACTATATTCAATATATAAACTTTTGTTTTATCCTCCAAGACTTTTAAAAATAATAGATACAATACACCTTAAAATTGAGAAAGTAACTTAATCTCACTGTGCCTCAATTTTCCCACCTGTAAATAGCGGTAATAATACTACTTCCTCTCTTCCACCCTCTCTTGTCTATTTAGATTAAAAGTTCTTCAGGGCATAGGCTAGCTCTTATTATGTGTATGTACAGTGCGTAGTGTAAATAGCCCTCACCATGTCTGGGACCCCTACATGCCACAGTAATACAAATAATGAATAATAGTCACCCTCATTAATATTCAAAACAAAATAAAACTCCCAAATTCAGGAGATGTTAATAGGAACATGTTGGGCGATGTTTTGTTTTTCTTCATACAGTTACAAGTCCCTAGCCTGTGTTTGCCAGAAGCTGGGAATGGGCAACAGGGGATGGATCACTTGATGATTACCTGCTCTGTTCATTCCCTCTGGGGCACCTGGTATTGGCCACTGTCGGAAGACAGGATACTGGGCTAGATGGACCTTTGGTCTGACCCAGTATGGCCGTTCTTATGTTCTTCAGTGGGCCCAGAAAGGATAATATTTCATTGTGGTGGTGGTGGGAGAGAAAGGCATTCAAGTCTTTTTGGCTTGTGAATTTTTATGGCTGTTTTTGAAGGAGGGGGACTGACAGTGATAACTTTCAACTGTCTTTTTCCCCACAGGGCTGGTACTATATGCTTCTAGTGTTCAGGGCTTTCCTAAAAACTAATCTGATCTACTTTAGTGAGCTAAATGGTATAGTTCAGGCTTGTCACTAGTTCAGTCCTGTGCAGGTACAATCATCTGTGTCCAATTGTGTTGAATTGGGTATTGTGGCTTTGTAAAATAAAACATGACTTTCTGTATCCTAGCAGGAGCCATCAAATGTATCTATCTTAAGGCTTGAAGTTCAGCCTGGAACAGTTTCTGACCATCAAAAATTGTCACTGTACCTACTGTGCAATCTGGTCTCATAAATGGCTGACAATTTTCTTTTATTTTTACAAAATATCCTGGCTTTTGTAAGGAGTGATTTTTTTGGTTTGAGGAGGGTTTTTTGTTGTTGTTTTAGATTGGCTAAAAAGAAATGAATGGAAGGAGAGTCAATAATGGAATGTCTTTTTGAGTATCGATTAGGTAACACAACAGATACACTTTTGTTTCCTAAATTGAAGGCTCCTCTAAAAGCATGTCATTTCAGAGGGGGGAAAAATCATTTCTAATTGTTCATGGAACTCTTTAATGTTTAGTTATCTACAAGCCTGAATCTTTGACTTCGTTGGATGCACAGGTAGGAAAAAAGAAAAAAATATGGTGTGTGTGTGTGTGTGTGTGTGTGTGTGTGCCAGGTTAGTTTCACTATATTACATTTTGCTTGATGCAATGCTAAGGCAACACATTGATATACACCACCCTGAAAGGTAAATGGGGCCATGGGAGTGAAATCACACTGGCAGCTGGTTAGCTTTCCATGTAACTGGGAGGAAAATGATCCTGAGGATTGAAAACTGCATTAGCAGAGTAATGATCAGAGTGCCTGAAATAATTTGAAGTAATGTGTGCCTTAGAAAAAAGGCGATTTTTGTCAACCTCTTTTTTCCTCATATCTATTCAGAAATTTTCACAAAGACAAACTAAATGTGTGTGTTTGTGTTTCTTTATATCTTTATGAATTTGGTATAGTCTCTCTCACTGCCAAACACATTAAAATCATACAACACTGGCAATAAGTATTGTTTTCCTTTGTTTAGTTTTATTTCAGGTGTAACTATGGTGGTAGTGGAGGGGAAATCATTACAAATGCTCTACTTACCAGTTCTGGTTGAAAGGCCACCAATGATTTATGCAACCATTTCAGGCTATTGTTTCTGTTATCGCAAGGGTACAGGCCCAGTGTTCTCTTTGCATCTACTGGTGCTACGCAGAAGTCCCCATGTTTTATTAGTCTCAGCCAAGTGTAGTTGAACTTCTGGTTCTGTGGAGGAGAAACAATAACAGACTGATTTCAGTTTGGGTTTTGTGAGCTATTTCCCTTTATTTCTCAATCTTGCACGTCTAAAAAATCCAACCACATAAGTCTAGGCTTTGTATAATTGTTCCAGATATGCCAGATTCTGTTCTATTAGTGTGAATCTGGAGCAAATTCACAGAATAAAGTTCCGGTCTAAGGCCTGATCATACTCTTGGTGACCTCAGTAACCAGACTCCTCCCGACTTTGATTAGAAAACAATCTGTCTCGCAAACTGCTGTAGCTGAGATCAGAACGTAGCCCAATACCTCAAAGCTTTCTAATGTTTGCATTAACAATGTACTAGTACAGGGATTCTCAAACTATGGTCAACAAAGCATTTCCTGGTGGCCCACAGAGAGGAAAACTGAGTCCAGGGTAGTTGTGAGGATCCATGAGAGGATCTCTTTTATAAACTGGACTGTAGAAATGAAGAGTTGGAGACAGCACCAGAACAAATTCTGAAAAGGGGATTTGTCTACTACAGCCGACACCAGATTGCAATGGTGGGGCTTCAGCACTGGCCTCCCGCAATCGCATAACAGCGCCCAGTGACAAAAGGCCAACCCTGCCCCCATTAGGACAGTTACTCTTGATCAGTCCTAGCAGGTGCCCGGATGTCTATATTGGCTAGTACTCAGTGGGGTATTACCCATCAGGAGGCACTTCCTATAAAAGACAGCAGAGGAAAGTAGCCCCGTTCCTGCAGCAACTGCCATGCACTCTCCCTCCTATGCTGGCTTTGTTATTGTGGTAGAGTACGCTAGTGGGCCTACTGTATTTAAAGTTTTCTCTCCACTATGGGCATGTATGGAATTTTGCATTTGAGTTGCATTTCAGCTAATTACAGACTTCTGTTTGGTTTGGGGGGTCTTGGAGCTTTCATGAAATGGTGCAGACTCCATTGTTTAGCTATTGCCTCTACAAACACAGCCCAGTACTCATTTCTTGGTTTACAAGATGGCATCTTTTGGCAATGTGTCCTGGCAGTAAGGATTACATGAACCTCCAAGATGGACTTCAAGTCAGTGAGGTGGCGGGTGGGGAGATTCTTTAGCATAAGCAATAAAACTGACAATATTTGACTTCCAATATACAAACCAGCAATCCCAAATACATCTTACCTTGTTGCTCATGTTACAAGTCTCAAAGGCCAGAGTGGAGTTTTCCACAGTAATGCATCTAGCCATGGCTATGTTAACAATCTGGGAACAAAATTAAAAATGGAAATTCAGAAAAGGGAATAACATCAAAGCAAGGCACAAAAACGCAAGAGACAGAACACCGCAAACAGAACAATTATAATAATACCTAGCTCTTATATAGTGCTTTTCATTAGCAGATCTCAAAGCGCTTTGCAAAAGAGGTCAGTATCATTCTTCCCATTTTACAGTTGGGGTAGCTGAGGCACAGAGCGGGGAAGTGACTTGCCCAAGGTCACCCAATATATTAATATTTAAGAGTATTACATTCCGATTAGCATAAAAACGAGGAGTTCTGATTAGCATAAGAGTTTGTTTCTACATGAAAGTTAATCTGGAATAAGATAGGGTGTGAATTTAAAGCAAATTAACTATTACTGATTAACTCCATGTGTGGACAAGAGCATAAGGGAATAAGAGCATCCACACATGGATTTAGCCAGGAATAGCTATTCAGGAATCTTTTAGGGCTTGTCTACACAAGGAGTTATTCCAGAAGAAATTGGTTAGCATGATCTCTTTTACTGGATGCTCTCTATAAAAGAAACATAGTGTAATCTAGGCAAACTAAAGATAACGGACCATATTCTCTGCTGGTGTCAGTGGTGCCCATAATATCTGCTCGAACTCTTTTGTCTGCCAAGAGATGCTTTACATTAGCCTTTTTCTGGAACACAGGAGGCAGCAAGAGTAAGTTTTTTGTTAGGCATAGCTAACTTTCCGATTGCTGCTTCATATGCTGTAACTGTTACTGAAAAGCGATTTATAAATCCCCTCACATTCCTGCAGCACAGTCTAACCAACCCGAATATGCAACAGGTTAGGAGAAAAATCTTCTTAAATTGACATTATGCAGACAATTTGATTGCCTGGCCAATCAAATCAGAGATCAGATATCTCCTGTTATCTTGGCCACCCAAAGCTAATTCAGAGTTAAAAGCTGCTCTGAGCTAGTCATGCAGCTACACTTTAACTAGAAGGTAAAAAAACCCCCAAACCCTAAACCATAATAGCTGGCAAAAGGCTACCTGCTGTCATCAGACCTCTGTCTGGTGATGGATTTAGGACACAAGTGGTGGGATACATTTCTATTCTATTCAGGCTATTATACTGCACCCTTCACTGCTGCATCTGAGCATCTTCCCTCAGGGGATTAAATTACATGAGTAATATCTGTCATGAATTCTTTTTTCGCTCTCCTTCCCCAAGGGGAAAACTGTTTGTGGATTTTTATATATATTTAATTTTATTAAATATTATATATAATGTGATCTGTGTCATGTTGCTAAGATAACGCTTCAGCCCTCACAGATAGGGTTGGCTGCCCTTGATCCAGTCAGTGAAAGGGTGTATTGGTACTTATGGTAGTACAGGATTCAGCAGCAGTTGTGTACATACCGACACTTTGGAAAGAAGGAATTTCAATTGTAACTTAGCCAAAAGGTTTATGATTATCTTTTTAAACTTTTGCATCATATTGGTGGAAAAAAGCATGAGTGACAGAACATTGTCTATCAGGAAATAGCTAGTTAGAAAGTGCAGATGCGAATGAGAATTTTTTTTTGAAAAGTGTCTAAATATTTTCTCTTTCCAGATGTTCCTTTGTTTTTGTTGCAGTACAGGTGGCCTCAGGTCTCTCAGGTGTCTTGTATCTCTTCATTCTGCCTCTTTTGCTCTATTTTCCCTACAATTGTTGTTACACCAGGGAGTCATCATCATGATACCTTGTTAGCATGACCATCTGGAGACGTTATGGCTTGCACTAAGCTTTCTCGTACTGCTGTTTGAATGACCAGACGAATGCATTCTAAGGGCATTTATGCGTTCTGAAGTTTATATCAGAACACTGCTTATACTGGGCTGAATTCTGCCAGGTACCAAATGCCCTCAGTTCACACACAAGGAAGTCAATGGAACAATATTGATTTATAACAGATGAGGATTTGGCCTAATTGAGGTATATTGTATTTTAAGATAATCATGGCAATATTTGAAAATTATAGCTCGTTGAGCTGCAGTATTAAAAAATGTAGCCGCTTTCCTCCCTTTTTAGATGACTGAACCTTTTATGAACTAATCCTGATTTCTGTGAGGAAATCTGCTGTTCATAAAATATTTTCCAAGTAGCTTTGAATATTATTCATCCTACTGGTAGCTTCTGAATGGTTATTTCAGTAATCAGTACTTGTTGTTTGTGTTGTGTAGCTGGTCATCTAAGCAACAAGGTATTGTTTTTGTCCAGTGACTGTTTTTGCACAGGAGAATAACAACACATAACCAACTTTTGTAGTTTTCAGGTGAATAGTTATTTGTCTTAAAATATATGAAACTTTTGGGATCTATAAACACAATGCTCCGAGATCATTCATAAATCACATGACTTCACAAATCACAGCAATACAAATTTGGCCTTTTTAATTCACAAAACTGTTCCCCAATATTTTTACTATTTGACCAGCTCTACTGGAAAATATGGTCCACGTCGCAGCTAAAGTAAAGCAACCTTAACCCAACTTCACTGACTCCCTGGGGATTCCCCTGGAGGTAGAGAAATATCTGGGAGTTTATAGCCAGCAGAGCAGCTCTTTCCCACCCCTGACAGTACCCTTGGCCTGGGAGGCATGTCTGAGGTGTGGCGAAGTATGGCTATGTCTGCTCCTGGCTGCTGGAATAGCCTAGGAGGTAAATCGAAGTTGTATTGGGGGGCTGAACTGACCCACAGCCAGCATCAGTGCCAAAGGGGGTAACACTACTTATGCTCCTGTCCTCAGCAGGCACAGCACAAGCACAGCTGAGTATCTGACCAATTACTTTCAGGAGTGCTACTCTTGCTGTTAGCATCTGAAAGTCTTTCTAGTTTTGACAGAACTACATATGGTAACAAAGTGCCTTACTTTTGTGACCTGGGATCACTGTCACTTGTTCTTAACATTCAGATTTTTTAATTTAAATTTATGCTGAAATTATAAATGAAGTAGCATGTCCATGATGCCTCAGGAGGGTCTATTTTATGCTCCTGTATTTTTAGAAATGTTTCCGACAGCCCTGAACTTTGGTGAAGAAATATGGACCAAGATCAGAATCTACATTTTGTGTACACACACACATACACAGATGCCGAATAAACACACACGTAAAGAGATGCTGAATATGTGAATAATTAGCACATTGTGAAAATGAGACTCACCTGACATTGAAGTTCATAGAACGGCGTGAATACAACACCAGGGGAAGTTAAAGAGAAAAAAATTGAGAATACACATTCCTTACACAACCACAACTTCCACTAAAATCAATGGGAATTTGGGGTGGGTAGGGAAAGCAGGACTGAACCCAAAATATTTCTGAAAAAGTATTCTGTTGCATTTGTATAAGTACTGGAGACTGGGTTTTAGCTGCACTTTAATATGTGATATGGCTGTTTGGGAGGATACTTCTATTTTTTGTTTGAAAATAGAAATGAGGCTGTTTTTATTGTAGAAGAGAAAAAATAGATTTCTAGTGCACTCTAGTGGTGTCAGGCTCTCAGTACAAAACAATAATTATTGTTCATGTACTATATCGATTCCATGAATAAATTATTGAAGACCTAAAAATCCTGGGGATTATAGATAATATATCTCTGCATCCACCATATCTCTGTCTGTAGCCACAAGATTTCTGAAATATAAACTCCGGAAATTAGGTAAATTGCTTAGATGTGTTTCACTATTATCTTGACTAGTATGTGGTAATTTATCACGTCAGTTATCACGGAAGAGGCTTGTTAATGTAAAATTTTGTCTTGGGGCGGGGGAAGAGGGAAGTGCAAAAAAGATGGAATCTTCATTATCAGAAATGTCACCCAATAGAAAATGCGAAGAGAAGCACAGAAATACCAACCAATGAGCCATATCTTCAGATTTGTCGCCTGTCATAGAGCAAAGAGAATTACTACAACATAATGAAATAATTTCATCCTAAACCATGGTCTGCAGTAAAGGTGAAATTCACCATGGCTAAGGGAGACCGTATGAGGCCCTCCACACCTCTAGGAGTCACTGAGTTTGTGTCACAGCCCAACCATAGAAAGTAAGTTTAAATGAAGAGTGGCTGGTTAACACAGAAATGTAAACATGCATTTGTCGTGTATTTGCCCGTATAAAGTTCACATACCAGTCCACTGGCTTTAACAAGAGGAGCTTCCAGGTCTGGGTAGATGTTCTCCAGATACCACTTGAAGTTTTTGCACTTAAGTTTCTTCCGCAGTTCTATTTGTTGAGTCAAGTCTCCAACATCCAGGTTTTTCTGGATTAAGTGGTAACCATGTCCATAGAACAATTCTTTGTACTCATCTAACCAGACCTCTGCAACACGTGCCAAATTCCGCTCCACTGTTTTTATCCGGTCTTTAGGGAAGGAGTACGGGTTGTCATTCCTGAAAATATGTCCAACTCTGGAGCATGGGATGATCTCAATTTCTCCTCCACACATCCAGACCTGACAAACAGAGTTTGATTTGATAAAAATGTTGGTAAATGGTACCTTCTGGTATACAATAGATCTGATTTTGAAAAGTGGCCTCAATTTTTGTAGGCACAATTTTGTGGGTGTAACATGCACTTATGTGTAGGTACAAATGAAGAGAGCCCAATGGGAAATGGTCTGTGTTGGGTGCACTGTGGAGCAGTATTAGCCTAGGGGGAACCCTCTCAATCAGGGACAATCCCTTCAGAGCTCCCCAGGACACACGGGGGCCACACCAACTCCACCATCCATTAGGGAGGAGCAGCATATGCCTATCTCGCCAATTTCTATGCTGGTGTGGAGGAGGCACACAGCCAAAGCCCTGCCTCTTCCTGACTCATTTAGAGAGGTTTGCCTAGCAGAGACTGTAGTTGGTGTATCTGGCCTCTATTCTGGGATGAAAATGAAGGTTTCTTGGGCCTTTGTCTATGTATTAATACCGAAGTATCTCTGCAATTCAAATACTTAGGTGCCTTAATGACAGTGTTTGCATGAGCAATTAATTGGCGGTATATGATAAACGCCTCTTGGGCTGATAGGCCAGGAATTGAACCAGGGATCTCCCGAGATAAAATCGTGAACGGCTACAGCTTGAGCTGAAGAGCCAAGCCTTTATAATGACTGGCTGTAACAACTCCTTTCCTTTGGGGGTCAGCACATAGTGGGATCTGTAATACACTCACCGGGAGTGATAGATGGAATTATTTTCAGGGAAAAAACTGTGGCCACAAAAATGGAGGTCAGGTAAAGGTCTTGTTAAAAATCAAGTCGATTGTGTTACTCACGCAGACTAACTTGAAAATACCGATAAACAAACAACGAGCATTGCTGAGTTGAACAATAATTCTACACCTGGCTTGTATTAGTAAAAATCATAAATAAATGACGAGCATAGCTTGCGGCCCATGTTCCAGGCCTAAAAGGAAGTAATTTCCACAACAATCTTTGGAAAGGGGAGGAGAGCCATGAGTTTCAAAGTCGTTCCTTTTTTTAATACTCCCTACTTTAATTTCCACACATGTGAATGCAAGAGTTTGTGTTTAAATCAGGAGGGTTCAAAGTTCATCTTTAACTGCTAGTAGAGGTCCTGATTCAGCAAAGCCCTGAAGAATATGAATTGGGGCCTAAATGAGATTCAGAGATAATAGCATTTAAAGGCTATGAGAATTCAAATTGACAGAAACATTCAGTAACATTATTACTACTTAGGAAAGCAGCATACCTTGAACGAAATCTCCATATTTTCACCTCCCCAAACATCCAGGCCAGGATCATACGTTCCAAGTTCAAAAAAATACTTCTTATCAATAGAAAATAATCCACCTGCCATTACGGGACACCTAGGAATGAACCACAGACCTTACATTGGTATTCTGTGGGACAATAAAAATGCACCTGCCACAGCACCCCTACACAGGAATAGTCTGGAAATCATGGACTCCCAGCTGTCCTGTGACAGGTGCTAAGTGTAACACTATGTTAATTTGCACTTACAGAAATGGAAACTAAACAGACACTAGATAGTTAATGAACAGAGAGAGCAAACAGATCAGTTTGAAGAAATGGAGAGACCCACTGGATATGAAAATAAGCAAAACCAGTTTAAAAGCTGAAGTTAACTAAGTGGCAATGAGAGCAGCATGTGTGTTACCTTGCTGCAGACAGGCAAGCACACTAACAAAATGGATACTAATATTTAAAAACCATGTGATGGAAAGTAAACATTGGTTTGAAGAAAGTACAGTACTCTTTGGCAAAGTGGCTGAACAGAAGCTGAAAATTTTAATGAACTAAGGTAATTTTCAGATCAGTTTTGTCTGTCTATCCAGGTTCTCCTGTTGGTGTCAAAGGAACTGAAAATTGGGCTTTAATTTTAGATTAAATTTCTAGAGGGTTTTTTTTCTGTTAGAGACTAGAAGCCAAATGCTTTAATGAGTGGTGCAAAGTAGAGTCATGAGATAAGTAGCAAGGTAATACAAAAAGAATGGAGATAAACCAGAAAGGCCACCATACAAATGATTCTCAACCTGTGCAAACAACATTGTAGAGGAGAGACAGTCACTAGGAAGATGGAAGGAATCCGAGACAAGGATCACTTACTCTGTATGATACCTCCTAAAACAGTCTGGGCTGGATTCTCCACATCACTCATTTAGTTTTGAACACAATGAAGGGGAATGAGATGCAGGAACCAGTTATGGCTCTCTAATCCTGCACTGTCCAGCCCTGGTACAAGTCAGAGCTGCTGGGAGCTGATCTAGTCTGTTCGCTAGTGCGAGGTTCCTCTGTGTCCATACGCTAGTGAGGGGATTGGGTAGAGTAGATGTCCATTCTACCGTGCCCCTCATCAACTCTTAGTCCACTCTACTGCAACCCTGATTCATCGCCTCCCTCCCTCCTCCACCAAAGGAAAAAGTGTGTGGCACAAAGTGGACTTTTCTCAATGAGGAATCCCACTCCCTAACTTCAAGTGCTGACAACAAACCCACCATGATTTATGGCTGATAAGATCAGAAGAACTGGGCTGACTTTTCACGTAATTGCAAAAGCTTGTGTGGCTTCTGACATAAAGGGACCATTTGCTGCTGCAGTGTGATTGTTCTAGTACATGACCTTTATCTCTGACTATGACTGTGCTGGAATCCCTTGGCTGTTACGCTGAAGCCCTTGAGGCCATGCAGTGTCCAGCAGAATATTTATGGCTCATGAGCTTTTGAGCAATGCTTGCTGTGCTCTCTGTGACTCAGGTTGGCATGCATCAGGTGGCACAACTTCCTACACAACTTAATTGCACAGATTTTTCTGGATGTTGGCCTTTCTGTGCCCATTTATGTAAAAGGGGAACTTTGGCCCCCAAAAGACTAGTTGTAGGAACTGATGAAGGAGCATTTCTGCTTACAAAATGCTTAATTTTATACTCTTACCTTATTATATCTGTTTCCTTGGTTTTATTTTTCTCAATGACCTCTGGAGGAATCTGCCTCCATCCAAAATTCATTGGCCAGGTAAAAATCCCACGCTGAAAGTTATCCACTGTCATGTAACTAAACACAGAAAAAGAAAGCTATAATATCGAGTTTTGAAGTAAACTCGTAATCAAAAGGAATAAGTGAACATGAACTTGTCTATGTAATTAAAGCAAAAATCTCAACAATGTCTTCATATATCTTCTTCTTTGAGCACTAAACATTCATGACGTACCAAACAGCAAATGTAAATTGTGATATTTGTGGTAACTGAGGTAGCTGTATGTATTTTAATATTTGTTCATGTACATTTTTTCTGTATTCCTTGAGTGAAATAATTTGTGAAAAGTAATTAGCAGGTTCAGTAGCTTGTCTTCCCATAATTAATATTTTTGATACTTATAATTTGTAAGTGTTTTTTGTGAAAGTTGCTTGTATTATGATCTAGAAGTACAAGATGGTATAGAAGGAAATTACCTCATGTCCTTATCACTGATTACTTCAATAACTGGGCACACTACTTTCTTTCTGTTCAAACGGACTCTTTCCAGAAGTGGTTCCAGCCATCCTACATTACATTCCACATGAGAATCTAAGAATGTCAATACATCACCTAGAGGGCAGAACCAAGAGGGGATTATTTTAATTCTGAGAATGAAATGCGTTCAGTTAAGTCCACGTCCAGCAGCTACTGCCCCTAACAAGAATACTCTACTCCCATAAACCCACCTAGGAAGAGCCCAAGTATGGGCCTCATTCTGAACATATTTTGACCTCAATTATTATTTCCAGACAACTGTTTTGCAAAGAGTGTTTGCCTGCTCACAAAATGGCACATTCTGGCCAGCCCTGGCACATGCACAGACGGGCGGGGAATGTGTGCCAGGGAGGTAGCCAGAATCCCAGGGAAGGACATGGTCCCTACTCTCTCCTAAAACCCTTGTAGATGCTAATCATCTGAGATGAGTGTAAGGGACAAAGAGATGGGTGGAGCATGCTCCATCTCTTAACTGGCAGATAGAGCTGGTCAGGTGCAGAATGTGGAGCAAACTCCCCCTGCTGCTTTAGTGAGTGCTTCCCAGAAGCCTCTAGGAGGAATTCTTGCTAAGTGAGGTATAATTTCTCCTGTGGGTTCCAACTGCAACATGTCCCCTCCATGCTTCCTCCAGAGTGGGTATGAGCACTGGGACAGAATCTTGGACTCAAAAGTGCACCTCCTAGTAGAGAAGGCAAAACTAGAATATAAGTCTGGAAAGGGGCAATCTTCCTTAACTCAGTGCACAAAATAAGGGGGAAAATGCTTCCTGGGCAAAGTGGAAGAAAAGGTAGGACCCATGACCCCAAACACACCTTCCCTTCAAACAGCCTCAGAAAAACATACACCCCTTTCTGCTTACCACCCAAACAAGTTCCCAGCCAACAAAACAATGAAAGCAAGCTTAAGACATACTAGACAAAACTGGCTGTTAGTAGAAATGTCAATATATGACCTCATTGGTGCAGGACAATACAGACATTGTAATGACAAATGATATGGGTCTGTGAGCATCAAGAAGTGAGGCGAGGGAAAGACAGAGATATTCTGCAAAAAGGATGTTAGAATTTCTAAAATACAGAGCCTCACGGTAACTCACTACGGCTGCTCAGTAAAATAGTTGTGTTTTACGTCATAAATTCTACTCAAATCCTTTATCTTGTTACTGCCTAATTTCAAATCATCCGGTTACTTAGAGCTGGTAGGAAAAAAAGTCAAAATTTGCATGATACATTTATTTGACTTTTATTTTCCAAATATGTGATGGGCTGAGTAGTACAACATAGCAAGCTGGTCAAATACTTGCAAAATTCTTTGCCAAACAATGACACCACTTGACAAATAATATTCAGCTCTCCTTATATTAATTCAAGCTGCTATGATATACAGCACAGTAATAAAGGGCAACATTTTTGTAGTATAAATCTCCTATTCAGACAAGCCCAAAATGGCAAATAAGAATAACTTTCCTCTTACCTTTAGCAATCTCTGCCCCTGCTAGTCTGGCTCGTATTAAACCATGTCTTTCTTTGAGGTGAAGGAGCTGAACCTTTGGAAACTGTGACATATATTTGTCCAAGCTATCCTTGAGGTATTCTAAACAGGAGAGAAATAAGCAAATTATTACAAATGATTGGCTTGTCTTTTTAAAGCCATAACAAAGCAGTGAAAAAAGTTCCCCCTCACTAAGTTTTAAACCATCTATGAAACACACTAGTTTTTTTTCACTTGGAGACATTCCCTTTGACTTTAATGAGCATTGGATTAGGCCCTTTAGTAGCACTGTTTCCTCCCTCCCCAAACTATTTGGAAGCCTTTGTATGAATCATGTGTTTGAGCTCTATGGAGGTTTGGAACACAGCCAATCAGAAAGGACAGGGCAAAAATATGCATGCTATGGATAGGATTTTCGAAAGCACTCAGCATTAGCCAAACTCTGCTCCTATGCAGGTGAATGGTAAAACTCTCATTAATGTAAATGACAGCAGAATTAGGTTATTGCTGCTCAGTTTCAAAATCCCAGCCTGTGTGACATTGGTCCCATGCCAACCTCTGGCATTCCCCATTGAACCTTATACTTAATATTTCCTTTAGAACTCATAAAATCAGAATTTTCTCCTTTAAAACACCATAATTCCCATTAAAAAACTGGCTCTCAAGTTGGTTTTCACAGAGTGACTGTTTTTTGCTGTGCTTTGCAAATTTTCTGTTGAATCCCAACAGCTAATATTAACTGCTACATTTAAACAATCCATCCGGCCTTAAATTGAGTGAGGAATGCAGCACTGCGTGTCATTATTTCTTACGTGGCACTTTATATTTGTTTGACTTTATTGTGGGAGTGAGTTTCAGAAAGAATAAAATGTGAGAAAGAAATCTGTATGAGTTAGTAGCAATCCCAAGCATGTGTGGGTTAAATATATTGGGCCAGATTTCACTGTCTTTGTCTGACTAAAGACAGAGTGCAATCTGAGAGAGCGCTTCAGTGAGAGTTTCTACATTGGAGTTTTACACCTTCCTCTGAAGCATATAGAGCTGGCCATGGTCAGAGACTAGGTATTGCACTAAATTGACCACTGAACTAATTCACTGTGGCAATTCCTGTTTATATGTTTGCCTGAGAGAGAGCCTTTAGGGTTTGGCTCCTGAATTTTACATGTCCTTTTTTGCTTTTCTAAAGGAAACAATTGTTTACATTTCAAAAGCCAACTGAAAATCTTGGCTTGAGTGTTTTAAACTTTGTGGACACACTAGAATTCTGCTTTCTGCCACGCCTAGAAATAGAATACCACATAAAACACAGTTCTTTCATTACCACCCATGACATTTCTACTGCAAGATGCCCAGTATTTTCATTATGCCACTGGCTTGTTAGTCCATACAAAGCAAAGTGCAAAAGTGAAGGAAAGTTTGCTAGAAAATAGTGTACAAATCTATTTATTTTCCAAAAAAATGCAACTGTCTATAACATGTATATACTGAATTAAGTCCTTTTCCTCTCATCCTCCTTATGTCAGTTCTCTTTTTAAATTGTAAACTCTTTGGGACAGGGATCCTGTCTTTGTACGTGTTTATACCGCACCTAGCACACTTGGGCCTGATCTTGATTTGGTACAGGGCTTGCCAGGAGGAGCTAACAATCTAAGAATTAGCCCATTGTTCAATTATTCAAGGCTGAACTCTGTTGTGGACCATTGAGAACCAAAGTATTAAAAAGCAGAGACTCAGTGTGGCATTGCAATTACTATGATTGTGCCTGTTGTGACAGATTTCAGTTACCAACCTGCCTAAGACCTCAGGTGATCAGTCTGAGATCACAGGACCATAGGGGTGTACACCACACCATGTGACTGAATTTTAAAGCTTTAATGATAAAATGATAAAGTAACAGCGGAGAGTGCTGGAAAATGCTTCCACGTCACTCAGAGGAAGGAAGAAAGGGTTAATGCCCTAACAAGCCCTAACCCACTTTCATACTCACATGCACCCGACCCAAAGCTGGCCAAGCCTGGGTATAACGTGAGAAGAAGAGCGGGGGGCGTGGCGGGGGGGAGGGTGGACGAGAGTGCTGTCCTGGGCCCAGGTCGTCTGAGAATCCGCTGTGATCTCCATGTTGCTCCAGCTCTCGGGAGGGTTTTAAGTCCTTGGCTCCTTGCGGGGGGGGGTGGGGGGTGATGTTCCACCCAGGGACTTCTGCTTTTGGTGCTCTTTGTGCCAGTCCAAACCACTTTTCTGTAGTCTTTTTCCCTTTCACAAAACACCCCTGCATCAGGGACGCCTCCCCCTCTTGTTGTCTCGTCTGTGTTTTCAGATTCTGCAACCCTGGGCTTTGTTCTCTTCTTTGCTGGCCTTGCTGTCTTGTAGGTGCAGGTCAGTCTGTACCATTGGATTTTTTTTTTCTCACAGCTGCTTGAGCAACTTTCAAGCCCCCGTCTTTCTCGGCTCGCAGCCAAATGTTGGCTGGAAGCTGCGACTTTGAGCTGGCTGGAGTCAGTGTCTTATCTTCAAATTGAGCTAGCTGAAATGTTGAATTAACCTGTTCTCTGCTCTCTTATTCTTCCCCCCCTCTTGGCCTCTTGCTACCTGTAAAGGAACTTCCACTCCCCACTCGCACACCTTTGACCCTCCTCAACATGCTTTGCTTGGCTTGCAACAGTGTTAGCAATATACAGTGTTGATCTGCCTTCCCAGGGGACTTGAGGGAGGGGACCCTTGGGATGTGACACTGTAACTTGACTGTACATAACAGTGACCATTTAGATGCTTTCATACTACACAATAGCTTAAGAGATGAAGAACAGTACTGTATCTAGCTGAGATTCCAGGACCACTGAAGTAGGCCAAATGTAATTGAATTTGGCCAGGACTCTGTGATTATCACTCCAACTGTCATGAAAGTGTTTTAGTATCTTGGGTCAGGGCACCTATTTTATGTCTCCTGTGAAAGATGGAGCCTCAAGCAACACAGTATTCATAGACTCATAGACTTTAAGGTCAGAAGGGACCATTATGATCATCTAGTCTGACCTCCTGCACAATGCAGGCCACAGAATCTCACCCACCCACTCCTAGAATAATCCTCTCACCTGTATTTCAGCTACTGAAGTCCTCAATTCATTGTTTAAAGACTTCAAGATGCAGAGAATTCTCCAGCAAGTGACCCATGCGCCATGCTGAAGATGAAGGCGAAAAACCTCCAGGGCCTCTGCCAATCTACCCTGGAGGAAAATTCCTTCACGACCCCAAATATGGCGATCAGCTGAACGCTGAACATGTGGGCAAGACTCACCAGCGAGACACCCAGGAAAAAGTTCTCTGTAGTAACTTCTAACACCCCATCACTGACCATTGGTCCTATTTACCACTGATGGCAATTGATTGACCTTTGACTAAGATCATGTTATCCCATCAAACCATCCCTTCCATAAACTTATTTAGCTTAATCTTGAAGCCAGATAGGTCTTCACAACACAACACTATGGGGCATTGGTTTCATATTGATTCATGCCATCTCCTGATTCATCATATAATCCACTCTCTACTTCCTTTGGAAGTGTTCTTGGAAGTCTCCTATCCAAGCACTACATTGGCCTCCTCCTGGCTGGGGGAATCAATTCAAACTGGGATTACAGCACAAGGTGGCATAGCTTTGTGATTAAAACATGGGGGCAAGTCGAAATTAATTAAGAACATTATATTTCTTTTCCTATACAGATTTTAAGTACAGAGACGCAAATTGCTGTTTAGCCCTGGGACACATTCATTTCCTTAATTTAAAGGAAGCTTCACCTACCTTTTGTGCTGAAGTCATCCACCAGAATAATCTCTTTAATCAGGTGAGGAGGAGATCGATTGAGGACACTGTGAACGGAGCGTAGAAGAGTGGACCACACTTCATCCACAAAACACATGATAATCGTGGTAGTCGGAAGATCATTGTGAACCAGTTGTTCTGAACACCTAAAATGTCAACAATACAAATGAACAGCATCCAGCAGGTGATGTTTTCAATGTACATGAGGCCAGAGGATTTAAACTTCTGTAAGTTTTGGTAAAACTTTGAAAGGCTGCTTGTTTTGTGTTTAGCTTGGAGATTTATAAGGTGGGGGCGGGGAATAGAAATATTCTGAATAATAAAGATATAACAGCAATAAGGAAATTCCAGTGATACAAAGATGAGCGTTCAGGCACAATAGATGATGATTTTTATAAGATCTATACCACTCATTGTGGTGGAGGCAGTCTCAGCAGACAGGCCAAGGATATCTTCTCTCACACACAGGCGCGCGCGCGAACGAACACACGCGAACACACACACACACACACACACACACACACACACACACACACGACTTCGTACGACTGGCGTGGCACTCTGTAGGTAGGTAACACCTCACAGAAGCTGCATCTACTGCAAAGTAGCCACTGTTCAATTATCTCATTTTCACGAACATTCTCTAAGGCCCTGATTCCCCCAAATAAGCAGATACATAGTTTGGTTCATGGGAGTGTTCCTATTGATTGCAACTGACTTCTCATGTGAGCAAAGTTTCGTATGTGCTTACGGGTTTTGCAAGATCAGGACCTAAGAACAAGAATAATGTACTCATTATTACAGTGTTTGTTCCTAGTGTTTCCTCTATTGCTCATGGTATTGTGTAGCTCATGCTGCCCTGTTTCTGGCAGGTCTTTGTCTTATAGCTCAAGCTGCCTTATTGCTGGCATGCCTTCATTTCTCTCTTGCTGTGTCTCTCCCCAGAGCACAGTCCCCGGTTGCTCATAAAGAAATGCAGTCTACACCCTCTACTGGTATCACCACTTTTCTGTTTAAGAAAGTGCTGCCTGGTCAGAACAAGCAGGGTGGGCACAGTGTTCTTGCTGTTTCTCCAAAGCATCAGTTTCTTGGCACTTGCACAATGCTGTACTGAACTGGAAGCAGAGAAAGACTGAGAGAAATGCTGAGGATTCACAGAGTGTCTGAATTCTTTGACATTCCAAACTGCATGCAAATCAACTGTATAGAAAAAAAATCCAAGGGTACATGTAATGGTACAGGGAAATAATCACTCCCAAAAAGGACTGTTCATAGTACAATAACAATACACAAAACATGCAGATGCAGAAGAGAACTTTACCCAACATAACTGTTTTGAGTGGACCAAAATGGATTAATCTTGAGGGCGCAAGGGGGTGGGATGACACTACAATATACCTCATGTCAATGCAATTAAATCTGTACACACACAACACACACAAAACTATCTTTGAGGTTCCATTTCTCAAACAATCTCAGAATCTAAAACTATCAAGCATTTTCTGTCTTTTGTCAAAATATGTAGGCCTTTCTTTTTCACATGAATTTCCTCCTCCTCCCCCCGCCAGCTCAGCCTGTGAATGCTGAAAGCTCATCAACACACTCCATCCAGAGGGTCTGAATGTAGCCTACTCGCCTAGCAAACAGGGAAAGATGAAAATCAGTAGATTTGAGGGGATGATAAAATTTATCCGATTTCTATGAATTTGTCATCTTATTCCATGACCGTCAAAATGTGATGGCTGGGTCAAGTCTGGGTCTTCAGTGCTTGGACAAAAGGTCGATGAGCAGCTTTTCTCATCTTCTATTTGCAATTCAACTACTGCTTTGATATGTGCCTTAAGGGGACATTCACTCCCTAAGCTCTGGTATCTTCAAGTGGATCTTGAGGAGTACAGAGCATCTTACTGACAAACTCCTCTTCCCAGAATTATATTATTTTTCGCCTAGAATACCTTAGCATTATTGGGGCTTGCTTGCTCTCTGTTATTGATAAAGTGTGTCCTGACAAAGGTTTGATCTGTTTTCTTCCACGGTAGGCCTCTTACATGTAGGAAGAGCAACCAATCCACCTGCTAATTGAGAATACTACAGGGGTAATGATCTTCTTGGTGAACATAAAACAGAGCACCATTTGTTTTTATGCTTTCCCT
This sequence comes from Macrochelys suwanniensis, assembly GCA_033296515.1. NCBI lineage: Eukaryota > Metazoa > Chordata > Testudines > Chelydridae > Macrochelys > Macrochelys suwanniensis. Next base: position 29,581,038 of record CM065784.1, on the reverse strand, counting down.
TTAAAAACAAGCAGGCACTAGAGCACTATATGGCAGAATAATTTTGAAAAATCATATTTTTTCTTGTATTTGGAAATATAAGCCATCAAATTATACTTTTATTGGCTCAGATACAGCTCACATATCTGCATATCTCAGAGAGAAAGTGAAGTGTGGACTATAAAAAGAAGTATTCGCAGAGCCTATTTGTATCTCGCTAATTGCAAGTGCAGTTTTGATTTCTTTTCTAGCACTGGCTATACAAAAAATCCAGATCAGCCTCTCTAGCATTCCTTTAAGTATATCTTCCCCCTTTTATAGCATGAGAATGATTTTGTAATACGCTTACAGGGGGTTCATCTTAGGACACCAGTCATCACTGGATCAGCCAGAAGGAAATATTGATATTTGATATGTTTTAGTTGGAAACCATCAACATATTGGCCCATGGCAATGACACAGCTTGCTGCTGTGCAGGACCTTTTGGATTGGAAGTGAGTTCTGGACTCTCGAAGTCACTGGAAAACACTTACTGAATGTATCACAGGAGAGGCATTTATCATGGGGGGAGAAGAAAGAATTTGCAATCCTTCCCTGCTCTTAAAAAACGGTGACATGTATGATTTTGTTGGTGACCTCAACGGAGGCAGAAGGTAGATGCTGAGAGTGACAGCTTTCACTATAAAGGGATTTAAGGGGCGAACAAGTAGCCCTACAATGAAGATACAAGCAAGACTCAATGGACTGAGGGTGGTGGTAATAGGAGAGTAACATATAAAAAAGAATATTAAATCCATGTTTAACTACTTAATTTTATTATCACTAGTCCAGATCTCTGGGCCTTCTTCTAGCCTCTTAGGAAGCATAAAGCATCTAGAAAGTAGTGGGGAATTCCTCTAGCAAAGATGAATCCGTGGATGATGCAACAGCCCCCAAGGACTTAAAGCAACCCTTAGGAGCAACCTTAAATTAAGGAATGGCATCAGTGTCTCTTTTCTTGCCTGAAGGAAAAGGGATAAGTTCCCTCGCAGGGACTGGCGGGTCCATTCTTCCTTCTATTGATACACATTTAAAGAAGCTTAATTTCAAAATTTCCCTCAGCTAGTGTATGTATACATGACACCTAAATGAAAGGAGCCAAACAATGTTGCTTAAAGGTGGGACTTTCAAAAGTGCTCAGGGTTGGCCTGACCCTGCTTTCCTTGAAGTCAGCTCACCATTGACTTAGATAGCAACAAAGAGAAGCCAACTGTAAACACTTTTGAACAACCCACCTTAAATGACATTTTTAATCAACATGGCTCCAAGGTCTGACACCCTAGTGATAAGTCTCTGCTTTCCATGAGGGTTACCTGCATCTGCTTCCTAGCTCAGGGTAAAATTTTCTAAAGTGTCTAAGTGAGTTAGAAGCCTAAGACGCATTGAAAGTCAGTAGGCTCTAGCAGCCTAAGTCACTTGGGCACTTTGAAAATGTTACCTCAGTTCTCTTGATTCATGAGTTTGAGAGTACAATGGAGACAGAGCACGCAATCCGCACTAACAAAAGAGTGTCTAATGGCACCTCCAGATGATTAAAGACTGGTGGTGCCCTAAAATGTCATCTTTTGCTGCTAGAATGGTGGCTGAGATGCATGACTTTGCTAGCACGTATACCTGGTTGCCAAGATGCAGAGTGGCATGTAGGAAACGATGCTCTTCTACCAAGCGGGGTTGTTATGGGTTGGGCATGCTCAGGATCAAATCCAGGTTAATGAGCAAAGCCCAAGTAAATAGCTGTGCATAGAGGAACTACAATGGTAGTTATGGGAAGAGGATTGGAATCATACCCACCAAGTTCACAGAAGATGGAGACCAGTTATGCAGTCCTTCCATGACCCCTGTGTGCAGTAGCAGCCATTGTCTACTAGCCAACTCCCACAAATGGGTTTTGTCCAGTACTTCATTTGCAAATCCACTGGCCATCTCACTGTGTATATTCCAGATCTCTCCTTGCATGGATTCTTGGGATCTTTCCCATTCCTGTGCTGGTCCCACTATGCGTAGGGCCTCCAGTGTACTTCTGCACCTGGGTGGCTTTGGTCCTCAGTGAGTATTTGTATTGTGTTAAGGGCTAGAAAGGCATAAGACACTGATGGAACAAGTTCCTAAAGCCTGCCTGGTTACTGGGGTTCAGTTCACTAGTTTAGTACTGAGGCACAGCTTAAAAGGGGAGCTGAGGTGTAAATGGGAAAGATTGGGAGATCTCAGAGAAAAAATGGCAATTCTATCAAAGAGATTTTCTGATGCATTGATTGCACTGTGAGCTGTTTGAAAACTGGGCATGCAGTATTGCTTCCTTGACAATGGACAGTGAGCAAAGAATTTGGCTTGGCTCTGGCTGATGTGGATCGAAAAAAAGGCATCCACTTAAGTGGTTATGGATTTGTAATTAGCAACTGGCCTATCCCAGTTGGTACACACTTTTGCGTTTGGTTGCATCTTCTTTTTCCACCCAAATTATTATCCCAACATCAGACTCCACTGGTTAGAAAGCGTTGCAGAGTACAGGGTATGTTGATGGGAAATTTTAACTTGGGAACTGCATACTCCATGAGTTAAACAAAGAAGAAATCTTTGCCCTCTAGAATGGAAAAAGCTACCAGCACAGTGAAAATATTCCAGCCAACTTTCCATGTAGCCAAGTATGGTTTTTGATATCTTTTCAGATACCATAATAATCTGTAATATCAGATGGGCAGTTTGCCTAGGTGCTATGTTGCCTACGACACTCCCATGTTTGGCCAGGGTGTTTTCTGTGATAACAAGGTAGATGCCCATTTTCTAGCCTTACCGGGAGCTCTGACACATCACCTAAGTATCTTATAGTTCTATAATATACCTATTACATGCACTGATCATACTGGAAGGAGAATATCCTGATTTTGGTCTCTGTGGGTCTTTTGTTTCCTTCAGGTGACACTTTACAATTATTTCAAGACAAAACTTTGTTCTATGAAATGTGAGTGTTGCCTCTTTGCTCTTTATGTTTGCCTCATATCACTTGTAGTTTCTCTGCCTTGCTGTGCTTCACAGAATACATGGTGAAAAACAATCATAGTTTTTTTCCCAATGTCTCATCACTTCAAAGATACGTTACACATTGTAGCAATTCACCTTTGATCATGGAGTCAACTTCAGAAGTGATGTGTAAAGTGTTGTAAGTAGCACTGGGGAATCCTGCTATAAATGTATGCAACTGCTGTTGAAATCAGTGAGCACATGAAGTTGCAGCAGGCTAGAGCTCAGGGGGTCTAAATGTAATGCCGATATACTTCTAGGGAAATTCTGCGCCTAAAATTTTACACCAAAAAGTTAAAAATTCTGTGCACAATATTTTAAAATTCTGCAAAATTCTGCATATTTTATTTGTCAAAATAACACAATATAATCATGCCAGTTTCAATTATTTCGGTAATTTATTTCAGAATACCTTTCAGCAAATATGTCTGTAACAATACAGACAACAAAAAAGATTCAGGAAATGTGTTTTGACCAATAGATTCCTTACTAGGTATATTAATACAGGACTTTGTATTGTAGTTTAAATGAATTATTACTCAGAAATGTATTTTCTGCACCCCTTAGAAGCAGTGCAAAAGCTTGGGGGGAGTTGGGGTAATGGAGGAGCTGAGGGAGAGGGAAGTAATTGCTGGGAAGGAGCCTGGGAGTGAACCTGGAGGGTTCACCTGGGAGTGAATCTGGAGGGAGTGGGGCAGAGAAGTATAGAACAGTTTTTTTTGGGGGGGAGGGATTGTTAGGGATTTGGGGAGCCTTCCCCATGTAGACCCTGGCTGACCCCTAGCCTCTCCCAATCAGTCAGGCACATCTGCCCTGTCCCAGTGTATCAGCTAGGCATATATGCACATGTCCCCATGTGGCCCTGTATCCCCACACACATTCCTCCCCACGCTTAATGTTGTCATCCCACTAGCTCCTGTGCCCCTGCCCCAGTCTGTCCCCCTGCTAGCCCTTCTGAACCCCAGTATGTGTGACCCCTCAGGCAGCCTTGTGGGCAGGGAATTGTGAGGAAAGCAGCCTTTGCTTCCTCTCTCTCCATAGCTGGCTGCTCCAGCCTATGAACCAGCAGCCCTCTCTTGGTGCCACATCAGCCCCTGGTGGGCAAAAGGTATAATTGCAGATTCCCTTTGCCTCACTGTCAGAATCAATTATTCCGCAGGGGGGAAAAATCTGCAAAGGACGTTAATTCTCCACTTGCGCAGTGGCACAGAATTCCACCAGGAGTATGAAATGTAATGTACAATAACCAAGAGACTAGGAGAGAAATGCAGCTAATAGGGAGATGTAAAAAAGTATGCAGCAGATTAAATTAAGTCCCCAACTTTAACCTGCACCTTCTTCCAGGTCCTCTATGTGTACATTACAATTCACTAAGTCAGACTCTCTTAGACTCAATTAGACTCTGTCACACCTACTGACCAGCAAAGTAACTTGCACATCACCTCTGCATTTGGACCATGGACTTTTGCATCTGGAGCACAAAAATGAAATTTCCAGGAGCATCTGCAAATTTCAAGGAAATGTTTGGTTTCAACGCCAACTATTTTAAAAACAAAAATCTACATTTTCGCACTGTGCAGGCATTTAAACCTGAAATGCACAAACTTCTGTCTTTCAGAACTTCCCCAGGCTATAACCAAGAAAGTGAGCTCCAAGGGGTCCTTCACTAGACTAAGAGTGCCACTCAGTGGTCATTTAGATTAATCCTAGGCAAGGGTTAGTTACTTAGCAGATATCTCAAACAATATGTCAAGTAGAGTATGCACACTGCTATTTAATAATCCTACTAGCTAGCACTTACATATTCGTTTTCATCTTCAAAGCATGGTAGAAATATCAGCTAACTAATCCTTACAAGGCACTTGTAATAGCTGAGTATAAAATATTACCATCATTATATATGTTGGGAAACTGAGGAAAATAAAAAGATAAGACAGGGAAGCAACATCAGAGCAAGGATGAGCCCTCATGAGCTACCAGTTACCAGCCCTATGATTAGACCAATTATGTGACAGAATTCACTTGGGAACCAAACATCCATATGCCAAAAGTATTTGATTTAGTTTATGATGCCCTTAAATGCTCGATATTACACCAGATAAACTGGGTAAAATTTTCCAATGTGCTCAAGTGATTTAGGAGCCTAAGTCCTATTTTTAAAAGTCACTTAAGCACACTGAAAGTCAACAGGACGTATGTTTCTATGTGCCTAAGTCTCTTTTAAATATAGGATAGAGGCTCCTACCTCCCTTAGGTACCTCTGAAAATTTTATCTACAGTGTGATTAGTCCATTAGCTGAAAATATCGATATATTTCATTGATACTTTTCATGGGGCTAATAGTGCACTGCAGTTTTGAAAGAGCACTTGACTATTTGAAGTTATGGGACGTTTATATACAGGTTAAAGCACTCCAGAAAGCACATCATGATCAAATCCTTTTGATCAATTCATAGTTCAAACTTGTCTGAGATAATTTATGCAGGGGGAAACAGATCTTACCCGGCAGGCCTTGTGTCATCAATGGCTCGGTCTACAGGGATCAAATCACTCAGATAGACATTGAAGTTTCCTTCCTTCCACCTACTTTTTGCCTCTTCTTGCTTATCATCAGGGACTGCAGCAGGATGCCCAAACTGACCGGGAGCTTTGGGATCTCTTGGGGAAAGTGTTACATCAATTGTTAAGACTTTGTGCATCCCAGTGTCTCTTGTAAAATGGACTGTATAGCTGCTTCGATTTATTTTCCTTAATTGCTCCTTATCAGCTAACCTGACATTGTGAACTTTTGTTAGCTCTGGACCTTCAGTCAAAATTGCTTTCTTAGTTAGACCATTAAGCTCAGCAGTCTTGGTTACAGAGTTCACGTTAGGGGCATCCTTACTTTTGTTGCTAATAAATTGCTGTTCTTTTCTCGTTTTCAATCTCATTGTAAAATTTCCTTTAGAATCAGTTACAAGATTCTGGGTTCCTGGGATGTTGGTGTTTGTCCCCTCTTTGCTAATAATGACAAACTGATTTTCAGAGAAAGTTAGTTTCTTTTCATGAGCAGCTTTTGTTTCGTCTTCCTTTGGCAGCTTTCCCAGTCCTGTTGGCTTTGTGGACAATCCCTTTTTCTCGGCACTGTTTGCAGCAGCCAGCTTGCTGACAGGTACATCCAAACTCCTGTTTGCTTTGTGTTCGGTGCCATCTATTGCTTTCACCCCAATCCTGTTTTGCTTTACAGGGATGATTTGCCCAGGAATTGGCAAATCTGGTACTGGGAGTTTGTTCTGAGGTTCCTTGGGGATTGCCTCCGTTTTCAATTCCTGTTTTAATCCAGCCAAAGGGATTTTCTCTGTAATCCCAATTTTTAAATTGCCCTCAATGGCCTTTGACGTCTTAGTTACAGATTGGTTCTCTTTCTCTGCAACTTTGTTTCTTACAGTAGCCGCGCTGTGTGTTAATTTGACAACTGATCTCCCTGTTGATGCAGCTAATGGGGTCTGCTGAAGCCTTTTGGGAACAGTTTGCTTTGTTCTCAGCAGGTCTGTGGAGTTTATAGCTTTTACATGCTTTTTTCTCTCTTTCTTTTCCATGGGAACAGAGGGATAGGGGCTCAGCAGTTTCACTGAGACTGTCCCAAGTGGCACAATCATTTTCTTATAGGCCATGCTTCTCTTTTCTGTTGGTTTTGGTGTTCTCTTTTCATTCTGTTTGTCTATTTCATTTTCAGCCTCTACCACTTCCTCTTCTATATTTCTATATTTCCCCTTACTAAATCTCCCCCTTTCAAAGCCTTTCAGGGGAGGTTTTGGTTCCCTTCTGGAGCCTTCAGGGGTCTTCTCTGGGTTTCGCCAAACTTTGAATCTTTCCCTTTCCCTCCTGATCATCTCATCTTTCAGAACCTTGGTGTTGATCTCACTGAATGAAAGCTTGAGAGCTGCCATGTCAAAGATCAACCAAATGACAGAGGCAACAAATATAAACGCGAGAGCTCTCCCACTACCTCGGAAAAGCTTCCGGATCTTGTTCATCTTTAAAAGTTTGTTTGTCGTCTTTATTGCGCTTGCCTCTTACCTTAGTGAGCCAGCAGTCCCCGCTCCCTGGAACACGTCTGACTAGTGATCCAGGGGAAACCTCAGATCCTGCTGCCTGTCAGTCTTTGCCTGCGTGGCATTTTACAGCGGGGCATCTGCGTCTCCTCAGCTTTTCATGATTAATCCAGCAGCATTTCATTTCATCTACAGTAAACACAGGCGTTAGGTCACTGAAGAAACAACAAGTACACGTTTCACATTGTATTCCCGTTGCTTTTCTTGTTTAACTATTATACACGTTGCCCTAAGAGAAGGGAACGGTTGCAGATCAGATGTTTTTTCTCTCCACCCAGCTCTCATTCCTCCAGCTGTAACTCAACACCTCCTCGCATAAGGAAACTACTTCAGTCCATTACCCAGAAAACTTTTTGTGCAGCTCTTACCTTCCGAGTTCTTCTGTTTATTAACCATTTATACAGCAACCTGTCCAGAGGCAATACTTTAGTTCCTGTTTCGTAACACTTTCTTAGAGTATTGAGAGTTAACCCTTCATTAACTCTTCTTGTCTAAGGTACTATTAATACTGCACTGGCTGACCTTAAGTAAATAATAAATTAAAAGGACAAAATTTTATCTCCGGTGTAACTCTAAATCAATAGATAAATATAGCTCAGTGTCTCATTTAATGTAGCAAAAATTTAGCATCTGCCCACAATCTATCTTAATTAGGAATAGATAACAAAAGGATAATAATTAGAAGTATAGCTGCAGTGTTTTAGTGAGTATTTGTATTTCTTCTGCTACACTGCAGATGGCAGATATACTTGAAGTAAATGAATTAGCTTAAAACTTGGAAACTTCTTGTTCAAATACTTGAATTGCGGGGTGTAGCAAGCTGCAGGGTGAACAGAGCTGCTTTACATAGGGTCCAAGGAAGTGAAGGGCAAAAAAAATGGACATGCACTTTAAGCAGAATGAGCCAAATTTTTCCTGTACCTGCACAAAGATGCATCCAGGGGAAAACAAAGACAAAAAATCTACAGCTTTCATACCACTGAAAATCCATCACATTCTTTTCTTGGGGGGTCAGTGTGGGGGAAAAGCTAATGGTCACTTGGGGGGACTACATGTGTGTCCCACTAACTTCAGACTGGTCAAAGATCCATAGATCTTGGCACAATGCATGGATGTCCTTTCCTCTCCATGCTGCGTCCAGTGCTGTCACTGTACAGCAGCCTAGCTCACATCACAGCCAGGCTGCCACTAGCTTCCACCCTAGGGCTGTACTCTCCCAGGCCCGCTAGCCAGACTAGGGGTGAGGGTGAAGTAGGAGGCGCAGTGCTGTGGTTTACATGAGCATTAACTTCCAATTCTGAACAGCATAAATACTGGTGAATTCACTGCCAGGTTCCCAAGGAAGCAAGTCATGCAAAGAAGCTGCTCTGTAGGTCTGCTCACCCTGGAGATTATCCCATAATGCCCCAGGAATTCCCCACCCCACAGCGCTGTCCATTAATACCTGTATAGCACCATAAATGTACATTACACTGTACGGTGAAGAAGATGGATTCACTGCCCCAAAGAGCCTATGATCAAAGACTCAATTCAGGAAAGCATCCCTGTAGATGAGGAAAAACTCTGCTGCACATGCTGAATCAGGATCTAAATTAAAAAGAGAACAAAGGAGGAGATGACAATACCAAGAGGGACAACTGTTCACCTTTTGTTGCTATATTTGGCTAGATTTCACATATTTAGCAAACATTTGCTCTTCTTTGCAGTACATATTAGAGGAACACATTTGGCGGTCTGTTCCTATTTTATGATACCAACATCAGTTCCAGGGAGACAACCTCACTGAAATCAATAGGGCTTAATGAGGTGGACTGAGAGCAGAATTTGTCCCTTGGAGTTCTGTGCCGTGACAGAATACAGAGTCTTGATTTGGTAGGGTATAGTTCTATAAGGAAAAAGCCAAAGGGAGTGGAGGAGCATTTTAAGTTCTCTAACTGTAGACATGGGAACATATGGTTTAAAAATGGCTTTTTAAAAACTTTTTTGTATAAACAAGGAATCCTAAATAACTAGGGCCCTACCAAATACACGGTCCATTTTGGTCAATTTCATGGTCAAACTATTTAAAAAATCATAAATTTCATGATTTCAGTTATTTAAATCTGAAATTTCACCGTGTTGTAATTGTAGGGATCCTGACCCAAAAAGAAGCTGGGGGGTGGGGGTGGTCACAAGGTTATTGTGCAGTGGGGGTTGCACTACTCCTACCCTTACTTCTGAGCAGCTGCTGGTGGTGATAGCTGGGCAGCTGGAGAGCGGTGGCTGCAGGCTGGGCCACAGCTCTGAAGGCAGAGCCGCCGCCAGCAGCAGCGCAGAAGGAAGGAGGCAGGGTACGGAATTGCCACCCTTACTTCTAGGCTGCTGCCTGCAGAGCTGGGTCCTCAGTCAGCAGCCACCGCTCTCTGGCCGCACAGCTCTGAAGGCAGCCGTGCACAAGTAAGGGTGGCCTGGTATGGTATTGCCACCCTTACTTCGGCGTTGCTGCTGGCGGGCGCTGCCTTCAGAGCTGGGCACCTGGGCAACAGCCGCCGCTCTCTGGCCACCCAGCTCTGAAGGCAGCGCAGAAATAAGGGTGGCAATACTGTGACCCCCCCTACAATAACATTGCGACCCCCCCCCCCCCGCAACTCCCTTTTGGGTCAGGACCCCCAGTTTGAGAAACGCTGGTCTCCCCTGTGAAATCGGTATAGTATAGGGTAAAAGCACACAAAAGACCAGATTTCACAGTCCATGACATGTTTTTCATGGCTGTGAATTTGGTAGGGCCCTATAAATAACACAGCAAGAGAAGGAAAAAAGCCGAGCAAAAGCACCTGAGCACAAACTTATCCACATACTAGAATGCAGATCCCATTGGGGCAACTGCAAAAAAAAAAAAAGGTAGGAGGGACCAATGGATCCAAAATTGGGGGAGGGGAGGGAGCTGGCTTCACAGTTGCACTCACTTCCCCTACTTGTCAATGCTCACATCCTCCATTGATACCATAAAGTATGTGTGTGAGCAGGACTGGGCTTGTGTGATTATGTGCCTGGCACTGTGTCCCCCCTGAGCTCTGTGTCGCTCTCCATGTGCTGTCCCCCTAGTGCGCTATGTCCTGTTCCCCCATGTGCTGTGTCACCCCCTGCTCACATGGCCTGGACCCCCCATGTCTCCTCCACAGCATTCTGTGTCCTCTATCTCTGTGTCGCCACCAAGCTATGTCTTCCCCACTCCACTTTGCATCCAGTCTCCCCAGTAGGGTCTGTGTGACCCTCTCCCACTAGTAACTTTCTCCCTACCCCACCATACCATGGGGTGGAGAGGGGACTAATATTGCCCCCCGCCTCCTTCCATGTGCTCCAGGCCTGTGAGGAGGGGATGCGCCTGCTTCCAGGTTCCTGCTAGTGCTGCAAGAAACAAGGACACTGGTCTCCTACCTCTGGTTACCTCTGGTGGCTGGATATGGCACCATGTTACCTTTCAGGTGGTAGGAGGAGCTCTAATCTCTGTTTATCATCTGTTAGGGGGCCTGGGGAGGAAGAGAGGGAGCTTGCTTAGCTGCTGCTATGCACAGCAACACTTTTGGGGCCAGAATGGCAAAGTCTCCCTGCCAGCAATGGCTCAAACTTGGGGCAAACTAAATATATTGTTGATTTCTTCTGTCTGACAGTTGGGGAGACAGGGAAATGTTCCCTTTGGCTTCTGAGGTGTTGGCACTTATGATACACATTCACTAGTGACTGGGGTTACTACTTGGCTGGTGTTTGACTCACCTGGCCGGGTTTTTTTTACGGATTTGCTAGTTGCAGGAAAATAATTTAATCTTTTTTATGTGGGTCTAAAGATTGTCATTGTTATCACAATACACTGGGATATTTACTGTTAAAACTTTCTGTGTGGAACTAAAGATGCTGAAGTGTTCCCACTTCCTCAGTTTATGGGATAACAGATCAAAACTGTTGAAAATGCAGTAGCTGTCTGCCCACCAACACACACACCATGTATGTGTGTGTGAGGGGGCGGGGTTTGAGTCAGGTGAGAGTGAGGAGATGTGTGATGTTATAAATCTTATCTATCTGTGTTCTCTCTCTAGATACTATAAGTGGTTGTTGCGGGAGGGTTACAGAGTTGCCTTGTGCTTGGAGTTACGGCAGGCTTGCTTTTGGGGGGTCTCTTTTTCCTCATTTTAATCACTGGCGCTGATTTTCCAAAGTGCCGGGGGGTGCTCGACCCCGGCTCTATCCTAGGCCCCGCTCCCACAATCCCTCTTCTCCCAAGGCCCCACCCCCACCCCGCCTCTTCCCACCCCTGCACCACCCAACCCCATTTCTTCCCACCCAGTTCCACCCCCTCCTCTGAGTGTGCCACGTCCTTGCTCCTCCCCCTTCTCTTCCAGCTTCCTGCACGCTGTGAAACAGCTGATTGCGGCGGGCGGTAGGCATGGGTAGGGAGTGGGAGGCGCTGATCCATGGGGCCTGCCAGTGGGCAGGAGGCTCTGGAGAGGCTGGGGTGTTCTCATAGGGACGCCATTGGTGGGTGCTCAGCACCCACCATTTTTTCCAGAGCACCCAAGGAGTCGGCACCTATGATTTCAGTCATGGTAACCCTACTAATGACTCTAACCAGTCAAGCTAAAAACTCTTAACAGGAGGCCTGACTCCCAGAAAACTCTGCAGACTGACTTCTGCCAAGTGTAGGCAGGTGTACCAACAACCTGACAGGAGGGGAGAGGGAAATCCTCTAATTATGGCGTTACTGTGCCATAATCCTGACCATGTGTCACTGTATTCCTTGCACTTGTTTCTATTTTCAGATTGTTATTCATTCTGTTAGTGCCAATCTGGAAATCTTGTTAGCCCAACCATTGATTGCAGGAGTCATCTCAGATTTCCTTCTCAGTATGATTCGGTTAGCCACCAATAGAGAATAAATGATACCGTTTTTACATTCATTAACATGCAGAAACAAAATGCAAGGAAAGGTTTGCCAGGAATTAGCAGAAAGGGATACACTTATTTTCTTTTTCCCATTTGCTTTAATATGCAAGTGAATGTTGCAGTAAGTTGAATAATTAATATTTGGTCCCAGTATTTTTGTGTAAGAGTTGCTATAGGCCATCATATATTAAAAGGAGGTGGATAACCAAGTTGCTCCTACCTTTGGTCATGATGTACTGAATTTTTTAAAAATGGATCTACCAATGGATCTACTCACTGCTACTTGGTTTTCCAGACTTAACCCTGTCCTCCCAATAAGGACATACAGGGGCTTCAGCTGCTACCTACTACAGTACACTTGTTATACTAGTGGCAGCAGAACAGTGGTGCAGCTTCTGGATTTGGAGCGGTGTAATCCTTGTGTGCAATCTTGATTAGACATCCTGAACAAAGCCTGCTTACTCAGAGGGGGGAGGGCATGTAGAATATGTCCCCTTGACAACAAGCAATGGAGCAACGGAATGGCTTTCTAGTCCCCTCTAAGGTTCCGCTGTAAAAAGCTAATCATACAACCTTGCAAAATTCTCATGAAAATTTACCAGCCAACACAAAAAAGCTACTTATCAATTAGGAAATTCAGGATACAGTTATTAAAGTGAAAGAGTGAAAATCATGCATTGGCCAATGTTTGTAGATCCTTCGAATACTGGTATTAACAAATAATTTAAAAGCAATGCATTTCTGGAAACCCAACAAGATTCAGTAGCAACAGAGAAGGAAATGAAAAAGAAACACCAGAAAAAAAAAAGGGTGCGGGGAACGGCAGCCAAACACAGTAAAAATGCATGTGGGAAGTAACAGAAACCAGAAAAACCAAAATGGAATCAAATCAATCTCTCTTTAAGGGTTAATAATCCCAAATGACTGTGTTTGCCTTTCGAAGACTAGAATGAGCTTCCAGGATGCTGCAGTTCTGATATTTTTCCAACCCTTTCCTTTTTAAGGGAAAACTTCTTCTCAGATCTGCCTGGCCTATCTCGATTTCAATGGGATTACCTCATATGAGAAAAGCTATGCACATTCTTAAGTGTTTTCAGGACTGGACCCTATTATTAAAATGGAAGCTAGGATAAGGGTACATATTAGTTATTAAAAGGTTATACAAAACCCATCAAAGATCATTGTAGTTAGCAAAACACAACCTTTAGAAACAGACGAAGTAATATATAAATATTTTCCACATGGAAATACACAGTTAAGATCAACCAAACAGCCTTAACTCAGTCCTCATAGTGACACTAGTCCTCATCTTCCATTTTGTGTTTCCTTCACACCTACTTTGTATTATTTTTGGAACAGGACTTCAAAGCGATTTCAGAAGTGCATAGATTATGGCTATGCACATCTTAAATGTGGAATATCTACTGCACTCATTAAGTGACCATATTGCCACTTCTATTTTTCTTTCATCAACATTTTTTCATAAGAACGTTTTTAGAAATCCATCGTGCAATTTGGAGAAGGCACTATACTTGTAGAGATCGCAGCTGGAATATAAAAACATGTATCACAGACACAGATGAATAAACAGGTTTTTCACACATGGATAAACTTCCATATGCTCCCCATCCCACTCTTCCCACACACGAGCACACATGAAAATTTGATTTCACGTCAAACCTGGTCTTTTCCCCACTTCTCCCCTCTCCTCCCCCCAAAAAAATTGCTCTGAGTCAAATTTGTGAAAATTCATGATTTTGCTCAAAGGGCTACTATTTGCCATTTCCACTGTAAAAAAGCTGTCTTCCTACTTATAGAAGTTGCACATCACTTTGGTGTGCAGATATTGCAAAGGTCAAGGGGTGAATTCTGTTTACAAGGTCACATCTTTGTTGGGCAAGGCATATCCGCATGATCAGCAGCATTTGGACTCACAAAGGGTGAAATTTGGAGAGGGAGATAGCTCACACGGACATGTTATTCCTTGGAAGTAAAGTAGAGAGAGAAAATACGGGCAAGAAAAATCACATTTAAGCAGTGAAACTGGCATTAACAGCTGCAGCGCGGTACAATGCTGTTTATTTGCCTTCTCTCGGGGACATGGAAATAAAACCAAAAAGGATATTTCCCCCCAGTGTTGCTGTCATAAATGAAAAAATCCAGCAAGTGAAGGGAGGGCCCTTGGGCACGGGGAGTGTGAGAAACACTGGCAGGAAAATGTGATATTGGCCTCTTCGTATCTTGTTTTGCGGATAAATAATATAGACGATTTTATTTTTCAGGGCCGTCCGTCCACTTTCCTTTTGAGACATATTCTGAGAAGTGCTAAATGAACTCACTAAAATTAAAGTGAGTTGCGGGTGCTCAGCACTTTTCTGAATCAGGCACTGCATGAGCTCTACATTAATATTCCAAAATCAGAGGTACTATGGCCAGTAGCGTAGCCGGGGGGGAGCAGGGGGAGCGGCCGCTCCCCCTTGAGCAGAAGTGGCGGAAGCGGCACCTTTTTTTAGCAGCACTAAAAAAAGGCGCCACTTCCTTTTAAGCGCCGCTGCTTACACTCACCTGGCAGCGCTCTGGGTCTTCGGTGGCATTTCGGCGGCGGGTACCACCAAAGACCCGGAGTGAGCCGCCGAAGTGCCACCGAAGACCCGGAGCGCCGCCGGGTGAGTACAGGGGGAGGCGCCTTTTTATAGCGCCGCTCCCCCTGCGCTCCAGACCTGGCTGCGCTACTGACTACGGCTCTGCAACCGTTAAAATTTGGGTCAATAACCCAGACATTTGAAAAGTGATACACAGCATAAAGATATACAAAACAAATTATCTCTGAGAATTACAGTGCAAACTGCAGATCTAGGTCCTGCTTCTGCCATCAGCTCCATTACAGGAGATCCAGGCATCTCTGCCAAGCTCCACAAAGCTGGAGGGTACATGCTAGTGGATCTGATTGCCCAGTTGGGCCTTAGATGGTAACTATGATTTTGTTACTGTTTTGGCACAGAATTGTCTGAAGTGCTGGAGATCCTCAGTTCCCAGCACCTCTCAGGGGGCACTCAGCACCTGGCTGAGTGCCCTTAAGACTAGGTCCTTAATTACCTGTAACTCAAGAGGAAATGCTTACCATTGTAATCTAGAACAGTAAGTGTGTTTTACAATAATCGGGCACTTTACCTGCACATTCCAGTCGGGCAATGAATGACTCATTCACTGTGAATGGTGGTATACCCGCTGCATTTTTTTAAACTTTGCCTTCACATTATGTGTCATGACAAATGCACTGCTGGTGTTGGCATGGTCAAACATTCCCACTGTAAACTCTATCCTCTGGTTTTCCTGCTTGACAATACAAATGTTCCAGGTATTTGAACAGCATTCCTTGATGTGAGACAGCTGCCATTGTAGGGACAAATAGAGTAATACATTCAGATCATTGGTACATTAAAATAATGTTAAGGATCAGATTTAAACCCATGCAGGCAAGGAAATTTGGAGTTAAAGACACAGTGATTTTTCTGTCAGAAGGGTCTCAGGAGAGGAAATAACCTTACAGCAACTCCCATGGTATCTAAGGTATTGCATCTCAGTAAGGTAAGGCAAAATCAAGTCCCATAATTCAGGGTCAAGGTGATTGCCTATAGGTCAAGAAGAAATCATCCTACTGTAATGCAACTGGCTTGATTAATTATATTTTTCTCTGAAGCACCAGGTCTCAACCACTGCTGGAAGCATCATTCTGGCCTACAGGAATGATTGACGTACACTGCCTAATCCCATTATTCTACAGGCTAAACAAGATCACCTGTTGGCTCGAATTCTCTCTCACAGAGGATTACAATATTCCATGGTACAACTACATGAGCCAAAGAATGGATGTTGACATTCATCAAGGTCTTTAATCAGTTCCAATTTATATTGAAAAGCCAAATGCGTTTAAGGAAAGTGGCCTCATCTATAGAAGGGAATAGGAATATATTTGAAAGGTAACACTCTGTCCTTGATGGTGTTATTAAAACACATGTTATATTCATACATATATGATTTAAAACTGTTGTTATAACAAAGATGATAATGAAATGAAGCTGATGTTTCATTTCAATACTAATATGACAAAGCACAAGAATGGGCTAGCTACTGCAGTCACATCCTGCCCAGCCATCTATCCAAGTACTGGCTTCACTCTGCAGCCTGATAGTGTTCTTTTCCTACATGTTGGCTGATTGTGGGCATTCTTTCTTGTTTACAACGACAATACCAGACAGGGTGCCTCCAGCTCAGTATGAGTTTTGGGTGGACATCTGGTCACCTGGTTGAAGAGCAACCCTGAGTTGCACCTTTAACTCACACTGAGGAATTAAGGAAAGACTCAGAATGACTTCAGTGGGAAATGTATCATGCCCTTAGAGTTTGTAGCTGGGATAACACACAGAGGACAAACTGGAACTGGCACTGTGTGCTTGAGAAAGGGTTTGAGTGTAGCTACTGAGGGCTAAAGATTTGGGACATAGCTGTGTCTTTGCCCTCTTTGCTCAAGGTGAACAGGAATTCTTTACAAATAGAGTAGAAGGAAAATCCTGAGTTTCTGTGTCACTAATTCTCCTTTCAGCAATGACTCAGGCTATTCTAGGAATCCCAAACTCTATGGACTGCTTAGAGCTGGGGTACTATTGTACCCTAAAATTTTCTCAGGTTGCTTCTAATACCAAAACATATTTTTAAATTATGTTTTAGTAACTTAAATCTCTGTTTTAATTCTCACTGACTTTATTATGTTTTCATTAGGAGCACGGAAGACCCAAGCTTTCTGCAGCCTGTTGTGCTATTCAGAAAAATCTGGCAAGTGATCCTTAATGAGCTATTAAAAACAACAGATTTTAAAACTGGGAAGTCTTGAGGGAAAGGCAAGTGAGAAAGAGAAGAGAGGACACAAACAGAGAGAAGATAGATATATTTTTTTAAAGCAGTGTGGCTATAAAACACTGTATGAAGAGTGATTTGGAATAGATTCAAACATTTCAGTTTTTTCTGCAGGTACCCTCGGCTACCTGAACAGCTGTGCTCTGATGTTATCACCAGGAGCATCACCTTCAAAAGCTGAGACCCTATTTAGAATAATGACAGTTAATTTGTGAAGGCAAATTAAGGCAAGGTGGACATTAATGGGTGTTGAGGGTATTCAGACCTTTTCAGGAGGTGCTCTACACCTTGCAGGATTGGGCCCTTATCAGTATTACTAGAGCGGTATCTTCTTTCCAGTAGTGGCACATATGGCAGGTAGTCAGAAATTCTCCCCCTTACTCCATTCTGGGGACCTCTAGGCACCTAAAACATTGAGGGGTTTGAGGTGTCCTAGTTCTCTTCCACCTTGTTCTGATCATCTGTAGATTCAGAGAATTTCTCTTAAGAAAACTTCTTAGTTTTATATCTGAGATATGCCCATATCTTTCATATTAATGTGAGTGAGTGTTGGGAGCAGTAAGTTGCAGAGGAGCTTTACTTGTGAATTACTTGGCCATCGAAATGCTGAATTCAATCTGCCAGAATAATGATATATACTGTGTGTATATATATGGGGTTTTTGCCAGATGCTGAGCTGATTTTGGCAGGAGACCTGCACGAGGTTCCAAAGAGTGACTAATAGAATGACAATTCCTATCACGTGCCTTTGTAATGAGGCATATTAACTAGAAGGATCAAAGTACTAGCATAGTTTATTCTTCATTAAAACCAATCCGTGTACTGTAAATGGGAGACAAGGGCTATGAAGAGTGGAAAGTATTTTGGCCATAAATATGATCAGAAGGCTGGGCTAGTGACTGGGAGATAGCTCAATGCAGGGCCAATTCAGGCAAATCTGGAGCCCATTGAAAAGCCACTCAATTTAGGCTCCTGGCAGAAAGGCTCAAAATTCAGTGTGCAACTCTCTCTTCCTACCACCAAACTGCTCCTCCTGTCAGCTGGCTGGAGATGAGGTGGGGCAGGGGGAGGGGAGGGAGTCCATCCTAAGGGGTTTCAGTGTAGTAGCCGTGTTAGTCTGTGTCAGCAAAATGAAAATAAGAAAGAAAAACTTGTAGCACCTTAGAGACTAACAAATTTATTTCAGCATAAGCTTTCGTGGGTTAGTACCCACTTCATCGGATGCATGGAATGAAACATACAGTAGACAGATATTTATACAGTCAGAGAAACATTATCCACCTTATCATGTTTCTCTGACTGTATAAATATCTGTCTACTGTATGTTTCATTCCATGCATCCGATGAAGTGGGTACTAACCCACGAAAGCTTATGCTGAAATAAATTTGTTAGTCTCTAAGGTGCTACAAGTTTTTCTTTCTTATTTTCATCCTAAGTGGGGAAGTGAGAACAGGGAATGTGTCCAGACTTGTTATGCATTTGTGGAGGAAGATAAGGAAATAGTAGATGGTGGTTTCCAGTTAAACAGAAGAAAAGGAGACTTTGTAATGCCATGATAGAAGAGAAAGATATACCAATTAGATATACAAGTTATCACTCTAAGGATCTCATTCAGCACAAAACGGCTCATACTTCACACAAAGTTGCATTGAAGCATGAGAAACAATGTCATGCTAGCAGTCCTGAGTGGGGTGGGGCCACATGACCTAGGGCACTGGTTCTCAAACGTTTGTACTGGTGTCCCCTTTCACATAGAAAGCCTCTGAGTGCAACCCCTCCTTATAAATTAATAACACTTTTAATATATATATATATTTAACACCATTATAAATGCTGGAGGTAAAGCAGGGTTTGAGGTGGAAGCTGACAGCTCGCGATCCCCCATGTAAGAACATTGTGACTCCCTGAAGGGTCCCAACACCCAGTTTGAAAACCCCTGACCTAGGGTTGCCCATGGCTACAAATTTGGCAGCATTGTCTGAACTCAGCACTCACCCAGTAGGCTATAAGTCATTCATCTCTGCTGTTCATTCCCCCAACCATCATGGTTTAGGCATATAAAGCTATGTCTACACTACAGACCTGACAGCAACACAACTGTACCGATGCAGCTGTGCCTCTGTAAGATCTCTCGTGTAGCTGCTCTATGCTAACAAGAGAGAGCTCTTCCATGGACATAATTAAACCGCCTCCGATAAGCGGTAGTAGCTATGTTGGCAGGAAAAGCTTTTCCACTGACATAGCGCTGTGCATACCACCACTTATGCTGATGAAACGTATGTCGCTGAGGGGGGTGTTGTTTAAGCTAGGCCTTAATCTTTCCAGTTCTCCTCCCAGCTCTGCCACTAATGTGCTGTGTGTGACCTTGTTCAATTCAGTTAGCCACTCTGCTCCTCAGCTTCCCAATCAGTAATAAGGATTTCTACCCACCTGTCTAAAGTGTCTTGAGATGTATGGGTGAAAGGCATTAGATAAGCATGAATTATTATTATTTATTAAAGTGAAATGTGGAATTGGGCAACCTAACTGATATGTCAAAGTTCCAAAATGGGGCCTGGTAGTCAGTTCTGGGGTCAACACTGTAAGAAAAGAAACAGAAAATAGCTGTAGCATTCAGCAACTTAGACTTTTTACATACACGCTCCAGGAATACATTCTAAGTGTTTGAACTGTGTCACTGGGTGAGTTAGGATTGATATTTATAAACTAAAAAGAGACTTCAATACATTTTCTATAATTCCTGGCTTCTAGATGCAATGATAACGCCAAGGTTCAGACTATTTCCTTCCAAATAAAACCTTATTTCAACATACCAAAATACTTATTTTTAGTGGAATGAAATAGTTTTGTCATTTAACATTAAGTCAAGGTTTTATTTAAGCACATCATTACATAACTGTTTCCTTCCGTGGCTCAGCCTTCACAGTCTTTATGAGGAACAAAGTAATTTTAAGCATAGCAGAAAACTATAATGTGCATTTTCTATGGTAAGCAGCATTCATACATTGTTCCAGAAACTTCTGTACTTCTAAGTAGCAAAGATTGCTAAATGTTAGCCATGAAGTCAGGAGCAAAGCTGATAATTTAGTTCTTTGACAAATGTTTAGGAATCTGAGATTTTTGTTACAGGAACAAACATCTGGCTGCTATTTAACTGTGAAAATGTATCAGAGTTGTCTTCCAAAATCAAAATTTACAGATTTGTATTAAATAATTTCTATAATAGAGGTTGTTTACACAACTAAAGAACAGACACAAATCAATATATAAACACAGATAAATCCTAGAGCATGTTTACAAATGATGGGATAGAACTCAAGACTTGTCATAAGTATATTACATTTTATATACATAGAAGTGCTTTATTTATATTGATGGATCTAGCTAAACCTAGTGTGCAACTGTCAAATAGTTTATGGAACAGATTAGTTGAATGGGCATTCTACTAATTCTGTTAACATGAAGGTTGCAAAGTCAAATATTCAAAAGTTAGGAAATGCCAAAATTAAGGTTGCCGCTGATTTTCTCTTGAATCACAAAGTATTTGGTGCTCTAGTTAAAGCCCCAGCTCTTGAAGCCATGTGATTAGGTGAGAACATCAGCTTTCATTACGAAAAAAAAATGTCTAGCCCTCATGGTTATGGAAAAAAACTTGAAAATGTGACCTAGAGTGTGTCCTAAAGGCTCAGAAAAGAGAAGGCAAAGAAATAGAATGCAAAATGGTTTTTTTCCCAAAAACATCATGATTTTAAAGCTAATCTCATGATTATTTGGGGCCTGACTCATGATTTTTAAACTCTGGGGGCTGACAATGCTGCATTCGTAGGTAGCTGGCAGTACAACATAAGACTGAAAACATCCTTGCCCAAAATGGAAATGATTGTATAATAAAGGATTAAAATAGCCATCTATGTTTTTTAGTATAAATAATTACCTAATTCTAAAGTGGTGTTTGTAAGCATGGACAAATATTATGTAATGCTAGCTTCTTCCTGTCAGCAACAAAAACAACTTCAGAATACCAAAGAGCATTCTCTAAGTAACGTACGTGTGTGTGTGTGTGTGTGTGTGTGTGTGTGTGTGTGTGTGTGTGAGAGAGAGAGAGTGAGAGAGCGCAGTTTAGAATGTGTTCATGAGGACTCAGAATGAAAATAACAGCAGGTCTCTATAATTTGCATAGAGGTCATGTTTTGCTAATATATATCTTGTAGAAGCAGACAGCATGTAAAAGAGGATGGTAAAACCTGACCCAGCAATGTTTTTAAATTTCAAATTATGTATAAAGTGTGCATTAAATTAATTAGGGAATTCATTAAGAAGAGAGTAAAGAAACTAGTTAGCAGTGTGCAACATTTAGTGATGTAAGCCATTTTCTATAATTGTTAAATATAATTTGTCTTGTAACATTATCCTTTGATAAATTATTGCAGCATAATATGATATATGTAGCTTATTAACAGTTTCATTAATTACTGTTGGAGCAAAGGCGCTCTGAAATCTAGTACACATAAGAGCAAATGTTGAAGCAGATGGTTGAAATTAGCAAAACGTAATCGGTTGCTGAACCCGTTTACCTAATTAGATTATTACATCAAAATTGTTAAACTAAATTTGTCAAGTTGTCGGTGAGGAGCTGGAGATTTTTGGAATCATCATCACAGTGTGACAACTCAAAGGAGTGGGCAAGCAGCAAACTGTTACAGGCTCAAATCCACCAACTACTTGTTCGTTCTTCTGTCTCTCTGGCACATTTACTGCAACAAACTGAAAAACTGTAAGCTTAGCTGAAATAGTCACACTTCCATCCTGAGTCCCAAGCCTTCTCTCCTCCAAAATTAGAGAAAAAGATTGATGAGTAATAGGGAAAATGGAATTTAAAATACGTAAAGCCCTTAGGATACTGGATAGTTTAGAAATATCTTATACCATTAAGACTGGCCATTTTCCTGAGCTATATATGTGCTTGCGTGTTTGCTGTGCTAGGAGAGGAGGGAAAATTTATGACCAATTTGAGGAGGATCCAGGTTAGGACCCCTGAAAGGAAAAAAAGTCCTGCCCCATTTCACCCTATTGGTACCTTTTTCTTCCTATCTGGCCTGCTCTGGCTCGTTGGCCTGCTTCCCCCTGCTGAAAAATCCAGCCAGATTCTCAGAAATAAAAGAATCACAGCAGTGGCTGTGACCAGGATGTGGGGGCTTCCTGCCGTGCAGCCTAGAGGTGGAGATTAGACAAGGAGATAATGTGGGTTTTCCACATGCCTGGAGGGGGTGGCTTTCAAATACATCTTGGAGGGCAGGCTAGAGAGAGGGAGGAGGTTTCATTCTACAAAGGGCGGGAGAGGCATAGAGCAAAACCTGAGTGGGAGATAGCGCTAAGGTGGGGGATAGAGGGAAAGAGAGAGGAGAAAAGTTAACTCATCCCGATATTCGAATCCCTCACCGTAGGATCCTGAGGATGAATACGTCTCTCTCTCTTCTTTCACATTTTTACTGTGCGCAGCACCTTCAGGTAGAGTCCTCAGGGTTCTGAGCTTAATACAACGCATGACAATACCTTTGCTAGTTGTCACAGATATAAAGCTGGGCGAAGCTCAGGCTGATAACTTCCTGCCATGGTTAATGCTTTGGTTTCAGGTAAAATCATTTTATCACAGCAAACTGGAAAACTAAATGTTGACTCATCCTTTGTTCCGCCTCCACTGGGCTTCCCAGTCACATACATGCCCCAACATGCAATACAAAGAAGATGGCACTTATTAGGGAGAAAGATAAACAAATTCCATTGTGATCAGAGCAATAGTAGCAGATCTGCTGGTTAGCAACTCCATTATTATACAGACAACTTCAGTATAGGATTTTCACATAATCAAACATGCCTAATGCAAGTGCCCCATCTCTATTATGCAGTATAGAAAAACACTCAGTCCAATACTCAGTAATATTGATTAATTAGATCCCAGAGCCACCCTTCTTCATATCCAGCTTCCAAGTGAAGACAATCACTCTTCAATAGTCAAAAAATTCTTCTCACTCTTCCATCCTTCCCTATGTTCTCCCTTAATTGCTACCTTCCTTGTATATTTTAACCATTATTGGTATCATACCTTCTTCCATTCTTCTCCAACACCCAGATCTGCCTCCAACTTCTGACGATCTGAACAATCTTCCTTTTTCACTTCAAATCCCATCATAAAACTCTTTTCTGGAGAGCTTTTCAGCTGCTCAGTTTGCACTATTGAGTGTTTCAACTACCTTCTGGTGTAGCCTAGTATCCAAGCTAGACTGTGAGCTCCTCAGGCAACAGACTATGCCTTCCATATATTTTTGAACAGTATTAGTCACTATTGGGGCTTCATAAATTTAGGAAGAATGAGAAATCTGACATCAAATACTATGAATAGTTCCAAAGGTTCTGACTGGCTTGGTTTGAACCTTCCTACAGGTAAAGATACATCTGTGTTAAAAATGCTAAAAAAAACCACATTCTGAACTTATAGTCAGGTGTTTTAAAAGTCATTGGGGTTGCACGTGCTTTGCCAAGACTTAATTTGGTCCAGAGAAAGGGGTCTCCTGGCTGGCAACCATCTTGAGCTAATCAAGTTTATTGCTTAAAAGCTACTACTCTCCCTACTATTCTTCCTGCATTACCTGCCAGAAGTTTGTGATATCAGTACTACAGATCACAGGGCTGTAAGGTAATATGAGCTATGCACTACACATCTCAGGAGTGTGCTATAGTTTAATTGATTTTTGTTTACACATCCTGTTATGCACAAAATCTATCTTGTGGCCATTTGGTGCTGTCATGGTGAAGTGACTTGCATATGACTGATAAGCCAAAAAGGTGTGAGCAGTAGAACATTAGGTATGGTTAATAAACAAATTAGCTAAACTATATGATACCCATTGAAAATTGCAGATCAGAGAGAGAACGATAGCTTCCAAATAAAGGGTGCTCATAGCAAGCAATAATTTGTCATATTTCTCTGCACTAGTGTGAAATACCAACATTCACTTGTCACCGCTTTGATAGTACAATCTTTTCACTGAAAAAATCAACACAATACACAGCACTTTAGAGGGTACAATACAGAAGCACATGTGTAGGGGTACAGTGTGCAGAAGCACATTGACTTGCTATCTTGTCTGCTTTGATTTTGAGCATGGACTGATATTACATTAATTGAGATATGTTACCAGCATGAAGTCTTAACACTATAATAAAACTGATTCACATTCACACTGGGGATTATGAACATCAGACAATCTTACCTGCACAAACATACATGTGAGCATGTGGCCAGTATAAATTGTATTAGCCGTTTCTGGGTTGGCATTGCTATGAACGTATGTTTATACAATATTTGAGACACTCCTGTGACATCTGCAATTAATAAGATGCAACATAAAATATGTATTGGAGTCATATGTGAGAGATGACTGTGTTTCATACGTACTTATAGAGATTCTTTCCATGTGGGAGGCATTATAGGAGCAGGAACACAATGCAGTGGTAATGCTGTGTTTCTCTGACAGCCAGGGTCGGTGCAACCACTAGGCAAACTAGGCGGTTGCCTAAGGCGCCAAGCGGTTGGGGATGCTGAACCCCAGCCATGGAGGAGCTCAGGCGCGTCGCTGGGGTGGGGGTAGCAGCCCTGCAAAGGCGGCAGTGCCGCTAGCGGGGAGCAGCCGCCCGCCCCCCCCGCCAGCACCTCCTGCCCGAGCACGGCGAGGGAGGAGCTGGGGGGCGCACAGGGGCCGCCTCACAGATGCATCCACTGCAGGAGCCCCCCCTGGGGGGGGGCGCCGGGTCACAGCCTGGGCAAGCACGCCCCCAGCTCCCACCTCACCGCGCTCAGGTTCTGTGGCTCCTGGGAGTGTGAGCTACTGCTGCCCCTCCCGCTGCCTCAGCACTCTGCGGGGGAGGGACTGTGTGCATGGCAGCCTGGAAGCGTGGGTTTCCTCCATGTGGAGCCAGCGGCTCCAGCGGCCTGGGCATGGTAAGGGGAGTCCCGGGGGGCAGTCAGGGAGCAGGGGGAGGGTTGGATGGGTCGGGAGTTCTGGGGGGGCTGTCAGGGGGCGGAGGTGTGGAGAGGGATCGGAGCAGTCAAGGAACAGGGAGCAGTGGGGGTTGGATGGGTCGGGAGTTCTGGGGGGGGCTGTCAGGGGACGGGGGTATGGAAAGGGGTTGGGGCAGTCAGGGGACAGGGAGCAGGGGGTGTTGGATGGGTCGGGAGTTCTGGGGGGGGCCTATCAGGGGGCGGGGAGTGGTTGGATGGGGCGTGGGAGTCCCGGGGGTCTGTCTGGGGGTAGGGGAGTGGATAAGGGTTGGGGCAGTCAGGGGACAGGTAGGGGGTAGGGTTCTAGGGGGGCAGTTAGGGTGGGGGGGTCTCCGGAGGGGGCAGTCAGGGGACAGGGAACAGGGAGGCTTAGGTAGGGGGTGGGGTTCTGGGGGGCAGTTAGGGGCAGGGGTCCTAGGAGGGGGCAGTCAGGGGACAAGGAGCAGGGGGAGTTGGGGGTTTTGAGGGGGGCAGTCAGGGGGTGGGAAGTGGGAGGGAGTGGATGGGGGCGGGGAGGCGGGAACCTGGTCTGGGGATCAGCCCCTGGGCAGGCTGGCCCCTGGGGTCTATAAAGGCTTCTTGGGATTTGCCCGTCAATGAACCGATGTGCAGCGGGGGGTGGGGGGGGGCGCGAGGTGGAATTTTCGCCTAGGGCGCAAAATATCCTTGCACCGGCCCTGCTGACAGCTGTGCATGGCAGGAGTTGGAAATGGCTAGCTTTTGTGAAAGGGGCAGAATGAATACTTTGGAATCCTGTGTGTTTTGCAGCTGGATATCTGAGCAGTGGCGTAGCCAGGTTTAGAGCACAGGGGGAGCGGCGGCGCTATAAAAAGGCGCCTCCCCACTCCCCCTGTAGTCACCCGGTGGTGCTTTAAAGGGCCCGGGACTCCAGCTGCTGCGGAGCCCCTGGGCCTTTTAAATCCCTTTCCGAGCCCGGCTCCGGCAGCGGGGTGGGGGGGCGCTTTAAAGGGCCCGCAGCTCCCCACAGCGGCAGGAGCCGCCGGCCTTTTAAAGCGCCCCCCTTCCCCGCCCAGCTCCGGCAGCAGAGTTTGGACCCGTCGGTCTCATGCTGTTTCTGCTTTCTGATTGGATGAGCATAACCCTTAGAATCAGGTTTTGGGTGCAAATTCAGTAATTATCAATTTTGAATTTGCTTATCATAAATATTCTGGAATGTTCACTTAAAATTTGATGTTTGAGACAACATTCTTGCCAGTAAACCCATTTTGCTAGAATCCTAGTACAAAGTAAGTATAAAGGAATACAGAGCCAAAATGAATTAATTAAAAACTCAAATAGTTTTGGAAATATTTTTAGCAGTATATGTCTCACTCTAGAGGCAAGTAAATGTCTGTAAACTATCTGTCATTTACTGCATTTATTTGTGGCCTATTGTATATCATAATCATTTGAAGTTATTAATACAATGTAGACCTTTCAGGGTATGTCTACACTGCATTGTAAACCTGGATCTCTGGGACCTGGGTTTATGGACTCAGTGCTTCCAAGCCCATGCTTGAGCCTTTACAGTGCATTGCAAACCTTGACCTGGCTCTCTGAGGGTATGTCTGCCCAGCACATGACCCCTCCCCACCGATCCCTCACAGCAGCGAGTTTCAGAATCTGGGTTGACAGACTCAGTCTCATGCTGTAGCACTAAAAATAGTCATGTAGAGGTTTGGGCCTGGGTTGGAACTTAGGCTCTTAAGCCTGAGGAGGTGGGTGGCTTTCAGAGCCCGAGCTCCAGCCCAAGCCTGAATGTCTACACAGCTATATTTAGTGCTGTAGTTGGAGTCCTATAGACCCAGGCACTGAGTCTCTGACATGGCTTGTGTGTGTGTGTGTGTGTGTGTGTGTGTGTGTGTGTGTGTGTGTGTGTGTGTGTGTGTGTGTGTGTGTGTGTGTGTGTGTGTGTGTGTGTGTGTGTGTGTGTGTGTGTGTGTGTGTGTGTGTGTGTGTGTGTGTGCGTGCGATGTAGACATACCCATGCTGTGCTAATGCGTCCATACTGCACTACACAGACCGATTCAGGTCACCATCTTACGCTACATCCATACTGCAAAATGACAGGGCTGGGACCCAAATCACAGCGGGACTCAAGCTCTGGCCTACCCCACAGCAGAGTCCTAGGACTCGGGAACCAATTTCTTGCTGACCCGAGTCAGACTGATTTGTATGTGGACGGAAGAGTGGTTCAAACTTGACTCAGAGTCTGGACTTAGGCAACTCTTTGTTGCCTTTTCCTCTCTTGAAGCAAGGCGGAAAATGTTTTACTGAGAAAATTTGACTGGAACAGTGAAGCTCTGGAGCCTGAGTCTAATCTCGCTTTCACTAGTACAACTCTGGAGTCATGACATTGACCTCATTTGAGTTACTCTTGAATTCCATCTCAGTATGAAGGTGCAGAATCTGGTCCTGGTTTAATAGATCACAAACCTCATGATTGCTAAAGTAACTGACAATAACAATGAGATACCTATAATTTGATTTCTTTAACATGAATGATTACATAAATAGATGAATTTTCAAAAATCTAATCCTGAATTACCAAGCAGTTATTCGACTTCACAATCCTGTCCTGAGAATGAGTGATGATGTGTTGGTAGTTTTGATAACTATGGAACAATATGTCATGGTATGGCAATCAGTGTGACCACCATAGGACTGTATGTCGCAGCCTTGCAGTGCAGTTCATATGCATGCATATAAAAGTAAAACCAATCTTTAATCTATTACAACCAGGAGAAAGTAATTAGTAATATGAATCTGACTGGTATGTCCAAAGGCAATCTGAATGTTCTTCAAAATAATTAAAATAACCCAGTGCATGGTGTCTACATAAAGAAACCCAAACCTGCCCACACCACATGTAGGTGTCAATATAAAGCAAAAGTCACATTCAAGACTTAAATGTATGATCCTGTTTCTTAGGAACGAAGAAATAAATATCCATATTCCACTGATTTTCACGAATTTTTATCATAACAGTGATGATAACCCGAGAAAGAGAAAATGAACAATAGACAAATGAGCTGATCCTTCCTATTAGAGGTGATCAGATACAGATGTGGTATTTTAAACTATGACTAAAGGGCAAATCTTTTAGAAATGTGTGTGGATTTTCTGCTTTAAAACTTGCCTTGTTTGCTATGAAAACATCTCATAAATTTACAGGCTTTTTTGTATTTGGAAAGTGGAGGGAGTAGGCCTGTTTTCCCTCTCTCTTATGCTGGGGTAAATCAGGAGTAACTCCAATGCCATCTCTGGGCTTATACTGGTGTACAGCTAGTATACGTGAGTGGAGAACCAGGCCTTGTCTTGTTAATCTGAGGATGTGAGACCAATGATATTTCCCCCTTAAGAAATATAAGTGCAGTTATGGGATGCTGAAACAAGGCGGGCATGAGGAATTTGTTTTAGCAATAAGAGTTCAACAATCCACAGGGATTTCCCTCCTACCCCTTTTAAAAATTGTTGGCAGAACTCTTAGACCTTGATCCTGCTAAGACTTACATATGTGCTTAACTTGAAGCTCATGAGCAGTCCCAATTAAATCAATGGAACTACAGTGAGTAAAATCACTTATGTAGTCATGTATGTAAGTCATTTCAGGATCGGGATCTTTGTTGTAAGAAATTATCCATAAAGATGGTTTTATGAATGTTACAGGTAAGTAACAGAACCCCAATCTGAGTTTAAAGTTAAAATGGCATTTTGTTTTATGATAAGATTATGACATTTTTCTTTCACATGGTTTGGCCTCTGATTTCATAATCTTAGAGGAAGCAATTTAAATCTGGAATTCAATAATGTTCATTTACTGTAGCTGACAATTCTTTGGGGGAAAAAAAGCCATAATGTGCTTTTTGAAAAGAAGAATGAAAAATATTTCAGAAAACAGTTGCGTACTATAATGCTGAATTGCTCGTCTAGAAATATAGTTATCCTTTAGCCACAAGGTGGTGCTTTTGCCCTCTTTATCTCTTGGCAGAACTGCAAAAATAGCTCAGAAACAGTTGACAAAAGTCTTTAATTTTAGAAGAATCATTAGGGTTCAAAGCACTTGTTACATACCATTTCCAAAAACACTCCCCACTACACCCTGCGGTAACCAATGTTAATGTAGAAGTGAAAGTGAAATGCTTCTTTTTATCCACAGGGACTCTCATGTTATTCCCCTCCCTCTCTGGATGGCAGCTATCAGAGTACATTAATTTTGACCAGAACAGCAGCTGGTAACTCTCTGTGACTATCACCTGGATGTTGCTATATGGCTCTCCCAACATTGCAGAGGATCTTGTATCACAGGTCCCTACCTGAGGCATCTGAAATGCTGGTCACGCTCCTGGCATCAAGCTTCTGCTGGGTGGGTAGCTTGGGAGGGACGACATGGCAGCATTCTCTGCCATGCATCTCCGTGAAAACTAGATTTAAACAGTGAATGCTTTGCTACTTTACAATTAAGGCAGCTTATTTTCTTTTTCCTTCTTAAAAGTGTATTCATGAGCAGTATTTTCATACATAGATATGGGATAGATAGCTATACACATGTATTAATTTATCTATAAAGAATGAATCTCAAATCCTGCTTCTTTTGGGAAAGTCCTATAAAATGTAATGGTGATAAAACCAATGGGAGTTTAGAGATATTACTCTAAAACACATAAAACATGATAATTTTGCCATATGCTTTTGAATCATCTTAGAGAATTCTATAGCAGGGATATAATCCTCTATTCATTTTCTATGGGATGGTTTTAAAAAAAGTCTATAGAAATGTTGTCATTTTCTAGTAAATTCTATTGGACTTGTTCAGAAGGGGTGTAGGTGCTACATTGTATTTGTTTCAAGGCATAAACAAAGCAATTCTGTTTTGCTTTTTTGCAGAAACTATTACTGTGAGGTGATGGAGCAAAACTGGTTCTCATCCTTTTCGGATTTGGTTGGCTTGGGTAAGGGATCGTAAGGGTCAGCATTCAATCTTGCCATATAAAGGCTCATCACTTTGGAGCTGTGTTGCATTAATAAAAGGCCTGGCTTCCTCATGTAGTCACAGACGAGTCTGGTTTGCATACTCACCATTTAGTATTGATCTGGGAACTAAGCTTTGTTTCCATAGGGAAACTGAGCCTTCTGCCTCTAATTGACTTCAATAGGAATTTTATCGAGGTAAGAACTTAAGGACTGGGCCTTTTAGGGGCTGTATCACCATTTTAACAGTCCAGACTGCATTACTTTTATTTTTATTTTTTTCTAAGACTATGCTCATCAATGAAGGTAAATTGTTTGACAATGTGCAGAGCATACCAGTCTGCTTTGCCTGAACCTGTGGATCAGTGCAATGAAAATTATATTAATGCCTTCTTTAATAAACCTCATATTGACCACCTTAAAGTATGCTCAGGGTGTCCAGTACAGTATGGTTTGATTTTACAGAAAGCCCAACTTTACCAGGAAACAGATTTTGTGGCTCTCTTGGGTGATCACTAATGGCAAATTTCACTTTATCATATATTGGAATTGGATCAGACCAGTTTAGTGAAGGTTGCCTACTACTTCTGAACAAAGAGATGTTTGGGATCCAAAGGTAAGTGCTGTATTTCATATGTGGAATTATACTGCTTTATTCCTATTTATTTGGTGTGTCAAAATCTACCATCCACTTAATGGGTATGACCATACTAAATATCCTCATTCCATAAAATCCTGATCACCCAAAACGCTACTTCCTGGAAGGACATTATACTGAATTCCTGCAGAATTGTTGTTGTCATTGATAGAAGTATCAATTTGTAGAAATGGTGCTTTTGAAAGTGATGTTACAGCATCTTGCCTTGGTGAACTGGATGATGCAGGGGATTGGTAATGACCTAAAATAATTCACACTTTTGTCACTCACTCAAATCTTGCTGAGGTTCATGGTGAGAAAAGTCATTACTTTCTTACAACTGATTGGTGATCTTTGGTATAAAAGGAGTTAGTGTCCTGGAGGGGAGATGTTTAAAAATGCCCAAGAGATTTAGAAGAGTAAGTCCTACTGAAAGTCAATAAGACTTGTGCTCCTAAGTCACTTGTGCTTTTGAAAATCCCTGCCTCAGTCCTGTGCCGGTTGACAACAGACCAGATTACCCTCACAATTGCTATCCACTCTAAGTGTCTCAGCAGAGACTATGGGTGTATCTAAGTGACCTAAGAGCTCAAGTCATATGGAAAGTCAATGGGATTTGTGCCACTAAGTCACTTAGGTGTTTCTGAAACTCCCACATGAGCAGATGGGGCAGATTTTTCAAAGGCACAGATGGCATTTAGGTGCCTAATTGCCATTTGTACCTTAGAAAATATACCCCCTAGACTTCACTGCCAGCTCTCACCTGGATGTGGTCCCTCTCCATCAGAACTGCAGAACATTTGCAGAGCAGGATAAGGAAGTTTGTACTGCAGCTGTCTGAGTTGCACTTGTCCTGTGGATAAATATTGGGCTTCAGGGTTATCAAATTGTATCTTTCATAAGTACATAATTTACTTCAGTATTCAAAGATACCCTGTTTTCTTCCTTCTCAACCTGTGCCCCTCAGTTTCCTGGATGTTCACAGTTCCGTACCTATGCATAAGTAGGTTTTTTTGACTGGTCCCCTAAATGGGAAATCAAGCAGGTTAGCTAGTTGAGTTCTGAACCTTTTCTATCTCTGCATGTATTTTAGCTTTAGGTTTTTTTACAGGAGAATAAGAGTAAGAGCATATGGTTTAATGATCTATTTGAGATGGTTATTTGTTCTATTTTCCACCTGAACAAATTTAAAGGCACAGCTGAAATTAAAATGTCAAATCTCCATTTAAAATGTAATCTATTGTCAAATGTATGCTATCATATATGTTAATAATCTGAACTCTGCATCTCCATTTAAGTGCAGCCACTAAATTCAAACCTACCATGTTTGTTTATTCACAGCAATACTAGAATCGAAGGCACTGCCATAGTGATACCAGACTTTTTTTCAATTTTTATTTATTTATTTTGAGCAGGAGTACTATCCTTTTTCCTGGTGTTAACTATGGGGAGGTTTTCAAAGTCAAAAGGGCAATTAGACACCTGCCTCCCATTAGTTAGGTGCCTCACTGCTCTTTGTGCCTCTTAAAATCTCTCGTTATAAATATAGTGGAACTATACAGCAAGCATTGCTTGTGCAGAAGTTGGTTTAGCAGAATTAAAGGTGAAATACCTGGAACACTGTAAGGGATAAGAACATAAGAACAGCTATACTAAGTCAGACCAATGGTTCATCTGGCTCAGTATCCTGTCCTCTGACAGTGGCCAATGCCAGATGCCTCAAAGGGAAGGAACAGAACAGGGCTCTTATCCCAAAATCCGGTAGTCAGAGGCTTAGGGACACCCAGAGTGTGGCATTGCATCCCTGACTAACATGGCTAATAGCCATTGATGGACCTATGCTCCAGGAACTTGTCTAATTCTTTTTTGAACCCAGTTATAGTTTTGGCTTTCACAACCTCCCCTGGCAATGAGCTCCACAGGTTGACTGTGAGTTGTGTGAAGAAGTACTTCCCTATGTTTGTTTAAAACCTGTTGCCTATTAATTTCACTGGATGATTCCTGGTTCTTGTGTTTTGTGATGCTATCTATCTATCTATCTATCTATCTATCTATCTATCCTTATGGTGTCCAGGGGCCCAGACCTGCAGCCATTAAATGACTATGAAAACTCTCACTGTCTTCAGTGGGTTCAGGATTGAGACCTATGGGTCAACAGTTCCTTGCACTGCCTTAGCTGTTGGTGAAGTTTTCAGTCCCTTCTGGAAAAACACAGAAGTAGCAGTAGTAAATAGTGCAAACAACTATTTGCAAAGAAATTATTCAATGATTGACTGAAAAGTAAATGTGAATGATTGATTCGATTATTATCTGACCAGCTATAGAGATGGGAGAATAGCAGGAAAATGAATTTGTGAATAATTATTCAATGAAAAACTGCAAAATTCACAATGACTGTAATTCACAATGAATCATTTGACCAGTTCTACACAGAACGCTGAGCCTAGGCTTTGACAGTGAATTTTTTTTTTAAATTCCATGTAAAATGTATACCGTAGGTAAATAAGGAGTATATATATTTGAGTAATGGAAGGACTTGCAGCTTTATTAATTAGTGCAGGAGAATCTTCTTATGGTAGCCAAAAAGATTACTGTAAAAAATTCCAAACCAATCTCCAACTGTATAACAGTTACATGGAAGAAGAAACATGTTAAGACCATACTTTAAACTCATATTTTTCTTTCATTACAAGAATAGCAATTCTTGTAATGAATCTTACATTTTATTTCTACCACTTATGTTCTTATTGGCTACCCATACTTTATACTGGCAGATGCTTGTCAGTGTAGTTTCCACTCTTCCCATGCCAGAGGTGCCATACATGGAGTTGAAAGCTTGTAAAGCACTTTGGAATGAAGGGTCCTTTATAACTGTAAATTATCATTAATTTATTAGTTGCCCCACTGATGAGTTCAGGCGAATAAGCCCATTAAAGATGACAGTCTTTCTGCTGTTCACCCAGTAGGCTTAACCTTCAGCAGGAAACCCGAATGCACCTCTAGGCTACTCTAACTAGAAAAGATAAAAACCACTGATTCACTGTCAGTAATTTCCATTTTTGATACTTCAAGAGACAAAGAAGCCATGCTATTCTCTGTTTCAATCAGGAAACTGGAATTAGGGCTTCTGGGTTTAACTGGGGGATGTACGCTGGCTTGCTATACAATCTTTGCTGGATAGGTCCTACTCCTACAAAACCCTTATGTACACATGTAACTTTAAGCATGGGAATACTCTCACTGACTGCAGTGAGAATATTTGTATGCTTAAAATTATGCACATGCACAAGTGTTTTGCTGGATCAGAGATTTAAACTCTGTGCTTCAGTTTCCTCAGCTATAAAAGGGATATTTACCTTTTTTTACAAGAATATCATGAGGTTTCATCAATTAATGTTTACAAAGTCTGCTGTCTTTTGCTGCTTCACTGTAAACTAGTCATTTGACCTCCAACCTTGGAGTAACTTTCCCATGCAATTTCTTGATAATGCTGTTGATTTGGTCTTTACTGTGAATTGTTCTTTTTTCTGACCACTATTTCAAAGTGATTTCAGAGGGCAGGGCATGTGATTAAGACAACAAAAGACAGAACAGCTAAGCATGTCCTGGAAGGACCTCCTTGGGGTGTCCGACCTTATGGCTATCCAAGGAGTAGATGGAGGGATAATATTGAGCAAGACCTCAGAGCTCTTTCTGTGAATTACCATCAATGGCAAAAATATGGCCTTGACAGAAAGAGGTGGGGCAAACTGTGAGAGTGGCCAAGGACCTCCATGGCCTACAGAGTCAGGGAGTGATTAAGTAATTTCTGAATTCCTTCTTTCCCATCACACTGTCTTTCAGTATATCTCCCTCTTCCTCTTTTCTCAACTTCCCTTTTCACAACTTCTGTCCAACTTGCTTGCTACTCTCAGGTCCTTCCTCCCCTTCTTGGTTTCCTCCTGATTTCCCTCCCTTCTCACCTTCATGTTCTCCGTTTTCATCTCTACCCTCTCTCTTCTATGCTCAACTCAATTAGCTCACTCTATTGCTGCTCCCTCCACCCCTGTAGTCCCTAGTATTGCTTCTGTCTTCACTACCTTTGATCCAGAAACCACACTCCTGACAGCCTTTGGAGAAAATTTCAGTGCCGTACTGAATTCCTCCAATCTATGTTTGTTCTTTCTGGCTTTTTGGACAATTTTATTTCTCCTCCCTGAATAACTCTTGTTCACACTACTCTGCTGAATGCTGAGTATGCACTCTACATTTGCTGCCTAGACTCTCCAACTCAGGGAATTTGAGAAAAAGAGAGTGAGTCTATCATTTTGGTTCTGGATTGGATACAAAAACATAACTTTCTATATTCTGGTTGTAGTCAGATGATCAGCAAAATCTCATAAGAATAGTTTGAGAGATTGTAGCACACTAGGTGAAGAACTTGAACCTTAGCTCTGATTTTGACCACTCACTGAAATGTGTCTGTGATGGAGTCCCCATAAAACTTTATGGGGAGATGCTTATAAATGTATATATGTAACTGGAATATGTTTTATGCTACATATGCCATGTAACATATCTCTGTAAAAGTTATGATCTACTGAATCTATTCCTCCTGTTTGAATGCATGTATCATTTCTGTAGTTGAAGTTATGAATATTGGTTGTATATTTGCTGGTTTTATACATAGCCTTTGTAAGAGCATGGGATCATGTCTGGAGAAAGGTATGCGCCCAATCCACATCTGAGCTTGGCCAAGAATGTCCCTGGGCTAGTTTCTGAAATGTGCATGGACATGTGACTTGCCCATGTGATCCCAAAACTCCAGGGCAACATGATGCTATGGAGGGAGGGGGGAGAAAGTTTATTTAAATCCCTGGGAGACCCCTCCAGGCTGTCTTCAGCTGGCTAAAGAGAGAGGCTCTCCATCCCCCAAGGACATACCTGAAAGAGATTGAACAAAGGACAAAGACAATAGGGGGTGTGAGCGATTGCTGGACCCAGGCTAGAAGTTCTACAGCCTGTAAAAGGAAAAGACTGAAACTGGTGAGGCTTTTATCTGTGTTGAGTTGAATTAGACCTCGATGTGCGTGTTTTATTTTATTTTACTTAGTAATTCACTTTGTTCTGTCTGCAACTACTTGGAATCACTTAAATCCTACTTTCTGTACTTATTAAAATCTCTTTTTACTTATTAATTTACCTGGAGTACATGTTAGTACCTGGAGGGGGGAGGGGGGCAAACAGCTGTGCATATCTTTCTATCTTTGAAATAGAAGACGAACTATTTATGAGTTTACCTTGTATAAGCTTTATACAGGGTAAAACGGATTTATTCAGGGTTTGAACCCCATTGGGAGTTGGGCACCTGGGTGTCAAAGGCAGGGGCACTTCCTGAGCTGCTTTCAGGCAGGCCTACAGCTGTTAGGGGACATGGTTCAGACCTGGTCTGTGTTTGCAGCAGATCAGTGGAATCTGGCTCAAAACAGACAGGATTCGGGAGTCCCAAGCTGGAAAAGGCAGGAAAGCAGGGGCAGAAGTAGCCTTGGCACACCAGGTGGCAGCACCAAGGTGGTTTCTGTGATCCCAACCCGTCACAGTGTCCTACATGTAATCTAGATCCAGATCTAAACACACTTTTCCCTGCATCTTTAATTATAGTCATAACCATATTTAATCATGAGTGCTTTGAGATGCATGCATGAAAGGTACTATAGAAGTACAAAATGATAATTACAAAAGGAAAGGTCCTTCTCAGAAAAGGATAGCTGCACTCTACCACATTTTCCTTTTGAAAATGTTTTGGGTGATTGCGAACGAAGATTTTTTTTGGTGGATTTGCAAATCCAAAGCCATATTGGAGATGGTCTCATAGAGAGGAAGATGAGCAGAAGGAGGGAGAGAAATATGAAGTGAGTACAAAACATTAAAAAAATATTTAAAAGCTTAATTTCTTTCAAAGCATCAGAAGGAATGTGGGAGGAGGAGAGTGGGAGCGTGTGGACTGAATCACTGAACAGAACTTCATGTGTTTGGATTTTTTTTTAATTATCTAAGGTTTGTCTCTACACTGACAATTTTCAGGAAATTTCCCACCACTGTGCTATTTCTGGTGCAGTTCCATTGGTACTATCAATACTAGGAGCCCCAGCCTGGTCTGGCACAAGTGTTTTTACATGGAGAATGCCCAGTGGGCAGCCCACATTCTTACTTAAATCAAGAGCCCTCAAGTTTGAATGTTTCTGTTGATTGCAGTTGTGGTAGCAGGGTCTGAGGGAAGAGGCAGTCTCTCAGGTAACCAGTAACTTACTGACTACCACAAATT
Organism: Macrochelys suwanniensis; assembly: GCA_033296515.1. Taxonomy (NCBI): domain Eukaryota; kingdom Metazoa; phylum Chordata; order Testudines; family Chelydridae; genus Macrochelys; species Macrochelys suwanniensis. Next base: position 29,544,105 of record CM065784.1, on the reverse strand, counting down.
ACAGAGCAAAGGTATAATGTATTAATCATGAAACACCTTTTAACAAGAAGGTGGCTGCATTTCACACTAGTTTAAGTGTGCAGATGGTCTCAGATTGCAATCATACATAAGCGCACTGAAGAAATCGAGACTCAAGGTGAAAAAACATGGATGATAATAGCAAAGTCTGTATCTGGAAGAAATGGTTACACACTTCTTGCCAGGTGGAAATGGAATAAAACAGTTTTGACTACAGCTACTACCCAAGTATCCAGCTGCTGGCAGGATCTACTAAAACCCCCTCATTGCAAACCTGTCTGATAAATGGCAGACCCATTTCTTCAGTCAGAGGGCTGACATAATTATGGACAACCCTTCCATTTGCTTCACCCAGTGTACCAATCTTGCCTCCATATTGTCTGGGTTAACTGTCATCCAGAGAGCCCTCATCCAAGCTCCAGTGTTATCCTGAGGCTGAGGAATTCACTCCACTGTGACTGACAAGTTGTATGAAAGGAAAACAGAAAGGTGGGTATATCCGCTTGCTGAAGACAGCACAGTCCATGTCTCCTATAGTTTGGCTTGCTCCCTGAATTCTTCTCCTTCCCCACTTTTATGTTTTCCATTGGTTTACTAAGGCAAATCTAAACCCATAAGCTATGGAACATCTTTTTTTCACTACCAGAGTTCTCCCAGCCTAGGAAACACTCAAGATAATTTATCCACTGCTGCAAGATTTTGCAATATGTTCCAGCAATAAGCCTTTTTATTCATATTAGCCCTGAGCATCTCCTTTGTTGGCGTATCTCTCTCTGTATGCACATGAGGAGGCAACTATTCTGCAGCACCATCCCCATTTCCTACAATTCCTTGAGAGTACTTCCACTGTAGCTCAATGAGAAAGAGGTTCCATTGGGAGAGGATGAAGCATGGGACTAGCTCTCTACTACAATCCCAATTCATCCTTCTCTTCCTGAAGTTCATTCTTTAATTGAAATATGCCTGATTCCTTATGGCTGCCTGCATTAGAAATATTTCCATGCAACAAATCATGGTAGTCACAGACTTCTCTGTTGTTCTGCTTCTATCCCATAATTGATTCCAGGTAGAAGCTATGCAGAACATCAGTCTTTTGTGGGGGAGGGGAGAGGGGTGTATCCCACACCATTAGGTGTGTTTCTTGTGTGTTAGTGCTTAACTTGGATAATATTAGCTTGAGTTTTTTTAACTGCCCCGAGGACTTGGCGTTATACAGAGAGGCTGTAGACATGGGTTTAGATAATTTTTGGTGGTGCCCAGAACTGGCCAGGTGCTTTGGGGGGGCCCTGCGCTTCAGGGGGATGCGGGGTCCAGGGCACCAGCAGCAGCAAGCAACCTGGCCCCATCCCGCTCTGCCCCGCCCTGCCGGCTCCCGGCATTGCTCAAGGAAGGGGGCAGAAGCCAGAAAGAGGCAGGGCAGGAGCTTAGGGGAAGGGGCGTAATGGGGGTGGGGAAGGTATGCAGCAGGGACGGTCTGGGTCGCTCGCTGCTGATGGTGCCAGGCCCCCTGCTAACCCTCAGGCTGCCCTGGACCCAGAGCCGTCCCATCCATTGGATGGACTGGGGCAATCGGCCTGGGCCCTGCGTTTTGGGGGCCCTGCTCTTCAGGGGGATGTGGGGTTCAGGGCAGCCTGGGGGGCTAGCAGGGGGCCTGGTGCCGGCAGCAGCTAGCGACCTGGCCCCTGCTCCGCCCCCTTCCTGCCCCCATTCCACCCCTTCCCCGAAGCCCCTGCCCCTTTCCGGCTTATACCCCCCCACCCCAAGTGACACTGGGAGCCGGTGGGCTGGGGCCAGGTTGCTCACTGCTGCCAGTCCCAGGCCACCTGCTAAACCCCCAGGCTGCCCTGGACCCCACATCCCCCTGAAGTGCAGGGCCCCCCAAAGCATTGGTGGAGCCGGGCCTATGTTCCTAAATATTGGTGGAGCACGGGCACTGCGGGCCCATATATCTCGCTGGCTATGCCTGTAGTCTTTATGTGATACAATGTTTTACACTCACAAATAGCCTTACTAGATTTCCCATAGAACTGATCTGTCTATGTAATGTTTTTCTATAGCTCCCATCATTGAGGTAGCTAAATACAGGTAAACTAGATCTGCACATGTTGTCCATGACGTGATACTTAGCAATACAACATATGTGTCCGATCCATCTGAATGTGTTATGCCATGGTCATCAGCATGGTATCCAGATACCTTTTCAGATGCTCCCAAGTCCCATATCCCTTTTTCTCCATTAATCGGGTAATCTTTTCTGGATCATGGGCCTATAATGGGCAAAGGGGTGTCTGGCTCCTATGTGGTGGTGCTGCCAGAAGGAAGGACGGAGGACAAACTTGTAGAGTTGTTTAGGCTGCCCATGTGATCCCTTGGCCCTAGTGAAACTACATACAGTATGGTGAGAAGGTATGATGCTATTTGAATAGGCACGGTGGATGGCAAAAAGGGTCCATGTATGAACATCACATGTACTTGCTGAGGGAAGGATTCCAGGCCAGGAATATCAAAATAACTGACTGTCCTGAACTTGTGCGCATATGGTTAAGGAAATATGCCATGATGAGTCACACTAGCAATGCAATAAAAATAGCTTCTGCAGCCATGTAAAGAAAATAACCGGTACTAATTAATCAGGTTCCCCCTCCCCCCACAAAGGATAGGTATGGAAAATGGTGCAGTGGGACAATGGGCTGCTTTTCAGCACTCTACACAGAGGCAAAATTGAGTAAAACAAGGTTCCACCAAGAACCATATTTCTCCTGAATTGAGTGAAAGGTTGAAGAATCCTGTTTGATTTTTGCTGAAAAGAGCCTTCAGATATTTTCTAATACTACTTGCAATAGAGTAGGCATACTTTTTATATCTGTTCCAAAGGAATTAAATTAATTTTAGAAATGGTACTATAACTATTTTCCTGCCCCAGGGACCATTTGTTTTAAAATCATTAAAGACTTTTATATGACACTGCACTGACATTTTGTGTGAATAAATTAGGGGAATTAGTACAGAACTGCTTTCTTTCTTCACAGCTTCCCCAGTGTACATAGTATATTTGCATGCATGTATATTTTGCACACACTGTGCAAATTTGAAGATGTGTGCAATGACTATGGTATGTATGGATAAAATAAATAGTGTTAAAGAAGCTCAGCACTGAAAACAAAGGTTCAGGAATTTATCTGATTAGCTATTGTCAGTATCTCTTTGCACATCCTTAGGGGCTGCAGAACCAGTCGGGTTTACTTAGTCACATAATGTAGCAAAAAGCATACGCATTAGGAGGACTAATTAAACTTGCATGGGCTACCTTTATTCTGGCATTTCCTGACTTCTAAGTACTTGATTTTTGCAATCTTAATAATGTTTTTAACATATTTTTGTGTGTAATTTTCTCTGTTTTTAAAACAGCAAACTGAAAATCAGAAAGTTCCATCATGTAGCATCATATGAACACCCACATGGGTCATCACCTGGGTTGGAATCTTTAGTTCCGCCACATGGACTTCTGCCAAGTAAGCTAATAGAGCAATTGATAACAGCAGTAGGTTGTCATCCTCTGTGTGGACCAGCACTAGAGGCGGATGGGACATTTTGCCACAGATATTTGCAGACAACAGAGGAATTGTGAGACTCGGGAATGTCAGGCTTCATTCCAGGCTCTGGAGGAGAGTATGTCTAGAGGGCACAGACTCTTTTGTCCCATACCTTCCAACTTGTCTCTGTTCCAGTCCTCCTCTTTTCCCCACCCCTAGTTCCTTGTCCCAGTCCCATTCTCTTTACTTAGCTGGTCCCAGACTCTACTCCTAAACTTCTCATACTAGTCCCAGCCTCCTTGCTCAACAAGTCGGAGTCCAGCCCTTCAGGGCTCCCCATATGCCACCTTCTAGTTCCAATCTCCTTATACAGCCAGTTCCACTTCTCCACTCTAGGCTCATTTGATCTGTCTCTCTCTCCCCCCGCCCCTTCACTCTGGCCTCCAGTCTTAGTGAGGGAGCTAAACACTGGCCAGCTAAAGCATTCACCCTTTCAGATAGGGAAGGTTGAGGGCTGGAACTAGCATCTGCTGCTGCTAATAGTGAGAGCACTAGCGGCATTTGATGCCTGGCCCTCTGCTAAAGAGTGGGTTGAGCTAGACCTTTGATTTGCCTCTTCATTCAGCATTAGGAAGAAGTGTGCTCCTTTTTTCTCCCTTGCTGCTGAGCTGCATATGAGAATGAGAGGAAGATAGGAAAGTGAAATCTGGGAGCAGGTCAAAGGCTTAATCCAGCTCTGTGTAGTAGAAGCCTGGACTTTCTATATACACTGCCCTAGTCATTAGCACCAGCTGCTGCCTCTTCTAACCCCCACTTCGCCTGAGAAAAGAAAGCTAGGTTTGTTCCAATAGTACAAAAGGGTAAACAGGCTGACCCAGGTAATTATAGGCCTGTCAATCTGACATCAGTTCTCAGCAATAAAATTGAGGGGCTGATATGGGACTTGATTAATCAAGAATTAAAGGAGGATAATATAATTAATGCCAGTCAACATGGATTTATGGAAAATAGATCCTGTCAAACTAACTCGATAGCTCTTTTTTGATGGGACTAAAAGTTTGCTTGATTAAGGTAATAATGTTGATGTGATATATTTAGACTTCTTTAAGGCGTTTGACTTGATACTGTACAATATTTTGATCAAAAAGCAAAAACGATATAAAATCAACATGGCACACATTCAGTGGATTAAAAGGTGGCTAACTGATAGATCTCAAAATGTAATTGTGAACTGGGAATCATTGAGTAGGTGTGTTTTGGTTTTTGGCCTATTTAACATTTTAACCAATGACCCAAAAGTCATTTCATCATGAAATCATCACTGATGAAGTTTGCAGATGACACACACATTGGGAGAATGGTAAATAATGAAGAGGACTGGTGACTAATAGAGTGCTCTTTCAAGGAGGATCTTGATAAATTGGAGAGGGTTCAGAGAAGAGCCATGAGAAGGATTAGAAAACACGGTTTATAGTGATAGACTCACGGACCTGAATCTACTTAGCTTAACAAAGAGGAGGTTAAGAGGTGACTTGATTACAGTGTGAAGGTATCTACATGTGGAACACATTTAATAATGGGCTCTTCAGTCTATCAGAGAAAGATATAACACAATCCAATGGCTGGTAATGATGCTAGACAAATTAAGACTGGAAATAAGGCATACGTTTTCAACAGTGAGGGTAATTAACCATTGGAACAATTTACCAAAGTTCATAATGGATTCTCCATCACTGGCAATTTTTAAATCACGATTGGCTGCTTTTCTAAAAGACATGCCCTAGGAATTATTTTGGGGAACTTCTTTGGTCTGTGTTACACAGGAGGTCAGATGAGATGATTAAAGGGTAGCTTCTGGCCTTGGAATCTATGGGGAAGAAAAACAAAAAAACTAATTTGTCCAGTAGTAGGCCATGGTTACCAACATTTTAAAAAATATTTCCTGGAACGCTTCTGAAGGAGGGAGTTGTCCTGGAGAAATAACTAATCTTAATAATATGTCAAGGCGTCAAATAGTTGAGGGGTTCATTTTAGCAGCCCTGTTTCTCTCTCCTTTCTTTAAAGGTGTCCCACCCACACTACCTGTTGTCTCCTTTTGGGACACCCAGTAGCCTGCAGTTTCCCACCCCAGCCAGGAGCAACAGGCCTGTTCCCCTCTCTGGCATCTTCAGGGATATGTCCCTTGCTTTCTTTATCAGGTTTCTATTTTCCGCTCTACTGGGAGCGGAGGAAGTTTCGACAGTACTTCCAACCCCAAGTGTTTGACAATCATGAATCAGGCTTAGGCCCCCAAAAATAATGAGATGGGTTTAAAAAAATAAGAAAAATAATACATGTTTGGATCTTTTTATCTGCCTTCTGATTTCTGCACATTTAGTGTGTGCTCAGGTTATGTGTTCAAGTTTTTCTGTGCAACCATGAGGCTAGAAACTTACTTTAAAAAAATGAAGCCAGAGATTCTCCCACAATCAGCTGATTTCAGGAGCTGGCGCTTTAAAGAAAACACCAAATATCATGAGACTTGTCAACGCTGTATCCCCAGTAGGTCCCTCTGTCCACCAGGCCCAATTCCCAGTGTAAGACCTGCAGTTAAATGGTCTAGAGCCAGGGAACTCTCTACATGTCCCAATTGTAGAAAGAGCTAGCTTTCCTTCTATCAGGCTTAATTTACATAAATTGCAGTTCTGTGCAGCATTTTATGTTGTCTTATTTGGACTTGGTGATCTGCTTTTGGAAGTTATATTATATTGTGCATGTAGATGTAACTCAAGAAATGAGGGAGGATGGAAGGACTTTGTGAGACCAGGAGCTCGTCCGCATGTGATATTATGACTGGGGATTCTTCTCGCAGAGATGAGGAACTCTGTGCTGAGCAGACTTTCCAGGACCAGACTAGCCGTGGTGGTGGTATAGATTCTGAAATGAGATTAACATGGACTTGACTCTACTGTAGAGTTGCTTTGACTCTGGGGGTCCATACTGCTGGCAGCTGGCAGTATTACAGAATCTAGTGCTGCTGGCTTCATTAGACTGAAGCAGACAAGCAAGGAAAGCTATTTAGAAGAACTCACTTGACCAGCAATGAATCTAAGGTTTGTGCATGAGGTTTAAGTGGATAGGAATTGAGTTCCTGACCCTTCACCAGTGGGGCAAATTACCTAAGACTGAGGTTGGCCATAACCCCTATACACTGTTTGGGTTTTGCTAATTTTATTTTGTTTTCCCAAATAAAGCGGGGTTGTTTTTTTTTGTAATTTCATATTGCAGAGGACTCCCATGTCCTTCTGAGTACAGAAAGGACACCTGTAAAAGTGATTAGGAAGCTTTAAATTTAGTTTCCTGGAGCCAGTAATGGGAGTGTAGCTCTGGGGTAGGGGCTTGAGTCAAACATTTATTTTTGAAAGGGTCCCCTAGACTTATTGATATCAGCCCTTTTTGCTGCCATCAACACTTAGCAAAAGGGTTATACCAATGTCCAGCCGTGTTCTCCATCCTTGAGAACCTCACACCAAATCAGTTCGCCCTGTACGGACATAACTACCCTGTTATGTACAAGAGTGCTAAGAAACAATAGCAGTGTTGACAGCTCTTAGGATTAAAAAAAAGAATCACAAGTCTCATGATATTTAGTGTTTATCCTAAGGCCTTAGCTCCTGGAGTCATGCAGGTAGTTGAGAATTTCAGCTTTCATTTCTTAAAAAAAAATAAAAAATAGCCATCGTGGTTGCAGAGAGAAGCTTGAAAATGACCTGAAAACACTGCAAAGGCTCAAATACCAAAACACAAAAAAAAGAACCAAAAAGTGTTGGTGGGATATTTTTTAACTTCAAGATTTTTAAGCCAGTCTCATGTGTCTGTACAGTGCTTAGCACAACAGGGCTCCAGTTTTGCATGGGCCTTCCTGCATCAAAGTCCAAAGCGGTTTACTTACACATTTTTGAGAGTTGACAACACTGCAAGTGTCTCACCCAAACAGTGGGGGTGAGGAGTGGGAATTAAAAACATCAATCTACAGACCAAAACCACGATTTAATCTTTTATTTTAAAAAACCCTCAGAATGTTTGTTGCCCTGACTTATGATTTCAGGTCACCAGCATTGTTTTTAGAATCCAGGACTGTTGTACCTAAACTGGGACTACTGACCTCTGCACAAAGCTGCTGAGATTTGGTGGAAATAAGACCAAATTACCCATGAATTGGAGTGAACATAATGGATGCCAGAGAGCCATTGACTCCAGAGCATACATACAATGGTAGATGTAATTTGGCCAAAGGTGGGGGGTGAGGTACAAGGCAAGGGCCAGGCAGCAGTATTAATGGCCTCAAGTGCATCTGGGTGAGGAAAGGATGATGGAAGAAGCAGGGGTAGGGTGACCAGATGTCCTGATTTTATAGGGACAGTCCCGATTTTTGGGTCTTTTTCTTATATAGGCTCCTATTACCCCCCGCCCCAATTTTTCACATTTGCTGTCTGGTCACCCTAAGCAGGGGTGTCTGCCATGGAAGGAGCACTCTTTACATCTTTTAAAACCTAGTTCTCAGGGCACCTCTTGCCATTCTCACCCCAGCAGCCCAGCCCAGCCCCTCTCTACCTTGCACAACAACTCCAGGTCCTGCTGCTGAGGTGGAGCAGCTTGTCCTAACTCTAGCATGGCTCTGACTACTAAGAAGCACAAACAAGCCCCCAATAGTTTATAAAATAACAAACAGTTTGGCTCTGGAGCCAAACTTGCCTGATGTTTGAGGTGATCTCTAATGAGGAGACAAATGCAAATGATCCTTGGGGGAAAGACAGGGGAGGAAAGTTAACAAATGTAAGGGATGGTACTAAGATAGGGATCATAGAATCATAGAATCATAGAATCTCAGGGTTGGAAGGAACCTCAGGAGGTCATCTAGTCCAACCCCCTGCTCAAAGCAGGACCAACCCCAACTAAATCATCCCAGCCAGGGCTTTGTCAAGCCGGGCCTGAAAAACCTCTAAGGAAGGAGATTCCACCACCTAACCCATTCCAGTGCTTCACCACCCTACTAGTGAAAAAGTTTTTCCTAATATCCAACCTAAACCTCCCCCTCTGCAACTTGAGACCATTACTCCTTGTTCTGTCATCTTCTACCACTGAGAACAGTCTAGATCCATCCTCTTTGGAACCCCCTTTCAGGTAGTTGAAAGCAGCTATCAAATCCCCCCTCATTCTTCTCTTCTGCAGGCTAAACAATCCCAGTTCCCTCAGCCTCTCCTCATAAGTCATGTGCTCCAGCCCCCTAATCATTTTTGTTGCCCTCCGCTGGACTCTTTCCAATTTATCCACATCCTTCTTGTAGTGTGGGGCCCAAAACTGGACACAGTACTCCAAATGAGGCCTCACCAGTGCCGAATAGAGGGGAATAATTACTTCCCTCGATCTGCTGGAAATGCCCCTACTTATACAGCCCAAAATGCCGTTAGCCTTCTTGGCAACAAGGGCACACTGTTGACTCATATTCAGCTTTTCGTCCACTGTAACCCCTAGGTCCTTTTCTGCAGAACCTCTGCCCAGCCATTCGGTCCCTAGTCTATAGCAGTGCATGGGATTCTTCCGTCCTAAGTGCAGGACTCTGCACTTGTCCTTGTTGAACCTCATCAGATTTCTTTTGGCCCAATCCTCCAATTTGTCTAGGTCCCTCTGTATCCTATCCCTACCCTCCAGCGTATCAACCACTCCTCCCACTTTAGTGTCATCTGCAAACTTGCTAAGGGTGCAGTCCACACCATCCTCCAGATCGTTGATGAAGATATTGAACAAAACCGGCCCCAGCACCGACCCTTGGGGCACTCCACTTGATACCGGCTGCCAACTAGACATGGAGCCATTGATCACTACCCATTGAGTGCGACCATCCAGCCAGTTTTCTATCCACCTTACCGTCCATTCATCCAGCCCGTACTTCTTTAACTTGCTGGCAAGAACACTGTGGGAGACTGTATCAAAAGCTTTGCTAAAGTCAAGAAATAGCACATCCACTGCTTTCCCCTCATCCACAGAGCCAGTTATCTCATCATAGAAGGCAGATCAGACAGTTTGTCAGAACTGAAGCAACATAATAGTTACTCATATTTCAGAAGTGTAAGAATAGTTTACTAGGTGACAATTATTTTCATAGTCATTATTGATTTCACTGCTTAGTGTTCAAGTAGGCCCAGCCACAGACAGGCAGACACCTGGGATTTGTATGTTTTGAATCATGGAAATAAACTACCTACCCCTTTATTTTCAGCTGCAGCAAAATCCACACACTGCGTTGGGAGGGAATCCAATCCTGTTCCCATTGCAATCAATGGCAAATTTCCCAATCCCACGAAATGCTCCCGCTTCAGCTGACAAATTATAAAGGAAAGGCACTTCAGTGAAACACCTGAGTACGTAATACCACTACAAATAGATTACGGTAGTGTAATCAACTCTACATGGAGTTACACCTTAAAACCCTTTGGAAAATGCAGTTAGTGCAGAATGTGGCTGCCTTTTTATTAAGTGGAGGGAGTACATCACACAAGAGTGCTGTGATCTGCACTGGCTGCCAAAAGGTTTTCAGGTGGGGTTCAAAGTGTTGGGTTTTAACATATGAAACTCTTCAAGTCACCTGTGAGACTGTCTCTCAATTCCATACTGCTGCAGTTGATATCAGTGGGGGCATTTGTGCTGGAGCCCAGTGATTTAAAAGAGGAGGTTAGCAAGGAGTTCTTAGTTAATGGCTCTTGGCTTGGAGCTCCCTGCTTTCGTTGATCTACCAGAGTCTAGGGCATTCCAGAAAGCCAACCTTTTCTCTCAGGTATTTGGGGAAGTTATAATTGAGGATATACTGGATTTGCTCCAGAGCGATTGTCATGATCACTTATTTGGAGGGCTTGTTTATGACATAGGCTTTCTTTAAATATGTGAATGATTTTAAGTGTGATATGAAATTACTATGTGACTTGGTTCTGTGAAGTGGCAAGAGTTCAAAGTAGACATACAATGTAAGAAATATCTATCAGCCCTCTCTAGGTAAAATGTCTGCTGATCCCTTTTTTATATTTCAGGAATGAGTAGAGAATGAATTTACTAGAAAAGGCCTCAGGGTTAGGAGTCAGAAAGTCCTGAGTTCTAATTCTGTCTCAGCTACTACTTCCTGTATAACTTCAGGCAAGTCATAGAACATATGTGCCTTAATTTCTCCAACTGCAAAGTGGGATAATACTACTTCTCTGCCTCACAGGGATATTATAATATCTGATTAGTTAATATTTGTACAGTGCTTTGAACATGTAAAATGTTACCTGAATAGGAAGTGTTCTTAATTGTAATTTCAGTTGATTCATAATGCAGCAGTCTGCTTCTTTGCTGGAGCCAGTCTTTCCAAACTCACCCTGGTCTTTAAATTTCTACACTGGTTCTCAATAACACACAATACTGGTTTTAAAATTCACTTGCTTATCTGCAGTATGCTCTTAATGATTGCATAGGCCCAGATTAATTTTTTTTTACCTCATATGACTTTCTATTCCTAGCTGTTTGCTCTAGATTTGCTTCTAAAGTGCTAATTGTTGACCAGTAGCAGTTTGGTCTCAGGCTAGGTCTTTGTAGCATCGACATAATACAGTATTAATCCAGATGCACAATTAAATGCTTGCATAAGGCTCCAATTTTAGTTTAGCCAAAGGTTTAAACTGTATATTGGCCTGAGTACACAGAGAAAGAAATGATACCAAATGCAGGGAAAGTCAGTTATGCATTGGCATCGTTACTAGAGTATTTCATCAATTACCCAAATACCTTTTAAAATGAGATGTAAAAATTAAGAGTCAATGATGTAATTTCCAAAAGCCCATTGACTTTCATGGGAGCAGAATTAGATCAATACTGATTGGGGTTTTTTTTTGAAACTTTCACTGTAAATGTGCCAGAAAAGGGATTTATTGGCACATAGATACTATGGTCAAAGGTGCCTTGAACTGGGATGGATGTAGCTAGTTAAACTGGGAATACATTGATCTTATGCATTACCTTTCTAAAAAAAGACCAAGCAAGGGAAACTTCACCCAAATATAATGTTTGAGAAAGTTATGAGTATGTGAAAACAAGATTATACAACTATTTTGCAACCTTAATTGTAGTACTTGCTGTCGGATGACTGCTGTACTATAATTATCCCTATTCATATTTGGAGCCAGTATACTATTGTAAAACTCAAGCAGCAAATGGTCTTCTGCCACAATATGGGACCTGATCAAAAATTGTTTCATGGCTGAGATACGCCCTAACCTAGTCATATCTGACAAGATCCTGCCCTGACAAGTAAGAACCACCCTCCACCCATCTTAGGAAATCAGGCTTAACACAATGTATGGAGTCAGTGAACTAGAAAAGGAATGGGAGAGGTCACTCGCTAAGAAGAGCTAAGTTCCAAGCTAAGTTTGGAAGTAAAAATAAATGAATGTTATGCTGAACTATCCACAAGATTTGACTTTCTTACATCTCTTGATTAAGTATGAAGTGAAAACAAGATGAGAACATGCATTGAGGAACTGCTTGACGCTCACCAAAATGTATCAATTTTCAACATTTATAAGATATTGTGATTATGCAACATAAGAGCACTACTGGAATCATCAAATTTTTCCATGACAAAGATCTGAGTAATGTCTTAAATATTTTCCTTGCGTTGAGACTATATTTGACTGTACCCATTGCCAGTTGTGAAACACTGGGGAAGTCCAGAAGACTGGAAGAAAGCTAATGTTGTGCTAATTTTTTGATCTCGGGCAAGGTAATGGAGCAGCTGATATGGGAGTCAATTAATAATGAACTAAAGGAGGGTAATGTAATTAATACAAATCAACATGGGTTTATGGAACTTGATGTCTTCACTTGATGAGATTATAAATTTCATAACATACATTTTATCAACCCTATTACCTTTGACTTTTGTAAGGCATATAAAATTAGAACAATATAAAATTAACACTGCACACATTAAATGGATTAAAAACGGGCTAACTGATAGGTCTCAAAATGTAACTGTAAATGTGAAACTGAGTGGGTATGTTTCTAGTAGGGTCCTGTAGGGATTGGTTCTTGGCTCTAAGCTATTTAATACCTTTATCAATGACTAGGAAGATGGAAAAAATATCATCACTAATAAATGTTGCAGATGACACATAAATTGGGGGAGTGGTAAATAATGAAGAGTACAGGTCACTGATTCATAGTGATCTAGATCGTTCGGTAAACGGCAGAAGCAAACAATGTTTTAATTCCGCTAAATGTAAATGTGTACAACTAGGAAAAAAGAACATATGCTATAGTTTACAGGATGGGCACTCTATTCTGGGAAGCAGTGACTGAAAAAGATTTGGGGGTTGTAGTGGATAATCACCTGAACATAAGCCCTCAGTGTGATGCTATGACCAAAAGAGCTAAAATTAATGCATAAACAGGGGGATCTCAAGTAGGAGTGCAACTTGAGCACTTGGCACTGGTGCAACAGCTGCTGGAATACTGTGTCCAGTTTTGGTGCCCACAACTCAAGAAGAATGTTGATAAATTGGAGAGGGTTCAGAGAAGATCCATGAGACTGAGTAAAGTATTAGAAAACATGGTTTATAGTGATGAACAGATAGACTCAAGGTTAAGGATGACTTAGAGTATACAAGTACCTATATAGGGAATAAATATTTAAATATCAGCTCTTCAATGTAGCAAAGAAAGATGTAACACAACCCAATGGATGGAAGTTAAAGCTAGACAAATTCAGACTGGGCATAAGGCATAAATTTTGTGGTGAGAGTAATTAATCATTGGAGCAATTTATCAAGGGCTGTGGTGGATTCTCCACCACTGACAATTTTTAAAGCAAGATTGGATGCTTTTCTAAATGATGTGCTCTATACATTATATTGGGTAAGTTTTATGGCCTGTCCGTTCTACAGGAAGTCAGAATGGATGATCACAGTGGTCCCTTCTGGCCTTAAAAATCTACAAAGCTAAGTGATCGCTCTCTGAGTTTGCCTTAATCAAAAGTTGTCTTCGGTCAACTATGGTAGAAACAAACCTTAATGCTCCTGCTATCGTATCAACTGAATGGGGTTTACTTCACACACTGTTGTTTAAGGATACAACAACTGAATCTGCAGCACTTAAACCTCATAAGATGCCAGTTTAAACACAGCATTTCATTTGACTCTTAATGTTTTATGTTTATCCAGACAATATATAACCTGTTCGTTGTCTTTGAGTTTCCTTTCATGTTTATTCAATAACATACGTGAGTTGTCATAAGCTGGGTGGGGTTTTTTGCTTTCATTAATACCATGGTCATGAAAAAGGGGACTCTGAAAAACATTAGCCCTGGCCATCCAGTCTCATTAATCTAGCCCTGGTCCTGTCCCAGATAAGGGCAGGGAACAATTACCCATTGAAATTAAAAGGTTACAACAGCGTATAACCCTAAAATCCTATTTTCAGGTAGCTATAACTTTCCCTAAATACTACTTTTGGAGCTGAAATTCCTGAGACTTGCCACACACACATTTTCTCTCTGATCTGAAAGCAACTTAGGTAATGTGTTTGGCTGAATATCTGCAATATCTAATGAGACCAAAAGGTGTTTTTTTAGAGTCTGTGAATTTGAACGTCAGACAGACATTTGAGAGGTATAATTTCTAATGAAAGAGTTGTTTTGTGTCCCTGGCATATTTTAGAACCCTACTTGTTTCCTTTTGTTTTAAGAGTTAACTTGTGACTAAATCACAGTATAAAAATGTTACCTTTTATATTTTGGGTGGACTCCTCATATCCCTCCAAAACCAAAGTGCTAGCTGTAAATGGAAAGAAAACCAAATTGTGGCATTTAAGCAATACATGAAGAGTGATCTCTGTTAGAATATTCTATCTCTGTGAGTGGGGAGAGGAGAGGTCTTTCCCAGTTGTTGCAGACACAAGTGAGTTATTCAACCTCTCCTCACAAATGACAGTAAATGTCATAAGAGATCAGCCAGCATGTATCATATTTATACAATGTATGTTTTGTTTTCTCCCATTGTTCTGCAGCACTGGAGCTGCTTTTTTTTTTTTAATGACATATCTGATGCTCAGAGCAGGGGACTGGAAGGCAGGAAATCAGGGTTTTATTTCCAGCCCTGCTACTGATTCACTGTTTGACATTTAGAAAGTCACTTAACCTCTCTACACATGGGTGAACTAATGCACAGTGAGCCTGATTCTCATTTACATCAATGCCCCTGTGCATTGCTCTAGCAGTGTAAAGTGATCTTAATGTGGATGAGAATTGGGCCCAATGAATATAACAATTACTTAATACATTTTAAAGCACACTGAGACCTTCAAATGAAGGATGCTGTATAAGTAAATTCAAATTATATTTTGAAGAAAATAGATATTTGGAGGCTAGACCTTTAAAAGATGGTAACTTGTCTCATCAAGTATCAGAGGGGTAGCCGTGTTAGTCTGTATCCACAAAAACGAGAAGTCCAGTGGCACCTTAAAGGCTAACAGATTTATTTCGGCATAAGCTTTTGTGGGTAAAAACCCCACTTCAGATTCATGGAGTGAAAATTACAGATACAAGCATAAATTATATTGGCGCATGAAGAGAAGGGAGTTACCTTACAAGTGTATAACCAATGCTGAAGGCCAATTCAGTCAGGGTATATGTGGTCCACTCCCAATAAATGATGAGGTGTCAATACCAAGAGAGGGAAAATTGCTTTTTGTAGTAACTGAGCAATATGGACTGATAGCTGTTCAGTATCTGTTTTGTACACAGTTCCTAGTGAACAGGGTACAGTGCCCAGCAATACAACTGGAAACCTTGCTAACCAGAAGACAATGGCTGAATAGCCAGAGTAAGTGAATTACCTTCTCAACCCTAGAGGGGGCATTTTTTTCAGGACAAGACCAAGGCCCATTAACAGACCTGTATGGGGAAGCTTGCACTACTACTGCATTGCTAGAAACATTGTTGCTCCTTTTT